>CP136057.1:45812283-47087283 GCA_032464435.1 Aegilops umbellulata
CAGAGCATGATCATGGACTGACTAAACATTGTAATTCATGGTGAAAGCACTAGTAGAAAAAGGGTCAAATGTGAAGCACATTAGTGTCTGTTTGAATTAGAGCCGGCACTAATGAGTATATTAGTGCCGGTTCGTGGCGGCGATCAATAGTACCGGTTCGTGGAGAACCTTTAGTACCGGTTCGTACCACGAACCGCTACTAAAGAGGCTGTGTCAGCCTGCGGTCAGGCTATGGCTCCACCATCACAATTTAGTGCCGGTTCGTACCACGAACCGGTACTAATGACGTTATGGCAGGCTGTTTTTAGTCCCACCTCGCTCCCCTAACAAGCCTTTTACCACCTTAAATATGTTATTTCGCAAACTATCACAAGCACTTGGTCTTCATTGAACTCTATGTGTAGAATTTGTGGCCGCAATATGAGTCTTCATCGGTTTATAAATCGTTGATGACTCATATTGACAATTCAGATTGTACACACAAAGATCATTGATGATCAAAGTATTTTTTATGTTATAAGATCAAATTGACAATTTAGGCTGTAAAGAAATATAAGATCATATTGACAATTTAGACTGTAAATGCTCTTATATTTTTTACGTTCAGTATGCACCATTCAAAGCGACGCCATCAACTTTCAACCATTTCTGCCTTCATTTGCTATTTTTCATGCATTCAATGATTTGTTTTGAGAACTAAATGACCTAGAAATTGAAAAGCACTACAAATGAACTCTGAAAAAGTTGAAACTTGGCATGGTATCATCATTTCACCCACATAGATTGTTCAAAAAAGTAGAGAGGGTTACGGCAAAAACTGGATGCACTTCGTTTACAAACTGGACAATCTCTTTTGAAGTATTCAGGTTTCTGACGAAATTAAACTCATCTGTTACAAAGGCATTTCATTATTTTAAACTTATTACAACTCCAGAATTTTTGTGCATTCAGTATGCACCATTCAAACCGACGCCATCAACTTTCAACCATTTCTGCCTTCATTTGCTATTTTTCATGCATTCAATGATTTGTTTTGAACTAAATGACACTAAATTTTGTGCAGGCATAGCACCACCTTTAGTACCGGTTGGTGGCTCCAACCGGTACTAAAGGGTGACCAGCACCACCGGGTTTGTAAGTTGTTTTTTAGTCCCACCTCGCCAACAGAGAGGGACTAGGAGCGGTTTATAAGCCCTGAGTGCAGAGACGATGAAGAAGAGCCTCAATGCTCACATTGCTTAGCTTCAAGCCTTCAGAAATATGGTAGATTGCACGGAGCTACGCGTAGTGCAGTTTACACTATTCCGAAAGGCTTGAAGCAAATTAATAAGCATTGCACCTCTTTTTTATTTTTAATAACTTATTACAACTCCGGACTTATTACACTACACGTCGGCATTTCTTTTTTTTAAACTTTCGTTATAACTCCAGACTTTGACAATCAAGTTTTGCAGAAAAGAAAAAATAGCAGAAAAGAAAAAAAAACTATAGCTGAAAAGAAAAAAACTATATAAAATACGACTCCGAAATAAATAGAAGAAAATAAATATAGCAGAAAAGAAAAAACTACTCATAAATAAATAGAAGAAAAAATAAAGCAGAAAAGAAAAAAAATATTTGCTATTTTTCAATCGTTCACAAAATGACCGTGAAATTGAAAATCACTACAAAATGAACTCTAAAAATGTTGAATTTTGGCAAACTAGATGAAAAACTACTCACAAATAAATATAACAGAAAAGAGAAAACTATACAAAAAACTACGTAGAAATAAATAGAAGAAAATAAAGCAGAAAGGAAAAAAATAAAAAAAAATTGGGGCGCTGCCCTGTGGGCCTGCTACGCCACGGGCGTGCAATTACAGGCCCTAAAGGCCCAGCAGACTCACAGGGCAGCGCGCAGAAATTAGGCCCACAAGACTGCTATATAGAGGAGTTGAAAGAGGCAGCCGCGGCTGGGTTTATAAACCAGTGCGGCTGCCCTTCGCCCGGCGAGGTGGGACTAAACTTTGGGGTGGCAGCGCAAGGCGTTTAGTACCGGTTGGTGGATCCAACCGGTACTAAAGACCACCCTTTAGTACCGGTTGGAGCCACCAACCGGTACTAAAGGCCTGCTCTTCCCGCCTCTTGGCCTGGCCTTTAGTACCGGTTGGTGGCTCCAATCGGTACTAAAGGCTCACCCTATATATACAGCACTTACGAAATTTCAATTACATCTCCCCACTTCTTTCGTCAACCTCTCGCGCGCCGCTCCCGTCGTCGCCGCTCGTCGCCCGTCACCGTCGTCGTCGTCCCCGCCGCCGCCCCGAACGCCGCGCGCCGCCGTCCGTCGTCCCGCGCCGCCGTCCGTACGTATCTCGCTCTCCTCGCGCGTACCCGCCACGCCGCCGTCCGCCCCGAACGCCGCGCGCCGCCGTTCGTTCCCGCCGCCGCCCCGAACGCCGGCGCCCCCGCCCCGTACGCCGGCGCCCCCGCTCGTACGTAGGGCGGCGGCGTACGGGACCGCACACACACACATACCACACACGCATACACACACACGTACACACATGCGTACACACATATACGTATACACACACATACACACACACATACACACACACACACACACACATTTTTTTACTTATTTTCTGTTTTTTAGAAAAGTTAATTAGATGATCGAATGTTAGATTAATGTCGAATATTAGATGAATTAGCTAGCTAGATAGAAAAATTGTCGAACTAGAGATTAGAACTAGTTGAATAATTAATATAACTAGTTTATTTTTAGTAAGAAAATTGTCGAACTAGTTTATTTAGGTATATGAGATTTGAACTAGTTCAATAATTAATATAACTAGTTTATTTTTAGTAAGAAAATTTAGGTATCTGAGATTTGATGATCTAATTAAAATATTATTTGTTAATGAGTTTTTCTGTTTATTTAATTTTTTATATATTTTGAGTTTATATAAATGTTAGATTAATGTCGAATGTTAGATGAATTAGATAGAAAAGTTAAATATATAGTAATGTCAATTGAATATATAGTTAGATATATTAATGTCAAATGTTAGATGAATATATATTTGGCTAGATATAGGTGTTTAATGTTTCACCTATATGAACATAGGAAATGTCATCTGACGACGAAAAAGATTTCATTATGTGCGAACACTGTGAAGACCAGCGCGGCCTGTGCGACAGAAATTTCCTTGTTGATGGTTGGCGCTTCAGCATCAAGCTGGATGAGACATTTGAAGTTGATACAGTAAGTCACTTTGTCAATTATTATTTGAATGCAAAACTTATGCTTCATTTGCTTCAACTTATAATTTTAAATTTTCACTATTCTACTAGCGCATCCCCTGCCATGCAAGAATTTTTGTCTTGGATAAGATAGGTTTTAGTGCTATAGATGATATGGAGGTAAAGAGAGTTTACTTGAAGACGGAGCATGGGTATACTTTCAACGTCAAATTATATAATGGAGGCACATACACCCATTTTGAATGCAAAACTTGGCAAGCACTATGCAAGGCTTATGCATTTGAGCCCGATATGGTTATCACCTTTGATATTCGTCCGGAAGATGATATTGAAGGTAATATAGACATCTGGGTCAATGTGCAAACGCCTCCAGTTTTACCATTTGGTGAGTTTTTCTCAACCATGCATGCATATGTTTAATTGATACAGTTTATTCAAAAATATTTGACAACTAATTTGTATTGTCAGCTTATTTCGGTTCAAGCAAACATGTCTGACGCTTGGTAGACAGGACCTACTACTGCCCCGGGGCTCAACTAAACTGCGAGGAGATAAGTCATTATGTTTCATGGCTTGAGGATCTTAATACTGTCAAGACAAAAAAAATTCCTGAACTTAGAAATGTTAGTACTCAAAACGTGCGACCAATGGTGATCGTATTGAACTACGGTCACATCTATAATCGAAAGATGGTAAGATTTTAAATATTTGTCCTTAATTAGTGCATCTTTTGCATACATTATTTTTGAAGCTAAACTTTCATTGCTTAGTGTATTAATTACTATACGATGTTCTTCAACAGGGACTTCCGATGACAGTTGTTCCTCAGTGGATCGAGACAAAAGGTCGCATGTCAATTGTTAGCTTACGGCCAAGATTTCCTACATTGCACATGAGTGCATTCAGGATTTCTGAAAGCGAAGAATGCTTAATAGTGAAAGATTGGGGCAAAATTGTTAACGATCGCAGAGAAGTACTAGGGGGCAGCAAGGAGAAGCGCAACCCAAGATTAGGAGACAGATTCATCTACATGCTCCAGTATGATGAATCAGGAGAGCTATACAGGTTCTATGCTATTCTACCTGAGAGGGAGCAGTAGGAGTAGCTACTAGTTAATGCTCTTAATTAGTACTTGTCTCATGTCCGTGTCCTGAACTTCGATGTTGGTGATGATTATGTTGAACTTGATGATATATTTGCTTCTGTTACAAAGTGAATGTTTCCTCTTTAAGCTAGCCAACGTTGGTGATGATTATATAGCTAGCGGTAATGACTATAATGATTAAATAGTGGTAATTAGACGACTACGATGATTTTTAGCTAGCTAGAGTTTATTTATTTATTAATATGCGATGATGATGATGATGATGATAACGTAAAACAATCCTAAATTAAATTGATAACACAAATTTAATTGAAAAATAGAAAATAAAACCAAAAAGTGGACAAACATTTAGTATCGGTTGGTGTTACCAACCGGTACTAAAAGGATCCCGCCCCCCGGAGCTGGCTCGTGCCACGTGGTTGCCCTTTAGCACCGGTTCGTGTTGAACCGGTACTAAAGGGGGGGCCTTTAGTGACCACACTTTAGTGCCGGTTACGGAACCGGCACTAAAGGGCCTTACGAACCGGTGCCATTGCCCGGTTCTGCACTAGTGAGAGATCCAGTCATAGTCATACCCAATATAAATTAATAGTAATGGATGCAAATGACATCGGTGCTCTCCAGCTGGTGCTTTTTAATAAGAGGGTGATGACTCAACATAAAAGTAAATGGATAGGCCCTTGGCAGAGGGAAGTAGGGATTTGTAAAGGTGCCAGAGCTCGACTTTGAAATAGAGATGAATAATATTTTGAGCGGCATACTTTCATTATCAACATAACAACCGAGAGATGGCGGTATCTTCCATGCTACACACATTATAGGCGGTTCCCAACAGAATGGTAAAGTTTATACTCCCCCTCCACCAACAAGCATCAATCCATGGCTTGCTCGAAACAGTGAGTGCCTCCAACTAACAAGAGTCACGGGGGAGTTTTGTTTGCACTTATTTTGATTTGATTTGCATAAAGCATGGGATTGGGCATCTCGGTGACCAGCCATTTCCTCGTGAGTGAGGAGCGGAGTCTACTCCTCTTGAGAATAACCCTCCTAGCATGGAATTTACTTGGAACGGCAGGTACAAAGGATTGGAGTTTGAGGGTTCAGAGTTTGGCACATACAAATTTACTTGGAACATACAAATTTACTTGAGACAGCCCTAGTTGATACATGAGCTATTCGAGCATACAAAACAGAATTTCATTTGAGGGTTTAGAGTTTGGCACATACAAATTTACTTGGAACGGCAGGTAGATACCGCATATAGGAAGGTATAGTGGACTCATATGGAATAACTTTGGGGTTTAAAGGATTGGATGCACAAGCAGTATTCCCGCTTAGTACAAGTGAAGGCTAGCAAAAGACTGGGAAGCGACCAACTAGAGAGCGACAACAGTCATGAACATGCATTAGAATTAATGAATATTGAGTGCAAGCATGAGTAGGATACAATCCACCATGAACATAAATATCGTGAAGGCTATGTTGATTTTGTTTCAACTACCTTCGTGAACATGTGCCAAGTCAAGTCACTTGAATCATTCAAAGGAGGATACCACCCTATCAGACCACATCACAACCATTTTAATAGCATGTTGGCACGCAAGGTAAACCATTATAAACTCCTAGCTAATGAAGCATGGCATAAGCAACTATAATCTCTAATTGTCATTGCAAACATGTTTATTCATAATAGGCTGAATCAGGAACGATTAGCTAATCATATTTACAAAAACAAGAGAGGTTGAGTTCATACCAGCTTCTCCCATCTCAATCAGTCCATCATAGATCGTCATAATTGCCTTTCACTTGCATGACTGAACAATGTGAATAATAATAATAATAATAGTGCACGTGCATTGGACTAAGCTGGAATCTACAAGCATTCAATAAACAGGAGAAGACAAGGCAATATGGGCTCTTGGTTAAATCAACAGTAATGCATAAAAGAGCCACTTCAACAATTTCATTATGGTCTTCTCCTATCGAGCCCCAAAGAAAAGAAAAGAAGTAAAACTATTTACACGGGAAAGCTCCCAACAAGCAAAAGAAGAACAAGAAATATTTTTGGGTTTTCTTTTAATTATTACTACTACAGCAAGAAAGTAAACTAACTAAAAGCTACTACTAATTTTTTTTGGTTTTCTTAAGGTTTTACAAACACACAAGAGGAAAGCATAAAAAGGAAAATAAACTAGCATGGATATTAAAGTGAAAAAGTGTGAGCACCGACAACTAGCATGAGCGTGTGAACATAAATGTAATGTCGGTGAGAAATACGTACTCCCCCAAGCTTAGGCTTTTGGCCTAAGTTGGTCTATGGCCACGGCTGGCCTGGCGAATATCCAAAGTTGTAACTGGGGTCGTACTGAGATGTAGTGGCTATTGCATCATGGGCTGCAGCATGGAGGCGGGCTATCTCCGTCCTCCTCTTATACTCGTCTGCCTCCTCTCTGGTTATAAAATATCTCCCCTTTGCCTGAGAGTCAAAGAAAGTAGGAGCAGGAAGAGCGACGTGATAGGTGCGTCGTCTGTCAAAGATTAGTCGGTACTGGAGGAACTGATCGTTCCTCTCAACAAAATGATGACGAACCATAGCCTCATAATCTAAATAAACAGGAGGCAACTCAACATCATACTCACGTATGGGTATTCCAAGAAAGTTAGCTAGACGGGTTGCATAAATTCCGCCAAAGAAAAATCTCCATTAATTCTATCATTATGCAACCTAAGTGCAACAATGGCTCCCAAATTATAATGTTTATCTCCTAATACAGCACTCCTAAGAACACTGAGGTCGGGGACACACATGTGGCATGCTTCATCCTTACCATTTATGCACCTACCTATGAAGAGAGAGAAATAATGTATAGGAGGAAAATGAATGCTCCCTATGGTAGCTTGTGTTATATCTCTAGACTCCCCCATAGTTATACTAGAAAGAAAATCTCTAAATTCAGATTTGTGAGGTTCATTAGGACTACCCCATTGTGGAAGCTTGCAAGCAGTATTAAAATCCTCTAAGTCCATAGTATAAGAATTTTCATAAAGATCAAACAGGACAGTTAGAGAATTGTGTGAAGATGAAAATTCAAACCTCCTCACAAAGGAATTAGTGAGATAGTGGTACTGACGGCACTTATCTGCCTTGAAGCTCACAAGATCAGCGTTACGCACATATACGTTAAATTCTTCCTTGATTCCTGCTCGATCCATGAGGTCCTCTGAAGGCCATTCACAAGACGGCACTTGAGCGTCCCTTGGTGGTTCATTGTCGGCATCGCGCATTGCGAGCCTGGGTCCTTGCTTCCTTGAAGGGTCACCATGGTACATTTTTCTAAACATATTTCTTCCTCTGAAAATTTAGTAACTTCAAATAAAAGTGAACCAAGCTCAACAAAATTGATAGCAACTACTCCCACAAGTGCCTAGAGACTATATCATGCATTAGAAATACTTGGAACCATATAAATTTGACATGCAAGCTCAAGAACATGGTGACCTAGGCAG
This sequence comes from Aegilops umbellulata, assembly GCA_032464435.1. NCBI lineage: Eukaryota > Viridiplantae > Streptophyta > Magnoliopsida > Poales > Poaceae > Aegilops > Aegilops umbellulata. Next base: position 45,820,144 of record CP136057.1, read on the forward strand.
CACAAATTTGCAATGAATAAGGCACTCGAACAAAAACTAATTGGACCATTGGAGGAGTCACATACCAAGGAACAATCCCCCAAAGCAGTTTTGTGAGAGGTGCTTTGAGCAAGGAGATCGAAAATCGCAGCAAAATGAGCTAGAACTCGTGCTTGAGCTGGTTGGTGATTTTTTTTGGAGGAAGGAGTGTGTGGTGGCTGGAATAAGTGGAGGGGAGCCACCATGGGCCCACGAGGCAGGGGGCGCGCCCAGGGGGTGGGCGTGCCCAGGGGTGGGCGCGCCCTGGACCCTCGTGGCCAGGTGCCAGCTCCCCCTGTTGTGTTCTCAGTGCCAGATATTCTCAAATATTCTAGAAAAAATCATATTTCATTTTCGGGGCATTTGGAGAACTTTTATTTTCGGGGTATTTTTTATTGCACGGATAATTCAGAAAACTGATAGAAAATGCTATTTTTACTTTATTTATTCAAAATAACAGAAAGTAGAAGGAGGGTACAGAAGGTTGTGCTTTCTAACTTCATCCATCTCATGCTCATCAAAAGGAATCCACTAACAAGGTTGATAAAGTCTTGTTAACAAACTCATTCTGAATAACATGGAACCGGAGAAATTTCGAATAACACTATGTTACCTCAATGGGGATATGCACGTCCCCAATAATAAGAATATCATATTTCTTCTTAACAGTAGGAAGAGGAAATTCAAAACCTCCAAAAATAATCGATGGAATTTTTCCAATAGAATTGATACTTTGGACTTGAGGTTGTTTCCGCAAAAAGTGTATCGTATGCTCTTTACCATTAACATGAAAAGTGACATTGCCTTTGTTGCAATCAATAACAGCTCCTGCAGTATTCAAAAAGGGTCTTCCAAGAATAATAGACATACTATCGTCCTCGGGAATATCAAGAATAACAAAGTTCGTTAAAATAGTAACGTTTGCAACCACAACAGGCACATCCTCACGAATACCGATAGGTATGGCAGTTGATTTATCGGTCATTTGCAGAGATATTTCAGTAGGTGTCAACTTATTCAAATCAAGTCTACGATATAAAGAGAGAGGCATAACACTAACACCAGCTCCAAGATCACATAAGGCAGTTCTGACATAATTTCTTTTAATGGAGCATGGTATAGTGAGTACTCCTGGATCTCCTAGTTTCTTAGGTATTCCTTCCTTAAAAGTATAATTAGCAAGCATGGTGGATATTTCAGCTTCTGGTATCTTTCTTTATTTGCAACAATTTCTTTCATGTACTTAGCATAAGGATTCATTTTGAGCATATCAGTCAATCGCATACGCAAGAAGATAGGTCTAATCATTTCAGCAAAGCGCTCAAAATCCGCATCATCCTTTTTCTTGGATGGTTTGGGAGGAAGATGCATGGGTTTCTGAACCCATGGTTCTCTTTCTTTACCGTGCTTCCTAGCAACAAAGTCTCTCTTATCATAACATTGATTCTTTGATTGTGGGTTATCAAGATCAACAGTAGGTTCAATTTCTACATCATTGTTATTGCTAGGTTGAGCATCAACATGAACATCATCATTAACATTATCACTAGGTTCATGTTCATCACCAGGTTGTGCTTCAGCATCAGAAATAGAAATATCATTGGAATTCTCAGGTGTGTCTACAACATGTTCACTAGAAGCATGCAAAGTCCTATCATTTTTCTTTTTCTTCTTTTTAGAAGGATTAGGTGCATCTACATTAGTTCTTTGAGAATCCTGCTCAATTCTCTTAGGGTGACCTTCAGGATACAAAGGTTCCTGAGTCACTTTGCCAGTTCTAGTAGCCACTCTAACAGCAAAATCATTATTCTTACTATTTAATTCATTGAGCAAATCATTCTGAGCTTTAAGTACTTGTTCTACTTGAGTGGTGACCATAGAAACATGTTTACTAATGAGTTTAAGTTCACCATTAACTCTAGACATATAATCACCCAAGTGTTCAATCATATAAGCATTGTGTTTTAGTTGTCTACCAACATAAGCATTGAAGTTTTCTTGTTTGACAATAAAATTATCAAACTCATCTAAGCATTGGCTAGCAGACTTATAACGAGGAATATCACCTTCATCAAATCTATAGAGAGAATTTACCTTTACTACCTGTGTCTGGTTATCAAGACCATGTGTTTCTTCAATAGGTGATGGATTGAAATCATGTATTTCTTCAACAGGCGGTAAATTAAGACCATGTATTTCTTCAACACGAGGTAAATTCTTAACATCTTCATCTTTTATACCTTTTTCTTTCATATATTTCTTTGCCTCTTGCATATCTTCAGGACTGAGAAATAGAACACCCCTTTTCTTCGGACTTGGTTTAGGAATAGGTTCAGGAAGTGTCCAATTATTTTCATTTGTCAACGTAGTATTCAATAGAATTTCAGCTTCATATGGTGTTCTTTCCCTGAAAACAGAACCATCACAACTATCCAGGTGGTCTCTGGAAGCATCGGTTAGTCCATTGTAAAAGATATCAAGTATTTCATTTTTCTTGAGAGGCTGATCAGGCAAAGCATTAAGTAATTGGAGAAGCCTCCCCCAAGCTTGTGGGAGACTCTCTTCTTCAGTTTGCACAAAATTATATATTTCCCTTAAAGCAGCTTGTTTCTTATGAGCAGGGAAATATTTAGCAGAGAAGTAATAAATCATATCCTGGGGAGTACGCACACAACCAGGATCAAGAGAATTAAACCATATCTTAGCATCACCCTTTAATGAGAACGGAAACATTTTAAGGATATAATAGTAGCGAGTTTTCTCATCATTAGTGAACAGTGTGGCTATATCCACTACTAGGGAAAACCTTATACACAGAAGTTTATCAGTAGCGCGGTTTAAAAGTGGGCGCTACTGCTAATTAGTAGTAGCGAGGGGTATAAAAAACACGCTACTACTAAGTTCATAGTAGTAGCGAGGGGTATAAACCCGCGCTGCTACTAAGTTGCCTCGAACAATGCACCTAGAATAAACCATAGTAGTAGCGAGGGGTGTAAAACCGGCGCTACTACTAATACTAAGTAAGTAGTAGTAGCGCAGGTAGACTCCCACGCTACTACTAAGCGTGTCCACCCCGGCCCGATCCACTCCCACCCCACCACTCTCTCTCTCTCTCTCATCCCTAAAAAATCTCTCTCAGGAACTCACCTCGGTCCACCCCACCCCGGCTCGGCTCCTCTCCCCACGATCTCCTCGCCGCCGCCACCACCCACGCCGGCCGGTTCCGGCGAGCACCGGCCGCGCGCAACACTCCCCCAAGCTCCCGCCTTCCTCCGCTCCGATCCCCATGGAAGCCACCGCCGCCGCCTCCCTCGCGCGGACCCTCGCCTCCTCGCTGCTCCCCCGCAGCTCCGCCGTAGCCGCGTGCGCGTGGCCGTGGCGCCGGAGCGGCGGAGGAGGGGTTGGGCGGTGCTTGGTCAGTGATCCGTCGCCGCCGCTGGCTTTCCTCCTCCCCTCTCCTCTGCCGCCGCCGCTGGCTTTCTTTCCTGCGAGCGGGGATCGTCCGTGATCCGTCCGGAGCTCACTCCCCGCCTCCTACATGCGTACGTGCTCGACCCCCTCACCTCAATCGTCCGTGATCCGTCCGGGATTCATGCTCGGACATGGCCAGGCCCCCTGTTCTTGATATGGCCTAGTAGATATCTAGTTCCTGGTGTTCAGGTCGCGTGGCTTAACGGCCTCCCCCTGAGCCTAGTTGGATTTGTTTCAGGTGCTGCGTTGATTAGGTCCTGGATGATTGGGTTGGGTACTGACCTCTGTCTGTATGTAGCAACAGATACAGGAGAAGTTTTCTGTCGGATTAGTTTACAGTGAATTTTCAGATGACCGAGTTTTCTTCAGTTCTTATCTTCTTCTTGTCTACCATTCAAGGAAACCATGTTTTTTTAAATACATAAAGCAGCAGAAGAGTATTAAGCAGGAAACTATTCAGACCTACAAAAGAGGCTAGGAGAAAATCTATTAAAGATAAAAGGAAGAACAAATGAAAGCAGGGAACTAGACAGTCCCTACGCAGACGTAAGGCCACTTCAGATTCTCACCAACTCCTTCAATTCAGAATTCAGATATTATAATTCCTCTGTTTTTTATTTGCCCATAAAAATTGCAGCCAATTCAAAATGCACACACTATCATCTTAATGGAACTATTCAGTGCCTTCTTCACCTGGTTGACCATCTATCCTTTGCCCTCGTCATCGATATAACATCCAGTGTGTTTTGTTTACGCTCGTCGAACATGCCATTGCTCGCCAAACTGAATATGGGTGGGAGCAGCATCAATAAACTAAGTCTAGCATGCCATTGCTCTTATCGTCATACCACTGAACTGTGTTGTTGAATTGGATTGTGTAGATTCATTTATGTATGTTTATCCACCATGAACGAACAAACTCTAGGGGCAAATTTATCCTTTTTACCTTTTATTTCTTAATATATGCATTAAACCATGCCTCTTATGATTTTGGCTTCTCAAGTATATTTTTATTGTTTGTGCGTCGTGCATCTACGCTTGTGGAAATATTACAGCCCCACTGTTAGGAGTACAAGTTTAGTCCTGACAGACTGGGCGTAAGTGGATTGGTTTGCCTTTTGATTAGTATAAGTAGATGGTAGCAGACCTGGACAAATAACATTGGATCTTAATATCTCATGACATTGAGTAGAGGACAGGAGATCGGATGAGTCTTGTTGTCACATGTGGTTCGGATGGTCATAGTAGATGGTAGTTGGATCCGAGCACCCAGTCAGTGATGCTCTGCTGCCCGATTTAAAATGGTGATCTCTGGAGAGCCAACGTCGACCCCGGCGCTGGTGCAGGAGGTGTCTATGGGCAACGTCCACAGCGCAAAGCTCGGCTAGGCCCCGGCCAGGCAGGCCTCTCTTCGCGTCGCCTGCCCAACACCGTACCCTGCACCACTGTCAACAAAGTCTGCTCGTCGGGGACGAAGGGTATCCATATTTCATCTCTTCACCTGCAATGTCTCCGTAGTTACTTGTCGCCGCTGCTAAAAAACTTATGTTGTTGCCTGTTGGCCTGCTCCTTGCTATCTGAAGTGTGTATTTTTTTTGTCTATCGCTCATTCGCTATCTGAAGAATTTTATGAAGGTAATTTTAGTTTGTGTTTAGCTTTCAGTTTTTGCTTCTACTTCACAGAGTCGAAGATCGTAAGAAAACATTGGATGATCTTTAACAATTATTCTTAGAAGTAAACCTGAGCAGTATTTGATGATATATTGTGAGTCACTGTAAATGTATAATGTTTTTTCTTCAGGATATGGATGACTATCTGAAGGGATGCAGGTTTCTTCCCAAACTTAAGAATGAGATACCCGGTGAAAGAAATGCTCCCTAGTCCCTGTAGGGAAAGTTTGAGCAGCCTAGAGAATTTAGTACTGATCATGGTAAGGCCGACAAAGCCTGAAATCTCATTTTGATCCACGTTCAAAGATTACATGCTAGCATATATACTTGAAGTCGGCCTGGAATATCAAAATTAAAAATAGACTTCGCCTATTCCCTGTTTTGAAGAGCAGTGAGAATCAATTTTCTGATGTCCTTTGTTGGCGATTTCCCTATCCATGAAATGATAAATTTTGAACAGATGTTAACTGTCAAATATTTCAAGCATATGTAGCTCAAATACAGTATTTCTTGAATAAACCAAAACAAGAAGATAGCATGAACACGTATAGCTAGGGTATGCATTTAGTAGGTGTTTTTCCATTTTGAAGATTCATAATAGACTAAAAAAGACAGATAATTGAAGAAAATACCCTATTGGATCTACATGAGGGCGCGAACTAACAAGTTTTCACTTTCTCGACTGTGTGCAGGGTGATCGACGAGGACTACTGCGGCCCGATGGGAGTCGTGCTCTTCAACTACTCGGAGGCAGACTTCACCGTGAAGCCCCGCGACCGCGTCATACAGATTATCGTCCAGGTGATTGCGACACAGGAGGTCCCCGGGGTGGAGGACCTCGACGCCACCGTCCGGAGGTCACGAGGTGGAGGACGACGCCACCGTCCGGAGTTCCTCAAGGTGTAGGACCTCGATGCTTTGTAGATACATCTAGAGAAGTGGTCTAGTTAGGTTGGTGGTGAAATGCTAGGGAAGGTACCAACCTTTTGATGATGGTTGTGTGCGTCCTCGTGATCTCTTCGAGTTGAGATGTTCAATGTTGCATCCATGAACACTGCAAGTGTTAAGATGGTTCTCTGAAATTTATATTGCACTGGACGTGTCTCTAATCTCCATTCTTGAATACTGCATCTATTTTTATTTTTTTGATTCCTAATTTGCTACTAGTAGCGTTGGAAAAAAAATGCCCTACTAGTATTTAGGATACTAGTAACGCTGGTATTGTAGGCACGCTACTACTACTTCATTAGTAGTAGCGCGAGTCTGTAATAGCAGTAGCGTGGGTGGCACACGCTACTACTAACAAAGTTAGTAGTAGCGCGGGTTTCTCCCACGCTACTACTAACTATTAGCTGTAGCGTCTTATTAGTAGCGCCGGTCCCCGCGCTGCTGATACACCTAAAACCCGCGCTGCTGCTAGCCTTTTCCCTAGTAGTGATCATTTAATTTAGTAAGATGTGCCACAACAGTTTCAGATTCATAGCCATAAAATGGATCAGATTCAACCAAATTAATTATATTAGGGTCGACAGAGAATTCATAATCCTTATCAGTAACAAAGATAGGTGAAGTAGCATAAGCAGGATCATATTTCATTCTAGCATTCAAAGTTTTTTGTTTCAACTTAGTTAATAATTTCTTAAGATCACTTCTATCATTGCAAGCAAGAAAGTCTCTAGCAGTTTCTTCATCCATAACATAGCCTTCAGGCACAACAGGCAATTCATATTTAGGGGGAGAATCTTCATCATCACTTTCATCCTAGCAAGTTGTTCATCAAGAAATTCACCAAGTGGCACAATAGTATCAAGAATAGAGGTAGTTTCATCATAAGTATCATGCATAGCAGAAGTGGCATCATCAATAACATGTGACATATCAGAATTAATAACAGAAGCAGATTTAGGTGTCGCAAGCTTACTCAAAACAGAAGGTGAATCAAGTGCATAGCTATATGGTAGTTCCTTACCTCCCCTTGTAGTTGAGGGATAAATTTTTGTTTTTGCGTCTTTCAAGTTCTTCATAGTGACCAGCAGATATAAATCCCAAGTGACTCAAAGAATAGAGCTATGCTCCCCGGCAACGGCGCCATAAAATAGTCTTGATAACCCACAAGTATAGGGGATCGCAACAGTTTTCGAGGGTAGAGTATTCAACCCAAATTTATTGATTCGACACAAGGGGAGCCAAAGAATATTCTCAAGTATTAGCAGTTGAATTGTCAATTCAACCACACCTGGATAACTTAGTATCTGCAGCAGAGTATTTAGTAGCAAAGTAATATGGAAGTAACGGTAACGGTAGCAAAAGTAATGTTTTTGGGTTTTGTAGTGATTGTAACAGTAGCAACGGAAAAGTAAATAAGCGAAGAACAATATGTGAAAAGCTTATAGGCATTGGATCGGTGATGGAGAATTATGCCGGACGCGGTTCATCATGTAACAATCATAACATAGGGTGACACAGAACTATCTCCAATTCATCAATGTAATGTAGGCATGTATTCCGAATATAGTCATACGTGCTTATGGAAAAGAACTTGCATGACATCTTTTGTCCTACCCTCCCATTGCAGCGGGGTCCTAGCAGAAACTAAGGGATATTAATGCCTCCTTTTAATAGAGTACCGGACCAAAGCATTAACACATAGTGAATACATTAACTCCTCAAACTACGGTCATCACCGGGAGTGGTCCCGATTATTGTCACTTCGGGGTTGCCGGATCATAACACATAGTAGGTGACTATAGACTTGCAAGATTGGATCAAGAACTCACATATATTCATGAAAGCATAATAGGTTCAGATCTGAAATCATGGCACTCAGGCCCTAGTGACAAGCATTAATCATAGCAAAGTCATAGCAACATCAATCTCAGAACATAGTGGATACTACGGATCAAACCCTAACAAAACTAACTCGATTACATGATAATTCTCATCCAACCAATCACCGTCCAGCAAGCCTACGATGGAATTACTCACGCACGGCGGTGAGCATCATGAAATTGGTGATGGAGGATGGTTGATGATGACGATGGCGATGGATTCCCCTCTCCGGAGCCCTGAACGGACTCCAGATCAGCCCTCCCTAGAGAGTTTAGGGCTTGGCGGCGGCTCCGTATCGTAAAACGTGATGAATCCTTCTCTCTGATTTTTTTTCTCCCCGGACACGAATATATGGAGTTAGAGTTGAGTTCAGTGGAGCTCCAGGAGGGCCACGAGGCAGGGGCCGCGCCCCGCACCCTCGTGGAAAGGGTGTGGGCCCCCTGGCCTTGATTCTTTTGCCAGTATTTTTTATTATTTCTAAAAATAATCTCCGTGAAGTTTCAGGTCATTCCGAGAACTTTTGTTTCCGCACATAAATAACACCATGGTAATTCTGCTGAAAACAGCGTCAGTCCGGGTTAGTTCCATTCAAATCATGCAAGTTAGAGTCCAAAACAAGGGCAAAAGTGTTTGGAAAAGTAGATACGACGGAGACGTATCAGTCATCAGCGAGTGAATTCGGGCTGTAGCAACTGGGCTAGCAGGATTTCGGGAATCCGGGCCGTAGCAGGCTAACAGGACTCCGAAAGACACCGCGTGACATTTCCCCGAAGGGACAGACACAGGATCGAAGAAGGACACATGACGGCCAGTCTAAGTTGTCCGGAGTAGTAGCAACTGGGCTAGCAGGACTCTAGTAAACCGGGTTGTAGCAGACTACCATGGCTCAGTAGAAGCACTAGACTACATTTCCCCGTAAGAGAGGCTACCAAGGATAGACAACTAGATTGTCGGGTCCCACACATACCAAGCATTTCAATCATACACACAATATGCTCGATATGTGTAAATACAACATGGCATCACAACAAAACTCTACGACTCAAAGTATTTATTCATAAGGCTCCGAAGAGTCAGATATTACAAACATGGGTCTCATGACCCAGCATTGAAGTCATACAAGCAATAGCACAAGCGGAAGCTTAAACATGTCTGAGTACAGACAACTACAAATGAAAAAGGCTGAGAAGCCTGACTATCTACAAGACCCTACCGAGGGCACAAGATCGTAGCTGAGGTAACAAGCCAAACGTCGAAGTCCATGCGAAACTACTAGTGAGACTAACGTCTCTCTGCAAAAACATAAATGAAGCAAACGTGAGTACAAATGTACCCAGCAAGACTTACATCAAAACTAGCTACATATGCATCAGTATCAACGAAGGGGGTGGTGGAGTTTGACTGCAGCAAGCCAGCTTTGACTCGGTGGCTATCCTGAACTACGACTACAAGTAACTCTTTTGAGGTGGCACACACGAGTCCACATATTCACCATATCAATACACCACTATGGATCCGCTCCCGTCTTCCTACGAGAACGCCATCCATAGCACTCACACTTATCTTGCGTATTTTAGAGTATCCACTTTCACTTGTCTATGAACTGTACAGGCAACCCAGAAGTCCTTTACCGGGGACACGGCTATTCGAATAGATCATGTTAACCCTGCAGGGGTGTACTTCTTCACACATGCTCTCACCACTTACCACCATGTACACGTCGTGTATCTCCGCAACCTTCAAGCGGAAGCCTGGCGAGGGAGTCCGCCACGACCTGACTAACCACACAATTCTCTAGTCCAGGTTTATCGCCTATTCGGGTTCCATCCGCAAGGAGATCCGGTCGGGGTGTCGCTCACGGCCCCAAACGATGTGTGCAGGGTTCCCAAGCCCACCTCGACGGATGGATCTACGCTTGGTACACCGTGCCACGATGCCTAGTCTGTCCCAAGCCCACCTGTACCCGGTACCACTTGGTAGACTACTAACACAACCTACAAACACCAGAAACTAGTAGCAACCACTACAAAAAAATACACTTCCGTGATGATACGTGTTTGTCATAGTAGGTCGCTTTTTTTGTCATGCATGTACATCCATGACAAATTTATGACAGAATCAAGATAGTCATACTTGTGTTGTCGTAGAAGTGTTCCATGACATTACCAAAATTATCATCACGGAAGTGTCCACTTCCATGACAATAAATCGCGCGTCACAGAAGTGCTTTCGTCAAGGGTGACCAACACGTGGCATCCACCGTAACGGAACGCTGTTAAGCTATCGGGTCGGGTTTTGGGTCCGATAACCCGTTAACAGCCCCGACCAATAGGGATTTTCCACGTGTAAAATCATCATTGGGTGGAGGAGACACGTGTCAACTCATCCAATGGGCGAGACGCGCCTATGATATGTTGGCACGTGGACTGGCCCATCAAGTTTAAATGGGCCGGCCCAACTGAAGGCCCATAAGATTTTGCGGACCATAATGGGCCGGCCCAGCTAAAGGCCCATGAGATTTTGCGGACCATAATGGGCTGGCCAACTAAAGGCCCACAAGATTTTGCGGGCCATATTGGGCCGGCCCAGGCAAAGGCCCACAAGATTTTTGTGTGCCATAATGGGCCGGCCCAGGTAAAGCCCACAAGATTCTTGCGGGTCATAATGGGCCGGCCCAGCTAAAGGCCCACGAGATTTCGCCGACATTAATGGGCCGGCCCAGCTATAGGCCCATAAGATTTTGAGGACCCTAGTAGGCCGGCCCATTAACTGGCTGCCATGTTTTGGGCCAAATGCCGGCCCATATTTGATCTAGTCCATTAATGGTCTGCCACGCTCCGGGCCTAATAGTGGCCCATATGAGATCCGGACCATTAAAAGCCTACCACGTTCTGGGCCAAATTGCGGCCCAGATCAGGTCCGGCCCTTTAAGAGGCTTTGGGCTCAATTATGGCCCATATCAGATTCGGCCCATCAACTGGACACTATGCTTTTGGGCCCACTTGCTAAAGGCCCACTTAGTAATTCGGCATGGTATTAGTTTTGGCCTGTTAAGGGGCCGTTTAACATTCCGGCCCTACATTAATTTCGGCCTGTTAAAAACCCGTCATATAGTTGGGCCTAACTACGGCCTGTTTGCATCCGGCCTGCTCGCAGCCGATATCTGATTGGGCCAAACAAGGACCGAGACCATTTTGGCCTGTCAAAAGCCCGTGATTTGATTCGCACAATCATGGGCCGGGGTTCATTTCGGGCTCCTGCGTAACTAGTATGCATTAAGAACAAACCTACTCTATACAATAAAGAAATTACGGCATAGTAACTTAGAATAAACCTACACTATACAATAAAGGGTTTAAGGTATATTACATCCACTGGGCCTCGAAGTTCGCCACCAGTGATCATAAAGCGCAACAAAGAAGCAGATTACAAAAATTGGGCACCATTGCAGCGTAACAAAATAATATTGAACCGAGACCACTTCCAAGACAGTTCAAGAAAGGTTAGCCTTGCGGGGGAACTGCTGCGCAAGCTGCTGAGCAAGGCTGTGAGACCGGCCTAGCATATCGTTCATAGCTTCCAGGTGTAGTTGTTTCGCGATGAGGTTCTCATTGGTGTTCTCCGCAATCTTTCTTAGAGATAGGACTTCAAGTCGAAATTGAGTTGCAGAATGCCTTTTTGCTAGAACTTGGGACTGAAGAAGTCGAACTGATTCAGCCAACGAATTCTGTGAGCTTGTCTGACTGTTAGTCTCAAGTAACTTGAACACTGCATCAAGACAAGACTTTGGGGTTGTCTCGCTATCTTCAAGATGTTTTGCCTTCTTTGCTGCAATATATGTTGGGTTTGTCTCACAGCCTTCAGCAGACTTGTGCATGCCATCAGGCATATCACCCTGAAACAAAGTAGAGAGATGACAGGTTTTCCACATGTATAAACTAAGATGATAAATGTTCTGTCAATTCTATCCAATTTCAAATTAGAAAATAAAGATTATGTTCAAAATATCAATAGCATAATTTGGCATTGTTCATAATGCGGGGAGCTTCACCACACTACTGGATTACCATGTCAACATAACAAGCATAGATGAAGGGCAAAGAAAATCATTGTATCTATTTTGGATAATGTGCATGGCATGCTTTTCATATCATCATCCACATCAGTAAGATAAAACAGGAGATGACAAGGTGCAAACGTGGGCTGCTTCACCACACACTGGATTATAGATCCACAAAAACAAGCATACATATAGGGAGTGTTAAGTAATGTGCATGGTATGAATAAGGAATTTGGTTTTACAAGTAAAACTTAGAACTTACGGTTCTTACGAACATGCATTTTGGTAGAAACAGCAAACTAAACACCAGTAAACTATAGGGAGTATGAGAAAATTAAACAGCAATTGAGGATAAAGGCTTTAGAAGGATTGACTTACATTAACAGTTAACACCGGCTTTATAATGCCCTTCTCCATGTCAAGGGAAGGATAACTCAAGAATTTCAGCACAGAATCTTCTTCATAAGCATTGCATGTACTCTACATTTTGTAGAGAGTAATTATAGATATGATAATACTGGAAGGGATAGAGGATAATGAAGATAAGATGCAGATTGATGCTACATAATCAACTACCAATCCCTGGAAGTACAAGCGTTACAGGACAAAATGTACTGACAAGAGCAATGGGCTACACTTCTGCACTGGCATTGTCTGTGTATTCTACTTGTTGGTAAGATTAAATATAGATCTGATCTTTTTTAGTAAATGGTGGGCGAGGGAGATAAGATGCAGAATGCTACAAAATGAACCAATCCCTCTTCCCATAATACAAGAGTGTTTTGAACACTGGTGTACTGTACAAAACGTTCTTATATTATGGGACGGAGGGAGTAGCTGTTAATGTAAGTACAGTGATAGACCACGTTTAGTCCTTACAAGAGGACTCCAGAGCTAAACCTCTTCAAAAGCATTGGGTTGATTCTAAATTTATGTAAGAGTCCATACGGATCTTATAATGTCCACCAAATGGACGATTACGAGGCTAACATGTGCAGTGATGCTACATAATCAAACAGATATGAAAGTAAGTATGGTCATACAGGGCAAGAGGTACTCACAAGAGAAATGTAGTGTGCAGTATAGTTGCGAGATTCTGTGGTCCCTTGAGAATGAATGTTCTTCTGCTAACAGTTTTCGTACAAGTGAGACATTAAGGCAAATGCAGAAATGTAGTTCAAATTGTGATGTGATATCATAGACAGTACCTTACGCTGCAGCCGAGACCAATGTGTAACAAGATTATTCCAGTCACCGTCGGATAAATGTAGCACCGGAGACCCTTGCCATCGAAGTGCGCTTGCCTCAGGTAGGAACGATACTTCATCAACGAGTGCTTGAAAAGCGCAACCAACCCTTGCTCGTCATCACAATCCAGTTTGCGCCTCGCCTATTTAAAAGAATGAAATCTTGTGTCTTCTATCAGCAGAAACATATGCAGTAATGACCATGAATAACATTAGTACATTACTTATGCGTAAGTTGCGGAGGAAGACTGGAAATTGTTCTGTGTCTGCGGTATAATATTTCCATGAAGGAAAGATGCACACAAAGTTCCTGACAACAACATAAGCTTCGTCTTCTAAACTGGGAAGAAATTGAACAGGGGTCCTATTTGCTGCAATTGGGGCTCTCTCTGGTTCGAAAAGGGATTTGGCAACTGGATTTGGTGTACTCTTTGCTGGAATGGGGGCTTTGCGTCGTACAGCTGGTGCTATGTCAACTCGCATAATCATATTGTTTGCTACAGTTGGGGTCTGCTGAGTTGGGGCATCATAAATGACCAGTGTAGTAGGGCTAGAGTCTGCTAGAGTTGCGGTATTTTGTGGGTCAGGTGATATTGCAACTACACCTAATGGGCTATTTGATTTATCAGGTGCCACTACCTTTTCCAAATACTTTGCTTGTGCTCCTCCACGATCAGCAATCGCCCTCTTCCTTTTGAACATCTGATACACAAGAACAGCATTTGAATGGATAAATATGGTATGATGACAGATGGAACATGTACTGAAAATGGATAGGCAGGGCGTATTCACATACACGATGTGTAAACTAAGCTAATGGCAGTTCAACAAAGTAGAAGCAACGCAAAGCATCAGTTGCAAGTGAAGGAAATATGCCCTAGAGGCAATAATAAAGTTATTATTTATTTCCTTATATCATGATAAATGTTTATTATTCATGCTAGAATTGTATTAACTGGAAACATAATACATGTGTGAATACATAGACAAACAGAGTGTCACTAGTATGCCTCTACTTGACTAGCTCATTAATCAAAGATGGTTATGTTTCCTAGCCATGAACAAAGAGTTGTTATTTGATTAACGAGATCACATCATTAGTTGAATGATCTGATTGACATGACCCATTCCATTAGCATAGCACCCGATCGTTTAGTATGTTGCTATTGCTTTTATCCATGACTTATACATGTTCCTTTAACTATGAGATTATGCAACTCCCATTTACCGTAGGAACACTTTGTGTGCTACCAAACGTCACAACGTAACTGGGTGATTATAAAGGTGCTCTACAGGTGTCTCCGAAGGTACATATTGGGTTGGCGTGTTTCGAGATTAGGATTTGTCACTCCGATTGTCGGAGAGGTATCTCAGGGCCTTCTCGGTAATGCACATCACATTAAGCCTTGCAAGCATTGCAACCAATGAGTTAGTTGCGAGATGATGTATTACAGAACGAGTAAAGAGACTTGCCGGTAACGAGATTGAACTAGGTATTGGATACCGACGATCGAATCTCGGGCAAGTAACATACCGATGACAAAGGGAACAACGTATGTTGTTATGCGGTCTGACCGATAAAGATCTTCATAGAATATGTAGGAGCCAATATGGGCATCCAGGTCCCGCTATTGGTTATTGACCGGAGACGTTTCTCGGTCATGTCTACATTGTTCTCGAACCGTAGGGTCCGCACGCTTAACGTTACGATGACAGTTATTATGAGTTTATGCATTTTGATGTACCGAAGGAGTTCGGAGTCCCGGATGTGATCACGGACGTGACGAGGAGTCTCGAAATGGTCGAGACATAAAGAATTATATATTGGAAGCCTATGTTTGGACATCGGATGCATTCCAGGTGAAATCAGGATTTTACGGAATACCGGGAGGGTTACCGGAACCCCCCGGGAGCATAATGGGCCAACATGGGCCTTGGAGGAGAGGTGAGAGGGATGCCCCATGGGCTGTGCGCCTCCCCCCTTCCCCTAGTCCTATTAGGACTAGGAGAGGTGGGCGCCCCCCTCTCTCTCTCTCCCCCTTGGAGAATCCTAGTCCAACTAGGATTGGGGGGGGGGAATCCTACTCCCAGAGGGAGTAGGACTCTCTGGCGCGCCAAGGCCTGGCCGGCCAGCCCCTCCCCCTTGGCTCCTTTATATACGGGGGCAGGGGGCACCCCAGAGACACACAAGTTGATCTACGGATCGTTCCTTAGCCGTGTGCGGTGCCCCCTTCCACCAAATTCCACCTCGATCATATCGTTGCAGTGCTTAGGCGAAGCCCTGCGCCGGTAACACATCAAGATCGTCACCACGCCGTCGTGCTGACGGAACTCTTCCTCGACGCTTTGCTGGATCGGAGCCCGGGGATCGTCATCGAGCTGAACGTGTGCCAAGAACTCGGAGGTGCCGGAGTAACGGTGCTGTGATCGGTTGGATCGCGAGGAGAACGTACGACTACTTCCTCTACGTTGTGTCAACGCTTCCGCTTCGGTCTACGAGGGTACGTAGACAACACTCTCCCCTCTCGTTGCTATACATCACCATGATCTTGCGTGTGCGTAGGAAATTTTTTGAAATTACTACGTTCCCCAACAGTGGCATCCGAGCCTAGGTTTTATGGTTTGATGTTATTTGCACGAGTAGAACACAAGTGAGTTGTGGACGATACAAGTCATACTGCCTACCAGCATGTCATACTTTGGTTCAGCGGTATTGTTGGACGAGACGATCCGGACCAACCTTACGCGTACGCTTACGCGAGACCGGTTCCCTCGACGTGCTTTGCACATAGATGGCTTGCGGAAGACTGTCTCTCCAACTTTAGTTGAACCGAGTGTGGCTACGCCCGGTCCTTGAGAAGGTTAAAACGGAGTCTATTTGACAAACTATCGTTGTGGTTTTGATGCGTAGGTAAGATGAGTTCTTGCTTAAAGCCCGTAGCAGCCACGTAAAACATGCAACAACAAAGTAGAGGACGTCTAACTTGTTTTTGCAGGGCATGTTGTGATGTGATATGGTCAAGACGTGATGCTAAATTTTATTGTATGAGATGATCATGTTTTGTAACCGAGTTATCGGCAACTGGCAGGAGCCATATGGTTGTCGCTTTATTGTATGCAATGCAATTGCGATGTAATGCTTTACTTTATTACTAAGCGGTAGTGATAGTCGTGGAAGCATAAGATTGGCGAGACGACAACGATGCTGCGATGAAGATCAAGGTGTCGCGCCGGTGACGATGGTGATCATGACGGTGCTTCGAAGATGGAGATCACAAGCACAAGATGATGATGGCCATATCATATCACTTATATTGATTGCATGTGATGTTTATCCTTTTATGCATGTTATCTTACTTTGATTGACGGTAGCATTATAAGATGATCTCTCACTAAATTATCAAGAAGTGTTCTCCCTGAGTATGCACCGTTGTGAAAGTTCTTCGTGCTGAGACACCACGTGATGATCGGGTCTGATAGGCTCTACGTTCAAATACAACGGGTGCAAAACAGTTGCACACGCGGAATACTCAGGTTTAACTTGACGAGCCTAGCATATAACAGATATGGCCTCGGAACACAGAGACCGAAAGGTCGAGCGTGAATCATATAGTAGATATGATCAACATAG
Organism: Aegilops umbellulata; assembly: GCA_032464435.1. Classification (NCBI taxonomy): domain Eukaryota; kingdom Viridiplantae; phylum Streptophyta; class Magnoliopsida; order Poales; family Poaceae; genus Aegilops; species Aegilops umbellulata. The sequence continues at coordinate 45,837,071 of CP136057.1, forward strand.
TGATGTTCACCATTGAAACTACTCCATCTCACGTGATGATCGGACATGGTTTAGTTGATTTGGATCACGTGATCACTTAGAGGATTAGAGGGATGTCTATCTAAGTGGGAGTTCTTAAGTAATATGATTAATTGAACTTAAATTTATCATGAACTTAGTACCTGATAGTATCTTGCTTGTCTATGTTGTCTAGATAGATGGCTCGTGCTGTTGTTCCGTTGAATTTTAATGCGTTCCTTGAGAAAGCAAAGTTGAAAGATGATGGTAGCAATTACACGGACTGGGTCCGTAACTTGAGGATTATCCTCATTGCTGCACAGAAGAATTACGTCCTGGAAGCACCGCTGGGTGCCAGGCCTGGTGCAAGAGCTACGCCAGATGTTGTGAACGTCTGGCAAAGCAAAGCTGATGACTACTCTATAGTTCAGTGTGCCATGCTTTACGGCTTAGAACCGGGACTTCAACGACGTTTTGAACACCATGGAGCATATGAGATGTTCCAGGAGTTGAAGTTAATATTTCAAGCAAATGCCCGGATTGAGAGATATGAAGTCTCCAATAAGTTCTATAGCTGTAAAATGGAGGAGAACGGTTCTGTCAGTGAGCATATACTCAGAATGTCTGGGTATAACAATCACTTGATTCAACTGGGAGTTAATCTTCCGGATGATTGCGTCATTGACAGAATTCTCCAATCACTGCCACCAAGCTACAAGAGCTTCGTGATGAACTATAATATGCAAGGGATGACCAAAACTATGCCCGAGCTCTTCGCGATGCTAAAAGCCGCGGAGGTAGAAATCAAAAAGGAGCATCAAGTGTAGATGGTTAACAAAACCACTAGTTTCAAGAAAAAGGGCAAAGGGAAGAAAAAGGGGAACTTCAAAAAGAACAGCAAGCAAGTTGCTACTCAAGAGAAGAAACCCAAGTCTGGACCTAAGCCTGAAACTGAGTGCTTCTATTGCAAGCAGACTGGTCACTGGAAGCGGAACTGCCCCAAGTATTTGGCGGATAAGAAGGATGGCAAGGTTAACAAAGGTATATATGATATACATGTTATTGATGTGTACCTTACTAATTCTCGCAGTAGCACCTGGGTATTTGATACTGGTTCTGTTGCTAATATTTGCAACTCAAAACAGGGGCTACGGATTAAGCGAAGATTGGCTAAGGACGAGGTGACGATGCGCGTGGGAAATGGTTCCAAAGTCGATGTGATCGCGGTCGGCACGCTACCTCTACATCTACCTTCGGGATTAATATTAGATCTAAATAATTGTTATTTAGTACCAGCGTTGAGCATGAACATTATATCTGGATCTTGTTTGATGCGAGACGGTTATTCATTTAAATCAGAGAATAATGGTTGTTCTATTTATATGAGTAATATCTTTTATGGTCATGCGCCATTAAAGAATGGTTTGTTCTTACTTAATCTCGATAGTAGTAATACACATATTCATAATGTTGAAGCCAAAAGATGCAGAGTTGATAATGATAGTGCAACTTATTTGTGGCACTGCCGTTTAGGTCATATCGGTGTAAAACGCATGAAGAAACTCCATACTGATGGACTTTTGGAGTCACTTGATTATGAATCACTTGGCACTTGCGAACCGTGCCTTATGGGCAAGATGACTAAAACACCGTTCTCCGGTACTATGGAGAGAGCAATAGATTTATTGGAAATCATACATACTGATGTATGTGGTCCAATGAATGTTGAGGCTCGTGGCGGATATCGTTATTTTCTCACCTTCACTGATGATTTAAGCAGATATGGGTATATCTACTTAATGAAACACAAGTCTGAAACATTTGAAAAGTTCAAAGAATTTCAGAGTGAAGTGGAAAATCATCGTAACAAGAAAATAAAGTTTCTACGATCTGATCGTGGAGGAGAATATTTGAGTTACGAGTTTGGTCTACATTTGAAGCAATGCGGAATAGTTTCGCAACTCACGCCACCCGGAACACCACAACGTAATGGTGTGTCCGAACGTCGTAATCGTACTTTACTAGATATGGTGCGATCTATGATGTCTCTTACCGATTTACCGCTATCTTTTTGGGGTTATGCTCTAGAGACGGCCGCATTCACGTTAAATAGGGCACCATCAAAATCCGTTGAGACGACGCCTTATGAACTGTGGTTTGGCAAGAAACCAAAGTTGTCGTTTCTTAAAGTTTGGGGCTGCGATGCTTATGTGAAAAAGCTTCAACCTGATAAGCTCGAACCCAAATCGGAAAAATGTGTCTTCATAGGATACCCAAAGGAGACTATTGGGTATACCTTCTATCACAGATCCGAAGGCAAAATTTTTGTTGCTAAAGTCGGAAACTTTCTAGAGAAGGAGTTTCTCTCGAAAGAAGTGAGTGGGAGGAAAGTAGAACTTGATGAGATAACAGTATCTACTCCCTTATTGAGAAGTAGTACATCACAGAAATCTGTTTCTGTGACACCTACATCAAATAGGGAGGAAGCTAATGATAATGATCATGAAACTTCAGATCAAGTTTCTACTGAACTTCGTAGATCAACCAGAGTAAGATCCGCACCAGAGTGGTACGGTAATCCTATTTTGGAAGTCATGTTACTAGACCATGATGAACCTACGAACTATAAGAAGCGATGGTGAGCCCAGATTCCGCAAAGTGGCTTGAGGCCATGAAATCTGAGATGGGATCCATGTATGAGAACAAAGTATGGACTTTGGTTGACTTGCCCGATGATCGGCAAGCAATTGAGAATAAATGGATTTTTAAGAAGAAGACTGACGCTGATGGTAATGTTACTGTCTATGAAGCTCGACTTGTTGCAAAAGGTTTTTGACAAGTTCAAGGGATTGACTACGATGAGACTTTCTCACCCGTAGCGATGCTTAAGTCTGTACGAATCATGTTAGCAGTTGCCGCATTTTATGATTATGAAATTTGGCAAATGGATGTCAAAACTGCATTCCTGAATGGATTTCTGGAAGAAGAGTTGTATATGATGCAACCAGAAGGTTTTGTCGATCCGAAGGGAGCTAACAAAGTGTGCAAGCTCCAGCGATCCATTTATGGACTGGTGCAAGCCTCTCGGAGTTGGAATAAACGCTTTGATAGTGTGATCAAAGCATTTGGTTTTATACAGACTTTTGGAGAAGCCTGTATTTACAAGAAAGTGAGTGGGAGCTCTGTAGCATTTCTGATATTATATGTGGATGACATATTACTGATCGGAAATAATATAGAATTTCTGGATAGCATAAAGGGATACTTGAATAAGAGTTTTTCAATGAAAGACCTCGGTGAAGCTGCTTACATATTGGGCATTAAGATCTATAGAGATAGATCAAGACGCTTAATAGGACTTTCACAAAGCACATACCTTGACAAAATTTTGAAAAAGTTCAAAATGGATCAGGCAAAGAAAGGGTTCTTGCCTGTGGCACAAGGTGTGAAGTTGAGTAAGACTCAATGCCCGACCACCGCAGAAGATAGAGAGAAAATGAAAAATGTTCCCTATGCTTCAGCCATAGGCTCTATCATGTATGCAATGCTGTGTACCAGACCTGATGTGTGCCTTGCTGTAAGTTTAGCAGGCAGGTACCAAAGTAATCCAGGAGTGGATCACTGGACAGCGGTCAAGAACATCCTTAAGTACTTGAGAAGGACTAAGGATATGTTTCTCATTTATGGAGGTGACAAAGAGCTCGTCGTAAACGGTTACGTCGATGCAAGCTTTGACACTGATCCGGACGATTCCAAATCGCAAACCGGATACGTATTTACATTAAACGGTGGAGCTGTCAGTTGGTGCAGTTCTAAACAAAGCGTCGTGGCGGGATCTACATGTGAAGCTGAGTACATAGCCGCTTCGGAAGCAGCTAATGAAGGAGTCTGGATGAAGGAGTTCATATCCGATCTAGGTGTTGTACCTAGCGTATCGGGTCCAATGAAAATCTTTTGTGACAATACTGGTGCAATTGCCTTGGCAAAGGAATCCAGATTTCACAAAAGAACCAAACACATCAAAAGACGCTTCAACTCCATCCGGGATTTGGTCCAGGTGGGAGACATAGAGATATGCAAGATACATACGGATCTGAATGTTGCAGACCCGTTGACTAAGCCTCTTCCACGAGCAAAACATGATCAGCACCAAAACTCCATGGGTGTTAGAATCATTACTTTGTAATCTAGATTATTGACTCTAGTGCAAGTGGGAGACTGAAGGAAATATGCCCTAGAGGCAATAATAAAGTTATTATTTATTTCCTTATATCATGATAAATGTTTATTATTCATGCTAGAATTGTATTAACTGGAAACATAATACATGTGTGAATACATAGACAAACAGAGTGTCACTAGTATGCCTCTACTTGACTAGCTCATTAATCAAAGATGGTTATGTTTCCTAGCCATGAACAAAGAGTTGTTATTTGATTAACGAGATCACATCATTAGTTGAATGATCTGATTGACATGACCCATTCCATTAGCATAGCACCCGATCGTTTAGTATGTTGCTATTGCTTTTATCCATGACTTATACATGTTCCTTTAACTATGAGATTATGCAACTCCCATTTACCGTAGGAACACTTTGTGTGCTACCAAACGTCACAACGTAACTGGGTGATTATAAAGGTGCTCTACAGGTGTCTCCGAAGGTACATATTGGGTTGGCGTATTTCGAGATTAGGATTTGTCACTCCGATTGTCGGAGAGGTATCTCAGGGCCTTCTCGGTAATGCACATCACATTAAGCCTTGCAAGCATTGCAACCAATGAGTTAGTTGCGAGATGATGTATTACAGAACGAGTAAAGAGACTTGCCGGTAACGAGATTGAACTAGGTATTGGATACCGACGATCGAATCTCGGGCAAGTAACATACCGATGACAAAGGGAACAACGTATGTTGTTATGCGGTCTGACCGATAAAGATCTTCGTAGAATATGTAGGAGCCAATATGGGCATCCAGGTCCCGCTATTGGTTATTGACCGGAGACGTGTCTCGGTCATGTCTACATTGTTCTCGAACCATAGGGTCCGCACGCTTAACGTTACGATGAAAGTTATTATGAGTTTATGCATTTTGATGTACCGAAGGAGTTCGGAGTCCCGGATGTGATCACGGACGTGACGAGGAGTCTCGAAATGGTCGAGACATAAAGAATTATATATTGGAAGCCTATGTTTGGACATCGGATGCATTCCAGGTGAAATCAGGATTTTACAGAATACCGGGAGGGTTACAGGAACCCCTCGGGAGCATAATGGGCCAACATGGGCCTTGGAGGAGAGGTGAGAGGGATGCCCCATGGGCTGTGCGCCTCCCCCCTTCCCCTAGTCCTATTAGGACTAGGAGAGGTGGGCGCCCCCCTCTCTCTCTCTCCCCCTTGGAGAATCCTAGTCCAACTAGGATTGGGGGGGGAATCCTACTCCCAGAGGGAGTAGGACTCTCTGGCGCGCCAAGGCCTGGCCGGCCAGCCCCTCCCCCTTGGCTCCTTTATATACGGGGGCAGGGGGCACCCCAGAGACACACAAGTTGATCTACGGATCGTTCCTTAGCCGTGTGCGGTGCCCCCTTCCACCAAATTCCACCTCGATCATATCGTTGCAGTGCTTAGGCGAAGCCCTGCGCCGGTAACACATCAAGATCGTCACCACGCCGTCGTGCTGACGGAACTCTTCCTCGACGCTTTGCTGGATCGGAGCCCGGGGATCGTCATCGAGCTGAACGTGTGCCAAGAACTCGGAGGTGCCGGAGTAACGGTGCTGTGATCGGTTGGATCGCGAGGAGAACGTACGACTACTTCCTCTATGTTGTGTCAATGCTTCCGCTTCGGTCTACGAGGGTACGTAGACAACACTCTCCCCTCTCGTTGCTATACATCACCATGATCTTGCGTGTGCGTAGGAAATTTTTTGGAATTACTACGTTCCCCAACAGCAAGATATGTGTGAGCAATGTGACCTTGGAAAGTTAGAGCAAGTACCTTGATGGTTGAATAAGATAGGGCATCTTCCTCTGACTCCTCCACTAGGGAGCTACATTGACTTAGGTCTCCCTCTAGCACAGAATCACTGTTAGGATCATATTCTGAGCATGAATCTGTAGGCGGAGAGTGTTTGCATCGCATTGCATCCATACTTGATTTCAGTCCCTTAATGCCAAGTTTGATAGCCATGGCATTGTTCTGCTTTATTCTTTTCATGCGCGCAAGCTCATAATCATTATGATGCTGTTCAGAATCTGAGATTCATGAAAACATAAAAACTAGTCAGATTATCTATGGAATGCATTGCGGTTTCAACTCAGAGAGTGTCTCCCTATAAACCCCTGCATATGCAAAGTTCACCTCCCCAACCGTGCTGACCAGACCACACACAGAGATACACACCCGAGCGGCGAACATGCATTTTCGAAACTAATTTAGGAACATTTAGCTGACTAATTAAACAACTCTGTTTTAATAATATCAGATTCGTATTTGAACAACTAAGCTTGTTTAGCTTGATGGGTGGAGCAGTGTTATTATGACACGAAGCACGTATTCTGATCGTATAGTGATCATAAAAGGGGGAAACTCTAAGCATATATTTTTTAGCAAAAGAGGGTTTCCCCTCTGATTTCTATTAAAGAAACCACCATGGAACCAACATGATCCATTAAACCCTAAGCATGATCAATTAAACCGTATTATGGTTGTGCCATGGCAGATTTGAAGCTGCAAACCGGAGAAATGATATTTAGCATCCATTGTTTGCTTCGAACTAAGAGCTGAAAAGAAAGTAGAGCAAACCAAGTTAAGATCTATTTTCTGGTTGAGATCAAAAAGTTGAGGAGATATGAAGTACCACCTCTCTTGCGGCATCGTGTAGGCATCGGGGGTTCAATGGCTGTCGGTGGCGTTGAAGCAGATCTGCGACGGTAGACGAGTGCATCGAGGGATAAGTCCCGTTGCGGTGGAAGAGAAGGTCGTGTGAGCTGCCCCGGCAAAGAGGACGATGGCGCCGATGAAGCGAGAGGACGCGATGCAAGGCTATTGGTCCGTCGTCGTGGATGGGAAACATCCATCTCTAGCAGTGGACGACGCGGTCTTGGTAGGCGCTCCGGCATGGTGGAGGACGATGGCGATGGATGTGGTGGAGGACGGCGGCAATGGATGGGGTGGCGGACGGAGGCTGGTGTAGGAATGGGGTGTTCTAGCATGGACGGTGTATGAATGGGAAAATGGAGGGAGAGGTACGGGGAACCATGTTTTTGGGACGTGCCTGTCTGAAAGATGGGAAAGTTACGAACTTATTCCCCGTTTCAAATTTGGACGTCTCGTCGGTTGGGGATAGGACGGTAATCTCGCATCTCCCAAATATTTGCCGGTAACTATTTCGGGCGAGGAGAGGGTGTTTTGCCGCCCACGGTTGGCGCCCACGGTGTATGAACAGGGCTGACAGGTACGGCGGTTGTGTCACATCTGATGGAAGTTACACATCTGCCCCTATTTAAAATATTAGCCTACATCTATTTCGGACGACGAGAGTTTGTTTTGCCGCCCACCGTGTATGAATGGGGAACGGAGGGAGAAACAGAGGTCTTTCGGACGAGCTTGAATCAAATGAGTTTTGCCACCCATGTTGGACGCCCACCGTGTCAGAATGGGCTCAGAGGCGGTCGTGTCATGTCTAATTGAAGTTACTAGCCTACCCCTATCTAGAGCAGTGGAAATCGGGCCGATGGATTGTCCGTGTAATGGGTAGACAGTAATTTCCATCTCCCAAACACTTGGCTTCGGGCAACCGATGTGGGAGTGGACATTTTGCTGTTTCTTTGGAATTTTGGGACAATAAGCATCCATGTTTACCCTGGCAACTAAATTCGAATCCATTTTGTATTCCTATATGAATCTTTATAAATCATTCTATGTGTTTTTATATATCTTCAAAAGGACGACAAAGATGTATTCCACTGTCATATATGAATATGGTTTACAAATGCTGATACTCAAATTCAGAAACTAGAATCCAGTTTAAGGTGAATTCGAATATTTGGAACACTTCAAGTCCAACTCAAATGTCACACGCAGCATAATGTGTACTCCCATTTAGATATGTACACAAGCGATGTATCAAGATTCAAATACCGTGTCAATCAACCAAGAATGTACGGAACTAACAGACATATAAACACTTATAGAATATATGGATCAATAATATCAACTAACATACATAAGCCAGGCCGTTGTACTTTTTTTGGCTACAACAACATCCTTTTTTTAGCCAGCATCTTGGCCCTTTCCGATGCGTGCCACTTATGGTCCATCTATACTACTATTGCTGAATGCACATTCAGCCTGATTGGCATATTTGTAGGTCTGGCACAGCAATCCAAATGAAATGTCTCCGAGTCTTATCAATTAATACAAACTTGTGCTCAAATAAAATTACAAACAAAAAAACAAACAAAAATATTACATGATCTCTAAAACAAATGGTTTGATTGATTACATGAACAGACAACACAAAGGTTATTCAACTATGGAAAGAACATTTCACCTATGATTTACCAAGTAGGAATTTAATTTCCTTTTTCCTTCAGGACCTTAACAATCTGGTCAGTCTCAACTTGCTTCATTTTGAAATCCACCAAATATTTAATGGTTGTCTTGAGTACTGCTTGTGATTGTGTTGTTTGCTTCCTTAACATGTCAACTTCATCTCTAAGTGCAGAAGCAGAATCTCTTTCTACCACTAGTTTAGCCTCTAGAGCATCAGCAGTTGGCAATTCATAATGCACGATTGGGCCAGTGCAACTGCTGTGGGATGATGCAACATCCATGGGGACCTCGCTCTTTGATCTTGGGCTAACCTGTTTTGCCATTAAAGTTCCGATTGGATTCAGAAAAGTTGAAGTTAGCAAAACATCTCAACTAGGAGTTATAACAGCAAACCAGTTAAACAAACAAGGAATTAAAGAGTTCCAATTGGATGCTGAAAAGTAGTTATTAACATCATTGTAACCCGTTGTTGCAGCAGCAAAGCAGTTAAACAAACAAGTAGATATTTAAGTTAAGGCAAACAGGTAATTCTTAACAGTAAGTATCAAACACATAGATAGGCGCAGTCTACAATATGATTAACTGGCTGTGCCATTATGTAATCAGTAGCAAACTAAATTAAGCCAAGCAACGTAATTGAACAATTTTCAATAAGTGGCTAACTAAAATTCCGAGAAGCAGGTAACTGAACTTACGCTAGTTCTTTGTACAGGCACACTGCAACTTCTTTTTCGCTTACAAGGTTTTACGAAGGAGTCCATGTCATCAATTGCTTGGATACGCAGTCCCAATACTTCTTTCTTCCCACACTGCATGGGTAAGTCGAATGGTTAATCTGGTAAGATGGTGCATCCTTGATATGTTATATGAGGACGTGTAGTCAGACTAGTTGTAGCCAAACACATCACACTGGCTTTTACTGTATATTTCATGCAATTACTTTTGGCATATCGAGATCTAAGCAATCTACAATAGGATGAAAAGACTGGCATCCTTCACATTATTGGCGAACTCAGTTCATAGAAATAAGCAATTCAACCATTCTGTGGGTAAATCAAAAGCGCCACTGGAATATTTTTCACTATCCAATCATACATGCAAAAAGGGGTGACGCCACCATAGGGGCTGGTATGGGCGGCCGCCTCAGGTGGCTGGAAAGTGTGCACCTAGTTTGAGTCATCTAGGTTGGCCCACGCTAGTTTTGTTCGTCCCAACGCACGAGCAGGCAATGTAAAAAATGAAGAAAAATGTTTCAATTTGGATGGGCCAATAACATAAGTGCAAGGCAGGCCCAATAGCAGGCTCGCGGCCCAAACGAGCGCCTCCCATATCGATCGACAGCAGGAAAAATCCCAATTCATTCCCTCCAGCCTCCAGTCTGGTTCGCTCCTAACCTAGCCGCCGCTGGACAGACCGACACAGCACTTCCTCGCGCCCTCGTTGGAGGGTGGTCGCCGGGCTTCAAGCGAACGGAAGGACAAGAAGATGAAGATCCAACCCTGGGTGTAGCCTGCGTGGGAGGCAGCGGCGGCAGCACGGGCATGGCATCGAGCTTGCGCAAACGGATAGTCGCTAATTGCAAGAGTAGCATGCGCAACGAGCAGGTACATCACATCCCTGATTATATCTAATTCAACTCTTCAATTTCTGGCCAATAGTTAAACCTGACGGTGTTGTAAAACTGCTTGTATGTAGGGAATCTATGAGAAAATGAAACCAATTTCTACTTATTTTATAACTCCCCCAATCAATACTGAACTGACTGAATCTGATGTATCTAATCAATTTTCCGGTGCAAACATACAAGCTCATGTTGTTCTTGAGCCAGAAGTGTCTAATGAACAGACTGCTAATGAAGGATTTGATGCAAACATTTTACATGCTCCTGGTGATGAACATATAGTGTCTAATGAGGGATCTAATGCAAGCATTTTGCAAGCTCATTGAAGGATTTAGTGTCTAATGATGATCTACTATGTTGAGAGAGACAGAGATTTGCAGGCATTGATGACAAGCAAATTATAGTGCATTTTCATAGCTTGAGGAAACGTCAAGGCCATCTACCAGAAAGTCCCCGTATCATGACAACATAGCATAAATACTTTTCTAATCTGTTGTTTGAAACTATTGGCATACTTGTGTAGGATAGATATATTGATATGCACTTTGCGCACTGCTTATACGTGCAATTACACTTCGATATTTTCAGCCAGAGAACGAATAATTCAAGAAGGTACATACCATGTTTGTAGTCCTTGTACACCATGTTGCATTTTGTGTTTTTGATGCTTGCATCATTTAGTGTTTATAATCTGAACTACTTTGGATCATTAGCTGGTTTTCAAAGTGCATATAGCTTCACATTTCTCAAGTTATGTTGATTTCCGGAGTGCAAGTGCCTTCGTATTTTTAAGTTAAATGTTCGCCCCTGGTAACTTGAATTCGTGGATCAGCCACTACACACAAATCATACACGAATGCCAGTACGAATTAAATGAAATGCAGGGACTTATGCTAGCTCGTTGTACAGGCTCACTGCAGCTCTGCTTGCGCTTGGGATGTTCCATGTACAAGTCCATGTTACCACTTGCTTGGATGTGCAGGCCTTGTGCTCCTTGCATCCCCCTCTGCATTTTTGACACGGCGAATGGTTGATCAAATAAGAGGAATCGACCTTGATGTTGTACCGGAGGACAGATACTTACAAGGTTATACGGGTGTGCAAGATGTGTACCAGATCCCATAGCGCCGTCATGCTTCGCTAAAATATGGATTTGCTTGTTTCAGATGATATCTCCAGAAGAAATAAGAGTTAAGGTCAGAGTTGCATAGGCATGTAAGCTAAGAGAGCAGTGAAAGGATATCCAAACATCGTCGGAACAGTGCACAAGGGAGTGATGTGTGGATACCTAGTTCGGGCCGGCGTTTGGGCATGCTCGCCTAGCTAGAGTGCGGGTCACTTCAGAGTCGTTGAGGGTGATGCGCTGGCGTTGGCTGGACGTGCACGGATACAGATCTTGAGTGGCAGCAGAGCGCTATGATGCGGTGGACGAGACCATTGGTGAAGCCCCAACGGCCTCGGGGGGCGGAGGTGCGACGATGTGCTCGGTGAAGTAGCCCCGGTAAGCTGGGAGACGGCGTCGGTGAAGCGCACCTGATGCGGTGGAACTCGGTGTCTGTGAGGCACGTCGGTTGCGGCGGTCGACGTTGTCGGTGGACCACCAGGTGCGGTGGACGAGGGCATAGATGAGGTAGCTCCGGTGCGGTGGTGAAGCGCGACCGTCGTCTTCGTTGTCGTCGTCCGGCACAGAGGTGGGGAACGGTGGGGAAAGAGACGAGACGAGGGGCGATTCGAGGGTTGGCGGCAAATTAGGGATTTGAGCAATCTGGGCGCGGAAGGGGACGGTGGAGAAGAGAGATTTTGCAGGGCTGGAATTGGGGCCGCCAGATATTTCAATCCGAAACGTGGAAGCGCGAACTTATATTATCGTCGTCCTTTTTTGGGGGGGAGGGGGTGGGTGGATGGGTGCTACGCGTCCGTCCGACACACGCGACCACCCCGACAGGACTATGCTTCGGTGCCTTAAGGCACCTGCCTTTGTGTCCATGACATATGGGCCGAACAGGTGGCTGGCCCACATATCAGTGACCCAAAGGCAGTTGCCTTTAAGGCACCGAAGCAGCGTCCACCCCGACACGACCCTTGTTTTCCTGGTGCGCCTACATTTGAGAATGCAAACGAATCTTCTTTCATTTGCAAACGAATCTGTATGTATTACCATGCCCGTGTTTTCCTTGCAATAATTAGTCATTCGAAACGAGATACTCCATCTGTTCACTTTTGTAAGTTGTTTCAGACAACTTAAAATGAACTGTTTTGCACATTGTCTGAAATGTCTTCAAGGTCTTATAAAAGTGAACAGAGGGAGTACTATAAATTAATTAATGAGGAGTTATTTGAAAAAAAATTATAACGGTACCCACGCTAACGTGGATTAGAGTGTGTCTCACATAATTAGTTATTTGAATTAGAGTGTGTGTCACGTAGTTAGGTATTTGAGTTAGAGTGTGTGTACGTAGCGATCTCCAATTCTAACGTGGATTTCGCATTTCACTGTATCCACGCTACTTTTTTAATACAAATTCATATGTATATGATGAACACCATGGTAGTGAGAAAACTTTTGGATGGATTCAAACATATGACGTACAAAATAGCACAACAAACTGAGTCAATGTCAAATTTTCGAAACTTAGTATGGCACGAATTCGAAATAATTACCCGTAGGCCTGGTCCTCGGTTCAAATCTACAATGTGCACTGAATTGAAACATCGATATTAAGTCTCGTACTATGTACATTCAAATGTTGTTTTTATCCCCCCCCCCCGCACAAACATTACATACTTCCTGTATCGGTCAATCTTCCTCTCCTAACCACCTTAGGAAGCTATCGGTTTGCAACACACGTTCATTCTTTCTCTCCATGTTTCGATCTCTAAGTCTCTCAACTACACAACCCCTTTTTCCACTCTGTTACCAAATGTATTTACCTCACACACCCGCCATTGCACCCCATGCCGAGCTCTCTCTCTCTCTCTCCCCCCTCTCCCTCTCACCCTCTCGCGCTAAATACATGCATTGCCTATCTAGCCCCCCAACCTCTCGTGCATGCGCACGCACGCACGTTGTATATCTAGGTCACTCCCTCGAGACTGTCTCACTCTTTCTTCCGCACGGCGGGCCACACTCGCTCAATCTCGCTCTCTTTATCTGAGTCTCGTTTAACCTCGTTTTCTTTCACACACAAATGATATATCTCCCTGTTCGGGCCTCGATCGACACACTCTATACTCTCTCACGCAGATTGTCTATCTAGGTCAGTCCATCCAAGCCGCCACCACTCTTTCGACCTCATGGTGGGCCACGCTCACTCAATCTCGCTCTCTCTCTCTCTCTCTCTCTCTCTCCGTATGTCTAGGTTGACCTCGCTCTTTCTCGGACAAAAATGATATATCACCATGTTTGAGCCCAATTTGACCTATTCACATTGTATACTCTCTCACGCACATCGTCTATCTAGGTCACTCTCTCCAACCCGTCTCACTGTTTCGATCGCACGGCGACCCTATGTGATTGGTTGACCTTGCTTCATCCCACGCACAAAATATATCTACACGTCTGTGACTGGATCATCTCTCAAGCTCTATCTTACAACCCTCACCCTTGCCAAAAAGCTCAATCGGACAATATCTCTCCAGAGCATATATATTTGTTCAATGAATGTCGGACCACACTCACTTTGTCTCTCTATCTATATGTCTCTCGATTGACCTCGCTTTCTCACACCGTATCTTGCACGCGTTGAAGCTACTACCTCTCCATCCCTCGCAAAGCCGGAGCTATTTACATTGCGAGGGGCACTCCAACCTTGGATTAATTTGCGTAGGCATTTATTTCGGTCAGTTTAGATTATATTTTCGTAGCATTCGGCCCACAACTACTCCAAACACCGTTGCAACCCACGCAACTGCCCTAGTTGATTTCCCTCTGGCTCGGTCATCGCTCTCTCGCACGTCCTTTCTCGCCTTCAACGTCGCACCATGGTATTATTGAAAAAACTATGTCGTTCTCTTTAATTATTATAAATAAGCTACAAAACTACACATCGACAGTCCACTTTGAATCGAACAAATTTTGACCCACAAATTAAAGTGGTACAAACTACACACCGAGGGGACCACATGTCATGAAACAAATTTGGACCCATATACAAATTAAAAAATAAAGGACGAGGATCGAACATGCGACCGGGCCTTCAAGCCGCACGTCAAGAGTAGGCAACATACGTAGAGTAGCAATGTTTCTTGTACCACCTTTGTTCACATAATGTTTTTATATTACCACAGCCTAATTAATGGATAACATGTAACATTATTTTTAGTATTATTCGCCTTCACTTACTGGTGGGTTCCATGTGCTCTCTCTCTCTCTCTCTCTCTCTCTCTCTCTCTCTCATCCCCTTCTGCGTTTAGACGCACAGGCAAACAGGAAGAACTCGCGGGCGATGTTGCCATTAACCATATCTGGATGCGTTCACAAGTCACGGCACCAGTTTCACGTACTAGCAGCACTAGTCAGTGTGTACGTGCAATGCACGTTAATTTGGAAGTATATTAAGTGCATGCGGATATTAACTACTAGGATATATAGCACTATTTTTGGCATGAAATTAACTGCACGCTAAACGTGTTGAGCGCTCGACATTGAAGCAGTCTAGGTCGTTGGATGACAAGGAATACATGTGGCTTGATGACGTTTTATATTTAATTTGATACGGCTCTAGCAGAACATTCAATCGATCAAACCATACATTTCATTCAGTCTGACTCCGACTTTAAATTACACGACGATCGATATAAAATAAACAGAAATGATAAACGTTTGGATTTTAAGCATGGCAATCCGAACGTTTTTCATTGCAAATTTAGATTACGCGGCGGCGGCGGGGGCGTCTCGCGGTGGAAAGCGGCTCCTCTGTCGTGCTCTGTGTGTCGTCGGGCCACTGACCGACGGTGACGGCGGCGTCTTGCGCCGTTGTTGGCGTACTCCTGGACGTTGGCCTAGCTTCAAGGAAGGCCAAAATGTTTTGGACTTCGGAGCAAGTCGACTGGCGGGAGGAGGCGACTGGCGTTGGTGCAAGGATGCGGTCGACGGCGGCCATCCATGCCGCTGAGGGGTGCACTGGCACCCGCGCGGGGACATGCGCTATCAATGGCGCGGCGGAGACATTCGTGTGCACTGGCACCGGCACGGGTGCGCACGTCAGTGCACGTACAGGTGCATGCGCTGGCAGGTGCACGGGCACCGGCACGGGCGTGCGCGTCAGTGCACGCGCAGGCGCATGCGCTGGCAGGTGCACGGGCGCGTGAAAGTCGGCGGGCACCTCGTGGAACCCCGTGGGATCAAGCTCGGCGACAATGTGCGGCTCCCAGCCCATCAATGCCACGTGGATGGGCGCTGGCGTAGTCGGGGCGACGGGAGACGGAACGGGAGCGGGGACAGGCGCGGCGTCTTCCCGCAAGGCCAGTTCAAGCTTGTCCCAAAGTGCCTTATATTCTTCAGACTCCGGCTGGGTGTCTTCCTTAGGAAACTGGAACACTAAGGGCAGATCATCGTGATGCGGCATGGCGTACGTTTAGGTCAGGCTAGTTGGAGGTAGACGACAGGAGAATCGGAGAGGAAGAGAGAGGATTGTAGCAATACTCCCTCCTTTCCGGTTTATAAGGCTCAATTCAAAAACCTCACCAACCAAGGTAGATGGTGAGTGGTGGAATACTTTTTGTAGTTTGCAAAAGCACCCAATTAATGCTCTTGTTTTTCCCAAAAATATGTTTACCAATGCATTAATTGCAATGCATGCATGCATAAATTACATGCATTGGTCAATTTTCTCTTAATACTTGCATGCAATGATTTAATTTACCTTGGAATCTGAACATGTGATGCGAAACAACAAAATTGAGACTTATAAAATGAAAAAACTAATATTTTGAGATAAGCCCTATAAATCGAAAAGGAGGGAGTACCGAGTAGTGCGGGGTTGATTTTAAACTGCTCAGCCGGCGACATTAAAAGTGGGAGCAGTTGGGACGACGGTGCGCGGCAGAGCCTGGTCAAAGGGCTCGCCTCCCGGTGAGCCTGCACAGCGGTCTGCTCGCACGCCTCCCTGACAGCCGACGCAGCGGTCTGCTCGCACGCCTCCCGTCGACTCACACGCTTGCTCGGACAGCACCTGCCGATTGCCGATGAGAAGCGGGGACTCGTGGCAGCACGTAAACGCCCACGGTTTCAATAGTGAAAGCGTTCGCCTTAACGTGACAGGTCTTTCTTCCAAAATACCTTGGCTCTTCATTTGTGCAACTTGTCATAAGCAGCTTGTCTCAAATTGAAGAAAAAACTTACGAAGTAATATTTGTGCCATATCACGTGACCATGCTTAGTTTCAAGAATTTATGCTCACTTTTGGATTTTCTGAAATTTAAGATCCAGGATTCGAAACAATATCATAACCTGCATCATGCAATAAATTTTCAAGTCGTACATCTGTCCTGTTGTATTTCTTAAGAAAGGATTTGGTCCAACATTTTGCTTAGTTAGACTTCAGACAAGTTATATATGCAGAGTAAAAGGATAATCCCTCCGTACCAGTGCATTGCCTGATATATTAACTCAAGTACTAGGCACGAACAAATGGGCTCAATTCTGTGCTCATCCTGGTGTAGTAGTAGTAGTACTAGGCAATGCAGTTGACGGGTGACCTTGACGAGCAGCGACCGAGGGAATTGAAACGTGCTCGGCACGATAGGTAACGTTGTCTAGTTACTAAAGCATCCCTCCGTTGTTCATCGGTAGTCATTATGGACCGGGGACATGAGGGGAATTTCCTAGGGCTAGAATTCTGGCCGACAGATATTTCGACTTGAAATGCTAAGGATCGAGTGGTTGGGGTAATGGGGTTGCCTAATGTGCATACCACGCACGCCACCGAAGGACACGAGCCCGCTTTTTTCTAGGATCAACACGAGCCAAGGTATGGCTGGTACGCCGTTGGGTCCTACCATTCGAGAATACGAAAGGAACCTTTTAAATTTTCGAACGAATCTATGTGTATTACAGTACCTATATTTTCCTTGCAAATACTAATCTCAACGTGGTAATTGATTTATGACGAGTTGTTGAATTAGAGTGAGTTTGTGATATAGTGATCTCAATGTGGATTTCACATTTCATGGTATCCCTAGTAAGTTTTCCAATGCAAATTCAAATTTAAAAGATGAACAATATGGAGGTGAGAAAACTTTGTATGTATCAAGCATATGACCACACACACACACAGACAGACACACATGCACGAACACAACAACAATCCAATAAGTATAGTGCATCTATTTTTCCAAACCATGCATGTATGACACGAATTCAAAAATACTCCT
Organism: Aegilops umbellulata; assembly: GCA_032464435.1. Lineage (NCBI taxonomy): Eukaryota > Viridiplantae > Streptophyta > Magnoliopsida > Poales > Poaceae > Aegilops > Aegilops umbellulata. The sequence continues at coordinate 45,854,619 of CP136057.1, forward strand.
TCTATTCCTAAATATTAGTCTTTTAGAGAGTTCAACAAGTGACTACATACGGAGCAAAATGAGTGAATATAGACTCTAAAATATGTCTATATACATCCGTATGTGCCAGTCCATTTGAAGCCTCTAAAAAGACTAATATTTGGGAACGAAGGGTGTAAAATGTAAGACATCCATGGTCCTCAGTTCAATATTTAAAATGAACATGAAACTGAAACATGAATATTAAGTCTATTACTACAGTACATGCAAATGTTCTGTTCAGGCGGAGCTATGATTGTAGGGGGTCAACCCCTCGACCTTAGATAAAATTGTGGAGCTCTGTTTAGGGTTGTTTAGATTATATTTGTCCCCACCCTCCCAGCCACCGATTGGTTGTGCACCCCCCACCCCTCCTCCTCGGGAGAATATCATGTGCCCCCATACCTTAGATGCTATATGCCGATACGAGTTGCTTGGAGCTTGTAGATCTGAGATATAGCAGCTCACATGATGTGTCTTAATATTTCTGCAGGAAACCTTGATGCGTTTGAGAATTGCACACAATTTGTACAAAAACTACTTAGATGCCCTTTGATCCCATATCCAACGACCTCGAAGCTCCTATTACCGTAACATCTAAGATGAAGGAGGACATCATATTCTCCTGTATGTAAGAATATCATGTGCTACCACACCTTAGATGCTTTGGTGATACAAGCTCTTCGGAGGCGTTGGATTTGTGACCCAACACCTCCGCGGTGGTTTGAATGTTTTTTTGCAGAAAAGCCCCAAAAGAGTTCGGCCACTGCTTACAAGCACAAAGACTGCTCAGATGCCATTGGATCTCAGATCAAACGACCTCCAAGCTCGTATCACCGTAGCATCCAAGCTGCGATAGCACCTTATGTTTTCTCGCACGGGAGAGTATGAGGTGCTCCCACATCGTAGATTCTATGGTGATACGAGTTCACTGAGATCTAACGGCCCATAATAGGAGGTTTGAATGTTTTTGCAATATATGGCTGATAGAGTTTGGGAAATGTGAAGAAAGTACAAGTACTACGCATGTGCCATGTGATCACTGATCATACGACCTAGATGCTCATATCACCGTAGCGGGTAATTAAGCTACGGGGAGCACCTAATATGAGCACCGGAGAGCCGTTGGATCGAAGATGCAGCGGCACACACGAGGCCTGAATGTTTTATTTGCAAAAAAACCTCTGGAGAGTTTGGAAATTGCGCATAATTACAAAGACTACTCCCAAGCCATTGGATCTCACTTCCAACAGTGTAAAAACTCATATCACCGTAGTATCTAAGCTGCGGGGTGGATGTGATATTCTATGCCGCTGTCATTTTTGTTCATAAACTTGCAAAATACGTGTAACTCGTGTCGTTACTTGTCTAACCGCGCAAAGTGTTTGTTCAAAAAAACCATCCTACACTGAAATATCGAAACAACACACGGGGGCCCACTTGTCATTAATCAAATTTGGACCTAAAACTAACAAATCTGAAAGACGAGATTCGAACTGGCAACCTGGACTACAAAGCGTAAGTCGATAGCCTGAAAAAACGAACAGTTGTTGGCTTTGTCCCATAACTTGATTTTATTTATACAAGACTTTCGTTGAGTAGAGTAGAGGGAGTGCCTCGTCAACACGTGCATGACCGTTGTCTCACTTACTGGTGGGTCCCAGGTCTGCGATCTCAATCTCTCTTCTCTGCATCGTCTAACCTTTGCACGCGCACACAGGAAGAGCGGCGCTAGCTTGCCGTGGTATTATTACAACTAAAAAAAGCTTGGAAATAGAAGAAACGCCTAGAACAAGAGACGTTGTGGCTGGTTGAGACGGAGCTAACCACATCTATCCTCCGTGCCACGTTTGCATGATGAAGCTGTGTGGCTAGTGGGGTGTTTTCGACCGACTGGCTGGGTCCCGAGGTCGAACCATAGGTACTACGTCTGATACAGTATATTTTTACACGCACATTTTTCCTCCGTGCCGAGACGTGGCACACCCTACCGCGCGGTTTCGGGGTCCTCCCGGGTGGTGCACGCATATATTCTTCCTGACGTGGGATGCCCTACCACGCGTTTTCCGGGTCCTCCACGGTCGTAGCGCTGAAGCAATTAAATGAGTCGTCAAATCATGAAAGGCCACCTTTCCCGCCGAGTACATCAGTGAAGCACGGTGGCTAGCTAGTTGGGCTAGTTCGACCGATTAGCTAGGCCGCCGCCACATTTGTTTTTTCACCCCTTTTTTTATCTACTTGCCGGCAGGGAAATTTAAATATCCACCGCGGCGTTGCTCTGGTGTTTGGGTGCGGCAGGATTTTTATTTTTTTGATTGACGGGAGCAGGCGTGGCAGGATTTTTTATTTTTTGATTGACGGGAGCAGGCGCGGCAGCAATTAGTCACGATGACTCCGCCTGTAAAAACCCACCGCTCCCTGATGTGATAAGTCGTCGACTGGTGTTTTACCGTGGTGAAAACCAAAAGATTCCTCGGTCCCTCCGCCTTCCCGTAGATTGCATTGCCTTTCAGCTGTTTCACCCCCTTTGCTTCCTCTCCACATTGCTTCTACCTGGTGCCATGGCGACGCAGCAGATCACGGAGTTCGAGGTGAGTCTCCTGACACAGGAGCCTCATGCCAAGGATGTGGAGCTCAGGGCCAAGGAAGTGGATCTCCGTGAGCTCAAGGAGGAGAGGAGTGCCATGCTCCTCCGTTATGTGCGGGAGTTCATAGAGCTTCAAAAGCGGCAGGCGTCCACCACAAAGATGCTCGAGGCATCGGCGGCGTTGCTGCAGAAAGCAGGAGATACGATAGGCCGTCAGGGGAGCCGGCTGGAGCGCGAGCGGGCCAATCATGACGAGGTACAGGATCGCCTTAGCCACTTGGTGAACCAAGTTGCCACGCACGTGTTGCGGCTGCGGATGCCTACTGTCGTGCCAGCGCGACGATGCCGGCCGTCGGGCTAAACCCGTTCGACCACCCGGTCGACTTCAACGAGCTGCGGCTTCCTAACCTGGTCTCCTTCTTCCGTATATCTCCGAGGAGCTGAGCCATCTCCGCACGATGGTGGGGGCTGAGCTGGACAAGGAAGGGTTGCAGATTGCCGTCGCTGTTGCCGGGCGAATCCTTTCAGGGCTCCGTCACCGTAATCCATTCGTGCCATTGGACGCCGTCTTTGACGAGCTGGCTCCCGTCGACCGGGAGCGGGCTCTGCGGGCGGTTGCACCCTGCATCACCAACGTCGTGCGCCTCGAGAAGCAGAGGGACTTCGGTGGTGTTTAGGCGCCCTCTGCATGGGCATGTCCATGTCTCGGCATAACATGACCATTGGATCAAACTCAGACGATGCAGATCAATCACTGTAGCACAAAGTGTGTGGGTGTGTTTGGTTGCATTCTCATCTCAATATAGTTCTTTCCTCTTCATGTATTTTTGTCAACCTCCTAGTGTGGACTCATGCACCCTTCATGCACTCTGCCAAACACCCAAAAGTGGGTCGAGAAGGGAACTTTTGCTCCCACCCCGTTCACCCTTCATACACCCTGCCTAACACTATTCGTGTATGGTTCATGTTTCGTGGAGTAGTGTAGCACCGTACTCTCCGTGCGCTGTGGACCTAATTCTGTTAACAATGATCTCACCGTTCATTCTCGGCCTGAAAAGGTGGTACTATGTTACATATAGGAGTAGTTGACATGCGCACAACATCATTTGTTATCAACATATCTTACTACACTAGCAACAAGATTGTGTAGCACTGACGTATGAACCACAGCACATGCCTAGTAGTAGGAGCACTGTTTATGTTCAAGTGGCTGACGTGTTTCGCACTCCTCCATCGTAAGAGTGGAAACGCTTGCTGTAATCCATTTTTTCTTCTGAAAAACAGTGGACACGCTCTACCGTGCGGATCCTCCTCCAGCCATGCACTAAATTACTCACTTGCGCCGACGTGTGGGACAGCCAGCATCGGGGTCCACCAGCCATGCACTAAATTATTCCGTAGTAGAGTGACGGTAGACTACCCCGATCGAAGCGCCGCAGTAATGCCCAATGAGCCATCAAATCACAAAACCCCCTCCTTTCCAGTAGTAAGTTGGACGGACGAAGCAACCATCATTTCACTCTTCTCTCTCAGCTTCCTCTCTACCCAACCCTTGCTTCTGCCTCATCTTGTTCCTCATTTCTTCAAGAAAACCCTGACCTGCTTCTGCCATTGTTCTTCTCTCCCAAAGAACGAAAGGTGAGCGCATCAATGGTGTTGATTCTGGCCAAGGCCCGGTCTTGCAACCGCGAGACTGATCCTATAACTCCCTCTCTTATCTTATTTTGGGTTTGTGATTATGGTTTCTTTTCTTTTATTTCTAGTTGACAGTTTCTTGATGGACGCTGGAGCACCGGCTGAAGTGATGTCTATGGCTCCGGCCAAAACCGTCAAGGCTCATGGTACGAAGAAGCGCAAGCACCCCGCCAAGACTACCGCAGACAAGCTCAAAGCCATCGCCCTGTCCAAGCCCCCCTCTCCGGGATCCCTCATTAAGCAAGTCTAGGTAATATCTCTTCTTGACGATATTTTTCTCGATCTTGGTCGTGTTTTTTCATCTAACATGCAGTACTAGTAGTAGTAGTACAACTTTCTGGGTGATCTTGCATGTGATTTTTGTGTGCCAAATGACGGTTCTAAATTCCTCTTTTGACCAAAACATGCGAGAGGTTGACACTGATTTCTTATAGATTACTTTCAACTACTCCCTCTGTCCCAAATTTCTTGTCTTAGATTTGTCTAGATACGGATGTATCTAGTACTAAATTGTGACTTGATACATCCGTATCTAGACAAATCTAAGACAAGAATTTTGGGACGGGGGGAGTACTTTATGAACATCAATGCTACCTTTTAAGAGGGTATATTTGCCTCAGTAACTTGTGTTATGGATTTTGCATGTAATCCCTCTGCTCTCATGCCTTTGAAGACATGTTCTAGTGTCTTTGTTCACTCATTTCTGTGCGTATATGTAGTCATATATGGAGTATAATATCAAAAATCATCTTATATTTCTGAACGGAGGTAGTAATAAAATATGGTTTCTGTTTGAATTAGAACCTGGTCCGCGGTGGAGATGAAGTTCTCAAAGTCATGCCGTGTGAACTGGAAGACCTGATGATGAGTTCTACTGCTGAACTATCCAGTTGTTGTGTCCTTGTCGCCACGTGTCCTGAACTAGTGTTTTCCTGTAGCATTGTTGTCAGGCGTGTTCTCGAGGCTGTACTTGGCCACAACAATTTCCTAGCTGTGCCTTCGATTACGAAGGGTGTGGTTCTTGTAAAGCTTCCCAACAAATCGGATGCGGCTTGTCTTCATCATCATGTTTATGAGTGGAAAGACCACTCTGTTAGGTTCTCCAAGGTTGACAAGATGGTGATGGTGCGTGTAGACATCTCACACGAAGTCCATGGCCTAGTCCATTATGCGGGGTTCATCCCGTAGGTCGGTGGCAAGAAATAGTCTGCAGAGTTTAGTTAGTGCAACTTTGCTTGTCTGTAGTAAGTACTATTGTACAGTACTTGATTTGTGTTTGTGAACCCTGTATTGTTTATTAGTACTGCCGCTTTTGGTGTGTGGTCAGTCCTGAGAACGGTCTATGTTAATGTGTGTCCACTCAATTTAGTCTGTATATTTTGAACTATCCAGATCATATTTTTTGTGAGGACGGTTTATCAATTATGGTTACACTCCAATATCAGTATGCATTGCAGGGTTTATCGCATCCACCAGGATTTCCAGCTCCATGGATGTTCGGTCCATACGATTTTTCACGACCTTTGGACTGTCCTGCTTGTGGGAGTAGGCAGGGCCCCTGCATGCCACGCGTAGTTGGACGATCAATCTTCTGTTTAGTACTTCAACATAGTGATTTCCTGGTAAGTATTCACTCGTGTCACATCAAGTAAATCTTATTGATTTACTGTCTAAATCTTATTGATTTAATGTCATGTTTTCTTTCTTTTTCTGCAATTTTACGATGCAGGTTTTGCCATGTGACATTCATCACAGAATAAACCGTTTGGTTTGCTCTGTGATGGCTATTTTTGCAGGTTTCACTTCTTATGTCGTGTCAGTAACGAAGGCATTGTCCATCACTTATATTACTAGAAAAAATTGGATCAGTCTGTTGCCTGAGTACAAGCTGAATCCCTATGATGAACTGCAGTTTGGTTTAACAAAAACGCCACAATTAGTCCTTCTCGCATTTAAAAGAAATGAAGAAAAAAACTGGATCACGATCACGGATCCTAGTCAAGTTAGAAAGCTGATCATAGCAGACCAGACACGATCGCCGCTGTCTCGCACAGATCGAGCACCGGCAGTTGCTCTAGCACTAACAGCGGCAGCAGCTCAGTCTGATCCAGCTGAGGATTGGGCACCGACCGCGTCAGCGGATCAGTCTGATCTACCGGAGGATCGGGCATCGACATCGGCACCAGCTCTACAAGGAGTATCATCTCCGGCAGCAGCAGCGGCTTCGGCACCTGCACCAACACTTGCACTTGCATCTGCTCCGGCCCGTGCAGTTGCACCGGCAATAGACTAGGCTGCAGCTCGCACTTCATATACCAAAGTCCTTACAAAAACCGACATGTCCACCTTCTTGGTAAGCATTGGCCGCCCAAGTGCTTCGTTCTTTTTTCTTCCCATGCTGTTTCACATGATTCATTGTGTTGATCTAACCGTTTGGGCATGTCTTCTTGTTTGCAAACAGAGAATTCCTAGAGCAACGAGGGAGTCGTTCAACAATCCGGGCGACCGCGGCCAAGTTTCTCTTACCATGCGCAGCCTTGGTCTGAATGAACCTGCTCAATATACCGTAAGTACAAAGGACGGTCGCATGATGATTGATGCTAAAGGATGGTCAAGGTTCAAATCTAAATCATATCTTGCGGTAGGGGATGATGTGAAAATCGAACTTTCTCGGCAAGGAGAGCTGGTCCAAATCAACTTTGAAATTAGCAGCACGCAACTGCCGAACTGATCTATTCTCCGAGAGATTTTGATGTAATAATCTGGCATGGTGAAACAAGTGTCATGTGTGTATAAGTAGTACGACAATATTATTTATCACATGGTATATCGTTGATAGAATTGCAACTCTGATTGCTGGTTAGGAACTGTCATTCGATTTCATTCCAACAGCTGCCGTGCTTTATTCAATTTTGTGTATTCGCCTTGCGACAGCATCTAAAACCAGCGCCGTATAATCGCTTGTAATATGAAAAGTGCTGAGGTAGAACACATGGGCCCCCAAACATGCTGGGTCGGCCTGCGGCCCAAAGTCCAGAACCGTAAGCCTATCTGAGTATTATATTCTCAGCTGAACCCCCATAAAAAAAGCTGAACCCCCATAATGCCTGTGTGTTGCAGAGGGAGTATATTTCTCGGCAAGGTGAGCCTGTGATATAGAAGATTTGTATATTTCTTTACAGAGGGAGTATTTCTCTGTAAAAAAATATATTTATGTGTAACTAGTTACTCCTGTCTTTCTACTTCCTTTCGCTGATATGTGGGGCAACCGTGTCATATGCACAAATTAGAGTGCACAACTTCACGGTAGACACACCCCGGTCATAGCGCCGCAGTAATGCCCAATGAGCCGTCAAATCACAACCCACCCACCCCCCCTTTCCAGCTTTAGCAGTAAGCTGGACGGACGAAGAGGCAATATTTCACTGGGCCTGAATCCACTACAAGAAACTTGTTAATACATGACAGATTCAAACCGTCACGGGTGTGCTCAAAACCATCATGGAAGGGCGTCCATGACGGATTTGAAATCCGTCATGTATATCGCGTCATAATTTGTCCACCACGCAGTCCATGGCGGATATTAGCCGTCATGGATCCATGACGGATTTTGACCGTCACAGGCAAGTATTTAACGAACGCGCTCATAACAACATTAAGATGCATTCCACGTCATCATCTAACGTGGCGGTCTCCGTGAATCTGAGGTGGCAGCCCATTTGATCACCAGCCCTGTTAAAATTTTGGCCCACTACATTTGAATATAATTAAGATTTCAACCCAATAATTCCAATATAGCCCAAATAGCACAGCCCATTCAATTTGCCCAGCTAGCACAGCCCAATACATATAATATAAGTTTTCACAGCCAAAAATTTCTCCATCACATAATTTTGCCGAGCCCTCAAATTTCCATTAAATTGTTTCATTCAATTACAATAACCATCAGAGGTACATCACTAAAGCCACATTGCCATCATTTACAAAAAAATCCAAAACATCAGACATTACACACAATCATCACTAACAAATTACAAATGCTCGTGTCAAATGCGGCACCATGGGTTACATGAGATTTGTCCTTAAGATGGAGCAGGTAGAAGTCGATGATGTCATTCTTGCTCTGGTACAGGCAGCTCCTGAGCAGCTGTTAAAATACTACACCAATGGGTTTCTAGCTGATATGGAATAAGGAAATAGGAAATGATCATTATATGCACAGTACAATACATATTATGGAGGAAAGGAAACAATTGTGCCTCAAAGAGAATGTGCATCACACGTCTCACTTAAAAAATTGTCGGGAGGCTTAATTTTGTATTTTCTAAACAAGTAAAGAAAAAGGGTTTACAAGGCCTATATTCAAAAATATATAATTCTAATCACACTGCAGAATAAAAGTAGTTTTTTTTTGCAAATTCGCAAACCTCACAGAAGGCACATTCACAAATATGACTACACTTGACTCAACAAAATCAATTCATTAGTATTTACCACTCCTACCAAACATTCACTATTCCAGCATTTAGAGGCAATGTAAGTGAAGTGGATCACTACCAACAGAGGCAATACAGATACACTCAATATACATGTCTATTTAAAACTACAATAAAGAACTAGCAGTATAAACACTTTACTGTGGCAAATCACAACTCAAGTCTAGCATGGTAATTTCGGTTCTTATCCATTTATACTATTCTAGTTAAGCTGTAGCTAGAAGCCATGGAGAACAAAAACAGCCAACCTGCAAATCACCACAGTATCATGCCAAAATTCTAAGTAACATCCTAGGCAAATTGTTCAGTAGCATGAGTATTGAATATAACCCCACTAAACCTAAATGGCAACCAAAATTATCAGTGGAATAAGCATTCAGATTGAAATTCCACAAGCCAAAAATTCAGGAGGCTGATGAAATTCAGAACAGAAAACAATTGTTCAGAGTAGGCGAGTCCGACCCTGGACCAAATGTGTAAACCAGAGATGATGGATGGAAAGGGATACCTCGTTGCCAGCTTAACTTTGTACTATGATATGTGCATCAAATCAAGTTATCAATCACTTTTAGTTCTGAAGTACAGTTTCCGAAAAAATATTCCAGACAAAAAGTTGGAGGGCACTAGATTTGTCTTCAAACCACAATCTTGTCCATGTGCTTACCAGATATCTAAGTTGGAATTAATTTGGGAATATTAAATCTAGAAAGGACCTAATAATGCATTGAAACTTATGTTCAATTCGAAATATGGATCATTCAATAGCGTAATTATGATCTTAAGGTAATTTCACATACTGTGATTGGATGCAAAGTATTTTTACAGTTTTTTGAAAATACTATTGTTTCTGAATAACTTTGGTATTAAATACTTTGAGGTGTTTGGATAAAACAAATACTGTACTTTCACATAACAAGGTATCTATCATACTGTGGTTTTTTTGCGATATTTAAAAAAGAGGTCGGGACCTCTTTTTTCTAAACTGAACTGAGAGAACTCGTCGGCTCGTCTACATCCAAAGTTGATAAAATGCGATTGCCGCCTCTGATCCCTCTATATATTGTCTTTTCAACGAAGTGCTCCTGATTATTAGGCACTTCAGGTTTGGTAGTTAGTTTCTCTACAGAGATGGCGTGCATGTTACATTCTTCTGACAATCTTACACGCTTCTATTTGGAATGATGGCTACAAATTACACAAGTAGCGCATGATTTAAACAAACTTGCTCCTGGAGTATATCCATTGGTCGTTGGAGCACTTGTATGCAGCAGGCTAAAAGCTACCTACCCAATCGATTCTACGCGCATATAGGCTATGCGCCCGTACACGCACAATTTTTTTTTGCCCTGGCTAGCTAGGAGGGGATTTGATGTCCATGGCATGCTACATGCATTGGGCGTCGTTTCTACATGCAGATCAGCTCCATGAGTATAGTTGAGCAAGGCACAACAAGTCAAAACAACACTTGCCAAACACATCGGTGGTTTATCAAAACTGAGGAAAAATATGGTTTTTAGAAACTAAAGTATTCATTTCCCGCACATTTAAAAACTGAGGTTTCAGATTACTATGGTTTTTCAGAAACGGTGCGCCAAACTAAGCTATGTTCAACTTCAATCTGAAACGGCAGAATCTAATACTACATCATTATTTCAATCCTAAGGAAGCATCCCAACTTAATTGCATAAGAAGTTGCCATGAGCTATATATAAATTATTAAAAAAAGAGGGAGTGGTCTGACTTGTGGGCCTATTTAGTTGACGCGTATGCAAGATTTTTTTAGTTATTATATACGTCAACTAACGATTCTAGCAGACGTAACCGTTGGATGTCAATCCAACGGCCGTCGTGTTTCTTCAATCGCTGATCTTCTTGCTCCAGCCGCCAAAGCAGCGCCGGCGGGACCGCCTACTCCCGCCTCCCGTGGAAGGCTGTGCTGCCGCGCAGGCCTCAGCGCCCCCTACTACTCCCACCGCTGGCCAGGGCATCCCTCTACTCACCCACACCCCCTGTTATTCTGCGGCGACGGCAGCCTCACACCGTAGCCGAACCGGTGAACGCTCGTACTCCTCTCCGCGTGGGCATGCCGCGTCTTCCCCGGCTCCGCGTCGTCCCCTTCCTATGCCTCGCCGTCGTCCACCGCCATGGTGCTCTCGGCGCGGCGTGGTCAATGTGGTCAATGATTGACTTCCATCGGAAGAGTACTGTACGTGGAGAGGCTGACAGCTGGGTCCATGGCAGCCGCAAGGAAATGCCTCCTTCTTACGTGGAAAATAATTATTCCTCCACCTGACAGCGGGGACCCACCAGACGGGCCACCAGTATTTTGCGAAAAAAATCGTTTCCCCCTGACTGCTGGGACCCACCGGATGGGCCACTATATTTCACGAAAAAAACATTCCCCCCGCTGTCAGCTCGGACCCACCGGAAGTGCCTCCTTATTACGCACAAAAAAATGAATACTCCCCCGGCTAGCTAGGACCCACCTTGGTGGGAGGCTGACTTGTGGGCCTACTAAGTTGACGGGGACGAAGGGCTTTGTTAACTTAGTCAATATGAACGATTCTAGCTCTAGTGACCGTATGATGTCCATCCAACGGCCGTAGTGCTTCTTCAACCTCTGGTATTCTTGCTCCAGCCGCCCAAAGCAGCGCCGGTCATGCCGCATGCTCCTGCCTCCTATGGCCGGCTGTGCTGTCGCGGAGGCCTCGCCGCCTCCTACTATTCCCACCGCTGGCCAGGCCCTACGGCAACGACACCCTCACACCACAGTCGAACCAGTGAACCCTCGTACTCCTCTCCGCGTGGGCTTCCACTGCCATGTCTTCCCCGGCTCCCCGTCGTCCCATTCCTAGGCCTCGTCGTCGTCCACCGTCCTGGTGCTCTCAGCGCGGCGTGGTCAACGTGGTCAAGGGACGACTTCCATCGGACGTGGACTGTACGTGGAGAGGCTGACAGCTGGGTCCACGGCCGCAGCAAGGAAGTGCCTCCTTATTACGTGCAAAATAAATATTCCTCCACCTGACAGCGGGGACCCACCAGACGGGCCACCGTATTTCGTGAAAAAAATGTTTCCCTCCTGACTGTTGGGACCCACCAGCTACACCTTCGCACGCAAGGAAGTGCGTCCGGGCAAAAAAAACAAAACGATTCGCCCCCCTGACTGCTGGGACCCACTAGCTACATCTTCGCACGGAAGGAAGTGCCTGACAGTCGGGACCCACCTGGTCGAAGCGTACGTAGCGTTGTCATTCTGGTCGCGAACATGTACGTACATATATACTGGTCGATGTAGAGGCGCGCACGTGTCGTAGTAGAGGCGCGCACGTAGCATGTAAGCGGCCAGGGTGCAAGAAAGAAAATACGGCCACGTATGTGTACATACGGGCGGGGTCTCGAACGCCTACTCGCGCATACGTACGGCCAGGGCTCGTGTACATGGCTGGGTCGGAACGGAGAAACAACGTCGTCGTCGTGTTCATGGGGAGGCAACGGAATGTGTGGTCGTGTTCATCGGGAGGGCTTGGACGGAACAGGCGATGGAAACGAGGCCTGGCGTACCGCAGAACGGAGGAAACAACCTTGTGTTCGACCCGCCACGTTCGAAACGGGATCCTGTTCATCGGGAGGGGTGTGGCGTACCGCAAAACGGAGGAAACGGACCTCCTACGTTCGAAACGGGGGTCCTGTTGATCGGGAGGGGTGTGGCATACCGCAAAACGGAGGAAATGGACCTCCTACGGTCGAAACGGGGGTCCTGTTGATCGGGAGGGGTGTGGCGTACTGCAAAACGGAGGAAACGGACTTGTGTTGGAGCGCTACGGTCGAAACGGGGGTCCTGTTCATCGGGAGGGGTGTGGTGTACCGCAAAACGGGACTTCACGGGATACTGTTCATCTCCACCGTTGACCTCCTCCAGCCTCCACTGGCTCCTGTTCATCCAGCCTCCACCGGCTCCTGTTCATCCAGCCTCCACCGTCTACTGTTCAACTACCCCTCCACCGTCTATTGTTCATCCAACCCTCCACACCACGGGGTCCTGTTCAACCACCCCTCCACGAGCACCCCTCCACCGTCTACTGTTCATCCAGCCCTCCACACCACGGGGTCCTGTTCAACCACCCCTCCACGGGCACCCCTCCACCGTCTACTGTTCATCCAGCCCTCCACACCACGGGGTCCTGTTCATCCACCCCTCCACGGGCACCCCTCCACCGTCTACTGTTCATCCTGCCCTCCACACCACGGGGTCCTGTTCATCCACCCCTCCACGGGCACCCCTCCACCGTCTACTGTTCATCCAGCCCTCCACCACACCACGGAGTCCTATTCATCCAGAGGTAACGCCACCGCTCACTGTTCATCCAACCCCCCCCCCCCCCCCCCGCAACGCTCACTGTTCATCCCATCGATCGACTTCAGTTAGCAGCAGTAGCGAAGGACTCGCTCGATCGGGTTCAGTTAACAGCCATCGATCGATCGCTCGGGTTCAGTAACGCGTAGCCTGCAGTGCAATCGCTCGGGTTCAGTTAGAGCCCAACGCCTCGATCGGGTTCAGTTAGAGCCAACGCCTCGCACACACACGCGTATGTGTACAAGAGAAACGCACATCGCTCGACCCCCGACCTCCCATCATAACCGGGAACTCCTCGAAATTTTCCTCCCCCTCGCTTCTACCATGGTTTTTTCCGTCATGGACGGCCCAAAGAATGTCATGCAGCTGCGTCTCCGGCCCGCCCAGGACGAAAAACCCATTTTCTGTCATGATTTTTTGTCATAGAAGTAGGAGCCCACCACATCTATGATGATACCGGGTTTTGTCACAATTATCGTCATAGAAGTGTCATATGTATGACAGAAAAAAAAATCATTCGACCCAAAATGTCACGGATGTGTCTTTTTTTGTAGTGAACTCCTGGATAGAGATCCGGTTGATTAATAAGTCGAGATGGGCACTTAAGCATTCCAATGCGTGGTAGTAGCTGTTCATGGATCACAAACATAGAACTCAGTTCCTGAGGATGGCTTCAATGAGACAACCCACCATGTACTCCTACATGGCCTCTCACCGATACCTTTACCAAATCATGTTCACACACTTAGCTCACAACAGTAGGACATGTTCACACACCTCTAACTCATCCCCAATGAATCAGACCTGACTCAACTCTAAGCAGTAGCAGGCATGACAAACAAGCATGAATGAGTAGGCACATCAGGGCTCAAACAACTCCTACTCATGCTAGTGGGTTTCATCTATTACTGTGGCAATGACAGGTCATGCAGAGGAAAGGGGTTCAACTACCGCAGCATGTAACAGTTGAATCGTTGTTGTCCTAATGCAGTAAAAGAGAGCAGGAGCAAGAGAGTGGGATTGTATCGGAATGAACAAGGGGTTTTTGCTTGCCTGGCACTCCTGAAGATGATATAGTTCTTCATCGGTGTCATCGAACTCAACGTCGGAACACGTCTATCAAGAGGGAACAACCACCGACAACAGAGAAAGAACACAATCAATGCAATGCACAATATGATGCATGATCATGACATGGTAATATGCTGTGATTTAGGCTAATGCAACAGAAATTCATTTTGATTGAAGTGGAATTCAAAGCTAGATCAGATTCCAACTCCAAATATGTTATCAAATTTGTCCTAATCATGTTTCATCCAAAACAGCGAGGTTAACTTGCTCAAACATGCATGAAAATGGTACAAATGAATAGATTGGATTTTTTTGATCATTTTTCATATATAAATTATTTCATTTGGAGTTACGGTTGATTTTCTATGAATTTTAGAAGTTCTGGCTATTTTCTGAAATAAATAAATCATTTCTGATTATTTAAAAACCCGGATATGTTTATTGCGTCAGCATGACGTCGATGTGACATCATCAAGTCAACAGGGCGGGTCTAGGTCAAACCCGACCAGTGGGTCCTGCGTGTCAATGTCTAACTAAACTAACCTAGCTTAGTTAATACTAACCTAACTTAATTAGCCGGGCTGGGCCCGCTTGTTAGTGTCCTGGGGGGTCATTAGCACTAACCTAAACGGGGTTAGGCCGGCGTTTAGCCGCCGGTGGCAGCAGACGCGGCGGGGCACTTGGGCACGGGCTGTGGTGCCCCGTTCGCAGCGTGGCTGGGCTCGTTCAAGAGCCCAGACCAGCGTGCGTCGGGCAGTGGCGCCAGTCGGGCCTGGGATGGCCGGAGGAGACTGCGAGGAGCTCGGCCGCGGCGGCCCGAGCTCGGGTAAGGCGCGAGCAGTGCTGCGTTGCGCGTGCAGGCAAGCTGTAGCGTTAGTGTGTGCGTGCGCGATGCGGCGAGGGCGATGGACACGCCGGGTGGACCAAATGGTCGTCGGGGCGCGTCGGCGGCGGCGCGTGCGGGTGAGCTCGGTCGGTGGCTATGGTGCACAGGGAAGAGAATAGAGAGGGGGAGGACGGGCGACAGCTCATGGCGGACGGGCAGCAGCTCATGGCGATCTTCGTGGAGTGGACGGCGAGCTCAGGGAGGGCCTGAGGCACTCGGGGCGTCGAGGGGGATCTCCGGCGACGGCGGTCGGGGACGAGCTCGGTGAGGGCAGAGGGGCGCGTCCGACTATGTGTGGCAAACCAAGGAGGTCGAGGACGTCGAGGCGGAGCTCACACGCACGGCGAGGGGTCGAGGGAGAGGCGGTGGCATCGACTACGGCGGCGACGGTGGCTTACGGGCGCGTCAGCCATAGCGGGAGAGGACGAGGGAGAGAGCCAGGGGGAGAATGGGGTGTCGGCAGGGTCGGGGCGGTGCCGAGGAGTGGCTTAGAGGTGTCGCCACGCTGTCCAAGCGGGGCAGGCGGCCAGGGAGCTGCGTGGCGAGCTCGGCGTGCGCGGGCGCGCTCCTCTCTGCCTGCCTGGCGAG
The DNA here is from genome assembly GCA_032464435.1 of Aegilops umbellulata. Lineage (NCBI taxonomy): Eukaryota > Viridiplantae > Streptophyta > Magnoliopsida > Poales > Poaceae > Aegilops > Aegilops umbellulata. The sequence continues at coordinate 45,870,314 of CP136057.1, forward strand.
AGGAAGCAGGTGGCTGGCACGGGCCAGCACAGTGATGGGCCGGCCAGTGGGCTGCGCCAGGTAAGTGGCCAGGTAACTTCTCTCTCTCTCTCTCCTAATTTAGTTTATGTTTTCTATTTTTGTGTAATTGTTTTGACTTAATTAAAATGCTAAGGCATTTTCAGAAACCCTGGAAATAATTGTTGGCTCTGTTTGGAATATTTCCAACAGCCCTCATTTTAGTTCAAGAGTATTCGGACATTTTAAAATATCTATAGCTCTTAAATGCCCAAATGCAAATAGCTTATGATTTAATCCAGTGACCCAATGCTGTCCTAGAAAAATGTGAACCATTTCGACAGAGGTTCTAGACCAAGGCAAAGATGATGAACATTTTAGAAGGGCATTTCAGGTTCATTGAAAATAATTTTTAGGTTGAACCTATTTGAATTCCATTAGATGCTAGGGTTTGAACATCCCCAATTCAAATTTAAATAAATTTTAGACATGAAGCATGGAGATCAAGCAAAGTCAAAAAAGGTTGATATAGGGCTGTGACGTTTTGCAGATAAGATTAGGCCCAGTGTGGATAATGTGATACAATATAACAATCACGTCGAATGCCTAGATTTGCATCTCTCAGAAATTACTTTGAACTACTACCGATGGAACTTACCGGAGATTATATTCGCCAGGTTCTTTGTTCTCAGAGCAAGGGTGCTGACGGAAATGAGGTTTGCCCTACATTTATTTCACAAAAATGAATGGTCTCTTGATCAGCGTCGGCGCCTGTGGCAGAATGGAGTAGGCTCCAAAAATGCTGAATTTCATTTTGGACCTTCAGATGATAGAGTAATCGGAAGTCATCGGGTCAACACCATACATGACTTCTCAGTGGCTGACCCCTTTGCAAAAATTGTGAGGTCTCGAAGCTAGACTTAGAAGCGGTGATATTAGTTTGAACCTCTCTGATATCCATGTTCAGCGCATCAGTGCGAGCGTTTGCAGCTGATGAGCTGAATTTCATTTCTAATATCAGTATGAACCTTGTAATCTTCGAATTTGAGCCATATAACTCTGGAATTTGAACCTTGTAACATTTCGAGCTTTTGTGGTACAATCGTTGAAATGGCATCGTATGAGACTCGTATATTGCTAGCACTACTTTGACCTTAATATGCAATGGTCTTAGATTTTATTAACCATTCTCAAATCAGTTTACCTTGTCGATCTCACAGCACACGATCTGTATAGCTAACTCGACTGCGATATTCGACATTATTGCACACAGTTGGTTTCTTCCACCGTGTGCACCGTAGAGTGCAAAATTAATTATCGCACTCGAGTGTCCACGCCTGGGGTGCGGTGTTGTCAAGCGTGCATTGGATTCTGGAATCCTCCGCTCTGAATGCCGTGACAAGACGTGACGATTACAGGCTGGCCGGCCCCCATTTATTATTACAGCGGCCATTTAACCTACCCTTGTGTCTCTTCAACCTTTTGATCACGCCCCACCATTGCAAGAAGCACACCCGCCACGAGAAATTCTTAGAGGGTATCCTACGCGGCTCCAATGGCGCTCCAAGCGGCTGCCGATGACGAGCAGCAGTTCACCATGCGTGCCATGGTGGACACCCACAGAAGGTTCATGGACCTCTCGGTGGTGTACACCAACGACCCAGTCTGGGCGGAGCACTCCATCCACATCATGGAGTTGTTGCTTGCCGAGGAGAAGTACAAGGTGGTCGGGTTCGACCTCGAGTACACCCGTGCTCGTGCCGGGTCTCGTCCCAAGGTCGCCGTCACCCAGATGTGCGTGCGCCACCACGTCCTCGTCTACCACTACTGCTTGGCCAAGGCCTTGCGAGCGTTTCGCCAGGTTTGTCAACAGCCCCCACTACATGTTTGCTATGGTGGACATCACCAACGATGTAAAGGCGCTAGAGAGTTCAGGCATCGCCTGCCCGAATCTTGTCGACATCCAGGGCTAGTACAAGATCTGGGGCAGCAAGGAGCATGAGAAGGACTCACTGGTTCACCTCGCCGAGGCCATCATCGACTCCTACTACAGAGACATGAAGGATTCATGCAACAAGGACAAGCGTGCCTGGCACTCGGCCTGGATGGAGAAACTCGACAAAGCTCACATCGTGTACGCGGCCAAGGAGGCGTACACGAGCTACGACATGTACCGGCAGATCGTTGACATGAGGAAGTTCCTCCTTCCCCAAAACGGCCAGGGATCCAGCCGGAAGCAGAGCAATGGCAAGCGTCGTCGCAACAATAAGTAGATGATTAGATCCTCGTTTCTCCTACTTTAGTATGCATGTAATTGCTTACTTTGGGGTGTGCAAATGTTATCTGTGTAGTCACTTGTGTAATTGTATGCTTAATTTGGTTATGCAATGTTGTCTTTTTAAGTATATATGTTGATGCTCTATAGACAGAGCGTAGATGGTGTGCGGACAAAAAAATCACATCGCACACGGACTAAACAATGGAACCCGTCGGTGATGTTTTCATCAATCACTCACAATTGTATACCAGCAACCGTTTGCTCACACACACATGTCTTATTAGCAGCAACCGTCTGTGTTCTTATCGGTCTTCGGACACATTTCTGATTACAGACCTGTTTGTCGCGTATCACACACAGCTTGTTAAGTTGAACCATTTCTGTTCTCATGTCTCAACGCAAACAGTTCATCCGAGTGAACCGCATGCCGTATATCGCACACACCTTTGATCTGGCTGACTGTTTCTTTTGTGTTGCCTAATCACAGATAGTTCATCCAAGTGAACCGTATGCTGTGTGTCGCACACGCCTCCATCTGGTTGCCTGTTTCTTTTGTTCCTCCTCATCGCAAATAGTTTGTTGAACTGAACCGTATGCCTTTCATCGCACATGCAACTAAAACCTGAACCGTGTTTGATGCATCCGTCATCGCAAACGTTTTACACATTTCTGACTGTTTTCATACACCACCGTTTGCGATTATGGCATCACACACATTTTCTTGAAGGGTCTCTGATCGTAGTGTCGCATTAGCAGCATCCTGCAGTAGTGCTAGCGTATGCAGATATGGCCTCGGAACACTGAGACCGAAAGGTCTACGTGAATCATATAGTAGATATGATCAACATACAGATGTTCACCATTGAAAACTAATCCATCTCACGTGATGATCGGACATGGTTTAGTTGATATGGATCACATGATCATTTAGATGACTAGAGGGATGTCTATCTAAGTGGGAGTTCTTAAGTAATTTGATTAATTGAACTTAATTTATCATGAACTTAGTCCTAGTAGTATTTGCATATCTATGTTGTAGATAAATAGCTTGGGATGTAGCTCCCCGTTTGTTTTTGATATATTCCTAGAGAAAAATAAGTTGAAAGATGATAGTAGCAATGATGCGGAGTGGGTCCGTGGTCTGAGGATTATCCTCATTGCTGCACAGAAGAATTATGTCCTTGATGCACCGCTAGGTGACAGAACTATTGCAGGAGCAAATGCAGATGTTATGAACGTTTGACAAAGCTCGATATGATGACTACTTGATAGTTTAGTGCACCATGCTTTATGGCTTAGAACCAGCACTTCAAAAATGTTTTGAATGCCATGGAGCATATGAGATGTTCCAAGAGATGAAATTGGTATTTCAGTCTCATGCCCATGTCGAAAGGTATGAGACTGACAAATACTTTGCCTACAAGATGGAGGAGAATAGCTCAACCAGTGAGCATGTGGTCAGAATGTCTGAGTACTACAATCACTTGAATCAAGTCAGAGTTAATCTTCCAGATAAGATAATGATTGACAGAGTTCTCTAGTCACTATCACCAAGTTACTGGATCGTGATGAACTATAATATGCAAGGGATGACAAAAATGATTCCCGAGCTCTTCACGATGTTGAAATCGGCGAAGGTAGAAATCAAGAAAGAGCATCAAGTGTTGATGGTTAACAAGACCACTAGTTTCAAGAAAAAGGGCAAAGGGAAAGAAAGGGAACTTTCAAGAAGAATGGAAAGCAAGTTGCCACTCCCGTGAAGAAGCCCAAAGCTAAACCCAAGCCTGAAACTGAGTGCTTCTACTACAAAGGAAATGGTCAATGGAAGTGGAACTACCCCCAAACACTTGGCGGATAACAAGGATGGCAAAGTGAACAAAGGTATATGTGATATACATGTTATTAATGTGTACTTTACTAGTGTTCATAGTAACCACTGGGTATTTGATACCGGTTCAGTTGCTATGATTAGTAACTCAAAATAGTGACTTTGGAGTGACTCTTTGTTGCATGTTGAGGGATAGTTATATGATCCAATTATGTTATTATTGTTGAGCGAACTTGCACTAGTGAAAGTATGAACCCTAGGCCTTGTTTCCTAGCACTGCAATACCGTTTACGCTCACTTTTACCACTTGATACCTTGCTGTTTTTATATTTTCAGATTACAAATACTCATATATATCATCCATATTGCACTTGTATCACCATCTCTTCGTCGAACTAGTGCACCTATACAATTTACCATTGTATTGGGTGTGTTGGGGACACAAGAGACTCTTTATTATTCGGTTGTAGGGTTGCTTGAGAGAGACCATCTTCATCCTACGCCTCCCACGGATTGATAAACCTTAGGTCATCCACTTGATGGAAATTTACTATTTTCCTACAAACCTCTGCACTTGGAGGCCCAACAACGTCTACAAGAAGAAGGTTGTGTAGTAGACATCACATTCCACATCAAAAATTCTGTTTTTATCATTTACCTACTCGAGGACGAGCAGGAATTAAGCTTGGGGATGCTTGATACGTCTCCAACGTATCTATATTTTTTTATTGTTCCATGCTATTATATTATCTGTTTTGGATGTTTAATGGGCTTTACTAAGCACTTTTATATTATTTTTGGGACTAACCTACTAACCAAAGGCCCGGTGCAAATTGCTGTTTTTTTTTGCCCTTTTCAGTGTTTCGCAGAAAAGGAATATCAAACAGAATCCAAACGGAATGAAACCTTCGGGAGAGTTATTTTTGGAACAAACGTGATCCAGCGGACTTGGAGTGGACGTCAAGAAAGAAGCGAGGAGGCCATGAGGCAGGGATGCGCGCCTGCCCCCTGGGCGCGCCCCCACCCTCGTGGGCCCCTCGCAGCTCCACCGACATACTTCTTCCTCCTATATATATCCACATACCCCGAAAAAATCCGAGAGCACCACGAAACCCTATTTCCACCGCCGCAACCTTTTGTACCCATGAGATCCCATCTTGGGGCCTTTTTCGGCGCTCCACCGGAGGGGGAATCGATCACGGAGGGCTTCTACATCAACACCATGGCCTCATCGATGATGTGTGAGTAGTTTACCACAGACCTTCGGGTCCATAGTTATTAGCTAGATTGCTTCTTCTCTCTCTTTGGATCTCAATACAAAGTTATCCTCGATCTTCTTGGAGATCTATTCGATGTAATTCTTTTTGCGGTGTGTTTGTCGAGATCCGATGAATTGTGGGTTTATGATCAAGATCATCTATGAACAATATTTGAATCTCCTCTGAATTCTTTTATGTATGATTTGTTATCTTTGCAAGTCTCTTCGAATTATCAGTTTGGTTTGGCCTACTAGATTGATCTTTCTTACAATGGGAGAAGTGCTTAGCTTTGGGTTCAATATTGCGTTGCTCGATCCCAGTGACAGCAGGGGAAATGACACGTATTGTATTGCTGCCATCGAGGATAAAAAGATGGGGTTTATATCATATTGCTTGAGTTTATCCCTCTACATCATGTCATTTTGCCTAATGCATTACTCTGTTCTTATGAACTTAATACTCTAGATGCATGCTGGATAGCGGTCGATGTGTGGAGTAATAGTAGTAGATGCAAAATCATTTCGGTCTACTTGTCGCGGACGTGATGCCTATATACATGATCATGCCTAGATATTCTCATAATTATGCACTTTTCTATCAATTGCTCGACAGTAATTTGTTCACCCACCGTAATACTTATGCTATCTTGAGAGAAGCCACTAGTGAAATCTATGGCCCCCGGGTCTATTCTCCATCATATAAGTTTCCGCTTTATTTTACTTGGCAATCATTACTTTCCAATCTATATCATAAAAAATACCAAAAATATTTATCTTATTATCTCTATCAGATATCACTTTTGCAAGTAGCCATGAAGGGATTGACAACCCCTTTATCGCGTTGGTTGCAAGGTTCTTATTTGTTTGTGCAGGTATAAGGCGACTTGCGTGTAACCTCCTACTGGATTGATACCTTGGTTCTCAAAAACTGAGGGAAATACTTACACTACTTTGCTGCATCACCCTTTCCTCTTCAAGGGAAAACCAACACAGTGCTCAAGAGGTAGCACCCTCTACTTGAAGATGGTGCTTTATGCTTCATATTATTATCCAATGATGTGTTGCCATCCTATGATGTCTGAGTAGATTTTCGTTGTCCTATCGGTAATTTGTGAATTGCTATGATTGGTTTAATTTGCTTGTGGTTAATTATGTTTTTGTCCTTTGGTGCCCATCATATGAGCGCGCGCGTGGATCACACCATAGGGTTAGTTGTATGTTGATAGGACTATATATTGGAGGGCAAGAGTGACAGAAGCTTCAACCTAGCATAGAAATTGATGCATACGGGATTGAAGGGGGGCCAATATATCTTAATGCTATGGTTGGGTTTTACCTTAATGAACGTTAGTAGTTGAGGATCCTTGCTAATAGTTCCAATCATAAGTGCATAGAATTCCAAGTCAGGGATGACATGCTAGCAGTGGCCTCTCCCACATAAAACTTGCTATTAGTCTAGTAAAGTAGTCAATTGCTTAGGGACAATTTCGCAACTCCTACCACCACTTTTCCACACTCGCTATACTAACCTTATTGCTTCTTTACCTAAACAGCCCCTAGTTTTTATTTACGTGCTATCTATATTCTTGCAAACCTATCCCACAACACCTACAAAGCACTTCTAGTTTTATACTTGTTCTAGGTAAAGCGAACGTCAAGCGTGCGTAGAGTTGTATCGGTGGTCGATAGAACTTAAGGGAATATTTGTTCTACCTTTAGCTCCTCGTTGAGTTTGACACTCTTACTTATCGAAAGAGGCTACGGGGCTGTTTGGTTGCCACCCTGACAGAATTTGCCTGGCCTAAGCACCTGCCTGTAACCTGCCTGAGGTTTGTTTGGTTGCCGACCTGAGAAATCTCGCCTGAAAAACCTGCCTGTCGAACCGTGCCTGACTCAGGCCTGGAAAATCGGAGGCCTGAGAATCGTTGCAATCCCACGCACCGTGCCTGAGTTAAATTACCCCTTCTCTCTCTCACTTCTCCACTCTCCCTCTCACTTTTCTCCTTTCCCGGGTTCCTATGGAGGAGAGAAATTCAAAAATCAATCCATGAAGTTGGGGACTGACGGCGGGAAACTACTCTGGGGTGTAGATCTGGTGAAGAGCTGCCCCAACATTTACTGGATCTGACAACGTTGGCTGCAATTTTGCCTGCTACTATTCCTTCCTTTTGTAGCACCTTTGTCCAGATCGTGTGCTAAGTTAGGTACGTGAGTACACAATCCCATGTTTTTTTCTTGTTGCTTCCCCCTTTTTGCTTTCCAAACACTGCCTGGAGCTTCCGTCCACACAGGCGTACTTTCAGGGCATCAACCAAACACTGCCCGAGATTTGTGTGTGCCTGGTAAGCCAATTTGTGAAACACCATCGGGTTACTCTCACAAGGAATATTCTCAGTCACATAGCTCAGGGTGGCAACCCAACAGCCCCTACAATTGATCCCCTTTACTTGTGGGTTATCAGGGGCGTGCGGCCAGCCCTAAGGCCCCCTCCTCTCTCTCCCACAAGGCCCATGTTGGCCCATTAGTTCCGCCGGGGGTTCCGATAACCCCCGGCACTTCGATAATTATCAGGTAACCCCCGAAACACTTCTGGTGTCCTAATATAGTCGTCCAATATATCAATCTTTATGTCTCGACCATTTCGAGACTCCTTGTCATGTCCGTGATCACATCCGGGTCTCCGAACTATCTTTGGTACATCAAAACACATAAACTCATAATACCGATCGTCACCGAACGTTAAGCATGCGGACCCTACGGGTTCGAGAACTATGTAGAAATGACCGAGACACGTCTCCGGTCAATAACCAATAGCGGAACCTGGATGCTCATATTGGTTCCTACATATTCTACAAAGATCTTTATCGGTCAAACCGCATAACAACATACGTTGTTCCCTTTGTCATCGGTATGTTACATGCCCGAGATTCGATCGTCAGTACCTCAATAGCAAGTTCAATCTCGTTACCGGCAAGTCTCTTTACTCGTTCCATAATGCATCATACCGCAACTAACTCATTAGTCACATTGCTTGCAAGGCTTATAGTGATGTGCATTACCGAGAGGGCCCAGAGATACCTCTCCGACAATCGGAGTGACAAATCCTAATCTCGATCTATGCCAACTCAACAAGTACCATCGGAGACACATGTAGAGCACCTTTATAATCACCTAGTTACATTGTGACGTTTGGTGGCACACAAAGTGTTCCTCCGGTATTCGGGAGTTGCATAATCTCATAGTCATAGGAACATGTATAAGTCATGAAGAAAGCAATAGCAACATACTAAACGATCAAGTGCTAAGCTAACGGAATGGGTCAAGTCAATCACATCATTCTCTAATGATGTGATCCCATTAATCAAATGACAACTCATGTCTATGGCTAGGAAACTTAACCATCTTTGATTCAACGAGCTAGTCAAGTAGAGGCATACTAGTGAAACTCTGTTTGTCTATGTATTCACACATTTACTAAGTTTCCGGTTAATACAATTCTAGCATGAATAATAAACATTTATCATGATATAAGGAAATATAAATAACAACTTTATTATTGCCTCTAGGGCATATTTCCTTCAAAAATAACATATGTAGTAGTGAATTTGAACATGACATATCTAGTCCAATTGCTAGAACAAGAAATTGAACTAGAATTAGGAAAAACATATTAAATAGAGGAGACGTGAACACGTCCTAGACAGGAGCAGGGGCGGCGCCATTCGCGATGTTGTCGCCCTTGTTGCCGAAGAGGTTGCCAATGTGCTGGAAGAAGTCATCGTTGGGGAACGTGTGTTCGACGTCCATATCGACATCTGGGGTGGAGAAGCTAGTAGTCACACAGAGCGCTACCCAAACACCTTATTGCCCTTCGCCCGTACATGACTCAATGTCGCATAGTTCCGTAGGCCTACTGTCCCTATCGGGGGTGCATGCCATAAGCCAGGATGAGGAAGAACCTGGTAGCGCAGTGCTCTGGAACTTGGTAGCAGGAGGCAAGTGATGCTCTGTTTCTGTGTGTCTATGGAGAGGAGCGACCTCTATTTTATAAGCGCGGAAAGAGGAGGCAAATAGGATGCGGCGGGAAATGAAACAAAGAGACGGGAGACGAAGAGGTAGCAGCCAAAGCCGATGAAACCTCGTAACCAATCTCCACTAACTGCATAAGCAAAACGCTTCAGCTTCATGCATGCTCTAGGCATTCCCGTGGCCCGTGGCGCGACGCTGCATCATGATGAGGTGAGGCGTGGCGAGGCGGGCGTGAAAGAGAAGATTATATACTAGTGAATGTATGCCGAGCGAGGTGCTCCTCCAAGATCTGGCGGTCGGCACGCATGGCAGCCATAGCGACCTCGTGCGCGCGTGCGGCCATGATTTGCTTCTCTGCTGCCATATGCTACTGAGCTCCATGTTATACTGCATGCAAAATGGCTGTGGGCGGGGCTTAATTGGAGGACGGGGATAGTGATTTCGGCGAAAGGCGTCGCGTCGTCGGTCGAGGCATCTGGGATGGGGAAGGAGGAGGATGGTGTGGGTGGGGTGTGGATTACCTGACCATATCGACAAGGATGCACAGCAAGAAGAAGGGTCGGCAGCGAGGAGGCCGTGCTGCAAGAAGAAGGGTCACCGGCGAGGAGGCGGCGCTACAGGGAGAAGGGTCGCCGGCGAGGAGGCGGCGCTGCAAGAATAAAGTCGCCGGCGAGGAGGCGGTGCTGCAAGAAGAAGGGTCACCGGCGAGGAGGCTAAGCTGCCAGTAAGCAGCAGTGAAGGTTAGAACTTGGAAAGCAAGGAGGAACAGTGGAAATGTGGCTTTTGGTGGGAGGGAGGGGCGGGGAGATAGATATTTCCGCGATGGCAGAAAAATTTCGCTCGGTGCCGCGAGAAACTGGCGCGCAAGTGTGGTTCAAGAAAGGGCGGTGGACTATAGACGACGAAGCTTCCTGCGTAAGCCAGACAAGACGGTGCGCCAAGATATTTATATCGCGTCCCACACAATTCTTTCTAGTAAACTGTTTCTGGTATACCTGATTTTTTCATTATGTTTTGAAAGACAAAATGGTATTACAGATGGAAAGGATGATGTTTGAATTGCTAGAACATTTATGTACAGTGAACATGCAACTACATGAGTGTCATGTTTCAATTTGGAATTATTCCGGGTTCGTTTGGCATTTTTAGGCATTAATTGAGTTTCTAGGAATTTAATATGCATAATTCAAATTTGAACTACAAGCACATACTCCAGTGCACCAAAGTTTGTTGAAAAATCACATGTGTGTCTTTAGGTGAATTTATAGGTCCCATGCAAGAAATATGAATGAAATTCAAACATCTGGGCGTCGTGGCTCAGCCGGGACATTGAGAAACTTGGTTTTTAAATTCCTAGAAATTAAAAACTCGCCTGAAAATCATGCAATTTGGCATGGTGCCATTTTATGGCACCAACATGTTGTGGTAAAAAAATTGGCCGCATTTGGACAAGTTTTGGTATAAGCTTCTTGCAAACCAGAGCTTTTCTCGAGAAGACTCGTGGTTCACGAGGGGGGACGTGTCACCTTTATGTGTGAAACGATATACGCTACCCCCCCCCCCTTGATTCTTTAAAGAGGCAACATAGAACTATATGAGTGTCATGTTAAAATTTGGAATTATTCCGGGTTCGTTTGGACTTTTTTATACATTAATTGAATTTCTGGTCATTTAATGTGCATAATTCAAATTTGAACTACAAGCACATGCTCCAGTGCACCAAAGTTGGTTGAAAAAACACATGTGTGTCCTTGGGTGAATTTCTAGGTCCCATGCAAGAAATGGGAATGAAATTCAAACATCTGGGCGTCGTGGCTCGACCGGAAAGATTGAGAAACTTGGTTTTTTAATCCATGTAAATCCAAAACACGCCTGAAAATCATAAAACTTGGCATGGTGTCATGACATGGCAACAACATACTGTGGTAAATTTTTTGGCCGAATTGGAACAAGCTTCGGTATAAGCTTCTTGCAAACCGGAGCTTCTCTCAAGAAGGCTCGTGGTTCCGAGAGAGAACGTATCACCTCCGTGTGCAAAACGACATACACTGCCTTCTCCCGCCTTAATTTTTTTACACAGGCAGCTTAGACCAAATAGCAGTATCGTACTAAATTTTGGAATTATTTCGGGTTCGTTTGGCCTTTTTATACATTAATTGAATTTCTGGGCATTTAATGTGCATAATTCAAATTTAAACTACAAGGGCATGCTCCAGTGCACCAAAGTTAGTTGAAAAATCACATGTGTGTCCTTTGGTGAACTTTTAGGTCCCATGCAAGAAATGAGAATGGAATTTAAACATCTGGGCGTCGTGCCTCGGCTGGAAATATTGAGAAACTTGTTTTTTTAATTCATGTAAATCCAAAACATGCCTGAAAATCATGAAACTTGGCATGGTGTCATGACATGGCACCAACATGTTGTGGTAAATTTTTTGGCCGAATTGGCACAAGCTTTGCTATAAGCTTCTTGCAAACCGAAGTTTCTCTCAAGAAGGCTCCTGGTTCCGACAGGGAACGTGTCACCTCCGTGTGCGAAACGACATACACTGCCTTCTCCCGCCCTGATTTGTTTACACGGGCAGCTTAGACCAAATAGGAGTTTCGTGGTAAATTTTGGAATTATTCCGGGTTTGTTTGGCCTTTTATACATTAATTGATTTTCCAGGCATTTAATGCACACAATTCAAATTTGAAGTACAAGCGCATGCTCCAGTGCGCAAAAGTTACTTGGAAAATCATTTATGTGTACTTGGGCGAACTTCTAGGTCCCATGAAAGAAGTGGGAATGGAATTCAAACATCCGGGCGTCTTGGCTCGGCCGGAAACATCGAGAAACTTAGTTTCAAAATTCCCAGAAATCCAAAACTCGCCTGAAAATCATGAAACTTGGCATGGTGTCATGACATGGCACCAACATGTTGTGGTAATTTTTTTGTCCAATTTGCAAAGGCGCACACATTAACAATCAACAAAGTCATTTTGGAACAAGTGTTGTCACGTTACAAAAATCGGAACCACAATTATTATTGAAACCATGGGCGTTCTACTTACCAATTACGTGGCGCCACGCGTCCCCTTTTTTATTGGCTAGGAGGTGCCGTGCGGGGAAGCTACTTGAGTACGGGAGGCGTGCGATTATACCCCTGCGTGTGCTTATCGAAAGGAGAGCCCTTTGACCTCTATCCGCTGCCCACCTCCCTCTCAGCGTCTCCATTAATGGCACCCGAGCCTCTGTTTCATGGCGTGGCTATGTCTCATTCGACTGAGATTTAAGAGAGAAAAAAGAAAGTCTAAAAAAGAAAGTTTTGTACGGATCTTGATGTAAGATCCGACGGACCTATATAGCATCGACTACAACTTATAGCAAGACAGATGAATATAAGGACGATGACAGTGGATAATAATTGTCTTACATATTTAGGAAGATAATTAAAAGAGCCACATGTGGCAACGCCCGAAATACACGACAAAAGAAGAAGGAAGACTACGATCTGGCTCGCTAATCTCTAGTTTCTTGATGCGTTGCTGCAAGCCGCGGGAACTACTCTCTGCGGCGAGTGGCGATGAGCTCTTTCGTGTCCTCAAGACGCTGCTTGAGACTTTCCATGGATTCCTCCACCAGCCTTTGGCGCTCGATGCGGAGCATGTCATTCTCGTCCATAAGTTTCTTGACGATGACGCCGGTCCTCTTCAACAAGGCAGTGGTCTCTTCCTGCTGCTTCGCACTTCCGATGATCTTTGCCCTTAGCAGGTTGCGCTCAGCCCGGAGCTTCGCATTGCCCTCACTTAGTTGTCAGATGACGCCGGTAGCCCGTTCAAACGAGGCTTTCATGTCGTCCTGCAACCTCGCCCAGCCGGAGATCTGATCCATCTGCCTAGGGACGATCACATTCATGCGCCTGTAAGAGTCCTCGCCTACCCGTGAGACATTTCCGCAGGCCGCCACGACGCGAGAGGACATCTCTGCTGCAATCGCGGCTCAGTGGGACATCTCTGCTGCTTCTGTGGTGCGGCGGGACATGTCGACTGCTTTCGCGGTGAGGCGGGACATCTCTCATGCTTCCGCTTCCATGCTCGCCTCTCCCTGGTGGTAATCTCTCGACCCATAACTCACGCTGGCCATGGCGGACGCAAGGGAACGATGATGGATGACTTGTTTGTTTTTGTGGATGAGGAGTTGAGGAGGAATGTTCAGTCATGTTGGAGTAGTAGTATTTATAACCGAGTACTAATACGCTCCTAAGTGGGAAACCATTTAGGTTTTGATCGGTGTGAACAGATTTGCAATGAAATATAGCGTGGTAGTAATTTGGAATGTGGCGGGACGCGGGCTCAAAATTTACTGACGGTTCTATAATTTCTAAGTGTGGCACTATTCCTGGACGGCGTAACGTGGGCACGCTTTCTCGGCCGCGTACGTGGCGTTTGCACCATAGGGTGAACTGAAGGAAATATGCCCTAAAGGCAATAATAAAGTTATTATTTATTTCCTTATTTCATGATAAATGTTTATTATTCATGCTAGAATTGTATTAACAAGAAACATAATACTTGTGTGAATACATAGACAAACAGAGTGTCACTAGTATGCCTCTATTTGACTAGCTCATTGATCAAAGATGGTTATGTTTCCTAGCCATAGACATGAGTTGTCATTTGATTAACATGATCACATTATTAGGAGAATGATGTGATTGACTTGACCCATTCTGTTAGCTTAGCACTTGATCGTTTAGTATTCTGCTATTGCTTTCTTCATGACTTATACATGTTCCTATGACTATGAGATTATGCAACTCCCGTTTACCGGAGGAACACTTTGTGTGCTACCAAATGTCACAACGTAACTGGGTGATTATAAAGGTGCTCTACAGGTGTCTCTGAAGGTACTTATTGGGTTGGCGTATTTCGAGATTAGGATTTGTCACTCCGATTGTCGGAGAGGTATCTCTGGGCCCACTCGGTAATGCACATCACTATAAGCCTTGGAAGCATTGTAACTAATGAGTTAGTTGCGGGACGATGTATTACGAAACGAGTAAAGAGACTTGCCGGTAACGAGATTAAACTAGGTATTGAGATACCGACGATCGAATCTCGGGCAAGTAACATATCGATGACAAAGGGAACAACGTATGTTGTTATGCGGTTTGGCCGATAAAGATCTTCGTAGAGTATGTAGGAGCCAATATGAGCATCCAGGTTTCACTATTGGTTATTGACCGGAGACGTGTCTCGGTCATGTCTACATAGTTCTCGAACCCGTAGGGTCCACACACTTAAAGTTCGATGACAATTTGTATTATGAGTTATGTGATTTGATGTACCAAAGGTAGTTCGGAGTCCCGGATGAGATCGGGGACATGACGAGGAGTTTCGAAATGGTCGAGATGTAAAGATCGAAATATTGGACAACAATATTCAGACATCGGAAAGGTTCCGAGTGATTCGGGTATTTTCGGAGTACCGGGGAGTTAGGGAATTCACCGGGAGAAGTATTGGGCCTTATTGGGCCATACGTGAATAGAAGAGAGAGGCCAAAAGGAAGGAGGCTCCCCCCCTCTGGTCTGAATTGGACAAGGGGTGCAGCCCCTTTTCCTTCTCCCTCTCCCCCTCTTTCCATCTCTCCTACTCCGGAAAGGGAAGGGGAATCCTAACTTGGCGGGCCCCCTCTAGGGCCGGCCTCTCCCTTGCTCCTTTATATACGGGGGCAGGGGTCACCCCATAGACACAACAATTGATCCATTGGATCTCCTAGCCGTGTGCGGTGCCCCCGTCCACCATAGTCCACCTCGATAATATCGTAGCGGTGCTTAGGCGAGGCCCTGCATCGGTAGAACATCATCATCGTCACCACGCCGTCGTGCTGACAGAACTCTCCCTCAAAGCTCGGCTGGATCGGAGTTCGAGGGACGTCATCGAGCTGAACGTGTGCTGAACTCGGAGGTGCCATACGTTCGGTACTTGGATTGGTCGGATCATGAAGATGTACGACTACATCAACCGCGTTGTGCTAACGCTTCCTCTTTCGGTCTATGAGGGTATGTGGACACACTCTCCCCTCTCGTTGCTATGCATCACCATGATCCTGCGTGTGCGTATGATTTTTTCTGAAATTACTACATTCCCCAACAGTGGTATCAGAGCCAGGTTTTATGCGTAGATGTTATATGCACGAGTAGAACACTAGTGAGTTGTGGGCGATACAAGTCATACTGCTTACCAGCATGTCATACTTTGGTTGGGTGGTATTGTTGGATGAAGCGGCCCGGACCGACATTACGCTTACGCGAGACTGGTTCTACCGATGTGTTTTGCACACAGGTAGCTGGCGCGTGTCAGTTTCTCCAACTTTAGTTGAACCGAGTGTGGCTACGTGTAACACCCCGGTAGTGAAGCTACAGTAACCAGTCACTATTGGCAACATGTCATTGCAATTATTTTTTTCTAAACCTCACTTGTCCCAAATCAAACTCAAATTTGATTTCAAAATGCCAGTCAAATTTTATTTCTTCAAACTATCAAATAAAAATGTTCCATGGGTTGCAAATTTTTCTCGAAGTAATTATCATATAGAATCCAACATCTTTTGAAATATTAAATTTCCTTCAAATTTAAAACAGGATCAAACATTACCTTTTTAGCCCCTTTTTAAATGGAAACACAATTTGAATAAATCCAAATAGCCCCCAGACTTTTCGGTGGTAGGCCAAAATATTAACTTGTGTGCGTGTGGCACTCCTCATCGTTTACAAAAATGATTTGGTGACTCTACTTAATACAAAACCGTAGATAAACTAAGGAGCAGTAAAATAAATGAAAGGCAAGGGGCAAAGCCAACTGTACTATTGGGCCATAGGAAACTACAGTGCAGCCCAGCCCATCCCGTAGCCACCTCCAACCTCCTGTTCACGGGAGGGGGATCATGGCTCACATCCACGCCTCCATGGCGGATGATGGCACCGTGTCGATCATCCGGCCAGCCCTGAGTTGTATAAGACCGTCTCCAAGGTACTCCCCAAACCCTAGCGCGCCTTCACTCCCCTCTCGCACCTCTCTTCTCCAAATCGCCCGTGGCGGAGAGCTTCACCGCCGCACCTCCGTTGAGCACGCGGCCACCGGCCGCCCGGTGCTGCGCCACCGCGTCCAGGACCTCCGGCGCCTTCATCTTCGTCGCCCACGCCCCAGAAGCGAAGCCGGGGTGTTCCCCCGCGTCGCGCGCGCCGTCTCCCTCCACCACAACTGACGGACGCCATCGTCTGATTCGCCGCCTCGCCAACAACCCCGGCCTCCCTGACCACGTCCTCGAGCTTTGTTGTGAGCTTCTTCTCCATCTCCCCTGTTTTCCCCCTTGATCCAACGCCGTAGACTGCTCGTCCCGTCGTGCCCGAAGCTCCATGGCCGCAACCATGCTCGTCCGCCCATGGTCGCACCCCCTGGCCGTGTCCGGCCCCGTGTGCGTGCACCCGCCGTGCCCCGGCCATGCCTCGCACTCGACTGTTGCCTTGGCCGTCTGCGCCCCGTGCACCGCGCGCGTCTGCGGCCATTCGCTGCCGCGCTCCCCTGCTGCGCCCGCCTATTGCTACTGATCTGCTGCTGGCTGTGCTGCTCGTGCTTAACTGTTGCTTGCTACTCCGCTGCCGTTAGCTGCCGCTGCTTTATGCCTCCAACGCTGTTGCCGCTGCCGCTGCTGATGCATGTTGCTGCTGCTACTGCTCCTATACGGCTGCTGCTGTTGAAGCTGACCATTGCCATGTCCAAGGCCGTGAGGTGTGTGGCGTGTAATGTGTGTGCGTGAGTGTGTGCACAGAGGTGTGTGTGGTCGGCCCTTGTTTGACTTGTACAGATTAGGTTTTAAATTAGTAGATCAATTAGCCTAATGTGCAGATGACATGTGGGCTCCATTTGATTAGGTTAATTTTTATTAAATTTGGCTAGGTGTATCCTATGGCATGCGGGCCATACGCCCTGTTGACTACTCAACTTTTGACTGGGTCAACCCAGTCCCCTAGCCCCATATGTCAGCCTCTTTGGGTGTGTATACAGTGGGTACACATAGCAATTTCCCTATTTTTTTTTGAATTAGCCGTAATTCCAGAAAATACTAAAATCTTTGAAAATTAATAGAAATTAAACCGTAACTCGAATGAAAAAGTTTTATACATGGAAGTTGCTCAGAACGACGAGACGAACCCGAATAAGCCCTCTCTTCGTCTGTCACATGTCCCTAGCATAGTGAACCTGCAACCGCCCCCCTCCATTTCATCTGTCCAAAAATGCCAAACTTGGGGAAAACTTTCCCGGATGTTATCCCCCTTCGACGGTATCGTGTAGCCCTACGTTACCTCACCTCTAGCGCTGCTTATATATTGTCTTGTCATGCATAGTATTGCACTTGTTTGCTCTGTATTTACTGTTTCTTCCCCCTCTTCTCTCCGTTAGACCCCGAGACCACTGCTGATGCCCCTGTGATCGACTACGTCACCGACGACCCCTCCTTGCCAGAGCAACCAGGCAAGCCCCCCCTTTGATCATCCTGATATCGCCCATTCCATTCTCTCATGCCTGCATTAGATTTTGCTACTGTTATTGTTTGCTCCTATTCTGATGCATAGCCTGCTTTTGTAACCTGCTCATTGTTACCTACCTGCTTATCCTAAACTGCTTAGTATAGGTTGGTTAGTGATCCATCAGTGACCCCCACCTTGTCCTTGTTGCCCCTGCTTCATCATCGAAGACCCGATCAACGGGATCGAAGACCAGGCCCCGGCACCGCACATCACTTTCCCCTTAGTTGCTCGACACTACTGGGTTACTATCGAGTGCCGAGGGTGAGGCCTCATCAGCACTTCTGATGTTAACCTGTAGTGTAGCTATTCGGTCGTGGTCATCGAGGGTGATTTCCTCCTTAACCACTTCCGATACGGCTCTGTCGTGCAACCCCTCAAGTGTGAACCTCGAGGGTGGTTTCCCCTTACGTTCACCTTGATGATTACATTGAGTGGAATTCACCGGGAGTGATTCCTTCAGTTTTCCCCTTGATGTTTGAACACACGGATACTTGGACTTTACAACTATTACTTGGAAAGGCGGGTCGACCCTGAGGGGTACCCGCGAGTGATGTGGAGACGGGTTGACCTGGAGGGTGCCCGCGAGATAATTATGAGGCGTGGCCGGGCATTCCTAGCCCTTGCCGCAAGTCCTTGAGACGGGGCAACGGGGTCATATCTTTCGTGAGTCTCTTCTTGTTACCGCATGCTCCTAATCCACTATGATTTGGATATTTGATCTGAGGGGCCTCTGGCCTGATAGCACTAACCATCACGTGGGCATGGTATGGGCGTTCTGCGTTGTATGCATCAGCCGAAGCTTAATAGACGTCAGCGACTAAGCGGCGCGCGCCGGGTTGGACTGGTAAGCACCTTCCTTTTTAAGGAGGTAGCAAGGTCTGCTCACCGGCCGCCCTCGCAACGTGCAGGAGTTCCCGGGGCGATGGCCCATGACCCCTAGGGGCATAGGTTTAGTCCGGCATGCTGGCCTCTCTATTAAGCCTAGGTCGAGTTGCTGCGTATTGTTTGGCGGAGGCCAGGCATGACCCAGGAAAGTGTGTCCGGCCGGAGTTAATCGAGCGTGGTGGGTAAGTTGGTGCACCCCTGCAGGGAAAAGAACATCTATCGATAGCCAGTCCTACAGTAACGGACACTTGGAGTTGTATCCCGATCGATACAACTAGAACTGGATACTTGTGATGAGAATTGGTTTTGTGATGATAACTGGATAGTATGGCTCTAGGATTGCTTTCTCGAAGGGAGTCGAGAAAGGATCTCTGGCCGAGGTGGATAACACTTCTACTACTTTACTTTATGCTACTCTACTCCCTCCTGTTGCTGCAAGATGGTGGTTTCCATAAGATGCTAGTCTTTGATAGGACTAGCTTCTTCCCCTCTTATTCGGGCATTTCTGCAGCCCAGTCCACATATACAGCCTTCCTTTGATAATGTTGCATATGTATTGTAGATCCTTGCTTGCGAGTACTTTGGATGAGTAGTCACGGTTGCTTTGCTCCCCCTTTTCCCCCTTTCTTCTTCTTTTTGGTTGCTGCAACCAGATGCCGGAGCCCAGGAGCCAGATGCCACCGCCGATGCCTACTACTACGTGGAGACCGCCGACGACCATGAGTTGTAGGAGGCTCCCAGGCAGGAGGCATTGCCTTTTCGATCGTTGCTACTTTTGTGCTAGCCTTCTTAAGGCAAACTTGTCTAACTCATGTCTGTACTCAGATATTGTTGCTTCCGTTGACTCTTGTGTATTCGAGCTTATGTATTCGAGCCCTCGAGGCCCCTGGCTTGTAATATAAAGCTTGTATTATCTTAATTTGTGTCTAGAGTTGTGTTGTGATATCTTCCCGTGAGTCCTTGATCTTGATCGTACACATTTGCGTGTATGATTAGTGTACGATTGAATCGAGGGCGTCACAAGTTAGTATCAGAGATGACTGCCTGTAGGTAGCCCCCTTCCAACTCCTTGGCCAAAGTCGAGTCTAGTTATTGAAAAACTTTTACTAACATGGTTGTGTGGCTTACGGGCCCACGTCGTCATTGGGTGGTATTAAGATCTTTTATTCCTCGTCTATACTCCGGGACTCTTATCCCTCTTCTATTCGGGTTAAACATTTTACTAACTCTGACATTAGGTTCTCGTACCCACTTCCTCCCGGAGAGCCCCGACATTACCGATGATCGCTTGCTTCGCCAGAAGATTCTGCAAATACTCCTCGATGTTTCTCGAGACCCTATGCCCACTGCCTTGCAGTTCCTGACCAGAGATAATCCCCGTGAATAACATTCTTGCCGCTTGTACCTTCATACCCAGTTGCTCCTATTATTACAAGATACTCTCCGTTGTTTCGAGAATCTTTGTGCCTTCTGCTTTGCGGCTTCTTTTTGCACTACGGATAATTCGCTGAACCTGTTCATCCCCAGTTGTTCATATGCTTTCCAAAATACTTGGAAATACTATGTGATCTTCCGAAAATCCTCTGCAGCCTATTGCTCTTAATTCTCCTTGCCTGCTTGCATTAGGATTAATTCCATAAGTCTAGCAATATTCTTTAAAATTGTTTGATCATTCTGTTCCTATGGATTCAACGTGTGAGCGAATACTCGCAATCATCAATTAATCCTTGGAAATTTTCTTTCCGGCTTCGACATCGCTTCGGTTATGAGCTGCTTTTTGCCCAATCAAGATTTGGTCGGGTGCACCTTTAAGTCTATTCAACTTACTCATCTTTTGATCAGAGCCTCTGCTTCTGATCCTTCGACTTGAAATCATAACTTCTTTGTACTCAAGCATCGAATTATTCAGATGTTTCTATAATCCAATGTATTTGCATTCCTTCCTTCTTTTGATTGAGTAATGATACTCACATCAGATCCATTAAGGACCATTGAATCCTTTCTTGGATTATTATCCGGCAGTTTCCTTCATATTCAAAATTTTGTGCGCTCTTCCCCTGATACATATTGCCTTTGGTAAATTGTATTCTCTGCCTTCTCAACCAAGCTCTGCCTTCGAGCTTGTGTTATTTTACTCGTGGAGTTTGTGGTATATGTTCCCAATATGCCTGTCGGTGTCAAAACCGGCGGATCTCGGGTAGGGGGTCCCGAACTATGCGTCTAGGCCGGATGGTAACAGGAGACAAGGGACACGAAGTTTACCCAGGTTCGGGCCCTCCCGATGGAGGTAAAACCCTACTCTTGCTTGATTAATATTGATGATATGGGTAGTACAAGAGTGGATCTACCACGAGATCAAGGAGGCTAAACCCTAGAAGCTAGCCTATGGTATGATTGTTGTATGATGGAGTTGTCCTACGGACTAGAACCCTCCGGTTTATATAGACACCGGATAGGGTTAGGGTTACACAGAGTCGGTTACAATGGTAGGAGATCTTGAATATTCGCATGGCCAAGCTTGCCTTCCACGCCAAGGAAAGTCCCTTCCGGACACGGGACAAAGTCTTCAATCTTGTATCTTCATAGTCCTGGAGTCCGGCTGAAGGTATAGTCCGGCTACCCAGACACCCCCTAATCCAGGACTCCCTCAGTATCCCCTGAACCAGGCTTCAATGACGACGAGTCCGGCGCGCAAATTGTCTTCGGCATTGCAAGGCGGGTTCCTCCTCCAAGTCCTTCATAGAAGATTGTAAACACCAAGAGTAGTGTACGGATCTGCAAAATAAGTTTCCACATATTGCCATAGAGAGAATTAACACAAATCAAATCTGCTGATGTATTCCGCAGTGCGTCATTACACTACGGCCAAGTCCTTTACTCGAATAATTTTTACTCTTCCACCTCAGCGTGTTTTGCGAGGCGGTTTCCTTGGCACGTCTTGTCAAAGCAGAGATCGTGTCCCCCATTTACGGGATTCTCATCAATATGGACGTGGGTAACCCAACCGCGCCATTTATCACGGCGCTTGGGAGGCAAGCGAGTTTTACCAGGCTGGTGGGGACGCATAGCCGCATCCACCCATATAAGGGGATAAGGATCCACCTTTTTTCCTACGCCTTCTTCCTCCTTTGCCTATCAATCTTCTGCGCACCCGAGCTCCAGCGCCCAAGCCCGCACTTCCCACCTCAACCTTCTCCAGCAATGTCCGGAGCGGGAGGCAAGTGGATGGTCTCCTCCGTCACGGAGGGCCATGTCAAGAAGCTAAGGAAGGCCGGATACTTGTCCAAGGACATCGCGCACCGGCTTCCCGAGGAGGGGCAGCTTCTCCCCACCCCAAGGCCCCACGAGATGGTAGTTTTTCTTCCCCACTTCCTCCGCGGACTGGGTTTTCCACTCCACCCATTCGTCTGGGGGCTCATGTTCTACTATGGCCTGGATTTCCATGATCTGGCCCCAAACTTCATCCTCAACATCTCGTCGTTTATCGTCGTGTGCGCGGCTTTCCTCCGCGTCCGCCCCCATTTC
Organism: Aegilops umbellulata; assembly: GCA_032464435.1. Classification (NCBI taxonomy): domain Eukaryota; kingdom Viridiplantae; phylum Streptophyta; class Magnoliopsida; order Poales; family Poaceae; genus Aegilops; species Aegilops umbellulata. The sequence continues at coordinate 45,892,687 of CP136057.1, forward strand.
GGCCTCTGGCTCAAGACCTTCAACGTCAAGCCCAAGGTGGTGCGCGGCAGCCAAGCGGAGTGCGGAGGCGCCATGGCGGGCAAGATAGCCAACGTCCTATGGCTCGAGGGCTCCTTCGTGGAGACCCTAAAGGGGTGGCAACCCGGGTGGTTTTACATCACCGAGCCACGCAATCCAAAGTGGGTCGCAACCCCTGAGTTCCGATCCGGACCACCCACGCGGCTTATGTCCTGGAAAGAGACGGGCCTGCCGTGGGGCGACGAAAAAGAGGTGACCGGACTGCAAACATGCATCCAGTCCCTGGTGAACAAGCCGATCAAGCTTGTCAATGTGGTCCAGGTTATGCTCGTCCGCCGGATCCTCCCGTGTCAACAACGGGACTTTACTCTGTGGGAGTTCAACCCGGCGCAGCACCAAACCCTCGACAGGCTCTTTGACACGACATATGAAGACGTCTGGAAGGTGCTAACCAAAGGCACCGAGGCTCCCACATCCGCCTCTGAGGACCGCGGATACAGCTCGCAGCGTCACGCTAGCGAGGTAAGCTATTTTCACCTTTCACAGGATGTTTAAGTTCTTTTTCATAGTTTGACTCTATGCGGGATCTAAACTCCCTTACCTTTGACAGGCTTGGCAGGTGATATCCGGACCGATTAACTGTCCGGCTCCCTTGCCCGAAGACCCAGCCCCTGCTCTCCTAGTGAAGCTGCTGGCTCCGGCGCCTTATGTGGTGCCGGAGAACAAGGCCAAGAAGAAGAAGGCCACGGGGACTCGAAAGAGTGCCCGTAACGTGGCGGTGTCGGACTCGTCATCTGACGAGTCCGAGATGCTCTCCTCCCGTGAAAACGAGGAGGAGGAAGAAGAAACCTCTCCCCCTCCAGCGAGGGGAGGAAAGAAAAGGAAGGCCGCCCCAACGGGGAGGCCGGAGGGTCCAGGAAGAGGAAGACCCCTCCGCCGGACTACTCCCCCGACGCCAATGAGGACGACGAGGAGTGGCCGGACAGGGCCAAGCGCCCGGCGAAATTGTAAGTATTCGGATACCAGAGTGACACATGATATTCCTTTGTCAATCAGCTTTCCCTAATGCCGAACATAATTGTGCAGCCCGCCCCGGGCCGAACTCGACGATTCGTCGAGCGGCTCCCTGGGTTCGTCGGATGTGAACTCAGTTCCGCCCGCTGTCTCCCCCGCACTGCAGACGACACCGAAGTGGCGTCGCAACGAGCTCCGGGGCAAGAGGAGGTGGTCCTGGAGGAGCCGCAAGGCGACCTCCCGGACCCCAGGAGTAAAGGCGACAAAAGCCCCCTGGGCTCCAAGTCCGGCTTTGAGCCGGACACCGCGCCGGCATCCTCAACGGTTCCGAACCAGGGCGGGCGAACTCCTGTCAAGAGGAGCAAGCCTTCTGAGCCGGCAGCCTCCGTCCAACCGGAGGTGCCGGACAGTCTGCTGGAGGTGCTTGACGGCGCCTCCATCGACGAGGAGCACCGTACTATTATGAGTACGGTGATCCGGAGGGTTCAGTCTGCCAAGAGCGGACTGAATGAAGCTTGCGCTAGGCTTCTAACAGGCTTCGAGGTAAGTAAAAAATATGCAAGAATATAACCGCATAGACAGTAGCCCCTGATGCTCTGTTTGGCGTTCAGAAAGAAAAGCCTAATAGAGGATCTATTAAATTTCGCAGGAGTCTAACAAAAAGGAGTCAAAATATGAGTATGCAGGCTTCGCTGCTAGCCACTGTCGCACTGACTGCGGAGGTGGATGCCCTGAAACAGGGCCTCGAGCAGACCGAGCAAGAGCTCGGCCTTGCCAAGCAGCAGCTCGAGGAGAAAGAAGGTAAGAAATATCTTACAGAAAAAATGCCTATAAAAAGACGTGATTGCAAAAATAACATGATTGTACTGCCTATTGTAGGGGCCACGACTAAGGTGGCGACCCTCAATCAGGCGATGTCTGAGGGCGAAAAGAAAACGGCCGCGGAGCGCACCGAGCGAGAGAAACTTGAGGCCCAGGTCGGCGAGGTGCGGCAAGAGCTTCAGACTCTTATGAAAAAACATGAGAGTTTGGAGCTTGAGTCAAAGACGCAAGCGTCCGAGCTCGCGACGGCCTCTGAGGCTGCCAAGTCCGCCAAGGCCGAAGCCCAAAATGCCCTCCAAGAGTTGGAGGAGATGAAAAATATAGCAGCGGGTAAGGCATTCTTTATGCAAAGCAGAAATATAAAAGTAAACTACTTGTTACTTACCCGAATCCGGAGCTCTCCAGGGGCATTCGCAGATCTTCCCCGCAGCGTATCCGATGCCGCCGCATTCTACCGAGCTGAAGAGGGTAGCTCGACGGAGAAGGTGTTCTGGTCTCAGTATGCTGAGGCCGGACACCCTATGCCCTTGAGCGACCAGCTGAAACAGCTGGTCGAGCTCCACAAGGCGGCTGAACAGGCCATGAAGGGCTTCATAGTTCAGCTGTGTCCCGGAGAGGCCCTGCTTGGGAGCTACTTCGGGCTGGTGTGGCGGCTGGTGGAGGCCCGTCCAAGGCTCGATGTCATCAAGCGCTCCGTCTGCATCGAAGGTGCCCGTGCAAAGGTGCACTGGGGTAAGCTAGACGGTGAGAAGCTTGTGAGGGACGGGCCGCCGCCGGGGAAGGAGCATCGCAAGCCCGAGAACTACTATAAGGATGTTCTTGCGGGTGCCCGCCTTGTGGCGGATGAATGTACCAAGGATGTAATTTTTGAATGAACTCGCTCGTGTTTATCATGTGCGCTGAAAACTTGTTCATATGCGCTAAGCAATGCTTGTTGAATTTAAAATATTATTTTCTGTGCGGCCGTTTATCAAAAAGTTGAGAGATGGCGAGTCGTCGGCTTCCGCCCCCATGCCACTAGTGTTGGGGTGTTCGGGAAAACCTGAGAGCTCCTTTTCCCATATTTGGGTCCTTCGAGGGAGGCGCTCAGCACAACGAACCAGACAATCGGACTATAATGCTTGAACACTCTCACTTAGCCATAGAACTTTATAATTTTAAATTTCGGTGAAGCCCCTAGTTCGGAAGACCGAGTTCGGGGCGCTATCCACGCCTTGGCCGGACAAATCCGGCTCCTCGCTCGAAGCGGCATAAGTCTTTAGGGACTCGAAAAACCTCTCGAACAGCGACCGGTCTCTCGCCTCATCATGACAGTCAGTTTTAGCTTTCTCCACTGAGGTGCTTAACCCAGCTCAACCGGGGCACAACCGCAGTGGTTCTCCTAGTGCTACCTTAGCCGATATAGCGGAACGTAAGGCACCAAAACATAGGAGCCGGGCAAACCCAACTATTAACCCAAATCATGATTCGGAGCCGATGCATATAGTGCTATAAGTTCGGGGTGCCGCACTTATGAAGTGTTCAGACTTCTTACACCATATTAAGGGGTACTGAAGCCCCTGGCGTATTTGCCGTACCATAGTGTACGGGTGCCACATGTCATTAATGAACATATATATATATAAACGGGATAATGCAAAAAACAAACAAAAAGCTATGCATTGTTTATAAAGAGGCTGCTATCAAAGCAGAACGATACAAATAGTGCGATAAGCAAAAGATACTGGACTATTTAACATGTCCTGGGCGGGGGCAGGCCGCGGAATTTTATTTAAAACAGGTATACTGCTTGTAACAGAGACCACCTGTGAGTTCCATAGTGCGGCATGGCTTGTCTGCTTCCCCGGATCTTGCATCGTTCGTGCGGCAGTTGAATTGCCGAACAGGTCGTCCGAAGTATGGAGTCCTGGAAGTAAGAAAAAAAAGAATTCGGCAGCCCCTAGTACGTTTTAGGCCGTATTTTGGGCTTGCCATTATTGTGCCTCTGCGCCCATGGTATTTCGAGAGCGTAGTTATGTACGCGAAGCACTGGTTTCTCTATGTCGAGGGCTGGGGTTGGGGCCGCATTGCTACGCCTGCTCCAAACGTGCCAGGCGGTCTTGTTGTAGGTTACTCCGGGCGTGCTTGGCGGTGTCTGGCTTTTTAACGGCCGGACTGGAGAATTGCCTGAGAAGGCTGCTTTGTACTTGCGCTGCGAGAGCCACTGTGTGCTCCTCCGTACGGAGGGAGCGTTCGGTGTTTCCGTTGACCGTAATTACTCCTCGAGGGCCTGGCATCTTGAGCTTGAGATACGCGTAGTGCGGCACTGCGTTGAACTTTGCAAATGCGGTTCGCCCGAGCAGGGCGTGATAGCCACTGCGAAACGGGACTATATCGAAGATTAACTCTTCGCTTCGGAAATTATCCGGAGATCCGAAGACCACTTCAATTGTTACTGAGCCTGTACAATTGGCCTCTACACCTGGTATAACGCATTTAAAGGTCGTTTTTGTGGGCTTAATCCTTGAGGGATCTATGCCCATTTTCCGCACTGTATCCTGATAAAGCAGGTTCAGGCTACTTCCGTCGTCCATGAGGACTCTTGTGAGATGAAATCCGTCGATAATTGGGTCGAGAACCAATGCGGCGAAGCCGCCGTGACGGATGCTAGTGGGGTGGTCCCTTCGATCAAAAGTGATCGCGCAGGAGGACCATTGGTTGAACTTTGGGGTGACTGGCTCCATCGCGTATACGTCCCGTAGCGCACGCTTCCGTTCCTTCTTGGGAATGTGGGTTGCGTATATCATGTTCACCGTCCGCACTTGTGGGGGAAAACCCTTCTGTCCACTGTTGTTCGGCAGCCTGGGCTCCTCCTCGTCATCGCTATGCAGCCCCTTGTCTTTGTTTTCGGCTCTTAGCGTGCCTGCCTGCTTGAACACCCAACAATCCCTGTTGGTGTGATTGGCTGGCCTTTCGGGGGTGCCATGTATCTGGCACAAGCGGTCGAGTATTCGATCCAAACTGGACGGGCCCTGAGTATTCTTTTTGAATGGCTTTTTCCGCTGACCGGATTCATAGCCTCTGAATCCGGCATTTACTGCCGTATCCTCGTTGCTGTCGCTGTTAACACGGCGCTTTTGTTTGTTCCGGCGTGTCCTGCCACTTTTGTCCTTGGTATCCGAATTACCAGGGTTCTTTGATAAATTGTTACTGCAAGCTAGCCAGCTGTCTTCTCCCGCGCAAAAGCGGGTCATGAGTGTCGTGAGGGCTGCCATAGATTTCGGCTTTTCCTGTCCCAGGTGCCGGGCAAGCCATTCGTCATGGATATTATGCTTGAAGGCTGCTAGGGCCTCAGCGTCCGGACAATCGACTATCTGGTTTTTCTTTGTTAGGAACCGTGTCCAGAATTGCCTGGCCGATTCCTCGGGCTGCTGAATTATGTGGCTTAGGTCATCGGCATCCGGTGGTCGCACATAAGTGCCCTGGAAGTTGTCGAGGAATGCGGCTTCCTGGTCCTCCTAAGAACCGATTGAGTCTGCTGGCAAGCTGTTGAGCCAATGCCGGGCCGGGCCCTTGAGCTTGAGTGGGAGGTATTTGATGGCGTGTAGATCATCACCATGGGCCATGTGGATATGAAGGAGATAATCCTCGATCCAGACCGCGGGATCTGTTGTGCCATCGTATGATTCGATGTTTACGGGTTTAAAGCCCTCTGGGATTTTATGATCCATTACTTCATCTGTGAAGCATAGTGGGTGTGCGGCGCCTCTATACCGGGCTATATCACGACGCAGCTCAGAAGAGCTGTGTCTGTTGTGGTCGGCCCGGCCGGATTTGTTGTATCCGGAAAGAATATCTCCGTCACGTGCCATAGGGCGCCTGCGCGATCCATAGATCGATCTTGTTTGTCTTGCCTTATCCTCCAGTACGTCTCGCAGGTCTGGCGCATTTTCCCGTGCCTTAGTTGGACGGCGTCGGGGCATGGCTTGGGTGCTGGGTCGAGAGGCCTCTCTGTCGCGGCCGCGTGGTGGCCGGTCGGCCATGTCGTGTGCTGGTGATGTGGGTGCTTCCTCCTCTGATCGGGGTAGCGGCCTGCGGTTTGGGTAGCTTCTGGAGGGGCGTTCGAGTTCATACTCTTCGGCCGCAAGGACTTCAGTCCATCTGTCAGCTAGCAGATCTTGATCAGCTCTAAGCTGTTGCTGCTTTTTCTTGAGGCTGTTTGCCGTGGCTAAAAGCCTGCGTTTGAAATGCTCTTGTTCGGCGGGGTCTGATGGCACGACGAATTCGTCGTCGTCGAGGCTTGCCTCGTCTTCGGAGGGAGGCATGTAGTTATCATCCTCAACCTCTCGGTCTGCCGCTCTCTCATGAGGGCTGGCTTCTCCATCTTCCTGTGCCGAATCTTTCTGGAGGGGGTGTTCTTCGGCACTATCCGGGGTAGTATTATCTCCCGTGCCGGAATCACCGTTTTTTGCTTTGGCGGGATTTAGAGCGGCGCCGCTGACGCCGGCGCTTTGGCTGTTTCTTGGAGGTATCATCATCCGCTGTTCCATCGCCATCTCCATCTTTTGGAGTATCCACCATATATATATATATCATATGACGAGGTGGCCTTCCAGCGCCCTACAGGTGCCGGTTGCTGTTCGTCTCCTGCATTGTCATCCATACCGTCGATGTCTTCGGAGTCGAAGTCAAGCATGTCGGTTAAATCATCGACAACGGCTACAAAGTGGGTGGTGGGTGGGCTTTGAATTTCTTCATCGTCCGTATCCCATCCTCGCTGACCGTAGTTCGGCCAAGGCTCTCTTGATAAAGAGAGAGACTTGAGGGAATTCAGGATGTCGCCAAAAGGCGAGTGCTGAAAGATGTCCGCGGCGGTGAACTCCATTATCGGCGCCCAATCAAATTCGATCGGTAGGGGCGCGGGGGGTTCGGAGTCCGGAAAGGAGTCCGGATCCTCGGAGTCACGGGTCCTGCAGAGTGCGGGGCTGGCGTTCGGCTCGATCACCTTTGAGATCGCAGCCGCCGAGGTGACGTCCAACCGATCATCCTCGATCGGCGCAACTGGCTCCGAATTGAGGGTCAGAGCCGGTGCGCTTGCGGCCTCCAGGGCACTGCTCGGCGGCAGAGCTAGATCATGCCCCGCGAGACAGTGCGGCGCGCTTGGCTATGGCTCGAATCCGTCGAAGATCAAATCTCCGCGGATGTCTGCCGTGTAGTTTAGGCTTCCAAACCTGACCTGATGGCCAGGGGCGTAGCTTTCGATCTGTTCCAGGTGGCCAAGCGAATTGGCCCGCAGTGCGAAGCCGCCGAAGACGAAGATCTGTCCGGGGAGAAAAGTCTCAATGAGCAAAGGAGTCATCGAGCCCAAAAGCGATGACACAGAGGAACTCTCAATGAAAGCACCAATGTCGGTGTCAAAACCGGCGGATCTCGGGTGGGGGTCCCGAACTGTGCGTCTAGGCCAGATGGTAACAGGAGACAAGGGACACGAAGTTTACCCAGGTTCGGGCCCTCTCGATGGAGGTAAAACCCTACTCCTGCTTGAGTAATATTGATGATATGGGTAGTACAAGAGTGGATCTACCACGAGATCAAGGAGGCTAAACCCTAGAAGCTAGCCTATGGTATGATTGTTGTATGATGGAGTTGTCCTACGGACTAGAACCCTCTGGTTTATATAGACACCGGATAGGGTTAGGGTTACATAGAGTCGGTTACAATGGTAGGAGATCTTGAATATCCGCATCGCCAAGCTTGCCTTCCACGCCAAGGAAAGTCCCTTCCGGACATGGGACGAAGTCTTCAATCTTGTATCTTCAAAGTCCTGGAGTCCGGCTGAAGGTATAGTCCGGCTACCCGGACACCCCCTAATCCAGGACTCCCTCAATGCCCCTATGGGTTGAACCTATGCATTCCTTAATCCATGTGAACCCGAGAGTTTTCACGATTCATACTCTTCTTGTGTTTTGCCAGATAACATTTCAACACTACAACTTCATCGAAAGCGAGAAGTAAATGAAATGATATGCATTGAAGAAGTGGGAGTCGACCTTGAACTTTGTGTTCATGCCCGTGGCACGATGTAGATATTATCATGGAAGCTTCTCTTAAAATTACTTATCCCCTTGGTATAAGATCATCTTATATCTAGGATTTGATCCTTTGCAACTGTGGTTCTGACCATGATTGTTCCCCTTTGATTCCATTTCTCGGACAAGTTAAAGCACTTGTCTTCTATAGATAAATGCATCTTCGCAACCTCTATTTTGATCTCCCGTCGAGTATTACCCTCCGGTATCTCAAGAATAACAAAGAACCGTTTTGCTTCCTACGACTCTTCATCTAGTATTGCTTCTCATCGATTTCAGATTTCCCTAGGTTTTGAGTTGTTAGTCAACCGAGAACACCGATAAGTGATTGGATTTCGCACTCTAATTCAATAACTCTAAGTAATTTTCGTTGCTTACAAGTTTAGTAATCCTTCAAGTCATTCCTAGCCTGATCGGCTATATCTTTACCATGGTAACTTTTAAGTGCTACCTGGTCCTTCTTCCTGGAGCACAATTTTCGATGATGAGCTAAGCCTACGTCGATCTTCCTCGTCATATCATTTCGCCTTGAACAGCAAGCTTGATTTCGAGTTTGTGTCGTAACCGTGGTTCCAATAACCTTTCGCTTCATCATTCCTTTGACTTGATTTCATCGTCGATCGATTACATCTTCATGAAATCTCTCGACAAATGTGTCGTGATCATCATCAACATTCTGAGCTCTTCCAGGATATCAATCGAATTTATGATGAGAAATACCATCCTTGCCCCTTGATGATTTGTGTTATCATCGACAACTTTCTTGCCTCCCCCAACACGAATTTGTTCATATAAATTTTGGAAATACATCCTTTTTTGACATGTCGACGGATTTTTGCTGAAACCATCGGCCACCTCCTCATCTTCCCTGATAAAATTGCATGAGGTGTTCAAGTAATTCCCGATGGATCCTTTGTGTTCCCAAGGTCTGGCCTTTACCTGATGACCATGTCCTATCCAAAAGTATGACTGTGTTACTCCGAACATCATTAAGAACATTGGAGGCGCAATGCTAAATGTTTCTTGATCAATTATCCAAACACCGTTGTATGGGTAAACATCATGATTCTCATTGCCCCATTAACTAAATGGATAAGTACTTGATGTCCTGTCATGTATATCATGCTCTGTTTGTTCTTGGGAAGCATATACTCTAATACTTTTGTATAAGCACCTTTTCCTTTCCATTGGTCTGGTTAAACTAATAACCACATTTTCCTGTTCATTGTTTTGCTCAACCTTTCTTGTGATCTATATGATCTAAGCAGTAATAGTTCCCTGTTTATGTAAACACCTCGGTGTACAATTTGTCAGTAAGAACTTGTTATCATTGATGTTGACATTCCGGTAACCACCGATGGACGAGAACTTTGCCTATTGGTCCGCCTCATTCAACGAGCAGCAAAATAGTTCTCTTAGTCCCTCGCCCTCGGTACCAACGTTGTTGGCAACATAACTGACAGTCTATCATTTGACATGCCTTGCTATTGGCCCCCTTTCTACTTTTAACCCACATAGTGGGCCCATATCCCACAGTTCCATAGGATCGAAACCCGACTCTCATGTATACCCATGTTTCTAAAAGTTTTTCCTCATGCTTGGCTTCATATGAAAATCCCAAGCCGCCTTCTTAGAGGCGATCTATTTTGGTATCAGACGCAATACTTATTCCCATTGCTCTAAACCCCTTTCCCCCTTGTTTCAGGCAGCAAACGATTGTCTACCCGGTTGAAGCTTCTTATTGCACCTCACCTTGCTCTCGATGACTTTCTTGAAGTTCAAATCGAGAGATGCCTCTATGCCACGTTCGCTGAGATAGTCCCCACGTACCTATCTTGTGTTCAGCTCCATCCTTCCCGAGTCTTTCCCCCTAACTTCCCCACTTAAATCTCGGGATGATATTTCTTGTAGTGGAGGAGATTTGTAACACCCCGGTAGTGAAGCTACAGTAACCAGTCACTATTGGTGACATGTCATTGCAATTATTATTTTTTCTAAACCTCACTTGTCCCAAATCAAACTCAAATTTGATTTCAAAATGCCAGTCAAATTTTATTTCTTCAAACTATCAAATAAAAATGTTCGATGGGTTGCAAATTTTTCTCTAAGTAATTATCATATAGAATCCAACATCTTTTGAAATATTAAATTTCCTTCAAATTTAAAACAGGATCAAACATCACCTTTTTAGCCCCTTTTTAAATGGAAACACAATTTGAATAAATCCGAATAGCCCCCAGACATTTTGATGGTAGGCCAAAATATTACCTTGTGTGCGTGTGGCACTTCTCACCGTTTACAAAAATGATTTGGTGACTCTACTTAATGCAAAACCGTAGATAAACTAAGGAGCAGTAAAATAAACGAAAGGCAAGGGGCAAAGCCTACTTTACTATTGGGCCATAGGAAACTACAGTGCAGCCCAGCCCATCCCGTAGCCACCTCCTACCTCCAGTTCACGGGAGGGGGAACGTGGCTCACATCCACGCCTCCATGGCGGATGATGACGCCGTGTCGATCATCCGGCCAGCCCTGAGTTGTATAAGACCATCTCCAAGGCCCTTCCCAAACCCTAGCGCGCCCTCACTCCCCTCTCGCACCTCTCTTCTCCAAATCGCTCGTGGCGGAGAGCTTCGCCGCCGCACCTCCGTTGAGCACGCGGCCACCGGCCGCCCGGTGCTGCGCCACCGCGTCCAGGACCTCCGGCGCCTTCGTCTTCGTCGCCCACGCCCCGGAAGCGAAGCCGGGGAGCTGCCCCCGCGTCGCGCGCGCCGTCTCCCTCCACAACAGCTCACGGACGCCATCGTCTGATTCGCCGCCTCGCCAACAACCCCGGCCTCCCCGACCACGTCCTCGAGCTTTGTTGTGAGCTTCTCCTCCATCTCCCCTATTTTCCCCCTTCGATCCAACGCCGTAGACTGCTCGTCCCGTCGTGCCCGAAGCTCCATGGCCGCAACCATGCTCGTCCGCCTGTGGTCGCACCCCCTGGCCGTGTCCGGCCCCGTGTGCGTGCACCCGCCGCGCCCCGGCCATGCCCCGCACTCGCCTGCTGCCTTGGTCGTCCGCGCCCCGTGCGCCGCGCGCGTCCGCGGCCGTTCGCTGCCGCGCTCCCCTGCTGCGCCCGCCTGTTGCTGCTGATCTGCTGCTGGCTGTGCTGCTCATGCTTAACTGCTGCTTGCTACTCCGCTGCCGTTAGCTGCCGCTGCTTTATGCCTCCAACGCCGCTGCCGCTGCCGCTGCTGATGCATGTTGCTGCTGCTACTGCTCCTAAACGGCTGCTGCTGTTGTAGCTGACCATGGCCATGTCCAAGGCCGTGAGGTGTGTGGCGTGTAATGTGTGTGCGTGAGTGTGTGCATAGAGGTGTGTGTGGCCGGCCCTTGTTTGACTACTACAGATTAGGTTTTAAATTAGTAGATCAATTAGCCTAATGTGCAGATGACATGTGGGCTCCATTTGATTAGGTTAAGTTTTATTAAATTTGGCTAGGTGTAGCCTATGGCATGTGGGCCATATGCCCTGTTGACTACTCAACTTTTGACTGGGTCAACCCAGTCCCCTAGCCCCATATGTCAACCTCTTTGGGTGTGTATACAGTGGGTACACATAGCAATTTCCCTATTTTTTTTCGAATTAGCAGTAATTCCAAAAAATACTAAAATCTTTGAAAATTAATAGAAATTAAACCGTAACTCGAATGAAAAAGTTTTATACATGAAAGTTGCTCAGAACGACGAGACGAACCTGAATACGCCCTCTGTTCGTCTGTCACACGTTCCTAGCATAGTGAACCTGCAACCGCCCCCCTCCGTTTCATCTGTTCGAAAATGCCAAACTTGGGGAAAACTTTCCCGGATGTTATCCCCCTTCGACGGTATCGTGTAGCCTTGCGTTAGTTCACCTCTAGCGCTGCTTATATATTGTCTTGTCATGCATAGTATTGCACTTGTTTGCTCTGTATTTACTGTTTCTTCCCCCTCTTCTCTCCGTTAGACCCCGAGACCGCTGCTGATGCCCCTGTGATCGACTACGTCACCGACGACCCCTCCTTGCCAGAGCAACCAGGCAAGCCCCCCCTTTTGATCATCCTGATATCGCCCATTCCATTCTCTCATGCTTGCATTAGATTTTGCTACTGTTATTGTTTGCTCCTATTCTGATGCATAGCCTGCTTTTGTAACCTGCTCATTGTTACCTACCTGCTTATCCTAAACTGCTTAGTATAGGTTGGTTAGTGATCCATCAGTGACCCCCACCTTGTCCTTGTTTCCCCTGCTTCATCATCAAAGACCCGATCAACGGAATCGAAGACCAGGCACCGCACATCACTTTCCCCTTAGTTGCTCGACACTACTGGGTTACTATCGAGTGCCGAGGGTGACATCAACACTTCTGATGTTAACCTGTAGTGTAGCTATTCGGTCGTGGTCATCGAGGATGATTTCCTCCTTAACCACTTCCGATACGGCTCTGTCGTGCAACCCCTCAAGTGTGAACCTCGAGGGTGGTTTCCCCTTACGTTCACCTTGATGATTACATCGGGTGGAATTCACCGGGGGTGATTCCTCGGGTTTTCCCCTTGATGTTTGAACACACAGATACTTGGACTTTACAACTGTTACTTGGAAAGGCGGGTCGACCCTGAGGGGTACCCGCTAGAGATGCGGAGACGGGTTGACCTGGAGGGTGCCCGCGAGATAATTACGAGGCGTGGCCGGGCATTCCTAGCCTTTGTCGCAAGTCCTCCGGACAGGGCAACGGCGTCACATCTTTCGTGAGTCTCTGCTTTTTACCGCTTGCTCCTAATCCACTATGATTTGGATATTTGTTTTGAGGGGCCTCTTGCCTGATAGCACTAACCATCACGTGGGCATAATATGGGCGTTCTGCGTCGTATGCATCAGCCGAAGCTTAATAGACGTCAGCGACTGAGCGGCGCGCGCCGGGTTGGACTGGTAAGCTCCTTCCTTTTAAGGAGGTAGCTAGGTCTGCTCACCGGCCGCCCTCGCAACGTGCAGGAGTTCCCGGGGCGATGGCCCATGACCCCTGGGGGCATAGGTTTAGTCCGGCGTGCTGGCCTCTCTATTAAGCCTAGGTCGGGTTGCGGCGTATTTTCTGGCCGAGGCCGGGCATGACCCAGAAAAGTGTGTCCGGCCGGAGTTAATCGAGCGTGGTGGGTAAGTTGGTGCACCCAAGCAGGGAAGAAAGCATCTATCAATAGCCTGTCCTACGGTAACGGACAATTGGAGTTGTATCCCGATCGATACAATTAGAACTGGATACTTGTGATGAGAATTGGTTTTGTGATGATAACTGGATAGTAATGCTCTGGGATTGCTTTCTCGCAGGGAGTCGAGAAAGGATCTCTGGCCGAGGTGGATAACACTTCTACTACTTTACTTTATGCTACTCTACTCCCTCCTATTGCTGCAAGATGGTGGTTTCCAGAAGATGCTAGTCTTCGATAGGACTAGCTTCTCCCCATCTTATTCTGGCATTTCTGCAGCCCAGTCCACATATACACCCTTCCTTTGATAATGTTGCATATGTAGTGTAGATCCTTGCTTGCGAGTACTTTGGATGAGTACTCACGGTTGCTTTGCTCCCCCTTTTCCCCCTTTCTTCTTCTTTCCGGTTGCTGCAACCAGATGCCGGAGCCCAGGAGCCAGATGCCACCGCCGATGCCTACTACTACATGGAGACCGCCGAGGACCAGGAGTAGTAGGAGGCTCCCAGGCAGGAGGCCTTGCCTTTTCGATCGTTGCTACTTTTATGCTAGCCTTCTTAAGGCAAACTTGTCTAACTCATGTCTGTACTTAGATATTGTTGCTTCCGCTGACTCTTGTGTATTCGAGCTTATGTATTCGAGCCCTCGAGGCCCCTGACTTGTAATATAAAGCTTGTATTATCTTAATTTGTGTCTAGAGTTGTGTTGTGATATCTTCCCGTGAGTCCTTGATCTTGATCGTACACATTTGCGTGTATGATTAGTGCACGATTGAATCAAGTGGGAGTTAGTCTTCCAGATAAAATAGTGATTGACAGAATTCTCTAGTCACCATCACCAAGTTAGTAGAACTTCGTGATGAACTATAATATGCAAGGGATAACGGAAACGATTCCCAAGCTCTTCGTGATGCTGAAATCGAAGGAGGTAGAAATCAAGAAAGAGCATCAAGTGTTGATGGTTAACAAGATCACTAGTTTCAAGAAAATGGCAAAGGGGTAGAAGGGGAACTTCAAGAAGAACGGCAAGCAAGTTGCTGCTAAAGAGAAGAAGCCCAAGTCTGGACCTAAGCCTGAAATTGAGTGCTTCTACTACAAAGGGACTGGTCACTGGAAGCGGAACTGCCCCAAGTATTTGGCGGATAAGAAGGATGGCAAAGTGAACAAAAGTATATTTGATATATATGTTATTGATGTGTACTTTACTAGTGTTTATAGCAACCCATAGGTATTTGATACTGGTTCAGTTGCTAAGAGTAGTAACTCGAAACGGGAGTTGCAGAATGGACAGAGACTAGTTAAGGGTGAAGTGACGATGTGAGTTGAAAGTGTTTCCAAGATTGATATGATCATCATCGCACACTCCCTATACTTTCGGGATTAGTGTCGAACCTAAATAAGTGTTATTTGGTGTTTGCTTTGATCATGTTTATTGCAATACGGTTATTCATTTAAGTTAGAGAATAATTATTGTTCTGTTTACATGAATAAAACCTTATATTATTACACACCCAATGAAAATGGTTCGTTGGATCTCGATCGTAGTGATACACATATTCGTAATATTGAAGCCAAAAGATGCAAAGTTAATAATGATTGTACAACTTATTTGTGGCACTGTCGTTTAGGTCATATTGGTGTAAAGCGCATGAAGAAACTCCATGCTAATGGGCTTTGGAATCACTTGATTATGAATCACTTGATGCTTGCGAACCATTCCTCTTGGGCAAGATGACTAAAACGCCGTTCTCAGGAACAATGGAGCGAACAACAGACTTGTTGGAAATAATACATACTGATGTATGCAGTCCGATGAGTGTTGAGGCTCACGGCAGGTATCATTATTTTCTAACCTTCACAGATGATTTGAGCAGATATGGGTATATCTTCTTGATGAAACATAAGTCTGAAACATTTGAAAAGTTCAAAGAATTTCAGAGTGAAGTGGAAAATCATCGTAACAAGAAAAATAAAGTTTCCACGATCCGATCACGGAGACGAACATTTGAGTTACGAGTTTGGTCTTCAGTTAAAACAATGTGAAATGGTTTCACTACTCACGCCACCTGGAACACCACAGTGTAATGGTGTGTCCGAACGCCGTAACCGTACTTTATTGGATATAGTGCAATCTATGATGTCTCTTACCGATTTACCACTATCGTTTTAGGGTTATGCATTAGAGACAGCTGCATTCACGTTAAATAGGGCACCATCTAAATCCGTTGAGACGACACCTTATGAACTGTGGTTTGGCAAGAAACCCAAGTTGTCGTTTCTTAAAGTTTGGGGTTGCGATGCTTATGTGAAAAAGTTTCATCCTGATAAGCTCAAATCCAAATCGGAGAAATGTGTCTTCATAGGATACCCAAAGGAGACTGTTGGGTACAGCTTCTATCACAGATCCGAAGGCAAGACATTCGTTGCTAAGAATGGATCCTTTCTAGAGAAGGAGTTTCTATCGAAAGAAGTGAGTGGGAGGAAAGTAGAACTTGATGAGGTAATTGTACCTTCTCCCGAATTGGAAAGTAGTTCATCACAGAAATCTGTTCCAGTGATGCTTACACTAATTAGTGAGGAAGTTAATGATGATCATGAAACTTCAGATCAAGTTACTACCAAACCTCGTAGGTCAACCAGAGTACATTCCGCACCAGAGTGGTACGGTAATCTTGTTATGGAGGTCATGTTACTTGACCATGACGAACCTACGAACTATGAGGAAGCGATGATGAGCCCAGATTCCGCGAGATAGTTTGAGGCCATGAAATCTGAGATGGGATCCATGTTTGAGAACAAAGTATGGACTTTGGTTGACTTGCCCGATGATCGGCAAGCTATAGAAAATAAATGGATCTTCAAGAGGAAGACGGACGCTGATAGTAGTGTTACTATCTACAAAGCTAGACTTGTCGAAAATGTTTTTTAACAAAGTTCAAGATGTTGACTACGATGAGATTTTCTCACTCGTATCGATGCTTAAAGTCTGTCCGAATCATGTTAGCAATTGCCGCATTTTATGAAATCTGGCAAATGGATAACAAAACTGCAATCCTTAATAGACTTATTAAAGAAGAGTTGTATATGATGTAACCAGAAGGTTTTGTCAATCCTAAAGGTGCTAACAAAATGTGCAAGCTCCAGCGATCCATCTATGGACTGGTGCAAGCATCTCGGAGTTGGAATATACGCTTTGATGAGTTGATTAAAGCATATAGTTTTATACTGACTTGCGGTGAAGCCTGTATTTACAAGAAAGTGAGTGGGAGCACTACAGCCTTTCTGATAAGTATATGTAAATAACATATTGTTGATCCGAAATAATGTAGAATTTTCTGGAAAGCATAAAGGAGTATTTGAAAGGAGTTTTTCAAATAAAGACCTTGGTGAAGCTGCTTACATATTGAGCATCAAGATCTATAGAGATAGATCAAAACGCTTGATAAGTTTTTCAATGATTACATACCTTCACAAGATTTTGAAGTAGTTCAAAATGGAACAGTCAAAGAACGTGTTCTTGCCTGTATTACAAGGTGTGAAATTGAGTAAGACTCAAAACTGGACATTGGTCAAAATTATCCTTAGAAGACTAAGGAAATATTTCTCGATTATGGAGGTGATAAAGAGTTCATCATAAAAAAGTTACGTCGATGCAAGCTTTGACACCGATCTGGATGACTTTGAGTCTCGATCTGGATACATATTGAAAGTGGGAGCAATTAGCTAGAGTAGCTCCGTGCAGAGTATTGTAGACATAGAATATTTGCAAAATACTCACGGCTCTGAATGTGGCAGACCCATTGACTAAACTTCTGTCACAAGCAAAACATGATCACACCTTAGTACTCTTTGGGTGTTGATCACATAGCGATGTGAACTAGATTATTGACTCTAGTAAACCCTTTGGGTGTTGATCACATGACGATGTGAACTATGGGTGTTAATCACATGATGATGTGAACTATTGATGTTAAATCACATGACGATGTGATCTAGATTATTGACTCTAGTGCAAGTGGGAGACTGAAGGAAATATGCCCTAGAGGCAATAATAAAGTTATTATTTATTTCCTTATTTCATGATAAATGTTTATTATTCATGCTAGAATTGTATTAACCGGAAACATAATACTTGTGTGAGTACATAGACAAACAGAGTGTCACTAGTATGCCTCTACTTGACTAGCTCGTTGATCAAAGATGGTTATGTTTCCTAGCCATAGACATGAGTTATCATTTGATTAACGGGATAACATCATTAGGAGAATGATGTGACTGACTTTACCCATTCCGTTAGCTTAGCACTTGATCGTTAGTATTCTGCTATTGCTTTCTTCATGACTTATACATGTTTCTATGACTATGAGATTATGCAACTCCCGTTTACCGGAGGAACACTTTGTCTGCTACCAAATGTCACAACGTAACTGGGTGATTATAAAGGTGCTCTATAGGTGTCTCTGAAGGTACTTGTTGGGTTGGCGTATTTCGAGATTAGGATTTGTCACTCCGATTGTCGGAGAGGTATCTCTGGGCCCACTCGGTAATGCACATCACTATAAGCCTTGCAAGCATTGTAACTAATGAGTTAGTTGCGGGATGATGTATTATGGAACGAGTAAAGACACTTGCCGGTAACGAGAATAAACTAGGTATTGAGATACCGATGATCGAATCTTGGGCAAGTAACATGCCGATGACAAAGGGAACAACGTATGTTGTTATGCGTTTTGACCGATAAAGATCTTCGTAGAGTATGTAGGAGCCAATATGAGCATCCAGGTTCCGCTATTGGTTATTGACCGGAGACGTGTCTCGGTCATGTCTACATAGTTCTCGTACCCGTAGGGTCCGCACGCTTAAAGTTCGATGACGATTTGTATTATGAGTTATGTGATTTGATGTACCGAAGGTAGTTCGGAGTCCCGTATGAGATCGGGGACATGACGAGGTGTCTCGAAATGGTCAAGACGTAAATATCGATATATTGGACGACTATATTCGGACATTGGAAATGTTCCGAGTGATTCGGGTATTTTCGGAGTACCGGGGAGTTACGGGAATTCACCGGGAGAAGTATTGGGCCTTATTGGGCCATACGGGAATAGAAAAGAGAGGCCAAAAGGAAGGAGGCGCGCGCCCCCCCTCTGGTCCGAATTGGACAAGGGGTGCAACCCCCTTTTCCTTCTCCCTCTCCCCCTCTTCCCTTCTCTCCTACTCCGGAAAGGGAAGGGGAATCCTACTAGGACTTGGGAGTCCTAGTAGGACTCCCCAAACTTGGAGCGCCCCCTCTAGGGCCGGCCTCTCCCTTGCTCTTTTATATACGGGGGCAGGGGGCACCCCATAGACACAACAATTGATCCATTGGATCTCTTAGCCGTGTGCGGCGCCCCCTCCACCATAGTCCACCTCGATAATATCGTAGTGGTGCTTAGGTGAAGCCCTGCGTCGGTAGAACATCATCATCGTCACCACGCCGTCGTGCTGACGGAACTCTCCCTCAAAGCTCGGTTGGATCAGAGTTCGAGGGACGTCATCGAGCTGAACGTGTGCTGAACTCGGAGGTGCCGTACGTTTTGTGCTTGGATCGGTCGGATCGTGAAGATGTACGACTACATCAACCGTGTTATGCTAACGCTTCCGCTTTCGGTCTACGAGGGTACGTGGACACACTCTCGCCTCTCGTTGCTATGCATCACCATGATCCTGCATGTGCGTAGGATTTTTTTTGAAATTACTACGTTCCCCAACATGCACCGCAATAGGAAATGTCAGCACATGTCTTGTTCCAACAACCATGCGCGCTCGTTATTACCATAACGCATGCTTCTTTTAATTAGAATGTGTGCCTGTCTAGCGCACACACGTTGATCTATCTAACTGTTTCTGTTTGTTGTGGCTAATCGCAAACCGTTCATCTGTGTGAAGTATATGCCGTTAATCACAGACACTTTGATCTGGCTGACCATTTCTGTTATGTTGCCTAATCGCAAACAATTAATCCTTCTGAAGTGTATGCCCTCAATCGCACACACCTTCATCTGGCTGTCCGTTTCTGTTGTTTCGCCTCATCACAAAGAGTTAATCCGAGTGAACTGTATGCCGTATATCGCACACGCCTTCATCTAGCTGCCCATTTCTGTTCTTCTTACTCATCGTAAACACTTAATTGAACTAAACCGTATGTCTTGCATCGCACACGCAACTAAAATCTGAACCATGTTTGATGTATCCTTCATCTCAAACGTTTTGCATCTTTTTTGACGGTTTTTTTTACATCACCGGTTGCGATTAATGCATCGCACACAGTTTCGTCAAAGGGTCTCTAAATCATAGTGTCCCGTTAGCAGCATCCTGCATTACTGATATTAAGTTATCTAGATATTAAATAGTAGAGCTATCAACATACAAGTTCATTAATATGTACATACAAATAAACGCATTCCTTATAAATACTAAGCAATCAATCAACAAATAAATGCTTTCCTTCATAAATGCTAATGAAAATCCAAGCTGGATTCTTGACATTCCATGGATTAACCCAACACTTTTCTTTTGAGGGAATTTCCCCCACACTAATTAATGAAAAAAGATAGTATATCTTGTTGCTAGGATCCTGCCTTGGAATATTTACTTCATAGTTATACAATGGTGACATCCTAGCTGCATATATTTGTAATTCATCAGAAGTATTTGTACAAGAGGAAAATCTGTGGCCAGGTTAATTTTACAAGGTTGGACAATAGGCCTGCCTACAACATTTGGTTTATAAAATTTTATACAAGAACAATATTTCAAGGGCATGTTAATGTTTTTTAGGCCACCCTTCTGCAAATGTATCCACATTTGATTGTAAGTTCATTATAAAATTTGTACAAACAAAAACTTAAAGAGCCTTGGTACTGCATTTAAAGGTTGAACAGTAGGCCTTGGTACTGCATTTAAAGGTTGAACAGTAGGCCTTGGTACTGCATTTAAAGGTTGAACAGTAGGCCTTGGTACTGCATTTTTTGCAACTCATATGGCCAGTACTGAAATTATGTCAACATACTCATACTTCGTGTTCTTCAAATATCCCCTAGCCTTTTATTTTCTTAGTCTCAAATGCAGTATGGTATGAGCAGTTGTGAATGAGAACTGATAGGTCACAATGAGTGAAATGATGAACCCTAAGTCCTACATCTAATTAAAATACCCTAACTCCAACATCTACTTAAAAACACTAACTTCTACATCCACTGGAACATTGAATCACAAAGTTTAATTATGTATGTCATTGGATATAAATGAATCCAGTACAAATAATCCTAACTCATACATCTAATTAAAAAAACCTAACTCCTACTTCTATCGCCTCACTCAATCACAAAATTTAATTACATATATCACTGGCTATAAATCAATCCAATACAAAAAAACTAACTAAACATCTAATTGAAAACCCTAACTAGTACATCTACTAGATGATTCAATCACAGTATATATATCACTCGCTATAAATGAATCCAATACAAAAAAACCCTAACTAAACATATAATTAAAGAACCCTAACTACTACATCTACTGGATGATTCAATCACAGAATCTATCCAAACTTACCATTGACTATAAATCAATCCAATTTCTAAAAACCCTAATTATCAGAAGGGGAGGCAGCAACTAGCAACAACAAAAACCCTAACACCTACATCTACTGCTTAACAGGAGTAACTACCAACGGAGGGGACTGCTGGCAAGGATTACCTCCAGCTCCACGTGCTCTCCGCCGGCCTCCGCAGGTCCATGAGACGCGTCGCTCGACGCCTTCACGCCCAGCTACGACACGGCGGAGTCCGACATGGCCACCTTCTTCTCCTCCAGATCTGCCGCCGCAGCGACCGATCCAGCTCGTGGAGATGCAGCACCTCCCGCACCCGCACCTCCGACACAGGCCTGCACGGCATCTGTCGCAGTCTCCGCGCCCGTCTTCTTCGGATCTCTGTCCGCGATGGCGGCTTTGCCACGGCCTTGCTCCATCCGAGCCACAAGCAAGCAGGAGTAGAGAGGGAGGCAGTGGTGGTGAGCGAGCGGGTGGGGTGGCCGGTGAGGGAGACGATGAGGCAGAGGAGAGAGGAGGGAGAGGGAGGTGATTTGGGAGAAATGGGTGGGCGATACGGTCGGTGCCGGTTCCCCTCCTCTTATATTGTCGGCCTTTTTTTGGAAGTTATCCACGCACACGTGGACGCGCACGACCGCGGGGAAACACGAACGCCACCGTATAATACACGTACACGCCTGACGTACAATAGTACACTGGCCGACGTGGGCTCGTACAGGGCTCTACGACTGGTCTGAGCGCGCTCTACGCCCACCTGAAATGGCCATCGTGCCACTCGTTACGAACGGCCATCGATGCATCTGGGTCGTCCTTGTATTTCTCGCGCTGAACGTTCACTCCAGGGGGGAGCACCGGAGCAGAAGCGCTATACTAGCACTAGCAAGGACGCTACACGTAGCTCCTCCTCTAATTTTATCATCTAGTCCATGGTTTTATCACTGCAGGAGCTTAACCAGCCATGACATACGGTGAGGAGTTTGATGTCTGTTGACTGAATCTGGGGCTAATAATCAAAACTTCAACCACTCACTCGGACTCAGGCTATTCGATCGTGGCGTCTCAAGGCTACAGTGTACGGCAAGATGCATCCTTTTTGTGTAGTTTGATAAAGCATGTTGTAGAACCCAGATTTTTGTCGTCAGCTGAAATCGTTGGTCGGGTGCATCAGCACGGCGTTGTTTCTTACTAGTGGTTGGGGCGCCACCTGTGGCGCCTCCTGAGAGGAAATTTGTGCGGTGCCAGGTAAGATAACGCCCATTCAACAGCTTTTTTTGGTCAGCTTTACAATCTAAAATACATTTCATTCAAAAAAGATCGTTGCCTACCACATCGGTGCATTTCACATGATCAGTACTACAAGTTCTATCTCTTTACAAAATAATATAGCAACGCTGCAAGCTTTTTTTTTTTGAAATAAACAAAATTTTATTCATTAGCAATAACCAATACATCGTTTGTGAGAAATGTTACAATTTCACTAATAGGCTCCTCAAACCAAACCGAAGTCGAAAAAAATCTAGCTAATCTAGCAAGTTCATGTGTTACTTTATTTACCTCTCTATTACAATGTTCGAATTTAGTCATGATAAAATCACAAGCATAATGATAGCAGTCATCAAAGATTGCCGACGCCGCTCCCGCTGACTGTCCTCCGTCTTGCATTGTCTCAACCACCTCCAGATTGTCAGAGTTGATGATTAGGCGATTACATCCCGCCCTTTGCGCTAAATTTAGGCCAAATTTGAGAGCTAAGGCCTCCGCCATGAGAACATCCGCACAGTAGTCTTATCTTTCCATTCCCTCCTGCAATAAACCTACCTTTGTCATCTCTCAGTACTGCCCCCATCATACCCTCCAGCAAGTCATGGTCAAAAAGAGGCGTCAACATTGAGTTTCACAAAGCCCCTAGGAGGACATTGCCAACCCCTTTTTTATGGACGCATTTGAAGATGATGCATTTACAAAAAGCAGCGCTGCAAGCTTGTTGCACTACGCTGGCGCAAAGGGCAACACGTCATGTCAAGGCCGTAGACGACTTGCGCGTTCTGCTGCTGGTAGTTGGTAATGACGGTCTGATCCCATGCCATCACGTCTAGCATCAGGCACATGACCTGCTCCTCGAACACGTAGTTCCCACGCGGCAGCTCCTAGTTGCCGCTGTTCAGGTGGAGTGTGAGCGACGGCACCAGCACGGGTGTGGCCAGTGAAGAAACAACGGTAGAATAAATGATACAAGTATGGAAAATAGTAGTAAAAAGACTAAAGAAGGATAAGATATGGATTGGGATCCAACAAATAATAACATCACTAAAAAACACAACTTATACAGATTTAATCATACATTAGCAAATACATGTAAAGCAAACTGTTGTTAAAAATTTCGTGTATACAGCATGGTCAAGAAAAACCCTAGAGCCCGAATTAAAGAGGAAGATTCCTGGCCATGTCAGTATTATCTTCATATGCAATAATTGTGTTTTCTTTGGTGGTGGTCAGGTGGTGGTGTGGGGGGCAGAAAAGCAGAAGGTTTAGTTATACTTAATTCAGTAAACACACTGACTTCCCTACATGCATGCTCAACTGTCAGCCAAGCCAAAGAATTATACTTGCAGCCAGGTGAAGTATAACCAAGAGCATAGAACATAGAATTTATTTGTTTTCCTTGAGCTACTCATATGGCAACCGCTGGAACTTTTTGATATATCAACAAACTTCTCAACCCAGAATTACGTGATCATAACTATCATCGAGATGGTCGCGGGTCAGCAGGCTTTCAAAAGTTCGTCTAGAAAACTTGCATCAAGAAAATCTAGTCAGAGTAACTACGTATAGTTCACCACAGTAGAAGTGGCACACGGACAATGCACACGGAGTGTCCATGAAACCAGGGCTTGGAGAGTTGGTTTATTTCTGTTCTAGTTTCCCATAGAATATGCACTTATAAGCCTCACATATAGAATACCTTTCTCGGCACGAATGCAGACTGCATATGGGTTAGCAAACTGAGCCAATAGGCATTTGTTTTTGTCTCGGCCTCATGTTTCATCAGCAGTGTCCTCTTTGCCTGAAACATGCAAAAATGCTAGCCAAATTAACAAGCAGAAAAGTATGGTGCCTGCTAGATCATGTTCTCATAGTCAAGGGTACACATTAGAGCTGCAAAGTTAGTCGCTGCCAACGCAAAGCAGAGGTCCAGCTTAGTTCAACAGATAGTAGTAGGTTGTACCTCCTCATTGACAGGCTCCAAGCCCTTACTGATGTTCCCACGCCAGCCTGAGGAGGCTGGAAGCTCTAGTATTACCTGCATTACATGCCTGATCATAAATTCGAGAACAGCTTGGCTAAAACCTCATATAACTTTCAGAATAATAAAACATGCAAAGCAGAGTTCTATAGAAAAAGCATGCAATGAACCAGGATTTTTGATAAATAAAATCAAGAGACCATGTTATACTCCAACAAGCTACACTACATATTGTCAGTTCTATCATCACACCGATTACATAATAGATGCATTGTTCAAGCATACTCAGGAGATAAACTTTAGATTTAAAACTGAAAATACACAAAAATCAATTGTCATATACATCCTCACAACCAAAGAAAGCACGAACGGAGAAAGTTATAGTTTTTCAACATATTCCTTCTAGGTCTGCAGCACACCCTACATCAAACTAAACATGCCCCCCAGGCAATTTCGGAACTCGTTTCGAACTACAAAGTTCATCTAGAACTGATAATACGTAACATTGAATAATCCATTTAGGCTAAAACACCGAGAGTCTATTCAAGAAGACCGCCTCAACAGTGCAGATGTATCAAACAGACCAGTCTAAACTTTAAGCACCAACAAATTCATTTTTTTGCTGCTCCCCACAGGCTATAGACATGAATACCAATGGAGTTGCATACAGTAAGAAATGCAGAAATAGAAAAGTGATTTGCAGTCTTGATACCTCTCGCCTAAGGTCGTCGCTGACGCTTCCTTCATCCCCGAGATCCTCCTTCAGTGTTCTGCTCGCTTCAAGCTCTGAAATCAGCACGCACGCCACACCACACAGAAGAAACACCAAATCAAGCGGTCAGCTGTCCATCACTACCATATATGTATCGAATGCGACCTGATCGGCGCAACAAAAGATTTAAAACCCACTCACTATGTCGTCGTCTAGGAGGCGTCCCGAGCTAGCTCTAGCAACGAGCGGATCCTGAAGAAACAGATCATCGCCATGCAGACCAAAAACGAGGAAGGTTTTTCCTAGATCGGGCCCGATCGCAGCCACCACTGTACCAGCGCAACCTCGAGCTCGGGGTTCGATTCCACCTTCAACCTTCCAAAAATCTGTAGTAAGCAACTCACTTAGATGTCGGGCTTGATAGAGCTCTGAAGAAATTACACTACATGAGTTACTGCTTGCTAAGTTTAGGAGTTAAAAAAAGTGTTCTGGATGTGTGGATAGGCTCTGTTTCTACTCTATGTGGGAAGAATGATTCATTAGATTTGGAGTCTGAATCAAACTGAATTTTCTGTACATTGAAATGGAGATGCATCAATAATTTTGTGTACATTGAAATGGAGAATTAGGCTTGGATTGGATTCCCATTACTTTTATCCTACCTCAGCAATTTTTGGCTAGGATAAAATCATGGGGTTTCCCCCCCAAAAAAAAGCCCAGTAAGAAAGTAATCATAAGAATTAAAGCCTAGCAGAGAATCAGTTGGCATGTCAACAATCAGATAAAATAAAACCTACAGTCCTTGATTTTTGTTCCATCTAAAAAAGGTGTAATGTTAGAAACGGGAGTAAAATAAAATGTTGTGCAAATGAGAATCCAGAAAATTCATATAAGCAATGAAGCAAAGATGAAGAATAACTTTAATCTGCAAAATTCGTCTCGAGACTGCCATACTTCACCCAGGAGCTAGGAAAGCTAGAGTGCATATCACACACACACATTCGGACAAGTAAATTACTTCGATTGAATCCATTCCTTTTCATATATGGCATAAAGGCATCTAGAGAAGAAAAATACTCGATGATGTCAGTTTACCTTGCTAAGCTCATAAAATCCATCCAACTGATTAAGAAGCTCCATCGCCGTCCGCAGGATCTCACGATCATCACTGGTTCTGGCTGCTCTGTGCCTCGGGTGCGGGCTGCTGCTGTTCGATATTTACATTCCATCACACCAAATCAGCAAAACTGAGAGCTGTTGACTTCAGCAAAAGTGAGAACTGTTGACTTCAGCATGATAATAATGCATAAACCACACCAAAGATGGGGGCGTACTGTTTTTAGGGCCGTGGAAGTGGACGAAGAACTATTGCATCCCATAAAAATGACTTCACCTGCCCATTACAAGACCAGGCCAACGCAGTTCTCCCCGGACGCGTCGGTGAGGCCGTCGTTCTGCTGCACGAGCGGCAGCAGCGTGCCCTGGACCTCCTGGCGCAGATCCTGCTGTCCCCCTCCCGCGGCAGGTCGCTGACGACCTCGTCCAACCGGATCCGCGCGGCACCGGCCGGCCAACCCAGCACGGCGACGACACGCCACAGCTTGCCCGCACCGTGTGCCAACGTCGTCGATGGGGAGAAGGCCTGGGAGAGTGGAGGCGGCGCTCTCTGCAGCAACGACTCAACTCGAACGGCGGAGGAGCAAGGGCAGAGCAGGGGATGGGATGCGGCAGGAGAATGGGGGAGAGGAGAGGCGGGGGCGCCAAGAGGGGACGATGGGCGCGAGGGAGATGCGGGTTAGGTCAACGGGGGGTGGCGTCTGGCCGGTTGTTCTCCTCCCGGTGGCTCCCCAGATCTGGCGGCGGCTGGCGGCGGCGTTTCTGGAGAGAGGAGGGGAGAGAAGGCTGGGGGGTTACGCCCGAATTGCTACACGCCCTTCCATCTCCTTTTCCCTCTCACCCAATCACTACCGTGTTTTCTTTTCGTACCTGTGATGACGTGGCTATCGCGGGGAGGCGCCGTTGATGCGCAGCTGAATGGTTTTAATTGACTTTGCCGCTAAGGAGGATGGTGAATGTAGCTGAACCTATGCAACTGCACTGTCGATGCTATATATGTTATAAACAGATAATTTAGTTGTGTGCCGAGAAAAGCACTTCTACCATGCACGGGACGTCCCGTGCATGGATCAACCGTCGACTCGGTTTAAGATTAGGATGCATGCAAACTTGCCAGTAGTATTTGTTATTCCTAGAGTAATATAATCATATATTCTGACAATCAATCAATCAACTTTATGGCTTCTCTCTCCTCATTTTCCTCTCACAACACATGCACACAGGGTGAGTTCTCTCTCCTACTCATTACTACACATGCATTTGTTTTCAATCTTAAACTTGGAACAACTATATATGTTCAAATAAACTTCAGAAAAATATTCCATTTGTACATGTGTTTTTATTTCGATTTTATCTTCAAAATAAGCCCAATATTGAATATGCTTCGACAAAGTTCAAATTTCAAAGTTGAACTAAAACCATGACAAAAATTATAAAATGGAGGGAGTATAATTTTGTTATAAATAATATGAAACATTTAATTTTTAAATAAAACTCAACTAGATGAAACTAACTAGGAAATATCACGTTACGACATATTATGTGAGAGAAATCAATGTGTGTGATGTCAGGATACTATATTTTACCTGTTTAATATTGTGATGGCACATATCCCAACGAAACAAGGGAGTGGTGGATGCATGCACGGTAGATACCATGCATGGTAGAAAAACCAATCTCAGATGTGTGCCATGGTGTGTTGTACCTGTGTATGCGTATCAGGTGCAAGTGCTACGTATTTGATAAGATCATATCATATTTTTGCCGAATTGCAAGGTACAACATCTTTATGCTCGTTGTTTTGTCTACTAAATCGTACTGCTATAAAGAACAGTTAGTGTTTATTTTGCCAATCATAACAGAGTTCTCCATGGATGTGCCTGTATCTCTACTGTCGAAGGAGGAGCGCAGCGTTGTAGCGCAGCTGAACTCTGTTTGTAGTAATGTTTTTTTCAGGTTCCAATAAACAAGGCCCAACTGCACAGGGAGATTATTTGGATAATCTATCTTGGAAGTCAACTCTTTGATGAAATAATTCAAATGTTAGTTACGGTGATGTCTTCTTATTTTTTTCGAGGGATGGTGATGTCTTCTATTCAATCTTACATGTACTGGTGATATTGTAGTTCATTGTTTTGTCAACTAATAGATAACTGCAATACATCAAAAATAAATGGTAAACAAGGAAATCCAAACTGCATACAAATTAATCAAGGGTACGGCAATACATCAAAAATAAAGGACACCGATAACTGCCACACGTGTGGTGTATCGGGTGGTTGTGCCGCACGCCTCGTGTGGCATGGAGAAGAACCCGTCCGCACGGCCGCGTCCGGGCACGCGCAGCCACAGCCCGCACGTCCGATGTGTGGCAAAACCGCCCACACGTCCGGGCCAGACGACCGCGCTGCCTGCACGACCCAGCACGCCAGTCGTCCCGGGCTCCTTCCGATCCCCAGTCCGCCCTGCCGCCATTGTCTCCCACCTCTCGATCCCCTACCTCCATCGCCTTCCTTCTCTGGTTGCCATGGCAACCAGAGAGGATCCCTAGCGCCTTCCCATCGCAAACCACCACCCCCCTCCCACCCCAACCCCGCCGTCCCAAGACGACGAGCTAAAACAGGTGGATATCCGATCTCCTTCTGTTTCTCGGCCTTCTTCTGCCAAGAAATATGAAATTGCAAATTTGCCCACGAAGATGGCGACTGGATCAACGCTATCAGGAAAAAAAACCATGAATTTGTGTGTCTTTGCATTTGCCCACCAAACATACGCCAGATCTGCCATATACTATGCTAGAGTTGTGCCAAGCTTCTGGGTTGTTGTGACGCTCGGATAGTTACGCTACAGTAACCCTCCGCTAATGATGCCACGTCACCTCAATTATAGTTGCTAATCTCGAGTTAGTTCGAAACCGATTCAAATTCAAATTCAAAATCAGGCAAACGACAAAGTTTTCAAAATATTAAACTAAAATGTTCGGGGTGTGCAGTTAATGCCTAGGTAATTATAATAAAGCAAACACATTTTTATAAAATGCGTAAATGATTTTAAATGATTTAAAAAAGAAAAGAAACTACAAAAATAGAAAACAAATAAATTCAAACAAAAAAAGAGGGGAACCTCCCTCCCCACGGCCCACTGGCCCAGCTGGCCGGCCAGCCCACTGGCCAGGCCGGACCCCCCCCCCACTCTACCTTATCCCCTGCTGACCGACCCCCCACCCCCACGTCGCCCCCATTCTCTCCCACTCCTCCCTCTCGCGCTTCCCCGATCTGGATCGGGGCAAGCCCCCGATCCCATCGCCCCAGCGCCGCCTCCACGTCGCCGTCACCCCCCCTCGCAGAGCCGGCCCCCTCCTGTCGCCCCACCGGCGCCCCGCCGCCCGTCCACGACCACGCTGACGCGGGTCCTCGCCAGGAGCTACCTCGCCCCGCCGCACGAGGACCGCGTCGCCGGAGCCCCTCACCGCCTTCCTCCTCGTCGGCGC
The DNA here is from genome assembly GCA_032464435.1 of Aegilops umbellulata. Taxonomy (NCBI): domain Eukaryota; kingdom Viridiplantae; phylum Streptophyta; class Magnoliopsida; order Poales; family Poaceae; genus Aegilops; species Aegilops umbellulata. The sequence goes on from CP136057.1 coordinate 45,921,992, forward strand.
CGTCGTCACCGGACCACCTCGACCCCACTGCCGAGACCCTACGCCCCGCCGTGAGCTCCGGCCTCCCTCCCTTCCTCCCCTGGTTCTCTGTCCCCGGCCATCGAGGCCCACTACTACGCCGCCCCGCCCCGCTCCCTGCTAGCGTTGCCGCCTGCACGCTGCTCAGGGTCGCCCGCCTCGCGACTGCCCGCACTCCTCTTGCGCCCCTGCCGCTGCGTCTGTCGGGCCGCACCCTTTCCCCACCGCTGGCGCTGCCGCCGGCCACTCCCTCTGCCCCGCTGCTCATCGCCATCGACCGGCCGACCGCGCCGCGGTCGCCGGGATCTGTCCCCGTTCCTTGCCGCGGAGCACCTCGCCGGGCCGCGCCTGTCCCAGCCACCGCCGCACCCGCACCGGCCTCTACTGCAGTGCGCCGGCGCCCTCGCGAGGCCATGGCCTCGCCTTGCCTTGCCCCCACCCCGGGTCGGGCTCGGTCTTCGCACGAGCGACGCCGGTGCCCGTTACCCGAACGCCCGCTAAGGCTCTCACTGAGCCATTGACATGGGGGCCCCGCACAAAACATTTTTTATAAAAGAAAAGGAATTAATAAAAAAATAAAAAAAATAAAAATAAAAATTAGTTAATTAAATTAAAATATTAATTAGTTAATTAAAGAATTAATTAACTTAAATTAATCCTGATTAGATTAACGTAATCACAAAGTTTAGTTAATTAATCTATTAGGTTAGTTAACAGTGTATGACAAGTGGGTCCCACTGGGCCCACCCGTCAGTTTGACCAAGTCAACACCTCTGTTGACTGCTGACGTCATGATGGCGTTAGCAAGCACTGTTCTGGATAATGTTGGATTAAAGTAATTAGGTAAATTCTAAAAATGATTTTTAAACTTTAGAAAATCATATAAAATAAATCGTAGCTCGGATCGAAAAACTTTGTACATGAAAGTTCCTCAGAACGACGAGACGAATCCGGATACATAGCCCGTTCGTCCGCCACACACCCCTAACATATCCAACACGCAACTTTCCCCCTCCGGTTCACCTGTCCGAAAACACGAAACACCGGGGATACTTTCCCGGATGTTTCCCCCCTTCGCCGGTATCACCTATCCCTGCGTTAGATCACCTCTAGCACCGTGTTTGTCATGTTATGCTTTGATTTCTATGTTATTTATTATGTTCCCCCTCCGTTACTTTTTCCGGTAGACCCCGAGACCGCTGCCGGTACCCCTGTGATCGACTACGGTGTTGACGACCCCCCCTTCTTGTCTGAGCAACCAGGCAAGCCCCCCCCTTGATCACCAGATATCGCCTATTCTTCTCTATACTGCTTGCATTAGAGTAGTGTAGCATGTTACTGCTTTCCGTTAATCCTATACTGCTGCATAGCTTGTCCTTGCTACTACTATTGTTACCTTTACCTGCTATCCTACTGCTTAGTATAGGATGCTAGTGTTCCATCAGTGGCCCTACACTCTTGTCCGTCTGCCATGCTATTCTATCGGGCCGTGATCACTCAGGGGTGATCACGGGCATATACTATATACTATACACTGTTACATTACATGTGATACTGTTCGGAGATGGGGGCTGAAGGGGCAGGTGGCTCCATCCCGGTAGAGGTGGGCCTGGGTTCCCGACGGCCCCCGACTGTTACTTTGTGGCGGAGCGACAGGGGCAGGTTCAGACCACCTAGGAGAGAGGTGGGCCTGGCCCTAGTCGGCGTTCGCGATACTTAACACGCTTAACGAGATCTGGGTATTTGATCTGAGTCTGGCCATTTGGTCTATACGCACTAACCACCTACGCGGGAGTAGTTATGGGTATCCCGACGTCGTGGTATCAGCCGAAGCACTTCGTGACGTCAGCGACTGAGCGGCGCGCGCCGGGTTGGACCGCGTAATGTGACTTCCTTTGAAATGGAGGTTGCTAGGTCTGCTCTCCGGCCGCGTACGCAACGTGCAGGTGTGCTCAGGGCGATGGGCCCAGACCCCTACGCGCTTAGGTTTAGACCGGCGTGCTGACCTTTCTGTTGTGCCTAGGTGGGGCTGCGACGTGTTGATCTTCCGAGGCCGGGCATGACCCAGGAAAGTGTGTCCGGCCAAATGGGATCAAGCGTGTTGGGCTATGTGGTGCACCCCTGCAGGGAAGTTTATCTATTCGAATAGCCGTGTCCCTCGGTAAAAGGACGACCCGGAGTTGTACCTTGACCTTATGACAACTAGAACCGAATACTTAATAAAACACACCCTTCCAAGTGCCAGATACAACCCGGTGATCGCTCTCTAACAGGGCATCGAGGAGGGGATCGCCGGTAGGATTATGCTATGCGATGGTACTTGGAGGACTTCAGTCTACTCTCTTCTACCTGCTGCAAGACGGAGGCGACCAGAAGCGTAGTCTTCGATAAGACTAGCTATCCCCCCTCTTATTCTGGCATTCTGCAGTTCAGTCCACTGATATGGCCCTTTACACATATATCTATGCATAAGTAGTGTAGCTCCTTGCTTGCGAGTACTTTGGATGAGTACTCACGGTTGCTTTTCTCCCCCTTTTCCCCCTTTCCCTTCTACCCGGTTGTCACAACCAGATGCTGGAGCCCAGGATCCAGACGCCACCTTCGACGACGACTCCTACTACTCTGGAGGTGCCTACTACTACGTGCAGCCCGCTGACGACGACCAGGAGTAGTTAGGAGGATCCCAGGCAGGAGGCCTGCGCCTCGTTCGATCTGTATCCCAGTTTGTGCTAGTCTTCTTAAGGCAAACTTGTTTAACTTATACCTGTACTCAGATATTGTTGCTTCCGCTGACTCGTCTATAATCGAGCACTTGTATTCGAGCCCTCGAGGCCCCTGGCTTGTATTATGATGCTTGTATGACTTATTTATATTTTAGAGTTGTGTTGTGATATCTTCCCGTGAGTCCCTGATCTTGATCGTACACATTTGCATGCATGAATTGTGTACGATTGAATCGGGGGCGTCACAAGTTGGTATCAGAGCCGACTGCCTATAGGAATCCCCCTTCCACACTCCTTGGCCGAAGTCGAGTCTAGACATTGCAAAAACTTTTACTAACATGATTGTGTGCCTTACGGGCCCACGTCGCCGTTGGGTGGTACTAGGATCTTTTACTCCTCGACCTTTACTCTGGGACTCTTATCTCTCTTCTACTCGGGTTAAAAGATTTTACTAAATCTGACTCTAGGCTCTCGTAACTACTTCTCCCGGAGAGCCCCCTTATCACAGATGATCGCCGGCTGCACCAGAAGATGTTGAAGATACTCTTCGGTCATTCCCGAGACCCTTGTGCCCGTCACTTTTGCAATTCCCTATTATCGATATATCCCTATGAATAAATACATACACTTGTCGTTCTTACCTTTATTCCCGACTGCTCTTGTTATTACAAGATACACCGAAAATTCTCTCTATTGATCTGAGAATACTTTGTGGCTACTGCCTTGCAGTTCTTTGCCACCTGAATATCCCTACGGATAATTTCTTGCACTTACCGAGTATCCACTCATCCCCAGTTGGTTCATGTATGTGACCAATCTTCAAAATACCATTCGATCTTACAAAAATCCTCAGGAGCCTATTGCTCTTGAAATTCTTGTTTGCTTACATTTTGGTTAATCCCATAAGTCTAGTAATCTTATTGGCATCCTTTGTCACTACCATTTAAGTCCGTCGATTCTATATGTGTGCGAATGCACGCAATCATCAGTTGATCCTTATATATTATCTTTCCGGCTCAGACGTCTTTCGAACATGAGCTGGTTCTCCACCAATCAGATTGCCATCGATTGTACCCCTAAGTCTATTCAACTTATCCATCCTCGATCAGAGCATTTGCTTCTGATCTCTTGATTTAAAAACCATAATTCCTTTGCTATTTAAACGTTGAATTATTCAGATGTTCTATAAACCGATGCATTTGCATTCTTACTTCCTCTGATTGGGTATCGATACTCACATCAGCTCCACTGTGGATTGCCTTATCCACTGTTCGATTGCTGTCCGATAGTGTCCTTCATAATTAATCACCTTGTGAGTTCTTTCTCCGATACAGAATGCCTTTGGTCAATTGCATCCTCTCCTTTTTGCCAACCATGCTATGCTTTCGAGCTGGTCATATCTACTTTTGAAGCTTGTGGTATATGTTCATAAGAAGCCCCGATGGGTTGAACCTATGCCTTCCTTTATATGTGTGAACTCGGAAGATTTCACGAGTCATACTCATCTGGTATTTCACCAGGTAAAACTTTCAACACTAAGGCCTTTATCAAGCGAAAAGTGAACGGAAGGTTATGCATTGGAGAAGTGGGAGTCGATCTTGAACCTTGCGTTCATGCCCAGGGACACGATGTATAACTTATCATGGAAGCTGCTCGTAAAAATGATTACCTCCTTGTTATAAGTTCATCTTATATCCGTGGTTCGATCCTTTATGATCGTGGATTCTGACCGTGTTCTTCTTTAAATACCATTTCTCGTGCAAGTTTAAGCACTTGTCTTCTATAGAGCAATACCCCAGTCCAACCTCTACTTTGATCCGTCGTCGAGTATTACCCCCTGATATCTCGAGATTATCTTGGAACTGCATAACTACCTATGAGTTCTTCATCAAGTACTACATTCTCACTGATTACAATTTTTCATGGGCTCTGAGTTGTTAATCACTCAAAGACACCGATAACTGAACCGAGTCCGCACTACGGTTCGACAACTCTTAGTAATCTTCTCTAAGTACGAGTTTGTACCCGGTCACGCCATTCCTAGCCTGTTTGGCTATATCATTGTCTTGATAATTTTAAACTGTGCTACCTGGTCCTTATTCCCGGAGCACCACTTTCGACGATGAGCTAAGCTTACGTCGATTTTCCTCGTCATATCATTTCGCCTTGGACAACAAGCATGATTTTCGAGTTTGTGTCGTACCCTTGGTTCCAATAACTTTTGCTCCATCATTCCGTTGACTTGATGTCATCGCCGACCGATTACATCTCCATGAAACCTCTCGACAAATGTGTCGAGATCATCATCGACATGCCGAGCGTTTCCATGATATCAATCGAATTCACGATGAGAAATACATCCTTGCCCTCGATGAGATGGGTTATCGTCGACAACATTATTGCTTTCCCTCCAACACAAAATTTATTCATGTTTTGTGTTGTACCTTGAGTTCCTTTCTATCCAACTTATGTTATGATTCTACCGCGGAGTATTACCATCTTTGATGTCAAGTATGTAGTGAGGATTGCTCCACCTCTTCAGAATTCTTGCTATAATGATACTTCTCACCATCACCATTCTTCCTTGGTCCTCGTGTTGATTCCAACCGGGGTACCCACAATTGAACTATGATGTGTGAATTCAAAACTTCTAGCAACCCTATTGCTTGGAAGTAAATGGCCGGCCGTTCATTCTTAGACTATTGATTATTGAATCACCATTCTAACATTGATCATGCTACCTAAGCCCATATTATGGGTGCACTTTTCAACCAATATTTAATTGCGTATGTTTTCCTCAAACCTACATTATTATACCATTTGATCTAGCAAATGTTATCTCCTTGTTCACATAATTGTGGACATCCATGCTTTGTTAATCTCGATGAATTGTCACTGAGTTCATCAGCCACCTCCTCATCCTCTCCTTGGTTTACTAATGAGCTCTGGTTGCAGAACTCATTACCATAGTTCATTTACCGAGAATCATATAATATCATCTCGTCAATTGTGTTGCACCTCTTCTTATCAGGCATCCCGAGTCTGAGATCTCCTAACACCAATCAGATATGAATCATGGTCAGATATGATGGTTGGGAAGCATTTTCCAAGAGTTATAACGTTGGTCTTTATATGACCCAGTAAGGTGATGTCATGCCTAGCACACCTGGCTGGAGGGCCTATTGTTATAGTTCTTCCTTTTAGCATTGTTAACCATTCTTCCATGGGGAAATTGAAAGACTTATTCTATAAGTTGTTCCTGATGAGTCCATTGAGTATCCAGAGTCTGGCCTTTGCTTGAAGACCCTGTCAATGCTATCTCGAAGCATGTCTGTGGTACTCCGATTTTCAATAAGAACATTCAAAGCCCAATGCTAAATGTTTCTTGCTCAATTATCCAAACACCGTTGTATGGGTAATGTCATGAAATTTCTCTCCCCTACCTAAGGAGTTTTCTACATAATATCCTGTCATGGATATCTTGCTCTGCTTGCCCTTGGGAAGGTTATACCCCTGAATTATGTGTGTATACACATTTTCCTCCCCATTGTTCTGATTAAACCTGGTAATCACTTTTCCTTTCCATTGGTTTGATTAACCCTTCTTGTAATCTATATTATATAAGCAGTAGTATTCTTCTGCTTATGTAAAACACCTTGGTGTACAACCGTGTCGGTAAGACTCTGTTGCTTTTGTTGATAGCATTCCGGTAGCCATCGATGGACGAGAATTTTGCCTAATGGTCCGCCTCGTTCAACGAGCAGGAAAATGGTTCTCTTCGTCCCTCGCCCTTGGTACCGACATTGTTGCCGACATAACCGACATGCTACTCTTTGACATGCCTTGCTATCATGACCGTGCAAGATGTTACCGCTCTTCCTACTTTTACCCCACATGGTGGGCCCATAACCCACAGGTCCCAGGATCGAAACCTGACTCTCCTGTATACCCCCTGTTCCCAAAGTTATTCCTCCCGTGTGGACTCGTCTGTAATTCATGAGCCACCTTCCGATGAGATCATCAATTCTGGCATAAAAAAAGTAACTATTCCGTTGCTTGAAAACAATTTCACCTTCTAATTGGGCATCGAACGATTGCCTATCCGCTTGATACTTCTTACTATACCTTCTTGCTTGGCTCTCGATGTGTTTCATTTGACCAACTCGAGAGATACCCCTGTGTTCATTCATGGGATAACCTCTGATTGTTAACCCTTATAGCATTCTATCATTGTCGAACTGCCCCCTTACCTTTTCGTAAGTACGAGACCAACCCCAAAGAAAGGGTTTCGACTTCATCTTGATGACCCAAAGCAGAAAAATGAAGACATCAATGTAATGGATCAACCACTTCGAGAAGAGCAACCAAGACCGAGAAGATTCGTTAGAATACCGTAACCAGAACTTTCCCCCCTTACTCCCCTCCTAAATCTCGGGACGAGATTTCTTGTGGTAGAGGAGAATTGTGACGCTCGAATAATTACGCTACAGTAACCCTCCGCTAATGATGCCACGTCACCTCAATTATAGTTGCTAATCTCGAGTTAGTTCGAAACCGATTCAAATTCAAATTCAAAATCAGGCAAACGACAAAGTTTTCAAAATATTAAACTAAAATGTTCGGGGTGTGCAGTTAATGCCTAGGTAATTATAATAAAGCAAACACATTTTTATAAAATGCGTAAATGATTTTAAATGATTTAAAAAAGAAAAGAAACTACAAAAATAGAAAACAAATAAATTCAAACAAAAAAAGAGGGGAACCTCCCTCCCCACGGCCCACTGGCCCAGCTGGCCGGCCAGCCCACTGGCCAGGCCGGACCCCCCCCCCCCACTCCACCTTATCCCCCGCTGACCGACCCCCCACCCCCACGTCGCCCCCATTCTCTCCCACTCCTCCCTCTCGCGCTTCCCCGATCTGGATCGGGGCAACCCCCCGATCCCATTGCCCCAGCGCCGCCTCCACGTCGCCGTCACCCCCCTCACAGAGCCGGCCCCCTCCTGTCGCCCCACCGGCGCCCCGCCGCCCGTCCACGACCACGCTGACGCGGGTCCTCGCCAGGAGCTACCTCGCCCCGCCGCACGAGGACCGCGTCGCCGGAGCCCCTCACCGCCTTCCTCCTCGTCGGCGCCGTCGTCACCAGACCACCTCGACCCCACTGCCGAGACCCTACGCCCCGCCGTGAGCTCCGGCCTCCCTCCCTTCCTCCCCTAGTTCTCTGTCCCCGGCCATCGAGGCCCACTACTACGTCGCCCCGCCCCGCTCCCTGCTAGCGTTGCCGCCTGCGCGCTGCTCAGGGTCGCCCGCCTCGCGACTGCCCGCACTCCTCTTGCGCCCCTGCCGCTGCGTCTGTCGGGCCGTACCCTTTCCCCACCGCTGGCGCTGCCGCCGGCCACTCCCTCTGCCCCGCTGCTCATCGCCATCGATCCGGCCGACCGCGCCGCGGTCGCCGGGATCCGTCCCCGTTCCTTGCCGCGGAGCACCTCGCCGGGCCGCGCCTGTCCCAGCCACCGCCGCACCCGCACCGGCCTCTACTGCAGTGCGCCGGCGCCCTCACGAGGCTACGGCCTCGCCTTGCCTTGCCCCCACCCCGGGTCGGGCTCGGTCTTCGCACGAGCGACGCCGGTGCCCGTTACCCGAACGCCCGCTAAGGCTCTCACTGAGCCATTGACATGGGGGCCCCGCACAAAACATTTTTTATAAAAGAAAAGGAATTAATAAAAAAATAAAAATAAAAATAACAATTAGTTAATTAAATTAAAATATTAATTAGTTAATTAAAGAATTAATTAACTTAAATTAATCCTGATTAGATTAACGTAATCACAAAGTTTAGTTAATTAATCTGTTAGGTTAGTTAACAGTGTATGACAAGTGGGTCCCACTGGGCCCACCCGTCAGTTTGACCAAGTCAACACCTCTGTTGACTGCTGACGTCATGATGGCGTTAGCAAGCACTGTTCTGGATAATGTTGGATTAAAGTAATTAGGTAAATTCTAAAAATGATTTTTAAACTTTAGAAAATCATATAAAATAAACCGTAGCTCGGATCGAAAAACTTTGTACATGAAAGTTCCTCAGAACGACGAGACGAATCCGGATACATATCCCGTTCGTCCGCCACACACCCCTAACATATCCAACACGCAACTTTCCCCCTCCGGTTCACCTGTCCGAAAACACGAAACACCGGGGATACTTTCCCGGATGTTTCCCTCCTTCGCCAGTATCACCTATCCATGCGTTAGATCACCTCTAGCACCGCGTTTGTCATGTTATGCTTTGATTGCTATGTTATTTATTATGTTCCCCCTCCGTTACTTTTTCCGGTAGACCCCGAGACCGCTGCCGGTACCCCTGTGATCGACTACGGTGTTGACGACCCCCCCTTCTTGTCTGAGCAACCAGGCAAGCCCCCCCTTGATCACCAGATATCGCCTATTCTTCTCTATACTGCTTGCATTAGAGTAGTGTAGCATGTTACTGCTTTCCGTTAATCCTATACTGCTGCATAGCTTGTCCTTGCTACTACTGTTGTTACCTTTACCTGCTATCCTACTGCTTAGTATAGGATGCTAGTGTTCCATCAGTGGCCCTACACTCTTGTCCGTCTGCCATGCTATTCTATCGGGCCGTGATCACTCGGGGGTGATCACGGGCATATACTATATACTATACACTGTTACATTACATGTGATACTGTTCGGAGATGGGGGCTGAAGGGGCAGGTGGCTCCATCCCGGTAGAGGTGGGCCTGGGTTCCCGACGGCCCCCGACTGTTACTTTGTGGCGGAGCGACAGGGGCAGGTTCAGACCACCTAGGAGAGAGGTGGGCCTGGCCCTAGTCGGCGTTCGCGATACTTAACACGCTTAACGAGATCTGGGTATTTGATCTGAGTCTGGCCATTTGGTCTATACGCACTAACCACCTACGCGGGAGTAGTTATGGGTATCCCGACGTCGTGGTATCAGCCGAAGCACTTCGTGACGTCAGCGACTGAGCGGCGCGCGCCGGGTTGGACCGCGTAATGTGACTTCCTTTGAAATGGAGGTTGCTAGGTCTGCTCTCCGGCCGCGTACGCAACGTGCAGGTGTGCTCAGGGCGATGGGCCCAGACCCCTACGCGCTTAGGTTTAGACCGGCGTGCTGACCTTTCTGTTGTGCCTAGGTGGGGCTGCGACGTGTTGATCTTCCGAGGCCGGGCATGACCCAGGAAAGTGTGTCCGGCCAAATGGGATCAAGCGTGTTGGGCTATGTGGTGCACCCCTGCAGGGAAGTTTATCTATTCGAATAGCCGTGTCCCTCGGTAAAAGGACGACCCGGAGTTGTACCTTGACCTTATGACAACTAGAACCGAATACTTAATAAAACACACCCTTCCAAGTGCCAGATACAACCCGGTGATCGCTCTCTAACAGGGCATCGAGGAGGGGATCGCCGGTAGGATTATGCTATGCGATGGTACTTGGAGGACTTCAGTCTACTCTCTTCTACCTGCTGCAAGACGGAGGCGACCAGAAGCGTAGTCTTCGATAAGACTAGCTATCCCCCCTCTTATTCTGGCATTCTGCAGTTCAGTCCACTGATATGGCCCTTTACATATATCTATGCATAAGTAGTGTAGCTCCTTGCTTGCGAGTACTTTGGATGAGTACTCACGGTTGCTTTTCTCCCCCTTTTCCCCCTTTCCCTTCTACCCGGTTGTCGCAACCAGATGCTGGAGCCCAGGATCCAGACGCCACCTTCGACGACGACTCCTACTACTCTGGAGGTGCCTACTACTACGTGCAGCCCGCTGACGACGACCAGGAGTAGTTAGGAGGATCCCAGGCAGGAGGCATGCGCCTCGTTCGATCTGTATCCCAGTTTGTGCTAGTCTTCTTAAGGCAAACTTGTTTAACTTATACCTGTACTCAGATATTGTTGCTTCCGCTGACTCGTCTATAATCGAGCACTTGTATTCGAGCCCTCGAGGCCCCTGGCTTGTATTATGATGCTTGTATGACTTATTTATGTTTTAGAGTTGTGTTGTGATATCTTCCCGTGAGTCCCTGATCTTGATCGTACACATTTGCGTGCATGAATTGTGTACGATTGAATCGGGGGCGTCACAGTTGTCTTGGTGCGAGTAGTTGGTAATGGAGCATGCGTAGGAATCACCATAAATAGGGAGAGAAAGGAGGAATTTGGCATAGGGAGGGAGGAAAAATAATTGCCACTTATTGCTTGCCATCCTATTTTGTTGTCTGTTGCCATCGCTTCAAAATGATAGCTGGCATCCAGAATTCAGAAAAGAGAATGGATGTGCATGTCCTACTTGCCATGAGGTGTTGGTTGCATACGCAAGAAATGTTATGAGATTGTCGTGTTATCTTCTACGTGCAAACAGCAAGAAGTCTTTTTGTGGATTGTTGATGCGTTCTTGTTCATGCAGTGACTAAAAACAAAGTGGAAGAAAAGAAAGCAAAAGAATGAATCACGAAGATGGCACTGATCCTTGGCTTTCTCAAAGGCCAGAAACGCCACCTTGGGATGCAGCAGAGTACAATCAACTCATTTCTTCAGGGCCATTGCTGCCACTACTAGAGCACTACGCGGGCATCGGTACGATGCATGACAAACAAAGAAGAAACAGTTGCCATGTTCGTGACAATGAAGATGTCATTCTACTTATGTCCTACAAACTAATTTTTAGCAGGTTCTTATGACCAAACCACAATCAGGGGGGCATCATGGCAAGTTTCGTCACAGGTCGCTAACGCTGACAAATGTACGGGCAACCAACTTCAGGTAGCTAATGTGGCAAATCAAGGTAATGCATACGAAAAAGAAACTTACTGTTGCGGATATGAAATAAAACTTGCAAGGATGGCAAAAGACTAACGAGTTATGTCGGAAAATGTAGGACCTTCATGCAGCACATGGCATCAGGCGGCAACCATGTACCTGCCATCAATGTCGTACACAGGTGAGTGCATGCAAGTGAAGTTCTGGACAGTGAGTTAGGAGAAAGGAACATATCTGACAGATGCAGTTGCCATGCCTGGACAGCTGTAGTTGCCATGGCTGCACAACTGCAGTTGCCATGTATAATCAAATGTGACTGCAATGTATAAACAACCGTGGATGACAAAGTGTGAACAAATCTGTGTGGCATGGTTGGACCACTACATGTGCCATGTTGAACAAACTGTAGTTGCCATACAATGACCAACTGCTACCATGATCGCAGGTTGTTACGGTGGAACCACATCGGCAAATGTCTCATGGCAAGCTTCACAGTTGCAGGAAAGCACTATTGTAGATAGAGAACATCAATTTGGAATGACAGACCACACAAGATCGGCACATGCGGCACAACAAGGTAAAAAATAATGTGAACCAGAAAGCAGTACTGCATTTGCTTTTGTGGGAATAGCATGTGAGGAAAAGTAGATTTGTAATGGTGGTGGTGGAAAAAACAAACAAAAATGCTACCAAGTGGTCGTGTGCAAAAAGAGTCGTATATTGTCTTCGGGATTTGCCAATTGCTATAAGAGTGGGTGCAACATTCATGATTGTTCACATTTGCCTACTGAGCTCAGGCCTAGAATACAAGTTTTGGTGCTAGAATATACTGGTTGCCATGTGTTGGCAACAGTAGTTGCCATGTATGTTGGACTATAGCTGCCATTGCTATATACTACAAGTTCTGATGCTAAAATACGCTGGTTGCCATGTGTTGGCAACAGTAGTTGCCATGTTGTTGGACTACATCTGCCATAATTGGAGAATTACAGTTGCCATGCATGGCCATATGTAGATTCACGGCTTGTTGTGTGACTGATGTCATGCAAAATCACATGCAGTTGTTGTAGTCCGTTACGATAAACATGCCATTCAAGCAAAATCTTACGCTCGTACCTGATTTTTTATTGCAGGACCTTCAACTACAATTAACAGTGGCGCGGGGACATCTACTACAGGGAGCTCTGAGCGCACGGAAGACGCGTTCCACCAGCCAACCAACACTCATGCCACAAACAATGTCGAGTCAGTGTCGGAAATGGCAATCGTTCCAGCAATGCTGATAAGCACACCTTTGCAGACCAGCACAAGCAACACTCAAGAAGATGAAATAGCCGCCGATACTGAAGTGAATGATGAAACCGATGATGAAGCACAAGGGGATGAAGGTGGTGGGTAATCAGAAATCATAGTACCTCAGGCACCGTATCTTGGGCAGAGATTTGATTCGTTTGAAGATGCAAAGGAATTCTACCAGACATATGCAAAGTTTCATGGGTTTGCGGTCAACACCGAATACCACAGGAAAATTAAAAAAACTAACGAGTACAGTAGATGTGAGATCAGGTGCTACAAGGCACAAAGAAACAAGAAGGGCAAAGGTGATGCGCCTGTCGTTCCGGAACGAAAGAGAGGCATCATTGTCAAGACGGAATGCCCTGTCCGATGTAAGCTGAACGTAGATGGAGCACAGTGGGTGGTCAATTAATATTTTGACGAGCACAACCACGAGCTAATAAAGAAGTTTGACCTGGTAAAAATTTTGACCGCCCACAGGGGATTCACCCCCCTCGAGAAGAAATTCATAAAGCTGCTACATGATTGTAACGTCGGTCCATCAAGAATGGTCCAGATACTCTCCCTCATCCACAGCAAAAATGGGACTCTGAGTAGCATGCCCTACATACCGGCGGACGTCACAAACCTAAAGGCAAAGTACCATAGAGAAAGCAAGTTGGCTGACATAAAAGCCACGATAGCCTATTTCGATGAGAAAGCGAAAGAAGATCCAGATTTCTTCTACAGGATAAGATTGGACGATGAGGACCGTGTCAGGAACATGTATTGGGTGGATGGTGCTGCAAGAAGAGCCTACAAACATTTCCGAGACTGCATTTAATTCGACGCGACATATCTCACTAATATGTACAAGATGCCGTGCGCTCCATTCATAGGAATAAATAACCACAATCAGTCATTGCAGTTCGGATGCGGGCTCGTTTGGAACGAAGACACGGATGGGTACATTTGGCTGTTCAAGACCTTCTTCGAGTGTATGGGTGGACTTGCTCCGATGAACATAATAACAGACCAGGATTTAAGCATGCGTGCAGGCATAGAGGAGGTCTTTCCGTTGGCAGTGCACAGGCACTGCAGGTGGCACATTATAAAGAAGGCTGAGGAGACGCTAGGACCGTTCTTTGCTGACCGTCCAGAGCTGCACAAGGCATTCAAGTTGTGCGTGGACCACAGCTTGACGGTGGAGGAGTTTGAAAGGAGCTGGATGGCTATGATTGAAACATATCAAGTCCAAGACCACGAGACGCTTGCTAGCTTGTGGGAAAAGCGAATGTACTCGGTGCCGGCCTACTTCATGCAGTGCTTCTTCCCGTTGCTGCAGACTACACATCGCAGTGAGGGGTTCAATGCTGTTTTGAAGCGGTACGTCAACCCTGGCAACTCATTGCTACAGTTTGCCAAGCAGTACACCGCTTTGCAACAAAAAATACTGGGGTCCGAGCTACAACAAGAAGCAAACACCGCGCTCAAGCAGCCAAAATTGCTAACGTATTTACCAATGGATAGGCGGATGAGCAAGATATACACCAACAAGATTTTTAACAAGTCAGTTGTGTTACAATCTTATTTGCACAATCATGGAGGTAGTAGGTGCCATGTAGAATGCAATGCAGTTGAAAAGCTTATTTGAACATGGTGATTTTTTTAAAAGTAGCCATTGAGTACAGAGTAACCATGATATGTAGTTGCCATGTTTAATGAACTACAGTTTGCCATGTTTAATGAACTACAGTTGCCATGTTTACTCAACCGCAGTTGCCATGTTAGCTCAATTGCAGCTGCCATGTTGCATGAACTGTAATTGCCATGTTTAATGAACTGTACTTCCACTGGCCATGATGGTATGGAATGCAAATGCCAAATGAAGTTGTTATGTAGTTGCCATGTTTAGTGAACTCAGTTGCCATGTTTAATGAACTGCAGTTGCCATGTTTACTCAACTGCGGTTGCCATGTTCGATGAACTGTAGTTGCCATGTTTGATCGAACTGTAATTCCATTGGCCACAATAACAAAAGGTGCTACAAAAAACTTCACACAAGAGTTTAACAAAAACCACACAAAACTTGCAGATTCCAGGAAGAAATAAAGCGTGTCAGCATGTACACGACTTTCCAGGTGGATGAACATACGTTCAAGGTGTGTTCTATCATGGGCATGTCGGATTCAAAGACCCAGACAAGGGAAGGAACTACTTTTTGAAGGCATCGATAGCGAATACTACTGCCAATGCTGCAGATTCAAACGGGACGGGATTGTGTCCTGTCACATACTAAAAGTAATGGACATGAACGCGGTGACATGAATGCCCCGCCATTTCATAAGGCGGCAATAGACTTGGGACGCTGACGACGCATTGGCGCCGCAAACATCAAACACAGTTTTGGCTGTGCATGACGAGAGACCAGAGTCAACCATGGAAGTCGTGAGGCACGTTGTGTTGACAAAGAACTATACTGAACTAATTGATGAAATGTGCAAGAGTGATGAGACAGCGAGGGTCGCAAAAAACACAGGAAGGCCCTCAAAAGAGAGCTTGATGAGATCAAGAAGAGGAAAGCTGAGGAAGCCTTACACAGGTTCCCTCGCACATCAAGTGTGCCTTCATCCACGGGGCCATCATCTGAAAACTCGGAGGTAGGATCTGGACTAGCAAGCACACAAACCTAGGTTAGGAACCCGCCCCGTTCCATCACAAAAGGGCGTCCAAAAGAGATAAGATACAAATCGGGATTGCAGATTCAAGCAAAACACAAGAAACCAAAGAAAGGGACGGCAATCCGTAAGTAACATTCGAGCACTGTGACTTGGTCCATGGTCACATTTTTTTGTAATCTAGATGTTCTAATTTTTGTAAAAATTGGAGAGTGAATCTTCAGGGGCATCAGAATGTGAAGCAAAATGCCATGAATGAATAACTGCAGTTGCCACGTGTATGGTACTGAATTTGCCATGTTACTTGAACTGAATCTGCCATGCAATTTCTACTGAATCTGCCATGCAATTTCTACTGAATCTGCCATACCATTTCTACTGAGTCTGCCATGTTATTTGTACTGAATCTGCCATGTTAGTTGTACTGAATATGCCATATTAGTTGTACTGACTCTTCATCGCGTAGATTTCCATGTTCAGTCAGCGCATTTTAGTCACACATATTGTATTGTGGTGCAAACTATGCGAAACAAGTTGAAACGGTCTCGTGCAGCAATCGCACAGGTAACGGCTGCATGATCAAACTACCATGCTAGCCGGTACAGTTAGCAATGAAAAAAAGGACCAAAGAGACAAATGAAGAAGGACGATAACTTTCACTAACCATGTCTGATGAACTACATTTGCCATGTTTTCTAACATCATAGACGCAGTCAAAACACCAAACTGGTACTACCAACGATGAACGCATAATAATACTGAAAAACATAAACATATCTGCTATCACACCTAAAAAATAGGTTCACATCCACACATATATTACAGAAAATATCCAAATGTCGCTCACACACCACCACTACATACTAGGCTACGCGGAGATGCAGCCATAACATAGTACACGGACATAGTTTTGAAAGAACAAAGGTAATACCTTACATTCCTCGGCAACAGAATGTATGGAGCACCACGTGATCACTTGTACTTCTTGGCGGCTTTCTTGACAGCTTCCTCTATGAACTCACGTGCGTTGGACCGCGTGTTGAAATCTTCATTCATCAACCAGTTCCATGTATAAATTTTGCAGAGCTCGACGACCATTGCAGCTGTGACGACATGAACCCGTCGACCTTCCCACTTTGCAAGGTATTCCAACGTGTGAAAGCCGCAGTCGTGCCTAAACAAGAAAAGAATCAGGTTAACTCACGAGAACATAGAGAAAAAAATCATAAACTTCAATTCAGAGGTGACAAAAAGAGGGTAAGCATTGGTTTGGAGGACACATGAAGAAAAGATGGGAAAATATCGGTTTCCTTGCTTCGTAGTCGCCACATACTCAATTGGAAAATGTCTGATCTGGACCTTTGAGTTTTCATAGTGACGGTTCCATGTCTCTTTGAGGTTGTTGATGAAGTATTCAGCATGCGTAGGAAGGTCTGCATCAGCTTCTGAACGCATTGAATCAAGCACCTCAAAACGATGGATCTTCAGGTCAAGGCAGTTCGCGTAGTGGTGACCACACTTGTCGTGTGGGTCGTGTGGTGCAAGCTCCTGGAACATGGGGAACAGGACCTGCAAACAAAAATGAAGGAAAGAAGAAGCAGAGCTCACATTAAGAACAGAAATGATGTAGTTGGGAAAATGACATGTAAAGATATCACCGGTTACGCTAACAGGCACATGAGTGACATAAAAGCATCAAGGGTCCAAGAAAAGTAGACCAACGTATAATGTTTAGTTACAATGGGTAATTAAAAGAAGTTTCCATCCATGTATGAACAAAGTTGCCATGTATTTTAGTTAGAAGTTGCCACATAGGTTGTATTAAGAAAGCAAATCAGAAGTCATTTTACATGGCAGCTATTGCCACATGAAACAACTGTCACAAAACAGGGTGTAGCCCACATCTGAAGCATAGCTACTGGCAAAAAAATAACATGGGAGGAAAAAATGTGCAAAAAAGGAAGGAGTACTCACACATTTCTTCATTGTGAGCTTGAAATCACCATGCGCAGCAAAATGCTTCATCACGATTTTGTGGTGGAAGTCACCATCCCATATTTTGCACGTCATAGTGTACTGCATGATTGTTTTGTCGAGAGACATATCCATATGCCTGTTGATGAAGTCAATCCCACATGCAATTGTGACGCCCGGATAATCAAGCCACAGTAGCCTCTGCTAATGACGCCATGTCACCTCCGTTACTGTCGCTAATCTCGCGTCAGTTCGAAACGATTCGAATTCAAATTTGACTTTTTGACAAACAAACAAAGTTTTCAAACTTTAAAACAAAAATGTTCGGACCGTGTCAAATATTGCATAGATAATTATGATGAAGTAAACACATTTTTAGAAAATGCATAAATATTTTAAATTGAAATGAAACAGAAAAGAAAATAAGGAAAAGAATTAAAGCGAAAACAGAACTAACACACACACTAAAAAGGAAAGAACCCCCGGGCTACGGCCCAGCAGCCCCCCCCCCCCCCCGCCCAACTGGGCCAAGTCCCCGCCAGGCCGGCCCACCCCATGGCCCCCTTAACCCCCACCCCGACCGGAACCCTAACCGGTCCACCCCCACGTCCCCACTCCCCTCGATCTCCCCCCTCGCTCCCACGCACTCCCCCCCTTCCTCGATCCCCCTCTGGATCGGGGCAATGACCCCGGCGGCGACCCTGACCACTGTCGCCATCGCTACCTCGACATGCCGGACCCCGTCACCGGACCGCCGCCGTCCTCCTCAACCTCCTCCCCACGGCCCCGTCCTCCTCCCCATTCTCGGATCTGGAAGGGCACCCGACGCACCACCCGCCGCCCCGATGGCGGAATCGCAACTCCGGCCCGTCCCCGATCATGCTTTAGCACCTCTGCAGGGCCCTGTGAGCCCTCATCCCCTTCCCCTTCCCCTCCCGTCACCGTAGGACGCCACCACCGACGCGCCTGAACCTCTCCGTCCGCTCCCGCGCGCGTGGTCCCGCCTGCAGCCGTGCCCGCACCTGCTGCTACTGAGGAACTGCTGCTGCCGTGCCTCGCGCACCTGCAGCTGCATTTGCCGCGGCTCCCGGCCACCCCGCCTCGCCGGCCCGCGCCAGCGCTCACCATGTCCAACCGCCGTCCGGGATCCCCTACAGACGCCTCGCCGCTGTTCGCCATTGCGGCCCGCGCCTGCGCCCCTGGCCTCGTCTCCGGTCGCCGACCAACCGTGCCTGTGCCCCTGGCCTCGTCTCCGCCCGCCGACCAACCGCGCCGCACCCCCTGGCCGCCCTTGCCCCTCGCCGGCGCAACCCCCCCAGCCGCCTTGGCCTCGCCTCTGCCTTGCCCCGCGCCCGGGCGGGCTTCGGCCTGTACGGGCGCCAGCACCCGTCACCCGCGCGCCCGTTCCAGCCTCCCAGTGCCCGCACGCCCGCTAGGGCCTTGTGGGCCGCTGACCACAGGGGCCCACGCCCCTGTCAACAAAAAAAGGGATTTTAAATAAAATAATAATAATAATAATAAATAAAATTAATTAAAATATTAAATAAAGAGTTAATTAACTTAATTAAACCTAATTAGATTAGCCTAATTAACTAGTTCAACTAATTAACTATGGTTAATTAACTAAAAGTGAATGACATGTGGGACCCACACATCAGTTGACCCAGTCAACGCCCTGTTGACTGCTGGCGTCATGCTGACGTCATCATGACGTCAACAAGCACTATTCTGGATAATGTTAATTTAATTAATAATTAATAAATTAGAAAATGATTTAAAACTTTAAAAATTAATATAAATTAAACCGTAGCTCAGATGAAAATACTTTCTACATGAAAGTTGCTCAGAACGACGAGACGAACCCGGATACGCAACCCGATCGTCCGCCACGCATCCCTAGCATAGCAAACTCGCAACTTTCCCCCTTCGGCTCTTGTGCGCGAAAACGCGAAACACCGGGGATACTTTCCTGGTTGTTTCCCTCCTTCACCGGTATCACCTAGTACTGCGTTAGGGCACACCTAGCACCGCGTATTGCCGCATCTTGCTTTGTGTTACATTTGATTGCTCTGTTATTTATTGTGTTCCCCCTCCGTTACTTCTTTCCGGTAGACTCCGAGGCCGATGCTGATGCCCCTGTGGTCGACTACGTCACCGACGACCCCCTCCTTCTTGTCTGAGAAACCAGGCAAGCCCCCCCTTGATCACCAGATATCGCCTACTCTCCTCTATACTGCTTGCATTAGAGTAGTGTAGCATGTTACTGCTTTCGTTATTCCTATCCTGATGCATAGCCTGTCTTTGATACTGCTGTTGATACCTTTACCTGCAATCGTACTTGCTTAGTATAGGATGCTAGTGTTCCATCAGTGGCCCTACACTCTTGTCTGTCTGCCATGCTATACTACTGGGCTGTGATCACCTCGGGAGGTGATCATGGATATATACTATACTTTAAACATGATACATGTGGTGACCAAAGTCGGGTTGGCTCGAGGAGTACCCGCGAGTGATTCACGGATTGGGGGCTGAAAGGACCTTTGTCCCGACGGCCCTCTGTGTGGATCTTTGTGGCGGAGCGGAAGGGCAGTTCAGGGCTACCTGGGTGAGAGGTGAGCCTGGCCCTGTTGGCGTTCGCGGACACTTAACATGCTTAACGAGATCTGGGTATTTGATCTGAGTCTAGCCATTTGGTCTATACGCACTAACCAACTACGCGGGAAAGATATGGGCACTCGGCTTCGTGGTATCAGCCGAAGCACTTCTTGACGTCAGCGACTGAGCGGCGTGCGCCAGTTTGGGCCGCGTAACATGACTTCCGTTGTACCGGAGGTTGCTAGGTCTGCTTCCGGCCGCGTTCGCAACGTGCAAGTGTGCTCAGGGCGATGGGCCCAGACCCCTGCGCGCTTAGGTTTAGACCGGCGTGCTGACCGCTCTGTTGTGCCTAGGTGGGGCTGCGACGTGTTGATCTTCCGAGGCCGGGCATGACCCAGAAAAGTGTGTCCGGCCAAATGGGATCAAACGTATTGGGCTATGTGGTGCACCCCTGCAGGGAAGTTTATCTATTCGAATAGTCGTGTCCCTCGGTAAAAGGACGACCCGGAGTTGTACCTTGACCTTATGACAACTAGAACCGGATACTTAATAAAACACCCCCTTCCAAGTGCCAGATACAACCCGGTGATCGCTCTCTAATAGGGCAACGAGGAGGGGATTGCTGGGTAGGGTTATGCTATACGATGCTACTTGGAGGACTTCAGTCTACTCTCTTCTATATGCTGCAAGACGGAGGCTGCCAGAAGCGTAGTCTTCGACAGGATTAGATATCCCCCTCTTATTCTGGCTTTCTGCAGTTCAGTCCACCGATATGGCCCTTTACACATATATCCATGCATATGTAGTGTAGCTCCTTGCTTGCGAGTACTTTGGATGAGTACTCACGGTTGCTTTTCTCCCCCTTTTCCCCCTTTCCCTACTACCCAGTTGCCGCAACCAGACGATGGAGCCCAGGATCCAGACGCCACCGTCGACGACGACTCCTACTACTCTGGAGGTGCCTACTACTACGTGCAGCCCGCTGACGACGACCAGGAGTAGTTAGGAGGATCCCAGGCAGGAGGCATGCGCCTCTTTCGATCTGTATCCCAGTTTGTGCTAGCCATCTTATGGCAACTTGTTTAACTTATGTCTGTACTCAGATATTGTTGCTTCCGCTGACTCGTCTATGATCGAGCACTTGTATTCGAGCCCTCGAGGCCCCTGGCTTGTATTATGATGCTTGTATGACTTATTTTATTTGTAGAGTTGTGTTGTGATATCTTCCCGTGAGTCCCTGATCTTGATCGTACACATTTGCGTGCATGATTAGTGTACGATTGAATCAGGGGCGTCACAAGTTGGTATCAGAGCCGACTGCCTGTAGGAATCCCCCTTCCACACTCCTTGGCCGAAGTCGAGTCTAGACATTGCAAAAACTTTTACTAACTTGGCTGTGTGCCTTACGGGCCCACGTCGCCATCGGGTGGTACTAGGATCTTTTATTCCTCGACCTATACTCTGGGATTCTGATCTCTCTTCTATTCAGGTTAAATGAATTTTGCTAAATCTAACATTAGGATCTCGTTATCACTTTCACCCGAAGAGCCCCTTATTACTGCTAATCGACTGCTGCACGTGAAGACCCTAAAGGTACTCTCCGCTGTTAACCCGAGAACTTGTGTTCATCGCGTTTGCGATTCCCCTTCCATCGTCAACCCTTATGGATAACTACTTGCAGTTGTTATTCTTACATTCATCCCCAGTTGGTCTTGTCATTACAAGATACCCCGAAATACTCGTCATTGTTTCGATAATCCTTTGAGCTTACTGCCTTGCTGTTCTTTGTCACCTGAATACCCCTTCGGATAATTCTCGCACTTATCGAGTATCCGCTCATCCCCCAGTTGTTCATGTGTTTCACAATGGTCATCGAAATACTATTCGATCCTCCAAAAAAACCCTTAGTAGCTTATTGCTCTGCAATACTTGTCTGCTTGCATGATGGATGCTTTCCATATGTCTGGCAATATTCGTTAGTATCCTTAGGCACCATCATTTCGATCCCTTTTGATTCAACATGAGTGCGAATGCACGCAATCATCATTGATCGTTTTAAATTATCTTTCCGGCTCAGACGTCATTTTAAACATGAGTTGGTTCCCGACCAGTCGGATTGCCATCGATTGTACCCCTAAGTCTATGCAACTTATCCATCCTTAATCAGAGCGTTTGCTTCTGATCCCTTGATCGGAAATCATAATCCTTTTGCATTTGAACTTTGAATTAGTCAGATGTTTCTATAATCAGATCTCCTTGCATTCTTCTTCCTCTGGTTGAGTACCTATGCTCACATCATATCCCTTGTGGACCATCGGTTCCTTTGTTGGATTTTATCCGACAGTGTGCTTCATATTGAATAACCTTGTGAGCCTTTCCATGGGTATATAATGCCTTTGGTAAATTGTATCATCTGCTTCTGAACAATGCTCTACTTTCGAGCTTGTATTATTTACTCCGTAGTTTGTGGTATATGTTCCTAAGATGCCCTGATGGGTTGAACCTACGCCTTCCCTAATCCACGTGAACCCGAAATATTACACGGGTCCTACTTATCTGGTATTGCACCAGGTAAAAACTTTCAACAACTAATGTCATTTTCGAAATACGAGAGGTGAATGAAAGGTCATGCATTGAACAAGTGGGAGTCGACCTTGAACCCTGTGTTCATGCCCATGGACACAATGTATACCTTATCATGGAAGCTTCTCTTAAAATAATTATCCCCTTGTTATAAGTTCATCTTGTATCCATGGACGTGGTTCCGACCATGTTCCTCCTTGATTCCGTTTCTCGTGCAAGTTTGAGCACTTGTCTTCTGCAGAGCAATACCCCAGTGCAAACTCTACTTTGGTCCGTCATCGAGTATTACCCCCTCTGGTATCTCGAGATTATCACTGAACTGCATAACTTCTTATGAGTTATTCTTCAAGTATTATTTCGTACTGATTCCAAAATTTCCCCGGGTTCTGAGTTATTTCACTCGACAACACCGATAAGTGAATCGATTCCGCACTCCGATTCAATAACTCTAAGTAATCTTCATTGCTTACGAGTTTAATAATCCTTCAAGTCATTCCTAGCCTGATCGGCTATATCATTGTTCTAAATTTTAACTGTACTACCTGGTCCTTCTTCCCAGAGCATAATTTTTGACGATAAGATAACCTTACGCCATTCTTCCTCGTCGGATCATTTTGCCTTGAAAAGCAAGCTTAATTTTGAGTTTTTGTCGTACCCATGGTTCCAATAACCTCTTGCTTCATCATTCCTTTGACTTGATGTCGTCGCTGATTGATTACATCTTCATGAAATCTCTCGACAAATGTGTCGTGATCCTCATCAACCTTATGAGATCTTCTAGGATATCAATTGAGTTCAAGATGAGAAATACCATCCTTGCCCTCGATGTCTGTGTTATCATCGACCACTTATTGCCTTCCCACCAACTCAATCTTGTTCGTGTTAGGTGTTAAACCTTGAGTTCCTTGCTATCCAGCAATTGTTCTTCTTTACCTTGGAACATTAACATCTCTAAATGTCATCAATGTGGTGAGAATTTCACCACCTCTTAAGAATTCTTGGTATGGCGATACTTCTCACCATCACCATTCCTTCTTGGGTCCTCGTGTTGATTCCAACCGGGGTACCAACAAGTGAGCGGTGCTGTTTGGACTCTGCCCTTCTAGCAACCCTATTGCCTTGAAGTTAATGGTCGGCCGTTCATTCTTAGACTATTGATTATTGAATCACCATTCCAACGTTGGTCGTGCAACCCAGCCCATATTTCGGGTGCACATTTCAACCAATGTTTAATTGTGTATGTTTTCCTCGAGCGTACCTCATTACATCATTTGGTCTGACAAATGTTATCTCCTTGTTCACATAAGTGTGGAAATCCATCTTTTGAAAATCTCAATCAATAATCGTTGAGTTCATCAGCCACCTCCTCATCCTTTCCTTGGTGAAATGATGAACTCATGATTCAGAACTTGCTTCCATATTACACTTCCCGAGAATCTTACAACTCCATCTCATCTAATTGTGTTGCCCCCTTCCCTTCTCGGGCATCATGAGTCTGAGTTATCCTGACACCAATCAGATCTGAATCTCGGCCATATATGATGGTTGGAACGTTTTCCAAGAGTCATAACATTGGTCCTTATATAACCCAGTAAGGTGATATCATGCCAAGCCCACCTGGTCGGACGACCTATTGCTATAGTACCCTTTTGCAAGGTTAGCCATTCGTCCATGGGGAAATGGTAAGACCTATTCTATAAGTTGTTCCTGATGGATCCCTTTTGTTTCCAAAGTCAGATTTTCACCTGTTGACCATGTCAATGCTATCTCGAAGCATGTCTGTGGTACTCCGTTCTTCAACAAGAACGTTTGGAGCCCAATGCTAATTGTTTCTTGCTCAACTACCAATCACCGTTGTATGGATAATGTCATGAAAATTTCTCTCCCTCACCTAGAGGCTTTCCTACTTAATATCATGTCAGACGACGACCAGGAGTAGTTAGGAGGATCCCAGGCAGGAGGCATGCGCCTCTTTCGATCTGTATCCCAGTTTGTGCTAGCCATCTTATGGCAACTTGTTTAACTTATGTCTGTACTCAGATATTGTTGCTTTCGCTGACTTGTCTATGATCGAGCACTTGTATTCGAGCCCTCGAGGCCCCTGGCTTGTATAATGATGCTTGTATGACTTATTTTATTTGTAGAGTTGTGTTGTGATATCTTCCCGTGAGTCCCTGATCTTGATCGTACACATTTGCGTGCATGATTAGTGTACGATTGAATCGGGGGCGTCACAACAACTACATTCTTCGACATTTTGCCGAATGGCCTCACAGACTCGGCAAAATCACCCAGGTCAACCTACGTCGCATCGCATTGTATGATATTGGTTATGTCCAAACATGAGTTGTATGAAAATGATATAGCATGAAAGAATCATGTCTACTAAGTAAAAAAATGTAAACGGAGCATATCTAGAAATAGCAAAAGCATGAATAGTAAAAAAAGAGCAAAGCAAATGAGAGGTTTATGAGGGTGTGGTCATTACGCTTTCAGCTACTTCATGTGATTGATGTTGGACCTCGCATTTCCAAAGCGCTTGACAATGTCGTACAGCTGGTTCTGATCCTTTGTGGCCTTGACTTCCGGCTCATAGTCATCGGCGGGTGGCGTGTGCACTACCCTACGCTGCCTCACAAAACCATGGTTGGCACTTCTAATGGTATCCTCAGATACCGACTCAGCAGGCATGTTGGAACTTGATTGGCCTTGACCTCGTGAGGACCTCCTCTACAATGTTGCCTCCTCAATCCTGCGGTAACCTTCATCAAGTGACGGCGTAATCTCCTCAGGGGTGGCTGCAAGGATCAAAAAAGTGGGTTAGGATACCTGGAAAACAAAACAAATTTAGTGTGAAAGAAAGGTTGCAGAAATATGAGATGTAGGCACAGAAAGTAGGGAGTTGCCATGTGCAGGCAACTCCAGTTGCCATGTGCAATCATTGTAGTTGCCATGATGTATCAACTGCAGTTGCCATGTGCCTATAGAATGGAAAATGCAGCATGGCAACAGAAAAATGTAGGTAACATCGTGCAAGCAAATCCAGTTGCCATGTCCATTAGATAACATTTGCCATCACAAAAGTGAGAACCCAAAAAAATGCTTGGGACAAAAGTCATCATTGGGGCCATGCCTGCCGGGAAAGCAAAGGCAACTGGTGAAGGATCTTGCACCACTGGTTCATCTTGACTGCGATCAATGCCAAGGCTACAGCTCGGTGGGGTGATGGCCATTGGGTGCCTCTCCTGCCTACTGGCCGAACCGCGAACAACTTGCTGGGCAGAACCCAAGGGTGAAAGATCAACAAACATTTTTGCATCGGCCGCTGCAGAATCATCGGGCTTATTCGTAGGGCTGGGCGTGTTGTCAGCGGTATCGATCGCAGCTTTCTTGCCAATCTTCTTGTTTGGGCTGTAGGGGACACCGATGTTGACTGGGAGCTTAGAAGTGCACAGATTTGAGCTGGGGTTATCCACTGCGGGTAAAGACGCAGTCTGCTCTGCACACGTTCACCTTCGTCAGTCGTGTCGGGCTTGCCACCTGGGTCGGTTTTACTCCGGTCTTCCGTTCTCTCCATAACATTGCTTCTGGCAGGTGGTGGGAACAGTGTGGACGCAGGCACATAACCAGAGTCATCTCTGCTGCTCCTAGCTACAGCCGGCTCGTTGGGTGTGTCTGCAGATTGCTTACGGGGGCTACGACGCCTAGGTTGAAGACCAGCTCGCGTAACGGTCACCTTGGCAACCTCTGGAGCACCAGAAGTTGGAGCTGTTGTTCCAAGAGTCCCACCTGTGGATGACATATCATTATGAACTGTCGCCTCAGCCCCTTCTTTCGTGGTCGTAGAAGTGCCACCACCCACGCGCTTGGAATCCGTGTTAGATGAGCGGGAATCTTCCTTGCTTAGGTTGATCTCGGGGGCGTCCACTTCAACACTTGCTGATCGGGTAGCATGGCTCACAGCAGCATCCTTCATTGCGAGCAGAGTGGGCAATATTTCAGCAGTCCTGGCAGATACCGACTCGTCACTCCCAGATGTACGGATGCCTGCTGTCGTAGCCTGCACATCTACAACCGGCAGAGATTGTCGGCCGCTTGCATCAGAGCTAGTGGGAACAATGGACGATGCAGCAGTAGGTTTGTGCACTAGCGCCTCATTAACGTCTGAGTTGTCACCTTTCGACAGCTTTGAGTGTATGCGTTCGAATGAGTCTCTAGGGTTCTGCTTGGTCACGTGTGTGGTAGTCTTCTTCACCCTAAAAAAATTAAACACACGAACATTGTTAGATGAACAGCTGATAGTTGCCATGTTGGTGGAATAAGAGTTGCCATGTGGCCCAGTTAGCAGTTGCCATGCAGAACAAGCAGCAGTTGCCATGGTATACATCTTAAAAAATGTAAGAAATGTGTGATGTGCCAGGACTGCCATTTCAAAACTAGGTGTGGATGAGTGCACAAACATATGGAAAAGCTGGTAGTTGCCATTTTGGTGGAATAAGAGTTGCCATTTTGCCTGGTTAGCAGTTGCCATGCAAAACAAGCAGGAGTTGCCATGTAGTAAAAAGAAATAGAGCATGGGAGAAGCAGTTGCAATGTGGGACTGATGGCAGTAGCCCATGTGGCAAGCTGAACAGTTGCATTGAAAAGCAAAAATATAGCAATATGGCAATGAAAAAAGAATAGGGATAACCTACTTCTTGACTGTCTTCCTCAAATCTGGCAACACGACAGGATCACCGGTGTTGGACGTTGACGTGCGAGGAGATGACCTAGTGGAAGGCGTGTCACCAGCAATAGGGCACCCTTGTTCAATCGAGCAGAAACACGGGTTGGCGTTGGTGCTTGTTTCTTCGTAACTGCTCGTCCACTAGCTGTCGCCTCGCTGCACATATAAGAAAGAGGCAGAAAAAGGTGCCAAGTGTCAGACACGAAAATCGTTGCCACGCTTAGAAAAAACAAATGGAAAAGGGGGTCAGTCTGTTTGAAAGGATAAACAAAACAAAACACTAAAATAGAAGTCGAACCTCCTCCTAGCAGCTAACGGATCGGTCCTAGGTCTCTTGACAGGAGAGCCCTGCCCAACCTCCTCTGGATCCCTCCCCCTCTTTGAGGGCGACACCCCCTTGCCTCTCGCAACTGTTTGTTCTTTGACTTTCTCCCGTGAGGGGACATCTGGTACACCCTTGCCCTTCTTACCACCTGCACGAACGTCGACATGTTCATCATCGTCGGTGTCATGTTGCACGTTCTCCATGTCATCGTCGTCGTCCTTGTCGAGAGCAGCATCTCCATCTAGTTCATCTTCTGTGTCAGGAAGCTCCTGCGAGCTGTTGTAGTCGTATCGACCACGACAACCAGTTGGCCGATGTGTCCGTTCTGCAACGAATGGAGTGAACTGCCTCGCAACCGCGTCGCTGCCAGAGCCATTAAGGGACGTCCAACCCTCAACTACTTCCCGAGCAAGCTGGTCATTCCGGATGCAAACTACCCAATTAGATGCTCAACAGGTGCCCTCGCCTGTGCACGAAACAAGAAGCAGCAGTAACCAACCGTATTAAAGTCACGTGCACAAGATCAAAATAAACCAAACACAACCATAGATATATATCCTTGATTACCTCAACAGGACAAGACGGAGCTGAGTGCACATCCATCCACTTTCCAAAGTTTTGAGGCCCACCAAACATGCTATAGTCTATAGCATGCTTGGCCATTAGCTGGAAAAAACCAAAAAAAAAACAGCAAGCATGTAAAGAGAGAAAACAATGAACACTAACTAACAGTTCATGTATTGCAAAATAAAAAATAAAAAAGAGGTAGAGGATAGAAGTTTCAAAATGGATGACAGAGTTGCCATGTGGCGTAAGACATGGATACCATGTGCAGACAGTCATGGCTAACAAGATAGTCATCTCTTGTTAGCCACGGACGGTTGTCGTATGGGGATTTGTTTTCATATGATATGCAGCGTCAAAATTGAAAGAATGTCGTGCAATGAAAGAAGCCAGAACTAACCTGCAGTTTTCCGTATGGGGATTTTTTTTCATATGATATACGCTCTTTTACAGTGAATGAATTAGGCAGGCGGACCTTGTGTTGTTTGTGTGGACGATGTGAACCAGCGTTTGGCGTATGAATTAGGCAGGCGGCTGATCGTGGAGCCGAGTTTGCATGCGTACGTGGGGCGATGGGATCACAGCCGAGACGAGCTAGGAGGGATTGCCGTGGAGGATTGGAGCACGCCGTGTCCGACTATGACTCCGAATTAATCACCGGCCGATTCGTGTACTGCCTCCGTGTCCGACTACGACCACGATCCAACCCCTATGTATGGAGTATATTATAAAGCGAACTCATCAGCATATGGAGGCTCGTGGAGGCAACGATCGATCTGCAATGAACCCAACCGCCGGTATGTTCCCCAGGTTTCCGCCGCCACCGCCGATGCCTTTCCACTCCACGTACACGTCCCCAATGCAGGCGCGGCCGCCGTTCTACTTCCATGCAGATGCAGTTCCCATGCCATCGTCCGCGGTGCCGGTGTGCTCCGTGTGGGCGTGGAACTTCAGGGATGAATCTGACAAGCTCTGCCACTTGGCCTGGAAAGCCCGGTACGTCGCCGTCAACGTGCACTACCCGGGCCTCGTCCACCACGCGGACCGGAACCACAACATCCTCACCGTGGAGGAGCGCTACGCCGTCGTGAAGGCCAACGTGGACGCCCTCAAGCCGCTCCAGGTGGGCATTGCCCTCCGCGACGGCCAGGGTCAGCACCTCGGCGCGTGGGAGTTCAACCTGCGCGACTTCTGCGCCCTGTCCGACCCACACGACGAGAACTCCCTCGCGTACCTCGCCGGCCGCGGCCTCGACGTGGACAGGCTCCGCGTCCGCGGCCTCAGCGCCAAGATGCTCAAGGAGAAGCTGCTGCGTTCCGGACTGTTCGACCCTCGGTGTGCCGCGCGATCGTGGGTCACCTACGCCGGGGCGTACCACATTGCGTACCTCCTGAAGATCGTCACCGGCGGCGCCCCGCTGCCGCAGGACATGGCCGGGTTCGTCGGCGCCGTTCGGTGTTGCCTCGGCGACCAGGTCTACGACGTCGCGAGGATGGCGGCCGACGCCGACTGCCCGGCCATGCCCCTGGGGCTGGAGCGCATCGCCGATCACCTCGGCTTCCGTCCGCCGTTGGGGAGCCCTCGCCTCGCGGCTGCCGCCGGCGTGCACGCGCTGCAGGTCTTCATGCGGCTCAAGTACAGAGAGTTGGGCGGCGACGTGGAGAGACACAGAGGTCTGCTTCAAGGCCTGCACCAGCACTGCGTCGTCGACAATCTAAATTCCTGCAGCGTTGGACTGAAGCGGTACTTATGATCGAGTCTTTGAAACAAGGATTGGTACCATATGCTGTAGATGTTGTGACAACCGAAGCATTGGCAATGAGGGACGGGCTCGCATTGGCAAATTCTCTGGGCTTCAATCGGGTGGAAGCAGAGTCTGACTCGTTACAAGTGGTAAACTATTGCACAGGAGAATCTAGATGGTGGGATTCAGCAGCAGCTATTTTTGCAGAATGTGTGGACATAACTACTTCTATAGAAAAGGTCATCTTCAAACATTGTTTTCGATCTTCGAATCAAGAAGCGCATGTGTTAGCTAGCCATAGTTATTGTAACAAAGTTTCTCTTAGTTGGTTGAACGAGCCTCATAACTTCTTGGTCAGTAAGCTTGTTGATGATGTAACGATTATCTAATACAATAAAGCTAGCCATAATGGCCTTTCCTAAAAAAAATGATCCCTCAAAAAAGAAAAAAAGATTGTTCCCTCAAAAAAGAAAAAAAAGAGGATTGGTCCCTCAAAAAAAAGGTTTTCTATTTTTTTAGCACCAGTACAGCGCTCATATACACGCGCATACACTCATCCCTATGAACGCACACACGCACACCCTACCCTTATGAGCACCTTCGAGAGACTGAGTCGGCATATCAACTTAGATTTACAAAGTCACCGTAGGCGCCTCGTTGTCGACGGAAACGTCTCCTCCCACTGAAAGCGCATCGCCGGAAACCCTGGTGGGTTGGGGATACCACTATCCACCTAACCAACTCAACCACAGGTTGATTGCAAAAGGGTTTTCTAATTTGGTACTGGAAGTTTCATAGGTCAAAGTATTTGATTTTTTTAGTAAAATTTCATAGAATGCTGCCCATGTAACCATATTGATTTGATAAGTTATACTCACTTCATTCAAAACTAAGTGTCGGGGTTTAGCTTTTGAACGGAGGGAGTACATATAAAAAAATTAGACCAATGGGGGAGGAGCCCCGCGGCATTATTATAAAGAAGGAAGGTGTGAGACACCAAGTTCTACATCTGCGAAATAAATTCCGCCCACATGATTCGAACTCACACTAGTAGAAAAAGGGTCAAATGTGAAGCACAATAGTGTCGGTTTGAATTTCAGCCGGCACTAATGTGTACATTAGTGCCGGTTCGTGGCGGCAATCAATAGCACCGGTTCGTGGCGAACCCTGTGTCAGCCTGCGGTCAGGCTATGGCCCCACCATCACCATTTAGTGCCGGTTCGTACCACGAACCGGTACTAATGAGGTTATGGCAAGCTGTTTTTAGTCCCACCTCGCTCTCCTAACAAGCCTTTTACCACCTTAAATATGTTATTTCTCAAACTATCACAAGCACTTGGTCTTCATTGAACTCTATGTGTAGAATTTGTAGCCGCAATATGAGTCTTCATCGGTTTATAAATCGTTGATGACTCATATTTACAATTCAGATTGTACACATAAAGATCATTGATGATCAAAGTATTTTTGATGTTATAAGATCATATTGACAATTTAGACTGTAAAGAAATATAAGATCATGATCTAAATGCTCTTATATTTTTTGCGTTAAGTATGCACCATTCGAAGCGACGCCATCAACTTTCAACCGTTTATGCCTTCGTTTGCTATTTTTCATGCATTTAATGATTTGTTTTGAGAAGTAACTGACCTGAAAATTGAAAAGCACTACAAATGAACTCTGAAAAAGTTGAAACTTGGCATGGTATCATCATTTCACCCACATATATATCATGTCCAAAAAAGTAGAGAGGGTTACGGCAAAAACTGGATGCACTTCCTTTACAAACTGGACAATCTCTTTCGAAGTATTCGGATTTATGACGAAATTAAACTCATCTGTTACAAAGGCATTTCATTTTTTTAACTTATTACAACTCCAGACTTTTTGTGCATTCAGTATGCACCATTCAACTGCTAGGCGGGAGGAGCTCTTAAGTACCGGTTCCAACTGCTAGGCGGGAGGAGCTCTTTAGTACCGGTTCCAACTGCTAGGCGGGGGAGCTTAGTACCGGTTCGTGGCGAACCTTTAGCACCGGTTCGTGCCACGAACTGGTACTAATGAGGTTGTGTCAGGTAAGGCTGTGGCCCCACGAGCACCTTTAGTACCAGTTCATGAATGAACCAGTACTACAGTTTCTTAGTAAGCTGTTTTTTAGTCCCACCTCGCGAAGAGAGAGGGACTATGAGCGGTTTATAAGCCCTGAGTGCAGAGACGATGAAGAAGAGGTTGAATGCTCACGTTGCTTAGCTTCAAGCCTTCAGGAATATGGTAGACTGCACGGAGCTATGCGCAGTGCAGTTTACACTATTCCGAAAGGTTTGAAGCAAATTAACGAGCATTGCACCTCTTTTTTATTTTTAATAACTTATTACAACTCCGGACTTCTTTTGTTATGGCAAAAACTAATTGCACGTCGGCATTTCTTTTTTTTAAACTTTGGTTATAACTCCAGACTTTGACCATCCAGTTTTGCAGAAAAAAAAATAGCAGAAAAGAAAAAATAGCAGAAAAGAAAAAAACTATAGCTGAAAAGAAAAAACTATATAAAAAACTACTCAGAAATAAATAGAAGAAAAATAAAGCAGAAAAGAAAAAAAAATTATATTTGCTATTTTTCAAATTGTTTACAAAATGACCGTGAAATTGAAAATCACTACAAAATGAACTCTGAAAATGTTAAATATTGGCAAACTAGATGAAAAACTACACACAAATAAATAGAAGAAAATAAATATAACAGAAAAGAAAAAACTATACAAAAAACTACGCAGAAATAAATAGAAGAAAATAAAGCAGAAAACAAAAAAACTATAAAAAAATTGGGGCGCTACCCTGTGGGCCTGCTAGGCGACGGGCGTGCAATTACAGGCCTTAAAGGCCCAGCAGACTCACAGGGCAGCGCGCAGAATTTAGGCCCACAAGCCTGCTATATAGGGGAGTTCGAAGAGTAGTCACGGCTGGGTTTATAAACCAGTGCGGCTGCCCTTCGTCCGGCGAGGTGGGACTAAACTTTGGGGTGGCAGCGCGAGGCCTTTAGTACCGGTTTGTGGCTCCAACCGGTACTAAAGACCACCCTTTAGTACCGGTTGGAGCCACCAACCGGTACTAAAGGCCTGCTCTTCCCGCCTCTCCTACATATATAGCACTTATTAAAATTTCAGTTACATCTCCCCACTTCTTCGCGTCTCCAACCTCTCACGACGCCGCGCGTCGCTCGAGTCCCGTCGTCGCCGCCCGCCGCGCCCGTCGCCCGTCGCCCGTCGTCCGGCCGTCGCCCGCCACCCGTCGCCCGCCGCCCGTTGTCGCCCGCCGTCCGTCGTCGTAGCGCCGCGGTCCGGCCCGTACGTATACTCTCGCTCTCGCCGCCCTGCCGCATACGTATGCCGCCGCCCCCGCCCCGTACGCCGGCGCCCCCGCTCGTACGTACGGGGCGGCGGCGTACGAGGCCGCGCACTACAGTGTACATATACGTACACAGACACACACACATATATACACACATACACACACATACACACACACACACATTTTTTTACTTATTTTCTGTTTTCTGTTTTTTGTTTTTTAGAAAATTTAATTAGATATTAATTAGCTAGGTATGTGAGATTTGAACTAGTTGAATAATTAATATAACTAGTTTATTTTTAGTAAAAAAATTGTCGAACTAGTTTATTTAGGTATATGAGATTTGAATTAGTTGAATAATTAATATAACTAGTTTATTTTTAGTAAGAAAATTGTTGAACTAGTTTATTTAGGTATTTGAGATTTGAACTAGTTGAATAATTAATATAAGTAGTTTATTTTTAGTAAGAAAATTGTCGAACTAGTTTATTCAGGTATTTGAGATTTGAACTAGTTGAATAATTAATATAACTAGTTTATTTTTAGTAAGAAAATTGTCGTATCTGAGATTTGATGATCTAATTAAAATATTATTTGTTAATGAGTTTTTCTGTGTATTTAATGTTTATATATATTTTGAGTTTATATAAATGTTAGATTAATATCAAATGTTAGATGAATTAGATAGAAAAGTTAAATATATAGTAATGTCAATTATTAGAGATGAATATAGTTATTTATATATTTGAATTGGCTAAATATTAATCAATGTTAGATAGTAATAAGTGTTTAATGTTTCACCTATATGAACATATAGGAAATGTCATCTGACGACGAAAAAGATTTCATTATGTGCGAACACTGTGAAGACCAGCGCGGCCTGTGCGACAGAAATTTCCTTGTTGATGGTAGGCGCTTCAGCATCAAGCTGAATGGGACATTCGAAGTGGGTACAGTAAGTCACAACGGCAATTATTATTTGAATGCAAAACTTATACTTCATTTGCTTCAACTTATAATTTTAAAAAATGACTTATGCTTCATTTGCTTCAACTTATAATTTTAAATTTTCACTATTGTACTAGCGCATCCCCTGCCATGCAAGAATTTTTGTCTTTGATAAGATAGGTTTTAGTGCTATAGATGATATGGAGGTAAAGAGAGTTACTTGAAGACGGATCATGGGTATACTTTCAACGTCAAATTATATAATGGAGACACATACACCCATTTTGAATGCAAAACTTGGCAAGCACTATGCAAGGCTTATGCATTTGAGTCTGATATGATTATCACCTTTGATATTCGTCCGAAAAATGATATTGAAGGTAATATAGACATCTGGGTCGATGTGCAAACGCCTCCAGTTCTACCATTATGTGAGTTTTTCTTAATCATGCATGCATATGTTTATGTCTTTGATACAGTTTATTCAAAAATAGTTGACAACTAATTTGTATTGTCAACTTATTTCGGTTCAAGCAAACATGTCCGGTGCTTGGTAGACAGGACCTACTACTGCCCCGGGGCTCAACTAAACTGCGAGGAGATAAGTCATTATGTTTCATGGCTTGAGGATCTTAATACTGTCAAGACAAAAAAAATTCCTGAACTTAGAAATGTTAGTACTCAAAACATGCGACCAATGGTGATCGTATTGAACTACAGTCACATCTATAATCGAAAGATGGTAACATTTTAACTATTTGTCCTTAATTAGTGCATCTTTTGCATACATTATTTTTGAAGCTAAACTTTCATTGCTTAGTATATTAATTATTATACGATGTTCTTCAACAGGGACTTCCGATGACAGTTGTGCCTCAGTGGATCGAGACAAAAGGTCGCATGTCAATGGTTAGGTTACGACCGAGATTTCCTACGTTGCACATGAGTGCATTCTGGATTTCTGAAAGCGAAGAATGCTTAATAGTGAAAGATTGGAGCAAAATTGTTAACGATCGCAGAGAAGTACTAGGGGGCAGCAAGGAGAATCGCAACCCAAGATTAGGAGACAGATTCATCTGCATGCTCCAGTATGATGAATCAGGAGAGCTATACATGTTCTATGCTATTCTATCTAAGAGGGAGCAGCAGGAGTAGCTAGTTCATGCTCTCATGTCCGTATTGTCCTGAACTTCGATGTTGGTGATGATTATGTTGAACTCGATGATATCTTTGCTTCTGTTACAAAGTGAATGTTTCTTCTTTAAGCTAGCCAGTGTTGGTGATGATTAGATAGCTAGCGGTAATGACTATGATGATTAAATAGTGGTAATTAATGACGACTACGATGATTTTTAGCTAGCTAGAGTTTATTTATTTATTAATATGCGATGATGATGATAATGATGATGACGACTACAACTCATTATAACGTATAACAATCCTAAATTAAATTGATAACACAAATTTAATTGAAAAATAAAAAATAATACAAAAACCCACAAACATTTAGTACCGGTTGGTGTTACCAACCGGTACTAAAGGGCTCCCGGACCCCGGAGCTGGCTCGTGCCACGTGGTTTCCCTTTAGCACCGGTTCGTGCTGAACTGGTACTAAAGGGGGGGCCTTTAGTGCCCACACTTTAGTGCCGGTTCCTAAACCGGCACTAAAGGGCCTTATAAACCGGTGCCAAAGCCCCTTTTTCTACTAGTGTCAGGTCTGCCAAGGCACACAGCCATGCTCTTGCCACTAGGCTAGATGCCTATCCACTTAGTTTTGCCAACGGGGTCTGCCAACGGGGGAGTACATATAAAGGACTAGTTATTTAGTATTATAGTTTTATAGAAGAAATCATTTGATTATTTTAGTAAAGTTTCATCGTAATGTTGCCCATGCATGTAACCATATTAATAAGAAGGGGCACACGCCGCCGTAGGTCTTGAGGTGGGTCCTGGCGAACTGGTAGAGCAGCTTCGCCTTGTTCATGAAGCGGCGGGCGTAGTCCTTGTCGTTGCGGAAGACCATGGTGGAGGCGGCGAGGGCGGTGGCGGTCTCGGTGGCGATCTCGGTGCCGGGGGTCTTATCGTCGATCTGGTAGAGGGTGCGGGGCGTGGCCATGTTCTCATAGCGGACCCAGCACTGGTGGTCCAGGTTGGGGTGGCCCACCTGGACCCACATGTTGTTCTTCTTGGCGGCGCACTTGAGGAAGTAGTCGGTGCCCTACCTGATGGCCTCCTCCCAAACGAGTTGGCATTGTGTGGTTTCCTGGACATTGTATACGCACTGATCCAGTTAGAAGTGGATTTTTTGTCAAAAAAGACCACTTCCCGGGATGAATTCACAAAAAAGACTACATATAAATTAAATTGGCAAAAAAGACCCCAGCCATGGCGGCAGGTGCGGCAGCCGACGCGTGGCACCTGCCGCCAGACTGGCAGGCGGCCACCGAGGTGTAACAGAAATTGGCAGGCGCGGCCATCCTGCGACGGAACGGTGCTGGCCTTGTGGGCCATGCCGCCAATGTATGAGGCGGCCTTGGCGGCTGCTGGGGTATGCACTAATTGCAATGCCTTTTGTCTTTTTAGATGGCACTAATTCCTACAAGACTATGATGACTGAAGCACTATTTGATTTTCGTTTAAAATTTCGTCTATCTGCATACTGATTGCGGTGTTTTGGATCACGTATATTTCCCGTCTAAAATATCGTCTATTCGCGGTTATTTTCATGACACTAGAACAACTCCAACACGTCGACCTAAATGGATGTTGATTTTGTCCGCCTTTTGTCCATTTGTGTCGACCGTCCGCTCGACGGCCGCCCTTTTTAAGATTTGGGTCAACAGTTCTCCCAATGACAGCGACCCATTTCCATGTCCGTATGCAAATTTCGAAAAATGTCTACGGCCATAGATCATGTCAGCGGGCATGTCATCGCCCGAAGTTCACGTTGGCTGGCATGGGCCGCACGCGTTTCCTCCCCCCTCCGAATGACGAGCCACCGGCGTGGAAGGCACGGGCGTGGAAGGCACCACCACGCTCACCTCGAGCGAGCATTCCCCAGAGTCGGGAGCCTTGCGGGTAGATGTGGAAGCCGGGTATCGGCTGCGTCGCCGACGCGTGGGGCGACTCGGGCAACACCATCCGAGGAAAATCAGATGAGTCGGTGCTGGCCGCAGTGACGGCAGCATTGACAAGGCCGTGCTGGCCAGGGTTTAACCCTAGAAACATCAACGCCTCCCTCATTGCCGCCGCGACGCGGGCGTTGGTGGCCTCCTGCTGCGCGGCGGCGGCGATGGCGGCCGCCGCGATGTCTTCGTCCCTTACGTCCGCCGCGTGCCTCCGGCCCATTCTCTTCGCCAATTCCCTTGCGCGCTCCTCGGGCGTCTGCTTCTTCTTTGGCTTGGGCGCGGCAGCGGTCTTGCGGTGGGTCGCAAGGCTTGCCAGGTGGAGTAGTTGGCGCACGTCGCGCACGTCCGCCTTGTGTCCGCGCCGACGCAAATGAGGCTGAAAAATGGGACGGGAATGGGTCAGCAAGCGGACAAAAAGCGGACGCGCGTTCGTTTGGGTCGGCGCGTTGAACCGAATTTTCTGTCCACGCCGACCCAAACGGACGCGCGCGGACGAAATAGGCCGCCGCGTTGGAGTTGCTCTTATATTTTTCATCGAAGCCTATAAAAACGTCGCCACCACCCCTTCGCGTGCCCGCCGTCACGCCGCTGAGCCCTGCCGTAGTCCAGCGCCTCCGACGGCCAACCGGCCCCCACCGGCTAGGGGATCCGGGAGGAGGGGAAAGGAGCAGCCTCGCCGTCGCCTACGCCGGTACAAACTAATAATGCAAGTACATCTGAATTTTAGATGGGAAATATACGTGATCCAAAACACTGCAATGAGTGTGTAGACGAATGAAATTTTAGACGGGAATCAAATAGTGCTTCAATCATTGTAGTCTTCGTAGCAATTAGTGTCATCTAAAAAGACGAAAGGCATTGCAATCCGTGCATAGAATAACGACACGTGGGAATCAACACAGCAAAGCTATCTCCGCGTTGCAAAACAGTAGCGGCAGAGGCCGCCTCAATCGTTGGCGGCATGGCCCATGAGGCCAGCAATGTTCCGTTACGGGATGCTCGCACCTGCCGATTCCTGTTACTCGCGAGTGGCCGCCTGCCAATGTGGCGGCCGGTGCTGCCGCCTTCAGGCGTGGCGGCAGGTGCCACACGTCGGCTGCCGCGCCTGCCGCCACGGCTGAGGGGGTCTTTTTCGTCAATTTGATTCATAGGTAGTCTTTTTTGTCAATTCATCTCGGCAAGCGGTCTTTTTTGACAAAAAATCGGCAGGTAGGAGAGAGCGCGTGTTTCCTGCATCATCAATATCAAAATAATGGCTTCTGTTTTTTCGACTGATATCCATGATGCGTTTTTTAAAATACCATCCTCCCAATTTCCGTAAGCAAAGCTATGACGACAACGGTAGATTGTCGTGAGCCTTTTTTCCTTTATTTTTACCTGTAACTTGCACGGGATTTTCGGTAGATAAGACCAAGTTGCCGGACGCCACCCTTTGCAGGTTTTTTGCAGTAGCGTGCTGAACGCAGCACCGGTGTCTGGTGATGAAACAACACTTGGTGGTCCTTTTCTGTTTTAGTAGAACTTATTTTGTGCTTAGGCACATGAAAATAGACACAGCATTTCAGACGAATTCCAATGATTCCAGGCCTATGTGGGCCAACTTGGCATTGGTGCCATTTGACATTTATGAACATCTTGGTGCTGAAATATCAGAAGGAGACGCCTCACTGCTCTCCCTGGTTGGGGAACTGCAAGCAAATCGATACAGTTTGTTTGTTCAGTTGCAACAGCTAATACAGTACTTTCGTGCCAAGAAAAACAGCTAATACAGTACTCCCTCCGTAAACTAA
Source organism: Aegilops umbellulata (assembly GCA_032464435.1). Lineage (NCBI taxonomy): Eukaryota > Viridiplantae > Streptophyta > Magnoliopsida > Poales > Poaceae > Aegilops > Aegilops umbellulata. The sequence continues at coordinate 45,961,200 of CP136057.1, forward strand.
TATAAAAGCGTTTAGAATACTAAAGTAGTGATCTAAACGCTCTTATATTAGTTTACAGAGGGAGTACTACCCTACTGCAAACAGAGTAGCATGCATGTACTCTAGGTGCGGTGTAAAACCACCCCCATTGCTCCATTCCTAGTCGGTTGGTTCGACAGTTAAGCAATCTAAGTGCAAAGTAGGCACTGCTGAACATTAGAGCGCTTTCCTGATTGTTGGAACTCTAGAACGACCTCACCATGGCATTCCTGGCTTGAGGTTCTATGATGTAGAGCTCCTTCGACAACATTACTTACCGTGGGTGCACATCGTGCAGTAAGGTAGAAACGGTGTTCATGATACATCCTTGTGAGTCTATTTTCTTTCTGTATGACATTTTTGTGCGTGTGTGTGTGAAAAGATTATAAAAGCTCATCGAAAGTAGAAAACACCTCAAACACAATGAAAATTAAATCGATGTCCCTAGACCACCGGACAGCCAAAGCCGGCTTAACCCTGTCAATAACCGGGAAGCCTTCATGCACGTGCCCCTACGGACCAGCGTCCCGGAGCCGCAGTTGTCGTCGTTGAACCATTGAATAGATCTGAAGCACCTAATACCAAATCTCATCACACTTTAAAAAACCCTAATCATGCCCGAAGAAGACGGAAGCAATATAGGCCGGAGCTACTACGTCCAGATGGACGAACTCAAGGAGGATAAGAGCCCGGAAGACAAACTCAAAAAGGAAACGTCGTCATCCACCCGAGCACCGCACCTGTGAGGACTAAATACCCCTAACCTAAACTACTAGCTGGAGCGGAGGCACCTTCCCCTCCCCGCAACCAGTCGCCAGATCGGCGGTCAGGGGGAGGCGAATCCACGGGATCATCGACGAAGACTGGAGGATAGAGATTACCCTAGCTGCCAAGGGTAGGGGAGAAACGCTAGATTGGTTTTCTCTAGTTTTATCTTATTTGTTTGACTCTTCAACCTTGGTGAATTGTTGACTTCCTTTGACTAAACTTTAGAATTTAGGGTGTGTATAAGCAATATCAATATTATCCCAACAATCCCTATCTTGGTGTATTAGTATTAAGGGATAAGTATATTTTTCGCCCCTCAACTATATCAAAAGTATAGGGATGGTCCCTTAACTTCAAAATCACCAAAATTTAGTCCCTCAACTTCTTAAACCAGATAACTTTAGTCCTTGATACCGCTTTCGATGGTTTTACTGATGACATGGCATGGTTTTGACTGATTCGGATGGTTTCGTTGATGAAGTTGAGGCTGCCGGTCACGGGACGCTGAAAACCATGTTCGCCAACATCGGCCGGTCTGCTACTACTCTGGCCAAGCTCTCTTTGAGCACGCCGAGCAGCCATGCCCAGCTGGCTGTAGCCATCGTACAACCATTACCATCCCAAGTGTACTTTCATGCTGATGCGTGTTGCCGCTGCAGCTTGTGCTCGCCGCGGCCGCAACCGGTTCACTCGCTGAGCTGACCGAGGAGCTGCATGGTCTCCTTCGCCACTTATGCAGCTGCCTCGCTAGCGCACAAGCAGAGCAGCAGCACCGCCCGTTCGTCCGTGCTGCGTGCTCCGGCCGTGGCAGTTCTAGTGGCGCTGGAGCTCCTACCACGCGACGCGAGCTCAGCGGCATGACGGTGCGTGTGCTAGCTACGAACCTGCAGCGCACACTGTGGCGAGCTTTGGAACCTCCACAAGGCCACTCCTCGAGCGCCGCGACTTCGCACATGACGAGGCTGTTTATTTGATGCCACGGACTAGGAACCCGCTCGCATCATGGGTGGCATGTTGTTCGCGGGTAGAGTACACGCATGGTGCTGGCATTTTTGCCATGGACGAGGTCAAGGGTGGCAGCCCATACGGAGTTGGCACCTTCGCTTAGATGAAAGGTAGATGAGGTGGGGCCCACACTTGCCAGCTCGAGTCAAAACCACTCCACGTCAGCAGGAAACCACTTGAAGTGGCAAGAGGGACTAAAGTTATCCGGTTTTGAAAGTTGAGGGACTAAGCTTTGCTGGTTTTGAAGTTGAGGGACTATTCCTATATTCTTGAAAGAGTTAAGGGACGAAAAATATATTTTTCCCTAGTATTAAACAACATCAAAGGTTTACCTTTGATAACTCTCAGTCGTTTGGAATTTTCATAAATTTTAGTCACCTAAATCTGCACTTTCACATGCATTGCCAAGAATTGCGTTATGCACTGCGCACAAATTTAGCAAAACTTAGCAGCAGTTTTTAACGTTCAATTAGTAGGGTCATTCTTGGTCCAAGTTGCAATGACTAACAAGTATGCTTGACTAGAACACCTCCGTTAACCGTTACGCTTTCCCGTCCTCCCAGGACGAGAGAGAGGCAACCCACTTTCGCTTGCGGCGATCTCGAATCTGGTTGGTCTCTGGTAGCTCTCCCCTCCCGATGGCCCTGGCCGTTAGTTGGGGTAGGTCACTAGGTTATTTGGTTCTTCATCTTCTCGGTGTCGGTGGTGGCTATGGAGGAGATGCGGCGGCAAATAAGGGGCATGCAGATCCTTCTCTGACGGGTTGGTTCTCCCTGCAGTTGGCGATGGATCTGAGGGCGGCGCTGTGGTGGCGGCGGTTTGTGTTGTTGTGGTCTTTGGATTTCCCTATCCTGCTTCTGCTCCGCTGGTGCGTATTCTGGTGCCGGCAGGATCTATAGGGGAGTTCGGTAAAGCAGTTACCGTCGTTGGTCGCTTCTGCCGGCGGTGTTGGTTTGTGCTGGAATTCAGAGTTGTGTCGTCATCGACTTGGTGAAGCAAAGGCCGGTCTTCCTCTCTCTCGCGCGCGTGCTTAAGACTTCATGTCCGCGTTCAATTCGGCTGCAGATATCAAGGTCACGCCGGCTCTGTGTGGGAGTGGCGGCGCACCGGCAGCCCGCGGTGGATGGAGGGTTTGGTTGGTTTCCCAGGGTCTTGGTTGCTATTTCCATTTTTGTGGGAGTGCCTTGTACTACCAATGCTTGATGATAATATACTCTGTGGTCCTTTTCGCAAAACCAATGCTTTGACTGTTGCACTAGAAAAAGGCACTTGGTTTTTTTTTTACTGCACTTGTTTGGTTCTTGCCATGCATGACAGGCAGGAGAGAGTGACCACCAGAGGGAGACCACCAGCTGACCGTCTGAAACCGAAGCCATTCTGGGCCGAACACTTCGCAACCTCCTGAACGCACTCGCGCCCCTCCCCCTTTTAGCCGCCCTTCCCTCGCTCCCTCCTCTGCCACTCCCCACACGGACGGCACGCCCACGCCTCGGCCTCGACTTCGGCTTCCCCCCTCCCTCACTCACCATGAAGAAGAAGCACACCCCGGCGAGCGGCGTCGCGCTGCTCCTCGCGGCGCTCGTCCTGTCCGGCGACGTCGCCGGCGCCACCTCCTTCAACTACAAGGACGCGCTCACCAAGTCGATCATGTTCCTCGAGGCGCAGCGCTCCGGGAAGCTGCCGCCCGACAACCGCATCAAGTGGCGCGGCGACTCCGGCATGGAGGACGGCAAGCTCGCCCATGTACGTATGCAGGCTCGCCGCCGTTGATCTCGCGCTCCTCTCCCGCTTAGTTTCGTTCCTTCGCTTCCATATGTGCTGCATGCATGCATGAGTTTCTTGGTTTGGTCGATCATGTCCGCCGTGTGTGCTTTCATGTTGAATGCATGCATATGTTAAGATGGGTGCGGCGTTCATGGCGTACGTTATGAAATCGCCATGCTTGATTCACGCACATATAACTGCTAATTAATGTCGATCGGGTGGCCATTCGTTTTTGCATCATATATAAGGATCATGTCCGTTGAGCTATTTTCGAGCTAAAAACATTGATGAAACGTCGTCTGGCAATTTGATCTACGCGTAGTTTGCATGCATGCATGCATTTCAAATGCATGCATAACCACCATAAAAAGTCACTAATAGCAACCCTATGGTGTTCTGAGCAATATCTCGCCAAATAAATCATTGTATAATGTCTCATTAATAGCATGTTATAGCGTGATATAGTAGACAAATAACGTATTTTGAGGATGTTTCATTGTCCATAACGAGAACGTTCTCATTCGATGATCAGGTTGATCTGACGGGCGGGTACTACGACGCGGGCGACAACGTGAAGTACGGGCTGCCGCTGGCGTTCACGGTGACGACGTTGGCGTGGGCAGCGTTGGCGTTCAAGCCGGAGCTGCAGGCGGCGGGGGAGCTGAAGCACGTGCAGGAGGCCATCAGGTGGGGCACCGACTACATCCTCAAGTGCGCCGCCAAGAAGAACCACATGTGGGTCCAGGTGGGCGACCCCAACCTAGACCATCAGTGTTGGGTCCGCCCCGAGAACATGCCCACGCCCCGCACCCTCTACCAGATCGACGGCAACACCCCCGGCACCGAGATCGCCGCCGAGACCGCCGCCGCCCTGGCCGCCTCCGCCATGGTCTTCCGCAACGACAAGAACTACGCTCGCCGCCTCATGAACAAGGCCAAGCTGCTCTACCAGTTCGCCAAGAGCCACCTCAAGACCTACGACGGCGAGTGCCCCTTCTACTGCTCCTACTCGGGCTACAACGACGAGCTGCTCTGGGCCGCCACCTGGCTCTTCATGGCCACCAAGCGTCAGGTCTACGCCGACTTCATCACCCACGAGGCCATCTCCTCCAGCGTTGCCGAGTTCAGCTGGGACCTCAAGTACCCCGGCGCGCAGATCCTCCTCGCCCCGCACAACATGAACGCCAGCGGCGGCATGCAGAGCTATAAGACGCAGGCCGACAACTTTGTCTGCGCCGTGCTCCCCGACACCCAATTCCACCAGGTCTTCATCACCCCCGGCGGCATGATCCACCTCCGCGACGGCGCCAACTCGCAGTACGTCACCGGCACCGCCTTCCTCTTCCTCGTCTACGCCGACTGGCTCGACACCGCCCGCCAGGACGTCATGTGCGGCGCCACGCCCATCAAGCCCGCCAGGCTAAGGGAGTTTGCCAAGCAGCAGATGGACTACCTCCTCGGCGCCAACCCGAGGGGGAGGTCCTACGTCGTCGGCTTCGGGGCCAACCCGCCGACGCAGCCGCACCACCGTGGCGCGTCCACTCCGGTGCTCAAGCCCGGGACGGTCGTCAACTGCGGCATGAGCTTCGGCGACTGGTTCGCGCCCGACAGGCCCAACCCCAACGAGCTCACCGGGGCCATCATGGGCGGGCCCGACGGTGCCGACAACTTCATCGACAAGCGCAACGCGTCAGCGTGCACCGAGCCCTGCACGTACATCAACTCCCTCGCCATCGGCGCGCTCGCCGCGCTCGCCGGCCGCGGACCCAACCTCGTCGCCTCCAAGTCCCACGGATACGATCAGATGTAGTATCGGTTGATTTGTACTCCATGCCACAAACCACATGCTTGCGTTGCATGCATGTTGACTCCTCGGATAGTTTCTTTCTCACTCGCGCTTTGTCTCTGCTTCTCAGTTTAATTAGGAAAGTGGTACCTTCTTCATTAATTAATTGTGTTATTTGAGTTAATCCGTACTTTATGACTAAATTGATGTGTAGTAGTATGTGTCAGCTAGTACTTAATCAATTATGTCGCATTCAGACTAATTAAGTGTTTAAAATTTTACATGTTTGGCTAATTTTGAGTTGCCGTGTAAAAATCTTTTGATTCACTAAGCTCTTTGGGATTGGAGCTCTCTACTGATTTTCATGTCTGCCCCGATTTTGACTGGGTCGTGCGTTCGGAGCACTCCATGCATCGGTTGCCTGGGCCGCTGGCAAAAGAAATGTCATCCAGTGGGCCACGCATGTGAGGGAGAGGCCCCCTCTCCTTTTTTAATAAAACTGATCAATATATAATGAATGCGCTTCAGTTTGTTGATACCCGGCTTGAAATGTATGTGCATAGCTTTGGATGCTCGTCTCCCACATCAATATTCGCGGATTGGTCCGCGGACGGATGCGGTGTCCAGTTTACGGATCAACATTGGAGATGCCTCTCTGTAGGCTACTATAACTCCTCAACAATGTAGGTGCAAAGATTGCTAACAGAACGCTGGTAGGCACTGTAGCAACAAAATTGAATATCTTTATATAACTTCTTATTGATATGGTTACATGCATGGGCAACATTACAATGAAACTTTATTAAAATAATCAAATACTTTGACCTATAAAACTACAATACCAAATTGCTAATCCTTTATATATACTCTCTCTTAGTGTCAGGGTTTTAGCCTAAAACCACGACACTTATTTTTGAAATTTGAATGGAGGGAGTATATACCTATTATGGTTACATGGTAGCATTACTACGAAATTTTCTAAAAAAAGTCAAATACTTTGACCTATGAAACTTGCAGTACCAAATTACCAATCCTTTTTTTCCTTTTTTTTGAGGCACCAATCCTCTTTTTTTTTTGAGCGACCAATCCTTGTTTCAAAGACTCGATCAGAACAACCGCTTCTTTTTTTTTTGAGCATCAGTACAGACACAAGCGCTCATATAGACGCGCATACACTCATCCCTATGAACGCACACACGCACACCCTATCCCTATGAGCACCTCCGAGAGACTGAGCCGGCATATCATCTTGAGATTTACGAAGTCACCGTAGGCGCCTCGTCGTCGACGGGAACGTCTCCTCCCACTGAAAGCGCATCGCCGGAAATTCTGAAATAAATTCAGAAATAATACGAGCACCAGGATTTGAACCCTGTTGGGTTGGGGATACCACTGTCCACCTAAACAACCGCTTCTCAGTCCAACGCTGCAGGAATTTAGATCATCGACGACCTAGTGCAGGCCTTGAAGCAGGCCTCGGTGTCTCTCCACGTCGCCGCCCAACTCTTTGTACTTCAGCCGCATGAAAACCTGCAGCGCGTGCACGCCCGTGGCAGCCGCGAGGCGAGGGCTCCCCAACGGCGGATGGAAGCCGAAGTGATCAGCGATGCGCTCCAGCCCCAGCGGCATGGCCGGGCATTCGTCGTCGGCGGCCATCCTCGCGACGTCGTAGACCTGGTCGCCGAGGTAACGCCGCACGGCGTTGACGAACCCGGCCATGTCCTGCGGCAGCGGGGCGCCGCCGGTGACAATCTTCAGGAGGTACGCGACGTGGTACGCCCCGGCGTAGGTGATCCATGATCGCGCGGCACACCGAGGGTCGAAGAGGCCGGAACGCAGCAGCTTCTCCCTGAGCATCTTGGCGCTGAGGCCGCGGACGCGGAGCTTGTCCACGTCGAGGCCGCGGCCGGCGAGGTACGCCAGGGAGCTCTCGTCGTGCGGGTCGGACACGGGGCAGAAGCCGCGGAGGTTGAATTCCCACGCGCCGAGGTGCCGGCCGTACTGGTCGCGGAGGGCGATGCCCACCTGGAGCGGCTTGAGGGCGTCCACGTTGGCCTTCACGACGGCGTAGCGCTCCTCCACGGTGAGGATGTTGTGGTTCCGGTCCGCGTGGTGGACGAGGCCCGGGTAGTGCACGTTGACGGCGACGTACCAGGCTTTCCAGGCCAAGTGGCAGAGCTTGTCAGATTCATCCCTGAAGTTCCACGCCCACACGGAGCACACCGGCACCGCGGACGATGCCATGGGAACTGCATCTGCATGGAAGTAGAACGGCGGCGGCGCCTGCATTGGGGACGTGTACGTGGAGTGGAAAGGCATCGGCGGTGGCGGCGGAAACCTGGGGAACATACCGGCGGTTGGGTTCATTGCAGATCGATCGTTGCCTCCACGAGCCTCCATATGCTGATGAGTTCGCTTTATAATATACTCCATACATAGGGGTTGGATCGTGGTCGTAGTCGGACACGGAGGCAGTACACGAATCGGCCGGTGATTAATTCGGAGTCATAGTCGGACACGGCGTGCTCCAATCCTCCACGGCAATCCCTCCTAGCTCGTCTCGGCTGTGATCCCATCGCCCCACGTACGCATGCAAACTCGGCTCCACGATCAGCCGCCTGCCTAATTCATACGCCAAACGCTGGTTCGCATCGTCCACACAGACAACACAAGGTCCGGCCGAATCTCCTTAATTCACTGTAAAAGAAGAAGAAAAAGAGTCCCGATCGATCGCCTGTTCAGAAGGATAGCTTCGCTGTTGCTCAGATCTGCCGCAGGCCGCGTTCTTGCGCGATCAATCCCGCTAGGGCTAGGCTCCTTCCGTTGGAGCCCGCGCCGGTTCCTCTCCGGTGGTGCTCAGAGGATCGAATCCCAGTCCCAGGTAATCCCATCTTTCCTCCCCCCTAATTTACTCCCAATGTTCTGTCTTGCTCTAGGGTTTCAGTGATTCGCGAAATTAATTCTTGTTAGCTAGATGTGATCTAGCTATGCGTTAGTTGTTGCAAAATTATGTGCTAAAGGTACCTCCTTTTAATTAGCACGCTGCAGAAACTTCTTAATGTCATTCTCTTGGTCCTCCTGATTATTTCTCCTTCATGTACCTCCTTTCAGCTTAGGTTCGTTGTTCGGGTCTAGCCGAATCAACTTCTCAAGCTGTGAAATATTTGCAAACAGTTATTACTGTGCATACAAGATGTGCCATGACAAACTAGCAAAGTGCCTAATTTAATATAGTAATTTACTAAAGTTTAATAATACTTTCATTTGTTCACAGCATTCTCGCTCAAACTACACCCACTCCCCCCAGGCCCGTTTTGAGATAGCATTGGAGAAGTATAGCGAGAACTTGCAGAAGGCACATGAAGCAACTCTAAGTTTGCTAGAACAGGAGAAACGGTAAGTGAATTCATCATCTGTAGTTTTTCGATCGGTTCCCTTTTCTCTTGATAGTGGAACCATGTCCTTCTCTGTCATTTAAGTTTTGTATTTTTGTTTTCCTTTTAATTTGCAGCTTCGAGCAACAGGAGCAACGACAAATGTTGTTGTTATCGTATCTCTTACTTCCCGCTGGTGCTGGATTTTTTATATTTGGTCCAGACAAGAAGAAGGAAAAGCTCGAGGAGGACATTGAAACCTCTACTTAGCGAAGTTTGTGGCGTTTCGATTTGTACCTTTAACTATGTTGTTATGCAGAGGTAATAATTGTGAGCTTACTGTGTGGAACTATGACAAGTTTTAAGTGCAATAATACTAGAAACGGGTAAAGCTGTCTAGTCGCATCACTAGAAATTATTAGTTTTTTTTCGAGAATGACGGGGGGGGGGGGGACCCCACCGTTTGTTATATTACTCGAAGGACTCGGCAGTCATACAATGTTTTCATCAAAATGATAAAAACAACAAGGTAAAAGAAAACAGCAAGGACAGAGGGAGAGGAGAGACTCGTCTATGCTAAGCACAAGCAAGGAGCAAGGTGCGAACCACCATCAGCTGGTGTCGCTCATGGTCACGAAAGCGCCTACTCCAGATAAGGAGGTCGTCGGACGCCTTCTGTAGAACTGCACTCGCAGTACACTGTCGGCGGTTGAAAACAACGTCGTTTCGTGCCTTCCAAACCTACTAGAGGAGAACAAACAACCCGTCTCTCCAACATGAAATTATTATTCTTAACTCAGTTCTCAAAATGATTGACTGGGGAAGTATAATTGTGTTGTATGAGAGGGTTTGACTTAGAGAGGCGCCTCCCCCGATCACATCGTTCAATCCCACTTAATCCCAACCCCTCTTTTGATCCTACAAAAGGTTTCCCCTCGATTCCTTTTTGGATATCTTTGGCGTGGTTCACTCCTATTGGATTTGATATTTCACAAACTAGATCCTACTATCTGTTTTTCTCCATCATAATGCTCATGTTTCACAAGCCATGGCGCTGCATTTGCGAAAATATGACTCATTACTAAGAAAGCCAAGTCTAGATCGAGGAGGTAGCGCCTGGGGAACCGCCTTGCTAGCGGGCTTGCTATGGACTCTGCAGGTGCAGCTCTCCATGCTTGGCAAACCTCCGTACTCCATCGATCCAAGAACCATGCGGCGGGAGACGGGTGGGGAAGAAGAAAGGCAGTCGCACAATGGGGAGTGGGCCATGAGGAAGGCGTGCCATGAAGAACGATGATGGGAAGGTTGGGGTCAGGCACAAAGTAGGGAGGAGGAGAGGTGGTCGGGGATGGGGGTTTGGTGGGGTTTAGGGTGGGGCCGTGTGTCTACGCTGTTGGACGAACATTTTAGACATCCTTGTTTTTCGCATGGAACTTTTAGGCTTCCATGAAAAGAAATATGTGTCTTGGGAGGGGGGGCAAATGACTAAACTCTCCTTAATTCAACCCTCTAAAAAAGCCCTTCACTAATTAGGCTACGGCTGGGGGGGGGGGCAGTGCCACCCCCAGAACTACACGTAGCTCCGCCGCTGTCTCCCATGCCTCCAACTCACCACCACCGAACGGCCACTATCTAGGTCTGGTAGTGATAGTGGCCCTTCCGTGGTCTAGGTGCTTTGTACTTCTGATGAACTTCTATAATAGATATAGATTTTTTTTGTGGGAAAATATCTGATCTATTAATCTTTAATCATGGAAGTACAACAAATACTAGAAATAATAATAATTACATCTAGATCCGTAGAACACCTAGCGACGACTACAAGTGTTGAAGCAGGCCGAAGGCGCGCCGCCGTCATCACCCCTCCCTCACTGGAGCCGCGCAAAACTTTTTTTAGTAGACAGTCGGAAAGTCGTCGTGCTAAGGCCTCATAGGACCAGCGCACCAGAACAGCAACCACCGCCGATGAAGAGTAGCGTAGATCAGAGTGATCCAACCTAAAAACACACGAACATGGACGAACGACGGACATATCCGAGCAAATCAACCAAAGATAGATCTGGTGGAGACACACCTCCACACGCCCACCGACGATGCTAGATGCACCACCAGAACGGGGGCGGCGGGGCGGACCTTATTCCATCTTCAGGGAACCGCCGCCGTCTCGCCTTCCTGAGTAGGACACACACCCTAACAAATCTCGAAGACACATCTAAACATGGAGCCGTCCCACCGGTAAAGGCCAGGATCCACCACGCCCCCATGGTCCTAAGGCCATCGGAGACGAGACGGACAGACAGTGGCGCTGGTGGGAGGCATAAAACCCTAATTTTTTGGGGAGGAGGCGGCCACAAGGTATGCCGTGTTTTTAGATCTAGATCTTTTCACACAAAAAACAAAAACAAAAATGAAATTTCAAATGGAAAGCCCAAAAGAGAAAATAGACTTACAAGGATGAGTCATTTTTTTTTGCGACTGGAAAGAGAGCTTTATTAATTAAGGAATAGTTGTACAATCACCTGCTAGATAGCACCTAAGAGCATCAGGTGGCCCCCGCAACCACAAGTCGGTGTGTTGCTCCACTCTTGACAGATTAGCTAGGCGATCTGCAGTTCTATTCTGCAAACGACCAATGTGCCTACAGACAAACTCCCTTTCTCTCAACAGCTCCTTAGTCTCATTTACCAGATGACCTACACACGACCTATCTGTCTCTGGACTATCCAAAACCTTCCAGGGATACACAATCAGTCTGAATAACAAGAGGCAGTGTTGACTGCAAGAGCGCCGTAGTAACGCCTTCCCGAGCGGCCACACACTCCGCTTCGTAGGCACTCGAGCAGTGTCGAACATTCTCCAAACGGGTCGGTCCCCATCTATGAGTCATGAATACCGTTTCTACCTTACCACGCGGCACACCATGTGCACCCAAGGTAATTAAAGTTGTCGAAGGAGCTCTACATCGTAGAACCTCCAAGGCAGGAATGCCATGGTGAGGTCGGTTTAGAGTTTCAACAGTCAGGAAAACACTCTAATGTTCAGCAGTGCCTACTTTCCACTTAGATTGCTTAAATATCGAACCAACCGACTAGGAATGGAGCAATGGGGGAGGTTTAACTTGCACCTAGAAACTACGCGCGTGCTACTCTGTTTGCAGTAGGGTAGTAGTAGTACTGCATTAGCTGTTGCAACTGAACAAACAAACTGTACCGATTTGCTTTCAGTTCCCCAACCAGGGAGAGCAGCGAAGCGTCTCCTTCTGATATTTCAGCACAAGATGTTCATAAATGTCAAATAGCACCAATGGCAAGCTGGCCCAAATACGTCTGGAATCAATGGAATTCGTCCGAAATGCCATGTCCATTTTCATGTTCATAAGCGCAAAATAAGTTCTAGAACAGAAAAGGGTCACTGAGTGCCGTTTCATCACCAGACACCGATGTTGCGTTCAGCACGCTACTGCACAAAAACCTGCAAAGGGTGGCGTCCGGCAACTTGATCGTATCTACCGAAAATCCAGTGCACATCATCACAGGTAAAAAAAAGGGGGAAAAGGCTCAGGACAATCTACCGTTGTCGCCATAGCTTTGCTTACTGAAAATGGGAGGATCGGTTTCAAAAAAACGCATCATGGATATCAGTCGAAAAAAAGCCGAAGCCATTATTTTGTTATTGATGCAGGAAACACGCGCTCTCTGCTACACTTCTAACTGCATCAGTGTACATGATACAATGGCCAGGAAACAGTAAATGCCAACCAACATGAAAATCATGGAGGCATTTGCCCAGGAGAAGATGCTAAGCCTCTGCAAGTTACAAGTTCTGCCAGTCTATAGTTTACAAGTTACAGATCTATCACTACTATACATACAACTGATCTTCTCCTCTGGTTTCCCGTCTATATGCCCTTTCCCCCGTATAGAAGAATGAAATAATTACGACCGTCTTCTCTTACCCTAGCATCTTCTAATGAGCCCACCCACATTCTGGGCGATGTCTTGTTTGGTCTCCACTGAAACAGGTGGGTCACCGATATACATATCGAAGAAAGCCCCTGTTGGTAAAGACAGGGTTTAACAAACAATTATTCTAACTCAGACATGCGGATTGCCTAAGAGTTCTAGCTTTAAGTAAACGATATCTATAGTTCTTCAGCAGAAAAATATAGGAGTATGCACTTACTGCAAAGATCTTTGCTCTGGACAGCACCAATTTGTTTGCCATCAACTGCGTGCAGATTTCCTTGTTATGTATATTATGGTGGAAAATAACTCAAATCATACTAAAAGAAACAATTATACTAACCTTCAGTTATAAGCTGGCCATCACATGTTTGACGGAAGTCGATCTTTGTACCCTGCAGTTAAACCGATTATAGTATCCCCGCAAAAAAAATTTATAGTATCACATGACTAAATGCAACAAATCATATTAACCAGATGAGACTAGAAGCTTACCACAGGTATTCGAATATCTTCCCTGAAGTAAGAGCCAAATGTCTTCAGGCAATGGTAATCAGTATTAGGATTCATCTGATCGTACAGTAAACAAAAACTCTGTTAAGCATATACAGATAGCAAAGAATATTAAACTAGTTGCTGAATTAACAACAAGCACCTTTTGCAGTCGAAAGCCAAGAGATTTCTCAAATGCACTGAAAAGTTTGTTAATACAAATAAACAGTTAACTTCAATCTTACATTGGCCATATCTTCTGAACCATAGTCAAGGACCAAAATATACTACGGTTAGCATGAGAATTTAAGAATACTTACTCTCGCACTGCACTAATGCTAAGCCCATTGTAGCTAACTACCAGCCTGACTGTCATGTGAATATTTTCCCTGCATAACAGGGCAAGTATAATGCAAATTCTATTAGAAACAGAGGCAAATGAGTTGCAGGTGCGGAAGAAAATGAATGTTTCTGGTGTAGTATCAGGGAATAAGAAAAATCCTACACATCATCAAAACTCGTAAGCCTGCAGCGTCCTAAAGATGGAATCTACTGACAGCAGGTAAATCGGGAGTCCTAAACATGACATGAAAGAGTTGCAGGTTTGGAACCATCTCTCTATGAATAGAAACGTTAAAGGGCTATCTTTCTTGACGATTTTCCAGAATTTTTGCCAGATGGAACCGTTTCTCTAGCTCAGCTTACACAAGTGTTACATGTACTCCCACCATATCAAAATATAAGACGTTTTTGTAGGCTAGTTTAGCCTATAAAAAAGTCTTATATTTTGGTACAGAGGTAGTAAATAGGCTGTGTAAGCTCAAGAATATGGGAAAGATCTTCATACAAAGAATTTCAACACATGTACATGATCAATAAAGCATTCACACCTCAGAAGATCTTCATAGAAATCTGGGTGATCCTTTAGCTCGGCAACTGGAACAGAAGCATACTTCGAACCCAGCTTGTTGCAGATAGAATCTGGTTGTATATCTATAAGAATAGTCGAGTACAACATCAGTAACTCAAACGAACATCCTTTAAGCAGTACCTCAGTCTGTTATCAGTTCATAAGTAATAGCACCACGCCGGGAAATTTAGCCTACTCACATAATCCAAAGGCATAAAGATTCAGGTTTTTGACCTTCATTATCCGCATACTTCTGTAACCCATCCCGACAAGCACCTGCAAATTAAATTGTTTGTTGTCAAAGGGAATGCTGAAGGCCATATTAAGATTACAAATTTGGTATAAAACAGTGTGACACTGTCAAAACAACAAGATACAGACAAACGTGTCCAAATAATTGCCAAAACACTGGAAGCACAGCATGTAATAGGGCAACAGAAAGGAAATTATATTTGACTGGCAAGAAGGAAAATGGTGCATGACGCAATTATCCACAAAAGAGAGTGGGAAAAAGGACCTCTGCGGTTGGATTGGAATTCTCCTCAAGAAGAGTAGGGAACTTGATCCCAGTTCTTGGTTCTGTCAGATCTTCCGGTAATATTGTTCTTGGCACAGCAACACGAGCACAACCTGGGCGCCTTTCGTCCAAATAAGGCTGATCAACATATTCCCTGATTTGGTCACCATCTTTTCCCAACATCATTGAATCCGCAAGCATCTTTGGCGATCTTATCAATGCATATAATGATGATCAGTTAATAAAGCAAAAACTGAAACAAAAGCATAGCCTACAGGAACAAACAGGGCAGAGAAAGGAAGCAGTTGCAATTCAAAAGATATACTATTACTATAGAGCATTGTTTTCCCTTTCTATAAAAGCAGGGTTTCGAACCTTACATGTTTTCAAATGGTGGTATTACAGTAGCGGCAGCCAGCATAAGAATGTTACAGGCATGACGCTCCTCAACCTCATTCCACGCTCGCCCAAGCGTTGCGTTTGCAAGCTTGGCTAAGAGCATCTGTATAGCACGCTCTTCTCTGACTTGCAATCCAGCCAAATGCTGCATGCAGGAGGTCACTTGCTTTATTTGTGCCCGACAGGCTCTTGAACGAGAGCCCGCAATAGCGGACAACCTGTGTAAAATCTTGGGATTTGATGCTCTAGAGAGGCAGAAATAGAAAGCTCCAGCAACCTTGTTGAAGCAGCTGAATGCTTCCTGAACTGCACCACTTCCTGCAGAGCTTAAATGCTGCGGATGCTGAAAGGAACTCTCGACTACAGCTCCAACTTGTGATATCAATCCTAACCCGATATCATGCGATATTGGAGAGCCAATTGGAAACTTGTGCAGGTATCCTCCATTATGATCAAGCTTGGAGAAAATGAACCAATCGGGTTTCATAGTGCTGCCAAAATATTTGTAACTTGAGAAGTCTTTGTACCAGGTCCAGGTCGGGGAGTTTGCCAACAGGAGAACTTAACCGGATCTGTCAATTGGAACAGAGGAACTGAATCAGGGCACAGATGCAACAGATATTCAGTGCCTGCTTGCAGACAAAAGTTTCACGACAGTGTTTGCGCCTACTGTGAAAATGTATGAGCTGATCTCCAACGCAGCCCTCATGTTCTCTTGAAAAATTACTTTCCGGTTCATCATTACGCGATACTTATTACACTCTAAGGAACCATCCTTTCACCACACATCAGCTAGTGATTTTTTACCCCTTAAGCCATCCACAGTAGTTGACATAACGAAGCAAGCCATTGACAGTAGTTGACATAACGAAGCAAGCCATTCACAGTAGTTGGCATAACGAAGCAAGCCATTAACAGTAGTTGGCATAACGAAGCAATAACTAACCATCCGAAAAACAGCAATTGGAGCTCCCCAAAATCATCCATTAGCACAAGCAGAAAACGAAATCTTATGATCTCACTGACGCAAGGAAAAATACAGAAAACGCAGAGAAGCTACATACAAAACTGTTCTAGCTACAGATCAGAATTCCCCTCCCTCGCCGAAACTAAGCACTTGGCACAGGAATCCCACCTTCTGTACAGAAATCCGCAAGCACAGCACCCAGAACGCCCGGTTCAGCAATAAACACACCATGATCCCGCAGCCTCCGCCAGATTCACGCACAAGAAACAGCACCAGACCCATCATTCACAGTCCGCCCCCAAATCCTGACGCCGGCCAACCTCCCCACGCCAGACCAACCGAGAAATCCCCCCACGAATCAACCACTTGAACCGCCCGCATTCCGCCGTTCGTCCCATCCAGAGCGCGACGCGCGTATAAAAAAAGGGAAGGGAAATCACAGCTCGAGGAAGCACGCACCAGACCGTGGCCGCACGGAACCGCGCGTCGTCGTCGGCAGATCGGGGAGGCTGCCTCTGCGTGCGCGAGCACGTCTGGCAGTTGCGGAGGATGCCGTGCGCCGGTGGCTTCCCCTGCCGGTGCTCCTCCGGATTCCAAACCGAACCCAAGGGAATGGAATGGGGGAGGCAGAGGGGAGGGTGGCGGTGGCGGTGGCGGTGGTGAATGAATTGAAGAGCCGAAAGCGAGAGGATTCGCTTTCGTGTTAACTCGCCTCCCTCCCCAACTGCTTCTCGGCGGCGGCTGGCTGGTTGGCTGGCCGGCTCTGCCCCTGCCCCGTCCGTGCGTGCGAGGAGGCGAGCAGCACGTGCGCCGATGCCCTGCTTTGGGTTGGGGTCGCCTGGTCGAGTCGGGTCGGGGGATGATGGTTCGGGGTCGGCGTCCGTCTGATTTGCTACGGGTTTTAAGGGCATCTTTAGCCCTTTGTCCCCTCAGGACGCATAAAAATCGCCTCTGGGGCGAGCCGGCGATACACTCGGCGTTGGGGCGGTTTTGCGCCCAGTCATCGCCCCTAGGCGTCGAAATTGGTTCATTTTGCAGCCCAATTTCGACGAATAAACGGCCCATATGGGCGAGAATAGGCCCATATTCGGCGTGGTTTCGCCATGTCTCGGCGTTCAATTATCAACACAATTATTTCTTATCACATATTTCATCACAGAAAAATTAAATACTTCAACAAAATACTACAACAACAAATAGTTCAATACAAATTATATAGTTCAACAAATAAAAACTCGTATTTCATCACGCCGCGTCCCCCTTGAGCCTCCATAGGTGCTTAATCAGATCTTTCTGCAGTTGATGATGCACCTATGGGTCTCGGATCTCCTGACGCATACTGAGTTAGGCAGTCCAAGTTGCCGGTAGCTGATGATCAACTTCGGTTAGAGGACCCTGCCTGTAGTATGGTTCAGTGTCAAACACTGGGTCTTCTTGCTCGTTCTCGATGATCATGTTGTGCAAAATGACACACCAAGTCATGATCTCCCACATTTGATCTTTCGACCAGGTCTGAGAGGGGTACCGAACAACAGCGAATCGAGATTGGAGCACACCAAATGCCCGCTCGACATCCTTCCTGCAAGCCTCCTGAAGCTTCGCAAACCAGGCGTTCTTGCCTCCTGCCACAGGGTTTGAGATCGTCTTCACAAATGTCGACCATCTCGGATAGATGCCGTCAGCTAGATAGTATCCCTTGTTGTATTGGTGCCCATTGATCATGAAGTTCACCGGAGGAGAATGGCCCTCAACGAGCTTGGCAAAAACAGGAGAGCACTGCAGCACGTTGATGTCATTGTGAGTTCCTGGCATACCAAAGAAGGAGTGCCAAATCCATAGGTCCTGTGTGGCTACCGCCTCAAACACCACACTGCAACCGCCTTTGGCGCCTTTGTACATCCCCTGCCAACCAAATGGGCAGTTCTTCCATTTCCAATGCATGCAGTCGATGCTTCCAAGCATCCCAGGAAATCCTCTTGCTACATTCTGGGCTAGGATCCGAGCAGTGTCTTCCGCATTGGGTGTTCTCAAGTATTGTGGCCCAAACACTGCCACCACTGCCCGACAGAACTTGTAGAAACACTCTATGCTGTTGGACTCGGCCATGCACCCATAGTCGTCGAGTGAATCACTGGGAGCTCCATATGCAAGCATCCTCATCGCTGTCGTGCACTTCTGGATGGAGGTGAATCCAAAAGCGCCAGTGCAATCCATCTTGCACTTGAAGTAGTTGTCGAACTCCCGGATGGAATTCACGATCCTGAGGAAGAGCTTTCGGCTCATCCGATAACGGCGCCGAAATGTTCTCTCGCCATGAAGTGGAGCATCGGCGAAGTAGTCGGAGTAGAGCATGCAGTAGCCTTGCAGACGATGCCGGTTATTTGCTTTCACCCGCCCCGGCGCCGAGCCACCTCGCCGCGGCTTTTCATTGCTCGCCAGCAGCTGGGCGAGGGCGGCGAGCACCATCAGATGCTCTTCTTCCTGGACGTCGGCCGCGGCTTCCTCCTCCAGCAGCGCGACGAGCTCTTCCTCCTCATCCGAGTCCATCGCCGAGACAGGCAAAACGCCGAACACCTTGCGCTCGGTGGGCGTGTACCCGCTGTTAAACCGCGCCTCCGCGGCCGGAAACGCCCAGCTGCTGTGGGAGGGGCTGCCGCGGCGAAGCGCTGCTATTTTCCGGCGGGGAATGGCAATCTAGCGGAGCAGGGCGGCGGCCGTCGCCGGGATATATCTAGTGATGGCCGAGGGCGCGGGGGGTGCGAGGCGAGTCGGGGGAAGAAAACCTTGACTTTTCCCCTGTCGGTGTGGGCCAGGCGTGCTTTTCCCTAGCGCCGGAGCCTCCAACGGCTCCCCAGCGCGCCGGGTTCGGCCTGTGACCGCCGGGCGAAAAAAAGGTCCGAACCGGCGATTTTCGGCGTCCTGGGGGCGTGACTGGGCCCTTTTTTCGACGCCGGCGCCGAAAAAGTGGCCTGGGAGGGCCTGTTGGGGCGCGGCTGGAAATGCCCTAAGATGAACCGGGATTCTCTGCCTGTCGGCCCTCTTGTAACCGGGAGTACTTTACGTTCAAACTCTTCTCAGAACCGAAGAAAATAATCCACCCTCAAAAAAATAAAAAAAATCCTAAAATCACCCTCCTTCCGTAGAAAATGCATAATGCCACCTGTGATCTGTGGGAGAAGACAAGGCGTGCAAATTTGGGGGTAAAAAAAGGAATCCCGGCATATGCTGTCTCCTGACGAGCGTCGGAGGGCTGCCTGCGACCGGCACGCACGCACGGCCGTCGAATCGGCCGGTGGATTCCCGGAATCATCCGGATGCGCTCCGCGGCGCGCGCCCGGAGACGGGACGTGGACGTTTACCGTCACGGCCGGCAACCAAACGAGAGTGTATTTTCTCTCTTGTTGCACGTAACAGTCGATCAACCGAAGGCGACACTCGGGTATGTACAATTCTGCTCATTTTCAGCGTCTATCTAGTGATTGATCCTAGCACATTCTTAATGATGAACTATGCTGCTGGTAATGGACAGTGGCAGGGCCCTCGCTCGCTCGCTCGTCTGGCAACTCCTTTCAGACGGGAAACTACTGGACATTCGCTGGGACCCCGAACCGGACTGATCGAGTGATTAGCATGGGCATGGGCACGCATGACAGCTCTCGTTGCTGCTTAACTTATTGTTGTTGCCGCCCACATGGATTGCTTCTCTTCGCTCGACATCTTGCGGTGCCACATCCCACATGCGTGCCCGCCTTTCCAAGGCATGGCCGGTGATGCGGCCCCTTCAAGGCTTCATCAACTTCTAAGCAACGAATGATGCGGCGTCAGCTTGCTGGTTAACTGCATTCGCTCGTTCGTCGGGCGTATATGTCTGCATGCCCGATGATTCATGGCCAGGACCAGGAGGGGAGGAGAGCTACGCGACATGACGGAATGCATAGTGCTGCTTTGCCGCGGCGATGTGCCGTGTTCACTGAACCTGGCCTAGAACTGGAATCCCGAACAGTGGCAAGGGGAACCCACGGCCTCTTCGCAATATGACGACGAAGCTGTCTTTTTCCCATGGGGATCCTGCGAGCCCAGTGCATGGGCCGTGAGTTCCTCGCCACTGCTGGCATTTCTATCACCATCAACGTCCAAACTCGTAGTACTACATATGTAACGAATGTGGGGTGCCACCTTTCACATTCCGTGGCATACCGGCAGTACAACTTTGTATTTTGAAGTCAGCTCCTCAGGACTCGATGCATTACAAAATGTAGAAAAAGAGTTGCCACGTTAATTTATGAAGAATCGAACAAGTATACATTACGCCACGCCCGCAAGACAAAGCACCTTGGTTGATCCTGGCTACCCACAAGACCCACACACATAGTCGAAAAAAGGAACACCGTCATCACTTCTAGCTCACCCCAACCAAGCGACTCCGACTTCACCGCGGTGACCAATGAAGAACCCTCGGGTCAAAGGACGCACGAGAAACCTGTCGACATCATGTCGGGGATCACAGAGCTCCGA
Source organism: Aegilops umbellulata (assembly GCA_032464435.1). Classification (NCBI taxonomy): domain Eukaryota; kingdom Viridiplantae; phylum Streptophyta; class Magnoliopsida; order Poales; family Poaceae; genus Aegilops; species Aegilops umbellulata. Next base: position 45,981,677 of record CP136057.1, read on the forward strand.
CTTTAACACGAGCCTCGCGGAAGAAAGAAATGTGCCTTGCACCAGCAGAGCCCCACCCAATCATCACATGGCATCATTGCCACCGTGTCTCACGGCACCGCTTTAGCTCCGACTTCGCACTCAGGGACACTCGAACGTTCGACAACAACCCTGCTCCTGATGCCACCAGTACGACGTTATGAGTACATTGTACAACATAAATAAAAATACAACGGTGTGATCCTGTCAAATGGTGCTTCCTGAACTCCTAGTAACAATCGAATAGACTACTGATATGCAGCAGTAAGAAACAAAAAAATTCATCTATGTCAAATGGTACTTCCTAGACTCCTAGTAACAATTGAATAGACTACTTATATGCAGCAGTAAGAAACAAAAAATTTCATCTATGTCAAATGGTACTTCCTAGACTCCTAGTAACAATCGAATAGACTACTGATATGCAGCAGTAAGAAACAAAAACTTTCATCTATGTCAGGGGTTCATGATCGTAGATGTTCAATCACACTCGGCACATTCAGCGAATTGTTTAGCATGGACCGACAGGGTTCTCGTGCGTTGCTTGGTTTGAGGGCTCTTGGTTGGTCGTCTGCGGTGAAGTCGGAGTCGCTTGCTCGTGGAGAAGTGATGACAATAACAGCTTGTAGGCAACCTCGATGGCGTTCTTATCTGCGAGCGGTGTGTGTGAATCTTGTGGGTATCCATAATCGGCAGGGGTGCCCTGTCTTGTGAGCGTGTTGTTACGATTTTCATCTGATTTTTCGCAAATTAATTGGGCAACTCTCTCTTTTTAATGAATCGAGTCCTAAGAGGGTGGCTTCAAAAGATAAAATAACACTTGGCGGTGCCAACATGCATCTAGATATGTAACCGGTGCTCTAATTTGTGGGGGCTTCTTAGGTCGTTCAGATTCCTTTCTGTTTTAAGATTGAGGAGGCTTTTATTGAACTCATATCATTACATCAAGGTGATACAATAATGCCAATATCATTCTTGGCCTCTGTCAGATTCCCTTTTTTTAAGACAAATGAAGTGTTTATTGATCCATATCCAGTGCCGGAGCCAGAAAAATTGGATTAGGGGGGGGGGGGGATGTTGTCAAAACAAGTTGGGGAGGGTCAAACTGTTGTAAAGTAGGTTTTTTAGCAACAAATCATCACCATTTTGGAACTGTTCATTGGCTAATTAGGTGTAAAACTCAGATGTTAGGGGGGCAGGCCCCCATGTCTTCGCCGCTACCCATATCAAGGCGATATAATCGTTCTAAGATCAGGCTCTGCATAATGAAGATGCACACAACCCATACACACGCACAAGAAAAAATTATCACAAGTGGAATAACTGGGAAATGCTATGGGCCATCATCACCATACTAGGTCGCAACCCATGCTACCAGGTAAAACACTTTCTCATCACCCGCTCCAAATGTTGACGTGCCGTTGCAACCAAATCCCAGAACCCTCGTTCTATGGAATAACACAAGTACAGAGCCAGTGGATAACTAAATATATAACTTGTAAAGGATATAATTCTTTTTATTTTCAAAAACTAGATCATTCTTGCACAACCAAAGCAACCAACATGTAGGAGCCACCCTAACAGAACTTGCGGTTTTAAGCCCTTCCTATTGCATCATAGCCAACCACCAAACATAAGTGATACATACTAGATGATTCCCCGCGCGCTGTTGTGGTACCTTGTTAAAAAATGCATACATAGTTGCTAAAAATAACTAAAACTAATGAAAAGAAAAGGTAGTCTTAAAAATATAGAAATTAAGTGTACCAAAAGGGGAAAAACTTTTGAATTGCACTTAAAAGAATGTCATTTATAAAAAAACATATGAAGGATGAAGGGCTAGTTTGGTTCATGCCCTGGGCAATATGCCTGTGACAAAGCAAAGCCTGGAAATAGCCTGGGGAACTGGTGAATTCTATCTGGCCAGACATGCATGGTAGTATGTTGTTTGGTTTGTGAACTTGTCTGGATAAATTATTATATAAGTAGATGTACTAGTCTCTGAAACAAGTGTAGCTAATAGGCTTATTTGGTCCAGGCAGCATCGCCAGGCGTGGAGAAAGTTACGCGTGAGCCAAGCTGATCATCTTGCCTGGGCTAGATATTATATTTTATTGGTATTTTTTAATTAGGCCAGGCTAATCCTATTGCTAGGGGAGTTCAGGCCAGACACTCAGTTCTCCTCTCAGGCATCAACCAAACAGCCATCAGGCAGAATCCAGGCACACACCAGGCCAAGCTCCTCGAGCTGTGGAAGCGATCAAAACTGACCCGAACTACATAGGCATGCTACAATTGCCTAACAAATATACTGTCAATAAAAAGCCTAATGTAAAAAATAACTTCTGACTAACATGCATTAATTGATGATGTGGTAGCGCTACATGTGAAACAATAATAATTTATATTACTCAACCACTTATAAGGCTCCACTTATCCCTGCTGATTTGTATTAGTCAACCACTTATCCTCCAAAAATTTGATTTGGGGTTTCATCATTTGTCATTAAACTATCGAAGGAGAGAAATTCCCCCTTCCACTTTGCATCAACAAATAACTCAAATCAAGTTACTCGACGAATAGGTCACACATCGCACATTAGATAATTTATACAAAATGTTTATACTTATGGTAACTTGTTTTTATCATGTAATTTTTTTAATGAGTATAATGACTTAGTTGGCCTAGTTGACCACTATCATGTTATATTCTTAATAAGTACAATCACTTAGTTGGCGCAGTTAACCACATAACATTCTTGATACACATTATTTGCAATATATTATACATAATGGTGCAGTTAACCACATAATGACTATGTTATATTATTTTGCAACGAACTTAGTATATCATTGCATTCACTTGTGCTAAATTTGAACCGTGTATATATCATGCTAGTGATCTCTAAAGCGTATGATCAAGCAAATATCTTAGTAGATATTTCTAGAGTATGATTAGGTAAAGATATTTTTTTAGAGAAAAGGCATATGCCCGACTTTATAAATAAAGCCACCATGCATAATCAAAGCAACCAAACACAACAGCCCCGCAGGGAATAAACAAGCGGACAAAAGTTTTAAAAGGGCAACACATACCATCGACTTACGCCCAAAAGGCCTATACAAGAAAAACTAGCTAGCATAAGACAAAATCTTTAGGTGGGAGCAGCTCGTTCTTGCTGGGAGAGGGAAAATGCCATCGAATGCACATGCGAGATCAACTTCTCCATCGACATGCGATCAACCTCCTTAATCAATAATTTCCACTTCTTGAGGAAATATAATAGTTTAAACAGGTAGTCAGTGATAAATAGTAAACTTATTTCTGGTGGTCCATAAGACCTAGCACATAGCAAAAATACCAAAACAGAACAAATGTCTCTTCTTTCCCGACAGCTGAGAAGATAACAAGTGAAGATCACCGAAGGAAGAGGGGGACCAGTCGACATCCATCCATGACCGGACGCAACACTAGAACTAGTTAGCCAAGACACAATTGAAGAAAATATGGTTGGTATCTTCACGCGCAGCACATAAAGCACATAGATCAGACCCAGGGTCATTACGTTTACGAATTTGATCAGCCGCTGATATGTCCATTTTGCATCATGTTTTCTTGCTGTTATTTATAGTGTTTTTATCCATAATAGTGCCTTTTGGAGTAATTATAATGCCTTTTCTCTCATAATTTGCAAGGTACACACCAAGAGGGAGAATTCCGGCAGCTGGAATTTGGACCTGAAAAAGCTACGTCAGGCCACCTATTCTGCACAACTCCAAACAAGCTGAAACTTCACGGAGAATTTTTATGGAATATATAATAAAGATTGGAGCCAATAAGTACCAGAGGGGGGCCACCAGGTGGGCACAACCCACCTGGGCGCGCCAGTCCCCCTTGGGGCGCCCTAGTGGGTTGTGGCCTCCTCGGCCCACCTCCGGTGCCCATCTTCTGGTATATAAGTGATTTTGACCTAGAAAAATACAGGGAAGACTTTTGGGACGGAGCGTCGCAGTCTCGAGGCGGAACTTGGGCAGGAGCACTTTTGCCCTCCAGCGGAGCGATTCTGCCGGGGGAACTTCCCTCCCGGAGGGGGAAATCATCGTCATCATCATCACCAACAACTCTCCCATCTTGGGGAGGGCAATATCCATCAACATGTTCACCAACACCATCTCATCTCAAACCCTAGTTCATCTCTTGTATTCAATCTTGTTACCAGAACTATAGGTTGGTGCTAGAGGGTGACTAGTAGTGTTGATTACATCTTGTAGTTAATTACTATATGGTTTATTTGGTGGAATATTTAATGTTCAGATCCATTATGCATATTAATACTCCTCTGATCATGAACATGATTGTTATTTGTGAGTAGTTACTTTCGTTCTTGATGTCACATGATAAATCATGTTGCAAGTAATCATGTGAATTTGATATGTGTTCGATATTTTGATGATATGTATGTTGTGATTCCCTTAGTGGTGTCATGTGAACATCGACTACATGACACTTCACCATATTTGGGCCTAAGGGAATGCATTGTGGAGTAGTAAATAGATGGTGGGTTGCGAGAGTGACATAAGCTTAAACCTCAGTTTATGCGCTATTCCGTACGGGACCGATTGTACTCAAAAGTTTAATGCTATGATTAGAATTTATTCTTAATACTTTTCTCGTAGTTGCGGATGCTTGCGGAGGGTTAATCATAAGTAGTAGGCTTGTTCAAGTAAGAACAACACCTAAGCACCGGTCCACCCACATATCAAATTATCAAAGTAGCGAACACGAATCGAACAAACATGATGAAAGTGACTAGATGAAATTCCCGTGTACCCTCAAGAACACTTTGCTTATCATAAGAACCGTTTTGGCCTGTCCTTTGCCTCAAAAGGATTGGGCTACCTTGCTGCACTTTTGTTACTACTATCGTTACTTGCTCGTTACAAATTATCTTGCTATCAAACTACTCGCTACTTACAGTTTCAGCACTTGCAGACACTACCTTACTGAAAACTACTTGTCATTTTCTTCTGCTCCTCGTTGGGTTTGACACTCTTATTTATCGAAAAGAGCTACAATTGATCCCCTATACTTGTGGGTCATCAAGGCTATTTTCTGGCGCCGTTGCGGGGGAGTGAAGCGCCTTTGGTAAGTGGAATTTGGTAAGGAAACATTTTTATAGTGTGCTGAAATTTATTGTCACTTGCTACTATGGAAAACAATCCTTTGAGGGGTTTGTTTGGGGTATCTTCACCTCGTCTGGAACCACAATTAATTGCCCCTCAACCTACTTCACCTACTGAAAATATTGAATATGAAATTCCTTCGGGTATGGTAGAACAACTGCTAGCTAATCCTTATGCAGGAGATGGAACCGAACATCCTGATATGCACTTGATATATGTAGAACAAATTTGTGGATTGTTCAAGCTTGCAGGTTTACCCGGAGATGAAGTGATGAAAAAGGGTTTCCCTTTTTATTTGAAGGGAAAAGCATTAGCATGGTATAGCCTATGCGATGATATTGGATCATGGAATTGGAATCGATTGAAATTGGAGTTCCACCAAAAAATCTATCATATGCATCTAGTTCATCATGATCGGAATTATATATATAATTTTTGGCCTCGTGAAGGAGAAAGTATTGCTCTAGCTTGGGGGAGGCTTAAGTTAATGTTATATTCATGCCCCAATCATGAGTTCTCAAGAGAAATTATCATTCGGAACTTTTATGCTCGGCTTTCTCGTAATGATCAAACCATGCTGGATACTTCTTGTGCTGGTTCTTTCATGAAGAAAACTATTGAATTCCAGTGGGATCTTTTGGAAAGAATTAAACGCAACTCTGAAGATTGGGAACTCAACGATGGTAAAGAGTTAGGTATAAAGCTTAAGTATGATTGTGCTAAATCTTTTATGGAGACTGATGCTTTTCAAAAGTTTAGCACTAAGTATGGACTTGACTCTGAGATAGTAGCCTCCTTTTGTGAATCATTTGCTACTCATGTTGAACTCCCTAAAGAGAAGTGGTTTAAGTATCACCCACCTGTTAAAGATGAAATTAAAAAACCAGTACCAGTTAAAGAAGAAACTATACTCTATAATGTTGATCCAGTTGTTCCTACTGCTTATATTGAGAAACCACCTTTTCCTGTGAGGATAAAGGAACATGCTAAAGTTTCAACTGTGGTTAACAAAAGCTATGTTAGGACACCTAAACTAGATGAACAAATTAGAGTGGAACCTAATGTTGCTATGATTAAAGATCTCTTGGAAGAAGATATAGATGGGCATGTTATTTACTTCTATGCAGAAGCCGCTAGAATTGCTTAACCCGATAAAAGGGATAAACATAGAACAGTTGTTGGCATGCCTGTCATTTCAGTTAAAATAGGAGATCACTGTTATCATGGGTTATGTGACATGGGTGCTAGTGTAAGTGCTATTCCTTACACTTTATATCAAGAAATTAAGAAAGACATAACACCTGCAGAGATAAAAGACATAGATGTTACTATTAAACTTGCCAATAGAGACACCGTATCACCTTGTGGGATTGTTAGAGATGTTGAAGTCTTGTGTGGGAAAATTAAATATCCTACTGATTTTCTTGTTCTTGGTTCCCCAACAAGATGACTTCTGTCCCATTATCTTTGGTAGACCTTTCTTGAACACAGTTAATGCTAAATAGATTGTAAGAAACAAATTGTCAGTTTTAGCTTTGGTGATGAGTCTCATGATTTTAATTTTTCCAAGTTTAGTAGAAATTATCATGAAAAATAATTGCCTAGTAAGGATGAATTAATTGGTCTTTCTTCTATTGTTGTGCCACCTACTGATCCATTAGAACAATATTTGCTAGACCATGAAAATGATTTACATATGCATGAAGAAATGAAATAGATAAGATTTTCTTTGAACAATGTCCTCTACTTAAACACAATTTGCCTATTGAAACTCTGGGAGGTCCTCCTCCACCTAAAGTTGATCCTGTGTTTGAATTAAAACAATTGCCAAACACTTTGAAATATGCTTATCTTGATGAAAAGAAAATATATCCTGTTATTATTAGTGCTAGCCATTCAGAACATGAAGAAGAAAGATTATTGAAAGTTCTAAGGAAGCACTGAGCTGCTATTGGATATACTCTTGATGATTTAGAGGGCATTAGTCCCACTCTATGTCAGCACAAAATTAATATGGAACCTGATGCTAAACCCGTTGTTGATCACCAACGTCGGTTAAATCCGAAGATGAAAGAGGTGGTAAGAACGAAAATATTAAAACTTTTGGAAGCAGGTATAATCTATCCTATAGCTGATAGTAGATGGGTAAGTCATGTTCATTGTGTCCCTAAGAAAGGAGGTATAACTGTTGTTCCTAATGATAAGAATGAGCTTATTCCACAAAGAATGGTCACAGGCTATAAAATGGTAATTGATTATAGAAAATTAAATAAAGCAACTAGAAAAGATCATTACCCTTTGCCTTTTATTGATCAAATGCTTGAAAGATTATCTAAGCACACACACTATTGCTTCCTCGATGGATATTCTGGCTTCTCACAAATACCTGTTTCTCAACCTGATCAAGAAAATACCACTTTTACTTGTCCTTTTGGAACCTATGCTTATAGACGTATGCCTTTTGGTTTATGTAATGCACCTGCTACCTTTCAAATATGTATGATTGCTATATTCTCTGACTTTTTTGAAAAGATTGTTGAGGTTTTCATGGATGACTTTTCTGTTTATGGGAAGTCTTTTGATGATTGTTTAAGCAATCTTGATCGAGTTTTGCAGAGATGTGAACAAACAAATCTTGTCTTGAATTGAGAGTAGTGCCACTTTATGGTTAATGAAGGCATTGTCTTGGGTCATAAAATTTCTGAAAGAGGTATTGAAGTGGACCAAGCTAAGGTTGATGCAATTGATAAAATGCCATGTCCCAAGGACATCAAAGGTATTCGTAGTTTCCTAGGTCATGCTGGTTTCTATAGGAGATTTATCAAGGACTTCTCTAAAATTTCTAGGCCTCTCACTAATATTTTGCAAAAGGATATTCCTTTTGTTTTTGATGATGATTGTTTAGAATAATCAGTAAATGCATGAAAATAATCAGTAAATGCATGAAAAATAACAAATGAAGTCAGAAAGGGTTGAAAATTGATGATGTAAGTAGAAACCAAATAAAATAAAATAAACTTTAATAAAATATATAAGTAGAAACAAAATAAAATAAAATAAACTTTAATAACATAAATAAAATTTATGGACCTAAAATTACCAAAGTATTTTCTGTTCAAAACATTATAAGCAAAAATAATTTTCCTGAAATAAATAAAATAGCAACAGTAAGTATTTTGTTGTAAGTAGAAACAAAATAAAATAAATAAAGCAAAAAAGAAAAGAAAAAACTGAGAAAAAATAAAAAATGCCACCTATTGGGCCACCATGGCCTGAATACGACTAGAAACCCATCCATGGGCCAGGATTCAGGCCCGCAGAAGGCCCAGCAGGCCCACAGGCATAGCAGCGCGAGATTAGGCCCAAAGGCCTGTAGTTCAGAGGAGTTCAATGGAGATGGCGAGGCAGGGCTTATAAACAGGTCTAGCTGCTCCTCGGCTAGCGAGATGGGACTAAATATCCCACCGCACCGCGGCTTTGGCAAGCGCAGGACATTGGTCCCGGTTGGTGCCACGAACCGGTACCAATGCACACCTTTGGTCCTGGTTCGGGGCACCAACCGGGACCAATTCCCCCTTTTAGTCTCGGTTGGTACCACCAACCGAGACCAAAGACCTCTGCTTCCCACCCTTTGGGCTGCTGAAAAGAGACCTTTGGTCCCGATTGGTGGCTCGAACCGGGACCAAAGGTAGGCATTGGTTTCGGTTGGTGCGACGAACCGGGACCAAAGCCTTTGCTATATAAGAAACACTTGGCAAAAATACAGAATTTTCATCGCCAGTTGCCCCCGACGATGCTGACCTCCTCGTCGCTGCCAGGCTGCCCCGCCGCCATGCCCCCGAGCCCACGCCGACGCCGTCCGCTGCCCCTGAGCCCACGCCATCGCCGTCCGCCGCCCCAGAGCGCGCCCGGCCGCGCCCCCGCGCCACGACCCGCCCCCACCGTCGCCGTCGTCGCCGGCCACATGCACCCAACAAGTGAACAAATAGTACACGAGTTGGTCAAATTTTTACACTTATTGATAGCACATTTGACAAAAAAATCAATTATCTCAGCTCAACAACAGGTAGATGAATACAACATACTCATAAGTCAATAGGAGTAGACAAGTCACATGACAAGTTAATGATTAATTGTCGACAATTTAGCATTAGTTCACAAGTGGGCAGGGTATGGGTATACCCGACTTAATGGTAGGGTATGGGTACTACCCATGGGTATAAACGTGTGCCCATGCCCTGCCCATGCGGCTACCCATACCCATAGGTAAAATTGCCATCCTTACCCCGGGTCTACTTTATCATACATAAAATCCAAAAATACCTCGCTGCATTTATTTATTTTAGTATTTTATTTTATCTATCTACCACTACGAGATTTAATCCTTGTAATTAACCGCCAAGGGGATTGACAACCCTCTTTATCGCACTGGGTGCAAGTATTTGCTTTTATGTGTGCAGGTGCTGCTAATGAGATTCCGTGTGGTTCTCCTACTGGATTCATAACCTTATTTCTTAACTGAGGGAAATACTTATCTCTACTATACTACTTCATCATCTCCTCTTCGAGAAAATCCCAACGCAGCTCACAAGTAGTAAGGGCGGACAGGGCACCGAAGTGGGCGGGGTTGGCCAACCAAGCAGATATAGAGGTAGCAAGGGGTGTGAAGGTAGCTAGATACTGGGATGAGGCAGGATCTAGAAAGAGCAAAGATCTAGGCCGCAAAACCAGAGCTGCAAGGACGCCAGTGAGCTGAAGAAGGAGTTGGAAGGAGACGTTGCTCTATGACCATGCTGAGGTGGACGCCGGCTAACCAAGGACACTTGTAGGGGGTGGGTGCGGAGCTGCCGACATGTCGGCAAGCCGGAGGAGTCAGAAGGAACACAAATCATGGGGTATCGGATCCGGAGTCGCGACAGACAGCCATGGGCACGGACGGGGGACACAGGTCCATGGCCACCGGGGTTGAAGCCGCACCTGCAGGGGAGCGGAACTCACGCGCCAGCCACACTCCCGACCCCAGATTATATATATTTGTAACAATATTTGTTGAATACTAGAGGATACCCCATGCATTGCTGTGAGCATTAGTTGGTGAAAATTTTGGTTGAAACATGAGAATCAAAATTAAAAATATACATGACTTATTATATATGAATTATGTATAGTTGTAATAATATTTATTTAATATAAATATAGTAATTAAATGGAAACTACTTTTCCATGCACGGTTAAAGTAGTGGTGGGTTGATACGTCCATTTTGCGTCATGTTCTCTTACTAATATTTACAATGTTTCTGTCCATAATAATGCTTTTTGGAGTAATTCTAATGCCTTTTTCTCTCATAATTTCCAAGGCACACACCAAGAGGGAGAATTCCGGCAGCTGGAAATCTGGACCTGAAAAAGCTACGTCAGGCCACCTTTTCTACACAACTCCAAACAAGCTGAAACTTCATGGAGATTTTTTATGGAATATATAATAAATATTGGAGCCAATAAGTACCATAGGGGGGCCACCAGGTGGGCACAACCCACCTGGGCGCGCCAGTCCCCCTTGGGGCGCCCTAGTGGGTTGTGGCCTCCTCGGCCCACCTCCGGTGCCCATCTTCTGGTATATAAGTGATTTTGACCTAGAAAAATACAGGGAAGACTTTCGGGACGGAGCGTCGCAGTCTCGAGGCGGAACTTGGGCAGGAGCACTTTTGCCCTCCGGCGGAGCGATTCTTCCGGGGAACTTCCCTCCTGGAGGAGGAAATCATCGTCATCATCATCACCAACAACTCTGCCATCTTGGGGAGGGCAATCTCCATCAACATCTTCACCAGCATCATCTCATCTCAAACCCTAGTTCATCTCTTGTATTTAGTCTTGTTACCGGAACTATAGATTGTTGCTAGGGGGTGACTAGTAGTGTTGATTACATCTTGTAGTTGATTACTATATGGTTTATTTGGTGGAAGATTATATGTTCAGATCCATTATGCATATTAATACCTCTCTGTCGGTGTACTAAAGTAGGGGTACCTTAGTACCCCAGACTTGTGCACGGGCAGTTGTAGCACCCTGCGGCGAGGCCCGCCCAGGAAGCGTCAAGAGAAGACCAAGCATTCAAGACAAGGCCCCCGGCAAGAGGAGCTTGCCGGGCCAAGAAGGCAAGGCCCCGGCAAGAGGAGCTTGCCGGGACGACCAAGCCCATCTAAGACCATTCAAGAACAAAGTACACAAGACAGAAGATCGAGACCCCGGCAAGAGGAGCTTGCCGGGAAGGCCGAACCCAGGCTCCACAAGAGAAGCCCGCCGCGGCGCCCCGCGCGCCCCGGCAAGGCCTGATAGCCGGCAAGCTATCAGGCACAGGAAGACGACCCCCGCGGCAAGCCACTTGCCGCGGCAAATCGCCACCTCAGGGCTGCGCTCCGGCTCGCCCGCCCACGCGTCGCTCCGGGGTTTCCCCCAACGGCACGTGGTGGGGCGCCGCGCAGCCTGGGGTATGCGGTGGCATGCAGCCACCGGCGTGGCGAGCGGTGGCGCACCTAACGGTCAGCCTCGGTGCTGTCCGGGCGACCGTGACGGGCATTTAATGCCCTTGTCCCCTACCGTCAGAAGTAGGTACGATAACACTGTGCCGCGCCGCAGCGCCACTGTTCCCGCGCTGTTACAACTACCACCCCTTTTACACTTTTACCCCTTTCTCTTACGTTGACACCTGTCGGTGACCCCTTTGCGCTATAAAAGGAGGCCCGTGTGCAACGTAGAGGGGGTTCGGCGGTTGGCACATTCCAAGGTTCGGCGGTTGGCACATTCCAGGGTTCCGAGGTTCGGAGACTGGCGATCCAGACAGCCATACGCTCGGTGTAGCTAGCTCCCCAAGCTCCCGAGCTCCCCAGTTCAATACAGCCAAGCAGGAGTAGGGTTTTACGCGTCCATCGCGGCCCGAACCTGGGTAAACCGCCCGTGTGCTCGCCTCGATCTGCTCTCCGTGCTCCCTCCGCCCCCCTCACCGGACAAACGAAAGGGGCTCCGGCCCCATAGGTGGCCGCGGGGGACAGTTCCCCCCGACATCTTTGGCGCGCCAGGTAGGGGGCTCGCGTCGAGGTTGTGCGGATCAGATCCGGCGTTCGCGCGAGCGCGCTCTTCGTCAGCTTCTCCGAATTCGCTAGCTTCATCAACACCATGGCCCCGAAGAAGAAGGCTTCGGAGGTCGCGGGCCCGTCCGCGCCTCTCCCACCGCTACCAGAGCCGACGGTGGGCGGGGGAGACGCCGTCGGAGGGGTGGCCACCGGCGAAAACACTCGCGGTGCCACCAGATCCAAGGACAGGGCGGACGACCGACCCTCGGCCTCCGAGGGCGCGTCGCATCCGTTCCTACAAACGACGACCCAGCAGCGCCATGCCACAGGAGGTGGCATCCGCTTGCTGGACCAAGGGCAAACTGGAGGTTCACGGGACGCCCCGGGCCCCCGTCCGGACACGGGCAAGGCGAAGGCGCCGGGAAGGGACCCCGCTCTTTCTAACATTGTTAGGAGTCCGAGCGTATCCCGCTCCTCACGCCGCTCGCCCCCGTTCCCCTCCACTCCGGCAGAAGCGCTCGCGAGAGCGCAACTGCTCCTCGACTACCCTCCAACGGCTGACAAGGCCGAAGGCTGGAGGGCCACCATCCAGAGCCTGATCGCCTTCGCCAACAACGACACGCCGCAGCAGCCGGCGACCTCACGGCCGCGGCAGATCGAGAAGACGAAGGCCGACGGCGACAAGACCGCCGGGGCTGCAACCACCATGCACTCCCCGGCGCAGAAGCAGAAGACGCCGCCCCGCTGGAGCAACGCCGGCGACGGCTCTACGGCGTCGTCAGACCCGCGGACTCGCCGGGACCAGCGCCGAGTCCTCGACGAGCGGCAGCAAGAAGACGCTCGAACAAGGATTGAGCGCCGCCGAGAAGCTCGGCGGCAATCGGACCAGCGGGCTGGGAACGCCGTCGACGCGCACGCGCCCGGTGAACCAGGTGACTTACCGTACGCGGCAGGTTGCCCTGCGTTCACCCGTGAGCTGCGGCGCGTCCGGTGGCCCAGCACGAAGAACTTCAAGCCCGACGTACCGGAGAAGTACGACGGTAGGACGCACCCCTCGGAGTTTCTCAGCATCTACACGATCGCTGTGCAAGCTGCCGGGGGGCGCGACGAGAGGATATTGGCGAACTACTTCCCGCTCGTGCTTAAGCCGAACGTTCGTTCGTGGCTTATGCACTTGCCGGAAGGCTCCATTTCTTCCTGGGCGGATCTCTGCCATCAGTTTGTTGGCGCCTTCACGGGCGGCCACAAACCTCATGGCCAGGATAGTGACCTCCACATCCTAGCCCAGAAGGAAGGAGAACCCCTGCGCCAGTACATCCAGCGCTTCAGCCGCGTGCATCGCAACATCCCCGACGTTCACCCTGCCGCGGTCATCAGCGCGTTCCACCAGAACGTGCGTAACCGCCGCATGCGTGAAGAGATGGCCATGACCAAGGTCCGGGACGTCAGCGAGCTATATGCCCTGGCTGACAAGTGCGCGCGCGCGGAGGAGGGGAGGAGACTCCCCGGGGAGGATGCTGGCGCAGGAGAAAGCGACAGTGACGGCACCGCCCGGGCGAAGAGAAGCCAGCGGCGGAATAATAGGAGGAAGAACAGGAAAGAGGTGCTTGCCGTCGAGGAGTCCGGCAAGGAGGCCCTCGCCAAGCAAACGCGGGCTGGCGGCTCCGGCAAGGAGCCTGCCCCCGTGGCGGCAGCCGACAAGCAGGACGGCTCCGACAAGCAATACTGCAAGATCCACCGCACCAAGGGCCACGATCTCTCCAACTGCAAAAGCGTCGAGTACCTCGTCGTGCAGCAGAAGGCTGAGTACGAGAGGCGCGACAAGGGGAAGGCCCAGGGTGGGGGTGGCGGACCAAGCAAGAAGCGGCCGCCCATCGGACGGGGAGGACGCCGCGGCAAGGCCAAGCAGCGGCAAGGCGATCGGCCTCCCCGGGGCCGCGACGGCGATGAAGAAGACGACGACGAAGACATAGAAGACGAAGATAACAGCGAGCAGGAGTTCCAGAAGGCCACGGAAGTCCTATGCGTTGACGGCGGCGCCTCTCTGCACACCTCCCACCGCCAGCTTAAGCAGTGGGTGCGAGAGGTGAGCGCAGCAGAGCCGCCCGTGGAGTCGCGCAGGCTCCTCAAATGGTCCAGCACGCCCATCATTTTCGATCTTGAGGATCACCCCGACCGCACAACCGCGGTCGGGTGCTTGCCGATGCTGGTCTCACCCACCATCCGCAACCTCAAGGTCACCAAAATGTTGGTTGACGGCGGGGCCGGGCTGAACTTAATCTCCTCCGCTGTGATCAAGAAACTCCAGATCCCAAACGGCGAGCTCGAAGAGACCGGTTCTTTCCAAGGAATTAACCCGGGGAGGAGCAAGCCCAAGGGGAAGATTACTCTGCCTGTGACCTTCGGCGGCGAGCTCAACTTCAGGACTGAGCGCATCACGTTCGACGTCGCCGATATCCCGTTACCATACAATGGGATCCTCGGCCGTCCCGCTCTCGCCAGGTTCATGGCGGCTTCCCACCACGCCTACAACGTACTCAAGATGCCGGGGCCGATAAGCGTCATCACTGTCCATGGCGACAAAAAGGACGCGCTTATCTGCGCCGACAAGATCTACCGGGATGCAGCAGCCGCGGCAGAGAAGGACACACTTGCCGCTGAAGCCCCCGGGGGGAAGAAGACAAAGACCAAGCCCGGTAAATGCTCTGGGGCACACTCCGGCAACCGCACCTCTTCGGAGTGCTGCGCCGCCGTCGAGGACGTTCCATCGAGCTCCACCGACAAGTACAAGAAGGGAATGACCGCTCCTCCGGCAACCAAGAAGGTGTCCGCCAAGGGGGACGGCACTGGCGGTACCTTCACCATCAGTGCCACGCTTGACAGCAAATAGGAAAGCGCGCTCGTTGCCTTCCTGCGGGCGAATGTCGACGTGTTTGCCTGGCAACCGTCCGACATCCCCGGTGTTCCCAGGAGGGTGATTGAGCACAAGCTCGCTGTCTGTCCTCACGTGCGACCCGTCAAGCAGAAAGTGAGAAAGCAAGCCGTGGAGCGTCAAGAATTCATCAGCGAAGAGATCAAGAAGCTAGAGGCAGCAGGCCTAGTGAGAGGTGTGATCCATCCAACGTGGCTGGCCAATCCGGTCGTAGTGCGCAAAGCCAATGGGAAGTGGAGACTGTGCATAGACTTCACCGATGTGAATAAAGCATGTCCCAAGGATCCATTTCCCTTGCCGCGCATTGACCAGATTGTTGACTCCACTGCCGGATGTGAGCTACTCTCTTTTCTTGATGCATACTCAGGCTACCACCAAGTCTTTATGGCCAAAGAAGATGAAGAGAAGACCGCATTTATCACTCCATGTGGCACCTATTGCTTCGTACGCATGCCGTTTGGACTGAAGAATGCGGGATCAACGTTTGCGAGGGTAGTGCACACTGCTTTCGAGCCACAGATCCATAGGAACGTGGAGGCCTACATGGACGACATCGTGGTGAAGAGCAGGAGCAAGGAAACCCTGGTCCAAGATCTGGAAGAGACATTTCAGAACCTGCGCAAGATACAGCTCAAGCTGAACCCTGAGAAGTGCGTTTTCGGAGTCCCCTCCGGCAAGCTTCTCGGGTTCTTTGTGTCACAGAGGGGGATTGAAGCTAATCCCGACAAGATCAAAGCCATCGAGCAGATCGAAGCCCCAGAGCGCGTCAAGGACGTCAGAAAGCTTGCAGGTTGTGTGGCCGCCCTCAGTCGGTTCATTTCAAGGTCTGCAGAACGCGCCCTGCCCTTCTTTAAGATCTTGAAGAGGGCAGGTCCCATGCAGTGGACTCCAGAAGCGGAGGCGGCGCTGCAAGATTTGAAAAGGTACCTATCCTCCACTCCAATACTTGTCGCACCTAGACCACAGGAGAAGTTGTTGCTATACCTAGCGGCAACCAACCAGGTGGTTAGTGCTGCGTTAGTGGCGGAGAGGGAGGCCGACGAGGGGTCTATACCACCTGCAAGCGAGTCCAGCGACAAGCGGGGGGCTGCTCCGGCAAGCTCTGGCCCCGACAAGGACAACCCTGCGCAGGAACAGGATGGAGCGCGGAAGAAGATGGTGCAGCGCCCGGTGTATTTTGTGAGTTCCCTCTTGCAGGGGGCTAGATCAAGATACTCTGGGGTGCAGAAGTTGCTTTTCGGCCTCCTCATGGCCTCGAGAAAGCTGCGCCATTACTTCCAAGCACATGAGATAAAAGTAGTCACTCGCTTTCCGCTGAAGAGGATATTGCACAATCCCGAGGCAACAGGCAGGATCGTCGAGTGGGCACTGGAGCTGTCGAGCTTTGGACTCAAGTTTGAAAGTACTTCAACCATACAGAGCCGAGCTTTGGCAGAATTCATAGCTGAGTGGACCCCGACGCCAGATGAAGAAGCCCAAGAAACGAGCGCGCCCGTACAAGAAGCAACAAGCGAGTGGGTAATGTACTTCGATGGTGCCTTCTCGCTGCAAGGCGCCGGTGCTGGCGTGGTACTCATCGCGCCCACCGGAGAGCACCTCAAGTATGTTATCCAGATGCACTTCCCAAGAGAGCAAGCAACCAACAATACTGCTGAGTATGAGGGCTTGCTCGCCGGCCTCAGGATTGCGGCCGAACTTGGGATCAGGAAGCTGATTGTGCGGGGAGATTCTCAACTGGTGGTCCGGCAGGTCAACAAGAACTACCAGAGCCCTCTGATGGAAGCTTACGTGGATGAAGTGAGGAAGCTGGAAGAACACTTTGGAGGGCTGCAAATGGAGCACGTCCCGAGAGCTCAGAATGAGATAGCAGACGGCCTTTCGAAGTGTGCTTCGTTGAAGTTACCTGTGGAACCAGGGACCTTCTTACTCAAGCTGACTCAACCATCCGTTACACCATCAGTTGGGCAGTCCAAGAAAAGGAAGTTGGTCTCCGGCGACTACTTGCAGGCGAACCTTCCTGAGACCGCCGCCAAGGTCCCCAAGATCAACAACCAGAACGCCGGAGGACAGCCCGCTCCTGCGGGTCCCAGGATCCGTCCAGTCGAAGCAGGTGTCCCCGGTAAGCCTTGCTCCGGCAAGCAGATCAGCGGTCTGGGCGCTGAGGAACGGTCCGCTCCTGCGGATCCGAGGATCCGTTCAGTCGAAGCGGGGGTTCCCGACAAGCTTTGCCCCGGCAAGCTTGCCGGGGGATCACCGGCTCCGGCGGAACCAGAGGTTCTTGCCGTAGAAGCCGGGGTCCCCGCAGCGGCCTTCATGCCTTTGGTCCTTGCCGTCGAGCCCCAGGCTCCGGCATGGGCGCAGCAGATCGTCCGTTTTCTGCAAACTGGAGAACTTCCCGACGACCCAGAAGAGATGGAGAAGATCACCAGGCAGTCAAGTATGTACCAGTTCGTGGACAACGAGCTGTACAGAAGAAGACTCAACGGTGTCAGGTTGAAGTGCATCTCCAGGGAAGACGGACAGAAGCTGTTGGCAGAGATACACGGAGGCATATGCGGCCATCACATTGGCGCAAGAGCACTTGTCGGGAAAGCCTTCCGGCAAGGGTTCTTCTGGCAAGAAGCCCTCCAAGACGCAACTGCACTAGTAACCAAGTGTGAAGCGTGCCAGTTCCATGCAAAACAGATTCATCAGCCCGCTCAAGCTCTCCAAACAATCCCTTTATCCTGGCCCTTCTCGGTCTGGGGGCTCGATATCCTCGGCCCTTTTCCCCGAGCCGTCGGGGGCTTCGAGTACTTGTACGTTGCCATCGACAAGTTCACGAAGTGGCCAGAAGTGGAGCCAGTGAGGAAGGTGACCGCGCAGTCAGCTGTCAAGTTCTTCCGGTCGATCGTCTGCCATTTCGGAATCCCCAACAGAATCATCACCGACAACGGGACACAATTCACAAGTCGCGCCTTCATGCAATACGCCCGGGATCTCGGCGCCAAGGTCTGTTTCGCTTCGGTTGCTCACCCCAGGAGCAACGGTCAAGCTGAAAGGGCCAATGCTGAAGTGCTGCGCGGACTCAAGACCAGGACCTTCGACAGGCTGCGCAAGTGCGGAAGAAATTGGATTGAGGAGCTGCCGGCGGCTCTTTGGTCAATCAGAACGACACCAAGTCGAGCCACCGGACAGACACCCTTTGCTCTAGTCTATGGAGCGGAAGCAGTTATCCCCACGGAACTCGAATACGGATCTCCTCGGGTGCTCGCTTATGACGAGCTCGAGCAAGAGCGGCTGCGCCAAGATGACGCGCTGCTCCTTGAGGAAGGACGTCTCCAGGCTGCGGTACGAGCTGCTCGATACCAACAAGCCTTGCGTCGCTACCATAGCCGCAAGGTTAAGGCCAGGAGTCTCGAAGAAGGCGACCTTGTTCTCCGGCGCACTCAGTCGGCCAAGGATTCCAACAAGTTGACGCCAAAGTGGGAAGGACCTTATCGGGTGAGACAAGTCACGAGGCCTGGCGCTGTCCGCCTCGAGACCGAAGACGGCGTACCAGTGAGCAACTCCTGGAACATAGAGCATCTTCGCAAGTTTCACCCATGAGGCGCGGTTGCCGTAACCCGCTCCGGCAACCATCGGTTTGTATAGGCCTTGCCACTGTTGCATGTAACCCCTTGTACAAAGCCAGGCGAAGCCCCTGGCACCAGATCAAGTTGCCCTGTTAGGCGACCTTGTTCTTCGGCACGTTCAGTCGGCCAAGAATTATAACAAGTCGACGCCGAAGCAGGAAGGCCCTTATCGGGTGAAACGAGTCGCGAGGCCCGGCGCTGTCCGCCTCAAGACCGAAGAGGGCCTACCAGTGAGCAACTCCTGGGAACATAGAGCATCTTCGCAAGTTTCGCCCATAAGGCGCGGTTGCCGTGATCCGCTCCGGCAACCATCGGTTTGTACAGGCCTTGCCGCTGCTGCATGTAACCCCTTGTACAAAGCCAGGCAAAGCCCCTGGCATCAGATAAAGTTGCCCTGTTAGGCGACCTTGTTCTTAGGCACGTTCAGTCGGCCAAGAATTATGACAAGTCGACGCCGAAGCAGGAAGGCCCTTATCGGGTGAGACGAGTCGCGAGGCCCGGCGCTGTCCGCCTCGAGACCGAAGAGGGCCTACCAGTGAGCAACTCCTGGGAACATAGAGCATCTTCGCAAGTTTCGCCCATAAGGCGCGGTTGCCGTGATCCGCTCCGGCAACCACCGGTTTGTGCAGGCCTTGCCGATGTTGCATTTAAGCCCTCGTACAAAGCCAGGCGAAGCCCCTGGCCGAAAATAAAGAAGCGCTGGCGCCCTAGATTTTAGCATGCATGCTGAGTCAGAGTCTCGTCCTTGGTTAGGGTTGTCAGTTCCTAACTGTCGCTAACCCCTAACTTAGAGGTCGAGTCCGCGTCTTTTTCCCGTCCTTTCCCTTTGGCTCGCAGGAATTGAGTGTCCTTGCCGAGACGCTCAAGGACAAGGGAGAGGAGAAGGACGAGCCAACACCTACGCCCCGGCGAGCCAGAGTCGCCGGGGGCTGCAATCTCAGATAAGTTTTGCATCCCTCATCATGCATTCTCTTGTGGACTGTGGAATTTGAAAGCCTCCTTTCCTCCTGAAAAGCTACCGTGCTCTCTTAGCGGCAAGCCCCAGAGCGCGTTCCTGGGGCCCGTTTCGATAGCAGCCGCGGCAGCAAGGGGGAGGGAAGTGAGGGGCCGGAGCCCGCCTGCTCCCCGCCTCCGCCAAGGGCATGAGAAAGGTCGAGCAGTGCGGGGGAGCGGCTGGGCCTGTTGCCGGGCGAGAAACTGTCTATCTTAAACGATGTAAAGGATTCGTTCCTTACCGCGGTTTCCACCCGCGAGACAAATGATCCGGCAAACATCCCCTTTTCATTAAAAACATTCCACTCAGGTACAGTTCAGAGAGAATGAAAAACATGAAAGAAGGGATTACAAGACTTAAACGCAACTAAGGCCCGAAGGCTTACAAGCTGAAAAGAGATAAGGTGCCCGTAATCCCTTTCTTGTCTCTCTCCTCACGAGGTGGGGCAAGTAGGCGAAGAGGGCGAAGGGGGCGCCTAGACGAGCTACGGGTGGCAGAAGACACCAAGAGAAGATCCGGGGGCTCCGTCCGGGGGTCTCCGGAGGCTGAAGAAGACGGAGGCGCCGGAGGCAGAGCTGGAAGATGGGGCAGCGGCCTTGCCGCCAGCCTCTTCCTCTTCCCCAGCCTTGCCACTCCGGCCGCCCAAGGAGATCAAGCCCCTCCGGCAAGAGGAGCTTGCCGGGTCGAAGAGAAGACCCCGGTGGTCGTCGCCGAGAGCAAGGGTGACGACGGCGTCTGGGGCGCATCTGGAACACGAGGCATCGGAGCGTCAGCCAGCTGTCGAAGTCGGCCCGTACTCCGACTTCGCGGCCTTCGACGTCCGCCCTCAGCCCTCCTCAGCAGCCCCCCCTACGCCAGTCGCCCGAGGAGACGACCCCGGGGAGTTCACGGAGCCCGACGCGGATGATGGGGCCGCCGGCGCCACACGGAGCTGCGACCGACGCCTAGTCGGACCCGTCATTCCGGCGGCTGCTCCCCTCGTCATCGCTGTCGCTCCCCTCCTCGTCACTCTCGCTCGAGGAGGAGCCCTCGCTGTCGGAGGAGCTATCTTCGCAGCACCGGGCCCGGATGCCGAGGCCCCAGAAGGCCTTGACGGAGAGGAGGTCCTCCCCCACTAGCTTAAAGTGGAGAGTGAACCCCTCCGTCAAGCTGTGGATCCGGGCGAACGTCTTCCACCCGCGGCCCAGACACGCCACGCCGGGGGCTCGGGACTCGACGTGGACTCGCGTCCCACTGATCCCGCAGCCCCTCATGCGCAGGTTTAACGTCTCAGGCTGCTCCACCTCCAACACGCTCGCGAATGGAGCGGGAAGCCGGAGGCGGCGACGAGGCGCCCGGCGCAGCCTGATAATGAACTCACAAGGGTCGTCCCCGAGATGGACCGCGGGAAGGAACGGAGCCGCTGCCGGAGGCAAGGGCGGCGCATCGATCCGCCCGCCCCGAGCGCCTCGTCCACGGCCTCGTCCGCGACCTCGCCCTCTCCCTCTTCCCCTGACGACCGGCTCCGCCGCCGCGGACGCAAGGGGAGGAGGGGCGCGTTGCCTAGCAGACACCCTCGCGGCAACCGAAGAAGAACCAGGGTTCCCCCCCTCCATCGCAGATGGGGGGAGCAAACCAGAAGCAGAAGGAGGAAGGAGATGGAGTGCGGATTCCCGTTGCCCCCTTTCGCTCCTTATAAAGGGGCGGAGTGGGGACGCGGCCGCCTCGCTCCTCCAATAGAAGCGGAGAAAGGGCAGGCGACTGGGGCCGACCCACTGCACCGACCCGCGCCGGCCCGACTCCCTGCCGCCGCCGCCGCGACTCCGAGTGCATGAGGACCACGTGGTGGGCGCGCAAAACCGAGGCGACGGGCGGGACGCCCTCTCCCCATCCCGTGATTATGGGGAACGGACGCCTCGAAAACCGCGCCTCACCCCCATTCATTTATCGAGCCGCGCCTCCGCACCTCCCTCCACTCGAAGAGGGAATGGGCGCCCCGCCCCCACGACGCCGCGATAAGCGCGCGCCGCCTGGGGAAGGCGCGGCGGACGCGGAGTTAAGGAGCAGCGCGACCAAGGCCACGCGTGCCCGTGCACTGTTAGGGCCTGGCCCAACGACGCTCGGCACCGTGTGTGGCCCAGGCCCGGGGGCTCCTGTCGGTGTACTAAAGTAGGGGTACCTTAGTACCCCAGACTTGTGCACGGGCAGTTGTAGCACCCTGCGGCGAGGCCCGCCCAGGAAGCGTCAAGAGAAGACCAAGCATTCAAGACAAGGCCCCCGGCAAGAGGAGCTTGCCGGGCCAAGAAGGCAAGGCCCCGGCAAGAGGAGCTTGCCGGGACGACCAAGCCCATCTAAGACCATTCAAGAACAAAGTACACAAGACAGAAGATCGAGACCCCGGCAAGAGGAGCTTGCCGGGAAGGCCGAACCCAGGCTCCACAAGAGAAGCCCGCCGCGGCGCCCCGCGCGCCCCGGCAAGGCCTGATAGCCGGCAAGCTATCAGGCACAGGAAGACGACCCCCGCGGCAAGCCACTTGCCGCGGCAAATCGCCACCTCAGGGCTGCGCTCCGGCTCGCCCGCCCACGCGTCGCTCCGGGGTTTCCCCCAACGGCACGTGGCGGGGCGCCGCGCAGCCTGGGGTATGCGGTGGCATGCAGCCACCGGCGTGGCGAGCGGTGGCGCACCTAACGGTCAGCCTCGGTGCTGTCCGGGCGACCGTGACGGGCATTTAATGCCCTTGTCCCCTACCGTCAGAAGTAGGTACGATAACACTGTGCCGCGCCGCAGCGCCACTGTTCCCGCGCTGTTACAACTACCACCCCTTTTACACTTTTACCCCTTTCTCTTACGTTGACACCTGTCGGTGACCCCTTTGCGCTATAAAAGGAGGCCCGTGTGCAACGTAGAGGGGGTTCGGCGGTTGGCACATTCCAAGGTTCGGCGGTTGGCACATTCCAGGGTTCCGAGGTTCGGAGACTGGCGATCCAGACAGCCATACGCTCGGTGTAGCTAGCTCCCCAAGCTCCCGAGCTCCCCAGTTCAATACAGCCAAGCAGGAGTAGGGTTTTACGCGTCCATCGCGGCCCGAACCTGGGTAAACCGCCCGTGTGCTCGCCTCGATCTGCTCTCCGTGCTCCCTCCGCCCCCCTCACCGGACAAACGAAAGGGGCTCCGGCCCCATAGGTGGCCGCGGGGGACAGTTCCCCCCGACACTCTCTGATCATGAGCATGTTGATTATTTGTGAGTAGTTACTTTTGTTATTGAGGTCACGGGAGAAATCATGTTGCAAGTAATCATGTGAACTTGATATGTGTTCGATATTTCGATAGTATGTATGTTGTGATTCCCTTCGTGGTGTCATGTGAACATCGACTACATGACACTTCACCATATTTGGGCCTAAGGGAATGCATTGTGGAGTAGTAAATAGATGGTGGGTTGCGAGAGTGACAGAAACTTAAACCCAGTTTATGCACTATTCTGTAAGGGACCGATTGGATCCTAGAGTTTAATGCTATGGTTAGGATTTATCCTTAACTAGTTGACCCGTTGCGCCAAATGGCGCAGAGACCTGCTGAAGACATATTGTCGATGAAAATAGTTTCATGCTGCATGAACCTTCGACTAAATCATGCTATTTTTTAAACATGTTTATTACGTTGTTAAATAATAATCCGGGAAAAGGGAAACTTTGCATAATATGAATATGCTTGGTTTGAAAATATGGGCACTATGATGAGAGAGTAATGTTGGCATGGTTGTAGTTTTTTAGAAAGTTTGGAAACATGGTTATCATGATGAGAAACCTGGCCATGCATATTTTTCCTGCAAAAAAGAGAAAAAAGATAAGAAACCAAAGAAAAAACATGTCTTTGTTGTGCATATACGGAGATATAGGGATCAGGAGGTATTAGGATAGCCCATATGTTATTTAGCCCAACCCACGTAGAGAGAGTGAAGACTATCTATCCCCTTCCTTTCTTTCTCGGTTCGTCAGCTGGGTAACAAATGGCGCGGAGACCCACTGAGTCCATGTTCAGCATGAAAAGAAATTCCATGTTTTAGTTGTTTTAGTAGCGGGCAAGCATATATGATAACAAATTTAACCCCCTTTAATTAAAAAATTGTCTACAATGAGATATACACACACATTTTAATTTATCTCTGACCCAAATGGCGTAGAGTCCGATTTGATACCATGGGAGTGTTTAAAATATTTGCATTTTTTCAATAACTTTATATTTGAGCAAGCGCAAAGACCATGTCAAATCCAAAGTGTTTTGAAAATATTTGACTGTGCTAGTAGAAGGAGGTTTTAGCAACATTAGGGTAGCATGCATATTCTGTTATCTTATTCAGGTAACATAGAGCCAAATGGCGCAAGGTATATGACATACAACTTTTCCGAAAAGATGCGATGTGATATCTTCCTTGACCTAATGTTCAAACATATTTGGAGATCAAACCCATAATTGGTGTCACCTGTCTTAATTAAAACCCAAAACACCTACCTTGTGCAACATGGCCTTTTACATTGGGAACAATTAATAGCACAAACAGAGTTCAGATATTACATGTTACATAAGACTTTAGCTTGAGAAACTGTCCTGTTATAGGTATATAAATTTCCTACTTTTAATCACAGCAGCAAACAAGAACCTTCTTAAATGGCAAACTCCCTTATCTGTTTCAAAATTCAACTTGTGAACACAGGTGAAAAATTTTATCAACGCACAATAAAATATTGAACACACATAATAGTCTAGTTGGGAATCCAAATGATTGACTTTGATACATCAGCATACACTCGAATCATAGAAAATTTGTTCTTTCGGGAAATGGAAACTAACATCAACAAGTCACATGCTCCATCCGCCCTTTGGACTGCTCTCTCCTCATGCCTCCCCTTCAATCACTCACCATATTAATAACACTTGAATACGAAAAACCACTTATGAATTATACAGGCATGCAAAATATTGTATACTGTGAAGCATAGCAATGCCACTAAGTAAGATGGGCAGTCTCATATTTAAAAATAGAAAATATAATAAACTATGTATTAAAGAGATATGGTCTAGAATGGTCTAATATAAACCCATATATTTTCTGTAAAAAGTTTCCTTTTTGTGAACTATACCATCTTTAAAAGATAGGTCAAATTGTTAAAAACTGACATGTAAACAACAAACACAAACTATAGCCAGTCACCAGTCAGCAAAGCCCTATTTTTTTGCAAGGCCAACATCACGGCAACCATCACTCATGGCCTGCCTTGGAGACACGACATGAAGGTCGCCAAAGGTCAGCGCTGCTACAGGTGTTTCTATTCACATCATCAATAGTTCATGTATGCACCTATTAGGCAATTCCAAGTTTTCATTCATATGTATCCTCTTCAAAGGATATGGGGTACACGGTAGCTGGACGGGGAGCTGCAGCCTAAGATAACCTGAATCAGCAAATATAGAAACTACCCTGCAGTTCTAAAGATCTGAAATACAACTGCATGGACAAAGTTTTGCTGCGAAAGAATCATACGTGTATATATAGTAGCGTGTTGTTGATTCCACAGAGCAAATTTACCATCAGCTAAGTTGGTCCTTTCGTTGTGCATGAACTCATACACAAGTATGTTCTTCCTGTCTTGCTGACTGTAACCAGTGAATGTTACTAGGTTCCAATGACGTATTCCAGAAAGCAATGCTACCTAAAACAAGTAGACCTTCACAGCAGACTACTCCCTTCATCCCAAAATAAGTGTCTCAACTCTATTACAACTTTGTAACAGAGTTGAGACACTTATTTTAGGACGGAGGGCGCACATGTAAGCCAGCCAACTCATCAGGACAACATCGGCAAGAAAAGAAATGCATAAGCATATGGTACATTATCATGCAACGATGCAATCATAGCATGATATGGCTGTTCAATAGACCATTACAACAGACCACAAGAGGGGATGTGCAGATACAGAGTGCAAAGGAAATTTCAAAAGGCAGGAACTGAAATTGCAGAAACATAAAAGAAGAATTACTACTAATCTAAGATAGTGAGGAAGCAATTGTCATATGCTCAAAGCACATTAATATAGGTCATTGGATAAACAAAAAAACAGAATAGTCGAACATATCAGGATCTTTTTCACAACAGGACCAAGCCATACTATAAAAGCATAAACAAGTAAACACATGAGAAGGTGCACATAAATTTAACTACTTGGCATAAAATAACATAAGTTCATCATCTAACAACAAGAGCCTACACCGGTATATAATTATAGAAGATATTATTTATGCAGATATGATGATATATAACCCTATTAGATTATTCAATTTGATGTGATGCTAAGAAGCACACATCTGAGCCGTCTATTTCTTTTCTCAAAGAAAATGACACCAGGATTATTTTTAGTAAGAAGTGCAACAACAATCATGCCTCAGCTGATAAATAATAAAGGAGTACTCATAATATATACAAACTTGACTCAAAGAGCATTGTATTGTCCATTTTGAACATAAATCAAGCAAACCAACATGGGCTCTCCACAAAAACTGCACTATAATTCTTGAGATGGGCTGAAACAAGAAGGCAAGTAACTTGCAACCAAATAAGAGGATGCCATAATTGCTAGTGAGGCCTGCCCCAAAACCTAAGTTGCGCTCTTCCCTACCCCTATTCTGTACATATACTGGAAAAAGTGTCCAACCGGGAGCATATTCAAAATCTACAGCTCCTTGGAAGAAGGCCCTTCTCCATAGTAACACTAAGCAAGCTTACGAAGGTCTTGTGATTTTATTTGAACAAGCTTATTATGTGGAAGTAAAACCATTCTAATAACTATGGAGCTGCAAAGGTATACTCCAAACAATGATGAGATACAGTGACAATTCTGGTACAGAGCATAATGTTCATGAGATACATATAGTGAAAACTGTGGTATGGGAATGGCCAATTAGGATCCCTGGTCTTAAACAAATACCTAATATCCAAACTTCCAATTATTATAGAATGATGCGTATGTGTATATAATTAGCTGCACGTACAGTATATTCCTTCATTTGAAAACACTTGTCCTTAACCTCTCAAGTTTTAGTTAATTAATCAGTCACATATAATTGTCAGCATATATTATAGGCAGATAGAAGTACGTGAACAAACTCTAGGACAGGGCATCGTGCTTCTGTCAGGAGGATTCCCGGAGCAGGTGAGAAACTACGGCAAGCTCCTCTGTAGTCGCCTTCACCTCCTCCATGTACACCTATGTGAAGAACAAGAGGCACAAACCATGAGCTTAACTAACATTTGGCATCTCGTACTGCTAAGAAACCACACCTGAAAGCTATCGTCCTCCCCTAAGCACTCCTCCTTGTGCATTTATACAAACAACTATCGTCCTCCCCTAAGCACTCCTCCTTGTGCATTTATACAAACATCTAGTGCTTGCATCTGCAATCTCAAAGGCAAAACAAATAGTAGTTTCAGAGCTTTAGAAGGCTGTCCCATTTTGCACGGTATGCTTTCAGCTATGCAGAACCGGATGTTGTACTACTTATTTCAGAGTCAAGACATATTTCAATCTGTAAAAGAAACCTGCCATGAATCATCTTCTACTCTAGAAATTTGATTTATCACGGATAGGCATATAGATTGGTTAGTAAAACATATCTTCTTTGGATTATTCTACCAGGATATATAATAAAACTTCACCTCTCAGGTCCTTTTTCAGGATCATGCCAATATATACTTCAAAACAGCATGTCAAAATTTAGATAATCCATTGAGATAAAACATGTGATTGATCAGTGTGAGCCACATTGCTTCTATTTTTGAAACACACTACTTGGACAAATGTAAACATTGGTAATACACTACTAAGATAAAACTTGATAACATGGGTTTAGTGACTATACAGTAAAATGTGTATATCTTATGGCTCAGGGGTGTGATAAATTACACTTTAGAATTTGAATAATAGTTTCGAAAATAATAGAAACTTCCCCACTTTGACGTTCCTCAACACAAGGAGCTTGTAACAAATCTGGAACCACTCCAGCCGTATACACATTAGTCCATGGCAAACATCTTAACTGAAGAATAATCTTATGATCTAATATCTTTAGAAATAGCTGAAACTTATTTCTTCTAAGACGGTTACTACAGGTATGAAATCACCCCAGCTATTAGTACGTGTTGGTGGGAACGACACCTATGGGATCACAAGAATCCCTACTACGGTTGCGGGGCACGGGGTCGTGAGAAGAGCAGATCAAACAGATAGCACACGGTTCGTTTACCCAGGTTCAGGCCGCGAGGATGCGTAAAACCCTACTCCTGCTTTGGTGGATTGTATATCTGTGTTCTTGAACTAGCAATGGGGCGTGAGGAGCTCCAAAAAGCCGAATCCCCCTCCTGGCCGCCTTGGGCCTCCTTTTATAGGGAAAGGGGTTGCCACAGTGGCACACAGGAGGTGGAATGCGAGGTTATCCCTCGCATTACATGACAAGGCGCATTTAATGCGTCTTGCTTAGGTGTCCTTGCTTTATCGGGGACGGGGGAGAGCCCTGTCTCGTCCGTCGCTGCTCCCTCTCGCGTCGACACGCGCCCTGGCCAGCGGTGCCCGCGGTGCCATGTAGGCAGGCAGCTGAGGTGGCGCAGTGGTGGGTCTCCACGAAGATCCGCATGCCGCCACGCAGGTGCCTTCCCAGCTGGTTGGGTCGGCAGCTGCATGCAAACGGCGGTGGAGGTCTGATTGGCGTGGGCCTGATGGTGGCCCTACGGGTGTTCATGGCAAGGGCCTTGCCGGGGCCCCGACAAGGTTCTTGCCGTGGCGCCTGCTGTCATCCCCGGCAAGAGCCCTTGCCGGGGGCCTTGTGGTCCTCCTTGGCTGGGATCCCGCCGAGGATCATTATCTTCTAAAGTGTGTATCTGATCTTGAATGTCTTCACAAAGATCTGCATGCCACCACGGGGACGCCTCCCGAATCCTTGCCCCATGGGGGCAGTGGACTCAAGGGTGACTCGCTCCGTAGGTGTGGGGCGAGCTGCCACGGCAAGGGTCTTGCCGGGTTTGCTAAAACCGCCTCCCGGCAAGGATCTTGCCGGGGGAGTCCGCTTCGTCCCCTTTGCTCCTTGTGGTCTTGGTCTTGGCGTCGTTCTGCTTCTCTCGAGCTTCGGCCTTACCTTGGCTCACCTCCCTTGCCTTGCTCAGTGTGGTGGTGCCCGTGGCTCAGACTGCCCGTGCACAGTTATAGGGGTACAAAAAAGTGTACCCCTCTTTTTGTACACCGACAGGAGCCCCCGGGCCTAGGCCACACGTAAGCGCAATCGCGTCGTTGGGCTAGGCCCAAAAACGGTGCGCGGGCAGGCGGGGCGGTTTTTACCGCGGTAAGTCTCTTCGCACGCTGCGCTTACCATGCTTCCCGCACGTGGCGCGGCATCAGGAGGCATGTGTGACGTGGGCGGCATGCGTGGGGCTGAGCTCTGCACGCATGCGTCACGTCATAGTAAAGGGGGCGGTTCGCCTTCCCCATAAACGGAGGGAGGCGTGGAGGCGCGGACCATTGCTGGACGGGGCCGAGGCGTGGTCTTCAAGGCGTCCACTCCCCACGATCACGGGGTGGGGAGAGGTCGCCTCACCCGTCGCCTCGTTCCTGCACGCCTGCCATGTGGCTCTCATGCGCTTGGGGTGGCGAACGGTGGAGGCAGGAAACCGGGCCGCCGCGGGCTGGGGCAGCGGGTTGGTCCCAGTTCCCTGCGCCTTCCGCGTCTTGATTGGCTGAGCGGGGCGGCCGAGCCCCCACCCCGTCCCTTTATAAAGAGCGGGAGGGGGGATGGCGTCCCGCATTCTTTCATCTCCTCCTTCCTTCAGCTTCTGCTCCCCCCTTCCATCCGCCATGGAGAGAGGGAATCCTGGTCCTTCAACGGTGGCAGCGAGGGTCGCCGCTCGACAACACGTCCCTCCTTCTCCTACACCTGCGGTGGCAGAGCCAGCCGCGAGGGGAAGGGGGAGGGGGCGAGGCCGAGGCGCTCGGGGAAGAGGAGGATGGGGCGGCGTGCCGGGCTCGCCTCCGCCAGCAGTTCCTCCTCCCACGGAGGGCCATGTTGGGGATGACCCCTGCGAGTTCTTCGTCAGGCTGCGCTGGCCGCCTCGTTGTTGCCTTCGTCTCCCGACTCCATTCGCGCGGGAGATGGAGCTGGATCCGCCTGAGTCATTGCGGCTGCACATGAGGGGCTGTGGGACCAGCAGCACGTGGGTTCGCGTCGAGTTCCCAGCCCCTCACGTGATGTATCTTCATCGGGGATGGAAGACGTTCGCTCATATCCACCGCTTGACGGAGGGGCTCACTGTCCATTTCAAGCTGATGGAGGGCGGCCTCCTCTCCGTCAAGGTCTTCGGGCTCTTCGGGACCCATGCAAGGTGCTGCGTGGAGAGCTCTTCTGATAGTGAAGACTCCTCCTTAGGCGGGAGTGACGAGGAGGACAGCGGCAGCAACGACGAGGGTAGCAGGCGGCAGGATGACGGGTCCGACTAGGTGTCGGGCGCCGCTCCATGCGGCACCGGCGACCCCATCATCCGTGTTGCCGGCTCCCTGAACTTCTCGGGGTCGTCTCCTTGGGCGGCTGGCGTTGGGAGACCACGGAAGAGGAAGAGGGCGGGCGGCAAGGCCGTCAAATCAGAGTACGCGGGCACCGGTGCCTTCGACGTGTGCTGACGTCCTGCCGCCTCGTCTTCGAGCTCTGCTTCCGGCGCCGCCATCACCATCCAGCCTTCGGACGGCCACCGAGATGTTCTCTTGGTGTCTTCTGCCACCCGTAGGTCGCCTAGGCGCCCCTTTTTCCCTTTTCGCCTCCTGGACCCGCCTCCTGAGGAGAGGGACAAGAAAGGGATTACAGGCATGAGGGAGTCCTGGATTAGGGGGTGTTCGGATAGCCGAACTATACCTTCAGCCGGACTCCAGGACTATGAAGATACAAAGTTGAAGACTTCGTCCCGTGTCCGGAAGGATCTTTTCTTGGCGTGGAAGGCAAGCTGGGTGTGCGGATATTCAAGATCTCCTACCAATGTAACCGACTCTGTGTAACCCTAACCCTATCCGGTGTCTATATAAACCGGAGGGTTGTAGTCCGTAGGACAACCATCATCATACACAATCATACCATAGGCTAGCTTCTAGGGTTTAGCCTCCTTGATCTCGTGGTAGATCCACTCTTGTACTACCCATATCATCAATATTAATCTAGCAGGAGTAGGGTTTTACCTCCATCGGGAGGGCCCGAACCTGGGTAAAATAAAGTGTCCCTTGTCTCCTGTTACCATCCGACCTTGACGCACAGTTCGGGACCCCCTACCCGAGATCCGCCGGTTTTGACACCGACATTGGTGCTTTCATTGAGAGTTCCTCTGTGTCGTCGCTTTTAGGCCCGATGGCTCCTTTGATCATCAACAACGATGAGGTCCAGGGTGAGACTTTCCTCCCCGGACAGATCTTCGTCTTCGGCAGCTTCGCTCTGCGGGCCAATTCGCTTGGTCATTTGGAGCAGATCGAAAGCTACGCCCCTGGCCATTAAGTCAGGTTTGGAAGCTTAAACTACACGGCGGATATCCGCGGAGACTTGATCTTCGACGGATTCGAGCCACAGCCAAGCGCGTCGCACTATCTCGAGGGGCATGATATAGCTCTGCCTCCGAACAGTGCCCTGGAGGCCGCACACGCTCTGGCCCCGATCCTTGACTCGGAGCCCGCCGCGTTCTCCGAGGATGAGCGGTTGGACGTCACCTCAGGGGCTGCGATCTCAAAGGCGATCGAGCCGAACGCCAGCCCCGCACTCCGCATGGCTCACGACTCCAAGGAGCCGGACTCCTCTCCGAACTCCGGGCCTTCCGTGCCCCTGCAGATCGAGTCTGATTGGGCACCTGTAATGGAGTTCACCGCTGCGGACATCTTTCAGTGCTCACCTTTTGGTGATATTCTGAATTCTCTCAAGTCTCTCTCTTTATCAGGAGAGCCCAGGCCGGACTATGGCCTGCGAGGTTGGGATTCGGACGACGAAGAAATTCAAAGCCCACCCACCACCCACTTAATAGCCACTGTCAAAGATTTAACCGACATGCTCGACTTCGGATCCGAAGACTTCGACGGTATAGACGACGAGGGAGGTGACGAATTGGAACCAGCACCTATAGGGCACTGGGCCTCCACCCCACCTAATGATGTATTCATGGTGGATACCCCTAAAGGAAACGACAATGAGGAAAAAGGGGGCGAAAAAAGAGGTAAAACATCCGAAAAGCAGTCAAAACGGCGACGTAAACGCCGAGCCAAAACCCGCCTCGATCAAAACCTAGCCCTAGAGCAGGATGAGCCAGTAGATAACGAGCTTGCCTCAGAACAGTCGTCCGAACAGGGCAACACGGATAGAGAGGACGGACAGCCCTCTCCCGGCCATAACAGAACTCCGGACGATCTCACATCGGACAAAACCATGGAGCAGAAGAATCTCCATGAAAGGCTCGTTGCCACGGCATGTAGCCTGAAAAAGCAGAAGCGGAAGCTGAAGATGGCGGAAGATGCACTCAAAACAAGATGGAGCAAAGTAATCAAGACTGCAGACAAATACGGCAACAGCCGCCGCACCAAAAGCTATCCGACAAGAAAACTACTGCCCGAATTCGACCAGGAGGCCGCACGGTCGGATAGATGACCCCACGACCACTATAAAAAGGCAAGCGGCGCCGCACTTAATGCGGCATGCGACCCAATCAAAGACTCGCACCAGGGCCCATCCAGGTCCATTTACGGGCGAAGAAAGCAAACTTTCACAAGCAATGCAAAAATTCCACCATCAGAATCCGGCACACCCAAATACAGGGGCGCCGCACACCCCCTATGTTTCACCGATGAGGTACTGGAATACGAATTTCCAGAGGGATTTAAACCCGTCAACATAGAGGCATACGATGGAACAACAGACCCCGGAGTCTGGATCAAGGATTATATCCTCCATATACATATGGCAAGAGGAGATGACCTCCACGCCATTAAATATCTACCCCTTAAGCTCAAAGGGCCAGCTCGGCACTGGCTTAAAAGTCTTCCCGAAAACACAATTGGAAGTTGGGAAGAGCTCGAGGACGCTTTCCGAGCAAATTTTCAAGGGACCTACGTCCGCCCTCCGGACGCAGACGATCTCAGTCACATAACTCAACAGCCCGGAGAATCAGCGCGACAGTTTTGGAACAGATTCCTTACTAAAAAGAATCAGATAGTGGATTGTCCGGACGCCGAAGCTTTAGCAGCTTTCAGGCATAATGTCCGAGACGAATGGCTCGCCAGACACCTCGGCCAGGAAAAGCCAAGAACAATGGCCGTACTCACAAGCCTCATGACCCGCTTTTGCGCAGGAGAGGACAGCTGGTTGGCACGATGCAGCCCCAGCGACCCAAGTACATCAGAAATCAGAGATGGAAACGGAAAACCACGGCGAAATAAGGACCGCCGCCGAATCAAAAGCAAAAATCCTAAGAGCACGACAGTCAATGCCGGATTCAAAAGCTCACGGCAAAATCATACAAAAACACCCCTCCAAGATAATAGGGATGATCCGTCCAGCTTAAACAGAATCATGGACAGAATATGTGAGATACACAGTACTCCTGGGAAGCCTGCCAATCACACCCACAGAGACTGTTGGGTTTTTAAACAATCCGGACAGCTTAACGCCGAACACAAGGGGCTCGATACACCAAGTGAAGAAGAGGACAAACCCCAAAGGCAGAACACCAGGAAACAAAAGAACTTCCCTCAAGAAGTCAAAACAGTGAACTCACTTCACGTAACAGAACGTGTGGCACCCATAAAGGTACGCACAGTCAAACCTACCCCTCAGGAGTCCCGCCACTGGTCACTAAAGCCAATCATTTTTGATCATCTAGATTATTCTAGAAATATCAAAAACGCAGGCCGGACTGCCCTGATACTGGATCCAATAATCGATGGATTCCAGTTTACCAATGTCCTTATGGATGGCGGCAGTGGACTAAACCTGATATATCAGGATACAATCCACGGTATGGGCATAAACCCAGCAAGAATCCGCCACAGCAAAGCCTCCTTTCAAGGGGTAGCACCAGGCCCGGACACCCATTGCATGGGCTTTTTCCGGCTCACAGTCATCTTTGGCTCTGCCAATAACTTTCGTCGCGAAAAGCTGACCTTCCATGTAGTCCCGTTTTCAAGTTGCTATCAAGCACTAATGGGACGCGGAGCTTTCGCTCACTTTAATGCAATACCGCATTATGCATCCCTCACGCTAAAGATGCCCGGTCCTCGAGGCATCATCTCTTTAAAGGGTACGCACTAGAATATGCCTCCTCCAAACGGAGGATGGCGCGGCCGCTTAAACAGCCGCACAATAAAGTGGCCTCGCCAGCCAAAGGACTTTTTTCCCTCTAATTCATTACAGTCTACGGACCCGGACTCAACGAGTTTGACACAAGTTGATCATTAATGCGGGCTTGGTACGCCATATACCCCCATACCAGGGGCTATACACAGAGACAACAAAACTATACCTTATATATCCTTTACTTTGTATTTTGTTCATTGTTCTTTTCGTTCCGCACGACCCATTTTTCAATTTAGTTCCTCCCTTTTACAGATGAACGTCGTGCAACGCCCGTCCAGGATACGGCACAGCGGAGACACAGACGCAGACATGCAGTAGGGACCCGTTCTAAAGGATTCTTTTTAGATTAAGACCCTGCGTAAACCTTTTTTTACTGTCTCTTGCTGCTATACATCCCCTGGTTTTTTCTTTTCTGCTATAACCAAGGAGGAGGCTGGCGTTTTGGCATGTGGCCATGCCAGAAATCTTGTCCGCACCTGGACACTAAGGGCTATTTATTTTGTTTAAGGGTGTTGTTTCACACGCACTCACAAAGACCGAACACCCTAGGGAGTGTCCGACGTCGCGATTTTTGGCACTATATGCATTAGCTCCGAATCATGATTTTGGTCATATGTTGGGTTGCCTGGCTCCTGAGTTCGGCCACCTTACGTTCCGTTCTATCGGCTAAGGTAGCACCAGGAGAACTACTGCGATTGTGCCCCGGTTCGGCCGGGTGAGCGCCTCGGTAGAGAAAGTCGAAAACCGACTGTCATGATGTAGCGCGAGACTGGTCGCCACTCGATGACTTATAGGGATTTTTCGAATCCCTCCGCTTTGACGAAGGGCCGTTTCCCGGTCAGGCACGTACGCGCTCCGAGTTCGGGCAAAGCGCATTCGCCACTAAAGGGCTACCTCAAGAGTCCCACTGTCAAGCTCCTATGGCTAAGTGAAAGTGTTAAAGCATTATAGTCCGGTTGCCTCGCCCGCTGCGCTATCACTTCCTTTGTAGGACCAAGACGTTGGGTTAAGAGTGAAAATGCGTCTTCTGCGCGCACCCCCGCACTATGTGCGTGGGGGCTGAAGCCAACGACTGCAATCTTTCAGAATTTATATATATATATTAAAACGGCCGCACAGGAGGTGTTCCTAATACTTGAAGGCACAAGTCTAAAAATGCCACTACAATTTATCAAAATACTGTTTTATGATTACATACACTATCATAATATAGCATCCTTCGAGCAGTGCGTCTCTATTACGCGAGTGCCTTCGAGGACTTCCTCAAAATAGTGCTCGGCATGTGTTCGGCTTTTGTCCGAATCCCGGGACGCAACAGTGGTTGGCTCCATATCTGCCCAGTTTGTCTTGACACGGGCAAGAGCCAGCCGAGCGCCCTCTACGCACGCTGACCTCTTCATCGCATCGACATGTGGCACCACGTCCAGCAATTGCTGCACCAAGCTGAAATAGCTCTTCGGCTTCGATCTCCCCGGACACAGACGATCCATGACGTACTTCATGGCGAGTCCGGACAACCTATTCAGCTCGGCCCATTGGGCCAGGCGATCGTCCACTGCCAGTGGACGTTCTGGATTGACGAATTGCGACCAAAAGAGCTTCTCCACTTCATGATCCTTTTTATCTCGAAAGTGTTCGGTCGCATCAGTGGAACTAGCCGCCAAATCCAGAAAGGTGTCCTCTATACTCCACATCCGGTTTAACGGGGCAAACCTCGGATCACAAAATTTTCTCCGTAGCAAGAAGGGCTTTCCATCCGCAATCTGTCCGGCCTGATGCAGCTCTTCCTTCGCCGCTCTCATTATAGAGCGGGCGTCCTTGGCGTCAGCAACAGCCTTCTCCAAGCTCGTTTGCTTCGCCTGATCTTCTTCCTCAAGAATCTTACAACGGTCAGTAGCGCTCTTTAATTTTACGGCTATACCAGCCATCTCATCCTTGCTTCGGCAATGGGCAGCCTGTTCGGCTTTCAGCTCTTCAAGGGCTTTTACGGCAGCCGCATCACTTTTTCTGGCTTGTTCCTTCGCTCGGGAGAGTTCGGCCCTAAGACCTTCCACGGCGGCCGCACCATCTGCATCAAGCATACACACGGTAAGATATTGACATAAAGCTCCTCTTACTACCAATCGCCCAATCATCTTAAGTACCTTGAGCATCATCAAACCGCTTGTTAACAAGCACGATGTCGGCCTCTGCCTCATCAAGTTGTCGCTTCAGTTCGGCAAATTCTCGAGTCCGACTTGACTCCGGACAATCAGCCACCTACACATAAAGGTGCCACTTAAAGGACCTGGGATTAAGATCCTCTGCGCGCCGTACATCTTTACGACCCACAGAGTCTCAAGGGCTACTATCTACACAGGGCGCATTTTATTTATGCGCAATTAATTCAAATATACGTTATTTAAAACGTACGTCAAGGCCTGCTACTAAACTCTTGACGGCCTTGTACAGCCCGCTTTCTGCGAATGAAATCTTTTCAATCACCGTGCTCATTAACGCACGGTGCTCCTCTAAGACAGAGGCTCGCCCCAGCAGAGTGTTTAGCTCCTCCGACCGAACACCAGACGGTGCCGGACTCATCCCATGGCCTTCCTCAAAGGCCGGACACGGAGAACCTTGGGGGGCAGCACCATCCGCCCTTTGCGGATCCGGAGAAATCCCCCGGGATGACACTTCGGCGTCGCCCGCCTTGCTAGGCGATACAGAGGGGGGAGGCGTTCCGCTCTCCATCATCTCCGGAAGAAGATCCCCCGAGGATGAGTTCTGCTGAGAAGGGCTGAGGTCCGAACTACAAAATAAGGTTTCGGTTAAAACTTCTCAGATATAAATCGAGGATTTCTCTTAAAAGAAAAACTCTTCCTCTACTCACGGCTCGCTGGAGAGCTGGTCCTTTTTAGGGTTTAGTTCGGCCGAGGGTCTCCCCGGCGTTCGGTCCTCTGATAAAGATTCTTTCCCCCGCTTTGA
Organism: Aegilops umbellulata; assembly: GCA_032464435.1. NCBI lineage: Eukaryota > Viridiplantae > Streptophyta > Magnoliopsida > Poales > Poaceae > Aegilops > Aegilops umbellulata. The sequence goes on from CP136057.1 coordinate 46,018,841, forward strand.
GGCTACGGTCTCCGGGTCATCAGAGGCGGCCCTTTTCTTTCCCTTAGGAGAGGAATTATCGATTCCCCCCTTCGGGAGGGCCTCTTTCGAAGAGGCCACAGTTTCCTTATCCTCACCCTTATTTCCCTCCAAAGGTGCTTCCTCCAGCATCCTGACTAGCACGGGATCCAGTCTGGTCTCGGGAAGGGGAGCCGGACACCTGATCAGCTTCGCCTTCGCTATCCACTCCTGCATAAAAGGAGGAGCACTGCTAAAAGCAAGTTAATTATGAGGATAGAAGGTCCGGTCGTGAGGTCACCTACTTGAGTATCCGGGCGATTGCGGCTTAAACCAGCATCCTCAGTCAGGTCCGGACTCACTTCTTGTGATCCGAAGAACAGTTTATACATCTCCATAGGCGTCGTGCCCATAAAATTCTGGAGAGCTCGTGGTCCCTCCGGATTGAATTCCCACAAGCGAAGGGGGCGACGTTGGCCGGGCAGTGTCCGGCGAATCAGCATGACTTGTGTCACCTTGACCAGGTCGAAATCTCCCTTCAAGAGATCCTTAATGCGGCCCTGCAGCAGAGGAACGTCTTTGGGCAGGCCCCGATCTAACCCCGTGTTAATCCACAATGCTAACCGTGGTGGGGGACCTGAGCGAAAGTCCGGAGGCGCCACCCACGCGGTGCCCCGAGGAGCAATGATGTAGAACCACTCCTGTTGCCATAAGCCGAGCTCCTCTTGAAAAGCGCCCTCGGGCCATGGAGCGTCGACATTTCTTTTTATAACAGCGCCTCCGCACTCTGCGTGGCGCCCCTCGATTATCTTCGGTTCTACTTTGAAGGTCTTGAGCCACAATCCGAAGTGAGGGGTAACACGGAGGAACGCTTCGCACACAACTATGAATGAGGAGATATGGAGGATGGACTCCGGAGCTAGGACGTGGAATTCCAGCCCGTAATAAAACATCAGCCCCCTCACGAAGGGATCCATTGGGAAGCCTAACCCCCGAAGGAAGTGAGATATAAACACGACGCTCTCGCCAGGCTGAGGGCTGGGGATCACCTGTCCTTGAACAGGCAACATGTGCGGAATCTCGCTGGTCAGGAACCTAGCTTCCCTCAACCTCGACACGTCCTCCTCTGTGACGGAGGAGGGCATCCATCGACCTTGAAGGTCGGAGCCGGACATTGTTGGAGATCCGGTGCGCTCGAAATCTGGAAGCTTAGGGTGTTGGAACTCGAGGCGACGGGCGAACTCGTTTTGAGAGTAAAAGAAGGGGGAACAGGATCTTGGCCTCTTTATAAGAGGCAGAATATCAAGCGCCCACCCCGTAACCGTCTTGGACTAGCCTTTAATTAAGGCAAGACGTGCTAACAAGCACGGTTGGGTTACCCACATCCGTATTAATGAGAATCCCATTAGAGGGGGGCACACGATCTCTGCTTCGACAAGACGTGCCAAGGAAACCGCCTCGCTATACGAGCTGAGGTGGAACGATGAAAATAATGTATAGAAGGCTTGGCCGCAGTGTTATGACGCACTGTGGGATACGTCAGCAGATTTGATTTGTGTTAATATTATTCTCTGTATGGCAATATGTGGAAACTTATTTTGCAGAGCCGGACACTATTTTGTGGTGTTTACAATCTTTTTGAAGAACTTGGAGGAGGAACCCGCCTTGCAATGCCGAAGACAATCTGCGCGCCGGACTCGTCGTCATTGAAGCCTGGTTCAGGGGCTACTGAGGGAGTCCTGGATTAGGGGGTGTTCGGATAGCCGAACTATACCTTCAGCCGGACTCCAGGACTATGAAGATACAAAGTTGAAGACTTCGTCCCGTGTCCGGAAGGATCTTTTCTTGGCGTGGAAGGCAAGCTAGGTGTGCGGATATTCAAGATCTCCTACCAATGTAACCGACTCTGTGTAACCCTAACCCTATCCGGTGTCTATATAAACCGGAGGGTTGTAGTCCGTAGGACAACCATCATCATACACAATCATACCATAGGCTACCTTCTAGGGTTTAGCCTCCTTGATCTCGTGGTAGATCCACTCTTGTACTACCCATATCATCAATATTAATCTAGCAGGAGTAGGGTTTTACCTCCATCGAGAGGGCCCGAACCTGGGTAAAATAAAGTGTCCCTTGTCTCCTGTTACCATCCGACCTTGACGCATAGTTCGGGACCTCCTACCCGAGATCCGCCGGTTTTGACACCGACAGGGCACCTTATCTCTTTTTAGCTTGTAAGCCTTCAGGCCTTGGCTGAATTTAAAACTTGTAATCCCATCATTCATGTTTTTCATTCCCTATGGACTGTACCTGAGTGGAATGTTTTTAATGAAAAACGGATGCTTGCCGGGTCATTTGCTTGCGGGTAGAACCCACGTCAAGGAGTAAATCCTTGATATCTCTAAGATAAACATTTCCTTGCCCGGCAGCAGGCCTTGCCGTCTTCCCACATCGCTCGACCTTTATCACGCTTTTGGCGGAGGCAGGGATGAGGTGGGTTCAGGCTCCTTGTTTCATCCTTTCGCTGCCAGGACTACGACAAAACCTGACCCCAGGAACGAGCCCTAGGGCCTAGAGTTTAGGGGAGCACGGTAGCTTTAGGAAGGAACAAGGTTTCACATACCTCAGTTCATAAGGGAATGCATGATAAGGGATGAAGAACTTATCTGAAGCTGTAGCCCCCGGCAACTCTGGTTTGCCGTGGGTGAATCTTTGCACTTGCAGCCCCCGGCAATACTGGCTTGCCGGGGTCTAGATGCTGGTCTATCCCTCTTCTCTTTTTCGTCCTCAAGTGATCCGGCAAGGATATCTGTGAGTCCTGCGAACCAAAGAAGACAAAAGAACGACAAAGAGACGCACACTCGACCTCTAAGCTAGGGGTTAGTCGCCGCTAAGCACTATCAACCCTAACCAAGGACGAGACTCGACCTAGCATGCATGCTATAAGTTAGGGCGCCAGCGCTTCATTTATTTATGCTCAGGGTCTGCGCCTGGCTTTGTACAAAGGGTTACATGCATCATCGGCAATGCTTGTACAAAAGGTGGCTTGCCGGGGGGCCCGGCAAGCCGCGCCTCACGGGTAAAACTTGCGAAGTTGCTCAATGTTCCAGGAGTTACTCACCGGAACGGCATCTTCGGTCTCTAGGGGGACTGCGCTGGGCCTGGTGACTCGTATTACCCGATAAGGGCCTTCCCACTTTGGCATCAACTTGTCGGAATTCTTGGCCGATTGAACGCGCCGAAGAACAAGGTCGCCTTCCTCAAGGCTTCGGGCATGGACCTTGCGGCTATGATAGCGGCGCAAGGCTTGCTGGTAGCGTGCTGCTCTCACAGCCGCCCAAAGACGATCTTCCTCAAGGAGCATTGCGTCATCTTGGCACAGTTGCTCTTGCTCAAGCTCATCATAAGCGAGCACTCGAGGTGACCCGTATACGAGTTCAGTGGGGAGAACTGCTTTTGCCCCGTATACTAGGGCAAAGGATGTCTGGCCGGTGGCTCGATTTGGCGTCGTCCTAATCGACCAAAGAACCGTCGACAACTCATCAATCCAGCGCCTTCCACTCTTGTGCAGCCTGTCAAAGGTCTTGGTCCTTAAGCCTGGCAGTACTTCAGCATTTGCCCTCTCAGCTTGACCATTGCTTCGCGGGTGAGCAACGAAAGCGAAACAGACTTTGCTGCCGAGGTCTTGGGTATATCACATGAAGGTGCGGCTTGTGAACTGTGTGCCGTTGTCGGTGATAACCCTGTTGGGTACGCCAAAACGGCACACTAGTCCCTTGAAGAACTTGACGGCTGACTGAGCTGTGACCGGCAACATCCTTGCCGGCGGCTCCGGGGAGCTCGGCGGGAAAGTACTTGCCGGGCCCTGATTTCCTCCTCTTGTTCTGCTCTTTTGATGGATCAACGGATGGATGAGTTAGCTGAAGCACAAAGGTACCTGGTTCCACAGGTAGCTTGAGGGCAGCGCATTTTGACAGGTAATCAGCTATATCATTCTCCGCTCGGGGAACGTGTTCAGCCTGTATACCGTCGAAACGCTCTTCCAGTTTTCTCACTTCATCGACGTAGGCCTTCATCAACGGGCTCTGGTAATCTTTGTTGACTTGCTTGACGACAACCTGCGAGTCACCCCTGACGATGAGTTTCTTGATTCCGAGGTCCGCTGCGATCCTAAGACCGGCAAGCAGCCCTTTGTACTCTGCCGTATTGTTTGTTGACACCTCCCTGGGGAAGTGCATCTGGATCACGTACTTGAGGTGCTCTCTGGTGGGCGCGACAAGTAGTACGCTAGCCCCGGCGCCTTGTAAGGAGGAAGCTCCATCAAAGTACATGATCCAATCGCAACTTGCCTCCTTGCCGGGGAGAGCAGTCTCTTGGGCTTCTTCGTCAGGCATTGCGGTCCATTCCGCAATGAACTCCGCCAGGACTCGGCTCTGAATCGTCGAAGTAGTTTCAAACTTGAGGCCAAAGCTGGACAGCTCCAGTGCCCATTCCACAATTCTTCCCGTTGCATCTGGATTGTGCAATATCCGTTGCAGAGGGAGGCGAGTGACGACAGTGATCTCGTGTGCCTGGAAGTAGTGACGCAGCTTCCTCGAGGCCATAAGAAGGCCGAAGAGCAGTTTCTGCACGACGGAGTACCTTGATCTAGCCCCCCTGCAGGAGGGAACTAACAAAGTAGACCGGGTGCTGCATCATTTTCTTCTTCGGCGGCACTTCAACTGGCTGTGTCGTCTCTGCATTTGTGGTGTCGGGCTCTGTCGCTGCCATTACCTCATCGTCAACCTCTCTCTGGGCCACTAGTGCGGCGCTGACCACCTGGTTCGTTGCCGCCAGGTATAGCAGCAACGGCTCCTGTGGCCTAGGCACAACTAGTATTGGCGCGGAGGAGAGGTACTTCTTCAAATCTTGCAATGCTGCTTCGGCTTCTGGCGTCCACTCCATCGGGCCCGCCTTTTTCAGGATCTTGAAAAAGGGAAGGGCGCACTCGGTAGACTTGGAAATGAACCTGCCCATGGCGGCGACGCAACCAGCAAGACGACGCACATCCTTGATTCGCTTGTGTGCTTCAATCTGCTCTATAGCTTTGATCTTGTCCGGATTGGCCTCTGTCCCACGCTGTGACACCAAGAACCCGAGAAATTTGCTGGACAAGACGCCAAAGACACACTTCTTAGGGTTCAGCTTGAGATTGATCTTGCACAGGTTTGCAAACGTTTCTTGCAAATCTGGTATGAGGGTTGCCCTGTCCTTGGTTTTGACCACTATGTCATCCATATAAGCTTCCATATTTCTATGGAGCTGGGGTTCAAAACCGGACCGCCCTTGCAAACGTCTAACCAGCACAACCCGAAAGGCATCCGCATGAAACAATACGTACCACATGGGGTGATGAATGCTGTTTTCTCTTCGTCTTCTCTTGCCATGAAGATCTGGTGGTAGCCGGAGTAGGCGTCGAGGAATGACAACAGATCACACCCAGCCGTGGAGTCAACAATCTGGTCGATGCAAGACAACGGGAAGGGGTCTTTGGGACAAGCCTTATTGATATCTGTGTAATCAATACACAGTCTCCACTTCCCATTTGCCTTGCGCACTACGACCGGATTGGCCAACCACGTTGGATGGAACACTCCTCTTACCAAACCCGCTGCTTCTAGTTTCCGTATCTCTTCTGTGATGAACTCTTGTCGTTCCAAAGCTTGCTTTCTGACCTTCTGCTTGACGGGCCGCGCATGAGGACAGACAGCAAGGTGGTGCTCAATCACCTCCCTGGGAACGCCGGGGATGTCGGAAGCTTGCCATGCAAACACATCGACATTCGCCCGCAGGAAGGTGACAAGCGTGTCTTCCTATTTGTCGTCAAGGGTGGAGCTTATGGTGAAAGCTCCTTCCGTGCCGTCCTCATTGACAGAAACCTTCTTGGTTCCCGGCGGAATGGCCCTGAGCTTCTTGTTTCCGCCGGTGGAGCTCTCTGGCACGTCCTCGACAGCAGCGCTACACTCAGAAGAGGTGCGCTTGCTGGAGTGGGTGTCCGAGGTCTCACCGGTCTTCTTCTTCTTCTTCCCTCCCGGGGTCCCAGCGGCAGGAGCAAGTGCCCTAGTGGCGGCAGCTGCTGCAACTGCTTGCTGGTATAGTTGGTCAGTGCAAATCAGCGCATCTTTCTTATCGGAGGGGATGGTGATGATCGTCATAGGTCCTGGCATCTTCAGGGTGTTGTAGGCGTAGTGTGACACCGCCATGAACTTGGCCAGCGCTGGGCGGCCAAGGATCCCGTTGTAGGGCAAGGGGATCTTGGCAACATCAAACATGATCCTATCCGTCCTGTAGTTCAGGTCGCTTCCAAAAGTCACGGGCAGCGTGACCTTTCCCTTGGGTTAGCTTCTTCCCGGGTTGACCCCCTGAAACGTGCCCGTCTCTTCGAGGTCTCCATCAGGAATCTGCAGTGTCTCGATCACGGCAGGCGAGATCAAGTTCAGACCGGCCCTGCCATCGACTAGCATCTTCGTCACGTTGAGGTTGCGTATTGTTGGTGAAACCAACAATGGCAAGCACCTGACCGCAGTAGTTCGATCAGGGTGATCCTTAGTGTCAAAAATGATAGGTATGCTGGACCACTTCAGCGGCCTTTGGGCATCAAACGACGGCTCTGCCGCTGTAATCTCTCACGCCCACTGTTTAAGCCGGCGGTGAGAAGTATGCAGCGAGGCGCCGCCGTCGACGCACATGGCCTCTGTAGCTTTCTAATACTCTTAGTCGCCGGATTCGTCGTCCTCTTCGTGATCGTCGTCTTCTGGCTTTCTGTCACGGCCCCGGGCGGGCCTCTCCTGTAGTTTATGCTTGCCGCGACGGCCCGCCTGGCCATCACGCTTCTTGCCGGACCCCTCAGCACCGTCCTGGCCTTTCTCCTTGTCCCGCCTCTCATATTCAGCCCTCTGTTTCTTAGCGAGGAGCTCAACCTGTCGGCAGTTCTGGAGGTCATGGCCTTTGGTGCGATGGACCTTGCAGTATCGCTTGTCGGAGTTTCCTGGCTTCTCGGCGGCCGCCATGGCCCGGCAGGCGACACATCCGGCAATTTCCTTGCCGGGGTCATCTGCCTTGGTTTTCTGGTGGAGCCGGTGTCATCAGATCCCTCGACGGCAAGCACGGCTTTACCTTTGCGCTTCCTGTTGCGGCGCCGACCTTTCTTCACCGGAGTGGCAGTATCCTCATCTGAGGAGTCGGTTTCCACGCCGGCATCTTCGCCGGGGTACTTCCTTCCCTCTTCAGCTCGGGCACATCTGTCAGCAAGAACATAGAGTTCTGCCACATCTTTCACCTTGTTCATTGCCAGCTCTTCGCGCATCTTGCGGTTACGCACGTTCTGATGGAACACGCTGATGATGGCGGCAGGGTGAACATCAGGGATGTTGTACTGTATCCGGCTGAACCTCTGTATATACTTGCGGAGACTCTCGCCTCCCTTCTAGGGAATAACGTGCAGGTCGCTTGCTTGGCCATGAGCTTGGTGACCTCCAGTGAAGGCACCCACGAACTCATGGCACAAATCCGACCAAGAGGAAATAGAGTCTACCAGCAAGTGCGTCAACCATGACATGGCGTTGGGTTTGAGAGCCAACAGAAAGTAATTCGCAAGCACCTTATCGTCACGGGCTCCGGCAGCTTGCATCGCGATGGTGTATATGCTGATGAACTCGGACGGGTGGGTCTTGCCGCTGTATTTCTTGCCAACGTCAGGTTTGAAGGTGCGGTGAGTGGGCCACTGGAACTGCCGCAGCTCACGGGTAAAAGCCGGACAGCCTACCTCATAAGGTAGGCCTCCAGGGCTCTCCGGTGCCGGGTGGTCCGCAGCAGGCCCTGCTCGCCTGTCTGGTTGGTGGCGCGCTCCGCGCCGGCGCTCGATAGTGGTTCGAGCGTCTTCATGTTCTCGTTCCCGTAGAACTTGGCGCTGGTCACAGTGGGTCCGCGGGTCGGACTACGCTATGGAGATTTCGTCACCCGTAACGTCGCGACGGGCTGGCGTCCGCGGTACCGGGCGAGGAGGAGGCGAGTGCACCGTGGTCGCTGTGCCGCTGGCTTTCCTGCCACTGGTGCGTGGGACTCCGTCGGAGCATCGACCCGGGGGCTCCACCGGACTCGGTTCGTCTTTGTTGGCCATCGCAACAAGGCTTCGGATAGTGGCTCTCCATTCGTCGAGTTTCCCCGTAGTGGGAGGAAAATCGAGGAGCAACTGCGCGCGCCAGGGCTTCTGCTGGCGTCGGTGGCAGCAAAACCTGCACGGATCGCGACGCGCTTCGACTTCTGACCATGTCAGAAGGAGCTCTATCACGACCTCGTGGTCGCATGCCATCTTCACCAGTGCCTCGGTGAGCGGGCAGGTCTTCTACATCCCAGGAGTGGCGCTCGGGCTCTTCCCGTGGCGACGCCCGGGGTCTTCGGCGTGATTACGCCGTTCGTCGCGCGCCGCTTGAGAGGAGCGCGCCGTCGGCGCCGGCGTGGGAGTTTTGGAAGCCCCCGCGTCGCCTTCAGGCGGGGTGGCAGCGATCTTGGAAGGCCCCGCGCCACCCGCGGAGGGCCTGACTCCGTCTTTGGATTTGGCGGCGTGCGGCCCGTTACCAGGCGCACGAACATCGCCGCCTCCCAAACTCCGGCTGCTGGGACAGTGTTGGTGTTCGCGAACGGCGCCCCGGGTCCTTTCTGCAACCGGTCCGCTACTCGCCCGCGTCGGGGCGGGACGTCCGACTTCTGGCGGGCCAACCGTCGTCGTCGTCTTCTTCTTGGGCACCATGACGATGAAGAAGCGTCGAACTAATAGCTAAAGCCGATTCTCACTACTGCGCCCCCTACCTGGCGCGCCAAATATGTCGGTGGGAACGACACCTATGGGATCACAAGAATCCCTACTACGGTTGCGAGGCGCGGTGTCGTGAGAAGAGCGGATCAAACAGATAGAACACGGTTCGTTTACCCAGGTTCGGGCCGCGAGGATGCGTAAAACCCTACTCCTGCTTTGGTGGTTTGTATATGTGTGTTCTTGAACTAGCAATGGGGCGTGAGGAGCTCCAAAAAGCCGAATCCCCCTCCTGGTCGCCTTGGGCCTCCTTTTATATGGAAAGGGGTTGCCACAGTGGCACACAGGAGGTAGCAAGGGTACAGTGATGCGAGGTTATCCCTCGCATTACATGACAAGGCGCATTTAATGCGTCTTGCTTAGGTGTCCTTGCTTTATCGGGGACGGGGGAGAGCCCTGTCTCGTCCGTCGCTGCTCCCTCTCGCGTCGACACGCGCCCTGGCCAGCGGTGCCCGCGGTGCCATGTAGGCAGGCAGCTGAGGTGGCGCAGTGGTGGGTCTCCACGAAGATCCGCATGCCGCCACGCAGGTGCCTTCCCAGCTGGTTGGGTCGGCAGCTGCATGCGAACGGCGGTGGAGGTCTGATTGGCGTGGGCCTGATGGTGGCCCTACGGGTGTTCATGGCAAGGGCCTTGCCGGGGCCCCGACAAGGTTCTTGCCGTGGCGCCTGCTGTCATCCCCGGCAAGAGCCCTTGCCGGGGGCCTTGTGGTCCTCCTTGGCTGGGATCCCGCCGAGGATCATTATCTTCTAAAGTGTGTATCTGATCTTGAATGTCTTCACAAAGATCTGCATGCCACCACGGGGACGCCTCCCGAATCCTTGCCCCATGGGGGCAGTGGACTCAAGGGTGACTCGCTCCGTAGGTGTGGGGCGAGCTGCCACGGCAAGGGTCTTGCCGGGTTTGCTAAAACCGCCTCCCGGCAAGGATCTTGCCGGGGGAGTCCGCTTCGTCCCCTTTGCTCCTTGTGGTCTTGGTCTTGGCGTCGTTTTGCTTCTCTCGAGCTTCGGCCTTACCTTGGCTCACCTCCCTTGCCTTGCTCAGTGTGGTGGTGCCCGTGGCTCAGACTGCCCGTGCACAGTTATAGGGGTACAAAAAAGTGTACCCCTCTTTTTGTACACCGACAGTACGTATGAAACTTCTCTTTAGTGTTTCCATTCTGCCTGATAGTCTAAAGCGTGAGGCCATATATACATTTTGTTATGGAATGGTCTGAATCATAAATACCCTACCAGGAAAGAAACTCACACAATCAGGATTATACACCAAGAGGGAGGACTAAAGGAAAAAAATGCAGTCAAATAAAATATTAACACATAAAGGTCAATCAGTACTAAGAAAAGGGGTCGCATTAGATGTACAGCCGAACTGAACTGAATTTTGGGGCTAAATGGCACGAACACATCTATTTAACTATTGCACCACTTTGAGTCGAAAACGAAAGGGTGGCTCATTAACTAATTAATGCAGGAAGAAATAAACAATACAATATTCTTGATACCGATTTAGCTATGCAAAGCATGACCATAAATTGCAATGAGGTAAGGCCTAAAGAAGATGCACACAAAAGAGATAAGAGAACTTACATGGGCATCGAAATAATATGATCTTTGTACAAATATACGCATGTTGTCTATAAACAGATCCTTTGAACAACCTATTCATTAGAACACAGCAAGATCCTATCATTGGATCATTCTATAGGTTTAGTTTGTAGTGCAGATCTGTAGAAATTTAATGTGAGTGAAAATCTCCAATAATAATTATAGAATCATGTAAACTTTTCTTTAGTTGTATGTAATCATGTAACTGAAACTGTAGAACATACTGCCTTCCTCTAAGCAGTCCTCCTTGAGCATTTTTACAAACATCTAGTGCTTAGATCTACAGCCTCAAATGCTAAACGTGAGAGGGAAAATGAGTGCGGGAGAGAGAGATGGTTGGGGGCTCACATGCGGACCTGCAGCCGCGAAGACACCTGAAGGACGACGCTAGGGTCTGCCGCAGCCCGGACACAAAGGACAGCGTCGAGCCAAGTCGACTACCTGGCTAGCTTCTGCTCTTCTGTGCTTGAGCCCCTCCTCCCGCGGCTTCTCGAGACGAGGTCTCTCCTCCTCAGGTTGCTTCCTCGTGGCATGGGCAGATGAGCACCTCGAGCAGCAAGGGGGGAACGGTGGCATGGGAGAGAGAGGAAGAGGAGGGACTAGCAGCGCCACTGCAGCCTTAGCAGTTGAGGCTCTGGTGCGGTGGCCGGAGGAATGCTTGGTGGCCGTTCCTCACCTGTGGACCACCTCGTCCAACCGCTGTCACCAACCCCGTGCTCTGACGCCGCCATTTTTACTCCTCGTATGGTATGCAGATCCGGGGAGGAGGAAGAGGATGGGGGAGAGGGTGGGATGCAGCGATGGACGAGGGAGGAGGAGGAGGAGCAGGGAGGGATGTGGCTGCTGTGGATTGGGGGCTAGGTCACCCACGATGTCTGAGACGCGCGTCATGCGAGGACAGGTCGATTCACACTCGTGAATGGTTCACCCAGCCAATAGAAAGGCTGGACGAGCCCACCAGTCATGGGCGTTGGAAAATAACAGCGCAGTGAAAACCAGAGTAAACACTGGAGGCTTAGATCGGGCGGCTGAGACACATCCGTTGACCAAAACGACCTCCATCCAACGATCAACGAAGCTCCAAATCGGGGGAGCATCCTGGTAGCGAGTTGGCTAGCTTCTGTTTTGTTCTAAATACTTCTCTCGTAGTTGCGGATGCTTGCGGGAGGGTTAATCATAAGTAGGAGGTTTGTTCAAGTAAGAACAGAACCTAAGCACCGGTCCACCCACATATCAAATTATCAAAGTAGTGAATACAAATCAAACCAACATGATGAAAGTGACTAGATGAAATTGCCGTGTACCCTCAAGAACGCTTTGCTTATCATAAGAGACCATTTTGGCCTGTCTTTTGCCTCAAAAGGATTGGGTTACCTTGTTGCATACTTGTTACTACTATCGTTACTTGCTTGTTACAAATTATCTTGCTATCAAACTACTTGCTACTTACAGTTTCAGCACTTGCAGACATTACCTTACTGAAAACTACTTGTCATTTCCATCTGCTCCTCATTGAGTTCGACACTCTTACTTATCGAAAATAGCTACAATTGATCCCCTATACTTGTGGGTCATCAAGGCTATTATCTGGCGCAATTGCTGGGGAGTGAAGCGCCTTTGGTAAGTGGAATTTGGTAAGGAAACATTTATATAGTGTGCTGAAATTTATTGTCACTTGCTACTATGGAAAACAATCCTTTGAGGGGTTTGTTCGGGGTATCTTCACCTCGTCCAGAACCATAATTAATTGCCCCTCAACCTATTGCACCTACTTAAGATATTGAATATGAAATTCCTTCGGGTATGATAGAACAACTGCTAGCTAATCCTTATGCGGGAGATGGAACCGAACATCCTTATATGCACTTGATACATGTAGAACAAATTTGTGGATTGTTCAAGCTTCTAGGTTTACCCAGGGATGAGGTGATGAAAAAGTTTTCCCTTTATCTTTGAAGGGAAAAGCATTGGCATGGTATAGGCTATGTGATGACATTTGATCATGGAATTGGAATCGTTTAAAATTGGAGTTTCACCAAAAAATTATCCTATGCATCTAGTTCATCGTGATCGGAATTATATATATAATTTTTGGCCTCATGAAGGAGAAAGTATCACTCTAGATTGGGGGAGGCTTAAGTCAATGTTATATTTAGGCCCCAATCATGAGCTCTCTAGAGAAATTATTATCCAGAACTTTTATGCTCGGCTTTCCCGTAATGATCAAACCATGATGGATACTTCTTGTGCTGGTTCTTTTATGAAGAAAACTATTGAATTCGGATGGGATATTTTCGAAAGAATTAAACGCAACTCTGAAGATTGGGAACTCGATGAAGGTAAAGATATAGGTATAAAGCTTAAGTATGATTGTGTCAAATCTTTTATGGATATCGATGCTTTTCAAAGGTTTAGCACTAAATATGGGCTTGACTCTGAGATAGTAGCCTCCTTTTGTGAATTATTTGCTACTCATGTTGAACTTCCTAAATAGAAGTGGTTTAAATATCACACACCTATTTAAAGATGAAGTTCAAGAATAGGTACCAGTTAAAGAAGAAACTATACTCTACAATGTTGATCCAATTGTTCCTACTGCTTATATTGAAAAAACCACCTTTTCCTGTTAGAATAAAGGAACATGCTAAAGTTTCAACTGTGGTTAACAAAAGCTCTATTAGAACACCTAAACCTGATGAACAAATTAGAGTTGAACCTAATATTGCTATAGTTAAAGATCTCTTAGAGGAAAATGTGGATGGGCATGTTATCTACTTCTGTCCAGAAGCTGCTAGAATTGCCAAACCCGAGAAAAGGGATAAAAATAGACCAGCTGTTGGCTTTCCTGTCATTTCAATTAAAATAGGAGATCACTGTTATCATGGTTTATGTGACATGGGTGCTAGTGCGAGTGCTATTCCTTACAAGTTATATCAAGAGATTAGGGAAGACATAGCACCTACAGAGTTAGAAGATATAGATGTTACTATTAAACTTGCAAATAGAGACACCATATCACCTTGTGGGATTATTAGAGATGTTGAAGTCTTGTGTGGGAAAGTAAAATACCCTACTGATTTTCTTATTCTTGGTTCCCCACCAGATGACTTCTGTCCATTATCTTTGGTAGACATTTCTTGAACACTGTTAATGCTAAGATAGATTGCCAGAAACAAACTGTGGGTGTTAGCTTTGGTGATGAGTCTCATGATTTTAATTTTTCCATGTTTAGTAGAAACCATCATGAAAAGGAATTGCCTAGTAAGGATGAATTAATTGGTCTTACTTCTATTGTTGTGCCACCTACTGATCCTTTAGAACAATACTTGCTAGACCATGAAAATGATTTACATATGCATGAAAGAAATGAAATAGATAATATTTTCTTTGAACAACGCCCTCTACTTAAACACAGTTGGCCTATTGAAATCCTAGGAGGTCCTCCTCCACCTAAAGGTGATCCTGTGTTTGAATTAAAACAATTGCCAGACACTTTGAAATATGCTTATCTTGATGAAAAGAAGATATATCCTATTATTATCAGTGCTAATCTTTCAGAACATGAAGAAGAAAGATTATTGAAAGTTCTAAGGAAGCACCGAGTTGCTATTGGATGTACTCTTGATGATTTAAAGGGCATTAGTCCCACTTTATGTCAGCACAAAATTAATATGGAACTTGATGCTAAACCAGTTGTTGATCATCAACGTCGGTTAAATCCAAAGATGAAATAGGTGGTAAGAAAGGAAATATTAAAACTTTTGGAAGCAGGTATAATCTATCCCATAGCTGATAGTAGATGGGTAAGTATTGTTCATTGTGTCCCTAAGAAAGGAGGTATTACTGTTGTTCCTAATGATAAGAATGAACTTATTCCACAAAGAATTGTTACATGCTATAGAATGGTAATTGATTTCAGAAAACTAAATAAAGCTACTAGAAAAGATCATTACCCTTGGCCTTTTATTGATCAAATGCTTGAAACATTATCTAAGCACAAACACACTTTTGTTTCCTTGATGGATATTCTGGCTTTTCACAAATACCTATTTCTCAACCTGATCAAGAAAAGACCACTTTTACTTGTCCTTTTGGAACATATGCTTATAGATGTATGCCTTTTGGTTTATGTAATGCACCTGCTACCTTTCAAAGATGCATGATGGCTATATTCTCTGATTTTTGTGAAAAGATTATTGAGGTTTTCATGGATAACTTCTCTATTTATGGGAAGTCTTTTGACGACTGTTTAAGCAATCTTGATCGAGTTTTGTAGAGATGTGAACAAACAAATCTTGTCTTGAATTGGGAGAAGTGCCACTTTATGGTTAATGAAGGAATTGTCTTGGGTCATAAAATTTCTGAAAAAGGTATTGAAGTGGATCAAGCTAAGTTGATGCTATTGAGAAAATGCCATGTCCCAAGGACATTAAAGGTATTCGTAGTTTCCTAGGCCATGCTGGTTTCTATAGGAGGTTTATTAAAGACTTCTCTAAAACTTCTAGGCATCTCACTAATCTTTTGCAAAAGGATGTTCCTTTTGTTTTTGATGATGATTGTTTAGAAGCCTTTGGAACACTAAAGAAAGCCTTAATCTCTGCACCTATTGTTCAACCACCTGATTGGAACTTGCCTTTTGAGATTATGTGCGATGCTAGTGATTATGATGTTGGTGCTGTTCTAGGACAAAGAGTTGATAAGAAATTGAATGTTATTCATTATGCTAGTAAAACTCTAGACAGTGCTCACAGAAATTATGCTACTACTGAAAAAGAATTCTTAGCAGTGGTGTTTGCTTGTGATAAGTTTAGACCTTATATTGTTGATTCCAAAGTAATTGTTCACACAGACCATGCTGCTATTAAATATCTTATGGAAAAGAAAGATGCTAAACCTAGACTTATTCGCTGGGTTCTCTTGTTACAAGAATTTGATATACATATTATTGATAGAAAAGGAGCTGAGAACCCTGTAGCTGATAACTTGTCTAGGCTTCAAAATGTGCTTGATGACCCACTACCTATTGATGATAGTTTTCCTGATGAGAAGTTAGCTGCAATAAATGTTGCTAATAGTACTCCTTGGTATGTTGACTATGCTAATTACATTGTTGCTAAATATTTGCCATCTAGCTTTACTTACCAACAAAAGAAAAAATTCTTCTATGATTTAAGACATTACTTTTGGGATGACCCACATCTTTATAAAGAAGGAGCAGATGGTATTATTAGACGTTGTGTACCTGAGCATGAAAGGGACAAATCCTACAGAAATGTCACTCCGAACCTTATGGAGGGCATCATGCTGGAGGTAGAACTGCTCATAAGGTATTGCAATCTGGATTTTATTGGCCTACTCTCTTCAAGGATGCTCGTAAGTATGTCTCATCTTGTGATGAATGCCAAAGAATAGGTAATATCGGTAAGCGTCAAGAAATGCCTATGAATTATTCACTTGCTGTTGAACCATTTGATGTTTGGGGATTTGATTACATGGGACCTTTTCCTTCCTCTAATGGGTATACACATATTTTGGTTACTGTTGATTATGTTAATAAATGGGTAGAAGCTATTCCAACTAGTAGTGCTGATCACAACACCTCTATTAAAATGCTTAAGGAAGTTATTTTCCCAAGGTTTGGAGCCCCTAGATATTTAATGACTGATGGTGGTTCACACTTTATTCATGGTGCTTTTCGTAAAATGCTTGCCAAGTAAGATGTTAACCATAGAATTGCATCACCCTATCATTCTCAGTCTAGTGGTCAAGTTGAGCTTAGCAATAGAGAAATAAAATTAATTTTGCAAAAGACTGTCAATAGTTCAAGGAAGAATTGGTCTAATAAATTAGATGATGCACTTTGGGCTCATAGAACAGCTTATAAAAATCCTATGGGTATGTCTCCATATAAAATGGTTTATGGAAAAGCGTGTCATTTACCTCTTGAGTTAGAACATAAAGCATATTAGGCAGTTAAAGAAGTCAACTATGATTTCAAACTTGCTGGTGAAAAGAGGTTATTTGATATAAGCTCATTAGATGAATGGAGAACCCAAGCTTATGAAAATGCAAAGTTATTTAAAGAAAAAGTTAAAAGATGGCATGACAAAATAATTCAAAAACGTGAGTTTAACGTCGGAGAATATGTTCTTTTGTACAACTCTCGTTTCGGATACTTTGCAGGAAAGCTCCTCTCGAAACGGGAAGGCCCATATATCATCGAGGAGGTTTACCGGTCTGGAGCCATCAAAATAAATAATTCCGAAGGTACTAACCGGAAGGTTGTCAATGGACAACGAATAAAGCATTATATCTCAGGTACGCCTATTACTGTTGGAAGCAATATTATCCAAACCTTGACACCGGAAGAACACATAAAAGAGTCCTTCCGGAACACTCCAGAATCGTCCAAATAAGGAGGTACGTGATACGGTAAGTAAACGGACTTAAAAAAATCCACAAAAATATTTTTTGTCAGTTTTGGAATATTTTAGAATTTTGGAAATAAAGAAACTTTCAGGAAGCGTCCCCTGGTGGGCATAAGACACCAGGGCGCGCCAGGCATGCCTGGCGCGTCCAGGTGGGTTGTGCCCACCCGGGACACCTCCCGTACTCCATTTTTCTTCTGTATTGCTTGTTCCCCAAGATAAAAAAAATCTATATATACTTCCCGAACATGTTGATCACCGTATCGCGGAGAAATCCTCTGTTCTCTTTTCTTTCTGTTTTCTGCGTAGATCTGAAAATATGTCATCTCAAGACTCAGAGGGAGAGAGCTATGTTGCTGATCTCATTGCAAACCCCAAGTCCTATGAGGATGAGAAGCACTATGGCTAGATCTTTGAAGAAGATGAAGATGAACCGATCCCTCCTCGGTTCAAAAATGAAAGTATGGAGGCATTATGCAAGAGGATAATAAAACTCGAGATAGATAATTGCGAGTTGATGATGGAAAATTTTACTCTCAGCCAGAAGCTGAAGGAAGCGAAGGGCAAAAGCCCTATCTTCTCACCACCACCACTACCTTCTTCGTCACCACCGCCTCCTTCTTCACCACCAAAGGAGAATTGGGTATGGGCACTCCCCATGGCTTCCTCCAAGCTTGGGGGAGGTGCCCCGGTATCGTACGATCCCACTATCCTTTTGCTTTTACTTATCTTAGTTCGATCCTTTTGCTTTAGATGAAATAAAGTTTAGTTCGATCCTTTCTTCTTTGAGAGTTTGCTTAGTGATCTATCATTGTAATCGTGTGCAAGTTATAATAAAGTTTAGTTTGAGTTTTTGTTTTCTTTACTTTCATGTTGCAGATAAAGAAAATAAAAAGAAAGAAAGGAAATAAGAGAAAGGAAATAAATCAATAAGATCATATACTAATCCTATGGCAGGTGATAACACCACATAAGGAAAAGTATAGGTAGGAAATTTTATTAGAGATTGACAAACACAACATTAGTCAATGATGCAACCCATGAAAGAACTAATAAGGGAAGGGAAGATTCACATATAAATATACTATCCTAGAAATCTTTTGTGATTGTGAGCCCTCATCAAAATATTATATGCCAAAATTGTTGACGTTGGACAAGGAAGACAATGTAATGGTTTATGTTTGTTTATATTCACATAGAAGTCATATTGTCATAGATCCTTTAACATGTGGTGCTTGCCCCCTATCTTTGCTAGCCAAAAATTCCACACTAAGTAGAGATACTACTTGTGCATCCAAAAACCCTTAAACCCAAATCTTTTTCAAGTGTCCACCATACCTACCTAGGGATAGAGCAAGATCCCTCAAGTAAGTTGTCATCGGTGCAAAAAGGGCAATACAAATTGCTTCTAAATGTGTGAGATTGTTTAGTGTAAGAGAAATTGAGCATTGCACGAACTTGGATGACAAAGAATAAAAGCGACAGACTACATAATAAAGGTTGTCATCTTAAGGTGTTGGGGAACGCAGTAATTTCAAAAAAATTCCGACGATCACACAAGATCTATCTAAGAGAAACATAGCAACGAGCGGGGAGAGTGTGTCCACGTACCCTTGTAGACCGAAAGCGGAAGCGTTATATCAACGCGGTTGATGTAGTCATACGTCTTCATGATCCGACCGATCCTAGCACCGAACATACGGCACCTCCGTGTTCAGCACACGTTCAGCTCGATGACGTCCCTTGTACTCTTGATCCAGTTGAGGCTGAGGTTGAGTTCCGTCATCACGACGGCGTGGCGACGGTGATGATGAAGTTATCGGCGCAGGGCTTCGCTTAAGCACTACGACGATATGACCGACGTGTGTAACTGTGGAGGAGGGCACCGCACACGGCTAAGACAAATCTTGGAGTTCCTTTGGGGTGCCCCCTGCCCACGTATATAAAGGAGGGAGGAAGAGGAGGCTGGCCCTAGAGGGGGCGCGCCAAGGGGGGGAGTCCTACTTGGACTCCCGGTCCAAGTAGGGTTCGCCCCCCCTTTCCTATTCCAACTAGGAGAAGGAAGGGAAGGAGGAAGAGGGGAGAAGGAAGGAGGGGGCGCCGCCCCCTCCTAGTCCAATTCAGACCAGCCCATGGGGGGGGGGCGACCACCCCTTGAGGCCCTTCTCTCCTTTCCGGTATGGCCCATTAAGGCCCACTATCTCCCCCGGCGAATTCCCGTAACTCTCCGGTACTCCGAAAAGTACCTGAATCACTCGGAACCTTTCCGATGTTCGAATATAGCCTTCCAATATATCGATCTTTACCTCTCGACCATTTTGAGACTCCTCGTCATGTTCGTGATCTCATCCGGGACTCCAAACAACCTTCTTTCATCAAATCACATAACTCATAATACAAATCATCATCGAACGTTAAGCGTGCGGACCCTACGGGTTTGAGAACTGTGTAGACATGACCGAGACACATCTCCGGTCAATAACCAATAACGGAACCTAGATGCTTATATTGGCTCCTACATATTCTACAAAGTTCTTTATCAGTCAAACCGCGTAACAACATACGTTGTTCCCTTTGTCATCGGTATGTTAGATGCCCGAGATTCGATCGTTGGTATCATCATACCTAGTTCAATCTCGTTACCGGCAAGTCTGTTTACTCGTTCCATAATGCATCATCCCGCAACTAACTCATTAGTCACATTGCTTGAAAGGCTTATAGTGTTGAGCATTACCGAGAGGGCCCAGAGATACCTCTCCGATGCACGAAGAGACAAATCCTAATCTCGATCTATGACAACCCAACAAACACCATTGGAGACACCTGTAGAGCATCTTTAT
This sequence comes from Aegilops umbellulata, assembly GCA_032464435.1. Lineage (NCBI taxonomy): Eukaryota > Viridiplantae > Streptophyta > Magnoliopsida > Poales > Poaceae > Aegilops > Aegilops umbellulata. The sequence continues at coordinate 46,038,559 of CP136057.1, forward strand.
AATCACCCATTTATGTTGTGATGTTTGATAGCACACAAAGTGTTCCTCCGGTATTCGGGAGTTGAATAATCTCATAGTCTGAGGAACATGTATAAGTCATGAAGAAAGCAGTAGCAATGAAACTGTAAAGATCATAATGCTAAGCTAATGAATGGATCTTGTCCATCACATCATTCTCCTAATGATGTGATCCCGTTCATCAAATGACAACACAAGTCTATGGTTAGGAAACATAACCATCTTTGATAAACAAGCTAGTCAAGTAGAGGCATACTAGGGACACTTTGTTTGTCTATGTATTCACACATGTACTAAGTTTCCGGCTAATACAATTCTATCATGAATAATAAAAATTTATCATGATATAAGGAAATAAATAATAAATTTATTATTGCCTCTAGGGCATATTTCCTTCATAAGGGGCAATGTAACGTGACGTTCTCTTGCACTAAGTGATTGAGCATACAAACAAATAAGCGCATGGCAACCTCTGCTTCCCTCACCGAAGGCCTATCCTTTATTTTTATGTATTTACTTTTATGCAAGGAGTCAAAGTTTTCCTTCTATTCCTTTTATTTTTTCTCCTTTGGCAAGCATCATGTGGTGAGGAAAGATCTAGGCACATATGTCCAGTTGAATATAGATAGCATGAGTTATTATTGTTGACATCACCCTTGAGGTGAGTATGTTGGGAGGCGAAAATATAAGCCCCTATCTTTCTATGTGTCCGGTTAAAATGTTTTGCTCATGTGTACGCGGTGAGTGTTAGCAATCATAGAAGACTATATGATGGTTGAGTATGTGGACTTGCCTAAAGGCTCCGACACGTGACCCTTCCTGAAACGATGATGAATTGTAGTTGCAAAGTTGACTGAGAACATAGTTTGTTGGTTTCTAATAGAGTTTTTGCTTTATACTTCGATTATGTGATGAACTATTACTTACTCATCAGAAGTATATGATGCAAGTTCTATTATATAAGAATTATGTTTAAATTTGTTGCTGTTGTAATAATCAACATTATGCTTCTGTGTCCGTATTTTGTTTTTATCGACACCTCTCTCTCAAAGCATGTGGACATGTTTTTTGATTTCGGTTTTCTCCTGAGCACAAGCGAGGTCTAAGCTTGGGGGAGTTGATACGTCCATTTTGCATCATGTTTTCTTACTTTTATTTATAGCGCTTTTATCCATAATAATGCCTTTTGGAGTAATTCTAATGCCTTTTCTCTCATAATTTGCAAGGTACACACCAAGAGGGAGAATTCCGGCAGCTGGAAATCTGGACCTGAAAAAGCTACGTCAGGCCACCTATTCTGCACAACTCCAAACAAGATGAAACTTCATGGAAAATTTTTATGGAATATTTAAGGAATATTGGAGCAAAAAAGTACCAGAGGGGGCCACCAGGTGGGCACAGCCCACCTGGGCGCGCCAGGCAGCCCAGGCGCGCCCTGGTGAGTTGTAGCCCCCTCGGCCCACCTCCGGTGCCCATCATCTGGTATATAAGTCATTTTTACCTAGAAAAAATAAGGAGAAGACTTTCGGGGCGGAGCGCCGCCGTCTCGAGGCGGAACTTGGGTAGGAGCACTTTTGCCCTCCAGCGGAGCGATTCTGCCGGGGAAATCATTGTCATCATCATCACCAACAACTCTCCATTCTTGGGGAGGGAAATCTCCATCAACATATTTACCAGCACCTTCTCATCTCAAACCCTAGTTCATCTCTTGTATTCAATCTTGTTACCGGAACTATAGATTGGTGCTAGGGGGTGACTAGTAGTGTTGATTACATCTTGTAGTTGATTACTATATGGTTTATTTGGTGGAAGACTATATGTTCAGATCCATTATGCATATTAATACTCCTATGATCATGAACATGTTTGTTATTTGTGAGTAGTTACTTTCATTCTTGAGGTCACGTGATAAATCATGTTGCAAGTAATCATGTGAATTTGATATGTGTTCGGTATTTTGATGATATGTATGTTGTGATTCCCTTAGTGGTGTCATGTGAACGTCGAGTACATGAAACTTCACCATATTTGGGCCTAAGGGAATGCATTGTGGAGTAGTAAATAGATGGTGGGTTGCGAGAGTGACAGAAGCTTAAACCCCAGTTTATACGCTATTCTGTAAGGGACCGATTGGATCCATAAGTTTAATGCTATGGTTAGAATTTTTTCTTAATACTTTTCTCATAGTTGCGGATGCTTGCGGGAGGGTTAATCATAAGTAGGAGGCTTGTTCAAGTAAGAACATCACCTAAGCACCGGTCCACCCACATATCAAATTATCAAAGTAGCGAACACGAATCAAACCAACATGATGAAAGTGACTAGATGAAATTCCCGTGTACCCTCAAGAACACTTTGCTTATCATAAGTGACCGTTTTGGCCTGTCCTTTGCCTCAAAAGGATTGGGCTACCTTGCTGCACTTTTGTTACTACTATCGTTACTTGCTCGTTACAAATTATCTTTCTATCAAACTACTCGCTACTTATAGTTTCAGCACTTGCAGGCACTACCTTACTGAAAACTACTTGTCGTTTCCTTCTGCTCCTCGTTGGGTTCGACACACTTACTTATTGAAAAGAGATACAATTGATCCCCTATACTTGTGGGTCATCATCCGCATGATACGTCTCCGTCGTATCTACTTTTCCAAACACATATGCCCTTGTTTTGGACTCTAACTTGCATGATTTGAATGGAACTAACCCAGACTGACGCTGTTTTCAGCAAAATTGCCATGGTGTTATTTTTGTGCAGAAACAAAAGTTCTCGGAATGACCTAAAACTTCACGGATATTATTTTTGGAAAATATAAAAAATACTGGTGAAATAATCAAGGCCAGGGGCACAACCTTTCCATGAGGGTGGGGGCGCGCCCCCTGCCTCGTGGGCCTCCTGGAGCTCCACCGACCTCAACTCCAACTCCATATATTCGTGTTCGGGGGAAAAATCAGAGAAAAAGATTCACTGCGTTTTATGATACAGAGCCGCCGCCAAGCCCTAAACTCTCTTGGGAGGGCTGATATGGAGTCCGTTCGGGGCTCCAGAGAGGGGAATCCGTTGCCATCGTCATCATCAACCATCCTCCATCACCAATTTCATGATGCTCACCGCCGTGCGTGAGTAATTCCATCGTAGGCTTGCTGGACGGTGATGGGTTGGATGAGATTTATCATGTAGTCGAGTTAGTTTTGATAGGGTTTGATCCCTATTATCCACTATGTTCTGAGATTGATGTTGCTATGACTTTGCTATGGTTAATGCTTGTCACTAGGGCCCGAGTGCTATGATTTCAGATCTGAACCTATTATGTTTTCGTGAATATATGTGAGTTCTTGATCCTATCCTGCAAGTCTATAGTCACCTACTATGTGTTATGATCCGGAAACCCCGAAGTGACAATAATCGGGACCACTCCCGGTGATGACCGTAGTTTGAGGAGTTCATGTATTCACTATGTGTTAATGCTTTGGTCCGGTACTCTATTAAAAGGAGGCCTTAATATCCCTTAGTTTCCGTTAGGACCCCGCTGCCACGGGAGGGTAGGACAAAAGATGTCATGCAAGTTCTTTTCCATAAGCATGTATGACTATATTCAGAATACATGCCTACATTTCATTGATGAATTGGAGCTAGTTCTGTGTCACCCTATGTTATGACTGTTACATGATGAACCGCATCCGGCATAATTCTCCATCACTGATCCAATGCCTACGAGCTTTTCATATATTGTTCTTCGCTTATTTACTTTTCCGTTGCTACTATTACAATTACTACAAAACCCAAAAATATTACTTTTGCTACCGTTACCGTTACTTCCATACTACTTTGCTACTAAATACTTTGCTGCAGATATTAAGTTATCCAGGTGTGGTTGAATTGACAACTCAACTGCTAATACTTGAGAATATTCTTTGGCTCCCTTGTGTCGAATCAATAAATTTGGGTTGAATACTCTACCCTCGAAAACTGTTGCGATCCCCTATACTTGTGGGTTATCAAGACTATTTTTTGGCGCCGTTGCCGGGGTGCATAGCTCTATTCTTTGAGTCACTTGGGATTTATATCTGCTGGTCACTATGAGGAACTTGAAAGACGAGAAAACAAAAATTTATCCCTCAACTACGAGGGGAGGTAAGGAACTGCCATCTAGCTCTACACTTGATTCACCTTTTGTTTTGAGTAAGCTTGTGACACCTAAACCTACTTCTGCTATTAATTCTGATATGTCGCATGTTATTGATGATGCCACTTCTGCTATGCATGATACTTATGATGAAACTACTTTTATGCTTGATACTACTGTGCCACTTGGTGAACTTCTTGATGAACAACTTGCTAGGGCTAGAGAGAATGAAATTATTGAAACTGATAATATTGATGAAAGTGATGATGAAGATTCTCCCCCTAAATATGAATTTCCTGTTGTGCCTGAGGGCTATGTTATGGATGCAGAAACTGCTAGAGACTTTCTTGCTTGCAATGATAGAAGCGATCTTAAGAAATTATTAGCTAAGCTTAAACAAAAAACTCTGAATGCTAGAATGAAGTATGATCCTGCTTATGCTACTTCACCTATCTTTGTTACTGATAAGGATTATGAATTCTCTATTGATCCTGATATAATTACTTTGGTTCAATATGATCCTTTCTATGGCTATGAATCTGAAACTGTTGTGGCACATCTTACTAAATTAAATGATATAGCCACCCTGTTCACTAATGATGAGAAAACTCGCTACTATTATATCCTTAAAATATTTCCGTTCTCATTAAAGGGTGATGCTAAGATATGGTTTAATTCTCTTGATCCTGGTTGTGTGTGTAGTCCCCAGGATATGATTTATTACTTCTCTGCTAAATATTTCCCTGCTCATAAGAAACAAGCTGTTTTAAGGGATATATCTAATTTTGTGCAAATTGAAGAGGAGAGTCTCCCACAAGCTTGGGGGAGGCTTCTCCAATTACTTAATGCTTTGCCTGATCATCCTCTCAAGAAAAATGAAATACTTGATATCTTTTATAATGGACTAACCGATGCTTCTAGAGACCACCTGTATAGTTGTGTTGGGTCTGTTTTCAGGGAAAGAACACCAGATGAAGCTGAAATTCTATTGAATAATATGTTGACAAATGAAAATAATTGGACACTTCCTGGACCAACTCCTAAGCCAACTCCGAAGAAAAGGGGTGTTCTATTTCTCATTCCCGAAGATATGCAAGAGGCAAAGAAATCTATGAAAGAAAAGGTATAAAAGTTGAAGATGTTAAGAATTTACCACCTATTTAAGAAATACATGGTCTTAATTTACCGCGTGTTGAAGAAATACACGGTCTTAATTCACCGCCTATTGAAGAAACACATGGTCTTGATAACCCGACACAGGTAGTAAAGGTAAATTCTCTCTATAGATTTGATGAAGGTGATATTCCTTGTTATAAGTCTGCTAGCTAATGCTTAGATGAGTTTGATAATTTTATTGTCAAACAAGAAAACTTCAATGCTTACGTTGGTAGAAAATTGAAACACAATTATTATATGATTGAACACTTGAGTGATTATATGTCTAGAGTTAAAGGTGAACTTAAACTCATTAGTAAACATGCTTCTATGGTTACCACTCAAGTAGAACAAGTACTTAAAGCTCAGAATGATTTTCTCAATGAATTGAATAGTAAGAATAATGACTATGATGTTAGAGTGGCTACTAGAACTGGTAAAATGACTCAGGAACCTTTGTATCCTGAAGGCCATCCTAAGAGAATTGAGAAAGATTCTCAGAGAAATAATATAGGTGCACCTAGTCCTTCTAAAAAGAAGAAAAAGAAAAATGATAGGACTTTGCATTCTTCTAGTGAACCTATTGCCGAACCACCTGAGAATCCTAATGATATTTCTATTTCTGATGCTGAAACACAATCTGGTAATGAACATGAACCTAGTGATAATGTTAATGATGATGTTCATTTTGACGCTCAACCTAGCAATGATAATGATGTAGAAATTGAACCTGCTGTTGATCTTGATAACCCACAATCAAAGAATCAACGTTATGATAAGAGGGACTTTGTTGCTAGGAAACACGGTAAAGAAAGGGAGCCATGGGTTTAGAAACCCATGCCTTTTCCTCCTAAACCATCCAAGAAAAAGGATGATGAGGATTTTGAGCGCTTTGCTGAAATGATTAGACCTATCTTCTTGCGTATGCGATTAACTGATATGCTCAAAATGAATCCTTATGCTAAGTACATGAAAGAAATTGTTACCAATAAAAGAAAGATACCGGAAGCTGAAATTTCCACCATACTTGCTTATTATACTTTTAAGGGTGGAATACCAAAGAAACTTGGAGATCCAGGAGTACCCACTATACCATGCTCCATTAAAATAAATTATGTTAGAACTGCTTTATGTGATCTTGGAGCCGGTGTTAGTGTTATGCCTCTCTCTTTATATCGTAGACTTGATTTGAATAAGTTGACACCTACTGAAATATCTTTGCAAATGGCTGACAAATCAACTGCTATACCTGTCGGTATTTGTGAGGATGTGCCTGTTGTGGTTGCAAACGTTACTATTTTAATAGACTTTGTTATTCTTGATATTCCTGAGGACGATAGTATGTCTATTATTCTTGGAAGACCCTTTTTGAACACTGCAGGGGCTGTTATTGATTGCAACAAAGGCAATGTCACTTTTCATGTTAATGGTAATGAGCATAAGGTACACTTTCCGAGGAAACAACCTCAAGTCCACAATATGAATTCTATTGGAAAAATTCCATCTATTATTCTTGGAGGTTTTGAATTTCCTCTTCCTACTGCCAAGAAGAAATATGATATTCTTATTATTGGGGATGTGCATATCCCCGTTGAGGTAACATAGTGTTATTCGAAATTTATCAAGTTCCATGTTATTCGGAATGAGTTTGTTAACAAGACTTGATCAACCTTGTTAGTGGATTCCTTTTGATGAGCATGAGATGGATGAAGTTAGAAGGCACAACCTTCTGTACACTCCTTTTACTTTCTGTTATTTAGTTCAAATAAAGTAAAAAATAGTATTTTTCGGTCTGTTTTCTGAATTATTCGTGCAATATAAAAATACCCCGAAAAAGTTCTCCAAATGCCCTGCCAATTTAATATGATTTTTTCTGGAATATTTGAGAATATTTGGCACTGAGAACACAACAGGGGGAGCAAGCACCTGGGCACGAGGGCCCTGGCTGCGCCCCCCTGCCTCGTGGGCCCATGGTGGCTCCCCTCCACTTATTCCTGCACCCACACACTTCTTCTTCCTCCCAAAAAAATCACCAACCAGCTCAAGCACGAGTTCTAGCTCATTTTGCTGCAATTTTCGATCTCCTCGCTCCAAGCACCTCTCACAAAACTGCTTTGGGGGATTGTTCCTTGGTATGTAACTCCTCCAATGGTCCAATTAGTTTTTGTTCTAGTGCTTTATTCATTGCAAATTTTTGCTGCCTAGGTGACTATGTTCTTGAGATTGCATGTCAAATTTATATGGTTCCAAGTAGTTCTAATGCATGATATAGTCTCTAGGAACTTGTAGGAGTAGTTGCTATCAATTTTGTTAAGCTTGGTTCAATTTTATTTGAAGTTACTAAAAATTTCAGAAAATTTCATAAAATGATGAAGATATTTTTGAGGGGTTCGTCGAGCCAAAGCTCGAAGGAAAAGCAAAGTGAAGAAGAAGAGAGGCCCAAATATAATTTGCCTCGCACCACGGAGGTTCGGCCGTGTGAATGGCCTTGCGATGATTTCTTGAGAGCAGTCGGGATTTATGATGTTTTTTATGAGTTGGCTGAGAATGCAGGCCTCACCAACTTCCTCCGCGACCAACGCGGACGGTATATCTTACTCACCAATACCTTTGTGCAAAATTTTCATTTCCATTCTAGGAGGTCACCACCTACGGTGGATTTTTATTTATATGATGAGTATAAGGAGATGACCCTTCGTGAATTCTGTGAGGTGTGCAAGTTACCTTTTCCGGGTTTCATAGAGGAACCACATCGTAATGATGTGGAGGGGTTTATTGATACAATTGCTGTAGGGGAAACGAGGAAGGTTTTCGACGCATGAATCACTAGCGTACATTTTCCTGTTCTACTTTACTTTGCTATATTTGCTAGTAGGTGCTTAATTGGTCGCGGAAAATGTGGAAACCTGAGTCTTCCAGATATTATTATTTTGTGCCATGCCTTGTTTCATGATGACACATTTAGTATGGGTGCTATTGTTGCAAAGCGGTTAAATCTTAACCGCACTAAGGGCCCCATCTTGGGAGGCATCTTCGCCTCACGCCTCGCTGCATACTATAACATACCTATTAGGCACTATGCGAAAGAAAAAAAATGATGCCTACTGTTTATTTAGATTATAAGAGTATGGTAGCACATGATTTTATTGTTAAGAATAGGGAAAGGGCGCTTAAATACAAACTTTTATTCGATAAGAATCACCCTGAGACTATTACCTTGCCTGCTCCTTCCTTGTTTTATTTATCTGCAGGCGAGTACCTTGTTCCGTTGAAGGCCATTCACGCCTACCGGAACCCTACATCAGCTACAGAGACAGAGCTGGAACCACAATTTGATCCTCCACGACAGTCTAATCACCAGTGGGATCCGGAGGCGATTGCCAACCAGTGGCAATCCGAGGCTTCTTCTCAGTACGACCCTAAGTATAACTATGGATATCCGCCAGCCCAGCCGTGGCAATAGACCAACTTAGGCCAAAAGCCTAAGCTTGGGGGACTACGTATTTCTCACCGACATTACATTTATGTTCACACACTCATTGCTAGATGTCGGTGCTCATACTTTTTCACTTAATATCCATGCTAGTTTATTTTCCTTTTTATGCTTTCTTCTTGTGTGTTTGATAAACCTTAAGAAAACCTAAAAAAATAGTTGTAGCTTTAAGCTAGTTTACTTTCTTGCTGTAGTAGTAATAATTAAAACGAAACCCCCAAAAAAAAAGAAATTATGTTCTTCTTTTGCCTGTTGGGAGCTTTCCCATGTAAATAGTTTTTATTTCTTTTATTTTCTTTGGGGGTCGATAGGAGAGGACCATGATTGAATTGTTGAAGTGGCTCTCATATGCATTATTGTTGATTTAACCAAGAACCCATATTGCCTTGTCTTCACCTGTTTATTGAATGCTCGCAGATTCCAGCTTAGTCCAATGCACGTGCACTATTATTATTATTCACATCATTCGGTCGTGCAAGTGAAAGGCAATTATGATGATATATGATGGACTGATTGAGATGAGAGAAGCTGGTATGAACTCGATCTCTCTTGTTTTTGTAAATATGATTAGTTCATCGTTCCTGATTCAGCCTATTATGAATAAACATGTTTGCAATGACAATTAGAGATTATAGTTGCTTATCCCATGCTTAATTATCTAGGAGTTTATAGTGGTTTACCATGCGTGCCAACATGCTATTAAAATGGTTGTGATGTGGTATGATAGGGTGGTATCCTCCTTTGAATGATTCAAGTGACTTGACTTGGCACATGTTCACGCATGTAGTTGAAACAAAATCAACATAGCCTTCATGATATTTATGTTCATGGTGGATTATATCCTACTCATGTTTGAACTCAATGTTTATTAATTTTAATGCATGTTCATGACTGTTGTCGCTCTCTAGTAGGTCGTTTCCCAGTCTTTTGCTAGCCTTGACTTGTACTAAGCGGGAATACTGCTTGTGCATCCAATCCCTTAAACCCCAAAGTTATTCCATATGAGTCCACCATACCTTCCTATATGCGGTATCTACATGCCGTTCCAAGTAAATTTGTATGTGCCAAACTCTAAACCTTCAAATGAAATTCTGTTTTGCATGCTCGAATAGCTCATGTATCAACTAGGGTTGTCTGTATCTTCCATGTTAGGCGGGTTATTCTCAAGAGGAGTGGACTCCGCTCCTCACTCACGAGAAAATGGCTGGTCACCGGGATGCCCAGTCCCATGCTTTAAGCAAATAAAATCAAAATAATTGCAAACAAAACTCCCCCGGGACTCTTGTTAGTTGGAGGCACTCGTTGTTTCGAGCAAGCCACGGATTGATGCTTGTTGGTGGAGGGGGAGTATAAACTTTACCATTCTGTTTGGGAACCGGCTATAATGTGTGTAGCATGGATGATATCGCCATCTCTTGGTTGTTATGTTGACAATGAAAGTATGCCGCTCAAAATATTATTTATCTCTTTTTCAAAACCGAGCTCTGGCACCTCTACAAATCCTTGCTTCCCTCTGCAAAGGGCCTATCTATTTACGTTTATGCTGAGTCATCACCCTCTTATTAAAAAGCACCAGCTGGAGAGCGCCACTGTCATTTGCATCCATTACTATTAATTCATATTGGTATGACTATGAATGGATCTCTTTCACCATGAATTGCAATGTTTAGTCAGTCCTTGATCTTTAAAGGTGCTCTGCATTTATGTTTTGCGGTCTCAGATAGGGCTAGCGAGATACCACCTTGTTATATCATATTATGATTGTTTTGAGAAAGTGTTGTCATCCGAGATTTATTATTATTGCTCGCTAGTTGATTATGCCATTGATATGAGTAAACATGAGACCTAAGAGTTATTGTGAATATGGTTAGTTCATAATCTTTGCTGAAAACTTGAATGCTGGCTTTACATATTTACGACAACAAGAGCAAACAGAGTTTGTAAAAGTTTATCTTTATCACTTTCAGTTTATCAACTGAATTGGTTGAGGACAAGCAAAGGTTTAAGCTTGGGGGAGTTGATACATCCCTGTCGTATCTACTTTTCCTAACACTTTTGCCCTTGTTTTGAACTCTAACTTGCATCATTTGAATGGAACTAACCCGGACTGACGCTGTTTTCAGCAGAATTGCCAAGGTGTTATTTTTGTGCAGAAACAAAAGTTCTCGGAATGACCTGAAACTTCACGGAGATTATTTTTGGAAAATATAAAAATACTGGCGAAAGAATCAGGGCCAGGGGCCCACACCCTTTCCACGAGGGTGGGGGGCGCGCCCCCTGCCTCGTGGGCCTCCTGGAGCTCCACCGACCTCAACTCCAACTCCATATATTCGCGTTCGGGGAGAAAAAAATCAGAGAAAAAGATTCATCGCGTTTTACGATACGGAGCCGCCGCCAAGCCCTAAAATCTCTCGGGAGGGCTGATCTGGAGTACGTTCGGGGCTCCGGAGAGGGGAATCCGTCGCCATCAACATCATCAACCATCCTCCATCACCAATTTCATGATGCTCACCGCCGTGCGTGAGTAATTCCATCATTGGCTTGCTGGACGGTGATCATTGGATGAGATTTATCATGTAATCGAGTTAGTTTTGTTAGGGTTTGATCCCTAGTATCCACTATGTTCCGAGATTGATGTTGCTATGACTTTGTTATGCTTAATGCTTGTCACTAGGGCCCGAGTGCCATTATTTCAGATCTGAACCTATTATGTTTTCATGAATATATGTGAGTTCTTGATCCTATCTTGCAAGTCTATAGTCACCTACTATGTGTTAAGATCCGGCAACCCCGAAGTGACAATAATCGGGACCACTCCCGGTGATGACCGTAGTTTGAGGAGTTCATGTATTCACTATGTGTTAATGCTTTGGTCTTGTACTCTATTAAAAGGAGGCCTTAATATCCCTTAGTTTCCTTTAGGACCCCACTGCCACGGGAGGGTAGGACAAAAGATGTCATGCAAGTTCTTTTCCATAAGCACGTATGACTATATTCGGAATACATGCCTACGTTACATTGATGAATTGGAGCTGGTTTTGTGTCACCCTATGTTATGACTGTTACATGATGAACTGCATCCGGCATAATTCTCCATCACCGATCCAATGCCTACAAGCTTTTCATATATTATTCTTTGTTTATATACTTTTCCGTTGATACTGTTACAATTACTACAAAACCCAAAAATATTACTTTTGCTACCGTTACCGTTACTTCCTTACTATTTTGCTACTAAATACTTTGCTGCAGATATTAAGTTATCCAGGTGTGGTTGAATTGACAAATCAACTGCTGATACTTGAGAATATTCTTTGGCTCCGCTTGTGTCGAATCAATAAATTTGGGTTGAATACTCTACCCTTGAAAACTGTTGCAATCCCCTATACTTGTAGGTTATCACCGCACGCAGTCTACCACGAATAGCTTTACATAAAGATTTTAATTTTCAAGGTAACCTTGATACGCCGCATATCTTTAAACTTAGAAGTGGGAGAACCCACGATCAACCTCAAATAAAGAGACTTGATGGAAAATAAACCGAAAAAAGAATGAGGCCAACCTCACCGCGCCGGCCAAGAGCAAAGGAAAGATAGCAGAAAGACAATGCCAATCCACCGACTCTTCGGGAGAGAGCACACACTGGATACCCATGTCCTAGTTATTATGAGAATACTTCGAGATGGATATCCTAGGTTTAGAACAATACGAGAACAAAAACGGAAAAGAAGAGCAAAGAGGCAAATAACCATACCACCAATCAAGCCAAAAATGAATGGATTCCCCATTGCCTATAACAAATTTAACACCCGCAAGAAAAACTACATATTTAACATGGCCGCGAAAGTCATCTCTAACTTTAACCAAATCCCGCCATAATTGAGACCCACTGGTGGATGGAGCAAACATAGGGATGCTGGTCGAAAAATATTTGGCTTTGAGAATATCAAGCCACAAAGTCCCAGGTTTAGTAATGAGTATTTAGTGGTGGATCTTGACAAGAATCTATGGGGGGAAATGACAAAAAAATTAACCAACCGCAACAAACGAGAACTTGTAGCCTCCAGGAAAATTTAAAATTACATGAGCCATATTGCTAGCAAAATACATGTATGATTAGCAGCATATACTCCATAAGAGAACTAACTACATCAAAATATATGACTTGTCTACTTATTCCGTTCAACCTTCAAACTTCAAACTCATTCTGTGAGCCAACTTAGAACCACATTTACAATGTCTTGTGACCTCTTGTAAAGCCTCACCAAGTCCTCCAGTTATACCTAACATCTCCTTCATCATACATAAGATAAAGGAAAACTCGTATTAGGACAAAGAGCTGAAAGAAAGTGTCAGTGTAAGCATGTATTGATCCCACTACTGGTCTACCAGAAGCCATATCTTGGATAACAAAATTTACTACATGAAACAACTTCATAAGGCTAGAACAAAAGTGAGAACCCCCACCTAGTGTCCCTAGGTCTTTTAAGTGATCGAATCCGATTTGCTCCTTGTTCTAGTATGAACCTTCCTTTTTCTATCATATGTGCTAGTTCTACTAGCTGGGCATCATGGAGCTCATCATGGAGTTTTGATGAGGAGTCAAGAGTGTTTACAATGAAGATCAATTTCTAGAAAAACTGGGCAATAGGAACCACCTCTTTATGCATCTACTAGTGCAAGTTGCAATCTGTAAGCATAACAATGAACGGAGTATGCATATGGGCATACCTTCAGAAAAAAGAGATTGCAATCCATTCAGTTCTCCTCTCATGTTGCTAGCCCCATCGTATCCTTGTCCACAAAGTTTCTGAATATCAAAAGCATTTAGTGATAATGCAGAACACAATTTATATTTCAGTGTCATGGCCTTAGTGTTGGCCACATGTATCAAATCAAATAATAACCGCTCTTGTGAAAATCCACCTTTATTAATAAATTTAAAAAACAATGTCATTTGTTCTATTTTCGCCACATCACATGTCTCATCCACTAGAATAGAGACTTTAGAATCCCCGATTTCTTCACGGATATGTCTCCTAACTTTATATGCATATATGTACAAGATTGCCTTTTGAATATCCAGAGACATGTACTTTGAGTTGTATGGAGAATTCCCCAAAATAACTTTGGCAAAATCAGGATTGAACTCTACGAGAAGCTCTAACGATTCAAGAAAATTTCCTTTATTTCTTGACTCAACTTTCTCACTATGTCCTCTAAAAGCACAAGATCGAAATGCGAGCCACCTAACAACCACAACAGATGCTTTTAGCCTTAAAAGGTTTCTTTCTACCTTTTCATCATCCTTTGTTGCTACAACATTTTCTAAATGACCTGCCTGGTTCAATAATGCTTGACGTTCTACGACTGCATTGTTGTGCGTATTCTCCACCACCACATGATGATCAAACTTTTTTCATGACCAAAGTATTCATAATGCCCAAACCCCTAAGGTTTTTAGGATTGCACATTAACTCTCATTTAACTAATATGTACTTCTGCAACAAGAAACTAATATGTACTTTCTTTTATTATATTTATTTTTAGCGTGTAGTGATTGATCCTGCATTCCTACTAATATGATGACAGATAGTGCCCTTGCTCGAAGTATGGCACTTGCAGGGTTTGGGTATGGGTGGAGCCACCCCATACCCTTACCCATCCTATTTTAGCTTACCCATCATTCGTCCCCATACCCGCTAGTGGGTATAATTTCTCCCCATACCAATCACCTGACACGGTAAAATGGGTGTCCGTGGGTAAAAATACCCACATTTGTGTCACATAAATTTGAGCATCACATAATCATGGACAACAACATATGATCAAAATTTATTAAAAAACAACACATATAACATCAATACATAGTTATAGACTACAACACTTTCTTGTAAACAACAACACATCAAAATATTAACACATAGTCATAAAGAGTAGTACAAAGTCATATATTTTAAATTCACAAACTCACGGGCAAAGTGTAAAGGTAATTTGTCCGTATTTGTTAGATTTTATAAGGGTACATGGGTATGCGGGTATGGGATTACCCGCTCTACCTGATGGGTTTGAGAATTTCCTATTTATGTACCCACGTGTAAGTTTTTATCTATATCCTTACTCTAATAAGGTTTTTAGAGCAACTCCAATGGGGCGACCCATTTCTTCCGCCCGCGTCCGTTTGGGTCGGCGCGGACAAAAGTGGCAGCCCAACGCGCCGACCCAGACGAACGCGCGTCCATTTTTCGTCCACGGGCGACCCATTCCCGGCCCAATTTTGAGCCGGATTTGCGTCGGCGCGGACACGAGACGGACGCGCGCGCGCCTACTCCTCTCCCCGGGCCCGCCGCTCGGTGACAGCCACCACCATTTCCCCCCATTTTCCCCAAAACACTCCCGCCCGCGCACGCCCCCGCCCCCCAAATAGCCATGGAGGATGCCATCGACCTCAACCTCGACGCCGCCGCCTACCTCACCTCCCTCGCCTCTTCCAGCGCCGTCGCCCCCTCCGGGAAAGGCAAGCCTCGTGTCCCACGCAAGACCACCACCGCCGTGGGTCATCAAGGATGAAGAGAAGTTTAAGGCACAATATGTCGCACTCAAGGCACGTGGGGGGAAGAAAGCCATGGAGGATGTTGGGGAGGACGAGCTGGCACGGCCGCGGGGGAAGACCAACTCCAAGATGGAGGACAAGCGAGATGCGGCCACCAACGCCTTGATCGCAAGCGTGGACGGCATGATGAATAAGAAGGACTCAAGGGAGGAGGAGCGCCGGTGTTTCAAGGTGGAGCAAATGCCAAGACCAAGGTGGAGCAAATGGATGCTTTCATGGAGATCCAAAGGAGGAGGCTTGATCTTAATGCCGAGAAGCAAGCCAAGATGTTCGAGCTTGAGGCGGAGAAGCAAGCCAAGATGCTAGAGATCGAGGCCGCCAATGCCAAGACCAAGGCGAAAGAAGTGGCTCTTGCGAGCATGATGATCGGGGTGGAGATCATGAAGGTGGATCTCAACACCGTGTCGCCAAGGAAGAGGCCATGGTTCTATAAGATGCAGGCCGACATGCTCAGGTTCGACGACAAGTGATCTATGGCGGCGAGGGCCATCTTTTTTGTATGCCGGCAGGTGTGCCGGCATGACCACGGGAGCCGCCATGGCGTGGTCGAACTCAAGTCCCACCCTTTTTTGTGTGCTGGTAAGGATGGCAATTTTACCCATGGACATGGATATCCATGGATATCTGCTACCTCTTGAGCACTGCGTTGGATTTCCTTGAAGAGGAAAGGATGATGCAGCAAAGTAGCGTAAGTATTTCCCTCAGTTTTTGAGAACCAAGGTATCAATCCAGTAGGAGGCTACGCGCGAGTCCCTCATACCTACACAAAGCAAATAACTCCTCGCAACCAACGCGATAAGGGGTTGTCAATCCCTTCACGGTCACTTACGAGAGTGAGCTCTGATAGAGATGATAGATAATATTTTTGGCATTTTTGTGATAAAGATGCAAAGTAAAATAAAAGCAAAGTAAAAAAGCAAAGGCAATAATAAAGTGATGGAAGATTAATCTGATGAAGATAGACCCGGGGCCCATCGATTTCACTAGTGGCTTCTCTCAGGAGCATAAGTATTTTACGGTGGGTGAACGAATTACTGTTGAGCAATTGACAGAATTGAGCATAGTTATGAGAATATCTAGGTATCATTATGTATATAGGCATCACGTCCGAGACAAGTAGACCGACTCCTGCCTGCATCTACTACTATTACTCCACTCATCGACCGCTATCCAGCATGCATCTAGAGTATTAAGTTAAAAATAGAGTAACGCCTTAAGCAAGATGACATGATGTAGAGGGATAGATTCATGCAATATGATAAAGACCCCATCTTGTTATCCTCGATGGCAACAATACAATACGTGCCTTGCTGCCCCTACTGTCACTTGGAAAGGACACCACAAGATTGAACCCAAAGCTAAGCACTTCTCTCATTGCAAGAAAAACCAATCTAGTAGGCCAAACCAAACTGATAATTCAAAGAGACTTGCAAAGATAACCAATCATACATAAAAGAATTCAGAGAAGATTCAAATATTGTTCATAGATAATCTTGATCATAAACCCACAATTCAACGGTCTCAACAAACACACCGCAAAAAGAAGATTACATCGAATACTTCTCCACGAGAGAGGGGGAGAACATTGTATTGAGATCCAAAAAGAGAGAAGAAGCCATCTAGCTACTAACTATGGACCCGAAAGTCTGAGGTAAACTACTCACACTTCATCGGAGGGTCTATGATGATGTAGAAGCCCTCCGTGGTGGATGCCCTCTCCGGCGGAGCTCCGAAACAGGCCCCAAGATGGGATCACGTGGGTACAGAAGGTTGTGGTGGTGGAATTAGGTTTTTGGCTCCGTATCTGATCGTTTGGGGGTACATAGGTATATATAGGAGGAATAAGTACGTCGGTGGAGCTCCGTGGCCCCAATGAGGGTGGGGCGCACCTGGGGTGGTAGGGCGCGCCCGATACCTCGTGCCCACCTCAAAGCTTCCTTGGCGTAGGTTCCAAGTCTCCTGGGTCATATTCGGTGAGAAAATCACGTTCCCGGAGGTTTCATTCCGTTTGGACTCCATTTGATATTTCGTTTCTTCGAAACTCTGAAATAGGCAAAAAACAACAATTCTGGGCTGGGCCTCCGGTTAATAGGTTATTCCCAAAAATAATATAAAAGTGGAAAATAAAGCCCAATATGGTCCAAAATAGTAGATAATATAGCATGGAGCAATCAAAAATTATAGATACGTTGGAGACGTATCAGGCATCCCCAAGCTTAATTCCTGCTCGTCCTCGAGTTGGTAAATGATAAAAAAGAATTTTTGATGCGGAGTGCTACTTGGCATAATTTCAATGTAATTCTTCTTAATGGTGTTATGAATATTCAGATTCGAAAGATTCAAGACAAAAGTTTATATTGACATAAAAATAATAATACTTCAAGCATACAAATAAAGCAATCATGTCTTCTCAAAATAACATGGCCAAAGAAAGTTATCCCTACAAAATCATATAGTCTGGCTATGTTCTATCTTCACCACACAAAGTATTTAAATCATGCACAATCCCGATGACAGGCCAAGCAATTGTTTCATACTGTTGACATTCTCAAAACTTTTTCGATCTTCACGCAATACATGAGCGTGAGCCATGGATATAGCACTATAGGTGGAATAGAATGGTGGCTGTGGAGAAGACAAAAAGGGTGAAGATAGTCTCACATCAACTAGGCGTATCAACGGGCTATGGAGATGCCCATCAATAGATATCAATGTGAGTGAGTAGGGATTTCCATGCAACGGATGCACTAGAGCTATAAGTATATGAAAGCTCAATAAAAGAAACTAAGTGGGTGTGCATCCAACTCGCTTGCTCACGAAGACCAAGGGCATTTTGAGGAAGACCATCATTGGAATATACAAGCCAAGTTCTATAATGAAGAACTCCCACTAGTATATGAAAGCGACAAAATGAGAGACTCTCTATCATGAAGATCATGGTGCTACTTTGAAGCACAAGTGTGGTAAAAGGATAGTAACATTGTCGCTTCTCTCTTTTTCTCTCATTTTTTTAATTCTCTTTTTTTTATTCGTTCGGAGTCTCATCCCGACTTGTGGGGGAATCATAGTCTCCATCATCCTTTTCCTCACTTGGGACAATGCTCCAAAAATGATGATCATCACACTTTTATTTTTCTTACAACTCAACAATTACAACTCGGTACTTAGAACAAAATATGACTCTGTATGAATGCCTCCAGCGGTGTACCGGGATATGCAATGAATCAAGAGTGACATGTATGAAAGAATTATGAACGGTGTCTTTGCCACAAATACAATGTCAACTACATGATCATGCTAGCAATTTGACAATGATGGAGCGTGTCATAATAATCAGAACGGTGGAATTTGCATGGCAATATATCTCGGAATTGCTATGAAAATGCCATGATAGGTAGGTATGGTGGCTGTTTTGAGGAAGGTATATGGTGGGTGTATGATACCGGCAAAAAGTGTGCGGTATTAGAGAGGCTAGCAATGGTGGAAGGAAGAAAAGTTTGTATAATCCATGGACTCCACATTAGTCATGAAGAACTCATATACTTATTGCAAAAATCTACAAGTTATCAAAGCAAAGCATTACGCGCATGATCCTAGGGGGATATATTGGTAGGAAAACACCATCGCTCATCCCCGACCGCCACTCATAAGGAAGACAATCAATAAATAAATCATGCTCTGACTTCATCACATAACGGTTCACCATACGTGCATGCTACGGGAATCACAAACTTTAACACAAGTATTTCTCAAATTCACAACTACTCAACTAGCATGACTCTAATATCACCATCTTCATATCTCAAAACAATTATCAAGCATCAAACTTTTCTTAGTATTCAATGCACTCAAAAGAAAGTTTTACAAATCTTGAATACCAAGCATATTAAATTTTTAGCTAAATTACCATGCTATTTAAGACTCTCAAAATAATCTAAGTGAATCATGAGAGATCAATAGTTTCTATAAAACAAATCCACCACCGTGCTCTAAAAGATATAAGTGAAGCACTAGAGCAAAACTATATAGCTCAAAAGATATAAGTGAAGCACATAGAGTATTCTATCAAATTCCAAATCATGTATGGCTCTCTCAAAAGGTGTGTACAGAAAGGATGATTGTGGTAAACTAACAAAAAAAGACTCAAATCATACAAGACGCTCCAAGCAAAACACATATCATGGGGGGAATAAAAATATAGCTCCAAGTAAAGTTACCGATGGAAGTAGACGAAAGAGGGGATGCCTTCCGGGGCATCCCCAAGCTTTGACTTTTTGGTGTCCTTAGATTATCTTGGGGGTGCCATGGGCATCCCCAAGCTTAGGCTCTTCCCACTACTTGTTCCATAATCCATCAAAAGATTTCACCCAAAACTTGAAAACTTCACAACACAAAACTCAATTGAAATCTCGTGAGCTCCGTTAGCGAAAGAAAACAAAAGACCACTTCAAGGTACTGTAATGAACTCATTATTTATTTATATTGGTGTTAAACCTACTGTATTCCAACTTCTCTATGGTTTATAAACTATTTTACTAGCCATAGATTCATCAAAATAAGCAAACAACACACGAAAAACAGAATCTGTCAAAAACAGAACAGTCTGTATTAATCTGTAACTAACACAAACTTCTGGAAACTAGAAAAAATCTACTAAAATAGGACGACTTAGGAAAATGTTTTATTGATCAGAAGCAATTGGAATCAGTATTTTATCACATTCAGGTGATTTTTAACAATTGTTTTCGTGAACAGAAAGTTTCTGGAAATTACAGCAAGATCAAATAACTATCATCCAAGAAGATCCTATAGGTTTAACTTGGCACAAACACTAATTAAAACATAAAACACATCTAACCAGAGGATAGAGCAAAGATTTATTCCTAAACAGAAGCAAAAAGCAAAAAACTAAAAATAAAATTGGGCTGCCTGCCAACAAGCGCTATCGTTTAACGCCCCTAGCTAGGCATAATAGCAAGGATAGATCTAGGTATTGCCATAATAGTGGTATGGCAAATCATGAAAACTTATCTCATATTCTCTATGTTCAGCAACAAGTTTTCTTTGAGGCAAGCAAAAATAATCAAAAGGGCTAAATTTAATGGGACAAAAGTCCCAAAGATCAATCTCAGGAGGTATGGGTTCCTCCCTAGGCCCCTTGTATTGCACAACCAATTCATCATTAAGAGCATTCTTTTAGAAAAAAAGCTACAAGCCTTCGTTCAAGAGGAAAACCTAGTCCATTATTCTGAATAGCAAAATCATCATTAAGCTCGGAAATTTTATCAACTAGAACATCGGCAGGAACCTTTTTCCTAAGATTTTCATTATAAGCAATATGATCTAAAGATTGTAAACGCATCATGTCTTCTTGATTAAAAAGGTTAGATTCAATGGGAGGATGACTAGCATCTATCATATAATGCGCAAAGATTTCTTTGGCCTCTTTTATTATAAATCTAAACTCATGAGCCAAAAAGATAGTGGCGGCATGCTTAACAGAAGAATACTCAATATTAGAGAATTCTAAGAAAATTCTTTGTATGCAAGGATGCATGTGCATAAATTGCCTTTCATGTTCAACTATAAGCATGGCAATAGCGTCCGCAAGACTACTAGTTCTATGAAGAATAGAATCGCCCATAGAAGGCAAAGCACGGGCACAAGTAAAGAAATCTTGAATAACTCCTTTTCCAATAATATTACCACTACCAACTCGAAATCTTTTTGTATGCAAGGTAGGGGGCCTTCTTCAGCAGGAGCATCCGAATTTTCTATGATATTATTATCCATATCGGCAATAATTTCCCCAAATTCAGACATAACGACAAGCAAACGAAAAAGAGGCGAACGGAAGAGAGCACTACTAGGAAAAGGCCTACTAATGGCGCACCAGTTTTGCCTACTAATGGCGCACCACCGGTGCGCCATTAGTATCACGCCACTAGAATTTTTTACTAATGGTGCACCACTGGTGCGCCATTAGTATCTGGTATGCTAATGGCGCACCAGGCAGTGCGCCATTAGTTTTGCCCACGGTACTCCACTAGTGTCTGCTATACTAATGGCGCACCACATGGTAGTGCGCCATTAGTAACAATTTTTTTAATTTTTTTTTCTTAATCTCAGGTCAATATTTCACCTATGAGATATCCAACACATATATATATACAACAAGCATCCATATAACAATCATAGCCAACACACAAGTTCCATCATATATACATACATAGCCAACACACAAGTTCCATCATATATACATACATAGCCAACACATAGTTCCATCGTTACATATTACAAAAAGTTTCAGATTGTTCATCCAACACCGTTATCCATCAATTCATAAAAAGTTTCACATTGATACAAAATAAAAACACAAATGGAAAAGAAGCACTCCATCCATGCAAGCTTCCGTGAATTAAATCAAATCTGCAAAATGATAAACAAGAAGTTAGAAGAAGAAAAAGAAGAATACTAGAAGAATACTAGAAGAAGAAGAACACTAGAAGAAGAATAAGAAGAATTTTGGAAAAGAAGAAGAATAAGAAGAAGACTATAAGCTTATTATGTAAACTTGATCATTTTGTGCTAACACAAGTTATTTTGGAGCTAACCTATAGGAAACTAAGCATATAAGCTCTAAGTTAGTATATTAGAGCCAACTTAGGTAAAATGAAGCCAACCTATGTCATTTTGGAAAAGAAGAAGAATAAGAAGAAGACTATAAGCTTATTATGTAAGCTTGATCATTTTGTGCTAACATAAGTTATTTTGGAGCTAACCTATAGGAAACTAAGCATATAAGCTCTAAGTTAGTATATTAGAGCCAACTTAGGTAAAATGAAGCCAACCTATGTCATTTTGGAAAAGAAGAAGAATAAGAAAAAGACTATAAGTTATTATGTAAACTTGATCATTTTGTGCTAAGATAAGTTATTTTGGAGCTAACCTATAGGAAACTAAGCATATAAGCTCTAAGCTAGCATATTAGAGCCAACTTAGGTAAAATGAAGCCAACCTATAGGAAACTAAGCATATTAGAGATAACATAGGTAACTAAGTATATATATATATATATATATATATATATATATATATATATATATCATTTTGGAGATCTGACATACCTGACAAAGTTCAGTTCTCTTGCATTGTTCTTCTCCTTCTCCTTCCTCAGCCTGATTCACCAAGAGCGGCGAGGCGGTGGAGGCGGTGGAGGCAGTGGGATGTAGTCTTCTACCTCAATTGGCGTGGTCATGTCGCCCAGCTGTGGGATCGCCGGCGCCACCACCGGTGCGTGGTCATTGTCAGGCACCACCACCATCGCGAGGCCACCTTCAGGCACGACCATCGCTAGGTCATCCTCAACCACCTCCATCTCTTGCCCATGGTCAGCCACCACCATCTCTTGCCCATGGTCAGCCACCACCATCTCTTGCCCTTGGTCAGCCATCACCAGCACTAGGTCATCCTCAGCCTGATGCCCATCGTCATCCTGCAGCTCCTCATCCCCACTCTGCTCCTCTTCTCCCGCACTCCAGTCCGGATCATCCTTCTTGTTGTCTATGCTGCTGCCAGAATCGCTGCTGCTTTCGCTACAGCGAGAATCACTACTGCTTTCGTTATAGCCATAGTCGCTGCTGCTTTGGCTGTAGCCATTGTCGCTGCTGCTGCTCCCATTACCTGTCCAAACAATGACCGTTAACAATCGATGTGAGACAAAGCCAAATGTAGAGGAATAAGAAGAGGCAGAACGTACCGACATCATAATCTTCAGCGTAGCGCATGCGACACATAGTCGCGTTGAACACCTTCACGATGAGCATGGTGGCGTCGTCGTCGTACCTGAAGAGAAGGAAGTACCCCAGCCGTAGGTCATAGGCACGGTAGAACTTCTCCCACCCACGAGACAAGTACATGTGGCCCTCCTTGATCACCAACTCCACATCCCACAGCTTGCGAAACCTGCCGCCAGCCTGTCACAGCTTCACATTATTTGGAGGATCTTCACCCATCAGCATGTTAATAAAACTGTCAGGCAGCCTCTGCAGTTTGGGACAATGAGTGATGTAGCAAACAACAAATATCATAATGAGATGGGTGAAGGGGAGATCTCTCGTTTTATATACCTGCGTCATGGATGATACTGAAGTCCCAAGTATGATAGTGAAGAACTCGGAAGCATCCAACTCGTACTGCAGTGTCGCAGAGCGGCGGTGGCTGCGTCCCGCCATCTCTGATAAGCAGCAGAAGAGACCAATTAGTACCCTTACAACAGATCATAAAACATATGGAGTACCCGAATTTGCCGGAACGGAAGTTAATCGACATTCCGGCAAACTCAAGGGCCTCTCGGGGTACCTGCAAAATCATTATCCCCGCGTAATGAAGTCGCCAATGGGTCATTTCAGAAGATCACAAGTAGCATCATCACAAGTACAACATCATCACAAATACAGCAGCAGCAGCAGCAGCGAATACAGGCATAACAGCAGCAGCAGCAGGTTTATTCTTCTTCTTCATAAAAATTATTTCTAGATGCCATAATCAGATCGAAATTTCAAACCACACACTTACTTTCAACTATAAACGAAACTGACTTGTTGTTAATGAACAGTGGCTAAAGATATATAAAAATCCATTGCAAATGTGCCATGTCAATAAAACAACTCATGGAAGTAAACTACTAGCAGGCTCAAAAGTCAAGTAAACTAAAGATTATGACAGTCCACTATATATTTTTATGACAAAATACATCATTATTAGGGCACATTAACAGTAAGGTGAGACTAGGCACTGATGCAGCAGACTAAGTAGACTATGAAATATGCAATGTTAGAAGTAAAATGAGTCAATCATCACATCATCCTACTGTGACTACTGAAATAACACAACCATCAACCGGAAAAATCTGGTAACATGAAAACATACTTGCAACAATCAGTGCATGCTTTCAGTTTGGTCACTGAATGTAGTCTGTTTTGTTCACTAAACACAACTACCCCAAAATAAACAAATACACTACAGGCCTATTGTTGACAATTCTTCAGATCAAACAACCCCATTATTTGGTTTTGATGGCTTGGACAACGGTAAGTTGCTAAAATATGACTATAAACTGGTAATGTTGTGCCTTGGATATATTATACTAAACTGGTAATGGAATAAAGATGCTTAAAACAAAACTTTTGCCTAACTATTTGGTCTGAAAGTGTTTCCTTCTGGTAGCCACTTCACAACTGCACATTACAAACAGTGACCAATACCATATTAAATTCTCACTGTTGACAATTTGGATTCAATCACCTTCATTTGATCAAAGATGTTCAGCAACACTACAGTTGTCATAACTAAACAAGAAAAAGAACAGAAGCCTCACACTGTCCTCAAATTAGCAAGCATATTGTTAAGACAATTTTTCAAACCAAACAACCTCAAAAAATTTGATCTGGAAAGAACAGCGGAGGCTGTTCCGAATGAATTATTATATGTAAAAAAACTAGGCACAGTGATTCAGAAGCAAGAAAAGCTCAGCTGATAATTTGCAGAGTGACAATATTAATGTTCTACGTTGTGAGGACCAGCAGGAATCAAGAGGAATTTGTTCGATTAATCCACACTAATTATGCATCAGTCAATAATACTGAACTGTACAGAGAGAAGTAATTAGACTTGTAAGCTGTTGCTAGCGAGTACAAGCATGCAGGAGAGAAATTCTAACATGCCGCCATGGACCTAGGGTTTGCAGGGGAGGGGGTGGAGGAGAAGGGAGGAATCACCTGGGGAGGGGATGGAGGAATGGAGGAAGATGCCGGCGTTGAAGCTCTGGCAGCGGCTGGGCGTTGAAGCTCCGGTGACACGCGGCGGGCTCCTCCACTCGCCTGTCTCTGCGTCTCGGCTTGGGCGGGAGGACGTCGAGAGCGCGGGCGCGGGCAGAGGGGGGACGACGAGGTAGGCGGTGCTCGGCTCGGCGTCGCGTGGCCTGGCTGAGCTGAGGTAGAGGCGGTCGTCGTCTCCTCCTCCTCCTCCTCCTCGTCCTCCTCCTGGTCGGGGTGGCGGCGGCAGGGGACGAAGGGGACGGAGGGTGCGTGGGGGCACCGGGGCGGGGGTCGGGGCGACGGCGGCAGGGGACGGAGGGGACGAAGGGGGCGTGGGGGCGTGGGGGCGGGGGTCGGGGCGGCGGCGGCAGGGGACGGAGGGGGCGGAGGGGGCGTACGGTTAGGTCGAGTGGGGAGGAAGGGAGGGAGGGGAATAGGTGGAGTGGGGGGGGGGAAGTTTACTAATGGCGCACCCAGCAGCGGTGTGCCATTAGAATGTTTAAACTAGTAATGGCGCACTATGACACGGTGCGCCATTAGTTGATTTGCAAAAAAAAAGAATAAAAAAATTAAGTACTGGCGCACTCCTTGTCCGGTGCGCCATTACTAGTTAGAACTAGTAATGGTGCACTTCGGTGGGATGCGCCATTAGTATGTATGTAAAAATGAAAAAACAAATTATCACTTGTGGCACACCTTTTGTCTGGTGCGCCATTAGTGTCTTCCACACTAATGGCGTATCACCAACTGGTGCGCCATTAGTATATAGTAGTGGCGCACTACTTCCCTGGTGCGCCATTTGTGTCAATCCTATCTATAACCCTTTTCCTAGTAGTGGAGAGGGCAAATAAAATGACAACGGTGAAGTGGGGGAGAGGAAAACGAGAGGCAAATGGCAAATGATGTAATGCGGGAGATAAGGGATTGTGATGGGTACTTGGTATGTTGACTTTTGCGTAGACTCCCCGACAACGGCGCCAGAAATTCTTCTTGCTACCTCTTGAGCACTGCGTTGGATTTCCTTAAAGAGGAAAGGATGATGCAGCAAAGTAGCGTAACTTTTTCTCTCAGTTTTTTAGAACCAAGGTATCAATCCAGTAGGAGGATACGCGCGAGTCCCTCGTACCTGCACAGAGCAAATAACTCCTCGCAACCAATGCGATAAGGGGTTGTCAATCCCTTCACGGTCACTTACGAGAGTGAGATCTGATAGAGATGATAGATAATATTTTTGGTATTTTTGTGATAAAGATGCAAAGTAAAATAAAAGCAAAGTAAAAGGCAAAGGCAATAATAAAGTGATGGAAGATTAATATGATGAAGATAGACCCGGGGGCCATAGATTTCACTAGTGGCTTCTTTCAAGAGCATAAGTACTTTACAGTGGGTGAACGAATTACTGTTGAGCAACTGACAGAATTGAGCATAGTTATGAGAATATCTAGGTATGATCATGTATATAGGCATCACGTCCGAGACAAGTAGACCGACTCCTGCCTACATCTACTACTATTACTCCACTCATCGACCGCTATCCAGCATGCATCTAGAGTATTAAGTTAAAAACAGAGTAATGCCTTAAGCAAGATGACATGATGTAGAGGGATAGATTCATGCAATATGATAAAAACCCCATCTTGTTATCCTCGATGGAAACAATACAATATGTGCCTTGCTGCCCCTATTGTCACTAGGAAAGGACACCGCAAGATTGAACCCAAAGCTAAGCACTTCTCCCATTGCAAGAAAAACCAATCTAGTAGGCCAAACCAAACTGATAATTCGAAGAGACTTGCAAAGATAACCAATCATACATAAAAGAATTCAGAGAAGATTCAAATATTGTTCATAGATAATCTTGATCATAAACCCACAATTCATCGGTCTCAACAAACACACCGCAAAAAGAAGATTACATCGAATAGATCTCCACGAGAGAGGGGGAGAACATTGTATTGAGATCCAAAAAGAGAGAAGAAGCCATCTAGCTACTAACTATGGACCCGAAGGTCTGAGGTAAACTACTCACACTTCATCGGAGGGGCTATGATGATGTAGAAGCCCTCTGTGGTGGATGCCCTCTCCGGTGGAGCTCCAGAACAGGCCCCAAGATGGGATCTTGTGGGTACAGAAGGTTGCAGCGGAGGAATTAGGTTTTTGGCTCCGTATCTGATCGTTTGGGGGTACGTAGGTATATATAGGAGGAAGAAGTACGTCGGTGGAGCTCCGTGGGCCCCACGTGGGTGGGGGGCGCGCCCCCTACCTCGTGCCCACCTCGAAGCTTCCTTGGCGTTGGGTCCAAGTCTCCTGGGTCATATTCGGTGAGAAAATCACGTTCCCGAAGCTTTCATTCAGTTTGGACTCCATTTGATATTCCGTTTCTTCGAAACTCTGAAATAGGCAAAAAACATCAATTCTGGGCTGGGCCTCCGGTTAATAGGTTAGTCCCAAAAATAATATAAAAGTGGAAAATAAAGCCCAATATGGTCCAAAACAGTAGATAATATAGCATGGAGCAATCAAAAATTATAGATACGTTGGAGAACGTTTCAATATCCGACCCGAATGGATAGGGTTTGGATATGCTTTTGTGTCCATGGGTAGTGCCCAAACCCGACCTGATTGCTCGTGGATAGGGCATGGATATAATATTGTACCCGTGGATATATCCAAACCGACCCAATAGTATGACTTAATGGGCAAAAATCTTTTATCCCTACCCCACAGTCACATGTGACACTGCAATTTTAAAGTTTGTTATCTAAAACATGCAAAAGAAATTACACAATCCCCGTCGTAACTTTTATTAGTTGACATTCAATCCCCTTCGTAACATATTCCAATGTCCATTCCCTTATTTTTATCTCCTTGTTAAATGACTCGTCATTCTCATCTGTTAGAAAGTAATAAATGATCTTGGGTTGTTAGTGGACGTTGATTTACCATAAGTTGATGTTTACCATAAATGAAGCCTGGCCTGCCACGAGAGGACGAATGGAAGAGCTTATGTTAACATTGTGTTGTGTCTTATTTATATGTCTCGAGAGGACCCAATGGATATCCAGTGGTATGGACATCCATCGGATTTGGACAAGGATACAATTTTTCATCCATGGATTTTTTCATGGGCGGGTAGATACTACTTTCATGGATGTGGATATGGATTTAATATTGTTCAACCTGATCCAAACCCGACCCTTCGCCATCCTTATGTGTTGGCATGTGTGCCGGCCGGCTGGCGAGTGCGCCAGCATGAATTGTGGTGATATTTTCTGAGGCCGGCATTGTATGCCGGTGAGGGAGTCCTGTACTAAGGGGTCCTCGGGCGTCCGACCTATTATTCATTGGGCCGGACTGATGGGCTGTGAAGATACGAAGGCCGGAGACTATACCCGTGTCCGGATTGGACTTTCCTTAGCGTGGAAGGCAAGCTAGGCGACCAACTGTGAAGATTCCTTCTTATGTAACCGACCTCATGTAACCCTAGATCTCTCCGGTGTCTATATAAACCGGAGAGCGTAGTCCGGATGGGAGAGATTCATTACCATATTCACATAGGCTAGACTTCTAGGGTTTAACCATTACGATCTCGTGGTAGATCAACTCTTGTAACACTCATATTCATCAAGATCAATCAAGCAGGAAGTAGAGTATTACCTCCATAGAGAGGGCCCGAACCTGGGTAAACATCGTGTCCCCCGTCTCTTGTTACCATCGATCCTAGACGCATAGTTTGGGACCCCCTACCCGAGATCCACCGGATTTGACACCGACATTGGTGCTTTCATTGAGAGTTCCACTATGCCGTCGGCAAAAGGGCTCGATGGCCCCTTCAGTAATGACGTTGTCCAGGGAGAAACCTTCCTCCCCGGACAGATTTTCCTATTCGGCGGCTTCGTACTGCGGGCCAACTCGCTTGGCCATCTGGAGCAGATCGACAACTATGCCTCTGGCCATCAGGTCAGATTCGGAAGCTTGAACTACGTCGCGGATACCCGTGGAGACTTGATCTTCAAGGGATTAGAGCCCGCGGCGATCGCTCCCCTTACCCCGATGAACGTGACTTAAATCTGTCATCGGATCACACCCGGGAGATGGTTCCTGCTGCTGCAACAGCCTTAGAGCCAAAGAAGATCGTGCCATCCGAGGCCGCAGAGTCCGCGGCGTTGGAGCCGCACATGGACTCAATGCCCTGCAATATTCGCTTTAACGAAACTTCAAACTTGTCTCCGGCTATAAGTTTCGGACTGTGTACGCCTGCGGACACCGAGCTAGATCGGTTATTGATCTTCGAGTTCGGCGCCGCTGATGTTTTCCAGCACTCGCCTTTGGGTGACGTGCTAAAATCTTTAAAGAATTTGTCCTTGGAGAAGGACTCACAGTCGAACTATGTTAGCTTCGAGCTAGAAACGGATGACGAGGAATTTTGCTTCCCACCCGCCACCCACTTCATAGCCACTGTCGATGACTTAGCTGACGTGCTTGACTATGGCTCTGAAGACATCGACGGTATGGACGACGATGCTGATAAGACGCAAGGCCAAGACCCGCCATTCACCGGATGTTTGATGGCTACCTCTTCGTACGACGTGTACATGATTGATACACCCAAAGGATCTGGCGACAACAACGAAGAGCCAGGTGCGAATAAAACCTCTGAGATACAATCCCAAACGCCGACGCCCCAAGCGACGTTCTAAGACTCGTCGCTCAAAGGAAGGCAACACTGGCACCGGAGAAAATAGTACTCCAGGCGACGCCAAAAACAATGAAGACCCTGTCGGAGTGCTACATCTTGAGCACTACGTTGGTTTTCCTTGAAGAGGAAAGGATGATGCAGCAAAGTAGCGTAAGTATTTCCCGCAGTTTTCGAGAACCAAGGTATCAATCCAGTAGGAGGCTACGCGTGAGTCCCTCGTACCTACACAAAACAAATAACTCCTCGTAACCAACGCGATAAGGGGTTGTCAATCCCTTCACGGTCACTTACGAGAGTGAGATCTGATAGATATGATAGGATAATATTTTTGGTATTTTTGTGGTAAAGATGCAAAGTAAAATAAAAGCAAAGTAAAAAGCAAAGGAAATAACTAAGTGTTGGAAGATTAATATGATGAAGATGGACCCGGGGCCATAGGTTTCACTAGTGGCTTAACTCAAGAGCATAAGTATTTTACGGTGGGTGAACGAATTACTGTTGACCAATTAACAGAATTGAGCATAGTTATAAGAATATCTAGGCATCACGTCCGAGACAAGTAGACCGACTCCTGCCTGCATCTACTACTATTACTCCACTCATCGACCGCTATCCAGCATGCATCCAGAGTATTAAGTTCATAAAAACAGAGTGACGCCTTAAGAAAGATGACATGATGTAGAGGGATAAATTCATGCAATATGATAAAAAGTCCATCTTCTTATCCTCGATGGCAACAATACAATATGTGCCTTGCTTCCCCTACTGTCACTGGGAAAGGACACCACAAGATTGAACCCAAAGCTAAGCACTTCTCCCATTGCAAGAAAGATCAATCTAGTAGGCCAAACCAAACTGATAATTCGAAGAGACTTGCAAAGATAACCAATCATACATAAAAGAATTCAGAGAAGATTCAAATATTGTTCATAGATAATCTTGATCATAAACCCACAATTCATCGGTCTCAACAAACACACCACAAAAAGAAGATTACATCGAATAGATCTCCACAAGAGAGGGGGAGAACATTGTATTGAGATCCAAAAAGAGAGAAGAAGCCATCTAGCTACTAACTATGGACTCGAAGGTCTGAGGTAAACTACTCACACTTCATTGGAGAGGCTATGGTGATGATGTAGAAGCCCTCCGTGATGGATGCCCCCTCCGGCGAAGCTCCGGAACAGGCCCCAAGATGGGATCTCATGGGTACAGAAGGTTGCGGCAGTGGAATTAGGTTTTTGGCTCCGTATCTAATCGTTTGGAGGTACGTAGGTATATATAGGAGGAAGGAGTACGTCGGTGGAGCAACAGGGGGCCCACGAGGGTGGAGGGCGCGCCCCCCTACCTCGTGGCTTCCTCTTTGATTTCTTGACGTAGGGTCCAAGTCTCCTGGATCTTGTTCGTTCCAAAAATCACGTTCCCGAAGGTTTCATTCCGTTTGGACTCCGTTTGATATTCCTTTTCTGTGAAACTCTGAAATCTGTAAAAAACAGCAATTCTGGGTTGAGCCTCCGGTTAATAGGTTAGTCCCAAAAATAATATAAAAGTAGATAATAAATCCCAATAATGTCCAAAATAAAAGATAATATAGCATGGAGCAATCAAAAATTATAGATACGTTGGAGACGCATCAGGCATCCCCAAGCTTAATTCCTGCTCGTCCTCGAGTAGGTAAATGATAAAAACGGAATTTTTGATGCGGAGTGCTAGTTGGCATAATTTCAATGTAATTCTTCTTAATTGTGGTATGAATATTCAGATCCGAAAGATTCAAGGATGAAAGTTCATATTGACATAAAAATAATAATACTTCAAGCATACTAACTAAGCAATTATGTCTTCTCAAAATAACATGGCCAAAGAAAGTTATCCCTACAAAATCATATAGTCTAGCTGTGCTCTATCTTCACCACACAAAGTATTTAAATCATGCACATCCCCGATGACAAGCCAAGCAATTATTTCATACTTTTAACATTCTCAAACTTTTTCAATCTTGACGCAATACATGAGCATGAGCCATGGATATAGCACTATATGTGGAATAGAATGGTAGTTGTGGAGAATACAAAAAAAGGGGAAGATAGTCTCACATCAACTTGGCGTATCAACGGGCTATGGAGATGCCCATTAATAGATATCAATGTGAGTGAGTAGGGATTGCCATGCAACGAATGCAGTAGAGCTATAAGTATATGAAAGCTCAACAATAAAAACTAAGTGGGTGTGCATCCAACTCGCTTGCTCACTAAGGGAGTCCTGGATTAAGGGGTGTTCGGGTAGTCGGACTATACCTTCAGCCGGACTCCTGGACTATGAAGATACAAGATTGAAGACTTCGTCCCGTGTCCGGAAGGGACTTTCCTTGGCGTGGAAGGCAAGCTAGGCGATGCGGATACTCAAGATCTCCTACCATTGTAACCGACTCTGTGTAACCCTAACCCTATCCGGTGTCTATATAAACCCGAGGGTTGTAGTCCGTAGGACGAACCATCATCATACACAATCATACCATAGGCTAGCTTCTACGGTTTAGCCTCCTTGATCTCGTGGTAGATCTACTCTTGTACTACCCATATCATAAATATTAATCAAGTAGGAGTAGGGTATTACCTCCATCAAGAGGGCCCGAACCTGGGTAAAAACATCGTGTCCCTTGTCTCCTGTTACCATCCGGCCTTGACGCACATTTCGGGACCCCCTACCCGAGATCCGCCGGTTTTGACACCGACATTGGTGCTTTCATTGAGAGTTCCTCTGTGTCGTCGCCTTTAGGCCCGATGGCTCCTCTGATCATAAACAATGATGAGGTCCAGGGTGAGACTTTTCTCCCCGGACAGATCTTCGTCTTCGGCGGCTTCGCTCTGCGGGCCAATTCGCTTGGTCATCTGGAGCAGATCGAAAGCTACGCCCCTGGCCATCAAGTTAGGTTCGGAAGCTTAAACTACACGGCTGATATTCGCGGAGACTTGATCCTCGACGGGTTCGAGCCACAGCCAAGCGCGCCGCACTATCTCGAGGGGCATGATCTAGCTCTGCCTCCGAACAGTGTCCTGGAGGCCGCACACGCACCGGTTCCGACCCTTAACTCGGAGCCTATTGCGCCAATTGAGGATGAGCAGTTGGACGTCACCTCGGGGGATGCGATCTCAAAGGCAACCGAGCCGAACACCAGCCCCGCACTCCCCGTGACCCGTGACCCCAAGGGTCCGGACTCCTCCCCGGACTCCGAACCCCCCACGCCCCTGCCAGTCGAAGCCGATTGGGCGCCGATAATGGAGTTCACCGCCGCGGACATCTTTCAGCACTCGCCTTTTGGCGACATCCTGAATTCCCTCAAGTCTCTCTCTTTATCAGGAGAGCCCTGGCCGGACTACGGTCAGCGAGGATGGGATACGGACGATGAAGAAATTCAAAGCCCACCCACCACCCACTTGGTAGCCACTGTCGATGATTTAACCAACATGCTTGACTTCGGCTCCGAAGACTTCGACGGTATGGACGACGAGGTAGGAGACGAACAGGAACCAGCACCTGTAGGGCGCTGGACGGCCACCTCGTCATATGACGTATATATGGTGGATGCTCCAAAAGATGGAGATGGCGATGGAACAGCGGGGGATGACACCTCCAAGAAACAGCCAAAGCGCCGGCGTCAGCGGCGCCGCTCTAAATCCCGCCAAAGCAAAAACGGTGATTCCAGCACCGGAGATAATAGTACCCCAGATAGCGCGGAAGAACACCCTCCCCAGCAAGATTCGGCGCAGGAAGATGGAGAAGCCAGCCCTCATGAGAGAGCGGCAGACCGAGAGGTTGATGACGATAACTATATGCATCCCTCCGAAGATGAGGCTAGCCTCGATGACGACGAATTCGTCGTACCATTAGACCCCGCCGAACAAGAGCGTTTCAAACGCAGGCTTTTAGCCACGGCGAACAGCCTCAAGAAAAAGCAGCAACAACTTAGAGCTGATCAAGATCTGCTAGCTGATAGATGGACTGAAGTCCTTGCGGCTGAAGAGTATGAACTCGAACGCCCCTCCAAGAGCTACCCAAAGCGCAGGCCGCTACCCCGATCATAGGAGGAAGCGCCTACATCACCAGCGCACGACATGGCAGACCGGCCACCTCGCGGCCGCGACAGAGAGGCCTCTCGGCCCTCCACACAAGCCATACCCCGACGCCGCTCAACTAAGGCACAGGAAAACGTGCCAGACCTGCGAGATGTACTGGAGGATAAGGCAAGGCAAACAAGATCGATCTACGGATCGCGCAGGCGCCCTACGACACGTGACGATGATCTTCACTCCGGATACAACAAATCCAGCAGGGCCGAACACAACAGACATGGCTCCTCTGAGCTGCGTCGTGACATAGCCCAATACAGGGGCGCCGCACACCCACTATGCTTCACAGATGAAGTAATGGATCATAAAATCCCAGAGGGTTTCAAACCCGTAAACATCGAATCATACGATGGCACGACAGATCTGGCGGTATGGATCGAGGATTATCTCCTTCACATCCACATGGCATGTGGCGATGATCTACACGCCATCAAATACCTCCCGCTCAAACTCAAAGGACCAGCGCGGCACTGGCTTAACAGCCTGCCAGCGGACTCAATCGGTTCTTGGGAGGATCTGGAAGCCGCATTCCTCGACAACTTCCAGGGCACTTATGTGCGACCACCGGATGCCGACGACCTAAGCCACATAATTCAGCAGCCAAAGGAATCGGCAGGCAATTCTGGACACGGTTCCTAACAAAGAAAAACCAGATAGTCGACTGTCCGGACGCAGAGGCCCTAGCAGCCTTCAAGCATAACATCCGCGACGAGTGGCTTGCCCGGCACCTGGGACAGGAAAAGCCAAAATCTATGGCAGCCCTCACGACACTCATGACCCGCTTTTGCACGGGCGAAGATAGCTGGCTAGCTCGCAGTAACAACTTATCAAAGAACCCTGGTAATTCGGATACCAAGGACAAAAGTGGCAGGACACGTCGAAATAAGCAAAAGCGTCGCGTTAGCAGCGACAACAATGAAGATACGGCAGTCAACGCCGGATTCAGAGGCTATAAATCCGGTCAGCGGAAAAAGCCATTTTAAAAGAATACTCAGGGCCCGTCCAGTTTGGACCGAATACTCGACCGCTTGTGCCAGATCCATGGCACCCCTGAAAGGCCAGCCAATCACACCAACAAGGATTGTTGGGTGTTCAAGCAGGCAGGCAAGTTAAGAGCCGAAAACAAAGACAAGGGGCTGCATAGCGACGACGAGGAGGATCCCAGGCCGCCGAACAACAATGGACAGAAGGGGTTTCCCCCACAAGTGCGGACGGTGAACATGATATACGCAACCCACATTCCCAAGAGGGAACGGAAGCATGCGCTACGGGACGTATACGCGATGGAGCCAGTCGCCCCAAAGTTCAACCCATGGTCCTCCTGCCCGATCACTTTTGATCGAAGGGACCACCCCACTAGCATCCGTCATGCGGCTTTGCCGCATTGGTTCTCGACCCAATCATCGACGGCTTTCACCTCACAAGAGTCCTCATGGACAGCAGCAGTAGCCTGAACTTGCTTTACCAGGATACAGTGTGGAAAATGGGCATAGATCCCTCCAGGATTAAGCCCACCAAAACGACCTTTAAAGGCGTTATACCAGGTGTAGAAGCCAACTGTACGGGATCCGTAACACTTGATGTGGTCTTCGGATCTCTGGATAACTTCCGAAGCGAAGAGTTAATCTTCGACATAGTCCCGTTTCGCAGTGGCTATCACGCCCTGCTCGGACGAACCGCATTCGCAAAGTTCAATGCGGTGCCGCACTACGCATATCTCAAGCTCAAGATGCCAGGCCCTCGAGGAGTAATCACGGTCAACGGAAACACCGAACGCTCCCTCCGTACGGAGGAGCACACGGCGGCTCTCGCAGCGGAAGTACAAAGCAGCCTTTTTAGGCAACTCTCCAGTCCGGCCGTTAAAAAGCCAGACACTGCCCAGCGCGCCCGGAGTAACCTACAACAATACCGTCTGGCATGTTCTGAGCAGGCGTAGCAATGCGGGCCCAACCCCAGCCATCGCGACATAGCGAAGCTAGTACCTCGCGTACATAATTACGCCCTTGAAATACCATGGGCACAGGGGAAGGGGCACAGTAACGGCATGCCCGAAATACGGCTTAAAACGTACTAGGGGCTGCCGGATTCTTTTTTTTTTACTTTAAGGACTCCACACTTTGGACGACCTGTTCGGCAATTCGACTGCCGCACAAACGATGCAAGATCCAGGGAAGCAGACAAAGCTACGCCGCATTATGGAACTCTCAGGTGGTCTCTATTACGAGCGGTATATCTGTTTCGAACACAATTCCGCGGCCTGCCACTGGTCAGGACATGTTAAATAATCTAATATCTTTTTGCTTATCGCACTACTTGTATCGTTCGGCTTTGATAAATAGCCTCTTTATAAACAATGCATAGCTTTTTGTCTATTTTTTGCATTATCCTATTTTAATATATATGTTTATCAAATAACATGATCGTACCCGTACACCATGGTACGGCAAACACGCCAGGGGCTTCAGTACCCTTCGATCTGGTGTGAGAAGTCCGTACACTTTCACAAGTGCGGCACCCCGAACTTATAGCACTATATGCATCGACTCCGAATCATGATTTGGGTCAATAGTTGGGCATGCCCGGCTCCTATGTTTTGGTGCCTTACGTTCCGCTATATCGGCTAAGGTAGCACTAGGAGAACCACTGCGATTGTGCCCCGGTTCAGCTGGGTTAAGCACCTCAGTGGAGAAAGCTAAAACTGACTGTCATGATAAGGCGAGAGACCGGTCGCTGTTCGAGAGGTTTTTCGAGTCCCTAAAGACTTATGCCGCTTCAAGCGAGGAGCTGGCTTTGTCCGACCAAAGGCGTGGATAGCGCCCCGAATTCGGTCTTCCGAACTAGGGGCTTCGCTGAAATTTAAAATTATAAAGTTCTATGGCTAAGTGAGAGTGTTCAAGCATTATAGTCCGATTGACTGGTTCGTTGTGCTGAGCGCCTCCCTTGAAGGACCCAACCATGGGAAAAAGAGCGCTCAGGTTTATCCCGAACACCCCAGCACTAGCGGCGTGGGGGCAGAAGCCGACGACTGGCCATCTCTCATTTTTTGATAAACGGCCGAATAGAAAATAATATTTTAAATTTAATAAGCATTGCTTAGCGCATATGAACAAGTTTTCAGCGCACAGGATAAACACGAGCGAGTTCATTCAAAAATTACATCTTTGGTACATTCATCTACAATAAGGCGGGCACAAGAACATCCTTGTAGTAGTTCTCGGGCTTGCGATGCTCCTTCCCCTGCGGCGGCCCGTCCTTCACCAGCTTCTCACCGTCAAGCTTACCCCCAGTGCACCTTTGCACGAGCAAGGGCCCTTCGGGCACCTTCGATGCAGACGGAACGCTTGATGACCTCAAGCCTTGGACAGGCCTCCACCAGCCGCCGCACCAGCCCGAAGTAGCTCCCACGCAGGGCCTCTCCGGGCCACAGCCGAACTATGAAGCCCTTCATGGCTTGTTCGGCCGCCTTGTGGAGCTCGACCAGCTGTTTCAGCTGGTTGCACAAGGGCACAGGGTGTCCGGCCTCAGAATACTGAGACTAGAACACACTCTTCGTCGAGCTGCCCTCTTCAGCTCGGTAGAATGCGGCGGCGTCGGTTACGCTGTGGGGAAGATCTGCGAACGCCCCTGGAGAACTCCAGATTCGGGTAAGTGACAAGTAGTTTACTTTTATATTTCTACTTTGCATTAAGAATGCCTTACCCGCTGCTATCTTTTTCATCTCCTCCAACTCTTGGAGGGCCTTTTGGGCTTCGGCCTTGGCACCCTTGGCGGTCTCAAGGACTGACGCGAGCTCGGATGCTTGCGCCTTTGACTCAAGCTCCAAGCTCTCATGTTTTTTCATGAGAGCCTGCAGCTCTTGCTGCACCTCGCCAACCTGAGCCCCAAGTCTTTCTCGCTCGGTGCGCTCCTCGGCCGTTTTCTTTTCGGCCTCAGATAGCGCCTGCTTGAGGGTCGCCACCTTAGTTGTGGCCGCTACCATAAGCAGTATGATCCTGTTATTCTTTGCAATCGCGCCTCTCTATAGGCACCTTTATCTGTAGGGTATTTCTTACCTTCTTTTTCCTCGAGGTGCCGTTTGGCAAGGCCGAGCTCTTGCTCGGTCCGCCCTAGGTCCTTTTTTAGGACATCCACCTGTGCAGTCAGTGCGGCGGTGGATAGCAGGGAAGCCTGCATACGCATATTGACTCTTTATTGTTAGACTCTTGCGAAAATTAATAGATCCTCTATTCGGCATTTCTTTCCGAACGCCAAACAGAGCATGAGGGGCTACTGTCTATGCGGTAATATTTTGAAATATTTTTACTTACCTCGAAGCCTGTCAGAAGGCTAGCGAAAGCTTCAGTCAGTCCGCTCTTGGCAGACTGAACCTTTTGGATCACTGTACTCATAATAGTACGGTGCCCCTTGTCGATGGAGGCGCCGTCAAGCACCTCCAGCAGACGGTCCATCGACTCCGGTTAGACGGAGGTCACTGGCTTAGAAGGCTTGCTCCTTTTGGAAGGAGTTCGCCTACCGCGGCTCGGAACTGTTGAAGATTCCGGCGCGGTGTCCGGCACAAAGCCGGACTTGGAGCCCTAGGGGGTCTTGTCCCCTTCACTCCTGGAGTCCGGGAGGTTTCCTTGCGGCTCCTCCAGGACCACCTCTTCCTGCCCCGGAGCTTGTCGCGACGCCACTTCGGCGTCATCCGTGGTGCGGGGGGAGACAGCGGGCGGAACGGAGTTCACGTCCGATGAGTCTAGGGAGCCGCCCGACGATTCGTTGTAGTCGTCCTGGGGCGGGCTGCATATTCACATTCGACATTAAGGAAAGCTGCGCAACAAAGGAACATCATGAGTTACTCTGATGTCCGAACTTACAATTTCGCCGGACGCTTGGCCCTGTTCGGCCACTCCTCTCCGCTCTCTTCGGTGTCATGGGAGTAGTCCGGCGGAGGGGTCTTCCTTTTCCTAGACCCCTCGGCCTCCTCTGATGGGGCGGCCTTCTTCTTCTCTTCTCCCTCCGCTGGGGGGGGGAGAGCTTTCTTCTTCCTCCTCCTCGTTTTCACGAGAGGAGGGCGTCTTGGACTCGTCAGATGACGAGTCTGACACCACCAAGTTACGGGCACTCTTTCGAGTCCCGGTGGTCTTCTTCTTCTTGACCTTCCTCTCCGGCACCACATAAGACGTCGGAGTCAGCAACTTCACTAGGAGAGCTGGGGCTGGGTCTTCGGGCAGGGGAGCCGGACAGTTAATTGGTCCGGATATCGCCTGGCAAGCCTGTCAAAGGAAGGGAGTTTAGATCCCGCATAGAGTTAATCTATGAAAAAGAGCTTAATAATCCTGTCAAAGGCATAGATAGCTTACCTCGCTAGCGTGACGCTGCGTGCTGTATCCGCGGTCCTCGGAAGCGGATGCGGAGGCCTCGGTGCCTTTGATTAGCACCTTCCAGACGTCTTCATACGACGTTTCTAAGAGCCTGTTGATGGTTCGTTGCTGCGCGGGGTCGAACTCCCACAAATTGAAATCCCATTGTTGGCACGGGAGGATCAGACAAACGAGCATGACCTGGACTATATTGACAAGCCGGATTGGCTTGTTTACCAGGGATTGGATGCAGGTCTTCAGTCCGATCACCTCTTCCTCGTTGCCCCACGACAGGCCCGTCTCTTTCCAGGACATAAGCCGCGTGGGGGGTCCGGATCTGAACTCGGGGGCTGCGGCCCATTCCGGATCGCGTGGCTCGGTGATGTAAAACCACCCGGCTTGCCACCCCTTTAGGGTCTCCACAAAGGAGCCCTCGAACCAGGCGACGTTGGCTATCTTGCCAGCCATAGCGCCTCCGCACTCCGCTTGGCTGCCGCGCACCACCTTGGGCTTGACGTTGAAGGTCTTAAGCCAAAGGCCGAAATGGGGGCGGACGCGGAGGAAGGCCTCACACACGATGATAAACGCCGAGATGTTGAGGATGAAGTTCGGGGCCAGATCATGGAAATCTAGGCCGTAGTAGAACATGAGTCCCCGGACGAATGGGTGAAGTGGAAAACCCAGTCCGCGGAGGAAGTGGGGAAGCAAAAGTACCCTCTCATGGGGCCTTGGGGTGGGGAGAAGCTGCCCCTTCTCAGGAAGCCGGTGCGGGATGTCCTTGGACAGGTATCCGGCCTTCCTTAGCTTTTTTACTTGAACCTCCGTGACGGAGGAGACCATCCACTTGCCTCCCGCTCCGAACATTGCTGGAGAAGGTTGAGGTGGGAAGAGCGGGCTTGGGCGCTAGAGCTTGAGTGCGCGAGAGATGGATTGGCAAAGGAGGAAGAAGGCGTAGGTAAAAAAGGTGGATCCTTGTCCCCTTATATGGGCGGATGCGGTTATGCGTCCCTACCTACCTAATAAAACTCGCTTGCCTCCGAAGCGCCGTGGTAAATGGCGCGGTTGGGTTACCCACGTCCGTATTGATGAGAATCCCATTAATAGGGGCACACGGACTCTGCTTTGACAAGACGTGACAAGGAAACCGCCTCGCTAAACGTGCTGAGGTGGAAAAGTGAAAACAATTTGTATAAAGAGCTTGGTCGTGGTGTGATGACGCACTGCGGAATACGTCAGCAGATTTGATTTGTGTTAATATTATTCTCTCTATGGCAATATGTGGAAACTTATTTTGCAGAGCCGGACACTATTCTGTGTGTCTACAATCTTCTATGAAGGACTTGGAGGAGGAACCCGCCTTGCAATGCCGAAGACAATCTGCGCGCCGGACTCGTCGTCATTGAAGCCTGGTTCAGGGGCTACTGAGGGAGTCCTGGATTAGGGGGTGTTCGGGTAGCCGGACTATAACTTCAGCCGGACTCCTGGACTATGAAGATACAAGATTGAAGACTTCGTCCCGTATCCGGAAGGGACTTTCCTTGGCGTGGAAGGCAAGCTAGGCGATGCAGATACTCAAGATCTCCTACCATTGTAACCGACTCTGTGTAACCATAACCCTATCCGGTGTCTATATAAACCGGAGGGTTATAGTCCGTAGGACGAACCATCATCATACACAATCATACCATAGGCTAGCTTCTAGGGTTTAGCCTCCTTGATCTCGTGGTAGATCTACTCTTGTACTACCCATATCATCAATATTAATCAAGCAGGAGTAGGGTATTACCTCCATCGAGAGGGCCCGAACCTGGGTAAAAACATCGTGTCCCTTGTCTCCTGTTACCATCCGGCCTTGACGCACAGTTCGGGACCCCCTACCCGAGATCCGCCGGTTTTGACACCGACACTCACGAAGACCTAGGGCATTTTGAGGAAGCCCATCATTGGAATATACAAGCCAAGTTCTATATTGAAAAATTCCCACTAGTATATGAAAGTGACAAAATGAGAGACTCTCTATCATGAAGATCATGGTGCTACTTTGAAGCACCAGTGTGGTAAAAGGATAGTAACATTGTCCCTTCTCTCTTTTTCTCTCAATTTTTTTATTTGGGCCTTTTCTCTCTCTTTTTTTATGGCCTCTTTTTTTAATTTAATTCGGAGTCTCATCCCGACTTGTGGGGGAATCATAGTCTCCATCATCCTTTCCTTCACTTGGGACAATGCTCTAATAATGAAAATCATCACACTTTTATTTTCTTACAACTCAACAATTACAATTCGATACTTAGAACAAAATCTGACTCTATATGAATGCCTCCGGCGGTGTACCGGAATATGCAATGAATCAAGAGTGACATGTATGAATGAATTATGAACGGTGGCTTTGCCACAAATACGATGTCAACTATATGATCATGCAAAGCAATATGACAATAATGGAGCATGTCATAATAAACGGAACAGTGGAAAGTTGCATGGCAATATATCTCGGAATGGTTATGGAAATGC
Organism: Aegilops umbellulata; assembly: GCA_032464435.1. NCBI lineage: Eukaryota > Viridiplantae > Streptophyta > Magnoliopsida > Poales > Poaceae > Aegilops > Aegilops umbellulata. Next base: position 46,080,463 of record CP136057.1, read on the forward strand.
CATGATAGGTAGGTATGGTGGCTGTTTTGAGGAAGGTATATGGTGGGTGTATGATACCGGCGAAAAGTGTGCGGTATTAGAGAGGCTAGCAATGGTGGAAGGGAGAAAGTGCGTATAATCCATGGACTCAACATTAGTCATAAAGAACTCATATACCTATTGCAAAAATCTACAAGTTATCAAAGCAAAGTATTACGCGCATGATCCTAGGGGGATAGATTGGTAGGAAAAGACCATCGCTCGTCCCCGACCGCCACTCATAAGGAAGATAATCAATAAATAAATCATGCTCCGACTTCATCACATAACGGTTCACCATACGTGCATGCTACGGGAATCACAAGCTTTAACACAAGTATTTCTCAAATTCACAACTACTCAACTAGCATGACTCTAATATCACCATCTTTATATCTCAAAACAATTATCAAGCATCAAACTTTTCTTAGTATTCAACACAATCATAAGAAAGTTTTTACTAATCTCGAATACCAAGCATATTAGGATTATTTAAGCAAATTACGATGCTATTTAAGAATCTCAAAATAATCTAAGTGAAGCATGAGAGATCAATAGTTTCTACAAAACAAATCCACCACCGTGCTCTAAAAGATATAAGTGAAGTACTAGAGCAAAACTATATAACTCAAAAGATATAAGTGAAGCACATAGAGTATTCTAACAAATTCCAAATCATGTATGGCTCTCTCAAAAGGTGTGTACAGCAAGGATGATTGTGGTAAACTAAAAAGCAAAGACTCAAATCATACAAGACGCTCCAAGCAAAACACATATCATGTGGTGAATAAAAATATAGCTCCAAGTAAAGTTACCGATGGAAGTAGACGAAAGAGGGGATGCCTTCAGGGGCATCCCCAAGATTTGGCTTTTTGGTGACCTTAGATTATCTTGGGGGTGCCATGGGTCCCAAGCTTAGGTTCTTTCCACTCCTTGTTCCATAATCCATCAAAATCTTTCACCCAAAACTTGAAAACTCCACAACATAAAACTCAACAGAAATCTCGTGAGCTCCGTTAGCGAAAGAAAACAAAAGACCACTTCAAGGTACTGTAATGAACTCATTCTTTATTTATATTGGTGTTAAACCTACTGTATTACAACTTCTCTATGGTTTATAAACTATTTTACTAGCCATAGATTCATCAAAATAAGCAAACAACACACGAAAAACAGAATCTGTCAAAAACAGAACAGTCTATAGTAATCTGTAACTAACACAAACTTCTGGAACTTCAAAAAATCAGACAAAATAGTACGACCTAGACAATTTGTTTATTGATCAGCAAAATTGGAATCCCTATTTTATCACATTCTGGTGATTTTTAACAATTGTTTTCATGAACAGAAAGTTTCAGGAAATTACATCAAGATCAAATAACTATCATCCAAGAAGATCCTATAGGTTTAACTTGGCACAAACACTAAATTAAACATAAAATACACATATAACCAGAGGCTAGATCAAAGATTTATTCCTAAACAGAAGCAAAAAGCAAAATAAAATAAAAATAAAATTGGGTTGCCTCCCAATAAGCGCTATCGTTTAACGCCCCTAGCTAGCCATCGAGATTTCAATGATGCTCACAAGAAATACAAGAATTAAAGCATAAAGAGAGAAACATAAAACACGTGACAAATACATCTAAGTCTAACATACTTCCTATGCATGGGCATCTTATAGGCAAACAAATTATCAAAGCAAGCAAAAACTAGCATATGCAAGGAAGCGGAAAGAAACAAAAGCAATATCAACATAACAAGAGGTAATTTAGTGACATGAAAATTTCTACAACCATATTTTACTCTCTCATAATAATTACATGTAGGATCATAAGAAAATTCAACAATATAGCTATCGCAAAACATATTCTTAACACGATCCACATGCATGCAAAGTTGACACTCTTCCAAAATAGTGGGATTAACATTAACTAGAGTCATGACCTCTCCAAACCCACTTTTATCAAAAATTTCATAAGATTGAATATTCTCCAAATATGTGGGATCTAAAGTTGACACTCTTCCAAACCCACTTTCAATATTATTGCAAACAATATTATGAATCTCATATTCATCATGGGGATTAAATAAATTTTCAAGATCATAAGAAGAATCACCCCAATCATGATCATTGCAACAAGTAGTAGACATAGCAAAACTAGCATCCCCAAGCTTAGGGTTTTGCATATTATTAGCACAATTGACATCAAGAGAATTTATAGTAAAATCATTGCAATCATGCTTTTCAACGAGGGGACTATCAAGCATGGGTGCAATAGCAACGATCTCATTTTTAACATAAGGAACTATAGCAAATCCATCTTCATATATATTGGCATCATGGCCACAAGAATAGCAAGCATCATGTTTATCAAGGGATATTTCAACCAAATCATCGGAATCATCATTATCTATAGATTCATGCATATCATTATTTCCTTCCAAAGCAACGGTCATTCTCTCAATAAATTCTTGGACATAGATATTATGAGCAAGGTTTTCATTGCAATATTTAAGTATGACGGAATTTTCAGATTTTTTGAGAGTAAAATCATACTTTTCAATCAAAGAAGCAACTTCATGAGCACCCTTAAAAACGACAAATTCTACAATTTGTTCGATATCATAGTAACTATAAACACCCCTTGCATAAGAAGATAAGATTTCAATGTCATTGAACTCACATAGGTAGGGAAGGTGTTTTTCAGGGTTCTTAGAGCAACAAGTAAAATCACACATTTCACAAAGATTGCAAGCATAGCATAGCAAACTATTTATATGATACCATAAGAGTCTCCCTTTTTCAGACAAACGATGACGCACAAAATGAGCATGCTCATCTAAAGATTTCCCATCAACTAGGCTAGTTGGGGTGTCAGCACGAGCGCATAAGGATCAAAGATGATCCAAGTAGAACACTTTAAGTGGATCCATGTCAATAGAATTTTAGCAAGCAAAGATGCAAGCAAATAGAAGGCACGTGGAAACACAAAGAAAGATACATACGGGAAGAAGACGAATGGAAAAGAGAGGGCGAATAAAACGGCAAGGGTGAAGTGGGGGAGAGGAAAATGATAGGCAAATGGCAAATAATGTAATGCGTGAGATAAGGGTTTGTGATGGGTACTTGGTATGTTGACTTTTGCGTAGACTCCCCGGCAACGGCGCCAGAAATCTTCTTGCTACCTCTTGAGCACTTCGTTGGTTTTCCTTGAAGAGGAAAGGATGATGCAGCAAAGTAGCGTAAGTATTTCCCTCAGTTTTTGAGAACCAAGGTATCAATCCAGTAGGAGGCTACGCGCGAGTCCCTCGTACCTACACAAAACAAATAACTCCTCGCAACCAACGCGATAAAGGGTTGTCAATCCCTTCACGGTCACTTACGAGAGTGAGATCTGATAGATATGATAGGGTAGTATTTTTGGTATTTTTGTGATAAAGATGCAAAGTAAAATAAAAGCAAAGTAAAAAAAGCAAAGGAAATAACTAAGTGTTGGAAGATTAATATGATGAAGATAGACCCGGGGGCCATAGGTTTCACTAGTGGCTTCTCTCAAGAGCATAAGTATTTTACGGTGGGTGAATGAATTACTGTTGAGCAATTGACAGAATTGAGCATAGTTATGAGAATATCTAGGTATGGTCATGTATATAGGCATCACGCCCGAGACAAGTAGACCGACTCCTGCCTGCATCTACTACTATTACTCCACTCATCGACCGTTATCCAGCATGCATCTAGAGTATTAAGTTCATGAAAACAGAGTAACGCCTTAAGCAAGATGACGTGATGTAGGGGGATAAATTCATGCAATATGATAAAAAAACCCATCTTGTTATCCTCGATGGCAACAATACAATACGTGCCTTGTTGCCCCTACTACCACTGGGAAAGGACAGCGCAAGATTGAACCCAAACCTAAGCACTTCTCCCATTGCAAGAAAGATTAATCTAGTAGGCCAAACCAAACTGATAATTCGAAGAGACTTGCAAAGATAACCAATCATACATAAAAGAATTCAGAGAAGATTCAAATATTGTTCATAGATAATCTTGATCATAAACCCATAGTTCATCGGTATCAACAAACACACTGCAAAAAGAAGATTACATTGAATAGATCTCCACAAGAGAGGGGGAGAACATTGTATTGAGATCCAAAAAGGGAGAAGAAGCCATCTAGCTACTAACTATGGACCCGAAGGTCTGACGTAAACTACTCACACTTCATTGGAGAGGCTATGGTGATGATGTAGAAGCCCTCCATGATGGATGCCCCCTCCGGCGGAGCTCCGGAAAAGGCCCCAAGATGGGATCTCGTGGGTACAGAAGGTTGCGGCGGTGGAATTAGGTTTTTGGCTCCATATCTGATCGTTTGGGGGTACGTAGGTATATATAGGAGGAAGGAGTACGTCAGTGGAGCAACAGGGGGCCCACGAGGGTGGAGGGCGTGCCCTGGGGGGTGGGCGCGCCCCTACCTCGTGGCTTCCTCTTTGATTTCTTGACGTAGGGTCCAAGTCTCCTGGATCTTGTTTGTCGGGGGGATGAACCCCGGGCAGGCAACGGAACCCAGATCCTCTTTTTAAACAACATGACTGGCACCATCCCTCAATACCGGCACGCGCTTGGCCGGGTTGCTCGACCCGGCCAAGGCCCGCAAGCCGGCCAGACCAGCCGACCTGGCAAGACACGTCGACTCGGCCCCAACAACTAGCAGAAGACAGCCGAACCGGCACGACCAAAGCCTCCTCAACAAGCCAGCGCTACCCGTGGCATGCTACGCAATCTAGCCACGGGTCAACTCCCATCCCATCTAGGCTGTATGATGGGGACGAGACTTCAATCAACGATGACCGAGGCAACAGTGCCCCGCCCATGCCTCTGGTCAGCTGGAACGTGCCAACAGTGCCCCTCACCCACCCGCTGACCAGGGCCATCGTGGCTACAGTGCCCCCGCCCCTCGCCGTTGATGACAGCAAGTGGCAACCTGACGGAGAGCACTGTACGCGACTCGACTCGGCCACGCCCTGACGATCGACAAGACGGCGCACAGTCCCCCTAGGCATGCAGGGCCCGCACCTCGGGGAACCCGGCGAACTACAAGCTCTCGGCAGGACCCAGCCCGGGTTCCCGGACACCGACAATACGGACCCACCGACCTATAACATTACCATTGTACCCCTAGGGGGTTGGACTATAAAACCCTCCGGGAGCCCACGATCATGGGGGGGGGGCGAGCAAGAGAGCAAGCAGAAAACATATACGAGAGAAAAGCAAGTAGGCATAGGACTAGCCACAAAACAGCAACACCGGAGAGAAGGAGCAGCCCAAGCCTTGGCCAGCTTCCTTCTTCCTCCACACAGCTCCAGGAGCAACATTGTACTATCGATCATCCAACTACACTCGGCAGGACAAGGGGTATTATCTCTTCGGAGAGCCCCGAACCTGGGTATGTCCGGCGTCCCGCGCCCAATCATGCCAACCTCGCCTCTGGAGTCCACCAACGCCCTCGAGCCTCCTCCTCTCTTTAGCCATCCCTTGGCATCTGCCGCACGCTCACCACAACAGTTGGCGCCCACCGTGGGCCAGCTCGAGGAGCTGGCCGGGAGCATGCTTCATACGGGGCCCTTCTCCTACACCGACGAGTCCGTCGCGCTGGTGGACGATGTCGTCGGCGCGCTTGCCACCTCCTTCGTCGCACTGCGCATCTTTGATGCGTTCGCGACCGACGAGTACCCCAGCGAGGTGCTCAGCTACTCCGACTCTCCCCTCTCCCTCGGTGGCGGCGTTCCCGCCGGGGCAATGGACGTCCATGTGGAGGTCTTCGTCACCGGCGATGGCGCCTCCTCCTCGTCGAGCAAGACGAGGAAGGCTGGCGAAGCCAGAGCCGAAGCGGATCGGATCGAGCTGTCTGATCCGTTGCGCGCCACGATGCAGAGCCTTCGCATCCCCATCGGCACAGACGTCGATGCCACCAACGTTGCTGAGGCCCGAACCCAGCTCGAGGAAAGGCGCCAGCAGATGCTGGACCTGTCCAAGACGCTCGCCGCCACTCAGCGTCGCCTGGACGCTACTCGGCTGGAGCACGATGCCGCCTACGGATTCACGCCTGTCGTGGCTGAGCCATGCCGAGTCGCCGATGTGCGTGCCCGGGGAGGAGCGATCGGCCGGGCCCTCGGCGCCGTCCCAACTGTCTACGAGAGCCCAGCGAAGAACATGTGCGCTGCCCAGGCAGCCTCAGCCGGCCTGGACCAGCTCGCGGGTGAGGAGCTGAAAGAGCGCATCGGGCGGATGCGCGAACTCCTCCACGCCGCCAACACCTAGCAAGACTGCCTCAACCAGCTCGCCAAGCCGGCGGGATCCGGCTCCGCCCGCCTTGGCGGGCCCGGCGAACTTCTGCACAGCACAGACCCGGCCAGCATGGCCGGCGTCCGGCTCCAACTGACCCAGCCCCCCATGGCCTGGCCACAAGTCGACTCGGTCCGCGTGCCATCGACGACACCAACGCTCGCCACCACCTCGATCAGCTCGCTCGCTCCTTGGAGGTGGAGGAGAGCGGCGCTATCGGGCCGGCGTGCTTCGGCCAGCGCATCCGGGAGGAGCCCTTCCCCAAAGGATTCATGAAGGAAATATGCCCTAGAGGCAATAATAAATTTATTATTTATTTCCTTATATCATGATAGATGTTTATTATTCATGCTAGAATTGTATTAATCAGAAACATAATACATGTGTGAATAGATAGACAAATAGAGTGTCACTAGTATGCCTCTACTTGACTAGCTCGTTAATTAAAGATGGTTATGTTTCCTAACCATAGACATGAGTTGTCATTTGATTAACAGGATCACATCATTAGGAGAATGATGTGATTGACTTGACCCATTCCGTTAGCTTAGCACTCGATCGTTTAATATGTTGCTATTGCTTTCTTCATGACTTATACATGTTCCTATGACTATGAGATTATGCAACTCCCGTTTACCGAAGGAACACTTTGTGTGCTACCAAACATCACGACGTAACTGGGTGATTATGAAGGTGCTCTACATGTGTCTCCGAAGGTATTTGTTGGGTTGGCGTATTTCGAGATTAGGATTTGTCACTCCGATTGTCGGAGAGGTATCTCTGGGCCCACTCGGTAATGCACATCACTATAAGCCTTGCAAGCATTGCAACTAATGAGTTAGTTGCGGGATGATGTATTACAGAACGAGTAAAGAGACTTGCCGGTAACGAGATTGAACTAGGTATTGAGATACCGACGATCGAATCTCGGGCAAGTAACATACCGATGACAAAGGGAACAACGTATGTTGTTATGCGGTCTGACCGATAAAGATCTTCGTAGAATATGTGGGAGCCAATATGAGCATCCAGGTTTCGATATTGGTTATTGACCGGAGACGTGTCTCGGTCATGTCTACATAGTTCTCGAACCCGTAGGGTCTGCACGCTTAAAGTTTCGATGACGGTTATATTATGAGTTTATGTGTTTTGATGTAACGAAGGAGTTCGGAGTCCTGGATGAGATCGGGGACATGACGAGGAGTCTCGAAATGGTCAAGACGTAAAGATCGATATATTGGACGACTATAATCGGCCATCGAAAAGGTTCCGAGTGATTCGGGTATTTTCGGGAGTTATGTGGAGTTACGGGCATTCGTATTGGGCCTTAATGGGCCATACGGGAAAGGAGAGAAAGGCCTCAAAGGGTGGCCGCACCCCTCCCCATGGGCTGGTCCGAATTGGACTAGGGAAGGGGGGCGCCCCCTTCCTTCCTTCTCCTTTTCCCTTCCCTTTCCTTCCCTCCTACTCCTACTACTTGGAAGGGCTCCTAGTTCTACTAGGAAAGGGGGAATCCTACTTCCAGTGGGAGTAGGACTCCCCTAGGGCGCGCCATAAAGAGGGCCGGCCCTCCCCCTCCTCCAATCCTTTATATACGGGGGCAAGGGGCACCCCAAAGACACAACAATTGATCAGTTGATCTTTTAGCCATGTGCGGTGCCCCCTCCACCATAGTCCACCTCGATAATACTGTAGCGGTGCTTAGGCGAAGCCCTGCGTTGGTAGCATCATCATCACCGTCACCACGCCGTTGTGCTGACGAAACTCTCCCTCAAAGCTCGGCTGGATCGGAGTTCGAGGGACATCATCGAGCTGAACGTGTGCTGAACTCGGAGGTGCCGTGCGTTCGGTACTTGGCTCGGTCGGATCGTGAAGACGTACGACTACATCAACCGTGTTGTGCTAACGCTTCCAGTTTCGGTCTACGAGGGTACGTGGACATACTCTCCCTTCTCATTGCTATGCATCACCATGATCTTGCGTGTGCGTAGGAATTTTTTTGAAATTACTACGTTCCCCTATAGTGGCACCCGAGCCAGGTTTTATGCGTTGATGTTATATGCACGAGTAGAATATGTGGGAGCCAATATGAGCATCCAGGTCCCGATATTGCTTATTGATCGGAGACGTGTCTCGGTCATGTCTACATAGTTCTCGAACCCGTAGGGTCTGCACGCTTAAAGTTTCGATGACGGTTATATTATGAGTTTATGTGTTTTGATGTACCGAAGGAGTTCGGAGTCCCGGATGAGATCGGGGACATGACGAGGAGTCTCGAAATGGTCAAGACGTAAAGATCGATATATTGGACGACTATATTCGGACATCGAAAAGGTTCCGAGTGATTCGGGTATTTTTGGGAGTTACGTGGAGTTACGGGAATTCGTATTGGGCCTTAATGGGCCATACGGGAAAGGAGAGCAAGGCCTCAAAGGGTGGCCGCACCCCTCCCCATGGGCTGGTCCGAATTGGACTAGGGAAGGGGGGCGCCCCCTTCCTTCCTTCTCCTTTTCCCTACCCTTTCCTTCCCTCCTACTCCTACTACTTGGAAGGGCTCCTAGTTCTACTAGGAAAGGGGGAATCCTACTTCCGGTGGGAGTAGGACTCCCTAGGGCGCGCCATAAAGAGGGACGGCCCTCCCCCTCCTCCACTCCTTTATATACGGGGGCAAGGGGCACCCCAAAGACACAGCAATTGATCAGTTGATCTTTTAGCCGTGTGCGGTGCCCCCTCCACCATAGTCCACCTCAATAATACTATAGCGGTGCTTAGGCGAAGCCCTGCGTCGGTAGCATCATCATCACCGTCACCACGCCGTCGTGCTGACGAAATTCTCCCTCAAAGCTCGGCTGGATCGGAGTTCGAGGGACATCATCGAGCTGAACGTGTGCTGAACTCGGAGGTGCCGTGCGTTCGGTACTTGGATCGGTCGGATCGTGAAGACGTACAACTACATCAACCGCGTTGTGCTAACGCTTCCGCTTTCGGTCTACGAGGGTACGTGGACATACTCTCCCTTCTCATTGCTATGCATCACCATGATCTTGCATGTGCGTAGGAATTTTTTTGAAATTACTATGTTTCCCTATAGTGGCATCCGAGCCAGGTTTTATGCGTTGATGTTATATGCACGAGTAGAATACAAGTGAGTTGTGGGCAATATAAGTCATACTGCTTACCAGCATGTCATACTTTGGTTCGGCGGTATTGTTGGATGAAGCGGCATGGACCGACATTACGCGTACGCTTACGCGAGACTGGTTCTACCAACGTGCTTTGCACACAGGTGGCTGGCGGGTGTCAGTTTCTCCAACTTTAGTTGACCCAAGTGTGGCTACGCTCGGTCCTTGCGAAGGTTAAAACAGCACCAACTTGACAAACTATCGTTATGGTTTTGATGCGTAGGTAAGAACGGTTCTTGCTCAGCCCGTAGCAGCCACGTAAAACTTGCAACAACAAAGTAGAGGACATCTAACTTGTTTTTGCAGGGCATGTTGTGATTTGATATGGTCAAGACATGATGAGATATAAGTTGTTTTATGAGATGATCATGTTTTGTTGAAGTTATCGACAACTGGCAGAAGCCTTATGGTTGTATCTTTATTGCATAAGATGCAAGCACCAAATAATTGCTTTACTTTATCGCTATGCGATAGCTATAGTTGTAAGAGCAATAGTTGGCGAGACGACCATGTGACGACACATTGATATAGATCAAGATGATGGAGATCATGGTGTCATGCCGGTGACGATAGAGATCATGACAGTACTTTGGAGATGGAGATCAAAGGCGCAAGATGATCATGGCCATATCATGTCAAATATTTTGATTCATGTGATGTTTATCTTTTATACTTCTTATTTTGCTTAGTTCGACGGTAGCTTTATAAGATGATCTCTCACTAAATTTCAAGATAAAAGTGTTCTCTCTGAGTATGCACCGTTGCCAAAGTTCGTCGTGCCCAGACACCACGTGATGATCGGGTGTGATCAGCTCTACGTCCATCTACAATGGGTGCAAGCCAGTTTTGCACACGCAGAATACTCTGGTTAAACTTGACGAGCCTAGCATATGTAGATATGGCCTCGGAACACTGAGACCGAAAGGTCGAGCATGAATCATATAGTAGATATGATCAACATAGTGATTTTCACCATTGAAAACTACTCCATTTCACGTGATGATCGGTTATGGTTTAGTTGATTTGGATCATGTGATCACTTAGATGATTAGAGGGATGTCTATCTAAGTGGGAGTTCTTGAGTAATATGATTAATTGAACTTTAATTTATCATGAACTTACTCCTGATAGTATTTTCATAACTATGTTGTAGATCAATAGCTCGCGATGTTGCTTCCCTGTTTATTTTTTGATATGTTCCTAGAGAAAACTATGTTGAAAAATGTTAGTAGCAATGATGCGGACTAGCTCCATAATCTGAGGTTTATCCTTATTGCTGCACAGAAGAATTATGTCCTTAATGCACCGCGAGGTGACAGACCGATTGTTGGAGCAAAAGCAAAACATTATGAACATTTGACAAAGCTCGGTATGATGACTACTTGATAGTTTAGTGCACCATGCTTTACGGCTTAGAACCGGGACTTCAAAATGTTTTGAATGCCACGGAGAATGTAAGATGTTCCAAGAGTTGAAATTGGTATTTCATACTCATGCCCGTGTCGAGAGGTATGAGACCTCTGACAGTACTTTGCCTAAAAGATGGAGGAGAATAGCTCAGTGAGCATGTGCTCAGATTGTCTGGATACTACAATCGCTTGAATCAAGTGGGAGTTAATCTTCTAGATAAGATAGTGATTGGCAGAATTCTCTAGTCACCATCACCAAGTTAGTAGAACTTCGTGATGAACTATAATATGCAAGGGATAAAAGAAACGATTCCCAAGCTCTTCATGATGGTGAAATCAACGAAGGTAGAAATCAAGAAAAACATCAAGTGTTGATGGTTAACAAGACCACTAGTTTCAAGAAAAGGGCAAAGGGAAGAAGGGGAACTTCAAGAAGAACGGCAAGCAAGTTGCTTCTCAAGTGAAGAAGCCCAAGTCTGGACCTAAGTCTAAGACTAAGTGCTTCTACTGCAAAAGGGACTAGTCACTGGAAGCGGAACTGCCCCAAGTATTTGGCGGATAAGAAGGATGGCAAAGTGAACAAAGGTATATTTGATATACATGATATTGATGTGTACTTTACTAGTGTTTATAGCAACCCCGCGGTGTTTGATACTAGTTCAGTTGCTAAGAGTAGTAACTCAAAACGGGAGTTGTAGAATGAACAGAAACTAGTTAAGAGTGATGTGACAATGTGTGTTGGAAGCAGTTCCAAGATCGATATGATCATCATCGCACACTACCTATACTTTCGAGATTAGTGTTGAACCTAAATAAATGCTATTTGGTGTTTGCGTTGAGCATGAATATGATTTGATCATGTTTATTGCAATACGGTTATTCATTTAAATTATTGAATAATTGTTGTTCTGTTTACATGAATAAAACCTCCTATGGTCATACACCCAATGAAAATGGTTTGTTGGATCTCGATTGTAGTGATAGACATATTCATAATATTTAAGCTAAAAGATGCAAAGTTAATAATGATAGTGCAACTTATTTGTGGCACTGCTGTTTTAGGTCATATTGGTGTAAAGCGCATGAAGAAACTCCATGCTGATGGGATTTTGGAATCACTTGATTATGAATCACTTGATGCTTGCGAACCATGCCTTATGGGCAAGATGACTAAAACTCCGTTCTCCGGGACAATGGAGCAAGCAACTGACTTATTGGAAATAATACATACTGATGTATACGATCCGATGAGTGTTGAGGCTCACGGCAGGTATCATTTTTTTTTGACCTTCACAGATGATTTGAGCAGATATGGGTATATCTACTTGATGAAACATAAGTCTGAAACATTTGAAAAGTTCAAAGAATTTCATAGTGAAGTAGAGAATCATCATAACAAGAAAATAAAGTTTCTATGATCTGATCGTAGAGACAAATATTTGAGTTACGAGTTTGGCCTTCAATTAAAACAATATGGAATAGTTTCACAAACTCATGCCACATGGAACACAACAACATAATGGTGTGTTCGAACGTCATAACCGTACTTTATTAGATATGGTGCGAACTATGATGTTTCTTACTGATTTACCACTATCGTTTTGGGGTTATGCATTAGAGACAACTGCATTCACGTTAAAAAGGGCACCATATAAATCCGTTGAGACGACACCGTATGAACTATGGTTTAGCAAGAAACCTAAGCTGTCGTTTCTTAAAATTTGGGGCGGCGATGCTTATGTGAAAAAGTTTCAAACTGATAAGCTCGAACCCAAATCGGAGAAGTGCATCTTCATAAGATACCCAAACGAAATTGTTGGGTACACCTTCTATCACAGATGCGAAGGCAAATTCGTTGCTAAGAATGGATCCTTTCTAGAGAAGGAGTTTCTCTCGAAAGAAGTGAGTGGGAGGAAAGTAGAACTTGATGAGGTAACTGTACCTACTCCCTTATTGGAAAGTAGTTCATCACAGAAATCTGTTCCTGTGACTACTACGACAATTAGTGAGGAAGCTAATGATGATGATCATGTAACTTTAGATCAAGTTACTACCGAACCTTGTAGGTCAACCAGAGTAAGATCCGCACCAGAGTGGTACGGTAATCCTATTCTGGAGGTCATGTTACTTGACCATGATGAACCTACGAACTATGAGAAAGCGATGATGAGCCCAGATTCCGCAAAATGGCTTGAGGCCATGAAATCTGAGATGGGATCCATATATGAGAACAAAGTATGGACTTTGATTGACTTGCTCGATGATTGGTGAGCCATTGAGATTAAATGGATCTTCAAGAGGAAGACAGACGCTGATGGTAGTGTTACTATCTACAAAGCTAGAATTGTCGCAAAAGGTTTTCGACAAGTTCAAGGTGTTGACTATGATGAGAGTTTCTCACTCGTATCTATGCTTAAGTCTGTCCGAATCATATTGGCAATTGCCGCATTTTATGAAATCTAGCAAATGGATAAACAAAACTGCATTCCTTAATGGATTTATTAAAGAAGAGTTGTATATGACGCAACCAGTAGGTTTTTGTCAATCCTAAAGGTGCTAACAAAATATGCAAGCTCCAGTGATCCATTTATGGACTAGTGCAAGCATCTCGGAGTTGGAATATACGCTTTGATAAGTTGATCAAAGCATATAGTTTTATACAGACTTGCGGTGAAGCCTGTATTTACAAGAAAGTGAGTGGGAGCACTACAACATTTCTGATAAGTATATGTGATTGACATATTCTTGATCAGAAATAATGTAGAATTATTCTGCAAAGCATAAAGTAGTGTTTGAAAGGAGTTTTTCAAAGAAGGACATCGGTGAAGCTGCTTACATATTGAGCATCAAGATCTATAGATATAGACCAAGACGCTTGATAAGTTTTTTCAATGAGTACATACCTTGACAAGATTTTGAAGTAGTTCAAAATGGAACAGTCAAAGAAAGAGTTCTTGCCTGTGTTACAAGGTGTGAAATTGAGTAAGACTCAAAGCCCGACCACGGAAGAAGATAGAAAGAGAATGAAAGTCATTCCCTATGCCTCAGCCATAGGTTCTATAAAGTATGCCATGCTGTGTACCAGATCTATTGTATACCCTACACTGATTTGGGCAAGGGAGTACAATAGTGATCTAGGAGTAGATCACTGGACAGCGGTCAAAATTATCCTTAGTGGAATAAGGATATGTTTCTCGATTATGGAGGTGACAAAAAGATTCGTCGTAAAGGGTTACATCGATGCAAGTTTTGACACTGATCCAGATTACTCTAAGTCTCTGGATACATATTGAAAGTGGGAGCAATTAGCTAAAGTAGCTCTGTGCAGAGCATTGTTGACATAGAAATTTGCAAAATACATACGATTTGAATGTGGCAGACCCATTGACTAAACTTCTCTCACAAGCAAAACATGATCACACCTTAGTACTCTTTGGGTGTTAATCACATAGCAATGTGAACTAGATTATAGACTCTGGTAAACCCTTTGGGTGTTGGTCACATGACGGTGTCAACTATGGGTGTTAATCACATGGTGATGTGAACTATTGGTGTTAAATCACATGGTGATGTGAACTAGATTATTGACTCTAGTGCAAGTGGGAGACTGAAGGAAATATGCCCTAGAGGCAATAATAAAGTTATTATTTATTTCCTTCTATCATGATAAATGTTTATTATTCATGCTATAATTGTATTAACCGGAAACATAATACATGTGTGAATACATAGACAAACAGAGTGTCACTAGTATGCCTCTACTTGACTAGCTCGTTAATTAAAGATGGTTATGTTTCCTGGCCATAAACATGAGTTGTCATTTGATTAATGGGATCACATCATTAGGAGAATGATGTGATTGACTTGACCCATTCCGTTAGCTTAGCACTCGATCGTTTAGTATGTTGCTATTGTTTTCTTCATGACTTATACATGTTCCTATGACTATGAGATTATGCAACTCCCGTTTACCGGAGGAACACTTTGTGTGCTACCAAACGTCACAACGTAACTGGGTGATTATAAAGGTGCTCTATAGGTGTCTCCGATTGTACTTGTTGGGTTGGCGTATTTCGAGATTAGGATTTGTCACTCCGATTGTCGGAGAGGTATCTCTGGGCCCACTCGGTAATGCACATCACTATAAGCCTTGCAAGCATTGCAACTAATGAGTTAGTTGCGGGATGATGTATTACAGAACGAGTAAAGAGACTTGTCGGTAACGAGATTGAACTAGGTATTGAGATACCGATGATCAAATCTCGGGCAAGTAACATATCGACGACAAAGGGAACAACGTATGTTGTTATGCGGTCTGACCGATAAAGATCCTCATAGAATATGTGGGAGCCAATATGAGCATCCAGGTTCCGCTATTGGTTATTGATCGTAGATGTGTCTCGGTCATGTCTACATAGTTCTCGAACCCGTAGGGTCCGCACGCTTAAAGTTTCGATGACGGTTATATTATGAGTTTATATGTTTTGATGTACCGAAGGAGTTCGGAGTCCTGGATGAGATCGGGGACATGACTAGGAGTCTCGAAATGGTCGAGACATAAAAATCGATATATTGGACGACTATATTCGGACATCGGAAATGTTCCGAGTGATTCGGGTATTTTCGGGAGTTACGGGGAGTTACGGGAATTCGTATTGGGCCTTAATGGGCCATACGGAAAGGTGAGAAAGGCTTCAAAGGGTGGTCGCACCCCTCCCCATGGGCTGGTCCGAATTGGACTAGGGAAGGGGGGCGCCCCCTTCCGGAATTTCCTAACGGACGCTCGCTGCGTCGAGTTGTCGAGGCTTCGCACAGAGAGGCGAGCGACTAGCGATCAAGATGGGCCGGCCCAGTTAGGAGATAGCGCTGGCGCTACAGCGTCCGGTTTTGGGAACCTTCTGGAGGGTTCCTGAATGGTTTTGGGAACCTTCTAGAAGGTTCTTGAACCGTGTTTTCACTGGTTTTTTCTGTTTGCTTTTTCTTTGTTGTTTTTCCTGTTTTTTCTTTTTCTTTATTAGTTTTTCTGTTTCTTTATTTCATCTTTCAATTCCTTTTTCTTCTCTTTTTATTTTCTTTTTGTTCATGTTTCAAATTATGTTTGGGAGTTTCAAAACATCTTCCCATTTCAAAATTGTTCTCCATTTCAAATTCGCGCTCCCAAATTTGTTCTCCATTTCAAAATTTGTTCTCAACATTCAAAAATTGTTCGCGCTTCCGAATTTGTTCTCCATTTCAAAATTTGTTCTGAACATTCAAAAATTGTTTGTGCTTTCAAAATCTGTTCGAGCTTCCAAATTTGTTCTCCATTTCAAAATTTGTTCTCAACATTCAAAAATTGTTCGTGCTATAAAAAATGGTTCGCATCGTTTCAGAAAATGTTCACCTTTTAATGTTTTATTCACAAAACAACAAATATTTTGTTTTAAAAAAGTTCCCATTTCCAAAATTTGTTCACAAATAAAAAACTGTTCACATGTTTAAATTTTGTTTGCAAATGCAAAAATGTATGGGAATTTCAAAAAAAATTCCAAATGTTGTCACAAATTCAAAGCTGTTCAGGAAGTTCGAAAATTGTTCATGTTATTCAAATTTGTTCACAAATTTAAAAAGTGGTTTCAAAATTTGTTCACATATGAAAAAATTCTTCTCATGTTTATTTTTTGTTCAAAATTCAATAGTGTTTGGCAATTTTAAAAAATATTCTTTTTTCCAAATTTTGTTCACATATTGAAGGTTCACGTTTTTCAAAATTAGTTCGCAAATGAAAATAATGCTAGAATTTTGTAAAAGTAGTTTTAAATTTTTAAATGTATTCATTTTTTGAATTTCTTATTATTTTTCTATAAATGTTTTGTGTTTACAATAACTAGTTCATTAATTCAAAAAATGTTCTCGCATTTAATTATTTTGTTCCATTTTTTAACTTTTCGGAGTTTCCCAAATAATGTTTTCGTTTCAAAAGCATTTCCTTTAAAAAAAATCTTGTTTGACATTTTTATAAAAAAAAATAATCTGCCACATATTATAGTTCATATGTACCGGGCTGCCATTTTACACACTAAATCTCAGTTATACAGTGGCTATGGACGCGCTTTCATGGCGGGTGGACTTGTGTTCGATCCCTCGCCCACAAGTTTTTATGGAATATTGTGAATTTATTTTATTTTTTGCTGCTTCTGTTTGGTTCTTTTAGGTTGGCGCTGCCACACTTTCACAAATAGATTGGCTGGCGGAGTGGCTAGCGCATAGCTTGCGCATGTAGAGATCACGGGTTCGATTCAAAAATTGGCCCCTTTTTTGGCATCTCTTTCATTCACCAAAGGACAACGAATGGGCCGGCCAACGTGAACTGCATCCTGTGCGAAACGGCGACTTCTTGCCGCAATAAGCGGCATATAGGAGGTCCCCCCTTCCTTCCTTCTCCTTTTATCTTCCCTTTCCTTCCCTCCTACTTCTACTACTTGGAAGGGCTCCTGGTTCTACTAGGAAAGGGTGAATCCTACTTCCGATGGGAGTAGGACTCCCGTAGGGCGCGCCATAGAGAGGGCCGGCCCTCCCCCACCTCCACTCCTTTATATACGGGGGCAAGGGGCACCCCAAGGACACAACAATTGATCAGCTGATCTTTTAGCCGTGTGCGGTGCCCCCTCCACCATAATCCACCTCGATAATACTGTAGCGGTGCTTAGGCCAAGCCCTGCGTCGGTAGCATCATCATCACCGTCACCACGCCGTCGTGCTGACAAAACTGTCCCTCAAAGCTCGGCTGGATCGGAGTTCGAGGGACGTCATCGAGCTGAACGTGTGCTGAACTCGGAGGTGCCGTGTGTTCGGTACTTGAATCGGTCGGATCATGAGGACAGACGACTACATCAACCGCGTTGTGCTAACTCTTCCGCTTTCGGTCTACGAGGGTACATGGACACACTCTCCCTTCTCGTTGCTATGCATCACCATGATCTTGCGTGTGCGTAGGAATTTTTTTGAAATTACTGCGTTCCCCTACAATTCATGCTCCGCGCGACACCCCCAAGTACAACGGGACGGTGAAGCCAGAAGACTAGCTCACCGACTACACCACGGCCATTGGCATCACCGGTGCCAATCGTAGTCTCGCCGTGCGCTACGCACCGCTCATGCTCAAAGGGTCGGCCCGCATGTGGTTGAACAGCCTGCCGATGGGCAGCGTCAACACGACTTCGAGGAAGCCTTCGTTCACAACTTCACGGGGACCTACAAGCGACCCGGCCGCCCTAGCCAGCTCTCCATGTGCGTGCAAGGGCCTATGGAGACCGGTCGCGAGTACCTCGCACACTGGACCGAGCTCCGAAATAGCTGCGAGGGCGTCCATGAAGTCCAGGCGATCCAGTACTTCGTCAGCTGGTACCGAGACGACACCCTCCTCAAGCACAAGCTCTTACGCTCCGAGCCGACCACCATGGCCGCGCTCATGGTGACGGCAGACAAGTACGCCAACGCGGACTCTGCCATGAAGATTCAGGTGGCGCTGGATGAAGCCGGCCGGCGAAAGCAGCCGGCGGCAGCATCACCAGAACAACAAGCGCAAGGCCAACCAGCCGGCGCCGCGTCACGACAACTGGCTCGTCGCGGCCGCCGAGCCCGTGGCGGACCCGGCTGCGAAGCGCTGGCAAACCGGCAAGACGGCATGGCAACCCGCCATGAGCTTCGAGCAGATGCTCGACGCCCCCTGCAAGCACCACAGCGGCGTGAGACCCTCCACGCACACGCTCCGGCAGTGCGCCATCACCAAGCGCATCATGAGGGGCGACGTCCCGCCTCCTCCGGCTCCAGGCGCAGGACAGCCGCCTCCGCCTTCGCCTACTACTGGCGGCGCGATGTGCGACGACGCCTTCCCGGACCAGAACGCGGTCTACCTCATCTTCACCAGCCTCGGCGACGACAAGCGCAGCAAGCCCCTCCTTCAGCAGGAGGTGAACACCGTCGTCCCGGCCAAGCCGGAGTTCATGCATTGGTCGGATTGCCCGATCACCTGGACCCGGGAGGATCACCCGGCAGTCATGCCGAGTCCGGCTGGTTACTCCCTCGTCCTCAACCCCACCATCGTCGCGCGACGCACATGCAAGTTCTCCCGATTCCTCATCGACGGCGGCAGCAGCATCAACATCCTCCACCGCGACACGATGACCAAGCTCGGCCTCAGGGCCGAGGACCTTGAGCCGACCTGAACGATCTTCCACGGCATAGTACCCGGCCTCTCCTGCTCCCCCATTGGCCGGGTCTGGCTAGATGTCCTATTCGGTGACAGCAGCCACTTCCGGCGCGAATCGATCTGGTTCGAGGTGGTGGACCTGTCCAGCACATATCACGCGTTGCTGGACCGGCCCGCGCTCGCCAAGTTCACGGCGGTTCGCCACTACGCGTACCTGAAGATGAAGATGTCGGGTCCCAAGGGCCTCATCACCATCACCAGTGATTACCGCAAGTCCCTGGAGTGCGCCCGAGAGGGCGCCAAGTTGGCCGAGCCGCTGGTCATTGCCGAGGAGCAGCGCCAGCTCGACCGGATCGTCGCGTTGGTAGGCGAGGCCTCCGCCGCGTCGATCCCGACCCCGGACCCGGCCGACGAGGCCACCTTCAAGCCCTCCAAGGAGACCAAGACAGTGAAGCTCAACCCAGAAGACCCCAGCTGCAGCAAGTACGTTGTCGTAGGCGCCCGCCTCGACAGCAAATAGGAAGGCGAGCTCGTCGGCTTCCTCCGTGAGAATCGGGATATCTTCGCATGGACCCCCAAGGACATGCCGGGTATCCCGAGGAAGTACGCCGAGCACAAACTTCACGTCCACAAGGACGCCAAGCTCGTCCGTCAACCCCTACGACAATTTTTCGAAGAGAAGAGAAGAACCATTGTTGAAGAGGTCGCCAAGCTTTTGGCGGCCGGCTTCATAATGGAAGTATTTCACCCCGAGTGGCTGGCCAATCCAATCCTCGTCCTGAAGAAGAACAAGACCTGGCGCATGTGTATCGATTACACCAGCCTCAACAAGGCCTGTCCCAAGGATCCGTTCGCCCTCCCGCGGATCGACCAAGTCATCGACTCGACCGCCGGATGTGAGCTCCTGTCCTTCCTGGACGCTTACTCCGGCTACCACCAGATCAAGCTGGACCCGGCCGACGCCCTGAAGACGTCTTTCATCACGCCCTTTGGGGCGTATTGCTACATCACCATGTCGTTCGGCTTGAAGAATGCCGGCGCCACCTTCCAGCGCTGCATGCAGAAATGCCAGGTGCCGCAACTCGGCCGCAATATCCACGTATACGTGGACGACATCGTGGTGAAGACCAAGTAGCACCACACGCTCCTCGACGATTTGAAGGAAACCTTTGCCAACCTCCGCGAATACAAGGTCAAGCTTAACCCGGAAAAATGCGTCTTCGGTGTCCCGGCCGGAAAGCTACTCGGCTTCCTCGTCTCGGAACGCGGCATTGAGGCGAACCTAGAGAAGATCAAGGCCATCAAGCGCATGCGCAAGCCGGCTCAGCTGCGCAATGTCTAGAAGTTCACCGGATGCTTGGCCTCGGTCAGCCGGTTTCTAAGCCGGCTGGGCGAGAGGGCGCTACCCCTATACCAGCTAACGAAGAAGACGAGCCCGTTCGAATGGAAAGGCAAGGCAGACGAGGCCTTCCAAGACCTCAAGCGCATGCTCTCCACCGCACCAGTCCTGGCCGCGCCGACCGACAAGGAGCCGTTGTTGCTCTACATAGCCGCGACCTCGCGGGCGGTCAGCACGATGCTGGTGGTCGAGCGACCAAAGAAGGGAAAGATCCAAGCCGTCTAGCGCCCAGTCTACTACCTGAGCAAAGTGCTCTCCATCTTCAAGCAGAACTACCCGCACTACCAGAAGTGTGTTATGGCGTGTACTTCACCGCCAAGAAGCTGAAGCAGTATTTCCAAGAGCACGTTGTCACCGTGGTCAGCACGGCGCCTATCGGAGAAATCATCGGGTGTCGGGATGCCTCTCGCCGGGTTGCCAAGTGGGCGATCCAGCTAGCCGGCCACACCATCTTCTACGAGCCCCACACCACGATCAAGTCTCAAGCCCAGGCCAACTTCCTTGTCGACTGGACCGAGACCCAGTACTTGCCGCTGCCTCCCGACTCGACGCATTGGCGCATGCAGTTCGACGGGTCCAAGATGCGACTCGGCTTGGGGGTCGGCATCATACTGTCGTCCCTGAAGGGCGACCGGCTCTGCTATGCGCTCCAGATCCACTTCGCCGCCTCCAACAACGTCGCCGAGTATGAAGCCCTTGTGCATGGCCTCCAGCTTGCCAAGGAACTCGGCATCAGGCGCATCCTGTGCTACGGCGACTCGGACCTGGTGGTGCAGCAGTGCTCCGGCGAGTGAGACGCCCGCGACTCCACATGGCAAGCTACCGCTTCCTTGTCCAGAAGCTGTCCGGATCCTTCGAGGGCTGCGAGTTCCTCCACGTCCCGCGCGCGGAGAACGAAGCAGCCGACACGCTCGCCAAGATCGCCTCGTCACGACAAGCCATCCCGTCCGGCGTCTCCCTCGAGCACCTGCGCAAGCCGTCTGTCAAGCCATCACCGGACTCCGAGTCCATCCACGTTCCAGACGACCCGGCCGCACCTCATCCCGGCCCGGAGACTGCTGAACCCAGCCCAGGGGCTGCTCGGCTCGACCCGGCCACCATCGTACCGGACCCGGCCGTCGCCATCCCCGACCCGGGGGCTGCCGACTCGGAACCCACCCTGGTGGCCGTCTTCGTCGTGGTTATGGCTCCATCTTAGGCCCTCCCAATATCAGAATTTTTGGAGAACGGGGTTCTCCCCATGGACGAGACCAAAGCTCGGCAAGTGCAGCACCGGGCGTCCGCCTACAGCATCATCAACAACGAGCTCGTCAAGCATAGCTCCACCGGCGTGTTCCAGCGCTGCGTCGAGCAGGAACGGGGCATCGACATCCTCCTCGACATACATCAGGGTGAGTGAGGGTACCACACCGCATCACGTTCCGTGGTGGCCAAGGCGTTCCTCCATGGTTTCTACTGGCCCACGGTCCTCCAAGATGCCGAGTCGCTCGTCCTCAAGTGTGAGGGATGCCAGCGCTTTAGGAAACGCAGCCACCAGCCGGCGTCAGCACTCCGCACCATACCGATCGCCTGGCCCTTCACGGTCTGGGGACTCCACATGGTGGGACCCTTCAACACCGCTCAAGGCGGCATGACACACTTGCTGGTGGCAGTGGAAAAATTCACCAAGTGGATCGAGGCAAGACCAATCAAGAAACTAGATGGGCCAACAGCCGTCCGGTTCATCAAGGACATAGTGCTGTGCTACGGCATGCCGAACAACATCATCACCAACAACGGCACCAACGTCGCCAAGGGCGCACTCAAGCAATACTGCTCCGTCTCCGGCATCCGCCTCGACCTGGCCTCCGTCGCGCATCCACAGTCCAATGGGCAGGTCGAGCGGGCCAATGGACTCATCCTGTCCGGCGTCAAGCCGCGACTCGTCGAGCCACTCATCCGCTCGCCCGGCAGCTGGCTTGACGAGTTGCCAGCCGTTCTCTGGAGTCTACGCACCACGCCGAATCAGTCGACCGGGCTCACCCCATTCTTCCTCGTCTACGGAGCCGAAGCCGTCATCCCGACCGATGTCGAGTTCGACTTGCCGCGCGTCGCGTTGTACACCAAAGCCGAAGCCAGAGAAGCCCGCGAAGATGGCGTCGACCTGCTCGAAGAAGCACGCCTCCTGGTGCTCAGTCGTTCGGCCATCTACCAGCAAGGCCCGAGGCACTACCACAGCAAGAAGATCAAGCCCCTCGTGTTCCGCGAGGGCGACCTCGTCCTCCGACTCGTCCAAGAGCAGGCAGGCCAGCACAAGTTGTCCCCTCCATGGGAGGGCCCATTCATCGTGAGCAGGGCCTTGCGCGACCGCAATGCCTACTACGTCATCGACGCAGGCAAGTCAAGGAAGCGCAAGAAGGACACTGCCGGTGAAGAAACGACCCAGCCGTGGAACGCGGAACTCCTTCGCCCGTTTTATAGTTAGCCGCACAAGCGTATGTATCGTCGCCTTTTGTAAACGCACGAAACTATGGGGTCCCCGAATGAGACTCGGGGCTGCCTTTTGTCGACCAATTTATTGTGTCCCTATTTTCTTGCATCACTATACCACTAAACCCGGCCACCGGTCCGACTCGCTCGACCCGGGGGCTGGCCGGCTCGGTCGCCACCCCGCCGCCTTACTTGGTGATTCCTGATAAAGTTAGGATGACGCGGTCCCCCACTTCGCCCTAAAGCCACAGATCCAGCTTTGGCTGTCGGCTGGGAAGCACAACGGGCCAAAGCTACTTTACGCTTCATACACAAAGTCAAAGGCTGTCGGGTCGATCAACCTGGCCCACCATTCATCAAATGAACAGTCGCACGACTGGCTGCTCGCCAACCGGCTTCACCGAATTGCCGCCAGCCGGCCCAGTGGGTGTTTCGCTCGCGCTCAACGTTTCGAGGGACCCAAGTCATGCACGCTCCTCTCAAAGAGCCGAACTTCTTGTCATGGACCGGAGCCTTGGCCGTTTGACTCGCGGGGGGGGGGGGGAGGTTTGAGAGAGGAAAAGCGCATGAAATCGGTCCAAAAAATGGAAGGCAAAAAGCAAAAGCACCTACGACATCTACACAAGTATTTAAGAAAAGGCCCACGACCCGAGTTCATTACACCCTAAAACCCCCAGTGGGTGGGTGGACCTGCTAGTTAACAAATTTTACACAAAGTGTCTCAGGCATCTCCAGCACCGCGTCATGACGTCGACGGCTCTCCCCTGGCGGCCTCCGGCTCCAGCGAGGCACCGGTGTCCTCCTCGGCACCCGCGTCGCGGTAGACGCCTGTCTCCTCCGAGCTCCCCTCCGGATCATGGAGGAGCAAGTCGTAGTCATCGCCATCCACGGCTCTGCCGTCTTCTGTCCGCTCCGGATGGAACTCGTCGTGGAAGGCGAACTCGGCGATGTAGCTGGCCCGGGAGGCGATCCGACCAGCTTGCTCCTGCAAGAGCAGCTCCGAACCGGCCCGCTGGCCCATCAACGCGTCCAGCTGCAGGTCCGGATGCGACGACAGCGCGAACCGGACCGCCATCTCAACACCAGCACGAGCGGCGGAGACGCGCCACTCGCCAAGCCGGTCCGGCCCCATCTCCAACCAATGCGCCAGGCGTGAGAAGCTGCTCGGTTGGACGCAGTCCGGCCATAGGGCCGCTGTCATTGCGGTGCCGGCCTGGGACAGCCGCCCCAACTGTGTTCCCAGGTCCTGCAGGCGGGCCTCAGCAGCGGCGATGATCTCCGGAAAGGTCCAGGCCACCCGCGGATCCGTCCCGGACCCAACGACGCCGGTCGGGTCACGCTGATAACGGGCGGCTTCCTCCGCCAGCCGTTGCATCTCCGGGAAGGCCCCTGCCGCAAAGTAAGAAGCGAGTTAGAAGAAGAACAACAAGGAAGAAAGGCTGAGTCCCAACCCGGCAAACGACAAGAAAAAGCACTTACTGGAGAAGGACTCTTCCAGGTGCTGCGCCTCAAGCAACGTACCACGCCGCTCCCGTCCGATGGCGCGGTCGCGCTCCTCGAGCGCCTTCTCCAGTTCGGTTGCCTTGGCAAGGGCCGCCTTCAGCTTGGCGTCCTTGTCTTTGGCCGCCTTCTCGGCCGGCTCGCGGCGACGGGCCTCGTCCTGACGGACCCCCTCAGCCATGGTGACCTGTCCCCGCAGGTGATCCACCTCGGCCTGGAGCCAGCCCTTGTCATCGGCCAGCTGGCCGCGCTGCTGGTCTGCCTCCACCAGGGCCTGTTGCGCCTCTGCCACCTTGGCGGCTTCCGCCTTAAGGAGCTCCACCTCGGCCTCAAGGCGGCTCTTGTGACCCGCCAGCTGCTCATGCAGCCGGTTGGCCTCGTCGAGAGACCGCCGAGCCGCGGCCGCCTCCGCCCTCGGCTGTGCCGCCTCGACGCCAAGACGGCCGGTGTCGGCAACGAGCCGGTCGTAGTGATGACCGTCCCGGAGCAGACGAGTCCGCCAGGACAACACCTCGGCTGCGAAAAACAAGGACTCTGTAGAAGAATAAAGCAAGACTTAAGATTTGGCCCAACTATTACACAGTTGGCCCGAATCTCGGGGGCTACACCCAGTGGGTGCGCTAGCGCGCCCACACTAGAAAAGAGCACAAGACTACCTGCGGCGACGCGGAGCTCCTCCTCCTAGGCGGCAAACTGCTCCATGAGCTCCCAGTGCTTGCCCAGGAGACGATTGTAGGCGGCGACCCGGAAGGCGTCGAGATGCTGAAGAAAGCAGAAAGCAGAACACGGCCAACACTCTAAAGATTCGACCCAACTACTATGTAGTTGGCCCGAACCTCGGGGCCTAGACCCAGTGGGTGCGCTGGCGCGCCCCCACAAAGAAGAAATTACGAGAAGACTTACGAGAACGGTGCGCTCCAGGTCGTGCGTCCGCTCCGCCTCGGCCTGGGCGAAGGCCTCGAGCCGTTCCGTCCGGCTTCGCAGGCGGCGGCTGACAGCATCCAGCACCGTCTCCTCCTGGGTCTGAGGCCCGAAGACAACGACACTCCCGCTCCGCGCCGGCTGCGGCACGACAGCTTGGCGCCCTCCCTGCCGGGGCACCAAGGCGTACTCCCCGCTGGTCTCTTGCGACGCGGCCAGCACCTCCTCCGACGCCCCTCCCAGCGCCAACGACGACCCGGACGCAGTGACGCCCTGCGTCACCGTCTCTGACCCGGACGCCGGGATGCCCTGCGTCGCCGGCTCTGGCCCAGTTGCCGGGGCGGCCTCCGGCACCGCCGCCCGCGGTTCCTCCTCCAAAACCGGCGGCGCTTCCGACGCCGCCTCCACCACCATCAGCCCCCGCTTGCTCGACCACGTCGGCCCGCGACGGGATGTCATCCGCCACCTCCACGACCTCCCGGTCGGGGCTCACCACCTCAGCCCGTCCTCCACAGCCGCGCTCCCTCACCGACGACGGCTCAAAGACCGTCGCCACCACCATCGTGCCCTCCGGCATCTCGCGCCAGGCCAGCTCCGCGCCGGTTTGCGCCCATGCCACCGCCGCGTCGGTCCAAGCCCGGACCGACGCCGCATCCAGCTCCGCCTCGGCCAGGTTCCGGTCCCGCCAGGCCAAGCCTTCGGATCCAGGCCGAGGTCCGGGTCTGTTGGGGAATGTTGCAGAAAACAAAATTTTCCTACGGTTTCACCAAGATCCATCTATGAGCTCATCTAGCAACGAGTGATCGGATGCATCTACATACCTTTGTAGATCGCGAGCGGAAGCGTTCACTAGAACATGGATGATGGAGTCGTACTCGCCGTGATCCAAATCACCGATGACCAAGTGCCGAACGGACGGCACCTCTGCGTTCAACACACGTACGGAGCGGATGACGTCTCCTCCTTCTTGATCCAGGATATTCTTGACCGCTGTCCAGTGTTCCTTGCCGGGATTACTTTGGTACCTACCTACCAAACTCACGGCAAGGTTTACATCAGGTCTGGTACACAGCATGGCATACATAATAGACCCTATGGCTGAGGCATAGGGAATGACACTCATCTCTTCTATATCTTCTGTCGTGGTCGGGCATTGAGCCGAGCTCAATTTCACACCTTGCAACACAGGCAAGAACCCCTTCTTGGACTGATCCATATTGAACTTCTTCAATATCTTTTCAAGGTATGTGCTTTGTGAAAGACCTATGAGGCGTCTTGATCTATCTCTATAGATCTTGATGCCTAATATATAAGCAGCTTCTCCAAGGTCCTTCATTGAAAAACTCTTATTCAAGTAGGCCTTAATGCTGTCCAATAGTTCTATATCATTTCCCATCAAAAGTATGTCATCAACATATAATATGAGAAATGCTACAGAGCTCCCACTCACTTTCTTGTAAACGCAGGCTTCTCCATAAGTCTGCATAAACCCAAACACCTTGATCATCTCATCAAAGCGAATGTTCCAACTCCGAGATGCCTACACCAGCCCATAAATGGATCACTGGAGCTTGCATACCTTGTTAGCATTCTTAGGGTCGACAAAACCTTCCGGCTACATCATATACAGTTCTTCCTTAAGATAGCCGTTAAGGAATGCCGTTTTGACGTCCATTTGCCATATCTCATAATCATAGTATGCGGCGATTGCTAACATGATTCGGACGAACTTCAGCTTTGCTACGGGAGAGAAAGTCTCATCGTAGTCAACCCCTTGAACTTGTCGATAACCCTTAGCGACAAGTCGAGCTTTATAGATGGTAACATTACCATCCGCGTCCGTCTTCTTCTTAAAGATCCATTTGTTTTCTATCGCTCGCCGATCATCGGGCAAGTCTGTCAAAGTCCATACTTTGTTTTCATACATGGATCCTATCTCGGATTGCATGGCCTCTAGCCATTTGTTGGAATCTGGGCCCGCCATCGCTTCTTCATAGTTCGAAGGTTCACCGTTGTCTAACAACATGATTTCCAGGACAGGGTTGCCGTACCACTCTGGTGCGGAACGTGTCCTTGTGGACCTACGAAGTTCAGTAGTAACTTGATCCGAAGTATCATGATCATCATCATTAACCTCCTCTCTAACCGGTGGAGGCACCACAGAAACATTTTCTTGAGCTGCGCTGCTCTCCGGTTCAAGAGGTAATACTTCATCAAGTTCCACTTTCCTCCCACCTACTTCTTTCGAGAGAAACTCTTTCTCCAGAAAGGATCCGTTCTTGGCAACAAAGATCTTGCCTTCGGATCTTAGGTAGAAGGTGTACCCAATAGTTTCCTTAGGGTATCCTATGAAGACGCATTTTCCCGACTTGGGTTCGATCTTTTCAGGTTGAAGTTTCTTGACATAAGCATCGCATCCCCAAACTTTTAGAAACGACAGCTTAGGTTTCTTCCCAAACCATAATTCATACGGTGTCGTCTCAACGGATTTAGACGGTGCCCTATTTAAAGTGAATGTAGTTGTCTCTAGAGCGTATCCCCAAAATGATAGCGGTAAATCTGTAAGAGACATCATAGATCGCACCATATCCAATAGAGTGCGGTTACGACATTCGGACACACCATTATGTTGAGGTGTTCCAGGCGGCATGAGTTGTGAAACGATTCCACATTTCCTTAAGTATGTGCCAAATTCGTGACTTAAATATTCTCCTCCACGATCTGATCGTAAGAACTTTATTTTTTGGTCATGTTGATTCTCTACCTCATTCTGAAATTCCTTGAACTTTTCAAAGGTCTCAGACTTGTGTTTCATCAAGTAGACATACCCATATCTACTCAAGTCATCCGTGAGAGTGAGAACATAACGATATCCTCCGCGAGCCTCAACACTCATTGGACCGCACACATCAGTATGTATGATTTCCGATAAGTTGGTTGCTCGCTCCATTGTTTCGGAGAACGGAGTCTTGGTCATTTTGCCCATGAGGCATGGTTCGCATGTGTCAAATGATTCATAATCGAGAGACTCTAAAAGTCCATCAGCATGGAGCTTCTTAATGCGCTTGACACCAATGTGACCAAGGCGGCAGTGCCACAAGTATGTGGGACTATCGTTATCAACTTTACACCTTTTGGAATTCACACTATGAATATGTGTATTATCACGCACGAGATTCATTAAGAATAAACCATTGACCATCGGAGCATGACCATAAAACATATCACTCATATAAATAGAACAACCATTATTCTCGGATTTAAATGAGTAGCCATCTCGCATTAAACAAGATCTAGATACAATGTTCATGCTCAAACTTGGCACTAAATAACAATTATTTAGGTTTAAAACTAATCCCGTAGGTAAATGTATAGGTAGCGTGCCGACGGCGATCACATCGACCTTGGAACCATTCCCGACGCGCATCGTCACCTCGTCCTTCGCCAGTCTCCGCTTATTCCGCAGCTCCTGTTTTGAGTTACAAATATGAGCAACGGCACCGGTATCAAATACCCAGGAGCTGCTACGAGCACTGGTAAGGTACACATCAATTACATGTATATCACATATACCTTTAGTGTTTCCATCCTTCTTGTCCGCTAAGTATTTGGGGCAGTTCCGCTTCCAGTGACCCTTCCCTTTGCAATTAAAGCACCCAGTCTCACGCTTGGGTCCATGCTTTGACTTCTTCCCGGGCGCGGCAACATCCTTGCCTTCCTTCTTGAAGTTCTTCTTACCCTTGCCTTTCTTGAACTTGGTGGTTTTATAGACCATCAACACTTGATGTTCCTTTTTGATTTCAACCTCTGCTGATTTCAGCATAGCAAATACCTCAGGAATGGTCTTTACCATCCCCTGCATATTGTAGTTCATCACAAAGCTCTTGTAGCTAGGTGGGAACGACTAAAGGATTCTGTCAATGACCGCCTCGTCTGGGAGGTTAATCTCCAGCGGAGTCAAGCGGTTGTGCAACCCAGACATCTTGAGTATGTGTTCACTGACAGAACTGTTTTCCTCCATCTTACAACTGTAGAACTTGTCGGATACTTCATATCTCTCGAGCTGGGCATGGGCTTGGAAAACTAGTTTCAGCTCCTCGAACATCTCATATGCTCCGTGATGCTCAAAACGCTTTTGGAGCCCCGGTTCTAAGCTGTAAAGCATGCCGCACTGAACGAGGGAGTAATCATCAGCACGAGACTGCCAAGCATTCATAATGTCTTGGTTCTCTGGGATGGGTGCTTCACCTAGCGGTGCTTCTAGGACATATTGTTTCCTAGCAGCTATGAGGATGATCCTCAGGTTCCGGACCCAGTCCGTATAGTTGCTGCCATCGTCTTTCAGCTTGGTTTTCTCTAGGAACGCGTTGAAGTTCATGTTGACATTAGCTTGGGCCATTAGATCTACAAGACATATTGCAAAGTTTATTTAGACTAAGTTCATGATATTTAAGTTCATCTAATCAAATTATTTAATGAACTCCCACTCAGATTAGACATCCCTCTAGTCATGTAAGTGAAACATGATCCGACTCGACTAGGCCGTGTCCGATCATCACGTGAGACGGACTAGTCATCATCGGTGAACATCTCCATGTTGACCGTATCTTCCATACGACTCATGTTCGACCTTTCGGTCTCTTGTGTTCCGAGGCCATGTCTGTACATGCTAGCTCGTCAAGTCAACCTAAGTGTTTGCATGTGTAAATCTGTCTTACACCCGTTGTATGTGAACGTTGGAATCTATCACACCTGATCATCACGTGGTGCTTCGAAACAACGAACTGTCGCAACGGCGCACAGTTAGGGGGAACACTTTCTTGAAATTGTTATGAGGGATCATCTTATTTACTACCGTCGTTCTAAGTAAACAAGATGCAAAAACATGATAAACATCACATGCAATCAAATAATAATAGTGACATGATATGGCCAATATCATGTAGCTCCTTTGATCTCCATCTTGGGGCTCCATGATCATCTTGTCACCGGCATGACACCATGATCTTCATCATCATGATCTCCATCATCGTGTCTCCATGAAGTTGCTCACCAACTATTACTTCTACTACTATGGCTAACACGTTTAGCAATAAAGTAAAGTAATTTACATGGCGTTTCCATTGACACGCAGGTCACAAAAATAATGACAACTCCTATGGCTCCTGCCGGTTGTCATACTCGTCGACATGCAAGTCGTGATTCCTATTACATGAACATGATCTCATACATCACATATATATCATTCATCATTCATCACGACTTTGGCCATATCATATCACAAAGCACTTGCTGCAAAAAGAAGTTAGACGTCCTCTAATTGTTGTTGCATGTTTTACGTGGCTGCAATAGGGTTTGAGCAAGAACGTTTTCTTACCTACGTAAAAAGCCACAACGTGATTTGTCAACTTCTATTTACCCTTCATAAGGACCCTTTTCGTCGAATCCGCTCCAACTAAAGTGGGAGAGACAGACACCCGCGAGCCACCTTATGCAACTAGTGCATGTCAGTCGGTGGAACCGGTCTCACGTAAGCGTACGTGTAAGGTTGGTCCAGGCCGCTTCATCCCACAATACCGCTGAAGCAAAATAAGACTAGTAGCGGCAAGAAAGTTGACAACATCTACGCCCACAACAATTGTGTTCTACTCGTGCAAAAGGAACTACGCATAGACCTAGCTCATGATGCCACTGTTGGGGAACGTTGCAGAAAACAAAATTTTCCTACGGTTTCACCAAGATCCATCTATGAGTTCATCTAGCAACGAGTGATCGGATGCATCTACAT
Organism: Aegilops umbellulata; assembly: GCA_032464435.1. NCBI lineage: Eukaryota > Viridiplantae > Streptophyta > Magnoliopsida > Poales > Poaceae > Aegilops > Aegilops umbellulata. The sequence goes on from CP136057.1 coordinate 46,111,692, forward strand.
ACCTTTGTAGATCGCGAGCGGAAGCGTTCACTAGAACGTGGATGATGGAGTCGTACTCGCCGTGATCCAAATCACCGATGACCATGTGCCGAACGGATGGCACCTCCGCGTTCAACACACATACGGAGCGGATGACGTCTCCTCCTTCTTGATCCAGCAAGGGAGGAGGAGAGGTTGAGGAAGATGGCTCCAGCAGCAGCACGACGGCGTGGTGGTGGTGGAGCAGCAGTACTCCGGCAGGGCTTCGCTAAGCTCGTGACGGAGGAGGAGAGGTGTTGGGAGGGGAGGGGCTGCGCCTTGGATGTGTCCAGCAGCCCTCCCCTCGCCCCTTTATTTATAGGGAAAGGGAGAAGGGGGGCCGGCCCCTCTAGATGAGATCTAGAGGGGGGGGGGGGCGGCGGTCAAGGGGAGGGGGCTTGCCCCCCAAGCAAGGGGGGCGCCCCCCCCTCAGGGTTTCCCCCAACCCTAGGCGCATGGGCCCTAGGGGGTTGGCGCCCCAGCCCACTTTGGGCTGGATCCCTTCCTCATACAGCCCATAAGGCCCTCCGGGAGAGGTGGCCCTTCCCGGTGGACCCCTTGGAACCCTCCGGTGGCCCTAGTACAATACCGATATGCCCCCGAACCTTTCCGGTGACCGTATGACAACTTCCCATATATAAATCTTTACCTCCGGACTATTCCGGAACTCCTCGTGACGTCCGGGATCTCATCCGGGACTCCGAACAACATTAGGTACTCACATATAAGTCTTCCTAATAACCCTAACGTCACCGAACCTTAAGTGTGTAGACCTTACGGGTTCGGGAGACATGCAGACATGACCGAGACGACTCTCCGGTCAATAACCAACAGCGGGATCTGGATACCCATGTTGGCTCCCACATGCTCCTCGATGATCTCATCGGATGAACCACGATGTCGAGGATTCAATCAATCTCGTATTCAATTCCCTTTGTCAATTGGTATTTTACTTGCCCGAGATTCGATCGTCGGTATCCCAATACCTCGTTCAATCTCGTTACCGGCAAGTCACTTTACTCGTACCATAATGCATGATCCCGTGATCAAACACTTTGATCACACTGAGCTCATTATGATGATGCATTACCGAGTGGGCCCGGTGATACCTCTCCGTCATATGGAGTGACAAATCCCAGTCTCGATCCGTGTCAACCCAACAGACACTTTCGGAGATACCCGTAGTATACATTTATAGTCACCCAGTTACGTTGTGACGTTTGGCACACCCAAAGCACTCCTACGGTATCCGGGAGTTACACGATCTCATGGTCTAAGGAAAAGATACTTGACATTGGAAAAGCTCTAGCAAACGAATTATACGATCTTGTGCTTATGCTTAGGATTGGGTCTTGTCCATCACATCATTCTCCTAATGATGTGATCTCGTTATCAATGACATCCAGTGTCCATAGTCAGGAAACCATGACTATCAGTTGATCAACAAGCTAGTCAACTAAAGGCTTACTAGGGACATGTTAGTGTCTATGTATTCACACATGTATTACGATTTCCGGATAACACAATTATAGCATGAATAAAAGACAATTATCATGAACAAGGAAATATAATAATAATGCTTTTATTATTGCCTCTAGGGCATATTTCGAACAGGGTCGGCCTGTCCCTCCACCTCGGCCTGATCGGCGAGGTCGGACCGTCTCCAGCGGAACGCGACCCCTTCAGCGGCCGCAGCTTCCGCCGCCGCCCTCGCCAGCGCGATTGGCGACCTGAAGAAGAAGACAGAATGAGCAGAAAAGAAACAAGACTAGCTCAAGAAAAAAAAAATCTAAGCGCAAGCGAGAGATGAAGCTTACCCCACCAAGACCGGGACTGGGGTTGGCCTCCCCTGCCCGCCGCCACGCTTCCTCTTGGCCGGCCTCCCGGCCCTGGCCGGGTCCGCCGTGCGCTTCAGGGCCCGGGATCGCGATGTGACGCTATCATTCCCATGCGTGCGGCTTGGCGCCGCCCCATGTGAGGACCCGGATCCGCCCGCGTCGCCGCCTCCCCTGCCCAACGCCACTACACTGACAACTGGCGTCAACATCGAACGTTTTGTGCCGCGGTCAGCAATTCGAGACACATGAAGAAAAACATGAGACTTACTCGTGCGATGCTCGGTGCCGGCGTCGGACACAGCCACCTCCTCCCCGCCATCAGCCGCGGGCTCCTCTGGCGCCATCGGCGCCACCTGCGACGGGGCCCGGGCATAAGGATGCTGAATCGCATTCAGAAGTACCCCCCGCGTCGCGTCGGGGCGGATGAGAAGGTGCGCGGCAGCAAAGTAAGAGGACCAGACACTCACTTGCGGCGCCGGGTTCGACTGGCTGTATGGAGCCTTGCCGAACCGCCCGTCCTCCCCAAGGTTGGCCTTGGAGACGTCATTCACGCCGCGCGCGATCTGCTCCGCAGACAGCCGCGTCGACCCCATGCGGTTGGGGTCTTGAAGGCCGACCATTTCGCCGATGAGGCAGGAGTGCCCCTGAAGCGGAAGGACCTGGCGCATGACAAACGCGGCGAGGAGGTTGGTGCCGGTTAGCCCCTCCAGCGTCCTCATCACCGTCACCCGCTCGCAGAGACTGAAGATCTCCTGCGACAGGCGCCTGGGCGAGTAGCCCCAGTTCATCTTCGAACACGGCGGCGCGATGGCGAAGGTCGGAAGGTTGATGCGGTTCGCACCAAGGTTGCGGACCTAGAAGAAGGAGTTCTGCCACTTCTTGGCAGAATCCTCTAGCGAGATCTTGGAGAAATCCGCCCCTGACCGCTTTGATATGACGGCGGCACCGCAATTGGTGAACTCCCCGGCCGACAGGCCTTGCCACTTCAAGGAGAAGAAGCGCGCCCAGAGGTCGATCGTAGGTTCGACCCCAGGTACCCCTCGCAGAGGGTGACAAAGCCGGAGAGCTAGACGATGGCGTCGGCGCCAAGATGATGTGGCTGGAGCCTGAAGAACTCCAGGAACGTGCGGAAGAAAGTGCTCGCCGGCAGCCCGAACCTGCGCTCGAAGTGCGTTAGGAATACCACGCGCTCCTGCCCCTCGGGCCGAGGCCTCTGCTCGCCGCGCGGTAGGCGGACGCCAAAGTCCATCTCCCGCGGCAGGCGCCGCGTCGCCCGGAGTTGGGTGATGTCCCCGGAGGTGACATTCGAACCCATCCAGGAGCCCAATGGCAGCGACTTGATCAAAGGAAGAAGAATGAAGATGGACGGCGAAGGAGTTCTGCTCGGAGCAGCGGGCGCCATGGTGCATCAATTGCAAAGAGCGGAGCGAGAGCAAAGGGACAGGAGGGCGCGAGCAAGAATAATGTCCGCCGCCCCCTGCCCCCTGATTTATAACCCTCGGTTTGAACGTGGGGAAGTGGGATCATCTACACACGCCCGTTCCACTACCCCGCAATAAGTGCGCATGTACACGCGCAGTAACTGCCCAGGGAAGGGCAACCGGCCCCCGGACGCCACAATAAATCCGCGCGCTTGGGCCGAGGGCGCGCAGCGGTGGGCCCCAGCCCGTCGCCCAGTCCCGTCGCGCGCGTGGCTTGTCAGGCCCCTCCGACTTCCGGGCACCATGTGGCACCCGCGCAAGGCCCAAGGGATTGCCCCAAAATTCGATGGACTTCTCGGTTATCGCCACGGCCGGGATACCGCAATCCGGTTTCCAAGAAAACCGGCACACAGTGGGTGTTGCCGGACCCGACGCTCGCAAAATCCACCTTGCTCAAGGGGGAAACTGCTAAGGCCCACTCATCCGAAGAGGGCAGACCTTCACAGCTTCGGGGACTACTGTCGGGGGGATGAACCCCGGGCAGGCAACGGAACCCGGATCCTCTTTTAAAACAACGGGACTGGCACCGTCCCTCAATAACGGCACGCGCTTGGCCGGGTCGCTCGACCCGGCCAAGCCCCGTAAGCCGGCCAGACCAGCAGACCCGGCAAGACACGTCGACTCGGCCCCAACAACTAGCGCAAGACAGCCGAACCCTGCACGACCAAAGCCTCCTCAACAAGCCAGCGTTACCCGTGGCGTGCTACGCAATCCAGCCGCGGGTCAACTCCCGTCCCATCCAGGCCGTATGATGGGGACGAGACTTCAATCAGCGATGACCGAGGCAACAGTGCCCCGCCCATGCCTCTGGTCAGCTGGAACATGGCAACAGTGCCCCTCACCTACCCGCTGACCAGGGCCGACGTGGCTACAGTGCCCCCGCCCCTCGCCGCTGACGATAGCAAGCGGCAACCTGACGAAGAGCACTGTACGCGACTCGACTCGGCCACGCCCTGACAATCGACAAGACGGCGCACAGTCCCCCTAGGCATGCGGGGCCCGCACCTAGGGGAACCCGGCGAACCACAAGCCCTCAGTGGGACCCAGCCCGGGTTCCCGGACACCGACAATACGGACCCACTGACCTGTAACATTACCATTGTACCCCCAGGGGGTTGAACTATAAAACCCCCCAGGAGCCCACGATCATGGGTGGCCGAGCAAGAGAGCAAGCAGAAAACATATACGAGAGAAAAGCAAGTAGGCATAGGACTAGCCACAAAACAGCAACACCGGAGAGAAGGAGCAGCCCAAGCCTTGGCCAACTTCCTTCCTCCTCCACACAGCTCCAGGAGCAACATTGTACTATTGATCATCCAACTACACTTGGCAGGACTAGGGGTATTATCTCTCCGGAGAGCCTTGAACCTGGGTATGTCCAGCGTCCCGCGCACGCTCATGCCAACCTCGCCTCTGGAGTCCAACGGCGCCCTCGAGCCTCCTCCTCACTTTAGCCATCCCTTGGCATCTGCCGTGCACCCACCACGACAGTTGGCGCTCACCGTGGGGCAGCTCGAGGAGCTGGCCGGGAGCATGCTTCATACGGGGCCCTTCTCCTACACCGACAAGTCTGTCGCGCTTGCCGCCTCCTTCGCCGTGCTGCGCATCTCTGATGTGTTCGCGGCCGATGAGTACCCCCAGCGAGGTGCTCAGCTACTCCGACTCTCCCCTCTCCCTCGGAGGCGGCGTTCCCGCCGGGGCAATGGACGTCCATGTGGAGGTCTTCGTCACCGGCGACGGCGCCTCCTCCTCGTCGAGCAAGACAAGGAAGGCTGCCGAAGCTAGGGCCGCAGCGGATCAGATCGAGCCGTCCGATCCGTTGCGCGCCGCAATGCAGAGCCTCCGCATCCCCATCGGCACCGACGTTGACGCCACCAACGTCGCTGAGGTACCACGGGGCCTGCCGGTCGGTGGCATCCACCCCCATTTTCCCCAAAAACACTCCCGCCCGCACGCGCCCCCGCCCCCCAACCGGCCATGGAGGATGCCAGCAACCTCGACCTCGACGCCGCCGCCGACCTCGCCTCCCTCGCCTTGTACGGCATCGTTGCCCCCTCCGGGAAAGGCAAGTCTCGTGCCCCACGCAAGACCGCCGCCGCCACGGGTCATCATGTATGAAGAGAAGTTCAAGGCACAATATGCCGCACTCAAGGCACGTGGGGGAAGAAAGCCGTGGAGGATGTTGGGGAGGACGAGCTGGCACGGCCACGGGGGAAGACCAACTCCATGAAGGAGGACAAGCGAGATGCGGCCACCAAACGCCTGGATCGCAAGCGTGGAGGGCATGATGAATAAGAAGGACTCAAGGGAGGAGGAGCGCTGGCGTTTCAAGGCAGAGCAAATGGATGCTTTCATGGAGATCCAAAGGAGGAGGCTTGATCTTGACGCCGAGAAGCAAGCCAAGATGTTCGACCTCGAGGCGGAGAAGCAAGCCAAGATGCTAGAGATCGAGGCCGCCAACGCCACGACAAAGGCGAAAGAAGTGGCTCTTGCGAGCATGATGACCGGGGTGGAGATCATGAAGGTGGATCTCAACACCATGTCGCCAAGGAAGAGGTCGTGGTTCGAGAAGATGTAGGCCGACATGCTCAGGTTCGACGACAAGTGATCTATGGCGGCGAGGGCCATCTTTTTGGTATGCCGGCAGGTGTGCCAGCATGACCACGGGAGCCGCGATGGCATGGTCAAAGTCAAGTCCCAGCCTTTTTTTGTGTGCTGGTAAGGATGGCAATTTTACACATGGACATGGATATCCATGGATATTGATATGTATCTAACGTATCTATAATTTTTGATTGCTCTAAGCTATATTATCTACTGTTTTGGACTATATTGGGATTTATTTTCCACTTTTATATTATTTTTGGGACTAACCTATTAACCGGAGGCCCAGCCGAGAATTGCTGTTTTTTGCCTATTACAGAGTTCGGAGAAACAAAATATCAAATGGAGTCCAAACGGAATGAAACCTTCAGGAACGTGATTTTCTCATCAGATAAGACCCATGAGACTTGGACCCTCTCTCGTGTAGATCTTCCCCCTCTCTCGTGGAGATCTATTCGATGTAATCTTCTTTTTGCGGTGTGTTTGTTGAGACCGATGAATTGTGGGTTTATGATCAAGTTTATCTATGAATAATCTTTGAATCATCTCTGAATTCTTTTATGTATGAATGGTTATCTTTGCAAGTCTCTTCGAATTATCAATTTGGTTTGGCCTACTAGATTGGTTCTTCTTGCCATGGGAGAAGTGTTTAGCTTTGGGTTCAATCTTGCGGTGTCCTTTCCCAGTGACAGAAGGGGCAGCAAGGCACGTATTGTATTGTTTCCATCGAGGATAACAAGATGGGGTTTTTATCATATTGCATGAAACTATCCCTCTACATCATGTCATCTTGCTTAAGGCGTTACTCTGTTTTTAACTTAATACCCTAGATGCATGCTGGATAGCGGTCGATGAGTGGAGTAATAGTAGTAGATGCAGGCAGGAGTCGGTCTACTTGTCTCGGGCGTGATGCCTATATACATGATCATACCTAGATATTCTCATAACTATGCTCAATTCTGTCAATTGCTCAACAGTAATTTGTTCACCCACCGTAGAATACTTATGCTCTTGAGAGAAGCCACTAGTGAAACCTATTGCCCCCGGGTCTATTCTCATCATATCAATCTCCATCACTTTAATCTTGCTTGCTTTTTTACTTTGCCTTTTTTACTTTTCGCTTTGCATCTCTATACCAAAAATACCAAAAATATTATCTTTGTCAGATATCACTCCCGTAAGTGGTCGTGAAGGGATTGACAACCCCTAATCGCGTTGGTTGTGTTGAGCTATTGTTTTGTGCAAGTACGAGGGACTTGCGTGTAGGCTCCTACAGGATTGATACCTTGGTTCTTAAAAACTGAGGGAAATACTTACGCTACTTTGCTGCATCATCCTCTCCTCTTTGGGGAAATCCAACGCAGTGCTCAAGAGGTAGCAAGAAGAATTTCTTGCACCGTTGCTGGGGAGGCTTACGCAAGAGCAAGTCAAGATTTGGACTCCTGACAATGAGCAATTTCTGGGGCCGTTGCCGGGGAGGCTTACGCAAGATCAAGTCAAGATTTGGACTCCCGACAACGAGCAATTTCTGGCGCTGTTGCCGGGGAGTCTACGCAAAAGTCAACATACCAAGTACCCATCACAATCCCTATCTCCCGCATTACATTAGTTGCCATTTGCCTCTCGTTTTCCTCTCCCCCACTTCACCCTTGCCGTTTTATTCGCCCTCTCTTTTCCGTTTGCCTTCTTCTCGCTTGCCTTTTGTTTGCTCGTGTGTTAGATCGCTTGTTTGTCGCGATGGCTCTTCCTAGATTTGGTGATCTTCACCTTAAGAAACTAGAAGAGATCAAAAACAATGTCAGGAAGTTTATGATTTTGCAATGTGAGCATAATAATTTCTTCAGAGATGAGCTTAAGGAACAAAAAAGTTTTATGAATTATATGAACAAAGAGCTCGATGATATGTCTAAAGAATTTGATGGTATAAGATCTCAAATTGCTTGTCTTGAAAAATTAACTGCCGAAATTTCGGATATGCAAGCTACCTTAGTCAATAAGATGGCCGCTAAACCGAATTCCTATGAAAATCAAGATGAAGATCTAAAAGTTATTGATGTGTCCCCTATTAAATCTTTGTTTTGCAATATGAATCTTGATGAAACTGAATATGATCTTCCTATACCTAGAAGGCGTTCCAAAAATTCGGAGTATTTAGATCTTGATGATGAAATTGATAAAAGTGGGATTGAAAGAAATAAAAATCTAGATGTTGCTAAACCCACTATTTTGGATCTCAAGGAATTTAATTATTAAAGTTGCTCTTTAATTGATTGTATTTCCTTGTTGCAATCCGTGCTAAATTCTCCTCATGCTTATAGTCAAAATAAAGCCTTCACCGAACATATCATTGACGCCTTGATGCAATCTTATGAAGAAAAACTTGAGTTGAAAGTTTCTATCCCTAGAAAACTTTATGATGAGTGGGAACCTAGTATTAAACTTAAAATCAAAGATTATGAGTTTTATGCTTTGTGTGATTTGGGTGCTAGTGTCTCCACTATTCCCAAAACTTTGTGATTTGCTAGATTTCCATGATTTTGATGATTGCTCTCTAAACTTGCATCTTGCGGATTCCACTATTAAGAAACCTATTGGAAGAATTAGTGATGTTCTTATTGTTGCAAATAGGAATTATGTGCCCGTAGATTTTATTGTTCTTGATATAGATTGCAATCCTTCTTGCCTTATTATTCTCGGTAGACCTTTCCTTATAACGGTTGGTGCAATTATTGATATGAAGGAAGGGAATATTAGATTTCAATTTCCATTAAAAAAGGGCATGGAACACTTCCGTAGAAATAAAATAAAATTACCATATGAATATATCATGAGAGCCACTTATGGATTGCTTACCAAAGATGGCAATACCTAGATCTACTCTCGCTTTTATGCCTAGCTAGGGGCGTTAAACGATAGCGCTTGTTGGGAGGAAACCCAATTTTATTTTAGTTTTATTTGTTTTTGCTTCTGTTTAGGAATAAATAATCCATCTACCTTCTGTTTAGATGTGGTTTTATGTTTTAATTAATGTTTGTGCCAAGTTAGACCTATAGGATCTTCTCGGATGATAGTTATTTGATCTTGCCGTAATTTCCAGAATCTTTCTGTTCACGAAAACAATTGTTAAAAATCACTAGAACGTGATAAAATACTGATTCCAATTTCTGCTGATCAATAAACAAATTGTCTAGGTCGTCCTATTTTGGTAGATTGTTTGGAGCTCCAGAAGTTTGCGTTAGTTACAGATTACTACAGACTGTTCTGTTTTTCGCAGATTCCGTTTTTCGTGTGTTGTTTGCTTATTTTGATGAATCTATGGCTAGTAAAATAGTTTATAATCCATAGAGAAGTTGGAATACAGTAGGTTTAACACCAATATAAATAAAGAATGAGTTCATTACAGTACCTTGAAGTGGTCTTTTGTTTTCTTTTGCTAACGGTGCTCACGAGATTTCTATTGAGTTTTGTGTTGTGAAGTTTTCAAGTTTTGGGTGAAATCTTTTGATGGATTATGGAATAAGGAGTGGCAAGAGGCTAAGCTTGGGGATGCCCATGGCACCCCAAGATAATGCAAAGACACCAAAAATTCGAAGCTTGGGGATGCCCCGGAAGGCATCCCCTCTTTCGTCTACTTCCATCGGTAATTTTACTTGGAGCTATATTTTTATTCACCACATGATATGTGTTTTGCTTGGAGCGTCTTGTATTATTTGTATCTTTGTTTGTTAGTGTGCCACAATCATCCTTGCTGTACACACCTTTTGAGAGAGCCATACATGAATCGTAATTTGATAGAATACTCTATGTGCTTCACTTATATCTTTTGAGCTTTATAGTTTTGCTCTATGTGCTTCACTTATATCATTTGAGCTTTATAGTCTTGCTCTAGTGCTTCACTTATATCTTTTAGAGCACGGTGGTGGATTTGTTTTAAAGAAACTATTGATCTCTCATGCTTCACTTAGATTATTTTGAGAGTCTTTAATAGCATGGTAATTTGCTTAATAATAATAAGCTTGGTATTCAAGATTTGTGAAACTTTCTTTTGAGTGCATTGAATACTAAGAAAAGATTGATGCTTGATAATTGTTTTGAGATATGAAGATGGTGATATTAGAGTCATGCTAGTTGAGTAGTTGTGAATTTGAAGAATACTTGTGTTAAATTTTGTGATTCCCATAGCATGCACGTATGGTGAACCGTTATGTGATGAAGTCGGAGCATGATTTATTTATTGATTGTCTTCCTTATGAGTGGCGGTCGGGGACGAGCGATGGTCTTTTCCTACCAATTTATCCCCCTAGGAGCATGCACGTAATACTTTGCTTTGGTAACTTCTAGAATTTTGCAATAAGTATATGAGTTCTTTATGACTAATGTTGAGTCCATGGATTATACGCACTTTTCCCTTCCTCCCACCATTGCTAGCCTCTCTAATACTGCGCACTTTTCGCCGGTATCATACACCCACCATATATATTTCTCAAAACAGCCACCATACCTACCTATCATGGCATTTTCATAGCCATTCCGAGATATATTTCCATGCAACTTTCCACCGTTCCGTTTATTATGACACGCTCCATCATTGTCATATTGCTAGCATGATCATGTAGTTGACATCGTATTCATGGCAAAGCCACCGTTCATAATTCTTTCATACATGTCACTCTTCAATCATTGCATATCCCGGTATACCGCCGGAGGCATTCACATAGAGTCATATTTTGTTCTAAGTATTGAGTTGTAATTGTTGAGTTGTAAGAAAAATAAAAGTGTGATGATCATAATTTTTAGAGAATTGTCCCAAGTGAGGAAAGGATGATGGAGACTATGATTCCCCCACAAGTCGGGATGAGACTCCGGACGAAAAAAAAGAGGCCATAAAAAAAGGAAAAGGCCCAAATAAAAAAATGAGAGAAAAAGAGAGAAGGGACAATGTTACTATCCTTTTACCACACTTGTGCTTCAAAGTAGCACCACGATCTTCATGATAGAGAGTCTCTCATTTTGTCACTTTCATATACTAGTGGGAATTTTTCATTATAGAACTTGGCTTGTATATTCCAATGATGGGCTTCCTCAAATGCCCTAGGTCTTCGTGAGCAAGCGAGTTGGATGCACACCCACTTAGTTTCTTTTGTTGAGCTTTCACATACTTATAGCTCTAGTGCATCCGTTGCATGGCAATCCCTACTCACTCACATTGATATCTATTGATGGGCATCTCCATAGCCGTTGATATGCCTAGTTGATGTGAGACTATCTTCCCCTCTTTTTGTCTTCTCCACAACCACCATTCTACTCCATATAGTGCTATATCCATGGCTCACGCTCATGTATTGCGTGAAAATTGAATTTTTTTTGAAAATGTTAAAGTATGAAACAACTGCTTGGCTCGTCATCGGGGTTGTGCATGATTTAAATACTTTGTGTGGTGAAGATGGAGCATAGCCAGACTATATGATTTTGTAGGGATAACTTTCTTTGGCCATGTTATTTTGAGAAGACATAATTGCTTTGTTATTATGCTTGAAGTATTATTATTTTTTATGTCAATATGAACTTTTGTCTTGAATCTTTTAGATCTGAATATTCATACCACAATTAAGAAGATTTGCACTGAAAGTATGCCAAGTAGCATTCCGCATCAAAAATTCTCTTTTTATCATTTACCTACTCGAGGACGAGCATGAATTAAGCTCGGGGATGCCTGATACGTCTCCAACATATCTATAATTTTTTATTGCTCCATGCTATATTATCTACTGTTTTGGACTATATTGGGATTTATTTTCCACTTTTATATTATTTTTTGGACTAACCTATTAACCGGAGGCCCCGTCGAGAATTGTTGTTTTTTGCCTATTTCGGAGTTTCAGAGAAATAGAATATCAAACAGAGTCCAAACGAGATGAAACCTTCGGGAACATGATTTTCTCATCAGGTAAGACCCAGGAGACTTGGACCCTCCGTCAAGAAAGCCACGAGGCGGTCACGAGGGTGGGGGGTGCGCCCACCCCCCTAGGGCGCGCCCCCTGCCTCGTGGGCCCCTCGGAGCTCCACCGACGTACTTCTTCCTCCTATATATACCTACGTACCCCCAAACGATCAGATACGGAGCCAAAAACCTAATTCCACCACCGCAACCTTCTGTACCCACGAGATCCCATCTTGGGGGCTTGTTCCGGAGCTCCGCCGGAGAGGGCCATCATCACGGAGGGCTTCTACATCATCCTAGCCCCTCCGATGAAGTGTGAGTAGTTCACCTCAGACCTACGGGTCCATAGTTATTAGCTAGATGGCTTCTTCTCTCTTTTTGGATCTCAATACAATGTTCTCCCCCTCTCTCGTGGATATCTATTCGATGTAATCTTCTTTTTGCGGTGTGTTTGTTGAGACTGATGAATTGTGGGTTTATGATCAAGTTTATCTATGAATAATATTTGAATCTTCTCTGAATTCTTTTATGTATGAATGGTTATCTTTGCAAGTCTCTTCGAATTACCAATTTGGTTTGGCCTACTAGATTGGTTCTTCTTGCCATGGGAGAAGTGTTTAGCTTTGGTTTCAATCTTGTGGTGTCCTTTCCCAGTGACAGAAGGGGCAGCAAGGCACGTATTGTATTGTTGCCATCGAGGATAACAAGATGGGGTTTTTATCATATTGCATGAAACTATCCCTCTACATCATGTCATCTTGCTTAAGGCGTTACTCTGTTTTTAACTTAATACTCTAGATGCATACTGGATAGCGGTCGATGAGTGGAGTAATAGTAGTAGATGCAGGCAGGATTCGGTCTACTTGTCTCAGACGTGATGCCTATATACATGATCATACCTAGATATTCTCATAACTATGCTCAATTCTGTCAATTGCTCAACAGTAGTTTGTTCACCCACCGTAGAATACTTATGCTCTTGAGAGAAGCCACTAGTGAAACCTATGGCCCCCGGGTCTATTCTCTTCATATCAATCTCCATCACTTTAATCTTGCTTGCTTTTTACTTTGCCTTTTACTTTTCACTTTGCATCTTTATACCAAAAATACCAAAAATATTATCTCTATCAGATCCCACTCCCGTAAGTGAACGTGAACGGATTGACAACCCCTAATCCCGTTGGTTGTGTTGAGCTATTGTTTTGTGTAGGTACGAGGGACTTGCGTGTAGCCTCCTACTGGATTGATACCTTGGTTCTCAAAAACTGAGGGAAATACTTACGCTACTTTGTTGCATCATCCTCTCCTCTTTGGGGAAATCCAACGCGGTGCTCTAGAGGTAGCAAGAAGATTTTTTGGCGCCGTTGCCGGGGAGTCTACGCAAAAGTCAACATACCAAGTACCCATCACAATTCCTTATCTCTCGCACTACATTATTTGCCATTTGCCTCTCGTTTTCCTCTCCCCCACTTCACCCTTGCCGTTTTATTCGCCCTCTCTTTTCGGTTTGCCTTTTTCTCGCTTGCCTTTTGTTTGCTCGTGTGTTGGTTTGCTTGCTTGTCACGATGGCTCAAGATAATACCAAATTGTGTGACTTTACCAATACCAACACTAATGATTTCCTTAGCACTCCGATTGCTCCTCTTACCACTACTGAATCTTGCAAAATCAATACTGCTTTGTTGAATCTTGTTAGATAAGATCAATTCGCCGGCCTTCCTAGTGAAGATGCTGCTACTCATATGAATAGCTTCATTGATTTATGTGATATGCAAAAGAAGAAAGATGTCAATAATGATATTGTTAAATTGAAGCTATTTCCTTTTTCGCTTAGAGATCGTGCTAAAGCTGGGACCAAATCGAACTTAAGGAGCAATCAAAAATTATAGATATGTTGGAGACGTATCAGGCATCCCCAAGCTTAATTCCTGCTCGTCCTCGAGTAGGTAAATGATAAAAAGATAATTTTTGATGCGGAGTGCTACTTGGCATAATTTCAATATAAATCTTCTCAATTGTGGTATGAATATTTAGATCCGAAAGATTCAAGACAAAAGTTCATATTGACATAAAAATAATAATACTTCAAGCATACTAACAAAGCAATTATGTCTTCTCAAAGTAACATGGACAAAGAAAGTTTATCCCTACAAAATCATATAGTTTAGTCATGATCCATTTTTGTCACACAAGAATGCTCTCATCATGCACAACCCCGATGACAAGCCAAGCAATTGTTTCATACTTTAATAATCTCAAACTCATAAACCTTCACGCAATACATGAGCGTGAGCCATGGATATAGCACTATGGGTGGAATAGAATATGATGATGGGGGTTATGTGGAGAAGACAAAAAAGGAGAAGATCTCACATCAGTGAGGCTAATCAATAGGCTATGGAGATGCCCATCGATTGATGTTAATGCAAGGAGTAGGGATTGCCATGCAACGGATGCACTAGAGCTATAAATGTATGAAATCTCAACAAAAGAAACTAAGTGGGTGTGCATCCAACTTGCTTGCTCACGAAGACCTAGGGCATTTGAGGAAGCCCATCGTTGGAATATACAAGCCAAGTTCTATAACGAAAAATTCCCACTAGTAAATGAAAGTGACAAAACAAGAGACTCTCTATCATGATGATTATGGTGCTACATTGAAGCACAAGTGTGGCAAAGGATAGTAACATTGTCCCTTCTCTCTTTTTCTCTCTTTTTTTTGGGCCTTCTCTTTTTTATGGCATTTCTTCTTCTTTTTATTCCTCACTTGGGACAATGCTCTAGAAAATGATGATCATCACACTTCTATTTATTTACAACTCAATGATTACAACTCGATACTAGAACAAAGTATGACTCTATATGAATGCCTCCGGCGGTGTATCGGGATATGCAATGAATCAAGAGTGACATCTATGAAAGAATTATGAACGGTGGCTTTGCCACAAATACTATGTCAACTACATGATCATGATAAGCAATATGACAATGATGATTGTGTCATGAAGAACGGTATGGTGGAAAGTTGCATGGCAATATATCTCGGAATGGCTATGGAAATGCCGTAATAGGTAGGTATGGTGGCTGTTTTGAGGAAGATATAAGGAGGTTTATGTGTGAAAGAGTGTACCATATCACGGGGTTTGGATGCACTGGCGAAGTTTGCACCAACTCTCAATGTGAGAAAGGGCAATGCACGGTACCGAAGAGGCTAGCAATGAAGGAAGGGTGAGAGTGCGTATAATCCATGGACTTAACATTAGTCATAAAGAACTCATATACTTATTGCAAAAATCTACAAGTCATCAAAAACCAAAGCATTACGCGCGTGCTCCTAGGGGGATAGATTGGTAGGAAAATACCATCGCTCGTCCCCGACCGCCACTCATAAGGAGGACAATCAAATAACACCTCATGTTTCAAATTTGTTACATAACGTTTACCATATGTGCATGCTATGGGACTTGCCAACTTCAACACAAGCACTTCTCAAATTCACAATTACTCTACTAGCATGACTTCGATGTTATCTCCTCCATATCTCAAAACAATTATAAAGCATCAAACTTTTCTTAGTATTCAACGCACTCAAAAGAAAGTTTTACAAATCTTGAATGCCAAGCATGTTATTATTATTAAGAAAATTACCATGCTATTTAAGACTTTCAAAATAATCTAAGTGAAGCATGAGAGATCAATAGTTTCTTTAAAACAAATCCACCACCGTGCTCTAAAAGATATAAGTGAGGCACTAGAGCAAAACTATAAAGCTCAAAATATATAACTGAAGCACATAGAGTATTCTATCAAATTCCAATTCATGTATGGCTCTCTCAAAAGGTGTGTACAGCAAGGATGAAAGTGTTAAACTAAAAAGCAAAGACTCAAATCATACAAGACGCTCCAAGCAAAACACATATCATGTGGTGAATAAAAATATAGCTCCAAGTAAAATTACCGATGGAAGTAGACGAAAGAGGGGATGCCTTCCGGGGCATCCTCAAGCTTTGAATTTTTGGTGTCCCTGGATTATCTTGGGGGTTCCATGGGCATCCCCAAGCTTAGTATGTTGCCACTCCTTGTTCCATAATCCATCAAAAGATTTCACCCAAAACTTGAAAACTTCACAACACAAAACTCAACAGAAATCTCGTGAGCTTCGTTAGCGAAACAAAACAAAAGACCAATTCAAGGTACTGTAATGAACTCATTCTTTATTTGTATTGGTGTTAAACCTACTGTATTCCAACTTTTCTATGGATTATAAACTATTTTACTAGCCATAGATTCATCAAAATAAGCAAACAACACACGAAAAACAGAATCTGTCAAAAATAGAACAATCTGTAGTAATCTGTAACTAATGCAAACTTCTGGAACTCCAAAAAATCTAACAAAATAGGACGACCTAGACAATTTTTTTATTGATCATCAGCAATTGGAATCAGTATTTTATCACGTTCTGGTGATTTTTAGCAATTGTTTTCGTGAACAGAAAGATTCCGGAAATTACAGCAAGATCAACTAACTATCATCCAAGAAGATTCTATAGGTTTAACTTGGCACAAACACTAATTAAAACATAAAACCACATCTAAACAGAAGGTAGATGGATTATTTATTCCTAAAAATAAGCAAAAACAAAAAAAATTGGGTTGCCTCCCAACAAGCGCTATCGTTTAACGCCTCTTGCTAGGCATAAAAGCAAGGATAGATCTAGGTATTGCCATCTTTGGTAGGCAATCCATAAGTGGCTATCATGATAGATTCATATGGTAATTTTATTTTCTTCCTAGGGAAGTGTTCCATGCCCTTTTTTAATGGGAATTGAAATCTAATATTCCCTTCCTTCATATCAATAATTGCACCAACCGTTCTAAGGAAAGGTCTACCGAGAATAATAGGGCAAGAAGGATTGCAAGCTATATAAGAACGATAAAATCTATGGGCACATAATTCCTATTTGCAACAATAAGAACATCATTAATTCTTCCCATAGGTTTATTAATAGTGGAATCCACAAGATGCAAGTTTAGAGAGCAATCATCAAAAATCACGGAAATCTAGAAAATCACACAAAGTTTTGGGAATAGTGGAGACACTAGCACCCAAATCACACAAAGCATAAAACTCGTGATATTTAATTTTAATTTTAATAGTAGGTTCCCACTCATCATAAAGTTTTCTAGGGATAGAAACTTTCAACTCAAGTTTTTCTTCATAAGATTGCATCAAGCCATCAACGATATGTTCGGTAAAAGCTTTATTTTGACTATAAGCATGAGGAGAATTTAGCATGGATTGCAACAAGGAAATACAATCAATTAAAGAGCAACTTTCATAATTAAATTCCTTGAAATACAATATAGTGGGTTTAGCAACATCTTGGGTTTTATTATTTTCAATCCCACTTTTATCAATTTCATCATCAAGATCTAAATACTCCAAATTTTTGGAACGCCTTCTAGGTAAAGGAAGATCATATTCAGTTTCATCAAGATTCATATTGCAAAACAAAGATTTAATAGGGGACACATCAATAACTTTTAGATCTTCATCTTGATTTTCATAGGAATTGGAAGAACACGCTTTAATAAAGGCATCTTTCGTAGCACGCATCCTAGCGGTTCTTTCTTTGCACTCATCAATGGAAATTTTCATGGCTTTGAGAGACTCATTGATATCATGCTTAGGAGGAATAGATCTAAGCTTTAAAGAATCAACCTCAAGTGATATTCTATCAATGTTCCTAGCCAAATCATCAACTTTAAGCAATTTCTCTTCAAGCAAAGCATTGAAATTCTTTTGTGAATTCATAAACTCTTTAACACTATTCTCAAATTCAGAGGGCATCTTATTAAAATTTCCATAAGAGTTGTTGTAGGAATTTCCATAATTATTAGAAGGATTACTAGGATAAGGCCTAGGATTAAAATTCCCTCTATACGCGTTGTTACCAAAATTATTCCTACCAACAAAATTCACATCCATAGATTCATTATTATTCTCAATCAAAGTAGACAAAGGCATATCATTAGGATCAGCAGAAACACTCTTAGTAGCAAATAATTTCATAAGTTCATCCAACTTTCGACTCAAAACATTGATTTCTTCTATCGCATGCACCTTTTTATTAGTAGATCTTTCAGTGTGCCATTGAGAATAATTAACCATAATATTATCTAGGAGTTTAGTAGCATCTCCTAAAGTGATTTCCATAAAAGTGCCTCCCACGGCCGAATCTAAAATATTTCTAGAAGCAAACTTCAATCCGGCATAAAAAGTTTGTATAATCATCCAGAAATTCAAACCATGAGTAGGGCAATTACGTATCATTAATTTCATTCTCTCCCAAGCCTGTGCAACATGTTCATGATCAAGTTGCTTAAAATTCATAATATCGTTTCTAAGAGAGATGATCTTAGCGGGAGGAAAATACTTAGAGATAAAAGCATCTTCGCACTTGTTCCAAGAATCAATACTATTTTTAGGCAAAGACGAAAACCAAGCTTTAGCACGATCTCTAAGCGAAAAAGGAAATAGCTTCAATTTAACAATATCATTATCGACATCTTTGTTCTTTTGCATATCACATAAATCAATCAAGCTATTCAGATGAGTAGCGGCATCTTCACTAGGAAGGCCGGCGAATTGATCTTTCATAACAAGATTCAACAAAGCAGTATTGATTTCACAAGATTCGGTATTGGTAAGAGGAGCAATAGGAGTGCTAAGGAAATCATTAGTGTTGGTATTGGTAAAGTCACACAATTTGGTATTATCTTGAGCCATCGTGACAAGCAAGCAAACCAACACACGAGCAAACAAAAGGCAAGCGAGAAAAAGGCAAACAGAAAAGAGAGGGTGAATAAAACGGCAAGGGTGAAGTGGGGGAGAGGAAAACGAGAGGAAAATGGCAAATAATGTAGTGTGAGAGATAAGGAATTGTGATGGGTACTTGGTATGTTGAATTTTGCGTAGACTCCCCGGCAACGGCGCCAGAAAATCTTCTTGCTACCTCTTGAGCACTGCATTGGATTTCCCCGAAGAGGAGAGGATGAGGCAGCAAAGTAGCGTAAGTATTTCCCTCAGTTTTTGAGAACCAAGGTATCAATCCAGTAGGAGGCTACGCGTGAGTCCCTCGTACCTACACAAAACAAATAGCTCAACGCAACCAACGCGATTAGGGGTTGCCAATCCCTTCACGGTCACTTACAGGGTGAGATATGATAGAGATGATAGATAATATTTTTGGTATTTTTTATATAAAGATGCAAGGTAAAATAAAAGGCAAAGTAAAAAAGCAAAGCAATAATAAAGTGATGGAGATTGATATGATGAGAATAGACCCGGGGGCCATAGGTTTCAGTAGTGGCTTCTCTCAAGAGCATAAGTATTCTACGGTGGGTGAACAAATTATTGTTGAGCAATTGATAGAATTGAGCATAGTTATGAGAATATCTAGGTATGATCATGTATATAGGCATCACGTCCGAGACAAGTAGACCGACTCATGCCTGCATCTACTACTATTACTCGACTCATCGACCGCTATCCAGCATGCATCTAGAGTATTAAGTTAAAAATAGAGTAACGCCTTAAGCAAGATGACATGATGTCGAGGGATAGTTTCATGCAATATGATAAAAAACCCCATCTTGTTATCCTCGATGGCAACAATACTATGCATGCCTTGATACCCCTTCTGTCACTGGGAAAGGACACCGCAAGATTGAACCCAAAGCTAAGCACTTCCCACATTGCAAGAAAAACCAATCTAGTAGGCCAAACCAAACTGATAATTTGAAGAGAGTTGCAAAGATAACCAATCATACATAAAAGAATTCAGAGAAGATTCAAATATTGTTCATAGATAGACTTGATCATAAACCCACAATTCATCAGTCTCAACAAACACACCACAAAAATAAGATTACATCGAATAGATCTCCACGAGAGAGGGGGAGAACATTGTATTGAGATCCAAAAAGAGAGAAGAAGCCATCTAGCTACTAACTATGGACCCGAAGGTCTGAGGTAAACTACTCACACTTCATCAGAGGGGCTATGATGATGTAGAAGACCTCCGTGATGATGGCCCTCTCCTGCGGAGCTCCGGAACAGGCCCCAAGATGGGATCTTGTGGGTACAGAAGGTTGCGGTGGTGGAATTAGGTATTTGGCTCCATATCTGATCATTTGAGGGTACGTAGGTATATATAGGAGGAAGGAGTACGTCGGTGGAGCTTCGAGGGGCCCATGAGGCAGGGGCGCGCCCTAGGAGGGCACCCTCCACCCTCGTGATCGCCTCTCTTCTTTCTTGACGGAGGGTCCAAGTCTCCTGGATCATATCTGATGAGAAAATCACGTTCCCGAAGGTTTCATTCCGTTTGGACTCCGTTTGATATTCCGTTTCTTCGAAACACCGAAATAGGCAAAAAACAACAATTCTGGGTTGGGCCTCTGGTTAATAGGTTAGTCCCAAAAATAATATAAAAGTGGAAAATAAATCCAAATATAGTCCAAAACAATAGGTAATATAGCATGGAGCAATCAAAAATTATAGATACGTTGGAGACGTATCATAGTACGTCTCCGTTGGAGCGGTGTGGAGGCACAATGCTCCCCAAGAAGCCACTCGGACCACCGTGTTATCACTACAAGAAATATGTCAACTTGTGACCTTGACTATTGGTCACTGAAAGGTCACAAATTTCCATTTACGACCTTTTTGTGACAAAAAATAGAGGGTCAAAAGCTGGCGGTCGTAAACTGACTATAGCGACCTTCTCTGTGAGAAGGTCGTAGACGTTTATGACCAAAATATGTCTACTGTGGCGTTTTGGTCACTAGCAACCTCCCCGGGCCACATAGGCATCCAGCGTGGCAAGCTGATGTGGCAGAAGATTCAGCCCAGTCCAATTGGGTGTTTTACATGGGCCGAGCCCATTAATTCAGCCTATTTGTGTTTTTTCTGTCAATTTTTGGTTGGGTTCATGGTCCATACCCAATATTGCATCCTTTTTTATTGTTGGGCTGTGGCATTTTTAATCCATCGATTTTCTAGTTTCGGCCATATATATTGGAGCTGGGCCCACTAGTCAGACAAGCCCCACATATCATAATCTCATACATTGGTCCCACGCATCAGATATTTCAACATTGCTCAGATATTTCAACATTGTTCAGATTACTTTGGTAAGTGGATCCCACTAATCAGGATTCCATTTCAAACATTTTTAAATCACTATTTCAAACAAAACAGAAGAAACGTAATTTATCAAATAACCCTAAATTTTTTACAATGTTACAATCTCTACAGCCTATTACAGTCAAACAGAACAAACGAATCTCTAGCATCACGGCTTTGCACTTGGCTTCATGGCTTTGCACTTCAAATTTGTCCTGGCGCTCCTGTAAAAGAGTGAACGCAAAGACTAACAGCATTAGTGTACTGCTACTGAGGTCAGAACCAAACAAATGCAATGGCAACAGTAATGCAAAGACTACCCACTAGTATGTTCCAACTTCACCTTTCCCGTCCTGAATTTCAATACTAGAAAGGGCAAATAAAACAACATACTTACATAGTGAAATGTGTGCTTTTACAAATCTTATAGAATAATTTGTATAAATTATGCATTTAATATAGGCTTCATGAAGATGGGTAGAAAAAGAAGGTACTTCAACCACTTTGCACAACAAGATCACAAGCAAGTCTAAGTAAACACAAGTTTAATTTGCTGCATAATCATTGACAAGTCACACAAAATTTCAGTAAACTATAGATGCTCAAAATTTCAGTAAACTTTGCATAATTTTGCATAAATATTACTGTATAGTTTTGCATAATTTCAGTAAACTTTGCAAAATTTAGTTCAGTTTGCTTGCTTGCAACCAAACTGTACAATTTTGCAAGCAAACATACTGTACTAGTACTGAAACAGGAACAAATCGAGCATCAGATCCCACGCAGATCGGGAATACAGCAATACAGTATCAAAAATAAACTACTAGAATACATAGAAATTCCATGCAGATGAGTAATTCCATAATACAGTTTCTTTTTTGAAGAGTTGCATATCATTGAAGTGAACACAACAGCAGTTTTTCTCATTGAAGTGAACACAGCAGCAGTTTTTCTCATTGAAGTGAACACAATAGCAGCAGTTTTTCTCATACAGTATGTGTCTTAATATAACTCCTAAGAAATGTTCACAACCTGAATTAACTACACTTTTTCTCATTGAAGTGAACACAGCAGCAGTTTAATCAACAACCCCATACTTTACTATAGAATGTTTCTTCTGAATGCATAGCTTAAAGGCGGGGCGGGGCTGAGAATCATCATAACAGGATATGTATATATATATATATATATATATATAGAGAGAGAGAGAGAGAGACAGATCACCTTAACAATAGATGGTCGGCATCCTTGCTGGATCGGAGCAGCTTGTCCCTGGCCCTCCCCACGGGATGGTACCAAACTGCACACACACCAAGCAAGAGAGCACGCATCAGATCATATGAGAAAATGAACAAAAAATAGAGAGGAGGAGGAGAGGGGTCACCTTGGCAACAGATGAACAAACTTTGGTCCTTTGGCTCTGTCCTCGCCGGATTGAAGCATCTTGTCCTTTGGCCCTGTCCACACACCAAGCAAACTGCAGAAAAAACACGCAATGAAAAACTGAAGATCACAGTGTATGGAAAACTGAAGATCATATTGATGATAACATACAAACAAAGGATCTTTGGCCCATCAAGTCTTAAGACAAAAAAAGAGCAAAACCAACAATGCTACTGTCGGGGAAGCTGACTCCGCAAGCACCTATGGGGACGGAGCCCCTTTTGGTTCGGCGGGGGGCGGAGGTCACGCAAAGAGCGGATCGAGGCGAGGCACACGAGGGGTTTTACCCAGCTTCGGAGCTCTCCGGAGAGATAATACTCCTACTGCTGCTTTGTGGATTGTATTGAGTTCTTGCTCGGGAGCGCAGAGTGCTATAGTGCACACCAGCAGCTAACGAGACCGAGTGTGAGTGTTCTCCTGTTCGTCCCCCTTTCTCTACGTTGTGCATGGGCCTCCTTTTATATGCTCAAGGGGTCTCCAACAGGTGGCAACATAGGCAAGGGCAAAAATGGAAAGGTGCTGCGGTAGGTACAGCTACCTACACAGTGTATCATACCTAACCCTGACGGCAGGGGACAAAGGCATTAAATGCCTATCTACGTCGCCCAAACAGTGCAGAAAAGGGACCGTCAGGGGCGCCACCGCTCGCCACGATGGCGATCATGTCAGCGCCGCTTGCCACAGTGTACCCCTGGCTGCACAGCCTCCCGCCACGTACGCCTGGAAGGGTCCCAGAGCGACATGTAGGTGGGTGTGCTAGAGCGCAGGTACAGAGTGGTTGCTTGCCACGGCAAGCGCCTTGCCGCGGCTGTTGTCTTGTCGCGTCCGGAAGCTTGTCGCTCACCGGACCCTGCCGGGACGCGTTGCGCGTCGCGGCAAGTTCCTTGAGATGCCCTGGTTGGCCTTCCCGGCAAGCTCTTCTTGCCGGGGTCTTGTGCCTTGAGTGGCCTTCCCGGCAAGCTCCTCTTGTCGGGGTTTTGTGCCTCGAGTGGCCTTCCCGGCAAGCTCCTCTTGCCGGGGACTTGTCTCCTTGGCTTAAATACGTTGTTCTTGAATGGCTCAAAAGGAACCATAGAGGACCTTGGCGGTCACCCGACATGCCTTGCCGCGGGACGCTGCGACTGCCCGTGCACAAGTTCGGGATACTAGGGTACCCCTACTCTAGTACACCGACAGGAGCCCCCGGGCCTGGGCCATACACGGCGCCGAGCGCTGTTGGGCCAGGCCCAAAACAGGGCACGGGCACGCGCGGCCTGGATCACGTCATATCTTACTCCGCATCCACCGCGCCCTCCCCGAATGGCACACGTCGATTGCGGCGTCATGGGAGAGGTCGTGGGTGGTTTATTTATTCGGAAAGGCGGGACGTCCGCCCCCCTCCCCTCCTATAAGCAGGGGAATCAGGGGCAGGGGCGCGGTTTTTGAGGCGTCCACTCCCCACGATCATGGGGTGAGGAGAGGTCGCCTCATCCGTCGCCTCGGTTCTGCACGCCTGCCACGCGGCTTCCATGCGCTTGGGGCGGCGAACGGTGGAGGCGGGGAACCGGGCCGTCGTGGGTCGAGGCAGAGGGCCGGTCCCAGTCCCCTGCTTCTTATGTGTCTTGATTAGCTGAGCGGGGCGGCCGAGCCCCCACCCCGCCTCTTTATAAGGAGCGGGGAGGGAACGGAGGTCCGCATTCTTTCATCTCCTCTTTCCTTCAGCTTCTGCTCCCCTCTCTCTCATTTGCCATGGAGAAAGGGAATCCTGGTCCTTCAACGGTGGCGGCGACGGTCGCCGCTAGGCAACGCGTCCTTCCCTCTCCCGCACCCGTGGTGGCAGAGCCAGCCGCAAGGGGAATAGGGAGGGGGCGAGGCCATGGGCGAGGTCGAGGGTGAGGCCAAGGCGCTCGGGGAAGAGGTGGATGGGGCGGCTCACCGGCCTCGCCTCCGCCAGCGGTTCCTCGTCCCATGGCGGACCATATTGGCGACGACCCTTCTGAGTTCTTTGTCAGGCTGCGTCGGCCGCCTCGTCGTCGACTTCGTCTCCTGACTCCATTTGCGAGCGAGATGGAGTTGGATCCGCCCGAGACACTGAGGTTGCACATGAGGGGCTGTGGAATCAGCGGTACGTGAGTCCGCGTTGATTTCCCGGCCCCTAATATGATGTATCTTGGTCGAGGGTGGAAGACCTTCGCCCGTATCCACAGCTTGACGGCGGGGCTCACCCTCCATTTTAAGCTGATGGAGGGCGGTCTCCTCTCCGTCAAGGTCTTCGGGTGCTTCGGGACTCGGGCAAGGTGCTGCGTGGAGAGCTCCTCCGATAGCGAAGACTCCTCCTCGGGCGGGAGTGACGAGGAGGACAGCGACAGCGACGACGAGGGTAGCGGGTGGCAGGATGACGGGTCCGACTAGGTGTCGGGCGCCGCTCCATGTGGCACCGGCGACCCCATCATCCGTGTCGCCGACTCCTCGAGCTTCTCGGGGTCGTCTCCTTGGGCGGCTGGCGTAGGGAGGCTGCGGAAGAGGAAGAGGGCAGGCGGCAAGGCCGTCATCTCGGAGTACGAGGGCACGACGCCCTCGACAGCGTGCTGACGTCCTGCCGCCTCGTCTTCGAGCCCTGCCTCCGGCGCCGCCATCACCATCCAGCCTTCGGACGACCACCGAGATGTTCTCTTGGTGTCTTCTGCCACCCGTAGCTCGCCTAGGCGCCCCTTTTTCCCTTTCCGCCTCCTTGACCTATCTCCTGAAGAGAGAGACAAGAAAGGGATTACGGGCACCTTATCTCTTTTTAATTTGTAAGCCCTCGGGCCTTAGCTGCATTTAAAACTTGTAATCCCATCATTCAAGTTTTTCATTCTCTATGGATTGTACCTGAGTGGAATGTTTTTTTATGAAAAGGGGATGCTTGCTGGGTCACTTGTCTCGCGGGTGGAACCCACGTCAAGGAGCAAATCCTTGATATCTTTAAGATAGACACTTCTTTTCCCGGCAGCAGGACCTGCCTTCTTCCCTCGTCGCTCGACCTTTCTCACGCTTTTGGCGGAGGCAGGGAGGAGGCGGGTTCAGGCTCCTTGTTTCGTCCCTTCGCTGCCGCGACTACGACCAAACCTGGCCCCGGGAACGAGCCCTAGGGCCTAGAGTTAAGGGAGCACGGTAGCTTTTAGGAAGAAACGAGGTTTCGCATACCTCAGTCCATAAGAGAATGCATGATAAGGGATGAAAAACTTATCTGAGATTGCAGCCCCCGGCAACTCTGGTTCGCCGTGGGCTAATCTTTGCACTTGCAGCCCCCGGCAACACTGGCTTGCCGGGGTCTTGCAGCCCCTGGCAACACTGGCTTGTCGGGGTCCAGATGTTGGTCCGTCCTTCCTCTCCTTGTCGTCCTCAAGTGGTCCGGTCAGGATATGCGAGCCCTGCAAACCAAGGGAAATGAAAGAATGGCAAAGGGAGGCACACTCAACCTCTAAGTTAGGGGTTAGCCGCTACTAAGCACTGTCAACCCTAACCAAGGACGAGACTCGACTCAGCATGCATGCTATAACTTAGGGCGCCAGCGCTTCACTTATGCTCAGGGTCTGCGCCTGGCTTTGTACAAAGGATTACATGCAACAGCGGCAAGACTTGTACAAAAAGGTGGTTGCCGGACAGGGTCCGACAATCGCGCCTTACGGGTAAAACTTACGAAGATGCTCAATGTTCCAGGAGTTGCTCACCGGAAAGCCATCTTCGGTCTCAAGGCGGACAGCGCCAGGCCTAGTGACTCGTTTCACCCGATAAGGGCCTTCCCACTTCGGCGTCAACTTGTTGGAATTCTTGGCGGAATGAACGCGCCGAAGAACAAGGTCGCCTTCCTCGAGACTTCTGGCGTTAACTTTGCAGCTATGGTAGCGGCGCAAAGCTTGCTGGTAGCGAGCAGCTCGCACAGCAGCCTGAAGACGATCTTCCTCAAGGAGCAGCGCGTCATCTTGTCGCAGCTGCTCTTGCTCAAGCTCATCATAAGCGAGCACTCGAGGTGACCCGTATACGAGTTCCGTGGGGATAACTGCCTCTGCTCCATAGACTAGAGCGAAAGGTGTCTGGCCAGTGGCTCGATTTGGCGGCGTCCTGATCGACCAAAGAACCACCGGCAGCTCCTCAATCCAGTTTCTTCCGCACTTGTGCAGCCTGTCGAAAGTCCTGGTCTTGAGTCCACGCAGCACTTCAGCATTTGCCCTCTCCGCTTGACCGTTGCTCCTGGGGTGATCAATAGAAGCGTAGCAGACCTTGGCGCCAAGATCTTGGACGTACTGCATGAAGGTGCGGCTCGTGAATTGCGTACCGTTGTCGGTCATGATCCTGTTAGGGATCCCAAAGCGGCAAACAATCGACCTGAAGAACTTGACTGCTGACTGTGCTGTCACCTTCCTCACTGCTTCCACTTCCGGCCACTTTGTGAACTTGTCGATTGCGACGTACAAGTACTCAAAGCCCCCGACTGCTCGGGGGAAGGGGCCGAGGATGTCGAGCCCCCAGACTGAAAATGGCCAGGATAAAGGGATCGTCTAGAGAGCTTGAGCTGGCTAGTGTATCTGCTTGGAATGGAACTGGCACGCTTCACACTTGGTTACTTGTGCAGTTGCATCCTGGAGGGCTGTCGGCCAAAAGAAACCTTGCCGGAACGCTTTGCCGGCAAGTGCTCTTGTGCTAATGTGGTGACCACATATGCCTCCATGTATCTCTGCCAACAGCTTCTGTCCATCTTCCCGGTGAATACACTTCAATTTCACACCATTAAGTCTTCTTCTGTACAGTGCGTTGTCGACGAACTGGTACATACTTGACTGCCGGGCTACTCTTTCCGCTTCTTCTGGCTCTTCGGGAAGTTCTCCTGTCTGGAGAAAACGTACGATCTGTTGTGCCCATGCTGGAGCTTGTGGCTCGACAGCAAGGACTAAAGGCATATCTGCTGCTGCGGGAACATCCGCTTCTACGGCGAGAACCTACGGCTCAGCCGGAGCTTGACGTTCCCCGGCAAGCTTGCCGGAGCAAAACTTGTCGGGAGCGTCTGCTACGACGAAACAAACCCTGGGGCTTGTCGGAGCAGACTGCTCCTCAGCACTCTTGGCGTTGATCTTGGGGACCTTCTTGGCGGCGGCTTCGGGAAGCTCTGCCGGAAAATAGTCACCAGAAATCAACTTCCTCTTCTTGCTCTGTCCAGTTGATGGCGTCACGGACGGTTGAGTCAGCTTGAGCACAAAGATCCCTGGTTCCACAGGTAACTTAAGTGCAGCGCACTTCGACAGGCCGTCAGCAATGTCGTTCTGAGCTCTTGGAACATGTTCCATCTGTAGGCCGACAAAGCAATCTTCTAGCTTCCTCACTTCATCAACGTAAGCTTCCATCAACGGACTCTGATAATTCTTGTTCACTTGGCGGACGACAAGCTGCGAATCACCCCTGACAATGAGCTGCTTGATCCCAAGGTCTGCTGCGATCCTGAGAGCGGCAAGCAATCCTTCATACTCTGCAGTATTGTTGGTTGCTTGCTCCTTGGGAAAGTGCATCTGGACTACGTACTTGAGGTGCTCTCCGGTGGGTGCGACAAGCAGCACGCCAGCACCGGCGCCTTGCAACGAGAAAGCACCATCAAAGTACATCAGCCACTCTTTGCTTGCTTCCTTGACGGGGATGCTCGTTTTTGGAATTTCTTCGTCTGGTGTTGGCGTCCACTCCGCTATGAACTCTGCCAATGCTCTGCTTTGGATAGTTGAAGTGCTCTCAAACTTGAGGCCAAAGCTTGACAGTTCCAGTGCCCACTCAACAATCCTGCCTGTTGCTTCGGGATTCTGCAGTATCCTCTTCAGCGGAAAGCGAGTGACAACTGTTATCTCATGTTCTTGGAAGTAATGGCGCAACTTTCTCGAGGCCATGAGGAGGCCGAAAAGCAATTTCTGCACACCAGAGTACCTTGACCTAGCCCCCTGCAGAAGGGAACTGACAAAGTAAACTGGGCGCTCCACCATTTTCTTCTGTTGTATCTCTTCGCACATCTGCGCAGATCCATCTTTGTCTGGACCAGAGCTTGTCGGAGAAGCCCCCTGCTTGTCGCTGGATGCGCTTGCCGCGGTCGCTGGCTCGTCATCAGCCTCCCTCTCCGCTACTAACGCAGCACTAACCACTTGATTGGTTGCCGCCAGATACAGCAGCAACTTCTCTTGTGGCTTAGGTGCGACAAGTATTGGAGTGGAGGACAGGTATCTCTTCAAGTCCTGCAGCGCAGCCTCCGCTTCCGGAGTCCATTTCATTTGACCCGCCTTTTTCAAAATTTTGAAAAATGGCAGGGCGCGCTCGGCAGACTTAGAGATAAACCTGCTGAGAGCCGCCACGCAGCCGGCAAGTTTCCGCACATCCTTGACGCGCTTCGGTGCTTCAATCTGCTCGATGGCCTTGATCTTGTCGGGATTGGCTTCAATTCCCCTCTGAGACACGAAGAACCCGAGAAGCTTGCCAGAAGGGACTCCAAACACGCACTTCTCGGGGTTGAGCTTGAGGCTGATCTTGCGCAGATTTGCAAAAGTCTCTTCTAGATCTTCAATCAGAGTTGCTTTGTCCCTGCTCTTGACCACTATGTCATCCATGTAGGCCTCCACATTTCTATGTATTTGCGGTTCAAAAGCAGTATGGACTACCCTTGCAAATGTTGAACCAGCATTCTTCAAACCAAAAGGCATCCGTACGAAACAGTACGTGCCACATGGAGTGACGAATGCGGTCTTCTCCTCATCTTCTTCTGCCATGAAGATCTGATGATATCCTGAGTATGCGTCAAGAAATTAAAGCAAGTCACATCCGGCCGTGGAGTCAACAATCTGGTCGATGCGCGGCAAGGGAAATGGATCTTTGGGACAAGCTTTGTTAACATCGGTAAAGTCGATGCAAAGCCTCCATTTCCCGTTTGCCTTGCGCACGACTACAGGATTGGCCAACCACGTAGGATGGAGCACTCCTCTGACAAGGCCTGCTGCTTCCAACTTCTTGATCTCTTCTGGGATGAATTCTTGGCGCTCCACTGCTTGTTTCCTGACTTTCTGCTTGACGGGCCGCGCATGAGGACAGACGACAAGGTGGTGCTCAATTACTTTCCTGGGAACGCCGGGGATGTCAGACGGTTGCCACGCAAACACGTCGACGTTCGCCCGCAGGAAAGCAATGAGCGCGCTTTCCTATTTAGGGTCGAGAGTGGCACTGATGGTGAAGGTACCACCAGTGCCGTCCTCCTTGGCGGACACCTTCTTGGTCGCTGTCGGAGCTGCCATTGTCTTCTTACACTTGCCAGTGGAGCTCGATGGTGCGTCCTTGACGGTAGCGCAACACTCCGAAGAGGTGCGCTTGCCGGAGTGGGTATCAGAACTCTTGCCGGACTTGGTCTTCTTCTTCCCCCCGGGGGCTTCAGCGGCAAGTGTCTCGCGATCCGTTGCGGCTGCTGCTTCCCCGTAGATCTTGTCGGCACAGATAAGAGCATCTTTCTTGTCACCAGGGACGGAGATGACACTTATCGGGCCTGGCATCTTCAGCATGTTGTACGCGTAGTGAGAGGCCGCCGTGAACTTGGCGAGTGCTGGACGGCCGAGGATTCCATTGTAAGGCAATGGAAAATCGGCAACGTCAAAAGTGATCCTCTCAGTCCTGAAGTTTAGCTCGCTGTCAAATGTCACCGGCAGCGTGATCTTTCCCTTCGGGTTGCTCCTTCCCGGGTTGATTCCTTGGAATGTGCCGGTCTCTTCGAGCTCGCTGTCAGGGACCTGGAGTTTCCGGAGCACAGCGAAGGAGATCAGGTTCAAGCCGGCCCTGCCATCAACTAGCATCTTAGTGACATTGAGATTGTGGATAGTTGGTGAAACCAACATTGGCAAGCACCCGACCGCAATTGTGCGATCAGGGTGGTCCTCAATATTAAAGATGATAGGCGTGCTGGACCATTTCAGAAGCTTGCGTGACTTGATGGGTGATTCTGCCGCATTGACTTCCCGCACCCACTGCTTGAGTTGGCGGTGTGAAGTATGCAGAGAAGCACCACCGTCAACGCACAAGACCTCTGTGGCTTTCTGAAACTCCTGCTCACTGGTCTCGTCATCATCCAGGTCTTCATCGTCGTCGTCTTCATCTTTGTCGCGGCCGCGGGGAGGTCTGTCTCCTTGCCTCTGATTGGCCTTGCCGCGGCGTCCTCCCCGGTCGGTGCGCTTCGTACCGGATCCTCCAGCACCTGCTTGGGCTTTCTCCTTGTCATGTCGCTCGTACTCGGCCTTTTGCAGCTCGACAAGCTGGTCGACCTTCTTGCAGCTCTGGAGGTCATGGCCCTTGGTGCGGTGGATCTTGCAGTACTGTTTGTTGGTGCCTTCCTGCTTGTCGGCGGCCGCCATAGCCTGGCAGTTGGTGCATGCGGCAACCTCCTTGCCGGAGCTACCATCTTTGGCTTTCTTGGCGCCACGGTCGTTGCCGGACTGCTCAACAACTAGCACATCTTTGCCTTTCCTCTTCCTGTTGTTCCGCCGCCGGTTGTTATTTGCCGGGGCGGCATCCTCGCTGTCATATCCTCCTGTTCTTGTATTCTCTCCGGGGAGTTTCCTCCCTTCTTCAGCACGTGCACACCTGTCGGCCAGAGCATACAGCTCACTGACGTCTCTGATCTTGCACATCGCCATCTCCTCCCGCATCCTGCGGTTACGCACGTTCTGATGGAACGCGCTGATGACTAAGGCAGGGTGGACATCTGGGATGTTGCATTGCACTTGGCTGAATCTCTGGATGTACTTGCGCAGGGGCTCTCCTTCCTTCTGGGCAAGCAGGTGAAGGTCACTCTCCTGGCCATGAGGTTTGTGGCCGCCCGTAAAGGCGCCGACAAACTGATGGCATTGGTCTGCCCAGGAAGATATGGAGTTTTCCGGAAAGTGCATGAGCCAGGACCTAACGTTAGGTTTGAGCACCAGCGGGAAGTAGTTGTCAAGGATCTTGTCGTCTCGCCCCCCGGCAGCCTGCACCGCGATGGTGTAGATGCTGAGGAACTCCGACAGATGCAACCTGCCGTCGTACTTCTCCGGTACGTCTGGCTTGAAATTCTTCGTGCTGGGCCACTGGACTTGCCGCAGCTCACGAGTGAACGCAGGGCAACCTACCGCATATGGCAGGTCGCCTGGTTCCCCTGGCGCATGCATGTCGACAGTGGGTCCAGCGCGCCGGTCTGATTGACGCCGCGTTTCTCTTCGGTGCTCAATGCGAGTGCGAGCGTCTTCTTGCTGTCGTTCGTGAAGAACTTGGCACTGATCGCGGCGAGCTCGCAGATCTGATGAAACGGTGGAGTCGCTGTCGCGGTGGACCCGACAAGTCGGCGATCTTGGCCTTCGGGGCGGAGAGTGCACGGTGGTTGCACCCCCTCCGGTTTTGTCGCCATCGGCTCGCACCTGGCTGGCTTGCCGCGGCTGCGATGTGGTCGGTTGCCGTGCAGTGTCGCCGTTGGCGAAGCTGATGAGGCTCTGAATGGTGGCCCTCTAGTCGTCGATCTTGTCTGGCGTTGGAGGGAAGTCTAGGAGCAGTTGAGCTCGCGCCAAAGCTTCTGCTGGAGTGGCGGGTAGCGGTGGCGAACGGTGCGAGGAGCGGGATATGCTCGGACTTCCAACGATATTAGAAGGAGCAGTATTCCGTCCAGGCGACCGTGCCTCGTTCGCGCCAACACGTTGGCGTGCATGCTGGCCTGGAGCATCTCGAGATCCGCCAGCTCGATTTGGGTCCAGCGAGCGTATGGTACCGTGAGTACCACGACGCTGCCGGTCCCGCGCTTCCTGAGATGGGCGCGAGCATCCACGGATGTCCGGTCGTCGTGGGAGCCTGCTACACCGCCGATGGGCAGCGCAGCCTTGTCCTTGGACCTGGCGGCACCGTGGGCTCCTTCGTCGGCGCCCGTTCTTCCGCCGGTGTCTTCCCCACCAGCCGTTTGCTCCAGCGGCGGTGGGTTTGACGCGGACGGAGCAGCCGCTTCTGAAGCCTTCTTCTTCGACGGCATGTCGATGAAGTCGATGAAGATCTAGCTCGTGTGAACGCCGGATCAGGTTCACACAACCTCGACGCCCCCTACCTGGTGCGCCAAAGATGTCGGGGAAGCTGACTCCGCGAGCACCTATGGGGACGGAGCCCCTTTTGGTTCGGCGGGGGAAGGAGGTCGCGCAAAGAGCGGATCGAGGCGAGGCACACGAGGGGTTTTACCCAGCTTCGGAGCTCTCCGGAGAGATAATACTCCTACTGCTGCTTTGTGGATTGTATTGAGTTCTTGCTCGGGAGCGCAGAGTGCTACAGTGCACACCAGCAGCTAACGAGACCGAGCGTGAGTGTTCTCCTGTTCGTCCCCCTTTCTCTACGTTGTGCATGGGCCTACTTTTATATGTTCAAGGGGTCTCCAACAGGTGGCAACGTAGGCAAGGGCAAAAATGGAAAGGTGCTGCGGTAGGTACAACTACCTACACAGTGTATCATACCTAACCCTGACGGCAGGGGACAAAGACATCAAATGCCTATCTACGTCGCCCAAACAGTGCAGAAAAGGGACCGTCAGGGGCGCCACCGCTCGCCACGATGGCGATCTTGTCAGCGCCGCTTGCCACAGTGTACCCCTGGCTGCACAGCCTCCCGCCACGTACGCTTGGAAGGGTCCCAGAGCGACACGTAGGTGGGTGTGCTGGAGCGCAGGTACAGAGTGGTTGCTTGCCGCGGCAAGCGCCTTGCCGCGGCCGTTGTCTTGTCGCGTCCGGAAGCTTGTCGCTCACCGGACCCTGCCGGGACGCGTGGCGCGTCGCGGCAAGTTCCTTGAGATGCCCTGGTTGGCCTTCCCGGGAAGCTCTTCTTGCCGGGGTCTTGTGCCTTGAGTGGCCTTCCCGGCAAGCTCCTCTTGTCGGGGTTTTGTGCCTTGAGTGGCCTTCCCGGCAAGCTCCTCTTGCCGGGGACTTGTCTCCTTGGCTTAAATACATTGTTCTTGAATGGCTCAAAAGGAACCGTAGAGGACCTTGGCGGTCGCCCGACATGCCTTGCCGCGGGACGCTGCGACTGCCCGTGCACAAGTTCGGGATACTAGGGTACCCCTACTCTAGTACACCAACAGCTACAAATCAGAGATTACAGGAACAACAACTAAAGGTTGTTTAACAAGTTGGACGGCCACTATATATAGCACAATGTATGTAATGTAAAATTTCTGGATGAACAAGCTTTAATGGCTACAGTATTTCTTTGATTGCAAATTTTTTTTGTTGTTCTTGGTAATGGCTACAGTATTTCCGGATGAACAGAACAGGTTCAGTTGGTAGGATAAGAATAGCAGATTGTAACAATACCATGACAGTGCATGACTAGAAATACCATGACAGAGGTAATTATGGGGGAAACCCAGAACAGAAATGTGTATGGCTAGAAATAAAGCAGCAAGTGTTGAAGGTACTAGCAAGGAAGCGTTAGTGGTGGTACCTCTTCTTGCTGCAATCTGTGTCTAATCACCCCTTGTGGGCAGGAAAATCTAATCACCACAAGGAGTAGAGATCAAATGCTTGTGAGCAGGAAAATAATGGTACATTCACAACTTCAGTTCGGGTAAATATCACCACATGTATCAGTATACAGGCAGCAATTGTATCATCGAGCACAGAAAAACAGCAGCTTGACCCATGTAAGTCATAGCTCTTTAGAGAGAAAGAAAGAACAGGTTCAGCTAGCTATGTATTCATAGTTGAGAGCTAAGCAATTTGTTTGTTTATGCTGTAATTGACAGACCTAGTACAAGAAACAAGCCAAGTGAAACAATATTGACTAATTCGATGGCCATCAACTCATAGCCCTGAAGAAAGAAAGAACCAATAGGGTCAGCTACTTATTTATTCAGAATTGAGAATTGAGCAATCATTAGAAAACTAAAGATACTGCTCAGCTAACTAAATAACACATGATTCAGTACACACTTGAGCTTTTATGTTTGGAGGATCAGGTTGGTTAAACAGATACAGTGGATGGAACATAGCAGAGATAGGCTAGTATAGCTCCACTTTTAGTCATCCCAAAGGAATATTCATAGCAAAGCAAGATAGGTTGAAGCTAGACAAGCGGATTTCGAGTGTTGATAAGCACCAGAATGCTAGCAAATTGGCCTATATTTATATGTTCACTTCTCCTTATAATTCACTAATGCAAAGGTGCAAATCTTCATCCTTCTTTAATGACGACACAGATAAACAAGTTTTATCCAAAAAAGGTGTCTAAACAATTCAATCGCTGATCCCTGACCTGCATGGATCAGGCGCATGTAGAAAACTGAGTGAACAAGGCCATGCGAGCTCACCTAATCGAGCTAGTGTTGCACACGAGGATGCCTTGGACGAGGGCGGCAGGGTCGGTTGAGGACCGCAGCGGCAGAGGCGACTGTGCCTGCAGTGGCGGAGGCCCCGCCTTCGTCTGACGCTGTTGAGGGCGGCAGATCTGTCGAGGTACACGGCGGCGACAGCTGCTGCGTGGGGGGGCTGTGGCCGGCGTGTAGCTTGGGTGGATCCTCCTTGAGGAGCTTGGCCTTGGCGCGGCGGATCTCTGCGTTGAGCATGCACCGTCGATGGTGGGAGAGGCGGCCGCCCGAGCAAATCAATGAGAAGGGGTCAGAGGTCGTGGCCATGCGAGGCAAATCGCCAGTAAAACGACTCAACTGCGGGAGGAGACGGACCTGATTTGGCCGGCGGGGACCGCTGCGTGTCCTCGCCATCGAGGATCTGGCCGCCGTCTCGCTCGCACGGCCTGGATCCGCCCGCCGCGTCGTGGTCAGAGTGGAGAAGATGGCGAGGTCGGCGGTGGAGCCGAAGGGGCCGGAGACGGAGGCTGGCCGCGCCGGGGACGCCATGAGATGCTCTGTGATCCGCGGGCGAGGAGCGAGGCAATGATGAGCAGGCGCGGGCGCGAACGGCGCAAGCAGGTGAGGTGGGAGGGGAGGTCGCAGCGGGATCGGCCGCCGTAGGTGGCGGCGGCGGTCCAATGGAGGGAGAGGGAGAGGGGTTAGGGTTTGGGCTGTGGATCGTGGGGGAGGAGTGGTGTGCGGGGGAGAGGGGGAGGAGTGGTGTGCGGTGGGTGAGTGGTGTGCGGTGGGTGAGTGGTGGCATTCGTCCACTGATAGGTGGGCCCGCGAGGAATTAGGCCCACATGTCAGTGTCCTCAACGACGTGTGGTGTAGGTGAGGGGAGCTGCTTTCGGGTGGGTGTGGGTGGCGAGAGGATGAGTGTGTGGGCCGTTGGATCTGGCAGTATCCGACGGTCTGTAATGCTTGATCCGCATGACATGCCCATAGACCAATCAGAACGAAGTGCGGGCTTATGACCATGTAAAATTATCGTAATTGATTAACAATAGGCGCTACCAACACAGCACCACAGCGCCCGGCGAAACTCCATTGCAGCGTGAGCTCCAACGCAGCACCACGATGCCCGATGGTAAGTTTCCTTCTCTTTTTATGACAATGTTAGTTAAGTTTTCAAATAATTAGTAGTGTTATTCCTTGAATAACGAAAAATCAAATTTCCATTTTTGGAGTGCCCAAAAAGAGTTTTTTTGTGAAGGACCTACCATATATTTGTTGCAAAATTGGACCAAATCAATTTTCTAAAATACTAGGACATATTTAATGCATAATTGACCAAATGGTTGGGTGTCAAAAGCTTTTATCCACCTCTCGTGAAAAAGACAACTTTCCGCCGATTCAGCTGGAAGCGGATCAAATTTGAACTGTAGCTGCATTATAGTTTGCTCTTTATTTTTTTCAAAAATCATTTCTAGGTACATAAGTATCTATTTAATCAGAGAAACACAAAAAAAATTCCAAGATTCAACAACTAGCTAGGAACGGTCATTCCCGCCGTTTTGGCCGCATTTTGAAACGGGCATAAAAAATTCAAAAAAAAAACAAAAAATTGGAAAACCTTCGCATTGTGTCATTATATGTGGCCAAGTTCCCAGGAAAAATAACAAACTTGTAATACGGCAATTATTTTAAAAAAGTGTTCTCAGAAACGAACTATCACGTATGGAGATCAATGGCTTTCAAGCCAAATGATCAATCTTATGGCCACATTCGTGGCATAGTTTGTTCAAATGATCTCATATTGTGCACAAGGGTGCATATTGGAATGGCAAACAATGTTGCCTAAGGAAGTTTTCATTTTCTTTGGACGAAAAAACCATTTTTCATTTTCCGAGTGACCAAAAGGAGGTTTTTTTGTGAAGGACCTCCCAAATAATTGTTGCAAAATTGGACCAAATCAATTTTATAAAATACTAGGACATATTTAATGCACAATTGACAAAATGGTTGGGTGCAAAAAGTTTTGATCCACCTCTCGTGAAAAAGACAAATTTCCGCCGATTCAGCTGGAAGCGGATCAAATTTGAACTGCAGTTGCCTCATAGTTTGCTCTTTATTTTTTTCAAAAATCATTTCTAAGTACATAAGTATCTATTTAATCAGAGAAACACAAAAAAAATTCCAAGATTCAACCACTATCTAGGAACGGCCATTCCTGCCGTTTTGACCGCATTTTGAAACGGGCATAAAAAATTCAAAAAAATCAAAAAATTAGGAAACCTTCGCATTGTGTCATTATATGTGGACAAGTTCCCAGGAAAAATAACAAACTTGTAATACGGCAATTATTTTAAAAAAGTGGTCTTAGAAATGAGCTATCATGCGTGAAGATTCATGGCTTTCAAGCCAAATGATCAATCTTATGGCCACATTCATGGCATAGTTTGTTCAAATGATCCCATATTGTGCACGAGGGTGCATCTTGGAATTCCAAACAATGTTGCCTAAGGAAGTTTTCATTTTCTTTGCACGAAAAATTCATTTTCATTTTCCGATTGCCCAAAAGGAGGGTTTTTGTGAAGGAACTACCAAATAATTGTTGCAAAATTGGACAAAATCATTTTTATAAAATACTAGGCCATATATAATGCACAATTGACAAAATGGTTGGGTGAAAAAAGTTTTGATCTACCTCTGGTGAAAAAGACAAATTGCCGTTGATTCAGCTGGAAACGGGTCAAATTTGAACTGTAGCTGCCTCATAGTTTGCTCTTTATTTTTTCCAAAAATCATTTCTAGGTACATAAGTATCTATTTAATCATAGAAACACCAAAAAATTCCAAGATTCAACCACTAGCTAGGAGCGGTCAAGCCCGCCGTTTTGACCGCATTTTGAAACGGGCATAAGAAATTCAAAAAAATCAAAAAATTGGAAAACCTTCGCATTGTGTCATTATATGTGGCCAAGTTCCTAGGAAAAATAACAAACTTGTAATACGTCAATTATTTTAAAAAAGTGTTCTCTGAAATGAGCTATCAAGTGTGAAGATTCATGGCTTTCAAGTCAAACGATCAATCTTATGGCCACATTCATGGCATAGTTTGTTAAAATGATCTCATATTGTGCACAAGGGTGCATATTGGAATGGCAAACAATGTTGCCTAAGGAAGTTTTCATTTTCTTTGGACGAAAAAACCATTTTCCATTTTCCGAGTGCTTGAAATGAGTTTTTTTTAAGGACCTACCATATATTTGTTGCAAAATTGGACCAAATCAATTTTCTAAAATACTAGGCCATATTTAATGCACAATTGACAAAATGGTTGGGTGTCAAAATTTTTGATCCACCTCTGGTGAAAAAGACAAATTCCCGTCGATTCAGTTGGAAGCGGGTCAAATTTGAACTGCAGCTGCGTCATAGTTTGCTCTTTATTTTTGTCAAAAATCATTTCTAGGTAAATAAGTATCTATTTAATCATAAATAAATGGTTTGATGGAGAGACATCGAGGTTTGGACGGTGGCCGAGGGCCCCAACTCTAGAGCGCGCAAGCTCGCATGCCCACCGCGTGGTCACTGCGTGACCGTGGCGTTGCCATGTGTTCTGGGAGGCCTAGGCATGTCTAGTGGGTTGGGCACTCCCCAGGTAGGTGCTAGGAAGAAAATCACAACATAAGATTCTCACGAGGAGACCGATCGATGCTCAAACATGAATAAGCAGCCAAGTGTTTGATTAGCGGTACGGGAAATGTACATGGCTAATGGGCATGAGTTTTGGCTGAGAATGATCAGTTACTAAGAAGACCGTTGTAACGCCCTCGATGCGGCTATATCTCCTACGTGTCTAAGCACGACCCAGAGGCATAACCGCATTGAAAGCAATGTCGCAAGTGAGGTAATCTTCACACAACCCATGTAATACATAAGGGAAAGAGATACATAGTTGGCTTACAGTCGCCACTTCACACAATACATAAATAAACATCCATCATCCAGATTACACTCAAGGTCCGACTATGGAACCAAAATGAAAGAAGACTACCCCAAATGCTACACAGATCCCCGATCGTCCCAACTGGGCTCCACTACTGATTATCAGGAAAAGACACAATGAACAAGATCTTCATCGAGCTCCTCCTTGAGCTTGGATGCGTCACCTGCACGGTTTCATCGGCACCTGCAAACTGGTTTTGGAAATATCTGTGAGTCACGGGGACTCAGCAATCTCACACCCACGAGATCAAGACTATTTAAGCTTTAAAGGTAGGACTGGGTATAGTGAGGTGGAGCTGCAGCAAGTTCAAACCCTGCAGGGGTGTCCCAACTTAGCCCATTATAAGCTCTCGCGATCAACGAAGGATATTCCTTCTCCCCGGGAAGACCCGATCAGTCTCAGAATCCCGGCTAAAAGACATTTCGACAATAATAAAACAAGACCAGCAAAGCCGCCCGGATGTGCCGACAAATCCCGATAGGAGCTGCACATATCTCGTTCTCAGGGCACACCGGATGAGCCAGACGTCGGGTTGGCATAGACCCTGATTGCCCAGGGGGCGCCGGACATCGCTCGGTTTGGACCAGCACTCGAAGGAGAACTGGCCCGGGGGGCTAAAATAAGATGACCCTCGGGCTCCGGAAACCCAAGGGAAATAAAAGGGCATAGGTGAGGCAAATGGTAAAACCAATGTTGGGCCTTGCTGGAGGAGTCTTATTCAAAGAGAACTGTCAAGGGGGTCCCATAAATCACCCAACCGCGTTAGGGACGCAAAATCTGGGAACATAATACCGATATGACGGAAACTAGGGCGGCAAGAGTGGAACAAAACACCAGGCATAAGGCCGAGCCTTCCACCCTTTACCAAGTATATAGATGCATTAATAATATAAGAGATATTGTGATATCCCAACATAAAAATAAACATAATCCAACATGGAGCAAACTTCATCTTCACCTGCAACTAACAACGCTATAAGAGGGGCTGAGCAAAGCGGTAACATAGCCAAACAATGGTTTGCTAGGACAAGGTGGGTTAGAGGCTTGGTTTACAATATGGGAGGTATGATAAGCAAGTGGTAGGTATCGCAGCATAGGCATAGCAAAAGAGCGAGCAACTAGCAAGCAAAGATATAAGTGATTTCGAGGGTATGGTCATCTTGCCTGAGATCCCGCAAGGAAGAAGAACGAGTCCATGAAGAAGACAAACGGACGTAGTCAAACGAATCCTCACAACTCCGGAACGAAAACCGAAGCTAACGAGAGAAGCAACCCGGAAAGAAACAAACAACATAGTAAACCAATAAGCACAAACATGGCATGATGCACAACCAAGTATGATGCATGTCCGGTTTAAATAGCATGGCATGGCAAAGTGCAACAAGCAATACTACAAGTTAAGTGGAGCTCAATATGCAACGAGTTGCATATTGATGAAACACCACAACAATTATTTAGTTCTCTC
Source organism: Aegilops umbellulata (assembly GCA_032464435.1). Classification (NCBI taxonomy): domain Eukaryota; kingdom Viridiplantae; phylum Streptophyta; class Magnoliopsida; order Poales; family Poaceae; genus Aegilops; species Aegilops umbellulata. The sequence goes on from CP136057.1 coordinate 46,151,993, forward strand.
TCGTTTAGGTACCCATCAATATTAAATGTTGTTAAACATGGCAAGGGGTGAAGCAAATGAAAACTACCTATCTAGACAGGTTTAAATGAGGCCGGAACAACAAGCAACAAGACCAGAAAAAATCCTCATGTCCATATTTTAGATTTGGTACTGATCTGTCCTAAAGCATATTTTAATGTTGTAAAACAGGAAAATAAAGTGCATCATGTTAAACTATGCATTTTTCTACCCCATTTACATATAAAGTTTATTTAAAATGGAGCTACGGTTATTTAGTTATGAAATAAAGCATTTTAACATGGCATTTAAGCAAATTAATGCAAACATCAATTTAAACATTTTTAACATAGATGAAAGTGGCATATTGTGAAACTAGACAAAATTCTAAGCATTTTACATACATAAAACATTTTGATACGATGCACGGTTAATGAGTTATTATATGCATGATCTAGAGGGGCTTTTCTGAAAACTACAGTCTACTGGAAATTAGATAAAATCGTAGATCTGGAAAAAAACAGGAATTGGGCCACATCTCTGGCGGACTGGGCTAAACAGAGAGGAGGGGCTGTGGGGAGCTCACCCATGGGCCAAGCCCAGTCGATGGAAGAGGCAGGCCAGTCAAAGGAGCGGCTGGGCCGGCGTGGGAGCTGGGCCTTGGCCGGTCGGGGAAGCTGGGCCGGTTCGCTGGATCTGGTCCATGCGTGAGACGCTTCTGCGTTGACTCTTCCTGGAGCGCGGGTCGTGGAAGCAATCATGTTCGAGCGCCGGCGGCTGGGCGCGATGGACTCCGGCGATGCGAGAAGCAGAGGAGGCCAAGGCGCCAAGGCAGGGGCGTGTGCAGGGCCTTGGCGATGCAGAAGACCACGGCAACGGCGGCTACTGGCGCGGTGGTGGAGGGACGGGCGCGCTCGGGTGCGCGTGCAGAGGAGGCAGAGGTGCGGCGCGGCGGGGCTTCGACCGGGGAGGCAGGGCGCGGTCAACGCACGGCGTCGTGCGAGCAGGGGAGGCGAGGGGCGATGCAGACAGCGGTCAACGGCTGCAGCGCGACGCGGCAGGAGCTCCGGCGAGGCGGCCTCGGCGGGGACCGGTCGGAACGGACTGGGACGGCAGACGTAGGCGAGATGGTGGGGTCGGCAGGGCCCGGATCTGGCCGAAGGACGAGCTTGAGGCGGCTACGGTTGCCTGAAAACTCCATGGACACCAAGTCGGGCTCCCTGCACGAGCAGACAGGGAGAGAGAGAGAGGGATATGAGAAGGAGCAGAAGGGAGAGGAAGGAAGGGAAGGTAGGGCGGCGCGGTGATACTTGAGCACCAGGCGAGGTAGGGAGGAGGCCGGCGGCATGACCTGCTGTTGCCGTTTTCGCCGGCGACGTGGACGTGCGAGGCGGCGGTAGTGGACTTGGCGAAGCAGGGACAACCGAATCCAAGGCGGGGAGGCACGACGGGAAACAGGGGTGGCTGGATCTGGGGCGAGGAAGCTCGAGTTCGTCCGGATCCGGCCGATCTTGGTGGCGGACGGTTCTAGCATGACGAGGACGCCTGCGAGCTTGCTCCGGGACGAGGCGGCCATGGTGGGGCATGCTCCTGTCGTCCTGAAGAAAAAGACAGAGGCCGCGAGGTGAGAGAGAGAGAAGAAACAGGGGAAGGAGGGGGGCGACGGGGAGCTGCATCATCAGGGAGGCAGGAGGCTTCGAGCGTCGGGCATCCACGAGCGAGGAGGATGTGGTTGGCCCGCGCTGAAAACTAGGGAGATGGTCGGGTCGGCTGGATCGGGAAGGATCCCGAGGAAAACGGAGTGGCGGCGGCGGGCGAGGGAATGGATGGATGGGACAGCTTAGGGCTAGGGTTAGGTTCTTTATATAGTGGTTAGTTAGCTTAGGGTTTATCCGGTTCCTCCGATCGTAGTCGGGCGGCCGCGAATTAATAGGTTAGAGAGTCCAAATAAGAAAACGGTGATGTTTTATAGATGTTTGGGGATGATTTGAATGCAACGGTGATGAGTGAGCGGTTCGGGTTCGGGGCAGTTCGGACACGCACATGAGCGGTCAAGAGAGGTCAACGAGGACAAGGGCCTGACAAAATGACAACAGAGGCAAAGAGAGAAAGGGCAACTGCGAACGGCTACGAGTTTTTAGAAAACATGCGATGCAATGCTCATGATGACATGATGAATGTAACAAACAAATAAATACACGCGATGGCAGCGAAAAACATGGGAGGCGCCTAGAGCGTCGGTCTCGGGGCGTTACAACACTCCACCACTACAACAGGATCTCGTCCCGAGATCTAGGATGGCACCGGAAGGAAGCGGAAGAGGAAGAGAAGAGGTAAAACTAAGTTGCTTCTTCGACAAACGAGTGAAACCAATGAACCTTGAGAAATTAAACAATTTAAAGAAGAATAAAATGGAGACGAATGAGATTGCGAACACTCCGTTAGATAAAAGGAACAAGGAACATTACAAGAACCTTGTAGGTTGAAAGGCATGAAACAAGAGTTTAACGAACCAAAGAGAATATGCAACCACCGGTATATTGTGATAGCCAGGGAACAAGAATGATAGAATTTGAACAGCACTCTAGTAGAAAAGAGAAGAAAACATGATAAGATGAGACGATATTGAAGAGATGATACAACACTCCAGTTGGAAATGGAGGAATACGATTTGAACTTGACAAAATGAAAGCACTTGGATGAGACTCCGGTTAAAAGAGGAATGATAAACATAACACTCCGGTTAAATGGATAAGCAAGAAAAAGAACATGATCTTTACAAAACGAGGTGATGGGTGAAAAGAGGAACATCACAATGCCTCCGAAAACAATGCATGATAGTTAGATAGTTGGAATGAATAGAACGAAGGATGAAACCAACATCTCCTACCATAAATGAATTTGAAAGAGCATCCTTACGAAGTAGGATTGAACGGAGTTGTTTGAAAAACAACAATGGTAAGAATAAGCTTGTAGTGGGCTTATGGAAACATCTCAACATTATGAGGTGACAACCGGCCACTAAAGGAAGCCATTGATTTGAGTGAGAGCACCAAGGCGATGAAAAACTTCTTTCACCAAGAGGATAGGAGAAAACTTGGATCATTGATAAGCACCATACTAGCACCATTCCTTAGGGAAAGCTTTAGGTGAAATATAACCCAAGATAAATCCAACGAAGAGATTGGTGGATTTAAAATATCTCATTCTTGACAACATATGAATCATGAAACATGAAAAGAAAATTGTCAAGAATGACACAAGGCCACCTCAAAAGGTAGAAAGAATTGCACTTTGGAATGTAGGAAGGAGAAGGCTTGAACTCCTCAAAACAAGAAATGTGTCGAACACCATGTTTATTTAGAGTATAACTTGGCGGATCTTAACTCCGAGAGAAAACTTGAAGAACAATTGAAGAATGAAAAGAATCCTTGACGAAGCACCATGTAGAGCCTCCATGAATAACTCCGGTAAGAAAAGGATGATAAAAAAAGAGAATTTGAAAACACAAGGTGAAGCCTTGCAGTGATAAGATGAAGCTTTGAAATGATATAACCGAGAAAACTTGAACTCCGGAAAGAAAAGATGAAGCATCTCGGACCGAGAATGTGATATGAAGAACAAACTCCGGAAAGAAGCAATTAGATCACTTGGGTGAAACAATAATAAGGATTACGTTATGCGTATCCTTCACCAATTTAAATTGATGACAAGCAACGGATTTGACATGCCACTTATTCTCGTAGAAAGGATCAAGAGAGATATAGCACAAACTTAGGAAGGTCTTCAACGAACCACCAGTAGGATTTGGAAAGAACGAATGAATTGATATGATAACCAAGGAAGAGAACTCTTGAACGAACCACCATAAGAATTGAAATGAAAGTAGCAAAGGCACAATTCACCGGGAAGAATTAGAAAACAAATAAAGATACTTGATAGAATTCAGATACATGAGAACAAAGAGATCATGAGCTGATTAGAGGGTATTTGAATGATGCACCGGTAAGATTTGGAGAACGAGAGCTGAAAGCTTGAATGAATAATTCTGAGATGATGGGCTCCGGAGAATCAAAATGAAAAGACTCCTGAAATGCTCCGGATGAGTGAAAAGAATTCTCACATTTGAAAACAATTATGAGAGGATGGCATGAAGCTAGAACCATGAATCTTTGGAAGAACGGGTAAGGATTTAAGAGGAACTCTTCTTCGGTCTACAAAATCCGAGAATGACGACGAGAAACAACACCATGAATTGTTGAGGCACTCCAGAATGAAGAATATAAAGGTTGAACCAATGAGGAAAAGAATTTGAAATATCTTGGAGAAAGGCATTTGACTGATGATAATTCATCCTTACGTCAAACTTGGAAAAGACTATGAGAATAGCTCCGGGAAAATTAGAAGAGTCAGGTAAGATCCTGGGAAAAGACCTGTGGGTTAGGGCCCACTCAAAAGAAACACCGTTGAACGATTTAAAAGAGAGACGCGCCGGTTGAATTAAATGGATTGAATGAGATAGCATCCTCAAAAGAACTTGAGTGAATTGAGAATGGAAACTTGAATCTCCTGAGATATCTTCAGTACTCCAGAACAAATGAATAGCGAGAAGTGAATGATTAAGAGATGCACCGGCATGAGAAAACATTTGAGACGAGGAAAGAGATATGATCAACACCGAAATCTAGAATTAAATCCACCGGAGAAAAAATTTAGAATGGAACAATGATAAAGTTGAAGCTTCCTTAGCGTCTTCATGAGAAATCACCGGATAAAACATTAAAGGAAAAGAATGAAGAAACTTCACTCAATAAAATTGATACTTGATTAAGAAATCTGAGTCCTAAAAGGATGGGAGGGCGGGAAAACAAAGACAACTTGGGTCGGATGAAACGAACACCGTTGAGAAAAAGCTTAGAATTGATCTTGCGAATGTTGGAATGATCGGATTTACTTAAAGAGAAACACACCGGTTGGAAAGAATTGAAAAGACAACCTCAGTGACCAAGAAGGATTAGTATTCACATAGAAATATGAGAACACCGTTTAGGGAAGGTATGGATCAACACTTGACATTGAAGCAACTCGAATACCACAAAACAAAACAAAAACAAAGGATTGGCTTGCAGAATAAGCCGGAAACAAACACATGATAGAGATTTCGCCCAAAGTATTCGTGGTGGGGCCCACACGGGCACGACGTACAGCAGACGTCACGAATGACAAACAAGACATCCCCGAATCAGCATAGCCAAGGATTCTTTAAGACGCCTTGCGACCACTGTAAACCGGCCGTGAATAGGCGGACCACTAGCACGTTAGGCCCCAATCTCAAATCATACATCTGTCCGAAAGATATCCTATAAGCTATTAGAATTCCCACTTATAAACTCCCGAAACTTTCTGGTTATGCAATCAGGTGTTGGGGATACAGGGGACACAAAATATATCACCCAAACTAACAATACCTAGATCCAGCTGTATCCATCCTTCAACACATAACCAAGAAAACTTTCGGAAATCGTTTACCTCAACCTTCGAAAAGCATCCGTTATACGAGTTATGGCAATACTCCCGCACTCGCCTCAGTATTGGGCTATCAGGGTTATCTCACCAACAACTGTACAAAAGAGATTTTCGATGTCGGCGTACTAAACTCAGGTATTCCAGAACTGCAACGATAAAATTATGACGACAACACCTCAGAGCTCAACTCCCCGGGACACTTCCACTAAACCCCTGCTGACAGGAGGCACCAAGACAATGTTGTCATCACAAAACCATCGGAACGATTCTAAGATACCCGCGTGATCCTAAAAAAAAATTTAGTGAAATTTGAGAAGAGAAGAGTCAAAACTCCATGTCGGATGCCTTACCAGAGCGATGAGGAGACTGGGAAGTAAAAAGAATTCCTAAACTCTCTGATACATAATTCCTAAATGACTCAAAACATTTTTCTAGACACAACTCGGCCGCTAAAAACGATCAATCAGTGGGGGCTCCTAAGGTCGGGGAAGGCTCTGATTACCAATTTGTAACGCCCTCGATGCGGCTATATCTCCTACGTGTCGAAGCACGACTTAGAGGCATAACCGCATTGAAAGCAATGTCGCAAGTGAGGTAATCTTCACACAACCCATGTAATACATAAGGGAAAGAGATACATAGTTGGCTTACAGTCTCCACTTCACACAATACATAAATAAACATCCATCATCCATATTACACTCAAGGTCCGACTACGGAACCAAAATGAAAGAAGACTACCCCAAATGCTACACAGATCCCGATCATCCCAACCGGGCTCCACTACTGATCATCAGGAAAAGACACAATGAACAAGATCTTCATCGAGCTCCTCCTTGAGCTCGGATGCGTCACCTGCACGATTTCATCGGCACCTGCAAACTGGTTTTGTAAATATGTGTGAGTCACGGGGACTCAGCAATCTCACACCCGCGAGATCAAGACTATTTAAGCTTTAAAGGTAGGACTGGGTATAGTGAGGTGGAGCTGCAGCAAGCGACTAACATATCTGGTGTCTAACATACGCAAATGAGAGCGAGAAGAGAAGGCAAAAGCACGATCGAACAGCTATGATCAAGAAGTGATCCTGAAACTACTTACGTCAAGCATAACTCCAACACCGTGTTCACTTCCCGGACTCCGCCGAGAAGAGACCATCACGATTACACACGCGGTTGATGTATTTTAATTAAGATCAACTTCAGGTTTTCTACAACCGGACATTAACAAATTCCCATCTGCCACATAACCGCAGACACGGCTTTCGAAAGTTCAAACCCTGCAGGGGTGTCCCAACTTAGCCCATTATAAGCTCTCGCGATCAACAAAGGATATTCCTTCTCCCCGGGAAGACCCGACCAGTCTCGGAATCCCGGCTACAAGACATTTCGACAATAATAAAACAAGACCAGGAAAGCCGCCCGGATGTGCCGACAAATCCCGATAGGAGCTGCACATATCTCGTTCTCAGGGCACACCGGATGAGCCAGACGTCGGGTTGGCATAGACCTTGATTGCCCAGGGGGCGCCGGACATCGCTCGGTTTGGACCAGCACTCGAAGGAGAACTGGCCCGGGGGGCTAAAATAAGATGACCCTCGGGCTCCGGAAACCCAAGGGAAATAAAAGGGCATAGGTGAGGCAAATGGTAAAACCAATGTTGGGCCTTGCTGGAGGAGTCTTATTCAAAGAGAACTGTCAAGGGGGTCCCATAAATCACCCAACCGCGTTAGGGACGCAAAATCTGGGAACATAATACCGATATGAAGGAAACTAGGGCGGCAAGAGTGGAACAAAACACCAGGCATAAGGCCGAGCCTTCCACCCTTTACCAAGTATATAGATGCATTAATAATATAAGAGATATTGTGATATCCCAACATAAAAATAAACATAATCCAACATGGAGCAAACTTCATCTTCACCTGCAACTAACAATGCTATAAGAGGGGCTGAGCAAAGCGGTAACATAGCCAAACAATGGTTTGCTAGGACAAGGTGGGTTAGAGGCTTGGTTTACAATATGGGAGGTATGATAAGCAAGTGGTAGGTATCGCAGCATAGGCATAGCAAAAGAGCGAGCAACTAGCAAGCAAAGATAGAAGTGATTTCGAGGGTATGGTCATCTTGCCTGAGATCCCGCAAGGAAGAAGAACGAGTCCATGAAGAAGACAAACGGACGTAGTCGAACGAATCCTCACAACTCCGGAACAAAAACCGAAGCTAACGAGAGAAGCAACCCGAAAAGAAACAAACAACATAGTAAACCAATAAGCACAAACATGGCATGATGCACAACCAAGTATGATGCATGTCCGGTTTAAATAGCATGGCATGGCAAAGTGCAACAAGCAATACTACAAGTTAAGTAGAGCTCAATATGCAACGAGTTGCATATTGATGAAACACCACAACAATTATTTAGTTCTCTCTCGTTTAGGTACCCATCAATATTAAATGTTGTTAAACATGGCAAGGGGTGAAGCAAATGAAAACTACCTATCTAGACAGGTTTAAATGAGGCCGGAACAACAAGCAACAAGACCGGAAAAAATCCTCATGTCCTTATTTTAGATTTGGTACTGATCTGTCCTAAAGAATATTTTAATGTTGTAAAACAGGAAAATAAAGTGCATCATGTTAAACTATGCATTTTTCTACCCCATTTACATATAAAGTTTATTTAAAATGGAGCTACGGTTATTTAGTTATGAAATAAAGCATTTTAACATGGCATTTAAGCAAATTAATGCAAACATCAATTTAAACATTTTTAACATAGATGAAAGTGGCATATTGTGAAACTAGACAAAATTCTAAGCATTTTACATACATAAAACATTTTGATACGATGCACGGTTAATGAGTTATTATATGCATGATCTAGAGGGGCTTTTCTGAAAATTGCAGTCTACTGGAAATTAGATAAAATCGTAGATCTGGAAAAAAAAAGGAATTGGGCCACATCTCTGGCGGACTGGGCTGAACAGAGAGGAGGGGCTGTAGGGAGCTCACCCATTGGCCAAGCCCAGTCGGTGGAAGAGGAAGGCCAGTCAAAGGAGCGGCTGGGCCGGCGTGGGAGCTGGGCCTTGGCCGGTTGGGGAAGCTGGACCGGTTCGCTGGATCTGGTCCATGCGTGAGACGCTCCTGCGTTGACTCTTCCTGGAGCGCGGGTCGTGGAAGCAGACATGTTCGAGCGCCGGCGGCTGGGCGCGATGGACTCCGGTGATGCGAGAAGCAGAGGAGGCCAAGGCGCCAAGGCAGGGGCGTGTGCAGGGCCTTGGCGATGCAGAAGACCACGGCAACGGCGGCTACTGGCGCGGTGGCGGAGGGACGGGCGCGCTCGGGTGCGCGTGCAGAGGAGGCAGAGGTGCGGCACGGCGGGGCTTCGACCAAGGAGGCAGGGCGCGGTCAACGCACGGCGTCGTGCAAGCAGGGGAGGCGAGGGGCGATGCAGACAGCGGTCAACGGCTGCAGCGCGACGCGGCAGGAGCTCCGGTGAGGCGGCCTCGGCGGGGACCGGTCGGAACGGACTGGGACGGCAGACATAGGCGAGATGGTGGGGTCGGCAGGGCCCGGATCTGGCCGAAGGACGAGCTTGAGGCGGCTACGGTTGCCTGAAAATTCCATGGACACCAAGTCGGGCTCCCTGCACGAACAGACAGAGAGAGATAGAGGGATATGAGAAGGAGCAGAAGGGAGAGGAAGGAAGGTAAGGTAGGGCAGCGCGGTGATGCTTGAGCACCAGGCGAGGTAGGGAGGAGGCCGGCGGCATGACCTGCTGCTGCCGTTTTCACCGGCGACGTGGACGTGCGAGGCGGCGGCAGTGGACTTGGCGAAGCAGGGACAACCGAATCCAAGGCGGGGAGGCACGACGGGAAACAGGGTGGCTGGATCCGGGGCGAGGAAGCTCGAGTTCGTCCGGATCCGGCCGATCTTGGTGGCGGACGGTGCTAGCATGACGAGGACGCCTGCGAGCTTGCTCCGGGACGAGGCGGCCATGGTGGGGCATGCTCCTGTCGTCCTGAAGAAAAAGACAGAGGCCACGAGGTGAGGGAGAGAGAAGAAACAGGGGAAGGAGGGAGGCGACGGGGAGTTGCATCATCAGGGAGGCAGGAGGCTTCGGGCGCCGGGCATCCACGAGCGAGGAGGATGTGGTTGGCCCGCGCTGAAAACTAGGGAGATGGTCGGGTCGGCTGGATCGGGAGGGATCCCGAGGAAAACGGAGTGGCGGCGGCGGGCAAGGGAATGGATGGATGGGACAGCTTAGGGCTAGGGTTAGGTTCTTTATATAGTGGTTAGTTAGCTTAGGGTTTATTCGGTTCCTCCAATCGTAGTCGGGCGGTCGCGAATAAATAGGTTAGAGAGTCCAAATAAGAAAACGGTGATGTTTTATAGATGTTTGCGGATGATCTGAATGCAACGGTGATGAGTGAGCGGTTCGGGTTCGGGGCAGTTCGGACACGCACACGAGCGGTCAAGAGAGGTCAACGAGGACAAGGGCCTGACAAAATGACAACGGAGGCAAAGAGAGAAAGGGCAACTGCGAACGGCTATGAGTTTTTAGAAAACATGCGATGCAATGCTCATGATGACATGATGAATGTAACAAACAAATAAATACACGCGATGGCAGCGAAAAACATGGGAGGCGCCTGGAGCGTCGGTCTCGGGGCGTTACAACCGTCTTCAAAAAATTTCAGCTCGAAAGGAGGAGCCTAGGTGGTACTTGCTTTGCAAACCACCACACTTGACATAAATACGAATATTGAAGCTCGGCTCAAAATAATGAATGGATTGAGCTGGCATTTGGTGGAGGATGGTTATTTGGGCATAGGAAAGCACTGTAGAAAATGGATACTATTTGGACATGCCAAAGTGGTACTTCCTTCACAAACTGTTACTCTGAACAGAATAGGAAAATGAATATTTTTGAATTATGTTTGAACTAGGCAAGGAAGGTTTTTACATATTTGACGAAGATATGACCCAAAGAATTTATGAGATTTTTTTGGGAATTTTGGGAATGACAGAAATATAGGTTGCTTCACAACCTAGGGCAAAAACTGCCACATGGACATGACACATAGGCAAAACTGATGAGATGGCGCCTAGTCATCGCAACCCACCACAATTTACAAGGCTATGACCATCTATATTGGTCGTTAACAACTAGAAATAAGGCAGCGGACTAGCGCTGTTTGCTTTATGACCATTTCGTGTTAGGAAATTATGACCTTTCTGACCAAAATGGTCGCAATGGTTTAGGGTTTGGAGCCCCCCGAACAGCTTTTGACCAATTGGTCTCAAATGGTCATAAATCTATGACCAATTCTTCGAGGGTCACTGACAGCAGGTCGTAAGTTGACATATTTCTTGTAGTGTCTCCTCACGCCCTCACACAATGTGAGATGCCGTGATTCCACTATTGGTACCCTTGAAGGCGTCGACCGGACCTTTACAAACAAGATTGGGGCAATCTCCACAACTTAATTGGAGGCTCCCAACAACACCACGAAGCTTCACCACAATGGACTATGGCTCTGCGGTGACCTCAACCATCTAGGGTGCTCAAACACCCAAGAGTAACAAGATCCGCTAGGGATTAGTGGGGGGAATCAAATTTCTCTTGGATCGGGGCCTTCTCAAGCAATCCCGAGCAAGTCAACAGGTTTGATTGGCTAGGGAGAGAGATCGGGCAAAAATGGAGCTTGGAGCAACAATGGAGCTTTGGGGGGAAGAGGTCAGTCAACTTTGGAGAAGAAGATCCCTTATATAGAGGGGGAACAATCCAACTGTTACCCCCCTAAATAGCCCCGCAGAGGGCGGTACTACCGCAGGTGTGGGCGGTACTACCGCTGTGGCCAGCGGTACTACCGTTGTGGCCAGCGGTACTACCGCTTCCCCTTGCAGTATTGTTGTGCAGACAGGGAGGGCTAGCGAGAGAGCAGGAGTTGGACCCAGTGCGGTACTGCCGCGGTGGTAGGGCGGTACTACCTCTCATGAGCGGCACTACCGCTCCACTTCCGCTGCTTAGTGCCGCACAATCCGACACGAGAAGCGACCCCCTCGAGTCGACGCGGTAGGAGCCTGGTACTGCAGCGGTACTACGGCTGAGGACCCACCGGCGGTACTACCGCTGCCGAGTAGTACTGCCGCCTGTGACTCCTAAGCGGTACTACCATTGGGCACCGCGGTACTACCGCTGGGACCAAATCGAACTCAAAGAGAAAGGGAAAGAAACCTCCATCGAGGCGGGAAGGCTCGAAGGGTGTGAAAAGGATGTGTACGTGTTGATTCCACCCTAGCCTAACCACATCGGACCCCTCTTGATAGTACGGTGACTCCTACGACACAAGTCCACCAAAACTGAACCAAAAGGGCTACATCGTCTTCGCTTCAAACTCCGAGGGGAGGGAATCGTCCCGTGCCAAAGTATGAGTCTCTGAGATACTTAACGCACAATATTAGTCCGCAAAAGCATGGTCATCAATCACCAAAACACTTTAGGGATAAATATGCCCTTACAATCTCCCCCTTTTTGGTGGATTGATGACAATACGGGATTTGCACAAAAAGGAATAATATGACATAAGCAAACCCCACATCTCTAAAATATAGACAGGCTCCCCTAGATGTGTGCTATCTAGATAGGTACTTTGGACTTCACGGCACACATACTAGGATCAACACTCCCCCTAAATTTTATAGACCATGCATATCTTGCAATAGTAAGGCTAACACTAAGCAATAGTAAATAGAGACAAAGAAAATAGCACAGGATAACATAAGCTTAAAACGATGTGATAGAGTGCATATGTCTTACACCATATGATAGAAAGGTCTCACGAGCACAAACCAACCCAGAGCAAGCAAGGAACAACACTAGAAAAGAGTTTGCAAGAAAGACAGGCAAGGAAAACACAAAACGCCACACAAACACACGCTCGCAACTCGACAACGACAAATCCCTACACTCTCTCCCCCTTTGGCACCGATACACCAAAAGGGCAAAGAGCGAAGCTACGGCTCCAGGTGATAGCAAACTGAGGATCTCGAACATCAAAGCTTAGCCGGATTGTCTGCACCTCCGTCATCGGTCGGAAACTGCTTGGTGTCTGAATCGGTCCACGGGCAGTGCTGCTGAATCCACTCCTCCTCCTCGGTGATCTGGCCCTCAGAACTGCTGGCAACGGTCGCACCCAACTGACGCATGAGCTCCTTGTGACGGCTTCGGGCCTTCTTCTCAGAGACATGAGACAAGTATTGGCCATGAGACTCCATGCAGAAAAGTTTCTTCATCTTGCGCTTAATCTCCTTCGCCCAAGAGGGCTCCACTCCGGAGGGCTCATAGTCCTCATCATCATCGGCCTCAGCCTCGCCCTCGGGCTCCATGTCAGCAATAGTAGATGGACCCCCAGATTTAGGAGTCGGGATGCCCCAATTGTCCTTCTTCCTCAAACGCTTGATCTCATGAGAAACCAATTCTCCAATTTCCAGCATAACCTTGGGATAGACATGAGCCCGGACCTTCTCAATGAGCAAACCGGGCACTTGCGCTCAGAAACAGCCGATAGAAGTTCAGACCACATAACATGAGAAATGTCCAGGGACTCGCCAGTGTTCGCTTCCTTCTCATGCTGGCAGAAGAGAAGCATGTCCACGGGATAGGAGTGGACCATATCCAGATTCCAGATACGAGGGAAGAGAGTCTCACGGAAGACGCGATGAAGGATATCCATAAAGGCAGACAGCTCATAGGTTTCCTTCTTAGTCACAGGGTGAACCTTCACAGTACAGTAGGGCCAGAGGGCTTGCTTGTGAGTGGAGTTTGCATTGCGGTGAGGGCGGAAGCCGACAGGAGTCTCAAGCCCGTGATCTTCCACCTCAAGTAACTCCATGAAGGCCTTCCACTTGACAGAAAGCAACTTGCCATTTGTCATCCAAGTCAGAGTCCTTTCTTCATCAGTTCCAAGATGGACAGTAGCATAGAATTGAGCCACCAAATCTGCATCAAAGTCCTTGTTGAACTGCATGATTCTGAGAGTGTTCAGCTGAGAACACATCTGAAGGGCTTCGCCAAAGTACTTAGGGTCCTTTTCCATGGCATCCGTGTCGATGGAGCGAACATCAACATTCTTCTTGGCCTTGATCACATCAAAGTAGATGGCAAACTGAAAGCGGTTCCAGAACGGACGGTTGACCAAATTGGGTTCTTGGTCTTCCGCATAGGGGTTGCGGCGCCGCCTTTCCCAGAACTCCTTGGCAGTCAACTCAGTCGCAATCTTGCTCCTTGGCTTCGGCCTGTTGGCAGGTTTCTTCTGGAGTTGAGGCAGAGGTGGCGCACTTGAGGAAGCACCTCCTGTCTCAGAGGTGCGGTAGCGCTTTGATGTTGCACGTCCGGGGTTGACACGGCAGACTAGCTGCTCAGGATGTTCATCACCTGGAGCCAAACACACGAGCCAAAGAAACAACACGAAAAAAGAGCATAAGCCTCCAAACAAAGCAACAAGGATCGAAACGAGGTAGGGAAAAGATGGAATTGGGCATGCAGCAGTAGTACCGCGACCCAACCGCGGCAGTACCGCGCCAGGTGAGCGGTAGTACCGCTCTAGATGAGGAATGGCGGTTCCCTACTGCCGTGAACAGATCCGGCACTATCGGGGATACAAAATTCAAAAATAAACCTACCAAACCTTAATCCAACTGGCCTAGAAGCCCTCTCCATCCTACTAAAGCCTCGACTTAGCCAAAAAAACGAGAAGAACAATGCCTATTGCCCCTAACAACTAGATGCGAAAACTAGGCAAAGAGAGAACGGGAAAGGGGGCAATACCGGCATCCATGGCAAGAGGGCGTGGTGGGGATCGACTCCACCGGAGGATCTGGAGAGGGACGGCACAAGGACGGCGGCCGGCCGAAGCCCTCCCGCAGTGAGACGTCGCTGGAGCGACGAAGAGGATGGGTGAGTGGAGCGAATGGGTATGGGGGAGAAAAAACTCCCCCTGCCCCGACATAACCCCCCATCACCCGCCCCGCAGCGGTAGTACCGCTGGGATGGGCGGTAGTACCGCTTGACAATCATAGGCGGTACTACCGCACACCCAGCGGTAGTACTGCTCAGCCGCAAAAAGACTAGCCAACATAGCTAAGCTCAAGAAAAGAAACCAACCAAAAACGAGGACAAACACACACGCCAAAACCAGCACAAGGGAACGAGAAGCACACGCCTCTCCAAGAGAGGGCGGTCGCTGAGGCCACCTATGTTTGAGTCCAGAGGTATGGCGCCGCGAAGATTTTAACCTTGGTCCCATGACCAAAACTCATATTTGAAGCACAAGTACCATAAAAAATGGCTAATGTGAAAGATGTTGATTAGTTTATGCATAATGGGGGGAGGGAAAGTTTATTGAGAGAACAACACTCCCCCTATGTCCATGCCTACACCTAAACAAGACAACAAGTTGAGTATGGTGGGGTGTGCAAGGGTTCAAGCAACATTGCTCGAATCAATGATATTTAGCTCATGCCTTAACTCGCGAAATCTTGCTTCATCCAATGGCTTTGTGAAAATATCTGCAAGGTTATCATGAGTGTTGACGTAGTTGAGTTCGATCTCCCCTCGCCTAATGTGATCCCGGATGAAGTGATACCGAATCTCAATATGCTTCGTCTTGGAGTGTTGCACCGGGTTGAGAGAAATCTTGATGGCACTTTCATTGTCACACCAAAGAGGCACTTTGTCACAAGTGACACAGTAATCCTTTAAAGTTTGCCTCATCCAAAGAAGTTGTGCACAACAACTGCCGGCGGCCACATACTACGCTTCGATGGACGAGGGAGAGACACAACTTTGCTTCTTGGAAGACCAACTCACCAAAGAGCAACCACGAAATTGGCACCCTCCAGAAGTGGACTTCCTATCCACTTTGTCTCCCGCCCAATCGGAATCCCAATACCCTACAAGCTTCAAACTTGCTCCTCTTGGGTACCATAAGCCAAAGTTTGGGGTATGAGTCAAATATCGAAAGATTCGCTTGACCGCCACAAAGTGGCTTTCCTTAGGTGCGGCTTGAAACCGTGCACAAATTCCCACACTCAACATGATATCTGGTCTAGATGCACAAAGGTAAAGCAAGGATCCAATCATGGAGCGATATACCTTTTGATCCACCGCTTTACCATTGGGATCAATGTCAAGTTGGCACTTGGTGGGCATTGGAGTGGAGGCAGGCTTGACATCACTTAGATTTAATCTCTTGAGCATGTCTTGAGTGTATTTGGCTTGGTTGATGAAGGTTCCTTATCTTCTTTGCTTCACTTCGAACCCGAGAAAGAACTTCAACTCTCCCATGGAAGACAGCTTGAACTTTGTGGTCATGAGAGCGGCAAATTCCTCATTGAAAGCTTTGTTAGGGGAACCAACGATAATATCATCGACATATAGTTGGCACACAAACAACTCCCCTTTGACCTTCTTAGTAAAAAGAGTGGGGTCGATTAGCCCAACTTCAAATCCACGGTCTTGTAACAACTCGGTAAGGTGGTCATACCACGCACGTGGGGCTTGTTTAAGGCTGTAGAGTGCCTTATCGAGTTGATACACATGATCGGGAAAGTAGGGATCCTCGAACCAGGGAATTTGCTTGACATATACCAACTCATTAATAGGACCATTAAGGAAAGCACTTTTCACATCCATTTGTTGCAACTTAAAGTTGTGATGAGAAGCATAAGCAATCAAAAAATGAATGGATTCAAGGCGAGCAACGGGAGCAAAGGTTTCATCGTAGTCGATACCCTCGACTTGGGAGTAGCCTTATGCCACCAACATTGCCTTGTTGCGAAAAATGGTCCCATGAGCATCTTGCTTGCTCTTGAAGATCCACTTGGTTCCAATGACATTGTGGTTCCCCGTTGGCCTTGGCATCAATCTCCACACCTTGTAATACTCGAAGTTGTTGAGCTCTTCATGCATGGCATTGAGCCAATCCAGATCTTCGAGCGCCTCATAGACCTTTTGGGGTTCAACACAAGAGACAAACGCGTGATGTTCACAATAGTTTGCCAATTGTCTATGAGTGCTTACCCCCTTTTGAATGCTTCCAAGCACATTCTTCATAAGATGACCCTTGGTAGAGAGCTTGGATGCAATCTTGGCGGCACGACGCTCCAATTCCTCGTCGGAGGTGAGTTGAGGAGCGGTCACTTGATCATCTTGAGCGTCGTCTTGAGCTTGTTCTTGATCTTGAGCTTGCTCTTGATCTTGAACTTGCTCAGAGGAGAGAACTTGACCTTGGGCATCACATGGTGACTCGACACTGTCTTGAGGTTGATCTTGCCCTTGGTCATGTTCATGAGGTTGAGGGCCTTCACTTTGTTCTTCGGAAGCGTGTGGGCCTTGGGTTGGTGATGGCTACACTTGAGTGGAGCATTGTCCTTCTCCTTCGGACACAAGGGGTTCCTCAATGGGTAGTATAAACCCAACTCCCATTCTTCTTATGGCTTGAGGAGGAATTTCATCACCTACATCACAAGTGCCACTTTGCTCCACTTGGGAGCCGTTATTCTCATCAAACTCCATGTTACATGTCTCCTCAATAAGTCCCATGGACTTATTGAGGACACGGTAAGCATGAGAGTTTGTAGCATAACCAACAAATATGCCCTCGTAAGCTCTAGCCTCAAATTTAGACAAACGAACACCTTTCTTGAGAATGAAACACTTACACCCGAACACCCGAAAGTAATTGAGGTTGGGCTTGTTACCGGTGAGTATCTCATATGGAGTCTTGTTCAAGCCCTTGCGGAGGTAGAGCCGATTGGATGCATGACATGCGGTGTTGATGGCTTCGGCCCAAAAATTGTATGGAGACTTGAAATCCACCATCATGGTCCTTGCCGCATCCATCAACGTCCGGTTCTTCCTCTCTGCTACACCATTTTGTTGAGGGGTGTATGGTGCGGAATATTGATGCTTGATCCCCTCGTCACTAAGAAACTCATCCAAGGTGTAGTTCTTGAACTCGGTGCCGTTGTCGCTTCTTATAGTCAAGATCTTTGCATTGTGTTGACGTTGGGATTCATTGGCAAAGTCAATGACGGTTTGTTGGGTCTCACTCTTCCTCTTGAAAAAATATACCCATGTGCATCTTGAATAGTCATCCACAATCACCAAGCAATACTTTCTACCCCCAAGACTATCAAAGGATGGAGGCCCAAAGAGATCCAAGTGAAGGAGCTCCAAAGGCCTCTTCGAGTAAATGATAGTCGTGGGAGGGTGAGCCTTCTCATGTAGCTTTCCTTCGATAGAAGCACTGCAAGCACGATCTTTAGCAAAACTAACATTTGTTAGTCCATGAACATGGTCCCCCTTGAGAAGACTTTGCAAAGATCTCATATTGACATGGGCTAAACGGCGATGCCAAAGCCATCCCACATCAACTTTAGTCATTAGGCATGTCGCGGTCTTAGTGGGTCGCTCCAAAAAGTTAATCACATATAGACCATTCTTGACATGCCCAACTAAGGCTACTTTAAGAGTCTTGCTCCACAAGAGGGCCACGGTATCAATATCAAAGAAGGTGGCAAAGCCCATGATTGCAAGTTGACGAATGGAAAGTAAATTGTATGCAAGGGACTCAACAAGCATGACCTTATCGATCGTGAGATCATGAGAAATGACAACCTTGCGGAGTCCCGGTACCTTAGAAGATGAGTCATCACCCCACTCGACGCTGGTGGGCATAGATGGAATCTTGTGCACGTCCACCACCAAGTCCTTGCTTCCGGTCATATTATTTGTAGCTCCACTATTGAGCAACCATGATCCCCCACCAGAAGCAAACACCTACAAGAGATTAATGCTTGGTTTTAGGTACCCATTTTGTAATGGGTCCTTTGATGTTAGTGACAAGGGTCTTAGGAACCCAAATAGACCATTCAATGTACTCATAAGGAGAACCAACAAATTTGGCATAAACATGCCCATCACTAGCACGGCACAATATATAAGAAGGGTTAAAGTCGCCGGCTTTGTTGGAAGGGGTGTCATTGCCGTTCTTGACACCACCACCCTTCACATTGTTCTACTTCTCCTTGGAAGCACCCTCTCCCTCCTTCACAAAAGTTTTCTTGAGAGGGGGAGGTCATTTGGTCTTGTCATTCTTCTTCTTGTTCTTGGGCATGGGTGCGAACCCAATCCCTTCCTTGGCCACAACTTCCTTTTGATTGCTCAAAAGTTCATTGAGGTTCTTCTCACCTTGAATGCATGACACAAGGCCTTTCTCAAGTTGCTCTTTCAACTTAGCATTCTCCTCAACAAGATGCACATGCTCACAACAAGGGTTAGTAGCATTTGCATTATCAATTAACACCATATGAGTAAATGTAGCTTTCTCCTTGGTTAGTTTTACTTGGAGTTGATCATGAGACTCCTTGAGGCTAGCATGAGCACTGTCGGTGTCAAAACAGGCAGATCTCGGGTAGGGGGTCCCGAACTGTGCGTCTAGGTGGATGGTAACACGAGACGGGGGACACAGTGTTTTTACCCAGGTTCGGGCCCTCTCGATGGAGGTAAAACCTTACTCCTGCTTGATTGATCTTGATGATATGAGTATTACAAGAGTTGATCTACCACGAGATCGAAGAGGCTAAACCCTAGAAGCTAGCCTATGGTATGATTGTTGTTCTTGGTCCTATGGACTAAACCCTCTGGTTTATATAGACACCGGAGAGGGCTAGGGTTACACAGAGTCGGTTACAAGGAAGGAGATCTACATATTCGTACTGCCAAGCTTGCCTTCCACGCCAAGGAGAGTCCCATCTGGACACGGGACGAAGTCTTCAATCTTGTATCTTCATAGTCCAACAGTCCGGCCAAAGGATATAGTCCAGCCAAAGGATACCCCCTAATTCAGGACTCCTTCAGTAGCCCCTGAACCAGGCTTCAATGACGATGAGTACGGTGCGCAGATTGTCTTCGGCATTGCAAGGCGGGTTCCTCCTCCGAATACTTCATAGAAGATTTTGAACACGAGGATCATGTCCGGCTCTGCAAAACAAGTTCCACATACCACCGTAGAGAGAACAATATTTCCACAAATCTAATCTGCTGACGTTCCTCGTAGTGTGACATCACACCACAGCTAGGTCTTTATTCGAATCGTTTTTCATAACCAATCTCAGCGTGTTTCGCGAGGCGGTTTCCTTGGCAGGTCTTGTCGAAGCAGAGATTGTGTCCCCTTATTACGGGATTCCCATCAATACATACATGGGTAACCCAACCGCGCCATCAATTACGGCGCTTGGGGGATAAGCGAGTTTTACCAGGCTGGTGGGGGCGCATAGTTTCGTCCGCCCTTATAAAGGGGTAAGGGTTCACCTTTTTCTACCCACGCCTTCTTCCTCCTTGCTCATCCATTCTCGCGCACTCGAGCTCCAGCGCCCAAGTACGCATCCTTCTCCTCAGACCTCTCCAAACATGTCCGGAGCGGGAAGCAAGTGGATGGTCTCCTCCGTCACGGAGGGAGACGTTAAAAAGCTGAGGGGAGCCGAATAGCTGTCCGAGGATATCGCACACTGGCTCCCTGATGAGGGGTAGATCATCCCTACCCCCAGGCCCCATGAGAGGGTAGTATTCCTTACCCACTTCCCCTGCGGACTGGGATTTCCCCTCCACCCATTCGTCCGTGGGCTCATGTTCTATTACGGCCTGGATTTTCATGATCTGGCCCCGAACTTCATCCTCAACATCTCGGCGTTTATCATCGTGTGTGAGGCCTTCCTCCGCATCAAGCCCCACTTCGGCTTATGGCTGAAGACCTTCAACGTCAAACCGAAGGTGGTGGGCGGCCAGCAGGCGGAGTGCGGAGGCGCCATGGTGGGCAAAATTCCCAACGTCACATGGCTCGAGGGCTCATATGTGGAGACCATAAAGGGGTGGCAATCGGGGTGGTTCTACATCACTGAGCCGCGTGACACCAAATGGGCGGCGGCCCCCGAATTCCGATCAAGAATCCCCACGCGGCTCACCTCCTGGAAAGAGAAGGGCCTGCCCTGGGGTAATCCGGTAGAGCTGACCGGACTCCAAACCTGCATCCAAAACATGATAAATAGGAAGCTCAAGCCTGTCAACATAGTCCAGGTCATGCTCATCCGCCGGATCCTCCCGTGTCAACAACGGGCGTTCAATTTGTGGGAGTTTGACCCGGCCCAGCACCAGACTCTGAGCAAGCTCTTCGACACGACGCACAAGGACGTCTGGAAGGTGCTGTTTAAGAGTGCCGAGGTTCCCCCTCCCCTTACCGAGGATCGCGGACTCAGCGCGCAGCGCCAAGCCAGCGCGGTAAGCTCTTTTATTACTTATAGGGTATTCATTTTCCCCAGTATAATCATATGCGGGATCTAAGCTCCCATACTTTGACAGGAATGGCTAGAGACGGCCAAACAGATTGACTGCCTAGACCCTCTACCCGAAGACCCAGCAAACGCTCGCTTAGCGGAGATGCTGGTTCCGGCACCTTACGTGGTGCCAGAGAAGAAGGCCGAGAAGAAGGCCATGGGGACCAGGAAGGGTCTCCGGCTCTGGGTTATATCGGACCCATCGTCCGAACACTCCGAAGCACACTCCTCCCATGAAGACGAGGAGGAGGAATAAGAAGGTTCTCCCCCTCTAGCCGGGGGAGAAAAGAAAAGGAAGGCCGCCCCAACCGGTGGGGCCGAAGGGTCCAAGAAGGGAAGGACTCTCCTTCCGGACTGTTCCACCATCGCCGCCAACAGTGAAGACGAGTGGTTACCCAGGGCCAAGCCCCTGGCGAAGTCGTAAGTATTCGGATACTAGAGTAACTCATAGCATACTTTTGTCGCACTGCTTCCCCTAACGCCGAATATGATTATGCAGTCCGTTCCGAGCCCATATCGATGTATCCTTGTCGGGCGGTTCTTTGGATTCGTCAGATATGAATAGCGATTCACTTCCGACCGCCTCCTCTCCTCGCCCCACGGACAATGTCAAGGCATTGTCTCAAGGGGCACCGAACCGAGGCGAGGTAGTCCGGGAGGCGCCTCAAAGCGACCTTCCGGACTCCAGGCACAAAGGGAGCAAGACTCCCAAGGGCTCCACGTCCGGCCCGCAGCCAAACACTACTCCAGAACCTCCAGTGGTTCCGGACTCCGGTAGGCGGCCCCCTGTCAAGAGGGGCAAGCCGCCCGTGCCGGTGACCTCTGTCCATCCAGAGGCACCGGACAACCTGCTAGGAGCGCTTTGCGGCGCTTCCATCGACGAAGAGCACCGCACTATTATGAGTGTGGTGATCAAGAAGGTTCAGTCCGCCAAGAGCGGAATGACTGAAGCCTATGCCAGCCTTCTAACAGGCTTTGAGGTAAGTATTTAAAATATAGGAAAATATTACCTCATAGACAGTAGCCCCTGATGCTCTATTTGGTGTTCACAAAGAAAAGCTGAATAGAGGGTCAAATAATATCTGCAGGAGTCTAATACAAGTATGTCTATATGCGTATGCAGGCTTCGCTGCTGACCTCTGCCGCACTGACTGCGGAGGTCGCCGCACTGAAGCAGAACCTCGAGCGGTCCGAGAAAGAGCTCGGCCTTGCCAAGAGGCAACTCGAGGAGAACAAAGGTAAGTAATACCTTGTCTATATATATAAAAAAGGAGATGTGGTTGCAAAATGATAGGATCATCATGGATGTGCCAGGGGCCACGACCGAAGTGGCGACCCTGAAGCAAGCGATGTCCGAGGCTGAAAACAAAGTGGCCAAGGAGCGCACCGAGCAGGAGAAACAAGAGGCACGGGTGGGCAAGGTGCAGCAAGAGCTCCAGGCTCTTGTGAAGAAGCACGAGACTTTGGAGCTCGACTCGAAGACACGAGAGTCCGAGCTTGTCGTGGCCCTCGAGAGCACAAAGCATGCCAAGGCTGAAGCCCAAAAGGCCCTCCAGGAAATTGAGGCGATGAGGAAGATAGCGGCGGGTGAGGCATTCATTATGCAAAGCAAGCATGTGGAAGTAAATTACTTATTACTTACCCGAGTCCGGAGCTCTCCAGGAGCATTCGCAGATTTGCCCCGCAGCGTGTCGGATGCCGCAAAGTACTACCAGGCCGAGGAGGGAAGCTCGACGGAGAAGTTGTTCTGGTCTCAGTATACTGGGACCGAACACCCGAGGCTTTGAAATTGGTAAAATTGATTCTACTCTTTTTACTAAAAGGGTTAATGGAGAACTATTTGTGTGCCAAATTTATGTTGATGATATCATATTTGGTTCAACTAACCCTCATTTTAGTGAGAAGTTTGGAAAGCTAATGTCGGAGAAGTTTGAGATGTCTATGATGAGTGAACTCAAATTCTTTCTCGGTTTGCAAATCAAGCAAACTAAGGAAGGTACCTTTGTCTCTCAAACGAAGTACACTAAGGACTTATTCAAGAAGTTCAATATGCAAGAATGCAAAGGTATGACTACACCCATGCCTACTAGTGGACATCTTGATTTGACCAAAGATGGTGAACCGGTTGATCAAAAGGTTTATCGCTCTATGATTGGTTCATTGTTATATCTATGTGCCTCACGTCCCGATATTATGCTAAGTGTGTGCATGTGTGCACGATATCAAGCTGCTCCTAAAGAATGTCATCTTAAGGCTGTGAAAAGGATAGTGAGATACCTAATCCATACACCAAATTTTGGCATTTGGTATCCTAAGAGGTCCTCTTTTGATCTTGTTGGCTACTCCGAGTCGGACTATGCCGGGGACAAGGTTGATAGAAAGTCCACTTCGGGTACTTGTCAATTCCTTGGTAGATCTCTTGTGTCTTGGTCTTCCAAGAAATAAAACTCGGTATCCTTATCCACCGCCGAAGCGGAATACATTGCCGCTGGTTCATGTTGTGCTCAATTACTTTGGATGACCCAAACTCTTAAAGATTATGGGATATATGCGAAACATGTTCCATTGCTATGTGACAATGAAAGTGCTATTGAGATTGCTCACAATCCCGTGCAACATTCTCGAACTAAGCATATTGAAGTTCTTCATCATTTCATTCGAGATCATGTTGCCAAAGGGGACATTAACCTTAAGCATGTTCGCACCGATAAGCAATTGGCGGATATATTCACTAAACCACTTGATGAGAAAGTGTTTTGCAGGTTGAGAGGTGAATTGAACATCATTGATGCTTCAAACTTGGAGTAGGAACTCCATTTGATACATGCGGGGCATGAGCCTATGACTAATCCTCGATATTTCTCTTATGATGCTATTCATATGTCTTGGATATATTTGTACCTTTCATGTTATCTAACCCGTGTAGGTACTTGGTTGAATCTAAATCTATGAGATTGCGACTCACTCACATCTTGAGCAATCTCTACATCACCAAGTCTCTACACAATGGTGGTTGAAGACAAGGAAGCACGAAACCATTCAAACATATCCTTTGGAAAATTCTATGTTGAGTCTCATGATTGTCATTTTGGATACACAAGTGCTCTTCCTTGCAAAGCTAACCCATGTAGGTAGATGAACTCAAACTCCAAGTGGTGCTCCCAACTCTTGATGAACTACATCAACCTTGAGCAACCCACACAAGTTCAACTACATGATCAAGATCAACACCACCACCCAAGGTATGTTATTCCATCTTAGAGAAGCTTTACTCCAAGTCATGAGCCAAAGCAACTCGACAAGATGTGAATACATCAAGATGCTTAAACAAAAAATGGTAACCCCATTTTAAGCTTAAACGATGAGTATGACCTATGATCAAGTGATCTCACTTGACTCCTAAGTCAATATACTCTAACATAGGTGAATTTGTCGCCGACCATCTCTAGATGAAGTTCTCTTGTGTTCTTTTCTGTGTTGTTGCATTTGTCTCTTGCATATTTGTTTCCCCTTTCAATCAAACACACAAAAAAAGAAAAAAAAACTTCATCTAGATCTTTTAGTTTCTTTGCTTTGCTTTTTTTTCTGCATTTTCTGCATCCAATTCATTGCAAATCTTTCAGTTAATTCCTTGCAAATCCTTGTGAGATCTTACTTGTCTAGTGAGCTGAGGTGACAAGTGGTTTCACTCTGATGAACTCGGTCACACCGGTTTGTTTTCTTCGGCTCAACCGAAACCTTTCGGTGCAACCGAAGCACACAACTCGGAGTCACCGATTCCACCACAGGAAAACCAACTTGCCACTTATTCCTGATTTCTGTTTGCTCCAGGTCCACTTAATGATTCTTGTCCTCTACCAGCATCATATTAGACATGCTGCTTTGCTCTGTGACTCGAGGACCAACCATTTTGTATCACATGTCCAGAAGAGCCCTTCTTGGAAATTGATGTCAAAGGGGGAGAGAGAGATCACATCAAAGCTTAATCCTTCCTATAGGGGAAAAGGAGAGAATACTTAGGGGGGAGAGTTTCTCAACAAGGAGAAAGTAATATCATCAAAGACCCCAGATGCTTGGTGTTCAAGAGGAGAGATGTCGCATGTCTTTAAGAGGGGAAAGACATGTTTGGTTGCTTGCTTTAGCTCAAGCTCTGTTGTTTCTTTTTTATTGCTCTGATTTTCTGTTCCCTATCTTCTCCCAATATCCCATGCAGATTTAGGGGGAGCAAGACATCTAAGGGAAGGAAATCTCTGATTTTATTGCATATCTTTACCTTTGGGGACATGTTTATATCCAATGTGGTACTTAGTACTCACTCTACATGGCATCCCAGTCTTGGTTCTCTTGTGGTTTCTCTTGTTTGCTCTGGTCAGTAGGTGTATCTATGTTATTTAACCTTGTTTGCGCAGGTTCATCCCATCCTAAGCCAACTCAAGACCACAAGGTAAGTATATGCATCACAGTCATGTGAATGAGAAGTTCTTGCTGATGTACATACTGTTTGAAAGAAGGACTCATGAGCATGAAGGTACATTTCTCATATTCACATCATTTGCTCTGATGCATATAGCCAAGATACATGTAACATTGCTTACTCTGTCATGTTTACGCATTCACATGCTCCTATATTCAATATTCACATGATTGCATACATGTAGGGGGAGCCTATGAATGTTACATGTCTTTCCAAAGCTTTACTTGTTATTCTCTATATCTTTATCTAAAGCTTTGATGTATGTTGTCATCAATTACCAAAAAGCGGGAGATTGAAAGCACAAGTGCTCCCTGGGTGGTTTTGGTAATTAATGTCAACATATCTCTTGTTGGACTAACACTTTTACCTAGTATGTTTAAGATAAGTTCAACAATGGAGTGGCATGAACTAGAGGATGTGGAACCCCTTCAAGATGCTAAGGACAAAGGATTGGCTCAAGCTTCAAGATCAAGACTCTACATTTTCTATTTTAGTGATCCAAGATCACATTGAGTCTATAGGAAAAGCCAATACTATCAAGAGGGGATGAGGTGTTGCTTAATGGCTTGCTTGCTCAAAGTGCTTAGTGATATGCTCCAAAACCCTCAACTACCTTCCCACATCCACATATGACCTAAACCAAAAGTCAAACTCGGCCCCACCGATTCTTTCTATCCGGCGCCACCGAGTTTCAAATGTCATAGCCACTGCCACAAACCCTAGCAAATCGGTTTCACCGATAGGGATCTCGGTCTCACCGAGATGGGATTGTAATCTATCTGTGTATGTCCATTACCAAAATCGGTCTCACCGAGTTTGAGCAATCGGTACTACCGAGATTACAATGCAAACCCTCTGGTTTGCTTATTACCAAAATCGGTCCCACCGAGTTTGCGTAACCGGTCTCACCGAGTTTGCCTGACCAACTCTCTGGTTAGCTTATTACCAAAATCGGTCCCACCGAGTTTGTGTAATCGGTCACACCGAGATTATGTTATGCCCTAACCCTAACCATATCGGTCCCACCGAGTTGCATCTCAGTCCCACCGAAAATCCTAACGGTCACTAGGTTTGCTGAATCGGTCCAACCGAGTTTAACCATTCGGTCCCACCGAGTTTGGCAAATTGTGTGTAATGGTTAGATTTTGTGTGGAGGCTGTATATACCCCTCCACCCACTCTTTATTCGTGGAGAGAGCCATCAGAACATACCTACACTTCCAATACACATTTTCTGAGAGAGAACCACCTACACTTGTGTTGAGGTCAAGATATTCCGTTCCTACCATATGAATTTTGATCTCTAGCCTTCCCCAAGTTGCTTTCCACTCAAATCTTCTTTCCACCAAATCCAAATCCCGTGAGAGAGAGTTGAGTGTTGGGGAGACTATCATTTGAAGCACAAGAGCAAGGAGTTCATCATCAACACACCATTTGTTACTTCATGGAGAGTGGTGTCTCCTAGATTGGCTAGGTGTCACTTGGGAGCCTCCGACGAGATTGTGGAGTTGAACCAAGGAGTTTGTAAGGGCAAGGAGATCGCCTACTTCGTGAAGATCTACCGCTAGTGAGGCAAGTCCTTCGTGGGCGACGGCCGTGATGGAATAGACAAGGTTGCTTCTTCGTGGAACCTTCGTGGGTGGAGCCCTCCGTGGACTCGCGCAACCGTTACCCTCCGTGGGTTGAAGTCTGCATCAACGTGGATGTACGACAGCACCACCTATCGGAACCACGACAAAAACATCCATGTCTCCAATTGCGTTTGAATACTCCAGACCCTTCCCTTTACATTCTTGCAAGTTGCATGCTTTACTTTCCGTTGCTCATATACTCATTGCATGCTTGCTTGATATGTATTGTGTTTGTTAAACTTGTGCTTAAACTCCACTTAAACTTAAGAATATTAAAAACTGCAACTTTTTGCACTTAGTGTCTAATCACCCCCCCCCCCTCTAGACACCTCTTCTCGATCCTTTCAATTGGTATCAGAGCTTTGGTCTCCATTGCCTTGGTTTAAACACCTTTGGAGGAAGATGGATGTGTCTACTTTGGGGAATCTTAGACATAGAGTGCCTATTCTTGATGGAGAGTATTTTCATGAGTGGAAAAATGAAATGCTTGAGATTTTCAATGAATATCATTTGAACAAGTACATTACTAGCCCTTGTGCACCTCATGTTGATTCTTTGCACCCTACCCTAGATGAAGATCTTGACATGATTCGCAATCTTAGAACCACCAATCTTATCATAAGAGGATTGCCCAAAAAAATGATTGCTAGTTTGCCTACTCTTGTTTGTGCCTATACTATATGGAAATTTCTTGAGGAACGATTTCCGGATTATTCCTTGAAAAATTTAGACGAAATTCTCCATAAATCTATTGCTTTGAGTAAGATGAACTCTAGTGATCCTAGCTTTGGTGATTGTCTATCTGAGCTTACCAATCTCATGCGTGCTAAAGGAAATGTTGGAATCATTAGCGATATCATATCCGAAGCTATTAGAATTCATAAAGGTAACCTTTGTGATGATCATTTATCTAATGAATTACCCTCTCTAGGAATTGATTAATCACACGATGTTGAACATGGATACTATGATGAAGATGCTGATAGTGACTATGATCTTGATGATGCGATGAGACACTTTGGTCTTATGGCAAATCTTCGTGGCTACATGGCTGGAGGAAAGGAATGGGTCCTTGATAGTGGATGTACTGATCATATGACCGGAGATAAAGACATGTTCTATGAGCTTGCTAGAAACGACGGCCCTCGAAAGTATGTCACTTTTGGTGATAATTCAAAGGGTAAGGTGGTTGGCCTTGGTAAGGTGGCCATCTCACATGATAGCTCCATACAAAATGTCATGCTCGTTGAATCCCTTGGATACAATTTACTTTCAGTTTCTAGACTTGCGGATTTCGGTTTCAATGTCTTATTCACTGAAGTAGATTGCCAAGTGTTTCGTAGAGATAATCATAAAATGGTCTTTACCGGTATACGTAGAGGAGATCTTTACATTGTTGATTTCACTGAAAAGGCTCAACCTAGAACTTGCTTAATTACCAAATCTTCTAAATGCTGGTTGTGGCATAGAAGACTAGGTCATGTTTGTATGCAAAATCTTGATAAGCTTATTAAAGGTGATCATATCCTTGGAATAAAAGATGTCATATTTGACAAGGATAGACTTTGTAGTGCTTGTCAAGCAGGAAAACAAGTTGGAGGAAGTCACCGCGCGAAGAACATCATGACCACAAGAAGACCACTCAAGCTACTTCACATGGATCTCTTTGGTCCAAATGCCTACAAGAGTCTCGGTGGTAACTCATTTGGTCTAGCCATAGTTGATGATTTTTCAAGATTTACGTGGGTGTTCTTTCTTGATGACAAATTGCAGGTCCAAAAGATCTTCAAAAACTTTGCTAGGAAGGCTCAAAATCAGTTTGACGTGAAGATCAAGAAGGTTCGGAGCGACAACGGAACGGAGTTCAAGAACGCAAATGTGGACACCTTTCTAGACGAAGAAGGGATTTCACACGAGTTCTCGGCTACATACACACCTCAACAAATGGAGTTGTTGAAAGGAAGAACCGGACTCTTATAGAGATGGCAAGAATGATGCTTGATGAGTACAAAACGCCAAAGCACTTTTGGGCGGAAGCGGTTGAGACCTTGTCATGCAACAAATCGCTTGTATCTTCACAAGCTACTCGGCAAGATGGCATACGAGCTCCTCACCGGTAACAAACCCCAAGTTGGATACTTTCGAGTATTCGGCTCAAAGTGCTACATTCTTGATAAGCATCGTCATTCTAAATTTTCTCCTAAATCTCATGAAGTTTTCCTACTTGGTTATGGCTCAAACTCTCACACTTACCGTGTCTACAACAATTTCACCCGAAAGGTTGAAGAGACGATACATGTGAAGTTTGATGAATCTAACGGCTCGCAAGTAGAGCAATTGCCAATTGATGTAGGAGACAAAGACCCTTCGGAAGCAATTCAAGACTTGTCCATCGGCAAGATTCGTCCAACGGAAGTGAAGGAGAGTACCTCATCCGTCCAAGTGGAAGCTTCTACCTCATGCCAAGGTGAACCAAGAGTTGATACGGAAGCATCCACAAGTGGGACACGCCAAGATGAAGAAAACGAGGAAGTACACCAAGATGAACATCAACAACCTCCTTCTCCACCACGACAAGAGAACAACAACGTCAACAATGAAGAAGGCCAAGAAGAAGCACAAGATGAAGAGGATGTTCCACCCCGACCCAAGCAAAAGCTTTCACGAGTTCGAGCAAGAATTGCCAAAGATCATCCCGTCGAGCAAATCTACAATGATATCCAAACCGGGAGAATCACTCGCTCTAAAACTCGTTTAGCTAAATCATGCTCATCCTGACCATGCGGCGCACTCGGCAGGGGCTCGAATCCGTTGAAGATCAAGTCTCCACGGATGTCGGCCGTGTAGTTTAAGCTTCCAAACCTGACCTGGTGGCCAGGGGCGTAACTCTCGATCTGCTCCATGATACGTCTCCAACGTATCTATAATTTTTGATTGCTCCATGCTATATTATCTACTGTTTTAGGCAATATTGGGCTTTATTATCCACTTTTATATTACTTTTGGGACTAACCTATTAACCGGAGGCCCAGCCCAGATTTGTTGTTTTATGCCTATTTCAGTGTTTCGAGGAAAAGGAATATCAGACGGAGTCAAAACGGAACGAAATCAACTGGAGAAGTTATTTTTGGAAGGAAAGCCACCGGATAGACTGGGACTCTACGTCAGAAGATACGGGAGCTGGCCACGAGGGTGGGGGCGCGCCCACCCCCTAGGGTGCGCCCCCTGCCTCGTGGGCCCCCTGCAACTCCACCGACGTACCCCCTGCACCCATATATACCTACGTATCCTAAAACTTCCAAAACAGAGATTAGATCTGGAGTTCCGCCGTCGCAAGCCTCTGTAGCCACCAAATACCTCTCGGGACCCTGTTCCGGCACCCTGCCGAAGGGGGTAACCCTCACCGGTGGCCATCTTCATCATCCCGGTGCTCTCCATGACGAGGAGGGAGTAGTTCACCCTCGGGGCTGAGGGTATGTACCAGTAGCTATGTGTTTGATCGATCTCTCTCTCTCTCTCTCTCTCTCTCTCTCTCTCTCTCTCTCGTGTTCTTGATTTGGCACGATCTTGATGTACCGCGACCTTTGCTATTATAGTTGGATCTTATGTTTCTTCTGCCCCTCTTCTCTCTTGTAATGGATTGAGTTTTCCCTTTGAAGTAATCTTATCGGATTGAGTCTTTAAAGATTTGAGAACACTTGATGTATGTCTTGCCGTGCTTATCTGTGGTGACAATGGGATATCACGTGCCACTTGATGTATGTTTTGGTGATCAACTTGCGGGTTCCGCCCATGAACCTATGCATAGGGGTTGGCACACGTTTTCGTCGTGATTCTCCGGTAGAAACTTTGGGCACTCTTTGAAGTACTTTGTGTTGGATTGAATAGATGAATCTTAGATTGTGTGATGCATATCGTATAATCATACCCACGGATACTTGAGGTGACATTGGAGTATCTAGGTGACATTAGGGTTTTGGTTGATTTGTATCTTAATGTGTTATTCTAGTACAAACTCTAGGGTTGTTTGTGACACTTATAGGAATAGCCCAACGGATTGATTGGAAAGAATAACTTTGAGGTGGTTTCGTACCCTACCATAATCTCTTCGTTTGTTCTCGCTATTAGTGTCTTTGGAGTGACTCTTTGTTGCATGTTGAGGTATAGTTATATGATCCAACTATGTTATTATTGTTGAGAGGACTTAAACTAGTGAAAGTATGAACCCTAGGCCTTGTTTCCTATCATTGCAATACCGTTTACGCTCACTTTTACCGCTTGCTACCTTGCTGTTTTTATATTTTCAGTTTACAAGAACCTTTATCTACCATCCATATTGCACTTGTATCATCATCTCTTCGCCGAACTAGTGCACCTATACAATTTACCATTGTATTGGGTGTGTTGGGGACACAAGAGACTCTTTGTTATTTGGTTGCAGGGTTGCTTGAGAGAGACCATCTTCATCCTACGCCTCCCACGGATTGATAAACCTTATGTCATCCACTTGAGGGAAATTTGCTACTGTCCTACAAACCTCTGCACTTGGAGGCCCAACAACGTCTACAAGAAGAAGGTTGTGTAGTAGACATCATTCCAGATGGCCAAGCGAGTTGGCCCGCAATGCGAAATGTTGGAGAACGTTGCAGAAAACAAAAAAAATTCCTACGTTCCACCAAGATCAATCTATGGAGTCAACTAGCAACGAGAGGAGAGTGCATCTACATACCCTTGTAGATCGCGAGTGGAAGCGTTCAAGAGAATGGGGATGATGGAGTCGTACTCGCCGTGATCCAAATCACCGATGACCAAGTGCCGAACGTACGGCACCTCCGCATTCAACACACGTACGGAGCGGAAGACGTCTCCTCCTTCTTGATCCAACAAGGGGGAAGGAGAGGTTGATGAAGATCCAGCAGCACGATGGCGTGGTGGTGGATGCAGCAGTGATCGCAGCAGGGCTTCGCCGAGCTTCTGCGAGAGGGAGAGGTGTAGCAGGGGAGAGGGAGGCGCCAAGACTTGGGTGCGGCTGCCCTCCCTCCCCCCCCCTTTATATAGGCCCCCTAGGGGGGCGCCGGCCCTAGGAGATGGGATCTCCTAGGGGGGCGCCAGCCAAGGGGGAGACTTGCCCCCCAAGGCAAGTGGAGGCGCCCCCCACCCTAGGGTTTCCAACCCTAGGCGCAGGGGGGCCTAGGGGGGCGCACCAGCCCACCAGGGGCTGGTTCCCCTCCCCACTTCAGCCCATAGGGCCCTCCGGGATGGGTGGCCCCACCCGGTGGACCCCCGGGACCCATCCGGTGGTCCCAGTACAATACCGGTGACCCCGAATCCTTCCCGATGGCCGAAACTGCACTTCCTATATATAATTCTTCACCTCCGGACCATTCCGGAACTCCTCGTGACGTCCTGGATCTCATCCAGGACTCCGAACAACTTTCAGATTACTGCATACTCATATCTCTACAACCCTAGCGTCATCAAACCTTAAGTGTGTAGACCCTTCGGGTTCGAGAGACATGCAGACATGACCGAGACGACTCTTCGGTCAATAACCAACAGCGGGATCTGGATACCCATGTTGGCTCCCACATGCTCCATGATGATCTCATCGGATGAACCACGATGTCGAGGATTCAAGTAATCCCGTATACAATTCCCTTTGTCAATCGGTACGTTACTTGCCCGAGATTCGATCGTCGGTATCCCAATACCTCGTTCAATCTCGTTACCGGCAAGTCACTTTACTCGCACTATAATGCATGATCCCGTGACCAACCACTTGGTCACATTGAGCTCATTATGATGATGCATTACCGAGTGGGCCCAGAGATACCTCTCCGTCATACGGAGTGAGAAATCCCAGTCTCGATCCGTGTTAACCCAACAGATGCTTTCAGGGATGCCTGTAGTATACCTTTATAGTCACCCAGCTACGTTGTGACGTTTGGCACACCCAAAGCACTCCTACGGCATCCGGGAGTTACACGATGTCATGGTCTAAGGAAATGATACTTAACATTGGAAAAGCTCTAGCAAACGAACTACACGATCTTGTGCTATGCTTAGGATTGGGTCTTGTCCATCACAACATTCTCCTAATGATGTGATCCCGTTATCAATGACATCCAATATCCATAGTCAGGAAACCATGACTATCTGTTGATCAACGAGCTAGTCAACTAGAGGCTCACTAGGGACATGTTGTGGTCTATGTATTCACACATGTATTACGATTTCCGGATAACACAATTATAGCATGAACAATAGAAAATTATCATGAACAAGGAAATATAATAATGATCATTTTCTTATTGCCTCTAGGGCATATTTCCAACAGTCTCCCACTTGCACTCGAGTCAATAATCTAGTTACATTGTGATGAATCGAACACCCATAGAGTTCTGGTGTTGATCATGTTTTGCTCGCGGAAGAGGTTTAGTCAACGGATCTGCGACATTCAGATCCGTGTGCACTTTACAAATATCTATGTCTCCATCTTGAACATTTTCACGAATGAAGTTGAAGCGACGCTTGATGTGCCTGGTCTTCTTGTGAAACCTGGGCTCCTTGGCAAGTGCAATAGCTCCAGTGTTGTTACAGAAGAGAGCGATTGGCCCCGACGCATTGGGTATGACTCCTAGGTCGGTGATGAACTCCTTCATCCATATTGCTTCATGCGCTGCCTCCGAGGCTGCCATGTACTCCGCTTCACATGTAGATCCCGCCATGACGCATTGCTTGCAACTGCACCAGCTTACTGCCCCACCATTCAAAATAAACACGTATCTGGTTTGTGACTTGGAGTCATCCAGATCTGTGTCGAAGCTAGCGTCGACGTAACCCTTTACGACGAGCTCTTCGTCACCTCCATATACGAGAAACATGTCCTTAGTCCTTTTCAGGTACTTCAGGATATTCTTGACCGCTGTCCAGTGTTCCATGCCGGGATTACTTTGGTATCTTCCTACCAAACTTACGGCAAGGTTTACATCAGGTCTGGTACACAGCATGGCGTACATGATAGACCCTATGGCTGAGGCATAGGGGACGACACTCATCTTTTCTCTATCTTCTGTTGTGGTCGGACATTGAGCTGAGCTCAATTTCACACCTTGCAACACAGGCAAGAACCCCTTCTTGGACTGATCCATATTGAACTTCTTCAATATCTTTTCAAGGTATGTTCTTTGTGAAAGACCTATGAGGCGTCTTGATCTATCTCTATAGATCTTGATGCATAGTATATAAGCAGCTTCTCCAAGGTCCTTCATTGAAAAACACTTATTCAAATAGGCCTTAATGCTGTCCAAAAGTTCTATATCATTTCCCATCAAAAGTATGTCATCCACATATAATATGAGAAATGCTACAAAGCTCCCACTCACTTTCTTGTAAACGCAGGCTTCTCCATAAGTCAGCATAAACCCAAACGCTTTGATCATTTCATCAAAGCGAATGTTCCAACTCCGAGATGCTTGCACCAGCCCATAAATGGAGCGCTGGAGCTTGCATACCTTGTTAACATTCTGAGGATCGACAAAACCTTCCGGCTGCATCATATACAATTCTTCCTTAAGAAAGCCATTTAGGAATGCTGTTTTGACGTCCATTTGCCATATCTCATAATCATAGTATGCGGCAATTGCTAACAAGATTCGGATGGACTTCAGCTTCGCTACGGGTGAGAAGGTCTCATCGTAGTCAACCCCTTGAACTTGTCGATAACCCTTAGCGACAAGTCGAGCCTTATAGATGGTTACATTACCATCCGCATTCGTCTTCTTCTTAAAGATCCATTTATTCTCTATCGCTCGCCGATCATCGGGCAAGTCTGTCAAAGTCCATACTTTGTTTTCATACATGGATCCTATCTCGGATTGCATGGCTTCAAGCCATTTGTTGGAATTTGGGCCCGCCATTGTTTCTTCATAGTTCGAAGGTTCACCGTTGTCTAACAACATGATTTCCAGGACAGGGTTGGCGTACCACTCTGGTGCAGAACGTGTCCTTGTGGACCTACGAAGTTCTGTAGCAACTTGATCTGAAGTTTCATGATCATCATCATTAACCTCCTCTCTAGTTAGTGGAGGCACCACAGAAACATTTTCTTGATCTGCGCTACCCTCCGGTTCAAGAGGTAATACTTCAACAAGTTCCACTTTCCTCCCACTCACTTCTTTCGAGAGAAACTCTTTCTCTAGAAAGGACCCGTTCTTGGCAACAAAGATCTTGCCTTCAGATCTTAGGTAGAAGGTATACCCAATGGTTTCCTTAGGGTATCCTATGAAGACGCATTTTTCCGACTTGGGTTCGAGCTTTTCAGGTTGAAGTTTCTTGACATAAGCATCGCATCCCCAAACTTTTAGAAACGATAGCTTAGGTTTCTTCCCAAACCATAATTCATACGGTGTCGTCTCAACGGATTTAGATGGTGCCCTATTTAAAGTGAATGTAGCTGTCTCTAGAGCGTATCCCCAAAATGATAGCGGTAAATCAGTGAGTGACATCATAGATCGCACCATATCCAATAGAGTGCGATTACGACATTCGGACACACCGTTACGTTGAGGTGTTCCAGGCGGCGTGAGTTGTGAAACGATTCCACATTTCCTTAAGTGCGTACCAAATTCGTGACTTAAATATTCTCCCCCATGATCTGATCGTAAGAACTTGGTTTTTCTGTCACGTTGATTCTCAACCTCACTCTGAAATTCCTTGAACTTTTCAAAGGTCTCAGACTTGTGTTTCATTAAGTAGACATACCCATATCTACTCAAGTCATCAGTGAGAGTGAGAACATAACGATAGCCACCGCGAGCCTCAACACTCATTGGACCGCACACATCAGTATGTATGATTTCCAATAAGTTGGTTGCTCGCTCCATTGTTCCGGAGAACGGAGTCTTGGTCATCTTCCCCATGAGGCATGGTTCGCACGTGTCAAATGATTCGAAATCAAGAGACTCCAAAAGTCCATCTGTATGGAGCTTCTTCATGCGTTTGACACATATGTGACCAAGGCGGTAGTGCCACAAGTATGTGGGACTATCATTATCAACCTTACATCTTTTGGTATTCACACTATGAATATGTGTAACATTACGTTCGAGATTCACTAAGAATAAACCATTCACCAGCGGGGCATGACCATAAAACATATCTCTCATATAAATAGAACAACCATTATTCTCGGATTTAAATGAGTAGCCATCTCGCATTAAACGAGATCCAGATACAATGTTCATGCTCAAAGCTGGCACTAAATAACAATTATTGAGGTTTAAAACTAATCTCGTAGGTAAACGTAGAGGTAGCGTGCCGACGGCGATCACATCGACCTTGGAACCATTCCCGACGCGCATCGTCACCTCGTCCTTCGCCAGTCTCCGTTTATTCCGCAGCTCCTGTTTTGAGTTACAAATATGAGCAACCGCACCGGTATCAAATACCCAGGAGCTACTACGAGTACTGGTAATGTACACATCAGTTACATGTATATCATATATACCTTTAGTGTTGCCAGCCTTCTTGTCTGCTAAGTATTTGGGGCAGTTCCGCTTCCAGTGTCCCTTTCCCTTGCAATAAAATCACTCAGTTTCAGACTTGGGCCCATTCTATGGCTTCTTCCCGGTAACTGGCTTACCGGGCGCGGCAACTTCCTTGCCGTCCTTCTTGAAGTTCATCTTACCCTTGCCTTTCTTGAACTTAGTGGTTTTATTCACCATCGACACTTGATGTTCCTTTTTGATTTCTACCTCTGCTGATTTCAGCATTGAATACACCTCAGGAATGGTCTTTTCCATCCCCTGCATATTGTAGTTCATCACAAAGCTCTTGTAGCTAGGTGGGAGCGACTGAAGGATTCTGTCAATGACCGCCTCGTCCGGGAGGTTAATGTCCAGCTAGGACAAGCGGTTGTGCAACCCAGACATTTTGAGTATGTGCTCACTGACAGAACTATTTTCCTCCATTTTACAACTGTAGAACTTGTCGGAGACTTCATATCTCTCAACCCAGGCATGAGCTTGGAAAACCATTTTCAGCTCTTCGAACATCTCATATGCTCCGTGTTGCTCAAAACGCTTTTGGAGCCCCGGTTCTAAGTTGTAAAGCATGCCGCATTGAACGAGGGAGTAATCATCAGCATGCTGCTGCCAAGCATTCATAACGTCTTGGTTCTCTGGGATGGGTGCTTCACCTAGCGGTGCTTCTAGGACATATTGTTTCCTGGCAGCTATGAGGATGATCCTCAGGTTCCGGACCCAGTCCGTATAGTTGCTGCCATCATCTTTCAGCTTGGTTTTATCTAGGAACGCGTTGAAGTTGAGGTTGACATTAGCGTGGGCCATTTGATCTACAAGACATATTGCAAAGTTTATTTAGACTAAGTTCATGATAATTAAGTTCATCTAATCAAATTATATAATGAACTACCACTCAGATTAGACATCCCTCTCGTCATCTAAGTGATACATGATCCGACTTGACTAGACCGTGTCCGATCATCACGTGAGACGGACTAGTCATCATCGGTGAACATCTCCATGTTGCTCGTATCTTCCATACGACTCATGTTCAACCTTTCGGTCTCTTGTGTTCCGAGGCCATGTCTGTACATGCTAGGCTCGTCAAGTCAACCTAAGTGTTTTGCATGTGTAAATCTGGCTTACACCCGTTGTATGTGAACGTTGGAATCTATCACACCCGATCATCACGTGGTGCTTCGAGACAACGAACTTTAGCAACGGTGCACAGTTAGGGGGAACACTTTCTTGAAATTATTATGAGGGATCGTCTTATTTACTACCGTCGTACTAAGCAAATAAGAAACAAAACATGATAAACATCACATGCAATCAAATAGTGACATGATATGGCCAATATCATATTGCTCCTTTGATCTCCATCTTCGGGGTGCCATGATCATCTTCGTCACCGGCATGACACCATGATCTCCATCATCGTGTCTTCATGAAGTTGTCATGTCAACTATTACTTCTACTACTATGGCTAACGCTTTAGCAATAAAGTAAAGTAATTACATGACGTTTATGTTGACACGCAGGTCATAAATAAATTAAGACAACTCCTATGGCTCCTGCCGGTTGTTATACTCCTCGACATGCAAGTCGTAATTCCTATTACAATAACATGATCATCTCATACATCACATATGTCATTCATCACAACTTTTGGCCATATCACATCACAAAGCACTTGCTGCAAAAACAAGTTAGACGTCCTCTAATTGTTGTTGCATGTTTTACGTGGCTGCAATAGGGTTCTAGCAAGAACGCTTTCTTACCTACGTAAAAGCCACAACGTGATTTTCCAACTTCTATTTACCCTTCATAAGGACCCTTTTCATCGAATCCGCTCCAACTAAAGTGGGAGAGACAGACACTTGCTAGCCACCTTATGCAACTAGTGCATGTGAGTCGGTGGAACCTGTCTCACGTAAGCGTACGTGTAAGGTCGGTCCGGGCCGCTTCATCCCACAATACCGCTGAAGAAAAATAAGACTAGTAGCGGCAAGAAAGTTGGCAACATCTACGCCCACAACAAATTTGTGTTCTACTCATGCAAACAGAACTACGCATAGACCTAGCTCATGATGCCACTGTTGGAGAACGTTGCAGAAAATAAAAAAAATTCCTACATTCCACCAAGATCAATCTATGGAGTCAACTAGCAATGAGAGGAGAGTGCATCTACATACCCTTGTAGATCGCGAGCGGAAGCGTTCAAGAGAACGGGGATGATGGAGTCGTACTTGCCGTGATCCAAATCACCGATGACCAAGTGCCGAACGGACGGCACCTCCGCGTTCAACACACGTACGGAGCAGAAGACGTCTCCTCCTTCTTGATCCAGCAAGGGGGAAGGAGAGGTTGATGAAGATCCAGCAGCACGATGGCGTGGTGGTGAATGCAGAAGTGATCGCAGCAGGGCTTCGCCGAGCTTCTACGAGAGGGAGAGGTGTAGCAGGGGAGAGGGAGGCGCCAAGACTTGGGTGCGGCTGCCCTCCCTCCCCCCCTTTTTATATAGGCCCCCTAGGGGGGGCACCGGCCCTAGGAGATGGGATCTCCTAAGGGGGCGGCGGCCAAGGGGGAGACTTGCCCCCCAAGGCAAGTGGAGGCGCCCCCCACCCTAGGGTTTCCAACCCTAGGCGCAGGGGGCCCAAGGGGGGGTGCACCAGCCCACCAGGGGCTGGTTCCCCTCCCCACTTTAGCCCATAGGGCCCTCCGGGATGGGTGGCCCCACCCGGTGGACCCCCGGGACCCATCCGGTGGTCAAGTACAATACCGGTGACCACGAATCCTTCCCGATGGCCGAAACTGCACTTCCTATATATAATTCTTCACCTCCGGACCATTCCGAAACTCCTCGTGACGTCCTGGATCTCATCCGGGACTCCGAACAACTTTCGTATTACTGCATACTCATATCTCTACAACCCTAGCGTCACCGAACCTTAAGTGTGTAGACCCTACGGGTTCAAGAGACATGCAGACATGATCGAGACGACTCTCCGGTCAATAACCAACAACGGGATCTGGATACCCATGTTGGCTCCCACATGCTCCACGATGATCTCATCGGATGAACCACGATGTCGAGGATTCAAGTAATCCCGTATACAACTCCCTTTGTCAATCGGTACGTTACTTGCCCGAGATTCGATCGTCGGTATCCCAATACCTCGTTCAATCTCGTTACCGGCAAGTCACTTTACTCGTACTATAATGCATGATCCCGTGACCAACCACTTGGTCACATTGAGCTCATTATGATGATGCATTACCGAGTGGGCCCAGAGATACCTCTCCGTCATACGGAGTGACAAATCCCAGTCTCGATCCGTGTTAACCCAACAGATGCTTTCGGGGATGCCTGTAGTATACCTTTATAGTCACCCAGTTATGTTGTGACGTTTGGCGCATCCAAAGCACTCCTACGGCATCCGGGAGTTACACGATCTCATGGTCTAAGGAAATGATACTTAACATTGGAAAAGCTCTAGCAAATGAACTACACGATCTTGTGCTATGCTTAGGATTGGGTCTTGTCCATCACATCATTCTCCTAATGATGTGATCCCGTTATCAATGACATCCAATGTCCATAGTCAGGAAACCATGACTATCTGTTGATCAACGGGCTAGTCAACTAGAGGCTCACTAGGGACATGTTGTGGTCTATGTATTCACACATGTATTACGATTTCCGGATAACACAATTATAGCATGAACAATAGACAATTATCATGAACAAGGAAATATAATAATAATCCTTTTATTATTGCCTCTAGGGCATATTTCCAACACGAAGCTGCCGAATACAAAGATCTGTCCTGGGAGAAAAGTCTCACCCTGAACTGCATCGCTATCGATGATCGAAGGGTCCATCAAGCCTAACGATGACGACACAGAGGAACTCTCCATTAAAGCACCAATGTCGGTGTCAAAACCGGCGGATCTCGGGTAGGGGGTCCCGAACTGTGCGTCTAGACGGATGGTAATAGGAGACGGGGGACACGGTGTTTTTACCCAGGTTCGGGCCCTCTCGATGGAGGTAAAACCCTACTCCTGCTTGATTGATCTTGATGATATGAGTATTACAAGAGTTGATCTATCACGAGATCAAAGAGGCTAAACCCTAGAAGCTAGCCTATGGTATGATTGTTGTTCTTGGTCCTACGGACTAAACCCTCCGGTTTATATAGACACGGAGGGGGCTAGGGTTACACAGAGTCGGTTATAAGGAAGGAGATCTACATATCCGTACTGCCAAGCTTGCCTTCCACGCCAAGGAGAGTCCCATCCGGACACGGGACGAAGTCTTCAATCTTGTATCTTCATAGTCCAACAGTCCAGCCAAAGGATATAGTCCGGCTATCCGGATACCCGCTAATTCAGGACTCCATCAAGCACCCTTTAAGACTTTGTGAGCCTTGTCAATTATGTCAAACTCCTCTTTGAGTCTAGCAAGATCAACCCCAATCTTGGCTTTCTCGGAATCGAGCACACGAGAAACAACAAAAGCATGATCAAGATATTTCTTTAACTTAGCATG
This sequence comes from Aegilops umbellulata, assembly GCA_032464435.1. Taxonomy (NCBI): domain Eukaryota; kingdom Viridiplantae; phylum Streptophyta; class Magnoliopsida; order Poales; family Poaceae; genus Aegilops; species Aegilops umbellulata. The sequence goes on from CP136057.1 coordinate 46,193,097, forward strand.
ATCATTGTTGTGTGACTCCTCAAGAGCCAAACGAAGACCACACTCTTCCACAAGAGCATTGGAAAGATCCGAGATCTCATCGGAGACTATGCCCCTCCATCTTAGAGATGGTATCTTCGTGAGCCTCAATCATGGCATTGGCTTCACCAAGTTGTTCCAAGAGAGCAACGAAGTGCTTCTTAGATTTAACCTTGAGTTTACCCATAAAGGACTCAAACTAATTCTCCTCCACATTAGATCCCTCATGTTCATCAATGCAATCCGTCAAAGAAGGATGATTAATGATGGTAGTTTTGATGTTGGGGTTACCTTGTTGGTGGCTTTAGCCATGAGGCGCTTGGCGGTGATGCTCTCATTAGGTGAATCGAAGAGAGACACCTATGGAGTCGTCGCAATGGCAACGGAGGCCATGGCAATCGACTCACCATCTTCATCATCATCTTCTTCATTGTACTCTTCTTGTACCACCGAAGCCTTGGGAGGAGTCTTCTTGGTGAAGTTGCTCTTGTTGGGAAAAGACTTGGCCTTGTCCTTTCGGATGAGCTTGCCACCATTGTCTTCCCTCTTCTCATAAGGGCACTCCGCAACAAAGTGACTCACATTGCCACAATTATAGCAAGTCCTCACACGTTGCTTGACCTTTGTGCCACTTGAATTGTTCTTGTTGAAGTTGGGCCTTGAGTTCTTCTTGCTCCAAAATTGCCTTGAAGCAAGATCCATGTTGAGGGAGTCCTGGATTAGGGGGTGTTCGGATAGCCGAACTATATCTTCAGCCGGACTCCAGGACTATGAAGATACAAGATTGAAGACTTCGTCCCGTGTCCGGAAGGTTCTTTCCTTGGCGTGGAAGGCAAGCTAGGCGTGCGGATATTCAAGATCTCCTACCAATGTAACCGACTCTGTGTAACCCTAACCCTATCCGGTGCCTATATAAACCGGAGGGTTGTAGTCTGTAGGACGAACACATCATAACCATCATCATACCCATAGGCTAGCTTCTTGGGTTTAGCCTCCTTGATCTCGTGGTAGATCTACTCTTGTAATACCCATATCATCAATATTAATCTAGCAGGAGTAGGGTTTTACCTCCATCGAGAGGGCCCGAACCTGGGAAAAATAAAGTGTCCCTTGTCTCCTGTTACCATCCGACCTTGACGCACAGATCGGGACCCCCTACCCGAGATTCACCGGTTTTGACACCGACATTGGTGCTTTCATTGAGAGTTCCTCTGTGCCGTCGCGATCAGGAAGGATGCCTTTTCCCGTCTTTAAAGACGGCGTCGTCACTGAGGGAGCTTTGGCTATCGGCCAACCCCTCCGGCTGGGTGGTTTTCTCATGACCGCCCGTTCGGCCATTACGCCGACGGTGACCTCTCGGGTCATCGAAAACAATCTCCGCGTCAGCTCGGAATTGGCCGAGCAGCTAGATCCGGTGGAGCTCTCCTCCATAAACGAGCTCCTGGATCGCATCGCCGCCTTGGGGGTCGCTACAAACTACGACCAGGTTGGGCCTAAACCCGATCTAAGGGAAATCATCTCTCCCCAAGCCACCCATCATGTTGTTGTGGTGGAAACACAATGCGGTGACCCTTCATCAATCTTAAGGACCAGTTACGTCCGAATTCCGGAACCCTCCATGCCGGATATCCACGGAGGGGAGGATACAACCCGAGACCTGGGCTTGGAACCAGGCAAACTGGAAAACATACAGGACTCCGGATCTCGGAATCCGGAGGTCGTTCGGCCTCCGAACAGCAAACCGGGCGAAGTTTCAGATCTAATGAATTCCGCCCATCCGATCTTAAGCGATCTCTCCCAAATCAAGCAGATGCCCGAAGAAACAGTACATCATTACTGGGCCAGATTCCTCCTGCTTATGAACAGGATAAAGGACTGCCACGAAGGAGACGCGATTTCAATCTTCTGCTGTAACTGCACGGACAAGGGGATACTCAACGCCATAAGTCGTCATAATATTACGCGCTTCGCTGGCTTGGCGTCCATAGTACAAAAATACTGTGCGATGGAAAGTGCTCGGAAAACCGAAATTAAATTTTGGGATAATCCGGCCTTGAATAGCAATCCCGTCCGAATCAAAAGGGCGCACTACAGCAAAGCGCCCGGATTAAATAAAAAATCAAAACCCCCTAGGGGGCACGGAACGGTGCTAGAAAGGTGGCTCGATGGACCCTGCAAGATTCATAGTACAGAGGATGCCACCCCAACTCACAGCCTCAGGGCATGTTGGATACTCCGGCAGGTGGCCAAAATTGGCGAGGACCTCCTAAATCTAGAGGTCGAAGGAAACCAGCCCGAGAATTTCACTACCGTTCTCACAATCTCCGAGACTTTCGCATCAAATAACATGCGAAAAAGAACACTTCGCAGCCTCGCCGAAGTCTACCAAGTAGCGACCATAAATCCATGGAGCAATACTGCCAACACCTTCAATGCGAGCGACGAACCTAAATTCCGAACAGCCAGAGCGTCAGCCGCATTGGTTCTCAGTCCCATAGTGGACGGCTGTCGCCTCACAAAGGTACTTATGGACGGAGGCAGCGGATTGAACCTCATCTACGAGGAAACCCTCCAAAAGATGGAAATAGACTGGAACCGCATTGAGCGAAGCAGCACAACCTTTAGAGGAATAATCCCCAGTCAGGAAGCGCGCTGCACCGGAAACATCACACTAGATGTGGTATTCGGCACGCCGGATAATTACAGGTCCGAACAAATCACGTTCCAGGTGGCCCCGTTCAGAAGCGGATATCACGCTATATTAGGACGAGAGGCATTCACAGTTTTCCAAGCCATACCCCATTACGGGTACATGAAGCTTAAGATGTCTGGGCCAAACAGAATTATCACTCTCGCTAGTGATCCGGACATAGCACTCCGCGCCGAAAACAAGACAGCCGCATTGGCCCTCGAGGCACTATCTGAAGCCTTAGCGGCCGAAGAGCTGATGGCGCTGCGATCCACGGTTAGCAGGGATGATGTGATACTCGATAAGAGATCCAAATCCACATCCTTCAAACCAGCGGATGAAATAGTCAAATTCCAGGTCCACCCAACGGACCCGAATAAAACAGCCTCCATCGGGGCACAATTGAGCCCTGATGTAAACGCCGCACTGCGCGAGTTCCTACGAGAGAACTGGGATATTTTCGCTTGGCACCCCTCAGATATGCCAGGAATCCCACGCAGGCTGGCCGAGCACAGCTTAAATATCCAGAAAGGATTCAAACCTGTCAAACAAACCCTTCGGTGTTTCTTCGAACCAAAGAGACAGGCCATGGGAGAGGAGCTAGCCAAATTATTGGAGGCCGGATTCATTAGAGATATCAAACACCCGGACTGGCTAGCAAACCTGGTAATGGTACCAAAGAAGGACAAATCCTGGCGCCTGTGTGTCGACTTCAAAGACCTTAATAAGGCCTGCCCAAAGGATCCCTTTCCCCTCCCTCGAATTGATCAAATCATCGATGCCACCGTAGGACACGATTCCCTGTGTTTCCTCGACGCATACTTCGGTTACCATCAAATAAAGATGGCAGAATCCGACCAAGCTGCAACAGCATTCATCACGCCATACGGCCCATTCTGCTTCAACACAATGCCCTTTGGGCTCAAAAACACCGGCGCGACATATCAGCGCATGATTAAAACATGTTTGGCAAACCAGATCGGCAAAACAGTGGAGGCGTACGTAGATGATGTGGTCGTTAAATCAAGACACGTCGAATCTCTAGTAGACGACTTGAGACTTACATTCGATAACCTGCGAAAATACGACATCAAGCTCAATCCGGAAAAATATGTTTTCGGCGTCCCAGCCGGAAAGCTCCTGGGCTTCATTGTATCCGGCAGAGGAATTGAAGCAAATCCAGCTAAAATCCGAGCTCTCTCACAATTGGATGTCCCAAAAGATCTCAAGCAAATTCAGAAACTCACCGGATGCGTGGCGGCCTTAAGCCGCTTCATCTCCCGCTTGGGAGAAAAGGCACTATCCCTTTACCGCCTCCTTAGGCGCACCGAACACTTCGAGTGGACGGACGCTGCCACGGCCGGACTCGAGGAAATAAAGGCCATCTTCGCAACAAACCCCGTCCTGGCCGCGCCGAATACCGGCGAACCCATGCTATTGTACATTGCTGCAACCCATCAAGTTGTTAGCGCAGTACTCGTCGTCGAACGGATAACGGACGGACATAAATTACCCCTTCAAAGGCCGGTTTACTACGTGTCCACTGTCCTCACACCATCCAAATCACGGTACCCGCATTATCAAAAAATCGCATACGCGGTATTCATGGCATCCCGGAAGCTACGACACTACTTTCAAGAGTGTTCTATTACAATAGCCTCGGAAGTACCACTCAACGATATTATCAACAACCGCGATGCAACAGGCCGGATAGCAAAATGGGCCATAGAGCTCCTCCCGTTCGATATAACCTACAAGCCACGGCGAGCAATTAAATCGCAAGTCCTAGCCGACTTCGTCGCCGAATGGACAGAGGCCGAACTCCCTAAAGAGTACGGCACGTACTCAAACTGGATCATGCATTTCGACGGCTCCAAAATGCTGGCCGGACTGGGGGCTGGTGTCGTTTTGACGTCCCCTACAGGAGATACAGTCCAATATGTACTCCAAATTATGTACACGGACTCCAACAATGCAGCCGAATACGAGGCCCTTCTACATGGCCTCCGGATGGCGGTATCCATGGGCATTCAACGCCTGGAAGTACGCGGGGACTCAAACCTCGCGATATCCCAAATAAATGGCGACTTCGACGCCAAAGACCCAAAAATCGCAGCTTATCGCAATGCCGTACTAAAAATGTCAGCTCGGTTCGAGGGACTGGAGTTCCATCACATAGCCCGAGAAAATAATCAGGCAGCGGACGTCCTGGCACGCATTGGAGCAAAACGAGATGCAGTCCCCCCCAACATCTTCTTAGAAAGATTATTCAAACCATCTGTAACATGGGAGGGGGAACCCTCGGATAATAGCCCGGGCATAACCGCACAACCCAATGCCGAACAATCAAACATAATCGGCGGCCCCGCCACCGAAATTACACCCTCAGCCCACGCAATAATGGCGGTCATTGCCCCGTGGACGGAACCATTCCTAGCCTACCTTACTAGGCAGGAACTCCCCGAGGACCAAAACGAGGCACGCTGCATAGTGCGGCGATCTAAAGCCTATAAATTCCACGAGGGAGAGCTATATAATAAAAGCACTACAGGAGTCCTTCAAAGGTGTATCTCCGAAGAGGAAGGGCGGAGTCTGTTGGCTGAAATTCATGCCGGACTCGGTGGCCATCACGCCGCGGCTCGGTCCCTTGTAAGCAAGGCTTTCCGTACTGGCTTCTATTGGCCGACGGCTAGAGCAGACGCTCAGGACCTAGTCAAAAGGTGCGTCGGTTGCCAGCTCTTTGCCAACCAAAGCCATATGCCACCCAACGCCCTCCGAACTATCCCCATCACTTGGCCTTTCGCGGTCTGGGGGCTCGATATGGTGGGACCCCTTAAAGGCGGAACCCACAAGAAAAAATACTTATTGGTCATGGTGGATAAATTCACCAAATGGATAGAAGCCAAGCCTGTCAAGACGGCTGAATCTGGACCTGTGATAGACTTCGTATCCGGGGTCGTACACCGTTATGGTGTCCCCCACAGCATTATCACCGATAACGTCACAAACTTCACCTCTGATGAAGTAAAGCTGTGGTGCAAAAACATGGGCATTAAGCTCGACTACGCTTCTGTCTATCACCCACAAACTAACGGTCAGGTCGAACGTGCAAATGGTCTCATCATGAGCGGCATCAAACCCAGACTAGTGCGGTCCCTCAAGGAATCTGATATGCACTGGGTAGAGGAGCTCGACTCCATACTCTGGGGGCTGCGAACCACGCCAAATCGTACCACCGGATTCACGCCATTCTTTATGGTGTACGGCGCTGAGGCGATTCTGCCCTGCGACATAATTCATGACTCACCTCGAGTGCGCATGTACGAAGAAAGAGAAGCCGATCTTGATCAGCAGGACAACCTGGACGCCTTAGAGGAAGAGCGTGACGTGGCTAAGGCCCGTTCCGCATTCTATCAACAGCAAGCTCGAAGATATCAAAGCAGAGAAGTACGGGCCAAAAATTACAACGTTGGTGAACTAGTTCTGCGCCTGCCGGATAAGCAAAAGAACAAACTCAAGCCCAAATGGGAAGGTCCATTCATAATCGACCAAGTCCTAACTGGTGGAGCGTACCGCCTGCGAGATGTGTCGGACAACCGACTCGAGCCGAACCCATGGAACGCCACACGTCTCCGAAGATTCTATGCCTAGCGCCGGACTCTGTGTTTGTCTCCTTCCTCTGTCCATTATTTACATTTATACCTTTTTTTTTACTTTGTCTACTACTCTTTTCTTTTCTAGCCCGTAAAAGGCTCATTATATGACGCACTATCCGCGCTCCTTAAACCTGGGGGCTTCTTTAACAGAAGCTTATCTATATGGGTTTCACACCCAACGCATGCGTCAGACTTCCGCATGCACCTTTTCTTCGACATTATATGCATCGATATGACTTAAGTTTTGGCCAAGCTGGGTTGCCTGGCTCCTGTGCTTACCCCTACGTTCCCGATTGTTCGGCTAGGCGGTAAAGGGAGCACCTCTGCGATTGTTACTGCCGGATAAGCCGGATGTGTACCTCAGACTGGGTGAAGCCGAAAGCTAGCGTTCTTAAGGGAATATTCGGTCGGTGAACTAAAGATGAACCTTTTTATTTTATACATGCCCCCAGATGATCTTCTGCATTTGCAGTCCGGATGTGCACTTTAGGGCACGCCACCCCAGCGAAAGGAACCCTTAACGGAACTATTCTCCCTGGAAGATGTTTCTTACTAACCATGTAATATAACATAACTAGTTGGGCACTTGTCTGATAAAGCACTAATGACCCCTACGCCTGGTCTCCATGCATACCCCGGCTTTTATATAGCCGTTATGGTATTCGGACACACTCCGGACCGTCAGGTCCCGAGGTCGAAGCGAAAAGGTCGGCAACGACAAACGATCTACAATCCGGCTAGAAGGCATTACACATGTCAATTATAAATTACATAGTCATCTTGACTGATCGTATTCCTCCTCTATACCATCTAACAGGCTGTCTAATTTACAGTCCTGCTGGGAATACTTTGCGGCCAGCTCTACCTGGCCATACACCAAGCTCACAGGGATCTCCTTCCCGTCAGGCCCCACTGGTCCGACCTCGGCCATGTGATTGGGGTCAGACTTCGTAAAGCGTGTCTTCACCATGTCCCAGGCCTCCCTCGCGCCTTGTCGGCAGGCTGATATCTTCCACAACCGGATGCGCCGCCGAGCTCCCGTCAGCTTCTCCGCAAGCTCTCCAAGGCCCTCGGGCGTGGAGTGGGCAGGCCATAAGGCCCGGGCAACCCCTTGCATTGCCTGCCGAATTCGTTCGTGCAGTTGCAAGAGTTCGGGGAGAAGGTCACCCGTAGAACCGGGCATCTCCTCTGCAGGACGACCTGTGAGCGTACCTACAGACATAATTCTGTTATTAGTCTTCCTCGCCGAACTCCTTTTTTTTCAAAGGGTTCGCTCAAGCACTTACTAAATATGCTGCGTCGAAGATGTTGATTATCCTTCGTGGAGTCAGATAGCTGGCCACGAACGTCTTTCAGTTCAACATCCAGCTTGGTGTTGGCATCCTGAAGATCATTCTTCTCTCGCCTCACCCTTGTCAACGTACTCTCGCCAGCCTTTAACTGGCGTAAGAGTTGTTGCCTCTTCGGATCTAGTCCGGCACCATCTGTAACATTAATTGTCAGATTCGCACATAAGCCGCACAATACTAATCTCTCAAAGTATATCATACCTGAGGGGGTCCCTTTGGGCTCCCCTGTTGCGGCTAGTGCGGCCTCTAGTTGGGCCTTGCACTTTTCCAGCTCTTGGGACAGCACGGTGTTCTTCTCAGTAAGAACCTACATATTATATGATCCTTAAATCAGTTAGTTTAACTGTTTCAAGTCTCGGGGGCTACTGGTATATATATATTTAAATTTTCTTACCCGTATGTCTTTCACATACTGCTCCGTGGCTCTGGCTAAACCATCTTGAGCAGCACGAAGGTACGCATCTCCCGAATTGAAGGCGTCTAAGGCCTCTCGGGAGACACAAGCGTCGCGTAGTGCTGTCCGGCGACGCCTATGGTTCATGGCGCTCTCCACTTCTGAATTTGTGGCAGATAGCCGGTCCGCGTCCTCTGTTGTAGGAGCGTCCGGCGCAAGCCTGGTGTTTGTCCCCGCCTCCGAACCAGACGTTGGGGCCTGGCTGGTAGAGGCGCGGTTGGTGGCCCCTCCGGATATAGTCCGGCGAGGCCTCTTCGTCCTGGAAACAGTACGGATGTTAACATGCCCTGACAGAATAACGCCAGGAAGACAGAGGGCGCGTTATACCTTTGTGCCGAACTCTCAGTCCGAACTTCATCCCTTTTTACCCCACGGGGCCCGGCGGCTCCTCGTTGGCTAGCCGCCGCAGGTTCGGCCTCCCTCCTCGGAAATCTCCCCTGTAAAATACGGTTGTCGTCAGAAACACCGGAATATGTAAGGACGGAATCTCTCTTGCGGGAATAAACACTCCGATTTCTGTCACCTGGGAGGCCGGGATTAACCTGGGATAATCAGCCGTAATGGCCACCAAGGTATTATCTTTGCTTAACTGGTGGAACACCCCGTCGATGAGCTCCACCGATATGTCCGGATCCTCTTCGGAGTCCGGATCGAGGGACCGTTCTGGGTCCTCAGGCTGTGGAGGGCAGCTGTTGATATCCTTTACCTCCCGTCGAAGCTCCTGCATTGAAATCACCAGATTACGTATCTATTCATGGGAGCATTAAATAAGCGGGCAAGTGCAATTGTTCACTTACCCAACTTGGAGGTTCATACATAGTGAATCCGGCCCGCGGGTTGACGCGGAGGAAGTCCTCCTTTTCTCCCTTGTACAAAGATGTTAGAATCTTTACTAGAGCGGCAGCTGTGTCTGGCCCCTTGTGGCCGTAACGGGTGGCGTCATCCTCCCCGTTGAAATTCCACATGGGGTGGCTCCTATATTTAAGCAGCTGCACCCCCCGCATAATACATGCGGCCATGACTCCAATCATGGTTAGTCCGGAATGAGCCAACAGTCTTATCCGGCCCATCAGGTAAAAAACGTCTCTATTGCTTTCTCTCTGAGAGCTCCGCGGACGCCAACTTAAGCGTTTCTTTAAGGGAGCCATGCTAAACTCAGGGAGGCCGACCCGGACAGGGTCCGGCAGCGGGACGTCGTCTATGTAGAACCATTCTGAAGGCCAGTCCTCGGACGCCTTCTTTGGGGTTCCGGATAGGTATCCGGTCCCGGCGATGCGCCATATTTCGGCTCCTCCCACTTGGTATATAGACCCCTTCTGAGAACGGGGCACCAAGCAGAACAACCTCTTCCACAGCGCAAAATGAGCCTCGACGCCTAAAAATAGCTCGCAAAGGGCAACGAAGCCTGCAATATGTAGCACGAAGCCAGGCATGAGGTTGTGCAGCTGGAGGCCGTAGAACTCCAGAAGCCCGCGGAGGAATGGATGAATTGGAAATCCCAGACCCCTTAATAAATAAGGGACGAGGCACACCTGCTCTCCTTTAGAAGGATTGGGGGTGCTCTCCGCTTGCTTGCCGCCATTGTAGGTGGCGAGTCCGGCTCGGACCGGGACCATATATGCTTGGGGAAGGAATCCTTTGGCCTGCAGTGACACTAGCTCGCTGTGTGGGATGGTGCAACTCTCCCAGTCTCCGGATTTGGGGCTGGAGGGGCGAGGGGAGGAGCTACGATAGCTGGCCATGTTGGAATGGACCTTTGCTGGAGACGCTCTGATGATAACTCGCGGAGAGAAGAAGATGTGGTTTGGATCTAGATCCCCATCCCGTTAAATAGGCGGCTCGTTTATATGACCAAGGGTGTGAATATAAAAACACCCCCGGGCTTTTCGCATTCGTTCAACACGTGGAAGACGGCAATTATTGGGCACCGAGACCGAGGAGCGCTACGGACATTATTCAGACAGGTACACAAGACTCGGAGGGGGAACCCGCCTTGCAATGCCAAAGACAAATTTGCGCAGTAGACTCGACGTCATTGAAGCCTGGTTCGGGGGCTACTGAGGGAGTCCTGGATTAGGGGGTGTTCGGATAGCCGAACTATATCTTCAGCCGGACTCCAGGACTATGAAGATACAAGATTGAAGACTTCGTCCCGTGTCCAGAAGGTTCTTTCCTTGGTGTGGAAGGCAAGCTAGGCGTGCGGATATTCAAGATCTCCTACCAATGTAACCGACTCTGTGTAACCCTAACCCTATCCGGTGCCTATATAAACCGGAGGGTTGTAGTCCGTAGGACGAACACATCATAACCATCATCATACCCATAGGCTAGCTTCTTGGGTTTAGCCTCCTTGATCTCGTGGTAGATCTACTCTTGTAATACCCATATCATCCATATTAATCTAGCAGGAGTAGGGTTTTACCTCCATCGAGAGGGCCCGAACCTGGGTAAAATAAAGTGTCCCTTGTCTCATGTTACCATCCGACCTTGACGCACAGATCGGGACCCCCTACCCGAGATCCGCCGGTTTTGACACCGACACATGTGTTCATGATAGGCATACTTTGTATCTTCGGGGTTGCTCTCCTCTTCTTCCTCTTCGTCCTCCTCCTCCATATTAATCTTGGCCTTTAGTGCAAGGTTGGGCTTCTTTACTCTTTGAGACCGTAGCACCGCATTGTCGGCGGTCTTGTCCAAGATGCTCATCGCAACGAACTCATCCAACACTTCACTTGAGGACAAGGTGTGGAAGTCCGACCTTTGACGAATGATGGAGGACATGGCCTTGTGGCAAGGCATCATTGCCTTGAGGAATTTGCGCTTGATCCAATTGTCATCTGTGTCCTTGCTTCCATGATCTCGGAGTGAAACCGCGAGTTTGGTTACCCTCCGATAAAGCCCACGAGGTTCTTCATCTTCTTTCATTGCAAACTCATCAACTTCATCTTGCACCACTTCATAGTTTGAGTGTTGAATGCTTGCACTTCCCCGGTAGAGAGAAACAACTTGGTGCCAAGCATCTTTGGCCATGGAGTAGGACCGGAGATGAGGAAGATCTTCGGGTGGAATTGCTTCTTGGATGATGAAGAGAGCATTCTCATTGAATTGATTATCCACGGCTTCTCTAGGAGTGAAGTTGCTTCGGTCATGCGGATAGAAACCTTCTTCAATGATTCTCCAAAGATTAGTATTCACATGATTTAAATGACGCTTAAAGCGATAGACCCAAGAATCAAAGTCCACATTCTTCTCAATCTTAGGGGCGGGGCCTGCATGATTCAAATGAGTGGAAGGAAGCGGTCCACCATAGACAAGTGGAGGTTCCACATGGGCAAAGATGTCGGTGCCATTTTTACCACTAGAAGAAGGAGCTTTCTCGCTAGTAGCTTCCCCCTTGTCAGAGGTAGCATCCATCACCTTGTTAGCGGGATCACCCACTTTCAACGGTGCGGTGTAAAGTTTAAGCCCTTCTATGAATTTATTAAACATGCTTTCGACCTCGGTCGTCATTGAGGTCTTCAATGTGTCCAAGGCCACATTGAATTCCTCACGAAAGACCGTGGTTCCCCCATCGGCCGTAGACGAGAATGGATTCACACCGGAGTGCTCCTCCGCACCGTCTACAGTGTCAACCATACTCTTCGGACGGCAAAGTCCTTAATAAAGAGACGAGGCTCTGATACCAATTGAAAGGATCGATATAGTTGACTGGAGGGGGGTGAATAGGCAACTAACAATTTTTAGCCTTTTCTATATCAATTTAAACTTTGCATCAAAGTAGGTTGTCTAGATATGCAACTAGGTGAGCCACCTATATGATGCAACAACAACAACAAGCACACAAGCAAGCAAGGGATATAACACAAGTAAGCTTGCACGAGTAAAGGGATGAGATAACCAAGAGTGGAGCCGGTGAAGACGAGGATGTGTTACCAAAGTTCCTTCCTTTTGAGGGGAAGTACGTCTCCGTTGGAGCGGTGTGGAGGCACAATGCTCCCCAAGAAGCCACTAGGGCCACCGTGTTCTCCTCACGCCCTCACACAATGCGAGATGCCGTGATTCCACTATTGGTGCCCTTGAAGGCGGCGACCGGACCTTTACAAACAAGGTTGGGGCAATCTCCACAACTTAATTGGAGGCTCCCAACGACACCACAAAGCTTCACCATAATGGACTATGGCTCCGCGGTGACCTCAACCGTCTAGGGTGCTCAAACACCCAAGAGTAACAAGATCCGCTAGGGATTAGTGGGGGGAATCGAATTTCTCTTGGTGGACGTGTAGATCGGTGCCTTCTCAACCAATCTCGAGCAAATCAACTAGTTTGATTGGCTAGGGAGAGAGATCGGGCAAAAATGGAGCTTGGAGCAACAATGGAGCTTTTGGGGGAAGAGGTCAGTCAACTTTGGAGAAGAAGATCCCTTTTATAGAGGGGGGAACAATCCAACAGTTACCCCCCTAAACAGCCCCGCAGAGGGCGGTACTACCGCTGTGGCCAGTGGTACTACCACTTCCCCTCGCGGTACTACCGTGCAGACAGGGAAGGTTGGCGAGAGAGCAGGAGTTGTACCCAGCGCGGTACTGCCGCGGTGGTAGGGCGGTACTACCGCTCATGAGAGGCACTACCGCTCCACTGCCGCTGCTTAGTGCCGCACAATCCGACACGAGAAGCGACCCCCTCGAGTCGACGCGGTAGGAGCCTGGTACCACAGCGGTACTATGGCTGAGGACCCACCGACGGTACTACCGCTGCCGAGCGGTACTGTCGCCTATGACTCCTAAGCGGTACTACCGCTGCGCACCGCGGTACTACCACTGGGACCAAATCAAACTCAAAGAGAAAGGGAAAGAAACCTCCATCGAGGAGGGAAGGCTAAGAGGGTGTGAAAAGGATGTGTACGTGTTGATTCCACCCTAGCCTAACCATAGTGGACCCCCTCTTGATAGTACGGTGACTCCTACGACACAAGTCCACCAAAACTGAACCGAAAGGGCTACACCGTCTTCGCTTCAAACTCCGAGGGGAGGGAATCGTCTCGTGCCAAAGGATGAGTCTCTGAGATACTTAACGCACAAGATTAGTGCGCAAAAGCATTGTCATCAATCACCAAACACTTAGGGATAAACATGCCCTTATACCAGGCGTAGAGGCCCGTTGTACGGGCTCAATAACGCTGGAGGTAGTATTTGGTTCCCCGGATAACTTCCAAAGCGAAGAACTAACCTTTGATATCATCCCATTTTGCAGCGTCTATCACGTTCTGCTTGGACGAACCGCATTCGCCAGATTTAACACGGTGCCACATTACGCTTATCTCAAGCTAAAGATGCCCGGTCCACGTGGCGTCATTACAGTAAATTGAAACACGGAACGCTCCCTTCGTACAAAGGAGCACACCGCCACCCTAGCAGCAGAAGTACAGAGCGGCCTTCTCAAGCAGCATTATAATCCGACTACCGAGCCCCTGGACATCATTAAGAGGGTCCAGACCACACTGCAACAGGACAGCTCGGCTCATCACGAGCCGAATTAGCAATTTGGTGTCACAGCCCTAGAATTGCTAGTAGTTAGTTGCATCAGTGAGCATGCCATCATGTTTTAATTCCAAAGAAACTTGAAATGGGGATTGTTGAAACCCTAGCACCAAATGAAATTCAACTAGGTTCACCTAAAATATTTTCAGTAATCCAAATGGCTTTTAAAAATGTTCATCATTTCTGGAAAATGCTAAAACCATAACCAGAAGTGTTGCACATTTTTCCATGACATAATTGGTCACTGAATTAAATCATACCTCATTTGCATTTGGGCATTTAAATTTTATATATTATTTTAAATGTCCAAATATTCATGAACTGAATTGCTGGTTATTGGAAATAATCCAAACAGTGGCCACAAGCAGTCTCATGATTTTTGAAAGTGCTTAGCTATTTTTAATAAAGCCCTCAAATTTACAGTATAATAGAAAACTGAAATAAATAGAAAAAGGAGAGAGAGAAAGGAACTTACCTGGCAAAGCCCACCAGAGCCGGCCCAGCTCCTGTGCTGGTCCAGCACTGTGCGGCCCAGCCCACCGCAGCCGCCACCGTCTTCAACCTCTGCCAGTAGGCAGAGGCGTGTCGACGCGTGCGCGCCGAGCTCCACCTCCTGCTTCCACCTCCTGCTTCCCCCTCGCGCTGTCTCCGCGCCACAGGAACGGCCTCGACCCCCTCTGCCTCTCCCCTCACTCTGGAGCTCTCTCCCTCTTCTCTAGCTCCCTCCTCGCAGCACCACCGAACCCGTCGTCGCCGCCGCTCGGTGTTGCCGCAGCCACTGCCACCTCCCCGCCTCACCGCTGTGTCCAAAGGATCCGCCTCGACGTCCTCGACTTCCTCGACGAACCGCGCATCGCCGGAAGCCCCGAAGCGACGTCCCCGGCCTCGTCTTCCACCCTCGGCCGCCGAGATCGCCGACAACGCCACGACGCCGTCCGCGCCTCCCTGAGCCCGCTGAGACCGTCTTCGACCTCCCAGTGAGCTCCTTCACCGTCTCCCCCTTGTCTCCACGACGTTTGCTAGCTCTAGCCGCCGTTTCGCCGATGACCGAAACCCGCCGCCGCCTGAGCTCGCCGTCGACGTGGCTCCGGCCACGAAACAGCCTCGCCACCGAGTCCAACACACTCAACGCATCGCTTAGGGCTTGTAGGAACTAACCCCGCGCCTTCCCGTCCTTCGTAGCGTCGAGTTCGAGCTCGCCCGAACTCCGGTAGCCGCCAACTCGTCGCCGGCATTGTTCCCGACGACCCCGAGACCAACCACCACCTCCACTCGACGCGGTTCGCTCCGGGCTTCACGTAGGTGGCCTCCGCCGTCCGTTTAGTCACCGGAGCATGAAACCCGCACCCTCCACCGCGTCTGCTGCCGCCGGCGGCTAAACGCCGGTGGGTTAGGCCCGGGTTGACCCCGGTTTGACCTCCCCTGGGTCCTGACGTGTGGGCCCAGGCCCCTGCTTAATTAGTGTTAATTTAATTAGTGCTAATTAACTTAGTTAACCACTGACTCGCTGACATGTGGGCCCAGCCCTGCTGACATTTTAGTTAACATTAGCTTAGCGCTAATTAACTCAGTTTACTAACTGAGTCACTGACCAGTGGGTCCCCCAGGTCAGGTTTGACCTGGACCGCGCCCCGTTGACCTGCTGACGTCATGATGATGTCAGGCTGACGCAGTAATCCTTTTCTGGAATTTAAATAAATCTTAAATGATTTGTTTAATTCAGAAAATATCCAAAACTTTGAAAAATCATAGAAATTAATCTATAGCTCCAAATGAAAAGATTTATATATGAAAAATTATCAGAAAAATTCAAGGAATCCATCTGTACCATTTTCATGCATGTTTGAACAATGTTTGTCCTCTGTTTTGGACAAAACAAATATAGGGCATTTAAATAATCACATGTGGAGTTGGAATTTGACTCATGTATTCAAACCAACTTCATTTAAATCATAGCTAGATGCATTAGCTCAAATCACAGCATATTGCCATGTCATGATCATGCATCATATTGTGGCATTGCATTGATTGTGTTCTTTCTCAGTTGCCGGTGTTGTCCCCTCTCGATAGACGTGGTTCCGACGATGTGATCGTTGACACCGATGAAGAACTATATTATCTTCAGAAGTGCCAGGCAAGCAAAACCCCCTTGTTCATTCCGATACAGTCCCACTCTCTCGCTCATGCTCTCTTTTATTGCATTAGGACAACAACGATTCATGTGTTACTTGCTGCGGTAGCTGAACCCCTTTATCCTTTGCATGACCTGTCATTCCGCAGTAATTAGATGAAACCCACTAGCATGAGTAGGAGTTGTTTGAGCCCTGTTGTGCCTACTCATTCATGCTTGTTTGTCATGCCTGCTACTGCTTAGAGTTGAGTCGGGTCTGATTCATCGGGAATGAATTGGAATGGTGATGAACATGTTCTACTGTTTGTGAGCTAAGTGTGTGAACACGATTTGGTAAAGGTATTGGTGAGAGGCCATGTAGGAGTACATGGTGGGTTGTCTCATTGAAGCCGTCCTCAGGAACTGAGTTCTGTGTTTGTGATCCATGAAACAGTTACTACCACGCATTGGGCCCGAAACCAATGGACCCTCTCGGCTTCTTGATCACCCTTGTCCTCTGTCCAGGAGTTTCCAAGTAGTTTCTGGTGTTTGTAGTATGTTGGGGGCCGCACGCAGCGCTGACCGTAGGGGTGGGCTGTGTTGCGGTAGGCACGTGGCCGGGCAGCCGGGCGCCCGTTTGGTGTCTCGGACCCTGTACACATCGTTTGGGGCTGTGAGCGAAACTCCGGCCGGATCTCCTCATGGATGGAACCCGAATAGGCGATAAACCTGGACTAGAGACTTGAGTGTTTAGGTAGGCCGTGGCCGACACCCTCGCTGGGCTTCCGCTTGAAGGTTGCCGAGTACATGTCGTGTAAACGGCGATAAGTGGTGAGAGCGTGTGTGAA
This sequence comes from Aegilops umbellulata, assembly GCA_032464435.1. Taxonomy (NCBI): domain Eukaryota; kingdom Viridiplantae; phylum Streptophyta; class Magnoliopsida; order Poales; family Poaceae; genus Aegilops; species Aegilops umbellulata. The sequence continues at coordinate 46,209,755 of CP136057.1, forward strand.
GAAGTACACCCCTGCAGGGTTAACATCATCTATTCGAATAGCCGTGTCCGCGGTAATGGACTTCTGGGTTGCCTATAACAGTTCATAGACAAGTGAAAGTGGATACTCTAAAATACGCAAGATAAGCGTGAGTGCTATGGATGGCCTTCTCGTAGGGAGACGGAAGTGGATCCATAGTGGTGTATTGGATGGTGAATATGTGGACTCGTGTGCGCCACCCCAAAAGAGTCGCTTGCAGTCGTAGTTCAGGTTAGCCACCGAGTCAAAGCTGGCTTGCTGCAGTTAAACTCCACTACCCCCTTTTGATACTGATGCATATGTAGTTAGATCTGATGTAAGTCTTGCTGGGTACATTTGTACTCACGTTTGCCTATTTTATGTTTTTGCAGAGAGACGTCAGTCTCGCTAGTAGTTTCGTGTGGACTTCGACGTTTAGCTTGTTACCTCAGCTACGATCTTGTACCCTTGGCAGGATCTGGTAGATAGTCAGGCTTCTCAGCCTTTTTTCATTTGTAGATGTCTGTACTCAGACATGTTAAGCTTCCGTATGTGTTTTGATTTGTATGCTCTGATTGTTGGGTCATGAGACCCATGTTTGTAATATCTCGCTCCTCGGAGCCTAATGAATAAATACTTGAGTCGTAGAGTCTTGTTGTGATGCCATGTTGTATCTACACATATCGAGCATATTGTGTGTATGATTGAAATGCTTGCTATGTGTGGGATCCGACTATCTAGTTGTTTATCCTTGGCAGCCTCTCTTATGGAGAAATGTAGTCTAGTGCTTCCTGAGCGATAGTAGTCCGCTACAGCCCGGTTCACCGGAGTCCTGCTAGCCCAGCACTACTGCTTGGAACACTTGACTGGCCGGCATGTGATTCACGTCGTTCCTGTGTCTGTCCCTTCGGGGAAATGTCACGCGGTGTTATCCGGAGTCCTGCCTAGCCTGCTACAGCCCGGGTTACCGGAGTCCTGTTAGCCCAGTGCTATAGCCCGGATTTATACGTTGTTGACCGACATGCTCGATGTGATTCATGTATGCTTGTCCCCATGGGTTAGTGCCGCTTTGGGTTCACGACTAGCCATGTCGGCCCGGGTTCTCTGTCATATGGATGCTAGCGACACTATCATATACGTGAGCCAAAAGACGCAAACGGTCCCGGGCCAGGTAAGGTGGCATCCGTGGGAGTACCATGCGTGAGGCCGCAAAGTGATATGAGGTATTACATGCTGGATCGATGTGGCTTAGGATCGGGGTCCTGACAGCGTTGGTATCAGAGCCTGACTGCCTGTAGGATACCAAGCCAAACTGGTCGAAGTTGTGTCTAGAAATGCTTTAGTTATGTAAGGGAATTGATTGTGGAAGGGAACGTAAGGCTCTTTTACTCCTTATACCTCATGGCCTTCTGATCTGAGTCGACCCCTTCTCTTCTACGGGGGTTAAGAACTAGGCTTCTCTTCTATCTCTCAGGATGACGTGTTACTAAACCATAGTTGCCTAGGATTGTTGAGTTCAAGCCTCAGTTCGGTTCCTACTACTTCCATGTGTTCTTAGTTGATCTCAGAACGTTGATATTGTGATGTTGAGTGGCTATGCCACCATTTTGCAGGATGTCTCAAATATTTTGAGCATTTACAGCCGTTATGTTGTCCGAGTCATCCCAGGTTTCTAAATAGTCTGATGCAGCTGTAAACCCCTTCTTCCCGTTCTCGATGTTCTTTTGGGCTAGATTAATCACACTAATCGGTCTGTTGAGGTACTCCGTTGCCTCGACATATATGTTGGAGCCATTATTATGACCTAGGCATCTTAGAGGACCACCCATAATCTAGCCATGCTTTATATTTATAGTGTGATGATTCTGGCCACCATTCTCGAAAGCATCCCGTGATGCCGCTTAGTAGTAGGTATTCTACTCCTGGGTTCTCGAACCCGAGATTCACTCTACTCACTTCTTGTTGATAGTGTTTGCTAGTTCCATTAGGATAGTAGTAACCTTTGCATTAGCCCTCGAGGTCCGTGGTATATCATTCTTCCAAATACCATGAACTGCTTATGGCAGAAGTTCTGTTGAACCAAAAGATCACAACCTTGTTCTGTTCTACCGTGGAGTGTCACCTTCTTCCTTATCAAGAATGTCATGAGAATTGCACCACCTCTTATGAATTATTGGTTTAGTGATACTTCTTGCCATCATTGTTCATTCCTCGGTTTCGTGTTATTGTAACCGGATGCCGACAAGTGAATTGTGATGTGTGAAATCAATATCTGAGCAACTCGTTGCTTGGTAGTTAATGGACAATAATTTCATTTTAGCGTGTTGGTTATTCAATCATCATTCTAAGACTAATCGTGCTACCTAGTCCTTATTACCGGTGCACTCTTCGATCAATGAGTGAGGATTATTCAATCCCTTGCTTATTTGATCATATCATCTTGCTCTGAAAAGCAAGATTGTTCTCGAGCTTAGCAACATATCGGTGGTTCGTGATTTTCCGAATATCTTCTCGGAAGTATTACCAGGTTGTCCTCAGACCGTTATGTTGAGCTCGTGATCAAGTTGGTTCCTTGTGAACCACCCTTTCTCCAAGAATCTGTGTTAGATATCCCTGAGCTAGTTGGTTGAGCTAGACAACAACTTGGAGAGTTGGAAGATAAAGCTTGTCTGACTTAGTTCATGTTAAGGGATATCTTTTGTGGTGTATGTTGAAGAAAGATGATATCTTCACCAATTGGTCCTCGTGATCAGTTGTTGGATGTATTGTCTTGTCAAAACTTTGACTTGAGTATGGGCTATCGTCAAGTCAAATCAGAACCAACGATGTTCGTAATGTTGTCTTACTCGTGGTTGATCCCTCGAGCATACACCATTACATCTTTTGGTCTGACCAATGCTATCACCGTGTTCACATGATGGTGGAAGTCCAGTGATATGGAAATTCTGATGAGTTGTTGCTGAGCCCATCAGCAGCATTTTGTCTCCCCCATGATTCATGTTGAACATCTAAGTTAGTGTTGGAAACTTTGTAAGCATTGCTTTCGTGTTCCGTTCATGAAGCTTATGCTTGGATGGAAGAAGTGACTTCCTCGAATTCACATGCATTAGGTGTAAGTTGCCGCCGTGAGTTTGAGAAAGGGTTGTTTTGTTTCCTCTGGAATCATCCCAAATCAGTCATGCATACGTGCGAAGTATTCTATGGTTTGGTAGATTAATTACCTCCACTCCATATGTATTCCCTAGCACAGCAAGCCACTGATTGATTTGTTTAGGGAGAAGAAGTTCCTTCTTAAGAGCAAGACTTATGTAAGGACTTCGATGTCCTCGATGATGGTTCCCAACCAGAACTTGGTGGTGTTTTATTATAAGACTACCATGTGGTCATGCTTGTCTAGGACGACGTGTTCACATGCTTGTAGCATAACCAGCTCATGTTTTGGAGCTTGCTATCATAGTTCATATCCCGAGAATCTCGCAACGTCATCTCGTCGAATTGTGTTGCAAACTTTCTTTTCCAGACAGGCTGTCTGAAATATTCCGTTACCAATCAGATCTGAATCTCAGGCAGATATGATGGTTGGAACTTTTTCCAAGATCTATTATGTAGGTCCCGACAAGGTTGATGTCTGGCCGACACACCTAGCCGGAAGATCTATCATTGTAGTATCTTGATTGAGCTATTTGACATCTTCTCCATGAGGATCTTGTCGGGGATATACCCCGCGGTGTAAACCGGCCGGAAGTTAACCCGGCCGGACTTGGCGGTTTATCTGAAGACCCGCCCTGACCTTGGCGGTTTACAAGCAATCCGCTTGGTCGTTGTAACTCACTGGTAACCCGACGGACGGGTCAGAGGAGCGACAAGACCCGGTGGCCCGTCTGGCGGTTCATGAAGGCCGGTTCAACTATGGTGGGCCGGTTTAAGAGGAAAGGAATATTTGCCTTACAAGGAGTTAAGGCCAGGACTTGTATCCGGTTTGTATTAGAGATAGACTAGTCCTAATTCTAATAGGACTCCACATGTAAACCGCCCCTTCAACATATATAAGGAGGGGCAGGGCTCCCCAAAGAGGGAGAGAGAACGATCAACAATTTCTAGGGCTAGACACAAAGAGCCGGTTTACGGCGTCTCCCTCGGGATGATAATGAGACCTAGCCTCAAACAGCATGTAGGGTTATTACCGGATGATGTTTCCCGGGGCCTGAAGCTGTCTAAATCCTCGTCTTGCGTGTTGATCCGCCCTGCGTCTCTCGTCCCACTCAACCCCTCTCAAGCTACCACATAGATGCGTTGGCCTCGCGACTAAGTCCTGACACTAAGGACATCTGCCGTGACAAATCCACGACAGTTGGCGCCCACCGTGGGGCTCGCGCACGGTGATGTTGAGTTCTTGGAGGGATCTTTTCTAGGGTTCAAGAAGTTCGCAATTTCCGAATAAAGAAGAACCGGATTCGAAGGATCTACGTCGCCTCCGTAACAAGCAGACGGAACGACATATACGAGATGGAGATCAAGAGAGATTAGCATATTCGATCTGTACAGCAGGCAAAAGCCGGGACAAGACCTGCGCGCAAGTTACTAATTCGCGTGTTCATGGTGGCGACTGCTCCTGAAGAAAATTCGTAGCAGCCCACGTGTGCTTGATCCGCCAAGGTCGATTTTTAGCCGGGCCTCTCCGAGTTCATCAAAGGAGATTGAAAAGAAGAAAAAATCCGGTGACAACAAAAAGTTGTTTTTCCAAATTCTGCGACGAGACAAATCAGATCAGGGAAAATAATTTCATAGTCATGGTACGCGACCTAGGCGATCCAGGACAGAATCTGTTGTCGGTGCTGCGGCCACGTGTTGCCTAGTCCGATAGGAATTCAACTACAGCCGCCGTATACCACGTACGTCGTACCAATCCGTGTCAACAGCCGCGATTCGAACCTAGGTCCTCCAACAACTAGCATACGGAGTGAGGAACAAATCAAGGGGCAACTATATTATTAGTACGTATGCGTTGGCTGTTTTGGATGAAGCAAGCACATGCACGGCCACCACCATAAAGAGTAGCTGCTGGAGATCAACCACTGTCAAAAAGAGAGTTCACGACCCGGAAGTGAACATGGACACAGGCTTCATCGATGCCGCGACCTCGTCATTGGCGGGCCTCCGTCGCTATGGCCTCTGCAAACAGCCGCCCGCTTTAAGCCGCTATGTCCTCGCTTTTGCTTCGCTGACTTGCCCTCACGGCCTCTGATCCGAGCTGCCGTTTGTCCGAGCGCGCCTCGTCTACTCTGCTGGGTCTGCCAAAACCAAACCATCAGCACGTTGCTCCGCCACCGGGTGTCGAGCCGCCCTCGCGCCACCTCATCACTTCACCACCAAGCAGTCTCAGTCTTACCCTTGCCAGGCCGCTTCAACCTGCCATGACCCACCAGCCTTGCTACCACGTACGTCGTACCGCTGGACTGTCTGCCTCGGGTCGACCTCCCTTCGCCGACGCTTCATCGTGGACGCCAGCCTCACCTCCTCTGCCGTGGCACGGCCTCGAGCCGCCTGCTAGCTTCTAGCACCACGGTGCACCGCTCCTGCAAGCATGTCCGGTCGTCGTTTATGGCAGGAGGACAAAGCTCTGTCAGAATTGCCAAAACTGCATCAAGGTTCTCTGAACACAGATTATAAGGCCTAGGTCCCGGTGGTGGAAGTTATAAAGAGAGAGAGAGAGAGAGAGAGAGAGAGAGATTGTGCAAGCATCATTTTACGGCGGTATTCGTTCAGTAAAACGGGCCACCGAACAGGCACGCAGGCCAAAATTTCTACCATCCATGGTTTACATTGACCCGTTGAGTCACCCGACAGACGCTAAAAGGAAAGTCAGTGGCAGCCTGCGTGGGATGCTAGGCACTACCATCTCCACTTTCTCACAAGAAGACGAGACAAAATCAACTAGTACTTTGTCGACGGAATGGATCAGGTGATATTCATCTAAGTATATTTTATCGACACAATATTTTTATCAAAGAACAATTTATCTTTGTTGTGGTCTGCAATGTTTTTTATGCAGGATAGTTATTTATGACAAGGGTATTGTTATACCACGGACATGGAGCGCATGCTAGCATAATTTTGCACTGGTGTTCCTCCGGGCCATGCTGCTCGACGGATACATGTGCAAGTCACCGCCCCCGTTGTTCGGTTTACATCCGTCCGTGCATGCGGCCGACTCGTTGTCCGCGTCGGTTTACAAACGTCACAGCCGGTTCACCCGTCCGCACTGGCTTACCACACAGCGGCCGGTTTACCCGTGATTGATTTCAGTTTCATCCGGTGATCATTAAGTCCGTGACGGATAATTTCCGGCCCAAACGAATCAGGTGATATCCATTTAAATTTATTTTTTGACATATATTGTTTTTGTAAAAAGAACAATTACGTTGGTTTTGCATATTTTTATATATGCAGGACAATTATTCGCCACAACATTGGTGTTACACCATGCATATGGAGCGTGCACCGGCGTCATTATATATTGGCTTTTGACCGTTCCACACTGCTTAACGGACGCGTGTAAACCGCCGGTGATCCGGTTTACATCAACACGCGACCGGTTCTCCATCTGCGCCGGCTTACAACACCCGTATAGGCCGACTCTCCGTCTGCGCCGGTTTACAACCCCTGAGGCCGACATGGTGATCATCAATTCTACGGTGGATAACCCCTGGCGTGATATATCAAGTGAAATCCATCCGGACAAATTGTCTATTGCAAAAAGGAATTATGATATCGCTGACCTATTGGACAACCCGTGCCGGTTTATATCGCGATTCAGTCCGCGCCAACTCGTCAGGGCCATGCGAATTACCCAATAGCGCGTGCACAAGCTGCCATCCCCCGCAGTCCGGTCTACATCAACATACCGGGCCACACCTGTCTGCATGAGCCATTTATTGAGTATGAACAAGTCACAGCTTGGGTAGCCCGGTTTTCTTTCAAATTGGAGGCAAATTATCATCAACCGCCGTCTGTACTCGGTGGATCAATGGGCAGGCGCACAAGTCGCCGCCACTACAGTTTGGTTAACTTGAAATCACCAGTTGGAAGGAACCATTGGCCGAGTTGCTGACACGGTTCACACGGGATCATTTACAACCCGCCGCAGTCACCTCAACCTTCTGTGTATTCACATCGTGTTATCAACACCAATGATATACAAGTTATACCGGTTTATATCACGGACAAATATGGAGAATCTCAAGCCAACTCCTCGAGTCACATTGAGACTTGGGGGCTATGATGATATGACGCAACAAGTCTTGCCAGTTTCAGCTTAGAAAGTATATGACAGTTACAAAATCCCGGCTCAATGAAGAAGTTTCGGATCATCAGAAAGGATTCCGGTTTAAAATCCGGTTCAAGAGAAACCTATTCTCCCGCAAAGCGCTGAAGCGCTCAGATCCGGTTTAACAATGTCCGGTTCAAAAAGGAATTAACTTCTCGTAAGTTCGAGTTTAAAGGCCGTCAGAAAATTTCCGGCTGAAAATGAAGATTCCGGTTTAAAATCCGGTTCAAGGGGAAGATGTCTCCCACAGCTTTGAAGCTTTTAATATCCGGTTCAAAATCCCGGTTCAAGAAGAATTTATCTCTTGCGAAAAAGGTTAACAATTACTGAAGAGGACCTGCTGCCATGATGCGCGGTTCAAACATGGGGCTTCCTGTTCAAACATAGGTCGTATTCGAACCAAAGAGAACATAGCTATCCTTACAAAGTCAGTTGGGGACCTAGTCGACTTGAACCGTAGCTACACCTCCTGGGAGCTTGGTCATGTCTTGACGATGGTAATGCCTTCTGGCTGGCACATTTGCCACTGAGTCAGTTGGGGACCTAATCGACTTGAACCGTAGTTACACCTTATGGGAGCTCGGTCATGTCTTGATGATGGTAATGCCTTCTGACCGGCTTTTTAGCCAATGAATCATTTGGGGGCTTGGTCGCGTCCGAACCAATGCAATGCCACTTGATCGGCCCTAGGCCACTGAGTCACTTGGGGGCTTGGTCGAATCCGAACCAATGCAATGCCACTTGGCCGGCGTAACGCCACGAGTCATTTCGGGGTCCTGGCTGACTGGCACCATTGCTACGCCTTCGGGGGGCTTGGTTGCGTCTGACCATGGTAATTCCATCTGACCAAGCTCAGTAGAGCTCTTCTTTTGCAAAAAATTGTTGCCATTGCTTTTGCTTTAATAGCCTTTCTTGAGAAGTTGCTATTTTATTTGCGTTTTTTAAACCGACAGTATTTTGTACCGGTTCAAACAGCTAAATTGGCGGAACACGGTCCATTTTTAGACCGAAGATTATCTGCCCGGTTTAATTTTCTGTTACCATCATATTATGGAGTAAACCGGTGTTTATCAACCCGGCTCGGCCTTCAACTACAAGTTGTGAGTACATGATCAAGTTATAATCCGGAGATTATCAGCCCGGTCTGGTTTGACTACAAATCACCAGTATTATATATTGTTAAAACCGGTGTTTATCACAGCCAGGGACGGTTTTATCATAAACCGACGCAATATGGAAGGAGTTATCATTACCCAAAATTCCCCTACTATGGAAAGTTGGTAAACTGACTATATCACAGGTATGATATATTTCATATTTGATCATTCTTAAATGTTGGGCATTATGACCCGTCCGGCGGTAAACCGCCAGGACACTTTAAACTTGTTGTATGCAGAAATAGGTTGAATAACGCATGGTTATAAATTATCCGGTGTTTGTTAAAACCGGCCTGGCTTTAAGATGATAAGTCGCCAGTATGATGATAACTTATCCGGTGTTTGTTAAACCGGCCTGGCTTTGAAGACGATAAAATTGCCAGTATATGATGAGAAATTATCCAGTGTTTATTAAACCGGACTGGCTTTGGACTATAAGTCGCCAGTATATATTTGGATTGCGCCATTGGAATCATGCGCTTATATATTATTGGAGTACATTATTCAAATAGCCAAACTTGGCTGAATTTTCATTATGATATTGGATGAATAAGGTTTTCATACCAGATTATGTTGTCTTGAATAGCCAACATGGCAGGATTTTTATTATGGTTATTAATGTTATGATTAAGGTTTTCAAAGTCGCTTTAGCGCAGTGGTCATCATTTTCTACAATTGAAGGAATAGTCCCGAGTTGCTGTAGGCTTACAACCCGGCACTTGGGGGCTACATTATTCAAAATTGAGATTACATCAAATATGCAAGGTCATTTTTGCTCATCTTATTGAAGACCCAACTCATCACATCGTAATGAGCTGGCCCTTGGGGGCTACCAATTGCTCCTGTCAACTATGCAAGCCCCATGATGAGGGGTTACATCATATGATGCTATTTTCATAAGAAGTATATATCAAAGTCCCAGCTCAATATTATCTTACTGAGCCGGCCCTTGGGGGCTACACATTGCTGTTCAAAGTTTACAAGATTATATTTAGTCCCTGCTGATTATTACATAATGACCCGGCCCTTGGGGGCTACATTGGTTGAAGTTTTAGGGGCATCAGTCAATTAAAAGTCCCAGGTTGCTGTAAGCATGACAACCCGGCACTTGGGGGCTACAGGTGTTATATATTATTATCGAAGAAAGATTTCCAAGTTCTCTGTTGAGCAAATCAGATTGACCCGGCGTCACCAATCATAAACCGATGTTGGCAACAATCATGAACCGGTGTATGCAACAATCATAATCCGGGGTCATCAGTTCTATAACCCGGCCATTTGGTAATGTTAAACCGGTAAGTTTTCAAGACCGGGGTCATCTTCAAACCGGCTGAATATCAGATGAATATTTCAAGACCAATATTTCTTAAACCGGCATTTTGGAAAGCCGACTCAAGTGGATTATTTTTTCACAAATATATTTTCTATGAGAAACCAATGTCAGCAAGTTGAATATGAAGCTGGTTATTGACCCGGATTTTCTAGAAGGTGGAAATGGCAAAGACTAAGGATGATCAGGTGCTGGTTTACAAGAATTCTTAACCCGAAGCGCAACCTGTCAAATTTGTTCTTATGTTTATTTTGCAGCGTAAGTTTACCATGGATGAATCCAAGCTAAACTTGGGGGCTAATGTCGGGGATATACCCCGCGGTGTAAACCGGCCGGAAGTTAACCCGGCCGGACTTGGCGGTTTATCTGAAGACCCGCCCTGACCTTGGCGGTTTACAAGCAATCCGCTTGGTCATTGTAACTCACTGGTAACCCGACGGACGGGTCAGAGGAGCGACAAGACCCGGTGGCCCGTCTGGCGGTTCATGAAGGCCGGTTCAACTATGGTGGGCCGGTTTAAGAGGAAAGGAATATTTTCCTTACAAGGAGTTAAGGCCAGGACTTGTATCCGGTTTGTATTAGAGATAGACTAGTCCTAATTCTAATAGGACTCCACATGTAAACCGCCCCTTCAACATATATAAGGAGGGGCAGGGCTCCCCAAAGAGGGAGAGAGAACGATCAACAATTTCTAGGGCTAGACACAAAGAGCCGGTTTACGGCGTCTCCCTCGGGATGATAATGAGACCTAGCCTCAAACAGCATGTAGGGTTATTACCGGATGATGTTTCCCGGGGCCCGAAGCTGTCTAAATCCTCGTCTTGCGTGTTGATCCGCCCTGCGTCTCTCGTCCCACTCAACCCCTCTCAAGCTACCACATAGATGCGTTGGCCTCGCGACTAAGTCCTGACACTAAGGACATCTGCCGTGACAAATCCACGACAGATCTCGTGCGACTTATTCCAGGAGTTGCTTCCTAGGGATTCTTGTGCTCCTAGTTTCTTCGATTAAGCTATAACCATTCAAACGGTGGAATCACACTCGTTGAGTTATTCCCAGTTACCAGAGTCATTCCCAGCATTTGCATCTTGTTCCCAGCTTGCACCTCAGCAAGTACTGTTTAGGATCATTTTCAAAAGTGGTCATGTCATGGTCCCATCCATTTCCGGTGATAAGCAAGAGTCATCCATTGCGTTGTCTTCAACAAGGTAGTCCACATCATCCATTTTGGTATGGGTATGCCATCCCTTCGAATTCGTTCACATGATCGTTTGTGATTGCCTTAGGCTGATACAAAGAATTTCAATGATCTCTGTATCAAAAGTAATTCTTTTTGCCACTTAAGGGAATAGTTCTTCGAGTCACCTTCCTTGAGGTGCCCCGTTATGGAATCATGGCAATTTTTCCTCGCTACTTTGAAACCCTCGTCAAATTGTTTCTTCCATCACACTCTATGTGTGTTTTGTGTCTCAACTCGAGAGATGTTCTTACGTCTCATTCCATGAGTTGATCGTGAGTTGCTCAATCTTTAAGAAGATCAATTCCTATAGAGTTTCCTTTTGTCGTCATCATGTTGTATGAGGATCTTGAAAGCAAAGACGTCAAGATCAATTTGAAGCAATGAATCAACATCTTCGAGAGGGATAGCTGGATCATGAAGATCGTGTTAGCTTGTGCCCCCTCTGTCTTCTTACCTCACGTCTTGAATCTCGGGGCGAGATTCTTGTTTAGTGGGGGTGAGTTGTCACAGCCCTAGAATTGCTAGTAGTTAGTTGCATCAGTGAGCATGCCATCATGTTTTAATTCCAAAGAAACTTGAAATGGGGATTGTTGAAACCCTAGCACCAAATGAAATTCAACTAGGTTCACCTAAAATATTTTCAGTAATCCAAATGGCTTTTAAAAATGTTCATCATTTCTGGAAAATGCTAAAACCATAACCAGAAGTGTTGCACATTTTTCCATGACATAATTGGTCACTGAATTAAATCATACCTTATTTGCATTTGGGCATTTAAATTTTATATATTATTTTAAATGTCCAAATATTCATGAACTGAATTGTTGGTTATTGGAAATAATCCAAACAGTGGCCACAAGCAGTCTCATGATTTTTGAAAGTGCTTAGCTATTTTTAATAAAGCCCTCAAATTTACAGTATAATAGAAAACTGAAATAAATAGAAAAAGGAGAGAGAGAAAGGAACTTACCTGGCAAAGCCCACCAGAGCCGGCCCAGCTCCTGTGCTGGTCCAGCATTGTGCGGCCCAGCCCACCGCAGCCGCCACCGTCTTCAACCTCTGCCAGTAGGCAGAGGCGTGTCGACGCGTGCGCGCCGAGCTCCACCTCCTGCTTCCCCCTCGCGCTGTCTCCGCGCCACAGGAACGGCCTCGACCCCCTCTGCCTCTCCCCTCACTCTGGAGCTCTCTCCCTCTTCTCTAGCTCCCTCCTCGCAGCACCACCGAACCCGTCGTCGCCGCCGCTCGGTGTTGCCGCAGCCACTGCCACCTCCCCGCCTCATCGCTGTGTCCAAAGGATCCGCCTCGACGTCCTCGACTTCCTCGACGAACCGCGCATCGCCGGAAGCCCCGAAGCGACGTCCCCGGCCTCGTCTTCCACCCTCGGCCGCCGAGATCGCCGACAACGCCACGACGCCGTCCGCGCCTCCCTGAGCCCGCTGAGACCGTCTTCGACCTCCCAGTGAGCTCCTTCACCGTCTCCCCCTTGTCTCCACGACGTTTGCTAGCTCTAGCCGCCGTTTCGCCGATGACCGAAACCCGCCGCCGCCTGAGCTCGCCGTCGACGTGGCTCCGGCCACGAAACAGCCTCGCCACCGAGTCCAACACACTCAACGCATCGCTTAGGGCTTGTAGGAACTAACCCCACGCCTTCCCGTCCTTCGTAGCGTCGAGTTCGAGCTCGCCCGAACTCCGGCAGCCGCCAACTCGTCGCCGGCATTGTTCCCGACGACCCCGAGACCAACCACCACCTCCACTCGACGCGGTTCGCTCCGGGCTTCACGTAGGTGGCCTCCGCCGTCCGTTTAGTCACCGGAGCATGAAACCCGCACCCTCCGCCGCGTCTGCTGCCGCCGGCGGCTAAACACCGGTGGGTTAGGCCCGGGTTGACCCCGGTTTGACCTCCCCTGGGTCCTGACGTGTGGGCCCAGGCCCCTGCTTAATTAGTGTTAATTTAATTAGTGCTAATTAACTTAGTTAACCACTGACTCGCTGACATGTGGGCCCAGCCCTGCTGACATTTTAGTTAACATTAGCTTAGCGCTAATTAACTCAGTTTACTAACTGAGTCACTGACCAGTGGGTCCCCCAGGTCAGGTTTGACCTGGACCGCGCCCCGTTGACCTGCTGACGTCATGATGATGTCAGGCTGACGCAGTAACCCTTTTCTGGAATTTAAATAAATCTTAAATGATTTGTTTAATTCAGAAAATATCCAAAACTTTGAAAAATCATAGAAATTAATCTATAGCTCCAAATGAAAAGATTTATATATGAAAAATTATCAGAAAAATTCAAGGAATCCATCTGTACCATTTTCATGCATGTTTGAACAATGTTTGTCCTCTGTTTTGGACAAAACAAATATAGGGCATTTAAATAATCACATATGGAGTTGGAATTTGACTCATGTATTCAAACCAACTTCATTTAAATCATAGCTAGATGCATTAGCTCAAATCACAGCATATTGCCATGTCATGATCATGCATCATATTGTGGCATTGCATTGATTGTGTTCTTTCTCAGTTGCCGGTGTTGTCCCCTCTCGATAGACGTGGTTCCGACGATGTGATCGTTGACACCGATGAAGAACTATATTATCTTCAGAAGTGCCAGGCAAGCAAAACCCCCTTGTTCATTCCGATACAGTCCCACTCTCTCGCTCATGCTCTCTTTTATTGCATTAGGACAACAACGATTCATGTGTTACTTGCTGCGGTAGCTGAACCCCTTTATCCTTTGCATGACCTGTCATTCCACAGTAATTAGATGAAACCCACTAGCATGAGTAGGAGTTGTTTGAGCCCTGTTGTGCCTACTCATTCATGCTTGTTTGTCATGCCTGCTACTGCTTAGAGTTGAGTCGGGTCTGATTCATCGGGAATGAATTGGAATGGTGATGAACATGTTCTACTGTTTGTGAGCTAAGTGTGTGAACACGATTTGGTAAAGGTATTGGTGAGAGGCCATGTAGGAGTACATGGTGGGTTGTCTCATTGAAGCCGTCCTCAGGAACTGAGTTCTGTGTTTGTGATCCATGAAACAGTTACTACCACGCATTGGGCCCGAAACCAATGGACCCTCTCGGCTTCTTGATCACCCTTGTCCTCTGTCCAGGAGTTGCAAAGTAGTTTCTGGTGTTTGTAGTATGCTGGGGGCCGCACGCAGCGCTGACTGTAGGGGTGGGCTGTGTTGCGGTAGGCACGTGGCCGGGCAGCCGGGCGCCCGTTTGGTGTCTCGGACCCTGTACACATCGTTTGGGGCTGTGAGCGAAACTCCGGCCGGATCTCCTCATGGATGGAACCCGAATAGGCGATAAACCTGGACTAGAGACTTGAGTGTTTAGGTAGGCCGTGGCCGACACCCTCGCTGGGCTTCCGCTTGAAGGTTGCCGAGTACATGTCGTGTAAACGGCGATAAGTGGTGAGAGCGTGTGTGAAGAAGTACACCCCTGCAGGGTTAACATCATCTATTCGAATAGCCGTGTCCGCGGTAATGGACTTCTGGGTTGCCTATAACAGTTCATAGACAAGTGAAAGTGGATACTCTAAAATACGCAAGATAAGCGTGAGTGCTATGGATGGCCTTCTCGTAGGGAGACGGAAGTGGATCCATAGTGGTGTATTGGATGGTGAATATGTGGACTCGTGTGCGCCACCCCAAAAGAGTCGCTTGCAGTCGTAGTTCAGGTTAGCCACCGAGTCAAAGCTGGCTTGCTGCAGTTAAACTCCACTACCCCCTTTTGATACTGATGCATATGTAGTTAGATCTGATGTAAGTCTTGCTGGGTACATTTGTACTCACGTTTGCCTATTTTATGTTTTTGCAGAGAGACGTCAGTCTCGCTAGTAGTTCCGTGTGGACTTCGACGTTTAGCTTGTTACCTCAGCTACGATCTTGTACCCTTGGCAGGATCTGGTAGATAGTCAGGCTTCTCAGCCTTTTTTCATTTGTAGATGTCTGTACTCAGACATGTTAAGCTTCCGTATGTGTTTTGATTTGTATGCTCTGATTGTTGGGTCATGAGACCCATGTTTGTAATATCTCGCTCCTCGGAGCCTAATGAATAAATACTTGAGTCGTAGAGTCTTGTTGTGATGCCATGTTGTATCTACACATATCGAGCATATTGTGTGTATGATTGAAATGCTTGCTATGTGTGGGATCCGACTATCTAGTTGTTTATCCTTGGCAGCCTCTCTTATGGAGAAATGTAGTCTAGTGCTTCCTGAGCGATAGTAGTCCGCTACAGCCCGGTTCACCGGAGTCCTGCTAGCCCAGCACTACTGCTTGGAACACTTGACTGGCCGGCATGTGATTCACGTCGTTCCTGTGTCTGTCCCTTCGGGGAAATGTCACGCGGTGTTATCCGGAGTCCTGCCTAGCCTGCTACAGCCCGGGTTACCGGAGTCCTGTTAGCCCAGTGCTATAGCCCGGATTTATACGTTGTTGACCGACATGCTCGATGTGATTCATGTATGCCTGTCCCCATGGGTTAGTGCCGCTTTGGGTTCACGACTAGCCATGTCGGCCCGGGTTCTCTGTCATATGGATGCTAGCGACACTATCATATACGTGAGCCAAAAGACGCAAACGGTCCCGGGCCAGGTAAGGTGGCATCCGTGGGAGTACCATGCGTGAGGCCGCAAAGTGATATGAGGTATTACATGCTGGATCGATGTGGCTTAGGATCGGGGTCCTGACAGCGTTGGTATCAGAGCCTGACTGCCTGTAGGATACCAAGCCAAACTGGTCGAAGTTGTGTCTAGAAATGCTTTAGTTATGTAAGGGAATTGATTGTGGAAGGGAACGTAAGGCTCTTTTACTCCTTATACCTCATGGCCTTCTGATCTGAGTCGACCCCTTCTCTTCTACGGGGGTTAAGAACTAGGCTTCTCTTCTATCTCTCAGGATGACGTGTTACTAAACCATAGTTGCCTAGGATTGTTGAGTTCAAGCCTCAGTTCGGTTCCTACTACTTCCATGTGTTCTTAGTTGATCTCAGAACGTTGATATTGTGATGTTGAGTGGCTATGCCACCATTTTGCAGGATGTCTCAAATATTTTGAGCATTTACAGCCGTTATGTTGTCCGAGTCATCCCAGGTTTCTAAATAGTCTGATGCAGTTGTAAACCCCTTCTTCCCGTTCTCGATGTTCTTTTGGGCTAGATTAATCACACTAATCGGTCTGTTGAGGTACTCCGTTGCCTCGACATATATGTTGGAGCCATTATTATGACCTAGGCATCTTAGAGGACCACCCATAATCTAGCCATGCTTTATATTTATAGTGTGATGATTCTGGCCACCATTCTCGAAAGCATCCCGTGATGCCGCTTAGTAGTAGGTATTCTACTCCTGGGTTCTCGAACCCGAGATTCACTCTACTCACTTCTTGTTGATAGTGTTTGCTAGTTCCATTAGGATAGTAGTAACCTTTGCATTAGCCCTCGAGGTCCGTGGTATATCATTCTTCCAAATACCATGAACTGCTTATGGCAGAAGTTCTGTTGAACCAAAAGATCACAACCTTGTTCTGTTCTACCGTGGAGTGTCACCTTCTTCCTTATCAAGAATGTCATGAGAATTGCACCACCTCTTATGAATTATTGGTTTAGTGATACTTCTTGCCATCATTGTTCATTCCTCGGTTTCGTGTTATTGTAACCGGATGCCGACAAGTGAATTGTGATGTGTGAAATCAATATCTGAGCAACTCGTTGCTTGGTAGTTAATGGACAATAATTTCATTTTAGCGTGTTGGTTATTCAATCATCATTCTAAGACTAATCGTGCTACCTAGTCCTTATTACCGGTGCACTCTTCGATCAATGAGTGAGGATTATTCAATCCCTTGCTTATTTGATCATATCATCTTGCTCTGAAAAGCAAGATTGTTCTCGAGCTTAGCAACATATCGGTGGTTCGTGATTTTCCGAATATCTTCTCGGAAGTATTACCAGGTTGTCCTCAGACCGTTATGTTGAGCTCGTGATCAAGTTGGTTCCTTGTGAACCACCCTTTCTCCAAGAATCTGTGTTAGATATCCCTGAGCTAGTTGGTTGAGCTAGACAACAACTTGGAGAGTTGGAAGATAAAGCTTGTCTGACTTAGTTCATGTTAAGGGATATCTTTTGTGGTGTATGTTGAAGAAAGATGATATCTTCACCAATTGGTCCTCGTGATCAGTTGTTGGATGTATTGTCTTGTCAAAACTTTGACTTGAGTATGGGCTATCGTCAAGTCAAATCAGAACCAACGATGTTCGTAATGTTGTCTTACTCGTGGTTGATCCCTCGAGCATACACCATTACATCTTTTGGTCTGACCAATGCTATCACCGTGTTCACATGATGGTGGAAGTCCAGTGATATGGAAATTCTGATGAGTTGTTGTTGAGCCCATCAGCAGCATTTTGTCTCCCCCATGATTCATGTTGAACATCTAAGTTAGTGTTGGAAACTTTGTAAGCATTGCTTTCGTGTTCCGTTCATGAAGCTTATGCTTGGATGGAAGAAGTGACTTCCTCGAATTCACATGCATTAGGTGTAAGTTGCCGCCGTGAGTTTGAGAAAGGGTTGTTTTGTTTCCTCTGGAATCATCCCAAATCAGTCATGCATACGTGCGAAGTATTCTATGGTTTGGTAGATTAATTACCTCCACTCCATATGTATTCCCTAGCACAGCAAGCCACTGATTGATTTGTTTAGGGAGAAGAAGTTCCTTCTTAAGAGCAAGACTTATGTAAGGACTTCGATGTCCTCGATGATGGTTCCCAACCAGAACTTGGTGGTGTTTTATTATAAGACTACCATGTGGTCATGCTTGTCTAGGACGACGTGTTCACATGCTTGTAGCATAACCAGCTCATGTTTTGGAGCTTGCTATCATAGTTCATATCCCGAGAATCTCGCAACGTCATCTCATCGAATTGTGTTGCAAACTTTCTTTTCCAGACAGGCTGTCTGAAATATTCCGTTACCAATCAGATCTGAATCTCAGGCAGATATGATGGTTGGAACTTTTTCCAAGATCTATTATGTAGGTCCCGACAAGGTTGATGTCTGGCCGACACACCTAGCCGGAAGATCTATCATTGTAGTATCTTGATTGAGCTATTTGACATCTTCTCCATGAGGATCTCGTGCGACTTATTCCAGGAGTTGCTTCCTAGGGATTCTTGTGCTCCTAGTTTCTTCGATTAAGCTATAACCATTCAAACGGTGGAATCACCCTCGTTGAGTTATTCCCAGTTACCAGAGTCATTCCCAGCATTTGCATCTTGTTCCCAGCTTGCACCTCAACAAGTACTGTTTAGGATCATTTTCAAAAGTGGTCATGTCATGGTCCCATCCATTTCCGGTGATAAGCAAGAGTCATCCATTGCGTTGTCTTCAACAAGGTAGTCCACATCATCCATTTTGGTATGGGTATGCCATCCCTTCGAATTCGTTCACATGATCGTTTGTGATTGCCTTAGGCTGATACAAAGAATTTCAATGATCTCTGTATCAAAAGTAATTCTTTTTGCCACTTAAGAGAATAGTTCTTCGAGTCACCTTCCTTGAGGTGCCCCGTTATGGAATCATGGCAATTTTTCCTCGCTACTTTGAAACCCTCGTCAAATTGTTTCTTCCATCACACTCTATGTGTGTTTTGTGTCTCAACTCGAGAGATGTTCTTACGTCTCATTCCATGAGTTGATCGTGAGTTGCTCAATCTTTAAGAAGATCAATTCCTATAGATTTTCCTTTTGTCGTCATCATGTTGTATGAGGATCTTGAAAGCAAAGACGTCAAGATCAATTTGAAGCAATGAATCAACATCTTCGAGAGGGATAGCTGGATCATGAAGATCGTGTTAGCTTGTGCCCCCTCTGTCTTCTTACCTCACGTCTTGAATCTCGGGGCGAGATTCTTGTTTAGTGGGGGTGAGTTGTCACAGCCCAAGAATTGCTAGTAGTTAGTTGCATCAGTGAGCATGCCATCATGTTTTAATTCCAAAGAAACTTGAAATGGGGATTGTTGAAACCCTAGCACCAAATGAAATTCAACTAGGTTCACCTAAAATATTTTCAGTAATCCAAATGGCTTTTAAAAATGTTCATCATTTCTGGAAAATGCTAAAACCATAACCAGAAGTGTTGCACATTTTTCCATGACATAATTGGTCACTGAATTAAATCATACCTTATTTGCATTTGGGCATTTAAATTTTATATATTATTTTAAATGTCCAAATATTCATGAACTGAATTGTTGGTTATTGGAAATAATCCAAACAGTGGCCACAAGCAGTCTCATGATTTTTGAAAGTGCTTAGCTATTTTTAATAAAGCCCTCAAATTTACAGTATAATAGAAAACTGAAATAAATAGAAAAAGGAGAGAGAGAAAGGAACTTACCTGGCAAAGCCCACCAGAGCCGGCCCAGCTCCTGTGCTGGTCCAGCACTGTGCGGCCCAGCCCACCGCAGCCGCCACCATCTTCAACCTCTGCCAGTAGGCAGAGGCGTGTCGACGCGTGCGCGCCGAGCTCCACCTCCTGCTTCCACCTCCTGCTTCCCCCTCGCGCTGTCTCCGCGCCACAGGAACGGCCTCGACCCCCTCTGCCTCTCCCCTCACTCTGGAGCTCTCTCCCTCTTCTCTAGCTCCCTCCTCGCAGCACCACCGAACCCGTCGTCGCCGCCGCTCGGTGTTGCCGCAGCCACTGCCACCTCCCCGCCTCACCGCTGTGTCCAAAGGATCCGCCTCGACGTCCTCGACTTCCTCGACGAACCGCGCATCGCCGGAAGCCCCGAAGCGACGTCCCCGGCCTCGTCTTCCACCCTCGGCCGCCGAGATCGCCGACAACGCCACGACGCCGTCCGCGCCTCCCTGAGCCCGCTGAGACCGTCTTCGACCTCCCAGTGAGCTCCTTCACCGTCTCCCCCTTGTCTCCACCACGTTTGCTAGCTCTAGCCGCCGTTTCGCCGATGACCGAAACCCGCCGCCGCCTGAGCTCGCCGTCGACGTGGCTCCGGCCACGAAACAGCCTCGCCACCGAGTCCAACACACTCAACGCATCGCTTAGGGCTTGTAGGAACTAACCCCGCGCCTTCCCGTCCTTCGTAGCGTCGAGTTCGAGCTCGCCCGAACTCTGGCAGCCGCCAACTCGTCGCCGGCATTGTTCCCGACGACCCCGAGACCAACCACCACCTCCACTCGACGCGGTTCGCTCCGGGCTTCACGTAGGTGGCCTCCGCCGTCCGTTTAGTCACCGGAGCATGAAACCCGCACCCTCCGCCGCGTCTGCTGCCGCCGGCGGCTAAACGCCGGTGGGTTAGGCCCGGGTTGACCCCGGTTTGACCTCCCCTGGGTCCTGACGTGTGGGCCCAGGCCCCTGCTTAATTAGTGTTAATTTAATTAGTGCTAATTAACTTAGTTAACCACTGACTCGCTGACATGTGGGCCCAGCCCTGCTGACATTTTAGTTAACATTAGCTTAGCGCTAATTAACTCAGTTTACTAACTGAGTCACTGACCAGTGGGTCCCCCAGGTCAGGTTTGACCTGGACCGCGCCCCGTTGACCTGCTGACGTCATGATGATGTCAGGCTGACGCAGTAACCCTTTTCTGGAATTTAAATAAATCTTAAATGATTTGTTTAATTCAGAAAATATCCAAAACTTTGAAAAATCATAGAAATTAATCTATAGCTCCAAATGAAAAGATTTATATATGAAAAATTATCAGAAAAATTCAAGGAATCCATCTGTACCATTTTCATGCATGTTTGAGCAATGTTTGTCCTCTGTTTTGGACAAAACAAATATAGGGCATTTAAATAATCACATATGGAGTTGGAATTTGACTCATGTATTCAAACCAACTTCATTTAAATCATAGCTAGATGCATTAGCTCAAATCACAGCATATTGCCATGTCATGATCATGCATCATATTGTGGCATTGCATTGATTGTGTTCTTTCTCAGTTGCCGGTGTTGTCCCCTCTCGATAGACGTGGTTCCGACGATGTGATCGTTGACACCGATGAAGAACTATATTATCTTCAGAAGTGCCAGGCAAGCAAAACCCCCTTGTTCATTCCGATACAGTCCCACTCTCTCGCTCCTGCTCTCTTTTATTGCATTAGGACAACAACGATTCATGTGTTACTTGCTGCGGTAGCTGAACCCCTTTATCCTTTGCATGACCTGTCATTCCACAGTAATTAGATGAAACCCACTAGCATGAGTAGGAGTTGTTTGAGCCCTGTTGTGCCTACTCATTCATGCTTGTTTGTCATGCCTGCTACTGCTTAGAGTTGAGTCGGGTCTGATTCATCGGGAATGAATTGGAATGGTGATGAACATGTTCTACTGTTTGTGAGCTAAGTGTGTGAACACGATTTGGTAAAGGTATTGGTGAGAGGCCATGTAGGAGTACATGGTGGGTTGTCTCATTGAAGCCGTCCTCAGGAACTGAGTTCTGTGTTTGTGATCCATGAAACAGTTACTACCACGCATTGGGCCCGAAACCAATGGACCCTCTCGGCTTCTTGATCACCCTTGTCCTCTGTCCAGGAGTTGCCAAGTAGTTTCTGGTGTTTGTAGTATGCTGGGGGCCGCACGCAGCGCTGACCGTAGGGGTGGGCTGTGTTGCGGTAGGCACGTGGCCGGGCAGCCGGGCGCCCGTTTGGTGTCTCGGACCCTGTACACATCGTTTGGGGTTGTGAGCGAAACTCCGGCCGGATCTCCTCATGGATGGAACCCGAATAGGCGATAAACCTGGACTAGAGACTTGAGTGTTTAGGTAGGCCGTGGCCGACACCCTCGCTGGGCTTCCGCTTGAAGGTTGCCGAGTACATGTCGTGTAAACGGCGATAAGTGGTGAGAGCGTGTGTGAAGAAGTACACCCCTGCAGGGTTAACATCATCTATTCGAATAGCCGTGTCCGCGGTAATGGACTTCTGGGTTGCCTATAACAGTTCATAGACAAGTGAAAGTGGATACTCTAAAATACGCAAGATAAGCGTGAGTGCTATGGATGGCCTTCTCGTAGGGAGACGGAAGTGGATCCATAGTGGTGTATTGGATGGTGAATATGTGGACTCGTGTGCGCCACCCCAAAAGAGTCGCTTGCAGTCGTAGTTCAGGTTAGCCACCGAGTCAAAGCTGGCTTGCTGCAGTTAAACTCCACTACCCCCTTTTGATACTGATGCATATGTAGTTAGATCTGATGTAAGTCTTGCTGGGTACATTTGTACTCACGTTTGCCTATTTTATGTTTTTGCAGAGAGACGTCAGTCTTGCTAGTAGTTCCATGTGGACTTCGACGTTTAGCTTGTTACCTCAGCTACGATCTTGTACCCTTGGCAGGATCTGGTAGATAGTCAGGCTTCTCAGCCTTTTTCATTTGTAGATGTCTGTACTCAGACATGTTAAGCTTCCGTATGTGTTTTGATTTGTATGCTCTGATTGTTGGGTCATGAGACCCATGTTTGTAATATCTCGCTCCTCGGAGCCTAATGAATAAATACTTGAGTCGTAGAGTCTTGTTGTGATGCCATGTTGTATCTACACATATCGAGCATATTGTGTGTATGATTGAAATGCTTGCTATGTGTGGGATCCGACTATCTAGTTGTTTATCCTTGGCAGCCTCTCTTATGGAGAAATGTAGTCTAGTGCTTCCTGAGCGATAGTAGTCCGCTACAGCCCGGTTCACCGGAGTCCTGCTAGCCCAGCACTACTGCTTGGAACACTTGACTGGCCGGCATGTGATTCACGTCGTTCCTGTGTCTGTCCCTTCGGGGAAATGTCACGCGGTGTTATCCGGAGTCCTGCCTAGCCTGCTACAGCCCGGGTTACCGGAGTCCTGTTAGCCCAGTGCTACAGCCCGGATTTATACGTTGTTGACCGACATGCTCGATGTGATTCATGTATGCCTGTCCCCATGGGTTAGTGCCGCTTTGGGTTCACGACTAGCCATGTTGGCCCGGGTTCTCTGTCATATGGATGCTAGCGACACTATCATATACGTGAGCCAAAAGACGCAAACGGTCCCGGGCCAGGTAAGGTGGCATCCGTGGGAGTACCGTGCGTGAGGCCGCAAAGTGATATGAGGTGTTACATGCTGGATCGATGTGGCTTAGGATCGGGGTCCTGACATTTGGCCTCCGTCACAGCCCCGAAGAGGCCATGGCATTAAATACCGCGCGTACATAAATTATGCACTCAAAACCCCATGGGTATTGACGGAGGCATAACTTGTTCGCGATCCACAGTACGGCTTGACCAACCCTGGGATTCGCATGCTTTTACTTTTTCTTTTTTACGGGTTTTCTCCTCTTTTTGAGGTCTACACGGACAACCCTCTTGCAGAACACACCAAGGAGGCAGGGAGCTCTGGCTTACAAGGGAATCCCCAGGTGGTCTCTACTAAACTATTGCCATAATTGCTTTTCATACTCGCATGTAGCTCGCCCTTGGTGGCAGCGTGTTAAATAGTCTTACTTGCTTATCGCATTACTTGTACAAAGTACGCCTCGACGTACTAGTTACACCACAATGGTGAATACACGGTAGCGTCAGCTTATTACTTCATTTTCCCGTTTCCTCACATCGGTATTAATTATTCATTACACACGTACACCATAGTACGTATTACTATGCCAGGGGCTTCATTACACCCGCATCACGGCAATAAAAGTCCGAACACTTTTACAATATAGTTTGGCACCCCGAACTTATAGCATTATATGCATTGGCTTTGAATCATGTCTTTGGTCAATAGTTGGGTTGTCCGGCTCCTATGCTTACTACCTTACGTTCCGCTACATCGGCTAGGGTAGTAAAGGGAGAACTACTGCGATTGTGTCCCGGTTCTTCCGGACGAACACCTCAGTAGGGAAAGCCGAAAACTGACTGTCATGATGTGGCGAGAGCTGGTTAGCTGTTCGAGAGGTTCCAAATCGTTGGAGATTTTTTCCGCTTCTTGCGAAGAATCGGTTCTTCCGATTAGGCGTCTATAGTGCCCCCAGTTCGGTCTTCCGAATACCAGGGGCTTCGCCGACTTTCTCAATTGTCAAAATCCTATGGCTAAGTGAGGGCGGTAAAGGCCGCATAGTCTGATTGTCTTGTTCGTTGCGCTAAACACCTCCTTTAAGGACCAAAATATGGAGTAAAGAGTGTTTAGATTTATACCGGACACCCCCGTACTATCTACGTGGGGGCAGAAGCCGGCGACTGGTCAACCCTCAGACTTCATAAACGGCCGCACAGGAGGTAAAAGTTTAAATAAACAAGTATTATATTACATAACATCATCATTCCATATCACAGGGCAAGTTAATACACATGTTCTCATGGGAATATGATATCCTTCGAACATTGCTCCGCCACAAGGCGGGACCCCTCCAGGACACCATCAAAATAGTGCTCGGGTCGATGATGCTCCTTGCCCTCCGGCGGTCCCTCGGCCATCAGCTTCTTGGCATCCAGCTTTTCCCAATGCGTCTTGACGCGGGCAAACGCCATACGCGCACCTTCAATACAGACCGACCACTTCACGGCTTCGAGCCGCGGACATGCACTCACAAGCCGTTGCACAAGTCCGAAGTAGCTGCTAGGTATAGGATCGGCAGACCACAGCTGGACTGTCAAGTCCTTAATGGCTAGCTCTGACAACCTATGCAGCTCGACCAACTGCTTTAGCTGGTCGCTGAAGGGAACCGGATGTTCGGATCCCAGATATTGGGCCCAGAACAGCTTCTCTGTAGACATCCCTTCTTCAGCTCTATAATGCTCGGCCGCATCTGATACACTGTGCAGCAGATTCGTAAACACCCCTGGAAATCCAAATTCAGGATAAGTACAAGGAAACGTTTCTTCTACATACTTGCTACGCATGGTGACAGACTTACCCGCCGTAATATTCTTGGCCGCCTGAATTTCCTGGAGGGCGATTTGGGCTTCGGCTCGTGCATCCTGCGCGCTCTGGCGGGCCTTGGCTAATTCGGACTCTTGCGCCTTATAATTACGCTCCAAGGACTCAAATCTCTCTATCGCACCCTGGAGCTCTTGCTGCGCCTCGCCAACCCAGGCCTCGTGCTTCCCGCGCGAGGCGCGTTCCTTGGCCGCCTTGTCCTCGGCCTCGGCTAGCGCCTTTTTAAGGGGGGCCACCTCGGTCGTGGCCCCTAATAAAGTTTATGATACTTTAGTCCGGATGGACTATTCATTTTTTTCGAAATGTACCCACAGGTTACTGCATACCTTGGTTATCCTCCAACTGTTTCTTCACGAGGCCGAGCTCCTCCTCGGCCCACTCCAGTTTTTGCTTCAGTCCGGAGACCTCCGCAGCATGAGTAGTGGCAGCCTGAAGCGATACCTTCTTATTCACATAGACAACTCTGTAGGATTGGAAGTATGTCTAGAGGGGGGTGATTAGACTACTTGACCAAATAAAAATCTATCATTTTCCCAATTTTAGTTCTTGGCAGATTTTAGCAATTTTAACATAAGTCAAGCAATCTCACACGATTCAAGCAAGCATGCAAAAGAGTTTATGAGCAGCGAAAAGTAAAGCATACAACTTGCAAGAATGTAAAGGGAAGGGTTTGGAGGATTCAAACGCAATTGGAGACACGGATGTTTTGGCATGGTTCCGATAGGTGGTGCTATCGTACATCCACGTTGATGGAGACTTCAAACCACGGAGGGTAACGGTTGCGCGAGTCCACGGAGGGCTCCACCCACGAAGGGTCCACGAAGAAGCAACCTTGTCTATTCCATCATGGCCGTCGCCCACGAAGGACTTGCCTCACTAGCGGTAGATCTTCACGAAGTAGGCGATCTCCTTGCCCTTACAAACTCCTTGGTTCAACTCCACAATCTTGTCGGAGGCTCCCAAGTGACACCTAGCCAATCTAGGAGACACCACTCTCCAAGAAGTAACAAATGGTGTGTTGATGATGAACTCCTTGCTCTTGTGCTTCAAATGATAGTCTCCCCAACACTCAACTCTCTCTCACAGGATTTGGATTTGGTGGAAAGAAGATTTGAATGGAAAGCAACTTGGGGAAGGCTAGAGATCAAGATTCATATGGTAGGAATGGAATATCTTGAGCTCAATACAAGTGTAGGTGGTTCTCTCTCAGAAAATGTGTATTGGAAGTGAAGATCTGTTCTGATGGCTTTCTCCACGAATGAAGAGTGGGTGGAGGGGTATATATAGCCTCCACACAAAATCTAACTGTTACACACAATCTTCTAAACTCGGTGGGACCGAATCATTAAACTCGGTCAGACCGATTCAGCAAACCTAGTGACCGTTAGGATTTTCGGTGGGACTGAGATGCAACTCGGTAGGACCGATATGGTTAGGGTTAGGGCATAAGGTAATCTCGGTGTGACCGATTACACAAACTCGGTGAGACTGATTTTGGTAATTAGCTAACTAGAGAGTTGGTCAGGTAAACTCGGTGGGACCGATTCGCTCTTTTCGGTGAGACCGAAATGTTACGAAAGGGAAACAGTGAGTTTACATTGCAATCTCGGTGGGACCGATCGCTCACTTCGGTTGGACCGAAACGTTACGAAGGGAAACAGAGAAATTGCAATCCCATCTCGGTGAGACCGAGATCCCTATCGGTGAGACCGATTTGCTAGGGTTTGTGGTAGTGGCTATGACATGTGAAACTCGGTGGCTCCGGATAGAAAGAATCGGTGGGGCCGAGTTGGACTTTAGGTTTGGGTCATATGTGGATATGGAGAGGTAGTTGAGGATTTTGGAGCATATCACTAAGCACATGAAGCAAGAGGCTCATTAAGCAACACCTCATCCCTCCTTAATAGTATTGGCTTTTCCTATGGACTCAATGTGATCTTGGATCACTAAAATATAAAATGTAGAGTCTTGTTCTTGAAGCTTGAGCCAATCCTTTGTCCTTATAATTTTGAGGGATCCACTTTCCTCATCCATGCCATGCCAGCCATTGAGCTTTCCTGAAACAATTATCTTGGAATAGCATTAGCTCAATGAGCTATATGTTGTTATGAATTACCAAAACCACCTAGGGATAGTTGCACTTTCAATCTCCCCCTTTTTGGTAATTGATGACAACATACAGATCAAAGCTTCGACAAATGATAACAAGAATGGAATATATCGTTGCTTTGAGAAGTATGTGATAAGTAAGAGCTCCCCCTAAATTTTTGCATATTTAAGATTTGCTTTGGACTGCAAATGCACAAAGATTTAGGATCGTGGGTTACTCTTCCATGTCACATACATCTTGGTGGAGCGCTCAAAATGATAAGAATTAAATGCATGCACTCATCACCAAGCAAAGTGAATGATCAACATAAAGATAAATTGATATCCAACAAGCATTAAGTGTAGCTTATGATCAAACACATGATCATCAATGTCTCACAAATTGCGGCATAGTATCTCAAGCACGCAAAAGCAAATAAAGTTCAACCAAAAGACAAGAGAGAACAAATGCGGACTCTCTCTCTCGAAGCCTATGATCTATACATTTTTCTCCCCCTTTGGCAACAAGTTACCAAAAAGTTCATAGAAAATGCATAGGACTAAACGACTCTCAGGCTTGGTCTTCAGTTGGTGGAGTCCGGATAACGCCAAGGACGAAGGCTTCGGTAGAAGTGGTCGGAGCTACTGGGGTAGGAGCTGGAGCTGGTGGAACTGAAGCTGTAGCTGGTGCAGAAGTGGTGGCTCTGGTGTCATGAACTCGCACTGCAGATGATCTCTGAGCTCTGGGCACCCTGGCAAATGCATCAGTTGTGGTCTTGCCCTTCCTCTCCTGCATATCTTCTTGTAGTTGTTCCACAGCAGACTGGACCTCTGACACCTTCACATCTATGTCATAGAACTTTTGTTCCATGATTCTTTCCAAACTCTCTTGGTTTTTAGTCAGGGTGGCCAGTCCTTTCTCAATCCTCAGAGTGGATGCTATCAGGTAACTGAGCTGCTCCTGCTTGTTCTTCAAGAAATACTCAGATGCCTCCTCTTGAGTTGGCATCTTGGCAGCTTTCTCCATCTTTGCCTTCTCCTTCTTTGCTTGAGCATGTGCAGATGATGGTTCATCCTTGTTCATGACAACCTGATTGTCTTCAAAGTCTGGATGGATGGGCAGGTGTTCCTTGTCCAGCAAATATGTGCCTGTGCCCATCTTTGAGTTTATTAGCTCTTGAATTTGTGGGGCATATCCACAGCTCCTCTTCTGATCAGCTGTTGTCCTCTTAATGGTTTCTACCATGAGGCTCATCACCTTGAACTTTTGTGGCACATCAAAAATGTGGAGCATGTTTATTGCATGGCCTCGGATCATCTTGTGATCACCTGACTTGGGCAATAGGGTATGCCTCAGAATCCAATTAATAGTGGGTAGCCCTGACAGAAGATAATGCACTGAGCCAAACTTGAAAGTATCAAGTGTCTTGTTTGGGATCTCCTTGTACATGTTGGACATGGAATTGTGATCCATCTTCTTCTTGGCATATATGTCCAGGTCATCTTCCTGCTCTTCTGGGGCATTGATGAGTTGTGCCCACTCAGCAACTGTTGACTGATATCTGGTTCCTTCTGACATCCACACAATCCTGCCATCTGGATAGAAGTGTGCTGTGGAGTAGAACTGCATGATTAGCTCTTCATTCCACTTTGTGAGCTTCTGGCCAACAAAGTCTGCAACTCCACAACCCTTGAAGCTGTCATTCACTCCAGGATAGTGCTCTTCATTTTCCTTGAAGTATTCCCAATCTACCCATCTCATGTCACATACTATAGGCTTTTTATCTAGCAGCACTGTCTCATAGAAATCCTGTTGTTCCTTGGTGTGAAACCTATAATCCACAGCAGTTCTTCTCCTTGAAGCATATGGATCTGCTTCTCTCCACTTCTTCAGCCCTGAATCTCTTCTAATTTTCATGTCCTCAGCCACAGGATGAGCATCATTGTGGTCTGGGATCTTGGGCTTAAGCTTCCTGAGCACTTGACCTTCTTCTTCAGCAATGTCAGGCACTGGGGCCTTGTTCTTTTCAGCAGCAGATATGTTTCTGGTGTTTCTCTTTGGTGCACTCTTGGGCTTAGATGCAGCTTTGGGTGCTTCCTTG
Organism: Aegilops umbellulata; assembly: GCA_032464435.1. Taxonomy (NCBI): domain Eukaryota; kingdom Viridiplantae; phylum Streptophyta; class Magnoliopsida; order Poales; family Poaceae; genus Aegilops; species Aegilops umbellulata. The sequence continues at coordinate 46,238,925 of CP136057.1, forward strand.
GATTTGGATGCAGTAGCCCCTGACCTTATGGCATCTCCCATGAGTTTATGTGCCTTAGGTGCTGGTGCAGCAACCTCTTCTTCCTCTTCCTCGTCTGAGGAATGCTTTTCAAACTCAGCCATTGGATCAACCTTCTTGCACCATCTGCCCCTTTTTCTTTCCTTCTTTTCCTTCACAGCCTCATCTTCTCCAGTTGACTTGGAGGGATTCTAAGAGGATGCTCTGGCTTTGGGCATTGGTTGTCTCCCTGCTGTCCTTTTGATTTTCTGTCATGGCTTTGTGGCTGCAGCTGAGCCAGATTCTTTCTTGAGCACCTTTCTCTTGGATGTGGCTTCCTCTTCTGCCACATAGTCCTCATCCTCTGATTCAGAGGTTCTCTTCTTGCTTGCTCTAGTGGCAGCTTTAGGCAGATTGCTTGGGGTGCTCCTGCTACCCTCATCAGAACTGCTAGAGGGACTAGTGCCCTCACTCAAATGAGCCTGCTCCTCAAATCTGTTCTGGCTATCACTCTGATCAGACATGTTGAAGTTCAGACTGCTGACCCTGTGAATAGTTTATAGATGAGATAGAGTGGATGAGCATCACAAAATGCAGAGATTTTTGCAAAAGAATGAGTCAAAAAGTTAGTTTTAGTTTTTCACAGAAAGCATTTCGGATCGACCGATTTGCAAACTTGGTGATACCGAAGCAGCTACTGGAACCAAAACTAGTGAACTCGGTCAGACCGAGTCACAGTTCGGTGGCACCAAGACTGCTAGAGTTTCACAAAGTCTTGAACTCGGTCTCACCGATTTGTAATTCTCGGTCAGACCGAGAACCACATGTGCAATGGCCGTGGCCGAATCGGTGGAACTGAGTTCCGCAACCTGGTGGGTCCGAGATGGTTTCGGCGGAAACCTAAACCTAAATTTTTGAATCTCAACTATTCTAAGGATTGTTTTGACTGGATAGGAGTGTTTCAATCGTAGCAAGATTCATAAAGAACACAATGTGCTAGGAATTGGAAGGGGAATAGCACTGTGATCGAGTCCATACACTAGTTCGGCGGCGGACTCGCTACGGCGGCAACGGCGGAGACAAAATTTCGTTGACGGCGGCGGAGACCAGCGACTGGAGGTGGCTGGCGACAAGGAGGATGATCCGGAGACCCAGGAGGCAGAGCGAGCTATGCGCGGGCGAAGAGGTTTCGGAGAAATTTCCAAAATTTTGCCCGTGAGTATATATAGCCCGACCCTGTCGGTGTGACCGAGTGGAACAACTCGTTGGCACCGAGATGCATAACTATTGACAGTTATGGCAACTCGGTGTGACCGAAAAGTTCAATTCGGTTGCACCGAGGTGAAAACCTAGATCGACTTAGTGATCTCGGTATGACCAAAATGGAGGAATCGGTCAGGCCGAAAAGCACAAAGAAGTTTTGGAAGTTTAAGTCTATGACAAATCGAGGACTCCAAGTGCTCCTCACACAGAGTGGTTTGAATCTGACTTGATCAATTTTTGTGATGTAGCATGAATAGAGTTTGAGACGAGAAAAGCATAGATAGCTAGAGAAGGTTCTTAGGCATTCTTGTCCATCCACTTGGCAAGGAAAGAAAAACAAATCAATCAAAACAACAAGTGGATGTCCTTGAATGAGTAAAATATGCTCTCAACATGCTCACACAATAAAATGGCAATTGAACTATGTGGCAAAACATGCACAACCAATCTAGCATCTATCAAGCAATTGGCGATGACTAGGTCATCTATATATGAGTATATTGACTTAGAAGCCAAATGAGAACATTTGATCATAGGTCATACTCATCGTTTAAGCACAAGTGGGGTTACCACTTTTACATAAAGCATTGTTGTGTTCACATCATTAGAGTTTCTTTAGCTCAATTCTTAGAGTAAAGCTCCCCCTAGATGTGATATCCCCACTAAGAGGGATGAACTAACCTTAGGTTTTGTCGATGATGACTTCATGTAGATGTTGAAGATGTGTGAGGGAGTCCTGGATTAGGGGGTGTTCGGATAGCCGGACTATACCTTCTGCCGGACTCCTAGACTATGAAGATACAAGATTGAAGACTTCGTCCCGTGTCCGGATGGGACTTTCCTTGGCGTGGAAGGCAAGCTAGGCGATGCGGATATTCAGATCTCCTACCATTGTAACCGACTTTGTGTAACCCTAACCCTCTCCGGTGTCTATATAAACCGGAGGGTTTTAGTCCGTAGGACGAACAACTCCAACATACAACAATCATACCATAGGCTAGCTTCTAGGGTTTAGCCTTCTCGATCTCGTGGTAGATCTACTCTTGTACTACCCATATCATCAATATTAATCAAGCAGGAAGTAGGGTTTTACCTCCATCAAGAGGGCCCGAACCTGGGTAAAACATTGTGTCCCTTGTCTCCTGTTACCATCCGCCTAGACGCACAGTTCGGAACCCCCTACCCGAGATCCGCTGGTTTTGACACCGACATTGGTGCTTTCATTGAGAGTTCCTCTATGTCGTCACTTTTAGGCCCGATGGCTCCTTTGATCATCAACGACGATGCGGTCCAGGGTGAGACTTTTCTCCCCGGACAGATCTTCGTCTTCGGCGGCTTCGCACTGCGGGCCAATTCGGTTGGCCGCCTGGAGCAGATCGAAAGCTACGCCCCTGGCCATCAGGTCAGGTTTGGAAGTTTGAACTACACGGCTGACATCCACGGGGACTTGATCTTCGACGGATTCGAGCCACAGCCAAGCGCGCCGCACTGTCTCGATGGGCGTGATCTAGCTCTGCCACCGAACAGTGTCCTGGAGGCTGCACGCGCGTTGGTTCTGACCCTCAATTCAGAGCTTGCTGCGCCGATCGAGGATGAGCGGTTGGATGCCACCTCAGGGGCTGCGATCTCAAAGGCGATCGAGCCGAACACTAGCCCCGCACTCTGCATGACCCATGACTCCGAGGATTCGGATTCCTCTCCGGACTCCGAACCCCCCGCGCCCCTGCCGATCGAATCCGATTGGGCGCCGATCATGGAGTCCACCGCCGCGGACATCTTTCAGCACTCGCCCTTCGGCGACATCCTGAACTCACTAAAGTCTCTCTCTTTATCAGGAGAGCCCTGGCCGGACTATGGTCAGCAAGGATGGGATGCGGACGATGAAGAAATTCAAAGCCCACCCACCACCCACTTTGTAGCCACTGTCGACGATTTAACCGACATGCTCGACTTCAACTCCGAAGACATCGACGGTATGGACGACGATGCAGGAGACGAACAGGAACCAGCACCTATAGGGCGCTGGAAGGCCACCTCGTCATATGACATATATATGGTGGACACTCCAAAAGATGGAGATGGCGATGGAAAAGCGGGGGATGACACCTCTAAAAAACATCCCAAGCGCCGGCGCCAGCGGCGCCGTTCTAAATCCCGCCAAAGCAAAAAACGGTGATTTTGGCACTGGAGATAATACTACTCCGGATAGCGCCAAAGAACACCCCCTCCAGCAAGATTCGGCATAGGAAGATGGAGAAGCCAGCCCTCACGAGAGAGCGGCAGACCAAGAGGTTGAGGATGATAACTATATGCCTCCTTCCGAAGACGAGGCAAGCCTCGACGTCGATGAATTCGTTGTACCATTAGACCCCGCCGAACAAGAGCGTTTGAAACGCAGGCTTTTAGCCATGGCAAGCAGCCTCAAGAAAAAGCAGCAATAGCTTAGAGCTGATCAAGATTTGCTAGCTGACAGATGGACTGAAGTCCTTGCGGCCGAAGAGTATGAACTCGAACGCCCCTCCAAGCGTTACCCAAAGCGCTGGCTGCTACCCCGATTAGAGGAGGAAGCACCTACATCACCAGTGCATGACATGGCAGACCGGCCACCTCGTGGCCGCGACAGAGAGGCCTCTAGGCCCTCCACTCAAGCCATGCCCCGACACCGCCCAAAACATGCTAAGGCACGGGAAAACGCGCTAGACCTGCGAGATATACTGGAGGACGAGGCAAGGCAAACAAGATCGATCTACGGATCGCGCGGGCGCCCCACGGCACGTGACGGTGATCGTCACTCCGGATACGATAAATCCGGCCGGGCCGAACACAATAGACAAAGCTCCTTTGAGTTGCGTCGTGATATAGCCCAGTACAGAGGCGCCGCACACCCACTATGCTTCACAGATGAAGTAATGGATCATAAAATCCCTGAGGGCTTCAAACCCGTAAACATTGAATCATACGATGGCACAACAGATCCTGCGGTATGGATCGAGGATTATCTCCTTCATATCCACATGGCCCGCGGTGATGATCTACACGCCATCAAATACCTCCCACTCAAACTTAAGGGACCGGCCCGGCATTGGCTTAACAGCTTGCCAGCAGACTCAATCGGTTCTTGGGAGGACCTGGAAGCCGCATTCCTTGACAACTTCCAGGGCACTTATGTGCGACCACCGGACGCCGATGACCTAAGCCACATAATCCAGCAGCCAGAAGAATCGGCCAGGCAATTCTGGACACAGTTCCTAACAAAGAAAAATCAAATAGTCGACTATCCGGATGCGGAGGCCCTAGCAGCCTTCAAGCATAATATCCGCGACGAGTGGCTTGCCCGACACCTGGGACAGGAAAAGCCGAAATCTATGGCAGCCCTCACGACACTCATGACCCGCTTTTGCGCGGGAGAAGACAGCCGGCTAGCTCGCAGCAACAACTTAACCAAGAACCTTGGTAATTCGGATACCAAGGACAAAAGCGGCAGGTCGCGCCGGAACAAGCAAAAGCGCCGCGTTAACAGCGACACCAACGAGGATACGACAGTAAATGCCAGATTCCAAGGCTACAAATTCGGTCAGCGGAAAAAGCCATTCAAAAGAAATACTCAGGGCCCGTCCAGTTTGGACCGAATACTTGACCGCTTGTGCCAGATACATGGCACCCCCGAAAAGCCAGCCAATCACACCAACAGGAATTGTTGGGTGTTCAAGCAGGCAGGCAAGTTAAGAGCCGAAAACAGAGACAAGGGGTTGCATAGCGATGACGAGGAGGAGCCCAGGCCACCGAACAACAGTGGACAGAAGGGTTTTCCCCCACAAGTGCGGACGGTGAACATGATATACGCAACCCATATCCCCAAAAGGGAGCGGAAGCGTGCGTTACGGGACGTATACGCGCTGGAGCCAGCCGCTCCAAAGTTCAACCCATGGTCCTCCTGCCCGATCACTTTTGATCAAAGGGACCATCCCACTAGCATCCGTCATGGCGGGTTTGCTGCATTGGTTCTTGACCCAATTATTGACGGATTTCATCTCACAAGAGTCCTCATGGACGGCGGCATCAGCTGAACCTGCTTTACCAGGATACAGTGCGGAAAATGGGCATAGATCCCTCGAGGATCAAGCCCATCAAAATGACCTTTAAAGGTGTCATACCAGGTGTAGAAGCCAACTGTACAGGCTCAGTTACACTCGAAGTGGTCTTCGGACCCCCGGATAATTTCCGGAGCGAGGAGTTAATCTTCGACATAGTCTCGTTCCGCAGTGGCTATCATGCACTGCTCGGGCGAACCGCATTTGCAAAGTTCAACGCGGTACCGCACTATGCATACCTCAAGCTCAAGATGCCAGGCCCTCGAGGAGTAATCACGGTCAACGGAAACACCGAACGCTCCCTCCGGACGGAGGAGCACACGGCAGCGCTCGCAGCAGAAGTACAAAGCAGCCTCTCTAGGCAGTTCTCCAGTCCGGCCCTTAAAAAGCCGGACACTGTCAAGCGCGCCCGGAGTAACCTACAACAAGACCGCCTGGCACGTCCCAAGCAAGCATAGCAATGTGGCCCCAACCCTAGCCCTTGCAATATAGCAAAACCAGTGATTCGCGTACATAACTACGCTCTCAAAATACCATGGGCACAAGGGGGGCACCCTCACGGCACGCCCAAAACACGGCTTAAACCGTACTAGGGGCTGCCAGATTCTTTTTTTTTCATTTCCTCTTACTTTCAGGACTTCATACTTCAGACGACCTGTTCGGCAATTCAACTGCCGCACAAACGATACAAGATCCAGGAAAAAGCAGACAAGCCATGCCGCATTATGGAACTCCCAGGTGGTCTCTATTACGAGCAGTATACCTGTTTTGAATAAAATTCCGTGGCCTACCCCTGGCCAGCACATGTTAAATAGTCCAATTTCTTTTGCTTATCGCACTATCTGTATCGTTCTGCTTAGATAGCGGCCTTCTTATAAACAATGCATAGCTTTTTGTCTATTTTTTGCATTACTCTATTTTTATATATGTTCATTAATGACATGTGGCACCCGTACACTATGGTACGGCAAATACGCCAGGGGCTTCAGTACCCCTTAATATGGTGTAAAAAGTCCGAACACTTCCATAAGTGTGGCACCCCGAACTTATAGCACTATATGCATCGGCTTCGAATCATGATTTGGGTCAATAGTTGGGTTTGCCCGGCTCCTATGTTTTGGTGCCTTACATTCTGCTATATCGGCTAAGGTAGCACTAGGAGAACTACTGCGATTGTGCCCCAGTTGAGCTGGGCGGAGCACCTCAGTAGAGAAAGCTAAAACTGACTGTCATGATGAGGCAAGAGACCGGTCGCTGTTCGAGAGGTTTTTCGGGTCCTTAAAGACCTATGCCGCTTAGAGCGAGGAACCGGATTTTGTCCGGCCAAGGCGTGGATAGCGCCCCGAACTCGGTCTTCCGAATACTAGGGGCTTCGCCGAAATTTAAAATTATAAAGTTCTATGGCTAAGTGAGAGTGTTCAAGCATTATAGTCTGGTTGCCTTGTTCGTTGTGCTGAGCGCCTCCCTCGAAGGACCCAAACATGGGAAAAAGAGCGCTCAAGTTTATCCCGAACACCCCAGCACTAGTGGCATGGGGGCGGAAGCCGACAACTAGCCATCTCTCAATTTTTTGATAAACGGCCGCACAGAAAATAATATTTTAAATTCAACAAGCATTGCTTAGCACAAATGAACAAGTTTTCAGCGCATAGGACAACACGAGCGAGTTCATTCAAAAATTACATCTTTTGTACATTCATCCGCCACAAGGCGGGCACCCTTCAGAACATCCTTGTAATAGTTCTCGGGCTTGCGATGCTCCTTCCCCGGTGGCGGCCCGTCCCTCACAAGCTTCTCACCGTCCAGCTTACCCCAGTGCACCTTTGCACTAGCAAGGGCCCTATGGGCACCTTCGATGCAGACGGAGCGCTTGATGACCTCGAGCCATGGACAGGCCTCCACCAGCCGCCGCACCAGTCCGAAGTAGCTCCCAGGCAGGGCCTCTCCAGGCCACAGCCGAACTATGAAGCCCTTCATGGCCTGTTCGGCCGCCTTGTGGAGCTCGACCAGCTGCTTCAGCTGGTCGCTCAAGGGCACAGGGTGTCCAGCCTCAGCGTACTGAGACCAGAACACCTTCTTCGTCGAGTTGCCCTCTTTGGCTCGGTAGAATGCGGCGGCATTGGATACGCTACGGGGAAGATCTGCGAACGCCCCTGGAGAGCTCCAGATTCGGGTAAGTAACAAGTAGTTTACTTTTATATGTCTGCTTTGCATAAAAAATGCCTTACTCGCCGCTATCTTTTTCACCGCATCCAATTCATCGAGGGCCTTCTAGGCTTCGGCCTTGGCAGACTCGGCAGTCTTGACGGCCGCGGCGAGCTCGGACGCTCGCGTTTTAGAGTCAAGCTCCAAACTCTCATGTTTTTTCATGAGAGCCTGAAGCTCTTGCTGCGCCTCGCCGACCTGCGCCTCAAATTTCTCCCGCTCATTGCGCTCCGAGGCCGCTCTCTTCTCGGCCTCGGACAGCGTCTGCTTGAGGGTTGCCACCTCAGTCGTGGCCCCTACAGCAAGTAGCATAATCCTGTAAATTTTTTGCAATTGCATCTTTTTTTCTATAAGGTATCTCTTACCTTCTTTCTCCTCGAGCTGCCGCTTGGCAAGGCCGAGCTCTTGCTCGGTCCGCTCGAGACCCTGCTTCAGGGTACCTACCTCCGTAGTCAGTGCGGCGGTAGCAAGCAGCGAAGCCTGCATACGCATATTGATTCATTTTTTTGTTAGACTCCTGCGAAATTATTTGATCCTCTATTCGGCTTTTCTTTCCGAACACCAAACAGAGCATCAGGGGCTAATGTTTATGCGGTAATATTTTTACATATTTTTAATTACCTCGAAGCCTGTTAAAAGGCTAGCACAAGCTTCAGTCAGCCCGCTCTTAGCGGACTGAACCTTCCGGATCACCGTACTCATAATAGTACGGTGCTCCTCGTCGATGGAGGCGCCGTTAAGCACCTCCAGCAGATTGTCCGGCACCTCCGGTTGGACGGAGGACGCCGGCTCAGAAGGCTTGCTCCTCTTAGAAGGAGTTCGCTGAAGATTCCGGCACGGTGTCCGGCTCAAAGCCGGACTTGGAGCCCTGGGGGGTCTTGTCCCCTCCACTCCTGGAGTCCGGGAGGTCGCCTCGCGGCGCCTCCGGGACCGCCTCCTCCTGGCTTGGAATCTGTTGGGACAACACTTCGGCGTCGTCCGCAGGGCGGGGGGAGGTAGCCGTCGGAAGTGAATTCACGTCCCGCGAGTCCAGGGAGCCGCTCGACGACTCGCCGAGCCCGGCCTTGGGCGGACTCCATAATTATGTTCGACATAAGGAAAAGATGTGCGACAAAGGAAAGCTATGAGTCACTCTAGTATCCGAATACTTACGATCCCGCCGGGCGCCTGGCCCTTTGTGTCCACTCCTCTTCGCCCTCGTCGGCGTCAGGGGAGCAGTCCGGCGGAAGGGTTTTCCCCTTCTTGGACCCTTCGGCCTCCCAGTTGGGGCGGCCTTCCTCTTCTTTCCTCCCCCTGCTGGAGGGGGAGAGGTTTCTTCTTCCTCCTCCTCAGCTTCACGGGAGGAGTGCGTCTCGGATTCGTCAGACGACGAGTCCGACACCACCATATTACGGGAACTCTTTCGAGTCCCCGTGCCCTTCTTCTTCTTAGCCTTCTTCTCTGGCACCACATAAGGCGCCGGAGTCAGCAGCTTCGATAAACGAGCATCTGCTGGGTCTTCGGGCAAAGGGGCCGGACAGTTAACCTGTCCGGACTTCTCCTGCCATGCCTGTCAAAGGTGAGGGAGTTTAGATCTCGCATAAAGTCAATCTATGAGAAACAAATTTCCTGTAAAAGGTAAGGATAACTCACTGCCTTAGCTGGACGATGCGTGCTGAATCCGCGGTCCTCGGATGCGGACGCGGGGGCCTCGGCGCCCTTGAACAGCACCTTCCAGGCATCTTCATACGTCATGTCGAAGAGCTTGCTCAAGGTTTGGTGCCGCGCCGGATCGAACTCCCACAGTGTGAAAGCCCGTTGTTGACACGGTAGGATCCGGCGGACGAGCATGACCTGGATTATATTGACAAGCTTAAGCCGCTTGTTCACCAGGGATTGGATGCATGTTTGCAGTCCGGTCACCTCTTCCTCATTGCCCCACGACAGGCCCGTCTCTTTCCAGGACGTGAGCCGCGTGGGGGGTCCGGATCGAAACTCAGGGGCTGCGATCCATTCCGGATCACGTGGCTCGGTGATGTAAAACCACCCTGACTGCCACCCCTTCAGGGTCTCCACAAAGGAGCCCTCAAGCCATAGGACGTTGGCCATCTTGCCCGCCATGGCGCCTCCGCACTCCGCCTGGTTGCCGCGCACCACCTTGGGCTTGACGTTGAAGGTCTTGAGCCAGAGGCCGAAATGGGGGTGAATGCGGAGGAAAGCCTCGCACACGACGATAAACGCCGAGATGTTGAGGACAAAGTTCAGGGCCAGATCGTGGAAATCCAAGCCGTAGTAGAACATGAGTCCCCGGACAAATGGGTGGAGTGGAAAACCCAGTCCGCGGAGGAAGTGGGGAAGGAATACAACCCTCTCATGGGGCCTAGGAGTGGGGAGAAGCTGCCCCTCTTCAGGAAGCCGGTGCGCAAAGTTATCGGACAAGTATCCGGCCTTCCTTAGTTTTTTGACATGGCCCTCCGTAACGGAGGAGACCATCCACTTGCCTCCCGCTCTGGACATGGCTGGAGAAGGTCGAGGTGGGAAGTGCGGACTTGGGCGCTGGAGCTCGGGTGCGCAGGAGATGGATAGGCAAAGGAGGAAGAAGGTGTAGGTAAAAAGGTGGATCCTTATCCCCTTATATGGGCGGATGCGGCTATGCGTCCCCACCAGCCTAGTAAAACTCGCTTGCCTCCCAAGCGCCGTGATAAATGGCACGGTTGGGTTACCCACGTCTGTATTGATGAGAATCCCGTAAATGGGGGACACGATCTTTGCTTTGACAAGACGTGCCAAGGAAACCGCCTCGCGAAACGCGCTGAGGTGGAGAAGTGAAAACGATTCGAATAAGGGCTTGGCCGTAGTGTGATGTCACGCTACGGAATACGTCAGCATATTAGATTTGTGTTAATATTATTCTCTCTATGGCAATATGTGGAAACTTATTTTGCAAAGCTGGACACTACTCTTGGTGTTTACAAATCTTTTATGAAGAACTTGGAGGAGGAACCCGCCTTGCAAGGCCGAAGACAATCTGCGCGCCGGACTCATCGTCATTGAAGCCCAATTCAGGGGCTACTAAGGGAGTCCTGGATTAGGGGGTGTTCGGATAGCCGGACTATACCTTCTGCCGGACTCCTAGACTATGAAGATACAAGATTGAAGACTTCGTCCCGTGTCCGGATGGGAATTTCCTTGGCGTGGAAGGCAAGCTAGGCGATGCGGATATTCAGATCTCCTACCATTGTAACCGACTTTGTGTAACCCTAACCCTCTCCGGTGTCTATATAAACCGTAGGGTTTTAGTCCGTAGGACGAACAACTCCAACATACAACAATCATACCATAGGCTAGCTTCTAGGGTTTAGCCTTCTTGATCTCGTGGTAGATCTACTCTTGTACTACCCATATCATCAATATTAATCAAGCAGGACGTAGGGTTTTACCTCCATCAAGAGGGCCCGAACCTGGGTAAAACATTGTGTCCCTTGTCTCCTGTTACCATCCGCCTAGACGCACAGTTCGGGACCCCCTACCCGAGATCCGCCGGTTTTGACACCGACAATGTGGATGCTCAATGTTGATGTAGATCAATTGGAGCTATCCATTGGAGTGAATTGCACTTTCAATACCTACATGGGTTAGTCCCACAAGGAACAAACAAGGATATCCATAGACATAGAGTGATGCACACACAAGATGATGTCTATGAAAGCTTTTAGGTTACCTTGTCCCTTGACTTACCAACAAGAGGGTTTGTGACTCCTTGAACTAGTGCAAGATGTGGAAGTTGATTGCACTTGTTCTTGCCAAAATGATAAAAGTGAAGTATGTTGGCAGAGTCACCCTCAAGAACTCTCTAGTTCTTCTTCTTTTGGATCCACACCATCTTGATGGGAATCCTTGGAGTTGTAGTCGTACTTGATGAAGTGGAACTTGAAGTAGTCTTGGGAATCCACTTGACTAAGGTCTTAGGAGCTTCTTCAAATGCATCAATTTCCTCTTGAAGCTTGTCCTTGCCTTTTTGCTTGTAGTCTTGTGGTGGAAGATCATCTTGAGCTTGTGCCCCTTTGAAATAAGTACGATCATACTTCTCTTGTTGAGGAACAAACTTTGTCTTGGGTTATTGATCTTCTTCCCACTCAACTCCATTGGCATTGAACTTTCGTTCAAAACCAACACCTTGATTCTTCCGGTGCCTTCCTTGCTTGCGTACAATTTCTTTGAATTGCTTACTCCCGACAAGGATCTCGTACACTCCTTTCTCTATAATTCCCTTCAATAGGCTATTTTCTTGCTCAAGTGTAACTTGGCTAAGAGAATCATTAGTGGAATAAAGAGAACTACTAGAAGCAACAATATTGGATTTAACATGATCATTGTTACTACTAGAGGAAGAATCCTTTTTGTTCTTGTTACTAGACTTGACTTGAGGCATGTAAGTGGATAAGAGTAAACGCTTGGCAATGTAAGAAGAACTTTTCTTACGAAGATCATCATTGATAGCTTTTAAGAATTCATGCTCTTGCTCAAGGTTGAGCTTTTCAAAGCGTAATTTCTCATGTGTTCTTAAAAGTTCTTGATGATCTCCTAAGATAGTTTCATGAGCTAACTTAAGAGTGTTTAGTTCTTTAGTTAGAGCCTCAATCTTCTCCTCATCATTGTCATTCGTTTTATCTTGATTAGCATGATTAATTGACGTTTCATCATAGTATTCATCACTAGAGTTGTCAACAAGTAAATCATCATCACCTAACAAGTCATCTTCATCACTATTGAAATCAACATACTCGGGGTGTAATACCTTTGGGCCTTTAGCCATGAAACATGTTCCAACTCCTTCATTTGGTGGGTCAAATATGTCGTAGGAGTTGGTTGACACAAGTGCTAGACCGGCAACACCTTCATCTTGAGTATATTCGGAATCGGAGTGATAACTTCTTTCGGAGTGGTTGTCGGAGTCGGAGCCGGATACCCATTCACCAACATGAGCTTGATGTCTTCGTTTTGTGTAGCTCCTTGATGACTTTTCCTTTCTTTCTGAATCCTTGCTTCTCCGTGAGTATCTTTGTTCATAACGATCATCTCTATTCCTTCTTTCTCTAGGGGGTGATTCCTCTCTTAGGCTTCTTCTTTTGGGAGAGTCTTCTCTTTTCTTGTAGGGAGCCGTACACTCATTGGAATAGTGTCCGGGTCTTCCACAATTGTAGCAGTTTCGCTCTCGACTAGAAGATCTTTTGTCATTGTAGGACCTTGACTTGGGGCTTCTATCTTTGCTTCTACTCCTGTAGAACTTGTTAAAGTTTTTCACCATTAAGCTTAATTCTTCATTGAATATTTGCTTCTCACTTGATGAGGTGGGGGCTTCACATGAGGCTTTGTAAGCACCACTTGATTTGTTGTGAAGTTCCTCTTTATCCTTGAGTGACATCTCATGAGCAACCATTCTTCCAATGACTTCCGTTGGCTTGAGATCTTTGTAATTGGGCATCATTTGGATCAATGTGCACACAGTATCATATTTTCCATCCAAGGCTCTTAGGATCTTCTTGATGATGAATCTATCGGTCATCTCTTCACTCCCTAAGCCGGCAATCTCATTTGTGATAAGAGCAAGCCTAGAGTACATTTCAGCGACACCTTCACCATCCTTCATTTTGAACTTGTCAAGTTGACTTTGAAGCACATCCAATTTGGATTCCTTGACGGAGTCGGTACCTTCGTGCATATCAATTAAAGCATCCCAAATTTCCTTTGCATTCTCAAGACGGCTGATTTTGTTGAATTCTTCGGGGCACAATCCGTTGAAGAGAATATCACAAGCTTGAGCGTTGTATTGTAGCATCTTCAACTCTTTCGCGGTAGCTTCACGGTTTGGTTCTTTCCCATCGAAGAAGTCACCTTGCAAACCAACACACACAATAGCCCAAACGGTGGGGTTATGTCCAAAAATATGCATTTTCATTTTATGCTTCCAACTAGCAAAATTAGTACCATCAAAGTAAGGACCTCTACGGTGATAATTTCCCTCGCTAGACGCCATACTCTCCTAGGTTGTGAAACCAAGGCTATGACCACCAAAAGCTATGGAAATCAAAGCAAATGGAGACCAAAGCTCTGATACCACTTGTAGGATCGGAAGTATGTCTAGAGGGGGGTGATTAGACTACTTGACCAAATAAAAATCTATCATTTTCCCAATTTTAGTTCTTGGCAGATTTTAGCAATTTTAACATAAGTCAAGCAATCTCACACGATTCAAGCAAGCATGCAAAAGAGTTTATGAGCAGCGGAAAGTAAAGCATACAACTTGCAAGAATGTAAAGGGAAGGGTTTGGAGGATTCAAACGCAATTGGAGACACGGATGTTTTGGCGTGGTTCCGATAGGTGGTGCTATCGTACATCCACGTTGATGGAGACTTCAACCCACGGAGGGTAACGGTTGCTCGAGTCCACGGAGGGCTCCACCCACGAAGGGTCCACGAAGAAGCAACCTTGTCTATTCCATCATGGCCGTCGCCCACGAAGGACTTGCCTCACTAGCGGTAGATCTTCACGAAGTAGGCGGTCTCCTTGCCCTTACAAACTCCTTGGTTCAACTCCACAATCTTGTCGGAGGCTCCCAAGTGACACCTAGCCAATCTAGGAGACACCACTCTCCAAGAAGTAACAAATGGTGTGTTGATGATGAACTCCTTGCTCTTGTGGTTCAAATGATAGTCTCCCCGACACTCAACTCTCTCTCACGGGATTTGGATTTGGTGGAAAGAAGATTTGAGTGGAAAGCAACTTGGGAAAGGCTAGAGATCAAGATTCATATGGTAGGAATGGAATATCTTGAGCTCAACACAAGTGTAGGTGGTTCTCTCTCAGAAAATGTGTATTGGAAGTGAAGATCTGTTCTGATGGCTTTCTCCACGAATGAAGAGTGGGTGGAGGGGTATATATAGCCTCCACACAAAATCTAACTATTACACACAATCTGCTAAACTTGGTGGGACCGAATCATTAAACTCGGTCGGACCGATTCAGCAAACCTAGTGACCGTTAGGATTTTCGGTGGGACTGAGATGCAACTCGGTAGGACCAATATGGTTAGGGTTAGGGCATAACGTAATCTCGGTGTGACCGATTACACAAACTCGGTGAGACCAATTTTGGTAATTAGCTAACCAGAGAGTTGGTCAGGTAAACTAGGTGGGATCGATTCGCTCTTTTCGGTGAGACCGAAATGTTACGAAAGGGAAACAGTGAGTTTACATTGCAATCTCGGTGGGACCGATCGCTCACTTCGGTTGGACCGAAACGTTATGAAGGGAAACAGAGAAATTGCAATCCCATCTCGGTGAGACCGAGATCCCTATTGGTGAGACCGATTTTGCTAGGGTTTGTGGTAGTGGCTATGACATGTGAAACTCGGTGGCTCCGGATAGAAAGAATCGGTGGGGCCGAGTTGGACTTTAGGTTTGGGTCATATGTGGATATGGAGAGGTAGTTGAGGATTTTGGAGCATATCACTAAGCACATGAAGCAAGAGGATCATTAAGCAACACCTCATCCCTCCTTAATAGTATTGGCTTTTCCTATGGACTCAATGTGATCTTGGATCACTAAAATATAAAATGTAGAGTCTTGTTCTTGAAGCTTGAGCCAATCCTTTGTCCTTATAATTTTGAGGGATCCACTTTCCTCATCCATGCCATGCCATCCATTGAGCTTTTCTGAAATATTCATCTTGAAATAATGTTAGCTCAATGAGCTATATGTTGTTAGGAATTTGTAGGATCGAAAGTATGTCTAGAGGGGGTGATTAGACTTCTTGACCAAATAAAAAACTTAACCTTTTCCCAATTTTAGTTCTTGGCAGATTTTAGCTATTTTAGAACAAGTCAAGCGATCATCACACAATTCAAGCAAGCATGCGAAGAGTATATAGGCAGCGGAAAGTAAAGCATGCAACTTGCAAGAATGTAAAGGGAAGGGTTTGGAGAATTCAGACGCAATTGGAGACACGGATGTTTTTGGCGTGGTTCAGATAGGTGGTGCTATCCAACATCCACGTTGATGGAGACTTCAACCCACGGAGGGTAACGGTTGCGCGAGTCCACGGAGGGCTCCACCCACGAAGGGTCCACGAAGAAGCAACCTTGTCTATTCCATCATGGCCATCGCCCACGAAGGACTTGACTCACTAGCGGTATATCTTCACGAAGTAGGCGATCTCCTTGCCCTTACAAACTCCTTGGTTCAACTCCACAATCTTGTCGGAGGCTCCCAAGTGACACCTAGCCAATCTAGGAGACACCACTCTCCAAGAAGTAACAAATGGTGTGTTGATGATGAACTCCTTGCTCTTGTGCTTCAAATGATAGTCTCCCCAACACTCAACTCTCTCTCATAGGATTTGGATCTGGTGGAAAGAAGATTTGAGTGGAAAGCAACTTGGGGAAGGCTAGAGATCGAGATTCATATGGTAGGAATGGAATATCTTGGCCTCAACACAAGGGTAGGTGGTTCTCTCTCAGAACATATGAGTTGGAAGTGTAGATGTGTTCTGATGGCTCTCTCCACGAATGAAGAGGAGGTGGAGGGGTATATATAGCCTCCACACAAAATCCAACTGTTACACACAATTTACCAATCTCGGTGGGACCGAATCAACAAACTCGGTCGGACCGATTTAGTAAACCTAGTGACCGTTAGAGATTTTTGGTGGGACTGACATGCAACTCGGTAGGACCGATATGGTTAGGGTTAGGGCATAACGTAATCTCGGTGAGACCGATTACACAAACTCGGTGAGACCGATTTGGTAATAAGCTAACCAGAGAGTTGGTGAGGCAAACTCGGTGGGACCGATTTGCTCTTTCGGTGAGACCGAAGAGTTACAAAAAGGAAACAGAGAGTTTACATTGCAATCTCGGTGGGACCGATCCGCTCTTTCGATGAGACCGAAAAGTTACGAAAAGGAAACAGAGAAATTGCAATCCCATCTTGGTGAGACCGAGATCCCTATCGGTAGAACCAATTTGCTAGGGTTTGGCAGTGGCTTATGACAAATGAAACTCGGTGGCGCCGGATTGAAAGAATCGGTATGACCGAGTTTGGCTTTGGGTTTAGGTCAAATGTGGATATGGGAAAGTAGTTGAGGGTTTTGGAGCATATCACTAAGCACATAAAGCAAGAGGCTCATTAAGCAACACCTCATCCCTCCTTGATAGTATTGGCTTTTCCTATAGACTCAATGTGATCTTGGATCACTAAAATATAAAATGAAGAGTCTTGAGCTTGAAGCTTTAGCCAATCCTTTGTCCTTAGCATTTTGAGGAATCTACTTTCATCATCCATGCCATGCCAATCATTGAGCTTTCCTGAAACAATTATCTTGGAATAGCATTAGCTCAATGAGCTATATGTTGTTATGAATTACCAAAACCACCTAGGGATAGTTGCACTTTCAATCTCCCCCTTTTTGGTAATTGATGACAACATATAGATCAAAGCTTCGACAAATGATAATAAGAATGAAATATATCGTCGCTTTGAGAAGTATGTGAAAAGTAAGAGCTCCCCCTAAATTTGTGCATATTTAAAATTTGCTTTGGACTGCAAATGCACAAAGAGTTAGAATCATGGGTTACTCTTCCATGTCACATACATCTTGGTGGAGCGCTCAAAATGATAAGAATTAAATACATGCACTCATCACCAAGAAACGTGAATGATCACATAAGATAGATAGGATAATATCAAGCATGCATAAGTGTAGCTTATGATCAAACACATGATCATCAATGTCTCACAAGCATATCATAGTATCTCAACCAAAAGCAAACAAAGTTTGAAAAACCACCAAATAAAGCAAGAGAGAATAAAAGCAACTCTCTCTCTCTCTCTCTCGAAGCCTATGATCTATACATTTTTCTCTCCCTTTGGCAACAAGTTACCAAAAAGTTCCTAGAAAATGCATAGGGCTAGATCGACACTCAGGCTTGATCTTCTGGTGGTGGTGGAGTCCGAATCACTCCAAGGACGAAGTCTTCTGTAGACGTGGTTGGAGCTGGAGCTGAAGTGGATGCTGGAGCTGGTTGGGCTGGTGTTGTAGCTGGAGCTGAGGTGGTGGCTCTGGTGTCAGGAACTGGCACTGCTGATGACCTCTGAGCTCATGGCACTCTGGCAAACGCATCAGTGGTAGTCTTCCCTTTCCTCTCCTGCATGTCATCTTGAAGTTGCTCCACTGCAGACTGAATCTCTGTTACTTTGACATCCAAGTCATAGAACTTTTGTTCTATGATTCTCTCTAAGCTCTCCTGATTCTGAGTGAGGGTGGCCAGTCCTTTCTAAATCCTCAGTGTTGATGCAATCAAGTAACTAAGCTGCTCTTGCTTGGTTTTCAGGAAATACTCAGATGCCTCCTCTTGAGTTGGCATCTTGGCAGCTTTCTCCTTCCTTACCTTCTCCTTCTTAGCTTGTGCATGAGCTGATGATGGTTCATCCTTGTTCATCACAACTTGATTATCCTCAAAGTCTGGATGAAGAGGCAAATGTTCCTTATCCAATAAGTATATGCCTGTGCCCATCTTGGAGTTTATCAGCTCTAGGATCTGAGGGGCATAACCACAGCTCCTCTTCTGATCTGCTGCAGTCCTTTTGATTGTTTCTACCATGAGGCTCATGACTTTGAACTTCTGTGGCACATCAAAGATATGAAGCAAATTGATTGCATGGCCTCTGATCATCTTGTGATCACCTGACTTGGGCAATAAAGTGTGCCTCAGAATCCAATTGATGGTTGGCAGCCCTGACAGAAGATAATGTACTGAGCCAAACTTGAAAGTATCAAGTGCCTTGTTTGGGATCTCCTTGTACATGTTGGACATGGAGTTGTGATATATCTTCTTCTTGGCATATATGTCCAAGTCATCCTCATGCTCCTCTGGGGCATTGATGAGCTGTGCCCACTCAGCAATTGTTGATTGATACCTTGTTCCTTCTGACATCCATACAATTCTGCCATCTGGATAGAAGTGTGCTGTGGAGTAGAATTGCATGATCAGCTCTTCATTCCACTTTGTGAGCTTCTGCCCAACAAAGTCAGCTGCTCCACAAGCCTTGAAGCTGTCTTGCACTCCAGGAAAGTGTTCTTCATTGTCCTTGATGTATTCCCAGTCTACCCATCTCATGTCACAAACGATAGGCTTCTTATCAAGCAAGAATGTCTCATAGAAGTCATGTTGTTCCCTTGTGTGGAAACTGTAATCAACCACAGTTCTTCTCCTTGTAGCATAAGGATCTTCTGCTCTCCACTTCCTCAGCCCTGAATCTCTTCTGATTTTCATATCTTCAGCCACAGGATGAGCATCATTGTGGTCTGGGATCTTGGGCTTTAGCTTTCTGAGCACTTGATCTTCTTCCTCTTCTGCAATGTCAGGCACTGGGGCTTTGTTCTTTTCAGCAGCTGGGATGTTCCTTGTATTTCTCTTTGGTTTTGGCTTTGGAGCTGGTTTGGCCTTTGATGCAGCTTTGGGTGCTTCCTTGGGCTTGGATGCAGTAGCCCCTGATCTTATAGCATCACCCATCAGCTTTGGTGCCTTAGGTGCTGGTGCAGCAACCTCTTCTTCTTCATCCTCTTCCTTAGAAGAATGTTGCTCAAACTCAGCCATCGGATCAACTTTCTTGCACCATCTGCCTCTTTTCCTTTCCTTCTTTCCTTCAGCAGCAACTGGCCCTTTGGGTGCAGGCATTTCAGCAATCTGAGTTGAGGCTCTGGCCTTAGGCATGGGCTGTCTACCTGCTGGCCTTTTGAATTTCAAGCCTGGCTTTGTCCTTTGTGCTGAGCCAGACTCCTTCTTGAGCTCTACTCTCTTGGAAGTAGCTTCTTCTTCTTCTGCCACATAATCCTCATCCTCTGATTCTGAGGTTCTTTTCTTATTTTGTCTAGTGGCAGCTATTGGCAAATTGCTAGGGGTACTCCTGATGCCTTCATCTGAAGAACTGGAGGGACTAGTGCCCTCACTCATATGCACTTGCTCTTCTGACACATTCTGGCTGTCACTCTGATCAGACATGATGAAAAAGCTGACTGCTGACCCTGTGAAGAGTTTATAGATGAGGTAGAATAGATGAGCATCACAAAATGCAGAGGTTTTTGCAATAGAATGATTCAAAATCTTAGTTTTAGTTTCCCACAGAAATCATTTCGGATCTACCGATTTTTAAACTCGGCGATACCGAAGCAGTTTTGGAACCTAAACTGGTGAACTTGGTCAGACCGAGTCACAGTTCGGTGGCACCGAGACTGCTAGGGTTTCACAAAGTTCCAAAATCGGTCACACCGATTAGTAATTCTCGGTCAGACCGAGTCTCACTTGTGCAATGGCATGAGCCAAATCGGTGGGACCGAGTTTTTCAACTCGGTGGGTCCGAGATGGTTTCGGCGGAAACCTAACCCTAAAATTTCAAATCAAACCTATTCTATGAATTGCATTGACTGGATAGGAGTGTTTCAATCGTGGCAAGAATCAATATGATCACAATGTGCTAGGAATCAGATTGGGAATAGCACAAAGATCGAGTCCATACCCTAGTCCGGCGGAGACTCGCTACAGCGGCAACGGCGGGGTTGAATTCCGTTGACGGTGATGGAGACCAGCGACAGGAGGCGGCTGGCGGCGAGGAGACGATCCGGAGACCACGTTGGCAGAGCGAGCTATCGCGCGGGCGAAGGGGTTCGGAGAAATTTCCAAATTTTTGCCCGTGTCTATATATAGCCCGACCCTGTCGGTGTGACCGAGTGGAACAACTCGGTGGCACCGAGATGCAAAACTGTATACAGTTACTGCAACTCGGTGTGACCGAATAGTTCAAATCGGTTGCACCGAGATTGAAAACATAGATCGACTTAATGATCTCAGTAGGACCGAAAAGGAGATATCGGTCAGACTGAGAATCACAAAGAATTTTTGGAAGTTTAAGTCTATGACGAATCGGGGACTCCGAGTGCTCCTCACACAGAGTGGTTCGAATATGACTTGATCAAATTTTGTGATGTAGCATGAATAGAGTTTGAGACGAGAAAAGCATAGATAGCTAGAGGAGGTTCTTAGGCATTCTTGTCCATCCACTTGGCAAGAGAAAGAAAAACCAATCAATCAAAACAACAAGTGGATGTCCTCGAATGAGTAAAGTATGCAACCAACATTCTCACACAATAAAATGGCAATTAAAATATGTGACAAAGCATGCACAACCAATTCTAGCATCTATCAAGCAATTGGCGATGACTAGGTCATCTATATATCAGTATATTGACTTAGGAGTCAAATGAGAACATTTGATCATAGGTCATACTCATCGTTTAAGCACAAGTGGGGTTACCACTTTTACATAAAGCATTGTTGTGTTCACATCATTAGAGTTGCTTTAGCTCAAGTCTTAGAGTAAAGCTCCCCCTAGATGTGATGTCCCCCCTTAGAGGGATGAACTAACCTTGGGTTTTCTCGATGATGACTTCATGTAGATGTTGAAGATGTGGATGCTCAATGTTGATGTAGAACAATTGGAGTGATCCATTGAAGTGAATTGCACTTTCAATACCTACATGGGTTAGTCCCACAAGGAACAAACAAGGATATCCATAGACATAGAGTGATGGACACACAAGATGATGTCCATGAAAGATTTTAGGTTACCTTGTCCCTTGACTTACCAACAAGAGGGTTTGTGACTCCTTGAACTAGTGCAAGATGTGGAAGTAGATTGCACTTGTTCTTGCCAAAATGATTAGAGTGAAGTATGTTGGCGGAGTCACCCTCAAGAACTCTCTAGTTCTTCTTCTTTTGGATCCACACCATCTTGATGGGAATCCTTGGAGTTGTAGTCGTACTTGATGAAGTGGAACTTTAAGTAGTCTTGGGAATCCACTTGACTAAGGTCTTAGGAGCTTCTTCAAATGCATCAATTTCCTCTTGAAGCATGCCCTTGCCTTTTTGCTTGTAGTCTTGTGGTGGGAGATCATCTTGAGTTTGTGTCCCCTTGAAAGAAGTAGGATCATACTTCTCTTGTTGAGGAACAAACTTTGTCTTAGGGTATTGATCTTCTTCCCACTCAACTCCATTGGTGTTGAACTTTCGTTCAAATCCAACACCTTGATTCTTCTGGTGTCTTCCTTGCTTGCGTACAATTCCCTCGAATTGCTTACGTCCGGCAAGGCTCTTGTAGACTCCTTTCTCTATAATTCCCTTCAATAAGCTATTTTCTTGCTCAAGTGTAACTTGGCTAAGAGAATCATTAGTGGAATCAACAGAACTACTAGAAGCAACAATATTGGATTTAACATGATCATTGTTACTACTAGAGGAAGAATCTTTCTTGTTCTTGTTACTAGACTTGACTTGAGGCATGTAAGTGGATAAGAGTAAACGCTTGGCAATGTAAGAAGAACTTTTCTTGCGGAGATCATCATTGATTGCCTTCAAAAACTCATGCTCTTGCTCAAGATTGAGCTTTTCAAAGTGTAACTTCTCATGAGCTCTTAAAAGTTCTCGATGATCTCCGAAGATAGTTTCATGAGCTAACTTAAGAGTGTTTAGTTCTTTAGTTAGAGCCTCAATCTTCTCCTTATCATTGTCATTCGTTTTATCTTGATTAGCATGATTAATTGACGTTTCATCATAGTATTCATCACTAGAGTTGTCAACAAGTAAATCATCATCACCTAAGAAGTCATCTTCATCACTATTGAAATCGACATACTCAGGATGTGTTACCTTAGGACCTTTGGCCATTAAGCATCTTCCAATTCCTTCATTTGGTGAGTCAAATATGTTGTAGGAGTTGGTTGACACAAGTGCTAGACCGGCAACACCTTAATCTTGAGTATATTCGGAATCAGAGTGATAACTTCTCTCGGAGTGGTTGTCGGAGTCGGAGCCGGATACCCATTCACCAACATGAGCTTGATGTCTTCGTTTTGTGTAGCTCCTTGATGACTTTTCCTTTCTTTCCAAATCCTTGTTTCTCCGTGAGTATCTTCGTTCATAACGATCATCTCTACTCCTTCTCTCCCTTGATGGTGATTCTTCTCTTGTGCTTCTTCTTTTTGGAGAATCTTCTCTTCTTTTGTAGGGAGCCGTACACTCATTGGAATAGTGTCCGGGTCTTCCACAATTGTAGCAGTTTCGCTCTCGACTAGAAGATCTTTTGTCATCGTAGGACCTTGACTTGGAGCTTCTATCTTTGCTTCTACTCTTGTAGAACTTGTTGAAGTTCTTCACCATTAAGCTCAATTCTTTATTGAAGGTTTGTTTCTCACTTGATGATGTGGGGGCTTCACATGAGGCTTTGTAAGCTCCACTTGATTTGTTGTGAAGTTCCCCTTTATCCTTGAGTGACATCTCGTGAGCAACAATTCTTCCAATGACTTCCGTTGGCTTGAGATCTTTGTAATTGGGCATCATTTGGATCAATGTGCACACGGTATCATATTTTCCATCCAAGGCTCTTAGGATCTTCTTGATGATGAATCTATCGGTCATCTCTTCACTCCCTACGTCGGCAATCTCATTTGTGATGAAAGCAAGCCTAGAGTACATTACAGCGACGCCTTCACCATCCTTCATTTTGAACTTGTCAAGTTGACTTTGAAGCACATCCAATTTGGATTCCTTGACGGAGTCGGTACCTTCGTGCATATCAATCAAAGTATCCCAAATTTCCTTTGCGTTCTCAAGACGGCTGATTTTGTTGAATTCTTCGGGGCACAATCCGTTGAAGAGAATATCACAAGCTTGAGCGTTGTATTGCAGCATCCACAATGAGTTGAAGATGCTACAATACAACGCTCAAGCTTGTGATATTCTCTTCAACGGATTGTGCCCCGAAGAATTCAACAAAATCAGCCGTCTTGAGAATGCAAAGGAAATTTGGGATACTTTGATTGATATGCACGAGGGTACCGACTCCGTCAAGGAATCCAAATTGAATGTGCTTCAAAGTCAACTTGACAAGTTCAAAATGAAGGATGGTGAAGGTGTCGCTGAAATGTACTCTAGGCTTGCTCTCATCACAAACGAGATTGCCGGCTTAGGGAGTGAATAGATGACCGACAGATTCATCATCAAGAAGATCCTAAGAGCCTTGGATGGAAAATACGATACCGTGTGCACATTGATCCAAATGATGCCCAATTACAAAGATCTCAAGCCAACAGAAGTCATTGGAAGAATTGTTGCTCATGAGATGTCACTCAAGGATAAAGAGGAACTTCACAACAAATCAAGTGGTGCTTACAAAGCCTCATGTGAAGCCCCCACATCATCAAGTGAGAAACAAAACTTCAACGAAGAATTGAGCCTAATGGTGAAGAACTTCAACAAGTTCTACAAGAGTAGAAGCAAAGATAGAAGATCCAAGTCAAGGTCCTACGATGACAAAAGATCTTCTAGTCGAGAGCGAAACTGCTACAATTGTGGAAGACCCGGACACTATTCCAATGAGTGTACGGCTCCCTACAAAAGAAGAGAAGATTCTCCAAAAAGAAGAAGCAAAAGAAAGGAATCACCATCACGAGAGAGAAGGAGTAGAGATGATCGTTATGAACGAAGATACTCACGGAGAAGCAAGGATTCGGAAAGGAAGGAAAAATCATCAAGGAGCTACACAAAACGAAGACATCAAGCTCATGTTGGTGAATGGGTATCCGGCTCCGAATCCGACAACCACTCCGAGAGAAGTTATCACTCCGACTCCGAATATACTCAAGATGAAGGTGTTGCCGGTCTAGCACTTGTGTCAACCAACTCCTACGACATATTTGATTCGCCAAATGAACGAATTGGAAGATGTTTCATGGCCAAAGGTCCTAAGGTAACTCATCCTGAGTATGTAGATTTCAATAGTGATGAAGATGACTTGTTAGGCGATGATGATTTACTTGTTGACAACTCTAGTGATGAATCCTATGATGAAACGTCAATTAATCATGCTAAAACGAATGACAATGATAAGGAGAAAATTGAGGCTCTAACTAAAGAACTAAACACTCTTAAGTTAGCTCATGAAACAATCTTCGAAGATCATCGAGAACTTTTAAGGGCTCATGAGAAGTTACGCTTTGAAAAGCTCAATCTTGAGCAAGAGCATGAGCTTTTAAAGGCAATCAATGATGATCTCCATAAGAAAAGTTCTTCTTACATTGCCAAACGTTTACTCTTATCCACTTACATACCTCAAGTCAAGTCTAATAACACGAACAAGAAAGATTCTTCTTCTAGTAGTAACAATGATCATGTAAAATCCAATATTGTTGCTTCTAGTAGTTCTCTTGATTCCACTAATGATTCTCTTAGCCAAGTTACACTTGAGCAAGAAAATAGCATATTGAAGGAAATCATAGAGAAAGGAGTGTACAAAAGCCTTGCCGGAAGTAAGCAATTCGAGAAGATTGTACGCAAGCAAGGAAGGCACCGAAAGAATCAAGGTGTTGGTTTTGAACGAAAGTTCAATGCCAATGGAGTTGAGTGGGAAGAAGATCAATACCCCAAGACAAAGTTTGTTCCTCAACAAGAGAAGTATGACCCAACTTCTTTTAAGGGGACACAAACTCAAGATGATCTTCCACCACAAGACTACAAGCAAAAAGGCAAGGACAAGCTTCAAGAGGAAATAGATGCATTTGAAGAAGCTCCTAAGACCTTAGTCAAGTGGATTCCCAAGACTACTTCAAGTTCCACTTCATCAAGTACGACTACAACTCCAAGGATTCCCATCAAGATGGTGTGGATCCAAAAGAAGAAGAACTAGAGAGTTCTTGAGGGTGACTCCGCCAACAAACTTCACTCTTATCATTTTGGCAAGAACAAGTGCAATCAACTTCCACATCTTGCACTAGTTCAAGGAGTCACAAACCCTCTTGTTGGTAAGTCAAGGGACAAGGTAACCTAAAAGCTTTCATAGACATCATCTTGTATGTGCATCACTCTATGTCTATGGATATACTTGCTTGTTCCTTGTGGTACTAACCCATGTAGGTATTGAAAGTGCAATTCACTCAAAAGGATAGCTCCAAGTGATCTACATCAACATTGAGCATCACATCTTCAACATCTACATGAAGTCATCATCGACAAAACCCAAGGTTAGTTCATCCCTCTTCGGGGGGATATCACATCTAGGGGGAGCTTTACTCTAAGACTTGAGCTAAAGCGACTCTAATGATGTGAACACAACAATGCTTTATGTAAAAGTGGTAACCCCACTTGAGCTTAAACAATGAGTATGACCTATGATCAAATGTTCTCATTTGACTCCTAAGTCAATATACTCATATATAGATGACCTAGTCATCGCAAATTGCTTGATAGATGCTAGAATTGGGTGTGCATGTTTTGTCACATATTTCAATTGCCATTTTATTGTGTGAGCATGTTGGCTGCATATTTTACTCATTCGAGGACATCCACTTGTTGTTTTGATAGTTTGGTTTTATTGTTCTTTTGCCAAGTGGATGGACAAGAATGCCTAAGAACCCCCTCTACTATCTATGCTTTTCTCGTCTCAAACTCTATTCATGCTACATCACAAAATTGATCAAGTCAGATTCGAACCACTCTGTGTGAGGAGCACTCGGAGTCCCCGATTCGTCATAGACTTAAACTTCCAAAACCTCTTTGTGATTCTCGGTCTGACCGATATCCCACTTTCGGTCCTACCGAGATCATCAAGTTGATCTAAGTTTTTAATCTCGGTGCAACCGATTTGAACTATTCGGTCACACCGAGTTGCAATAACTGTACACAGTTTTGCATCTCGGTGCCACCGAGTTGTTTCACTCGGTCACACCGGCAGGGTCGGGCTATATATAGACACGGGCAAAATTTTGGAAATTTCTCCGAACCTCTTCGCCCGCGCCATAGCTCACTCTGCCGACGTGGTCTCCGGATCGTCTCCTCTCTGCCAGCAGCCTCCAGTCGCTGGTCTCCGTCGCCGTCAACGGGAATCAACCCCGTCGTTGCCGCCGTAGCGAGTCTCCGTCGAACTAGGGTACGGACTCGATCTTTGTGCTATTCCCCAATCCGATTCCTAGCACATTGTGATCATAATGATTCTTGCCACGATTGATAAACTTCTATCCAGTCAAAGAACTCATAGATTAGCGTTGATTCGAAAATTTTAGGGTTAGGTTTCCGCCGAAACCATCTCGGACCCACCGAGTTGAAAAACTCGGTCCCACCGATTTGGCCTATGCCATTGCACAAGTGAAACTCGGTCTGACCGAGCGTAACTAATCGGTGTGACCGATTTTTGAACTTTGTGAAACCCTAGCAGTCTCGGTGCCACCGAACTGTGACTCGGTCTGACCGAGTTCACTAGTTTAGGTTCCAAAAACTGCTTCGGTATCACCGAGTCTAAAAATCGGTAGATCCGAGATGCTTTCTGTGGGAAACTAAAACTAAGTTTTTGAATCATTCTTTTTGCAAAAATCTCTGCATTTTGTGATGCTCATCCACTCTACCTCATCTATAAACTATTCACAGGGGTCAGCAGTCAGCAGTCAGCTTGTTCATCATGTCAGATCAAAGTGATAGTCAGAATCAGTCAAAGCAGCTTGTGCACATGAGTGAGGGCACTAGTCCCTCTAGTTCCTCAGATGATGGCAGCAGGAGCACCCCTAGCAATCTGCCAAAAGCTGCCACAAGACAGAGAAAGAAGAGAACTTCAGACTCAAAGGATGAAGATTATGTGGCAGAGGTAGAGGCAACTTCCAAGAGAGTTGTGCTGAAGAAAGAATATGGCTCAGCTGCAGCCACCAAGCCAGGCTTAAAGGTCAAAAGGCCAGCAGGCAGGCAACCAATGCCAAAGGCCAGAGCCTCAACCAAGATTCCTGAGAAGTCCACTCCCAAAGAACTAGTTGTTGCTGTAGAGAAGAAAGAAAGAAAAAGAGGAAGATGGTGCAAGAAAGTAGATCCTATGGCTGAATTTGAACAACATTCTTCTGATGAAGAAGAAGAAGAAGAGGAAGAGGAAGGTGCTGCACCAGCACCTAAGGCACCCAAGCTGATGGGTGATGCCATTAGATCAGGAGCAGCTGCATCTAAGCCAAAGGAAGCCCCCAAGTCTGCTTCCAAGGCCAAGCCAGCTCCAAAGCAAAAACCAAAGAGGAATACAAGAAGCATCCCAGCATCTGAGAAGAACAAGGCCCCAGTGCCAGAACCTGCTGAAGAAGAGGAAGGCCAAGTGCTGAGAAAGTTGAAGCCCAAGATCCCAGACCACAATGATGCTCATCCTGTGGCTAAGGATATGAAAATCAGGAGAGACTCTGGATTGAGAAAATGGAGAGCTGAGGATCCCTATGCTACCAGGAGAAGGACTGCTGTTGACTACAGGTTCCACACTAAGGAACAGCAGGACTTCTATGAGACAGTCTTGTTAGACAAGAAGCCAATTGTATGTGATATGAGATGGGTAGACTGGGAATACATCAAGGATAACGAAGAGCACTACCCTGGAGTGCAAGATAGCTTCAAGGCATGTGGAGTAGCTGACTTTGTTGGGCAGAAGCTCACAAAGTGGAATGAGGAGCTTATCATGCAGTTCTACTCCACAGCACA
The DNA here is from genome assembly GCA_032464435.1 of Aegilops umbellulata. Taxonomy (NCBI): domain Eukaryota; kingdom Viridiplantae; phylum Streptophyta; class Magnoliopsida; order Poales; family Poaceae; genus Aegilops; species Aegilops umbellulata. The sequence continues at coordinate 46,267,064 of CP136057.1, forward strand.
TTTTTATCCAGATGGGAGGATTGTTTGGATGTCTGAAGGTACGAGGTACCAATCAACAGTTGCTGAGTGGGCACAGCTTATCAATGCCCCAGAGGAAAATGAACATGACTTGGATGTCCATTCCAAGAAGAAGATGGACCACAACTCCATGATCAACATGTACAAAGAGATCCCTGACAAGGCACTTGAAACTTTCAAGTATGGATCTGTACACTATCTTCTGTCAGGATTGCCAACCATCAATTGGATCTTAAGGCACACTCTGTTGCCCAAGTCTGGAGATCACAAGATGATCAGAGGCCATGCAATCAATTTGCTTCATATCTTTGATGTGCCTCAGAAGTTCAAAGTCATGAGCCTTATGATAGAAACAATCAAGAGGACTGCAGCAGACCAGAAGAGGAGCTGTGGATATGCCCCTCAGATCCAGGAACTGATCAACTCCAAGATGGGCACTGGCATATATCTTTTGGATAAGGAACATCAGCCCATCCATCCAGATTTCGAGGACAACCAGGTTGTGATGAACAAATGTGAACCATCTTCAGCCCACGCACAAGCACAGAAGGAGAAGGCAAGGAAGGAGAAAGCTGCAAGGATGCCAACTCAAGAGGAGGCATCTGAATACTTCTTGAAAACCAAGCAAGATCAGCTTAGTTACCTGATTGCATCCACCCTGCGGATTAAGAAAGGTTTGGCCAACCTAACTCAGAACCAGGCCAGCTTAGAGAGAATCGTAGAACAGAAGTTCTATGACTTGGATATCAAGGTGACAGAGATTCAGACTGCAGTGGAGCAACTCCAAGATGACATGCAGGAGAGGAGAGGGAAGACAACCACAGATGCATTGCCAGAGTGCCACGAGGTCCAAGGTCGTCTGCAGTGCCAGTTCCTGACACAAGAGCAACCGCCTCAGCACCAGCCGCATCACCAGCCCAACCTGCTCCAGCATCCACTTCAGCTCCAACTCCAACAGCATCTACGGAAGCCTTCGTCCTTGGAGTGATCCAGACTCCACCATCACCTGAAGATCAAGCCTGAGTGTCAATCTAGCACTATGCATTTTCTAGGAACTTTTTGGTAACTTGTTGCCAAAGGGGGAGAAAAATGTATAGATCATAGGCTTCGAGAGAGAGAGAGAGTGTTGCTTTTATTCTCTCTTGCTTTTATTTGGTGGTCCTTAAAACTTTGTTTGCTTTTGGTTGAGATACTTTGATATGCTTGTGAGACATTGATGATCATGTGATTGATCATAAGCTACACTTATGCATGTGTGATATATCTTATCTATCTTATGTGGTCATTCACTTTGCCTTGGTGATGAGTGCATGTATTTCATTATTATCATTTTGAGCGCTCCACCAAGATGTATGTGACATGGAAGAGTAACCTATAATTCTAACTCTTTGTGCATTTGCAGTCCAAAGCAAATTTTAAATATGCACAAATTTAGGGGGAGCTCTTACTTATCACATACTTCTCAAAGCGATGATGTAATTCATTCTTATTATCATTTGTCGAAGCTTTGATCTATATGTTGTCATCAATTACCAAAAAGGGGGAGATTGAAAGTGCAACTATCCCTAGGTGGTTTTGGTAATTCATAACAACATATAGCTCATTGAGCTAATGATATTCCAAGACAAATATTTCAGGAAAGCTCAATGATTGGCATGGCATGGATGGTGAAAGTGGAACCCTCAAAATACTAAGGACAAAGGATTGGCTCAAGCTCAAAATCTCAAGACTCTTTATTTTATATTTTAGTGATCCAAGATCACATTGAGTCCATAGCAAAAGCCAATACTATCAAGGAGGGATGAGGTGTTGCTTAATGAGCTCTTTGCCTTATGTGCTTAATGATTTGCTCCAAAATCCTCAACTACTTTCCCATATCCACATATGACCTAAACCCTAAGCCAAACTCGGTCATACCGATTCTTTCTATCCGGCGCCACCGAGTTTTCACTTGTCATAAGCCACTGCCAAAACCCTAGCAAATTGGTTCTACCGATAGGGATCTTGGTCCCACCGAGATTGCAATGCAAACTCTCTGTTTCCCTTTTGTAACTTTTCGGTCTCACCGAAAGAGCAAATCGGTCCCACCGAGTTTGCCTGACCAACTCTCTGGTTAGCTAATTACCAAATCGGTCTCACCGAGTTTGTGTAATCGGTCTCACCGAGATTACGTTATGCCCAAACCCTAACCATATCGGTCCTACCGAGATGCATGTCAGTCCCACCGAAAATATCTAACGGTCACTAGGTTTACCTTTTCGGTCCGACCGAGTTTGTTGATTCGGTCCCACCGAGATTGGTAAATTGTGTGTAACGGTTGGATTTTAAGTGGAGGCTATATATACCCCTCCACCTCCTCTTCATTCGAAGTGAGAGCCATCAGAACACATCTACACTTCCAACTCATATGTTCTAAGAGAGAACCACCTACCCTTGTGTTGAGACCAAGATATTCCATTCCTACCATATGAATCTTGATCTCTAGCCTTCCCCAAGTTGCTTTCCACTTAAATCTTCTTTCCACCAAATCCAAATCCTATGAGAGAGAGTTGACTGTTGGGGAGACTATCATTTGAAGCACAAGAGCAAGGAGTTCATCATCAACACACCATTTGTTACTTCTTGGAGAGTGGTGTCTCCTAGATTGGCTAGGTGTCACTTGGGAGCCTCCGACAAGATTGTAGAGTTGAACCAAGGAGTTTGTAAGGGCAAGGAGATCGCCTACTTCGTGAAGATCTACCGCTAGTGAGGCAAGTCCTTCATGGGCGATGGCCATGGTGGGATAGACAAGGTTGCTACTTCGTGGACCCTTCATGGGTGGAGCCCTCCGTGGACTCGCGCAACCGTTACCCTTCGTGGGTTGAAGTCTCCACTAACGTGGATGTAGGATAGCACCACCTATCCGAACCACGGGAAAAACATTCGTGTCTCCAATAGCGTTTAAATTCTCCAAACCCTTCCCTTTACATTCTTGCAAGTTGCATGCTTTACTTTCGCTGCCTATATACTCTTTGCATGCTTGCTTGAATTGTGTGATGATTGCTTGACTTGTCCTAAAAGTTGCTAAAATCTGCCAAGAACTAAAATTGGGAAAAGGCGTAGCTTTTATTTGGTCAAGTAGTCTAATCACCCCCCCCCCCTCTAGACATACTTCCGATCCTACACTCCTCGTAATTGAAGCTAGGTTCAGGGGCTACTGAGGGAGTCTTGGACTAAGGGGTCCTCGGGCGTCCGGCCTGTTATTCATTGGGCCGGACTGATGGGCTGTGAAGATACGAAGCCCGGAGACTATACCCGTGTTCGGATTGGACTTTCCTTGGCGTGGAAGACAAGCTAGGCGACCAACTGTGAAGATTCCTTCTTATGTAACCGACCTCATGTAACCCTAGATCTCCCCGATGTCTATATAAACCGGAGAGCATAGTCCGGATGGGGGAGATTCATTACCATATTCACATAGGCTAGACTTCTAGGGTTTAGCCATTACGATCTCGTGGTAGATCAACTCTTGTAACACCCATATTCATCAAGATCAATCAAGCAGTAAGTAGGGTATTACCTCCATAGAGAGGGCCCAAACCTGGGTAAACATCGTGTCCCCGTCTCCTGTTACCATCGATTCTAGACGCACAGTTCGGGACCCCTACCCGAGATCCGCAGGTTTTGACACCGACAGCCGGCGCTGGCATGGTGTCAGCATGAGACATGGCCGCTGGCATGATCGGCCGCGGGCCCTTTTTATTTAAAAGTTAAATGTGGGCATGAAATAGGTCAGCGCGTTGGGCGCATTGCCGACCCAAATGCAAAACTGAACGGACGCCAGGCGGGTGGCCGACCCAAACGAACAAAAAGCGGACAAATGCGTCGTCCGTTTAGGTCGGCCCGTTGGAGTTGCTCTTACCCGCAGGGTACGTGGGTAATAGGTACCATTGCCATCCCCTGACTAGTACTCGTACTACTTTTGACAGGAAATGGAAAACAGACGCTCTGTCGTTGAACAGTTCCTCCGTGCTGCATGCGCGGTGCACTCGACGCTAGTTTTAGTTGGGGCCCGGAACCAGACAGGACACGCATGACAACTCGTGTTGCTTAACTTATTGCCGCTCACATCCACATGGATTTTGCTCGCTCAACGACTTGCGGTGCCACATGCCTTTACCCAGCTTTCCAAGGCGTGGCCGATGGTGCGACCCCTTCATCAACTTCAAAGCAACGAATGATACGGCATCAGCTTTGCTGGTTAACTACGGTCGTCCGATCATTCCACATGCATGCCTGACGATTCATGAGAGATCGCTACGGAGGGGCCGCCTCCCGGACCCAGGAGGAGAGGTACGCGGCTTGATGGTATGCATAGTGCTGCTTTGCAGCAGCGAGGTGCCGTGTTCATTGAACCTGGTCTGGAATCCCGAACAGTGGGAAGGTGAGCCGAGCGTCTTCGCAAGATGACGATACTGTCTTTTTCCTCAAGGTGCTCTGCAGCTGCTGTTGGAACCTAGAACACCGACGAGGCCTAGATCACTATCGCGAGGAGAATCAAAGGTAGACGAAGACACGGAAGTTTTTGTGCTGCGCACAGTCTGCAACTTTTCTTGTTAATCTCTGGCTTATTTGTACATCAACTAAGGAACAGAAAAACCTCCACGCTGCCGAGCCTACCGGACGTGTCATCCCATGTCGCCCGTCGTGCGCAAGGTGAGTGCGGGCCGAGTCCTACGCTACATGCCATCCCATGCGCTCTCAACGGCCGCACTAATCTAGCTAGCTACTAACTGAAAACAAAGACGGCTTCTGCGTGTACATGCACACGAGACAGAGCCGGTTATTGAGCTAACTGAAAAACAAACTATCCTAGCAGGCAAAGGATTACAAGCTCAACAATTCACCCCCTAATCCTTATGCCCAGAGACCACCTTAACGACGCCGAGCTTCTGTCGCAGCTCAATGAACTTGATTCTACCCAGCGCCTTGGTGAGAACATCGGAAGCTGTCCGTCTGTGCCGACATGGTCGACATCCACCTTGCCATCTTCAATCCATTCACGAATGAAATGATATCGTATGTCAATGTGCTTACTTCTTTCGTGATGCACTGGGTTCTTGCTGAGCTCGATCGCCGACTTGTTATCGACGCGCAGCTTCACCGTCGTTGGCGCGTCGCCGGTGAGCTCACCAAGGAGCCTGCACAACCACACGCCCTGGCATGCTGCGGATGCCGCCGCCATGTACTCAGCCTCGCAAGACGAGATGGCCATGACCTTTTGCTTCTGAGATATCCACGTGATCACGCTGGATTCGAGGAAGAATACCACACCAATCGTGCTCCGGCGATCATCAACGTTGCCGGCGTGATCACTGTCGCTGTAGCCGATCACCTCCGGCGCTGAATTACTTCCCCGCTTGTAGCAGCAACCGTACTCCAAAGTCCCGCTAACATAACGGAGAATCTGCTTCACCGCATTCCAATGTGTTTCTGCAGGCGCCTCTAGATACCTGCTGACGATGCCGACGTCGTAGGTGATGTCGGGTCGAGTGTTGCAGAGGTATCGAAGGCTGCCGACCACGCTTCTGAACCATGTGGCATCCACGGCGTCGCCGACGCCAGTCTTGGACAGCTGGAGACGATTCTGCATCGGAGTGTCGCTAGCGTTGCACCCCCTCATCCCAGCAGCTTCGAGGATCTTCATGGCGTAGGCGCTCTGACAGAGAGTGATCTCTCCGTCTTTCTGACGTACCTCGATTCCAAGATAATAGCTGAGGAGTCCGAGATCGCTCATGTCGAACACACTACGCATTTGCTCCTTGAACGCCTTGATGTCGTCGATGCTGCCGCCGGTGATGATCAGATCGTCCAGTACACGCCGACCAGCAGTGTCCCCGCGCCGGTGCTCCTCCTGTACACCGCATGCTCGAGGGGGCTGCGCTCGAAACCGAGCGACGCGAGCGACGCGTCAAGCTTGGCGTACCACGCTCGGGGCGCCTGTTTCAGGCCGTACAGGGCCTTCCAAAGATGCAGTACCTTTCCCTCATTGCCGGCGATGATGAAACCCGGCAGCTGGTGCACGTAGACCTCCTCGATCAGGTCGCCGTTCAAGAACGCCGACTTGACGTCCATGTGATGGACTTGCCACCCTTGCCGCGCCGCCAAAGCCAGCAGCAGCCGTACTGTTTCCATGCGGGCCACCGGCGCGAACACTTCATCGTAGTCCACGCCTTGTCGCTGCGAGTAGCCCTTTGCCACCAAACGCGCCTTGTGCTTCACGATCTTGCCGGCGGCATCCCTCTTGACCTTGAAAACTCATTTGAGCCCTATCGCACGGTGCCCGGACGGGAGCGCGGCGAGCTCCCAGGTCTTGTTCTCGCGGATCGCGACCAGCTCGGCGTCCATGGCGCGCATCCAACACGCCTCCTCCAGCGCTTCATCCACCCCAGCAGGCTCTTCAGCAGCAATGAGACAGAGACCAACTTGATCTTCTCTCGTTGCTTCCACCTCGGCCAGTACATGTGTCATCTTGCGGTAGCACGTTGGTGTATGGTCGAGGTCGTGCCGCTCCCAGTCGTCACTGGGCGGCGTAGCCCAGCCGTCGTCATCTGGGGCTGGAGAACGCGCTGGCGTTGTTGGTGTAGGCGGACAGCCCCCTGGTGCGGAAGATCTCGATGAAGAGGATGCCGTGGACGACCCGTCTGAGCTCGACAAGGCAGACTGCACGTCGATGCTCTGTTCTTCGCTGTAGACGACCACAAAGTGTTCGTCCATGGGGTTCGCCGCAGCACCTGGGGCCGGCGTCCAGTCCCACTTGCTCCGTTCTTCAAAAACGACATCGCGCGTGACGTGCACCTTGTTCGTGGCTGGGTCAAACACCCTATACGCCTTGGCTCCTTCAGTGTACCCGATGAAAATCATCGGCGTCGAGCGATCAGCCAGTTTATCGATGCCGGGGCCGATCCGCTTGACGTGTGCGGTGCACCCGAAAGTGCGCAGGTGATGGACCGCCGGCTTCTTCTTGTGCCACGCTTCGTACGGCGTCTGCCCGTCGACGCTGCGCGTGGGGGGTCGATTGAGCAGGTACACCGCGGTCTTGACCGCGTCGCCTCAGAACATGGCGGGCACGGCCATGCTCTTGAGCAGACACCGCGCCATCTCCACCATGGTCTGGTTGCGCCTCTCGACCACGCCGTTTTGCTGCGGCGTGTATGGCGCGGTGGTGCAGTGCTTGATCCCTCCATCCTCGCAGTACAGACGGAACTCAGTGGAGTTGAACTCGCCGCCTCGATCAGAGCGGAAAGCCATGAGCCGGCGTCCAGATTCAGCCTCTGCAAGGGCCTTGATCTTCTTGAAACGTTGAAACGCCTCGTCTTTGGATTTGATCACCTCCAGCCACATGTAATGTGAGTGATCATCAACAACCAGCAGGAAATACCGATTACCTCCGGTCGTCGCCGGCTTGATCGGACCGCAGAGGTCCGTGTGGACGAGCTCGAGCGCGTGCTCCGCGCGGTACGCCGAGGCCTGCGCGAACGGGAGCCGGTGCTGCTTCCCCAGTGCGCACCCATCGCAGTACTGGTCGACGCGGTCGACGAGGGGGACGCTGTTCACCATCTCCAGGCACGCGAGATCGCGCAGCGCCCTGAAGTTCAGATGGTCGTAGCGCGAGTGCCACAGCCACGCCGTATCGTCGCCGCTCGCCAGCAGGCACACCGGCTTCGTCAATGCCAGAGAGAGGACGTAGAGCCGCCCGGCGTTGCGCGCCACGCGAGAGAGGAGCCGCCCGTCCGAATTCCAGAGGCGAAGGACCCCGTCGTGGATCACCGTCTCGCATCCGAGCTCATCCATCTGACCAATGCTCAAAATATTGCTGCACAGTCGTGGTATGTAATATACCTCGGAGAGCGTCAGATGTTCACCGTTGCGACACTCGAAGAGGATCATTCCTCTCCCCTCGATCTGCACACTGGACCCGTCGTCGAGCTTCACAGTCCCCCGCGCTCCCACGTCGAGCTCGGAGAAGATATCGCGGCGACCGGACATGTGGTTGCTTGCCCCGGTGTCCAAATACCAGGAGGTGTCGCAGTTGCCGCCTTCCTGTGCAGCGCGCGCCTGGGAGCATTCTTCGTTGAGAAGAACCCGCTCAACCGGGCGCTCGGTGGTGACAGTGAGCGCAGTGACCGTGGCGAGCAGAAGTGCCGCCTCGTCGTCCTGGTTGCCCGCGACCGCAAGGTTCGCCTGATCCTTGCGTTCACGACGCGGCTCGGTGCAGTGCTTCGAGAAATGCCCAGGTTTGTTGCAGTTGTAGCACTTCACCTGAGACATGTCGCGTTCCCCGTTCGGCGCGCCGTCGCGGCCGCCGTTTCCGCCGCCGCCCTGACCACCGCCCCGACGAGGCTTGCCGCGACGACGATTCGAGCCGGCGCCTTGTCCATCGGACCCGCCTGGCCCACCGGAGCCACCATGACCGACGCTCTGGCTGCCGCCCTGGCCTTGGACGCGCTGGTTCTTGCGTGCGTTCCACTGCGCCTCCGTCATCAGGAGCTGGGCCCCGCTGCCTCCACCTTGATCATTGGTGAGATAGCGCTCCTCCGCGGAGCGCAGACGGCCGACGAGCTCCTCAACTGAGAGCGTGTTGAGGTCGAGCATCCTCTCGATGGCGAGGGCGATCTGCATGTAGCGAGGTGGGACGACGCGTAGGAACTTCTGTACCACTCTCATCTCGTCCATGGTGTCACCGAGCGAGCGCAGATTGTTGACGAGCGAGGTGATCCGCATGCCGAACGCGTCGAGCGTCTCGCCGTTGCGGAACGTGATCCCCTCGAACTTGGAGCGCAGCCGTTGCGCCATGGCCTCTCGCACGCGCGCGACTCCCATCCGCATGGTTTTGATCGTATCCCATGCCACCTTCGCGGTCTTCTTCACCACGATCGTACCCACCATCTCCGGCGGAATGGGTCGCAGGATGGCCGCCAGCGCCGACTTGTCGTTGGGGACGCTCGACGGGTTTCCTTCCACTGCGTCCCACATCAAGTTTGCCTCCATGTTGATCTGCATCAGCATAGACCACTCGAAGTAGTTTGTCGGCGTGAGCATCGGCCACACCGTGGTGCCGCTTGGGACGAGGCGCTCCTGGACCGTGCGCTCGTGGACGACGACCTCCTTGCCGTACCGGCGGGTGCGGCTGCGACCGCGGCTACGACCGCGATCGGGGGTCGGCGAGCGCGCGCCACCGCTGCCGCTGCCGTCGCCCTGGTGGGCTGCAGTGCGCGCCGCTGCCGAGTTCACCGGAGAGGTCGAGCCGGCCATGGTCACCGAGGAACAACGCGGCTCTGATGCCATTTGTTGGAACCTAGAACACCGACGAGGCCTAGATCACTATCGCGACGAGAACCAGAGGTAGACGAAGACACGGGAGTTTTTGTGCTGCGCACAGTCTGCAACTTTTCTCGTTAATCTCCGGCTTATTTGTACATCAACTAAGGAACAGAAAAACCTCCACGCTGTCGAGCCTACCAGACGTGCCATCCCACGTCGCCCGTCGTGCGCGAGGTGAGTGCGGGTCGAGTCCTACGCTACATGCCATCCCATGCGCTCTCAACGGCCACACTAATCTAGCTAGCTACTAACTGAAAACAAAGACAGCTTCTGCGTGTACATGCACACGAGACAGAGCCGGTTATTGAGCTAACTGAAAAACAAACTATCCTAGCAGGCAAAGGATTACAAGCTCAACAACTGCAAGTCATGTGTTTCTTGATACCACTGCTTGGCATTTCTGTCACCGTCGACACTCTTTTCTAGATGAAAGAGATGTTCCAGATCAGAGTTACTTTGACACCGATCCAGTCCCTCTTTTGGGGTTAGAATAGAATACCATATACTGCAAAAAAAAGGAATAACTGTGACCTACTGACATTATTCTGGAACCAATGGCTACTTTGTTGGAGTACGAAGCAGAGCCAACGTTGGCCCTCACAGCTTGTTTGGTAAACACTTGGGCAGAGGAATGAGAATTTGCACAAGGGTGTTTATAGAGGGATTAGTCATGGGAAGTAGATTTTTACTCCCATTCCCTTGTTTGGCATATGGTGGGAATTAGCGTGGGATAAAACTCTGCTCGCGTATTAACAGGGTACCCTCTGAAAGAAATAGGTGGTAATTGGCTTCCTCAACTCCCATTCCCCTTCCCACTTAAACTCCCATTCCCTCTAATCAAACAGTGGACTTTTAATCTACTCACCCCTCAACTCCCATTCCCCATCTCGAATTCCCCCGAACCAAACACGTTGTGAGGTCAAGAGAAGAAATATCCTATCCTTGTCAGAATATTAATTTCAAACAACATGGGCTCGGAGAATACAATGTACAGTACGCGTTAGTGTATTTTCACTCGAATCCCCTATTTGACGCATTTTACGTCAAATTGGCAACACCATGCTCCGTAGAGTAACTTTTATCCGTTGAGCGACGGCCCTTCCACTCGGCACAGTCGGAGCACTAAGGTCGACTTTCGTCTGCTCGACGGGTGAGTCTTACACCCCTCACGCACCGGAGCAGGCTCAACTAGCTAAACGGGCCAGCCGAACTTAGTGTATCGCAGTTTGCTGAAATCTGGTTTTGGGAACTCCTGGAAGGTTCATGAACTGATTTTTTAAAGGGTTTTTCTAGCTTTTTATTTTTTTTCCATTTTTTTCTTTTTCGTTTTTAGAAAATGTTCACAAATTTCAAATATTGTTCAGGATTTCAAAAAGTGTCCATGTTCTAAAACAATTGCTCACAAATCCAAAAAAAGTCTGCATTTTCAATTTTTTGATTGGAGTTTCAACAAATGTTCCATTAAAAAAATGTTCTTGCTTTCAAAAATTGTCTGCATTTTAAAATTTCGTACGAAACTTAAAAAAAATCTCATTTCCAAGAATTCTTCAGGAAACAAAAAAAATGAGTTTTTTAAAAGTTTATTCACAATTGTTTTAAAAAAACTTGCTTTAAAAAAATGTCCGCGTTTTCAAATCTGGAGTGAGTTCAAAATATTGATCGATATTTTTTAAAAAAGTTTGAGTTTATAAAAGTATGTTCACAAATTTGAAAAAAGTTTGTGTTTAAAAAGTTGTGTTTGCAATTTCAAAGAATGTTTGGATCAGCCGTTGCTGATAATTCTTAAAGTTTAGCGTTGCCTAGTTAGGAAAGCTCATACGTTCTAGTGGCTGAAATTTAACCGGTTTGCACTACAGTACCAGTCGTTGCACGGCCGACCCGATTAGATCAGCCCCCCTGTGCGACGCAAGTCTATTTGACGCAGAACGCGACGTATAGGAGCAGAAATCCCTATTTGACACATTTTGCGTTAAATTGGTGGCGTCGTGTGTTTTGTGCACATGAGAGGACCTATACGTCATTCCCTATTTGTGCACATGAGAGGTTCCTGATCGGTTTTGGGAACCTTCTAAAAAGTCCCTAAACCGGCTTTTAATGTTTTTCAGGCATTTCAGGTTTTATTTATTTATTATATTTTTATTTTATTCAAGTTTGTTTACAAAAAATATTTAAATTTTTTATATCGTTCTCAATTTAGAAATATAATTTTCCCAAATTCAAAAACTTCCATGTTTCAAAAAAAGTTGTCATTTAAAAAAATCAGAGTTTTAATAAATGTTCGCATTTACAAGTTTTCTAAAAACGCCTTTTTGAAAAAATGTTCAAATATTGTTCACATATTAAAAAAATATGTTTGAGTTTTATAAAAAAAAATATTAAATATTTGTTCACAAGTTTAAAAATGTCTGTGTTTGAAACAATATTCACCTTTTCCATTAAAATGACGTTTAAAATTTTAGATAATGTTGACATCTGTTGATTCCTGCATGCACATGTTTTTTTCTAAGGATTCTGGCCGTTCTGATGCTACAGTACAACCCACTGCTGGGCCGGCCCTGTCAGGTGAGGCCCCTGTGCGACGCGTGTATAGGAACCACATTTCCTATACAGATTTTTAGCCCTCGTTAACATGCAATCGAAAATCTGATTGCACTTTAGCGGGCGCTATTAGTAGAGGTAGTCCAGGAGCAGATGCAGACTGTGGTCTGCAACGATGACATTTGGAAGACGAAATGTCTGCTGGGTTCGTGGTTTGTGGATGACAGATATGGTTTTCTCCTTCGGCATCTTAGTCATGGTGGGGGTGCCAGATCTGGAGTTTGATGGCGTGTCCGGGGTGTTGCCCCGGTCCGTTCAACGGTAAGGGCTTCACTTTTGGTGAGCCACTTTGGAGGTCCGTAAAACTGCATATCAGCGATGGAGACGCGTTGAGCTTGGGTGAAGAGGTGATCCATCATTTCTTTTTTTCGGTGGCTGCTATGATGGTGCCGGAGGCAGGTGACGGGTGTTGGTGTGAATCTCATAGATATTCTATTATCAGTTTTGTCATGTCGATCCTTATGTGATTTGTACTTTATTCTTTATAATATGAATGAGACACGTATTACCATGCAAAAAAATAGTACTGTATAAAGCTGTTTGGATTGCCCAAGAAAACATGTAATCGGAGCGCTCAACCACTCAACAGGTTGTACCCACATAGGGCGGCCCATGTAGGTTTTTTGTCACCGGTTTTTTCGCTGGTTCTTCTAGTCGGTTTTCCTTTCGATCTTTCCCTGCACAAGTGTTTCCAGTTTTCGTGTTTTTTTTCCTTATTCTTTTTAATTTTTTTGTCTTCTTTTCATTCTAACCTTTTCAAATTCATTAACTTTTTTAAAAAATCGCTATCTTTTCCAATTAATGATTTTATTGAATCATTTAACTTTTTAAATATCCATGATTTTTTAGAATTCATGAACTTTATTCAAATCCATGAACCTTTTCAAATTCCCAAACTTTTATCCAATTAGTGAAATTTTCTCAACTTATGATTTTTTAGATCCAGAGATTTTTCATATTCTATGACTTTCTTGAAATTCACGAACTTTTTTGTAAAATTTAGGATTTTTTAAAACTCACGATATTTTTCCAAAATTTGTGATCTCCCTAAATTTTATGTTTTCGTATTCATGTTTTTATTTAAAGTCAATGGTCAACCCATCAATCGGTGAACGGTGCACCAGTCAAACCGATTAACCACACAAACGAGCAGACAAAAACTCTGTCATCCCTCACACAACCACACAAGCAGCAGATGAAAAAAGGTTCGTTGTGCGCCCACTTAACCCCACTGCGTAATTAACACTAACATCCCGCATTGTGAGAGGTCGTCCGGTGGGGGACCTAGCCTCCTTGTGCGCTCATGCCAGAGAACTTCACGGCGCATCGGTTGTTGGTTGCTCCGGTCGCCGCCCCTACTCTTAAGGCCACCGCGCACTAAGAGAGTCGAGGCAATGGCCCATGCATGTTATCCTCGTCTGCTTGGCGACCTCCATGGAGGCGAGTGACCACGAAGTCGCCGAATCCGTCGCTGGCTGACCGAAGGGTCCCCGGAGGACAAGTGATGGTCGAAGCCTCGCCATCTATCTCCATCAGTCATCCAACACCCTATTGCTACCCACATGTTGCAGCCCTTCCCAACCAATGTCGAGTCCCTTTCCAACCAACGTCACGGACAACGTCATGGATGCTGACATCGTCGGGCCTCCTCGCCTCCCTCCCTGCCCCCACCGCAGCGGCGCCGTTCTTCGAGTCGGCGACCCGCATGGCTAGGGCGAGAGTGGGCTGCGGGATCTGTGGCGACAACACATCCACCATCAGAGGGGGGCGGCGGGTTAGCCGATTAGTGGACCCGTCCCATCAGCTTAACATGAAGGACGACCTCATCTGCACGGTTGGATGTGCGGGGGGGGGGGGAGGAGCATTAGGGCTACCTTACGGTCAGTTCCTCGGTGCGTGCTTCCACTGCCAGACCAGCAACCACAACATCTTCTTCATGTACAGGTCTACTCCAAGAGCCCGTCTCTCCGACGCCTTCCTTCTTCTTCCCGCGCTGATTAGCTTCCGTTCTGTGACGTTGCTTAGTTTTTGGCCATCGTTTGGGTATCTTCAACAGTGACAAATCCGACGTCTTTCGAGTGTTGTTTTTCGGAGGAGGAAGAATAGCAATTTTGACCGCCGGGGAAATGCTTCAGTCGGTGTTCTCCGGACAAAAAAAAGGGTATAATGTGATTCGTTTCTTCGTCGAAGAAAAACGAGGTTGAGCTGGCCATGACCAAGGTAAGCTAGTTGTGGGTGGTGGTAGTGCAACCCAAGCTAACAATGTAGATTCATTTGTCGTAAGCAAGGCCGGTTTCAACACCATTGCAAACAATGTTTGCTGTGAGATATAGTCCGTTCCTGATGGCCTGAAGCTGTATTGATTCAGCATCGTGAATGCATGGTAGAATCCAATTTGCCACTGCAACAAAGCCATCATGGTCGTCGCGGACAATAGCGTCACATGCACGATGCACGTGATAGAGTATCTTCATGAAAAAATGCATCGATATTTATCTTGACCAAACCGTGACTAGGATTTGCCCATATATGATCACACTTCCGACCCGGTAGCCGAGAAGTCATTGACTTTATTAAATTTGTAGCCAGAACTCGAAGAGATACTTCCGTTTTCTCCGCAGTTTGGACCAACACTCTCTTAACCATCTGTTGACGTTGCCATGTACCACGCTGCTGCAAGGGCCAGTTCCGATGCCTGGAGATTATTGAAAACAACAACAGTTTTGGAGTGAATTTGAAGTGTTATCAATCCCGACCGATCTTCCAATATAGGTCTGTTAATAACTTCCAGCAGATGCATCCCATATTTCTTTGGCTGCTGAATATCTCCGACTTCAATTCCGCAAGTAAAACACCGCGGCGAACATGGAATATGTAGAGATGCTAGTACACGGTACGAGGGAGAAACCCATACAACACTTTCCACGCAAAAGTGTTTCACTCTACCAGGGGGCTCGCCAAGATGCGTTTCCCATATGTATCACGAGAAATCAGTCGGTTTCCTCGAAAATAAACGTCCCAAAACGGAAATGGCAGCCGCGAAAAGGACACCCCGCGCGCCATCAGCCGCAGGATCAGATCTCAACGGCTCTGCCATCCCGCCCCGCAGCCCAGGAACCTTCTAGAGCTCCACGAGCCCTCCCCTGCCAAATTATAAAATCCCCGGCTCCGCCTCCAGCAATCCTCCACTTCAAACCCTAGCCCCCCTCCTCCTTGACCCGCCGCCACTTCTCCTGTCCCGGAAGAAAAACACACACACACCAGAGAGCTTCAGCTTCCCCTGAGAGCGAGAGATGGCGGCGAAGGGCGACGGGCCGGCGATCGGCATCGACCTCGGCACGACCTACTCGTGCGTCGGCGTGTGGCAGCACGACCGGGTCGAGATCATCGCCAATGACCAGGGCAACCGCACCACGCCGTCGTACGTCGCCTTCACCGACTCGGAGCGCCTCATCGGCGACGCCGCCAAGAACCAGGTGGCCATGAACCCCATCAACACCGTCTTCGGTGAGCGCCCATCTCTTTGCTCTTGCTTTCCTCACGCGCTCAGATCTGTTTGCTGTTCTCATGAAGTGATTACTAGTCCACCTCGATTTACTCCGTTTAGTGCGTTTTGGTCCTGGCCTCTTAGATCCGTGGTAGCCGTAGAGATTTTGTGCTGGCAACGGCTAGTTACTAGAGGTAGATGCTTGGTGTTGGGGTGTCAGATCTGTTAGTATTAGTATATATGACTTGCAGTTGGATCTGTTAATTGTTTGGTCCCACTTGGATCTATTTGTTTAAAGTAGATCTGGACAGTGAGTTGTTTAGCACTTGATTGATATGTGACACGGTTGATGCGTATTACTCCCTCTGTACCGAAATACATGTCGCTGGAGTAGCTAAAGTTCAGCTACTCCAGCGACATGTATTTCGGTACAGAGGGAGTAGATCTGTATTATTAAAGTTATTATAGAGCTTGATTGCTTTGTCTTGCCAAGTGCGACTGGTTTTACATGTTTTATAAATATACATTGTCTGCCTTGTGTCCTCTTGTTCATGTCAGTTAAAAGTATGTATGTTCTAACACAATGTAGTATTAAATTAACTATTATGTTAGAGAATACTACTAGTGGATTGTGGATTGGAACTATTCTCTATGAAATCCCACCTATTGTATGATAGTGTTGCTGTTCACAGCACACTTCGTTGATTCTCATTCTTTTGAACTACACGTTGTTCGGGGCCAATTTGTGTTGCATCTTTTGAATTAGTTGGTGTAGGCGTTTCTCTTTTATTTTTGGGGCTAGCAGATTGATGATGATAAGAAATCCAAGCGCTTTTCTGCTGAATTTATGATGGATGGCTTTGGGTCATTAAGTTTGCTACCACGTTTTGTGAAGCGGAATTGGGGCGAATCCCTTTGATTTGCTCCTTTTTTGCCCGTTTATTTTTAGATGTGGCAAAATTGGGCAGCAAGCTAAATGTGCCCATAGCTTTCATGGTTTTCAATCTGAACAATCTGTGGCTCAATCTCCCATTGATTTTTTACTAATGGGATTTTTATGTGCTGGTTTGTGGCAAATTATCCTTTTTGTCTGTTGTTTGCTTGTCACATGTATGACTTGATGGGAGAAATGATGATATCATAACCATACCACATTTCTGCATTCACTGTGATGATCAGTTTACACATGCACTACCATCTGATCTCCCATTGCTGTTTGTATATTCATAAGATTTTTTCATGTGATTAAAACCTTTTGGATTCAATTCTGAACCTGTTCTCTTGCTGTGCAATCTGTGATGCAAACAATCCCATTTGCTGAATCACTGTGATTATTATAAACAAGATCACCATCTTTCGGCTGAGATTGCATGACAAGTTTTTTTTGCTTTGTTTAATGCAATGTTCATCACCAAATGCCATTTGGTATCTGACACCTGGTCATTTTTTGTGATTCTGTGTCTCGAAACGTGGCAGAAAATGAGGGGGAATGGAACTTTGCGACACTGGCTGCTCCTAATGAGCCTCTAGTTACTATATACCCATTTACATCACATTGCTTCTGAGGTTTATTATTCAATAGGGTCCTCTTGATACATCCTTTTGTATTAGCCCGCCCAGTCCATTTGTCTGCTTTGCCTCAGTTTAATTAAGTAGCATGAGATTGAACTTATCATATATTGGTTGGTGTTACTTTTTTGTTCAATTTCTGACATGGAACTGTTTTGTGCAGATGCCAAGCGTCTCATTGGCCGTAGATTCACTGATTCTACTGTCCAGAGTGATATTAAGCTGTGGCCCTTCAAGGTTGTTGCTGGACCTGGTGACAAGCCCATGATCAATGTCCAGTACAAGGGTGAGGAGAAGCAGTTTGCAGCTGAGGAGATATCTTCTATGGTCCTCATCAAGATGCGTGAGATTGCTGAAGCTTTCCTTGGCACCACTGTGAAGAATGCTGTTGTCACTGTACCTGCATACTTCAATGACTCACAGAGGCAGGCTACCAAGGATGCTGGTGTCATTGCTGGCATCAATGTCCTCCGTATCATCAACGAGCCAACAGCTGCTGCCATTGCTTATGGTCTTGACAAGAAGGCTTCCAGTGTTGGTGAGAAGAACGTCCTCATCTTTGACCTTGGAGGTGGTACCTTTGATGTCTCTCTTCTCACCATTGAGGAGGGTATCTTTGAGGTTAAAGCCACAGCTGGTGACACTCATCTTGGTGGTGAGGACTTTGACAACAGGATGGTCAACCACTTCGTCCAGGAGTTTAAGAGGAAGAACAAGAAGGACATCAGTGGCAACCCAAGAGCTCTTCGGCGGCTGAGGACATCCTGTGAGAGGGCAAAGAGAACTCTGTCCTCCACTGCTCAGACCACCATTGAGATTGACTCGCTGTTTGAGGGCATTGACTTCTACTCCACCATCACCCGTGCCAGGTTTGAGGAGATGAACATGGATCTGTTCAGGAAGTGTATGGAGCCTGTGGAGAAGTGTTTGAGGGATGCAAAGATGGACAAGAGCACCGTGCATGATGTTGTCCTTGTTGGTGGTTCCACTAGGATTCCTAGAGTGCAGCAGCTTCTCCAGGACTTCTTCAATGGCAAGGAGCTCTGCAAGAGCATCAACCCTGATGAGGCTGTTGCCTACGGAGCTGCTGTCCAGGCTGCCATCCTGAGTGGAGAGGGCAACGAGAAGGTCCAGGACCTGCTGCTATTGGATGTCACTCCTCTTTCTCTTGGTCTGGAGACGGCCGGGGGTGTGATGACAGTGTTGATCCCAAGGAACACCACCATCCCCACCAAGAAGGAGCAGGTCTTCTCCACCTACTCGGACAACCAGCCTGGTGTGCTCATCCAGGTGTACGAGGGTGAGAGGACCAGGACCCGTGACAACAACCTCCTTGGCAAGTTTGAGCTCTCCGGCATCCCTCCTGCACCCAGGGGTGTCCCCCAGATCACTGTCTGCTTTGACATTGACGCCAATGGTATCCTGAACGTGTCTGCCGAGGACAAGACGACTGGGCAGAAGAACAAGATCACCATCACCAACGACAAGGGCAGGCTGAGCAAGGAGGAGATTGAGAAGATGGTCCAGGAGGCTGAGAAGTACAAGTCTGAGGACGAGGAGCACAAGAAGAAGGTGGAGTCGAAGAACGCCCTGGAGAACTACTCCTACAACATGCGCAACACCATCAAGGACGAGAAGATTGCCTCCAAGCTGCCGGCGGACGACAAGAAGAAGATCGAGGACGCCATTGATGCTGCCATCCAGTGGCTGGACACGAACCAGCTCGCTGAGGCGGACGAGTTCGAGGACAAGATGAAGGAGCTGGAGGCCCTGTGCAACCCCATCATCGCCAAGATGTACCAGGGTGCTGGTGCCGACATGGAGGGCGGCATGGACGACGACACCCCGGCTGCTTCTGGCGGTGCTGGCCCCAAGATCGAGGAGGTCGACTAAACGAGTCGATGTTCTGTTGCAGAGGCGGTGAAGCCTGCTGCTTAGTTATTATGTGTGTCCTATCGGTATCTGAGACTGGGTTGTGGTGGGTATTGTTTTGGTATGAGTGGTCGGGGTTATTCTGTGCGAGTTTGACATTCGTGGAACATCAGTGGATTATGGGTCACGTCACGTCTAAGTAATATATTATTCTTAATCATCCTGTGCTTTTGGGCAGTTCACTGTCATCTTCTCGTTATCTGAGTTGACATTCGTTGCTGATACTTTGTGCCGATTTGAAAACTTCTGAACTTGCCTGAATTGGCTTAATTTCTCTTGATGGCAGTGAATCTGCAAATATTTTTTCACAGGTCGCCATCTGCTTTTTTAGTTCCAGCTCTACATTTTTTAGATTCATTGTTTTTTTATTCTGAAAATGGTTGACTTGGTTCTTTTTGTCAACTTTGTTTTGTTTTCTTTGTATCTTTTATATGTTTTTGCTTTTGTTTTCCTGGAGAAGGCGATGAGGAACCTGCATTCGTTGCTGCCTTGTTCTTTTGCCATCTCTTCACCTTTCTGGATTTTATGGATTTTTTCAGTATTGGGTGATGAAACCTTGAAACAATAGTAGACATTCTGTTTTGCTGTTACCCTGTGAATGAGTCATTTATTTTCTGTTTGAGTTGTGCTCAATGCATATCTTTCCTCTTCTCTTTCGTTGTTTTCTTCCTTTTCCTTTTGTTCTTGAAACTGTTGGTACTTTGTTTTTCCTTGATATCGTTACTTGCTTGGACAATGATGAAAAATGCGAATAAAACACACATCTTTTGGGACTGATTGCTCCGTGTGCCATGCTGCCAAATCTGCAATTCTCTAGTAATCTAAGTTCTGTATTGTTGTAAACCTGGATGTTTCTTTTTCGGTAAACCTGGATGTTTGTGTTTGTGTTTATGTTTGTCCGCTGATGAAAAACCTTAATCATACCATCTTTCAGGACTGATTGGTCGCTGTGTGCCCATGCTGTCATTCTGCAATTCTGAGGCCAAATTGAACAGCTTTTGGTTATCCTTTTTTCATCTTCTATTCTTGAGTATGTAACTTTTTTCCAAATACTTTCAGAATTCTTAGATATCTCATTTGCCCTTCCTTTTGTTCTTGATTCCGTTGTTTACTATGTATACTTTCTCATGTGTATTGTCGAGAATTTGGCTGAACAATCATGAAAATCACGAACAAAACACACCATCTTTTGGGACTGATTGGTGCGCTCTGTGTGCCATGCTGTGAAAGTCTGCAATTCAGATGCCCACTTACCAGATTTCCCCCAAAATAGAACTTTTGTGTTTCAGTGGTGCTGATTTGATCTACGTTGAAATTTTAGAGGTCGAATTTTATGACGAAATTTCCACCGGGGCTTGAATTTTCCAAATGGGATACACTTTATGTTGATCTTGAGTCTCTTACTGCTTATTGTGAGGTGCGGAGAATAACATTCTCCAAAATTGCTCCTGTTTCTTATCATAAATGTTTGATGGTTTTCGAGTCGTGGTTTCCTGTGCAGTTCAGTTCTGTGAGTCCAGTGATGGCAAATCTTTGAGACCTGAGTTTTGTTCCTCGATAAAAATCTTAAGCATAATCCCCGATGGCTACTGATTTGATCCTATTGTTCCTGGTCTATCGATTCGATATTCTGTTGTTCCATTATCCTCTTTCTTAACTTTTGCTCGACTATTGTTTGGTTGTGTGTGCCTTCTGGTGTCATGGATGAAGAGATATGCAAGGGCACCCAAGCAGCGAACGTCACTGTGGTCTGAAGGAGATGCATTTGCCTAGAAAGCACTGTCTGACAGCTCAACCATTTATTATGAAATTCTCAATGTCAAAGAACTGTAGGCATGAACCGAGGGTACTGCCTAAAGTTTCTGATTGTTTTTTCTTTCCGATGGATTGGAGATTGTTGTTCATGGATTCCGTTGATGACTTGTGATGTTAAAACGTAGTGGCCTGACTCATATATTGATGAGATCTATTTTATCACCCAGAGGGATCTGAATCAACAACATATCTGATCTTGTTATTCGTTTGTGTTTTTTTTAGCTATATTTTTTGCTATCTTCTCTCTGTTTTGGCCTCCTTGGACAAATATGTCTGCATCATCCGAGCGACATGTCTCTATCTTCTCCAATCTTCTCAAACATTACATCTTCAATTACTTATTTTCTTCTTATTTTTCTCATATTTGCACTTAGTTCCTATTCTCCCTCTTAGTTGGGAGACAAGTTTTTTACTGGACTTGGATCTGAGGGGGACGCAGCGAGCGTGGATATTTTACTTACCAACCCTTTGCGGCGTTTGCCATTGCTCTGGAGTCAAATGGTTTTTTCTCAGATATTGTTGTAATTTTTTTAGAATTATTTTACTTTCCTGCTGGCAAGTGTTGATCAGATTTCCTACACTCTCAATGGAAAAATCCATGTGTGGACTACTAATCCCCGCTATTATCTGATGCCTTGCATAAAGCGCTCTATTTGTCTTTCTTTTTTCCCCATACAAATTTATCAAACCCTGCAAATGATGTGAAATATTATATGATAAACACTGAATCTTTGATATGTTTACAAAACTTTGCTTATTATCCGATGCCACCCATCAGCTTTAAACAACTTTTATCAAGTTATCTTGTCTGCACAATTTTGGTGCACTGCGGTATTTATGCCCATCTCTTCTGTGGATTTCTTTTGATTAATGGCAGTATGTTAAAGAACTCGGTACCCAGAGAACTTCAACAAGTCATTTATGTAACCTTCTTTTAATGTTAATGATCTTGACATGGTATCTCATCTGTTCAGTACCATTTTGCCCTTGCCGTGCGATGAGCTATTTTTTCCTTCCATTTAATGTCCATGGAATCAACCGTCGAATTATATGTGTATCAGGCAGACAATGGTGTTACTGAGCATTTGTTTCCTTCACTGCACAAAATGATTGGGATGTTCTTATTGGACATTTCCCTGGTGTGGTAAGTTATCTGTGTTCACTTTGGCGCTGGCTTACACATTTGATATTTATCCTTGTGGAACCAGAAGCGTATGAGACCAACTTTTTTTCGGACCATGCAGGCCATCCTTGCACTGGGAGCCGGATGCACGGCAGCGAAGCTACAACCAAAGGATGCACGCACATGTGGTTAGCGGTAACTACGCCGCTGACCCGCTGTCACATGTCTACTGTATTTGTTTATACTAATCAATTACATTGAGGGTTGCCCCCATATACATTATCTTTTGGGGTTCATATCAAGTTTTGATCGCTCGCCACGATATGCCACGTGGTCCATATACTTCGTTTGACTTGACAAAGTTATCATCTGCAGCTAATGGTTGATTCGTTTAATCAATGAGCTGGTCCTAAACCGATCAGTGTAATTTAAACACAGCTGCAAACCCGAGATCAACACAGGAGTTCTTCATAAACATCAGGTCCTTGGAGTCTTCAAGTAACGCCGTTGCCTGATCCTGTATTCAGCTAGACCATCACTTCTCTGGCAGTTGAGCACAGCCACAATCTGTTTGAGGTATGACGCCTTCCTTTCTTGTTATGTACCTATCTGTAATCGTGTGTGCGCATATCTAGTTTGAAGATTAGAGACAGAACCCTTGCAATAGAACTCCAAATTTGTTTGTGAAGGTTCGACTTAGCTGGAGTTCAGATCTCCATCCTTCCCCCCCTATGTACGTTCAACTTGGTTTTTCTAGATTGGAAGTGCCCAAGTAGAGAGTAGACAATGGCTTTGCTTCAGGCCCTCTTTGTTGGTGCTACTGGAGAAGGATCTTTGACAGTCCATCTTTTCTTCCAATTTGTATGTAAACTTAAAAATCTATCTGCTCTGCAGCTCCTCTAGGCGCAAGATGTCTGAGGAAGATAAGCTCCCAAAGCAGAGCTTATAAGGATTTTCGAATTTCCTTGTTTCTTGTTGAACTGGATTATCTTGTATGCTAATATGCACGAATTAATTAGGCTACATGGCAGCATTTCCCTGGGTAGACACTCTAGAATGGCTTGAGCTCGTGGCTGGGCGAGCTTCGCGACTGTGAAGCTCATAGTGTTCGATGTCCGCGCCATTCTCGTCAGCATGGTTCTCAGCCTCTCAGGCTCGGAAGCTTTGGTCCCCATGATGGCGGGCATTGTCTGGGTTGTGTGGAGAACCGCAGTGCTCTGGTCTTTCAGTGCAAAACAGATTCCTTGTAATATAATTCGGGCTCATTTTGATAGAACTTCCAAAATAACTGCATTTTTATATGTCGGGCTAATATAGGGCCTGTAGAGAACCTTCAATTAGTGCAGAACCGCAGATATATAGCATCGGTATAATTAGCTAGCCAGGGGCAAAATGATGTCACAAAAAAGACACTGAATACTTTTTCGTTGAACATGCCTAAAGCGGAGATGAATTCTATTTGAAAGAGGAGGATATTTTGCTCTTTTTTTTGGAAAAAATGCACTGAATTATTTTACATTTTGTTCTATCCATCAGGTGGTCCAAGACATTCAGAACCTAGCGTACATGCGATGGAGCGGTTGATCAGACTATATAATGAGTGGGAAATACAGCTACTTGTGCTCCTTGGCTTCACATTGCAGTTGTTCCTCTTCTTCGCTGGCAGGCTTCGGCGGTGTAGCGGCAACAGGCTCCTAAGGCTCTCCCTTTGGGCTGCTTACTTGGGGGCAGACCTGGCAGCAGTTTATGCACTCGGCTATCTGTCACGGCATCAGGATATCAACATTGAAAGGCTAAGAAGAACCGAACAACTGGCTTTCTTTTGGGCACCATTTCTCCTCGTCCATCTTGGTGGGCAGGACACCATTACTGCTTTTGCCATGGAGGATAACAACTTGTGGTTGAGGCATCTCTTGAATCTGCTCACCCAAATTGCCCTAGCTTTATATGTATTCCGGAAGTCCATTGGAAGACACGGCGCGAACCTTTTACTCTCAGGCATCTTTTTGTTTATTGCCGGGATTATCAAGTATGGAGAAAGAATATGGTCTCTCAAGTGTGGCCGTCTTAGAAGTCTTGAGAGCTCAACTGGGCATCAGAGCAAAAAACAATTGCCTGAAGGAATCGCCGGCGACGCTGGCTTTGTTGGCGCTGCCCTCAATTCCATGCCACGCGCCCTTGATGTCTTATTGGAGCGCAGCATGATTGATCCATCGTCAGACCAATTGGACCAATTGGTGAAGACAGAAGTTGACTCTGACGAAATGATCAAGATGGTGAGGCTGCAGCTTGGCATAATATACGACGACCTCTACACTAAGGCTCTTGTGCTCAGGACTTGGAGCGGAGTTATACTTAGGTGCATCTCCCAGGCCTCGGTTATTGTTGCTTTTGCGCTCTTCCATCCAGATGACAAACAGAGGTATAGCAAAGCTGATATTGCAATCACCTATGCACTATTTGTTGGGTGCTTTTTCCTGGAAGTCTGCTCAATGTTTATTTCCATGATGTCACCATGGACATGGGCATGGTTGAAGGTTCAGAATTGTGATGTCCTTGCCAGGTTGTCATGGTTTCTGTTTTGCTGTGACATCGGATACCCAAGGATGAAACAACGGTGGCCAAATTTGATTGGGCAGTACAACTTCCATAGCTGGTTGACTGACAGCGACCTGCAGCGAAGTACATGTAATCGACAAATAATGGTCGTCTTCAGAAAGCTGTTCGTGGGTTTGCTCGGTGTTAAAAAGAAGAAAATGTTTTGGGTAAGCAATCTATTGGATACCAAGTACACGGATGTGGATGAAATGATCGTGAAATATGTAGCGAAAGAGCTGAGTCTGTTACTACATGAATTTGACGATGGTCAAGCACGACAAGAATGGCCAAACATTAGCCAACTGTTTGGCAATGCACAGGATGGAATTATTAGAGACTTTGGCTATGGTATTATCTTCATGCACTATGTCACAGAGACACTTTTAGAAAAACCTGCTTCTCCGGACATGTGGTTAGCGGTAACTACACCGCTGACCCGCTGTCACATGTCTACTGAATTTGTTTATACTAATCAATTACATCGAGGGGCGCCCCCATATACATTATCTTTTGGGGTTCATATCAAGTTTTGATCGCTTGCCACGATATGCCACGTGGTCCATATACTTCATTTGACTTGACAAACTTATCATCTGCAGCTAATGGTTGAGTGGTTTAATCAATGAGCTGGTCCTAAGCCTACCAGTGTAGTTTAAATACAGCTGCAAGCCCGAGATCAAAACATGAGTTGTTCATAAACGTTATGTCATTGGAGTCTGTTAAACACATCAATATCTACATGACCGGCGTATATCTTCATGAGGCGCATCATAGGAGTTGGTTAGGTAGTTAGAGTATAATGTTTATCTCATGTACCTCTTATCTCTACCTCCTTTCTTTATCTCCAAGAATGTAATCTCAACCAATGTATGCGCTGTTATGGGAGGTGCGCCCCATCTATATAACACGAAGCCGTCGGCCTGAGAAGGCAAGACGTTCCGCTAGTTCGCACAGAGTCTTGAAGATAACATTGTTGCCTGACCCTATATTCAACTAGACCATCATTTCTCTGGCAGTTGAGCACAGCCACAATCTGCTTGAGGGTATGATGCCTTCCTTTCCTGTTATGTACTATCCCTCCGTCCCAAAATAAGTGTCTCAACTTTGTACTAACTTTAGTACAAAGTACGAAGCTGTACTAAAGTTACTTTGTACTAAAGTTGAGAGCGTATATCTAGTTTGAAGATTAGAGACAACAACCTTGCAATACAACTTCAAATTTGTTCCCAAGTAGAGATTAGACAATCGCTTGCTTCAGGCCCTCTTTGTTTGTGTCAGCGGAGAAGGATCTTTGACAGTCCATCTTTTCTTCCAGTTTGTACGTAAGCTTAAAAATCTATCTACCCTGCAGCTCCTCTAGATGCAACATGTCTGAGGAAGTTGAACTCCCAAAACAGAGCTTTATAAGGATTTTCAAATTTCCCTGTTTCTTGTTGAGCTGGAGAATATGCAAACTGGATCATCTTATATGTCAATCCCCCCTGCAATATGCACGAATTAATTAGGCTACATGGCAGCATTTCCCTGGATAGACACTCTAGAATGGCTTGAGCTCGTGGCTGGGCGCTCTAGACATAGCTTCGCTACTGCCATGAGGCTGAAAGTTGGGTTGCACTTGAGGTGGGCAAGCCGCTGCAGGGAGATGGCTCTAAACTCAGCATGCTCTCTTGTCGCCGGTGCTGGTGATTCATCTGTAGGATTTGTAAGAATCTATCCACCTTCTTAGTTGTTGATAGTCGAATTTCGTAACTTGGGTAGGAACTAATTATGTTGGTCTCAGCAGATTTTAAATTTCAGCACGATGACTCTATACTCGAATTTGCAATTGAGACAGCTTGTTTGACTCAACCCCAAGTAATTTAACTGTTATTTCAATGAGAGTAGTAAATTGGCTGAAAATTTGGGAGCGACGAACCCACAAAGAAATCTTGCGCTGAGGAGCTACTTCTACTTCCATTATGTTCCTTTTTTTGTGTGTGCAGATGCTCTAAACCCAAATAAACAGATTAAACATGATTCCAGGTTGGAGATGTTTATTACGGTGGCTGGAGCTTGTTGGTAGTGGCAAAGCTTTGGCAGAGTTAGGTTCTAGCTGTTCTGGTTAGCATTGCACTGGATGAATCATATGCGACAAGTCAGAAACTTTGTCAACTTTGTTTTCTTAAACTGCAGGGATGTTCAATGTATGAGAATTCTTATAAATCACTAACATTCAGAAATTGAGAGATTGACAACAACGGCCCAACATCTGAAGTAGAATAGATGTATGCTTCTTTTGGAAGTTTGGACTTCTGAGAATATCTTTTGGAAGTTCACTGACATATTATTTTGCATGCTTAACACAAAATAAAAGTAGAATAGATGTCAGCTTCTTTTGGAAGTTTGAACTTCTGAGAATATCTTCCTTTTACCGGAAAGTTCAGAGAATTTTCCTAACTGTATGTATCTGACTACTGGAAAGTTGAGACAAATCGGCCACTTGCAGAGGTAAATGGCACCATAGCAGGCAATTCTTTCATGGGTAATACCAAAAAAGTTATATCTCCATACTTGCAGATTGAACTTGGAAGATCCCTGGTCAACTGTTCATTATTTTTCAATTTTACAATCTCATTACTAGCTCTAAGCATTCACCCTGTATATATGGATTTTGTAAGTGGAAGCAGAGTAATAGACCTCCTTTGCTGTTGAAAATACACCTTAAATCTTCAGACGGCGTCTTCGTTCTTTGCGACATGTTAAATGCTGTGAGTTGATCAAACAGATCAGTACAACATTAAGTTATACATTTTGGAGAAGTTATATCACTGTTTCTGAAATATTTTTCTGAAATGTACATTTTACAACATCTTGGTATAAAACTTGTCCTAATGTACATATGAACTAGTAAAAGATCATCTAGAACAACATACACAACAATGGGCTCATTTGGATGTAGTAACACAAGTCAGTAGGAAATAAATTTGTGGAAGAACATACATGCAAGAGGAAGATACCTGTGATGGTTGCTAGCTTGATGGGCACATGATATGGTCATTATTAAGTTGGTTCCAACTTTGATCCAACCTTTAGACTTCTCAAAAAAGAGGCACCATGTAGACCGATGGCTTCCAGCACATCCCCAGCTTCAGGCTTGCTGCCTGAATGCTCATAGAGATGAAATGCAGCGCTCAGGATGAAGCTGTCAGGTTTCAATGACCCGCGTGTTGTCTCGAAGAGCGATATGCCCTCGTCGACGCGACCGTGCTCAAGGTACGCCCTCATCATTGCCCGGCAACATGCTAAATCAACAGCCACACCAATCTCCTGCATCTGGCTGCAGATCCTTTGGGCTTCATCAACCTGGTCTGCCTTCAGAAAGGCAAAAATGAGGTGGCTAAAATGAGGGCATGAAGGGGTTATGCCGCTGCTTAACATCATCTGGATGGCTTTCTCAGCTTTGGAGTAGCATCTACTTTCTGAGTATGATCTGATCAATGCAAGGTATGTCGTCGAGTCGGGAACTTGACCGTGTGATTGCATCTCCTGGAAAACAATCTCTGCTTCATCATGCAGCCTGGAAGTGGCGTAGGCATTGATCATGGAGTTGAAACTGATCTGCACATTGATTGCAAGTTTCAGTCACAGTAGTCAATCTCAAGGCAGATAACTGTAATTTCAGAAGTCAGACACCAACGGAAGCATACCTTTCCAAGCATGATACCAAGTTCCTTCATTCTATCGAATAGTGAAGACGCCTCCTGATGCCTCCCTGAAGAAATTGCACTGAATAGTACGAACAAGAGTGCGAAAAACTCGTCGAACATGAAAAGGGAAATCTTCTTTGATTCCTATACGCAAGGTAGAAGGAACTAACCAGCCTTTCCATAGAAGTTAAGCATGTTAGTGTATATCTTCTCGTCGATCAGCAAGCCTAGCTCTTGTGCAGCAGCAAACATTTCAGCAGCCTTGTCCAGCTTTCCTCCTAGGCCATGAACACTGAACAAGAAAATTGAAGCTAATGACAAAGTGTTCTCAAGCCTCAACACAAAACATAAAAGAGAAAAAACAGTTGCATACTTCCAACTCCCATTTTCCTATGGTTTTATCAAGATTATCTACCTTATCATTATATTGAAAGTCTGCAAGGACCGAGGAACCCCAGTGGATATCATGCGATCATATATGTTGACAGCTGAGTATAGTTTGCCTGTTTGGAAACTAAAGCTGTAGCAGTTAGCCATGGCACCCATGCCCTGAAAATTTTGCTTGCCCACCTTATGAAGAGGAAAAGATGTTTATCCAGACCTGACTCGAGCATCGACTTGATAAATGTATTATACGCAACAGTATCAAGCTCAACTTCACCATGGAAGCAGCCATGTATGATGTTCTCCACCTCCTGAAACTTTCCTGGGAGTAATTTCGCAGTGTGAGTATACAAAGAAGCGAAGCGCCTCACCAAACTTACTGCATAAGGATTGGTAGCAGTTAGAAAAAATATTTACCATGTTTTGTCAGGTGAGTGACAAGTATGCTAATTGTCACAACATCTCTGCTATGGCCTTGATCAGCCATTTTCATAAAGAGATGATACGCCTCCTCGATATTGCCACACTTGCATAATGCATCGACCATGGCATTGTAGACAGGCGCTCCTATTGGAAACGGCGTCGATGCCGACTCAAACAGTTCCTCTGCTTGACGTAACCTCTGTTCCTGGCCATATTGGACAATGAGAGTAGCTGTTGCAGAATCTTCAGGCTTGACTCCTAACTGAGTCAGCTGTTCATGAAGGAATTTTGCCTCACATGTCCTCCCTGCAGAAAAATAAATAAATAAACAGCAGTGGATGACAGTATGGTTAGGCAAGAACACCATGATCTGTGTGGTACCTGGCTTCCTCACCTTCCCTAGCCAATTTTCTGATCAATTGGCACGCGATGGACGAACCCCGAGGTGTGTCCAACAATGACTTCAACGCCGCGTTCAGTGCCGAACTGTCAGTCCGACAGGCTAGTGCCTTTGACGAACTATCTTGTTCCTGCATCACACTGGTTCTGTTTCTAGCATACATCTCTATCATAGAAACCATTGTTGAACTCTTCACGGTCACTCCACCATTGTTCATCTCTTTCAGTATCTTATCCGCATCGGCGATCATCCTGCTTTTGCAGCAAACTTCCATTACAGTCATGCAAAGGGCCTCATCAAGCTGGATATCTTCTTTTCTCATCTTCAGAATGAATGCACTTGCTTTCTCTAGCTGGCCCAGCTTGACATATAATCTCAGTAGGTCATTGCAGCAGAACACATCAGGGAGGCCATATTTGCACAGAGCTCTGAAGACATCTTCAGCTGCAGCTATGTCTTCCCTCGCGACATGGCATCGAAGAAGAGCGCCGTAAGAGAACTTTGAAGGCTTCACATTCCTTGACCTCATAAAACCCAAAACCTGCAATGCCTTATCATAGTTGCCAGCATTCATGTGAACCTGAGCCATTGCCACATAAGTCTGTTCATCACTCAGAACACCCGCACTGTCGATTTCCTCAAAAGTGCGCTGCGCATCGTCGTAGAGCCCGATCTTACCATAGATCCTAATGAGGATCCCATAGATGACCTCATCAATGACAACCCTGCTTCGCTCCATCTCCGAGAAGAGCGAGAGCGCCTTCGAGTAGTCCTCACTCTTGTCATAGAATGCCAGGAGGGATGCACAGGTGTAGTTGCTGGGGACAATGCCATGAGTCCTCATCTCCTCATAGAGCATCACAACCTGCTCCCCTCTGCCATGCCTGGAACTCAAGCTGATCAGGCAACTGTACGTCGCCTCCTCCGGGACGAGCCGGGAGGCCCTCATCTTCCCCAGGACATCCATGGCCTCCTCCAGGAGACCCTCCTTGACAAATGAGCCGATCACAACTGTGTATGTGAAGTGATTTGGCACCACATTGTTGGCTTCTTCCATTTCCATCAGGTGTTTCCAGAGGTGGATCACCTTGCCGTGGAGCCTGTGCTTCTGCAGGGAGGAGAGCATGAAGTTGAAGGCGGAGACGGGCGGCGCCACGCCGCGCCTGCGCGTTGCGGCGTAGAAGAGCATCATGTCGCCGTGCCTCCCCCGGCGCGCGTACGCGCACAACAGGGTGCCGCACGCCACCGCGTCCGGCTCCACGCCGGCGTCGAGCATCTCCAGGAACGCCTCCTCGGCGAGCTCGATCTTGCCGGCATTGCCATACGCCCTGAGGAGGATGGTGTAGGCGACCACGCTGGGCTCGTAGCACAGCTGCAAGCAAATCGAAGTCTGAGTATAAAGAAGAATCAAGATGAACAGCAATGATCCATTGATTGATTATACACACATGAATCAGAATTGTTCAACCAGCGCTCAGAATTCAGCTCAAAACGGAGCAAAATTGCTGACGATTCAGCTCAACATCGCATCGGGGTGGATTAAATTACGGAAAGTTTGAAGAAAAAATGGTTCAGATGCTGCGATTGTGTGGGGGAATTTTGTTCTATACCTGGAGCTTCATCCACGAGAAGAAATCGTGGGCCTGGCGCCACCCGCGCTGCTCGCGGAGGACGACGCACATCTCGCGGAAGGTGAGCTTGGCGACGAAGGAGGCCATGGCCTCTCGCATGGCGGACCCGCCGGCGGGCGGGCGGGACGCGGTGGCGCGTGCGGCGCGGGCCGCGGCGACGACGTGGCGGCCGTGGACGTGGCCGGCGCGGTCGTCCTCGACGTACCGGGCCATCTGGCCCTCGGTGCGGCGCACCCACCGGGGCGTCTCGGCGCCGGCGCCCTGGCCGCGGCGCTCCTGGCGGAGGCGCCGCGCCTCGTCGTGGAGGAGCCGCCGGTACGGCGGCGGGCGGCGCCCCCGCGACGACGAAGACGGCGAGGAGGAGGGTGCGCCGGAGGAGAGCGACCACGAGGCGGCGCCGTCATCGTCCTCCCGGTAGGAGCAGGTGACGGAGACGGCGGCGGTCGGTGCGGCGAGTGGAGTGTGAGGAGGAGGAGCGGAAGGCATCGGCGCGGTGGACGGACGCGGGAAAGCGGAGCGATTACGAGATAAGGTTGGATTTCTCCACTCTTTTTTTTATCTCTGGGTAAATCGGGTAGGACCCACCTGTCAGTGTGAAGGTTACTATCTGGGTCAGCTCAAAGAGACGAGGATGGGGTACGAATTCACCCCAATCATCAGCCAGTTGGAAAAACAAATGATATCGCAACCGGAAATCAGTTGTGCACCGATAAACGCGGGCTCGTGCGCGCGAAAATATTTTTTTAAATGCCAAAAAAAATTCAAAAAAATTCTATGTGTTTGTCACATCCAATGCTACATTCAAAATTTGCAGGCAAAAAGATTAAACATTTTGGCTTGTAAAAAAAATAGCAAATGTTACTCCAAAATGTCATCTCAATTTTTTTTATTCACCGGGGAAACATCGCTGCTCTGTTTCACATAAAATTTTCAAGGATGCTCGCGACGCTAACACGAACATCTACTAAAAAATCTAGAATTTTTTAAAAACATTTGCCATATTTTTTTGTTTGCTATCCACGCATGGGCGCGCGCTTCTGAGAGCCAAAACGCCATTCTCCATGATGTGTAAGTGGGCCAGCACGCGAGGACACCGTCCGGCCGCTGATTTTGACAATATTCACATATGATTCTATCTTTTTTGATTCTCTAAGTGTAGTTTGAATTAGGAGCTGAAATTTATTGAACTTGTACATCAAAGATTGGATGATTGTCTTCAATTTTTTTCATAATTTTTGAACATGTTTTGTATCGTAAAAAAACTGATCTTATTGATCTCACCTACAGATCCTATACAACTCTTCCCCGAAAGAGCATCTACAACCGGACTTAACAAATATGATCTCATAAAAGCCCGCAGACGCACCTTGTTAGTGATCGGACGTGTTTGTTTTGAACCCATATTTGTCCATTCATACATTTACACTCCTTATTTTTTTCCTATGTCCGATCACTTGCACGTGATTGGTGGAGATGAAGAGAGAGAGAAAGAAAAGAATGAATAAAGTAAGAGAAAATGTGGTTCCGGGTGGGCCGTGTTCTACGTGACGGACTGACCGGGTGCGTCCGCGAGTCCGCACCACCCTATATTTGTCCTCAATACGAGGGTCAGCAGATAGACCAGATGTATAGGGATGATGTAAGAGGTCCGGTCGGGTCATTTTTTCCTTCTCCCTCCTGTCCGGTCATTGACCGGGCACGTCTGTGAATGTTTGAGGAGGATTTGAGGATATCGGCTGTAGATGCTCTAAGGTTTTGACAGTGTGCGAACGTTCTAGCATCGGTTCTGACGGTGTGCCTAACGTCGTCGGAGGTCGGGTGAAGGTGTGTCTTCGGTGGATCTCTTCAGATTTGATTGGTGTTTGTCTTCAGGATTCACTTAAATCCGGTCGTTGTTCATGTGTGTTTGTGTGTCTATCGGTTGGATCTTTTTAATTTACGCTTCTCTTCGCCGACGACCGTTGCTAGTGGTTTAAAATTTGTGAGTCCAGATGTAGATGCCCGCTGATAATCCCCTATCGACATTCACTTCACAGAAAATTTAGATCGTGGCCCTGGCCCAGCTGAAGCCTGGTCCGGGAGTCCATGGCGACGACGGACTAGACCAGACCACCTACACCGAGTCGATCTCTCTCAAACAAAAAAGGTCCAAGTTCCTGCCTTTATATAGATTAGAAATCTAGCCAACACCGCCGCCGCCGCCGCACCAAATCCCCAATCCCCCAAAATCCGTCCCACTTTCCGCGGCGAGCAAGTAGATCCACCCACCAATGCCCGGCATCAAAAGGAAGGCGGCCGGCTCCGGCGATGTCCCCAGTACCCGTGCAGTTGAGGCGCCCCCTTCGCCGGCCGTCCTCGCTCTGCGGCGGGAGAGGATCAAGTCGAACCTGCTGACCTTCCCCGAGGCGGCGGCGCTGGACGAGCTTCAGCTGTACGATGCGGTCGACAGGGTCATCAGGGAGTCCACGCCCTCCACCGCGACCCCGACCGCCCAGGGCATGGTTCGCCTGGACGACAAGAGCATCATCGCCACCTTCGAGTGCGCCAACTGGCTGTTGACCTTCAGCGCCGACGACTACCCGCCCGCCGGGGTGGATCCGCTCGTGTGGCTGGGTGAGCGGAGGCGGATGCTGGACGGGGAGATGAAGCCGGAGAAGAAGAGGGACGACCCCGACAACTCGCGGTTCCTCGTCGCCAAGATGCGCGTCGACCTGCTCACCAAGGGCTACATCGAGCTCCCCAAGCCGTACGTCGATTACACGCCCCCGCCCCCGACAATCCGTGCCCGCGGCCCGCCTAGGAACGTCACAGCAATGGTGGAAGGATGAAGGCACGAAGCAGATAGCTATGCAAAGGAATGATAGACACCAGATCTTTCTATCTGTACTTGGAGAACCCATCTATGCAAGTTATTACTGTAACGTGTAGTTATGCATCTGTGTAAATGTTTATCGAACCATCTATCCAAGTTGCTGGCACTGTAATATGGTGATTAACATGGTTTGGTTGTTATTATAGGCCTAAATCATCAACTAATTAATTATACAATTGGGGGTTGATCTTTTGATTGTTTTTGAGCCGAAATCTTTTGATTTATTTTGATGGACGAAAAATACCTTTTTTGTTTTGCAGTTTTCTGAGTGTACCAAAGCACTTCTAATAAAAGGTGACAGCATCAGCAGCTCGTTCATCATGCCTCAGGAAAGCAAGTTCTTGTTCACCGCCTTCACTGTCAGAGAAAAAAGTGACCGGTTTTCTGCATATTAACCAGGGAATTTTTCTCTCCCTTTTTTAATATATAAATCGAGATCCTCCAGGGCCGACTTAAGAAAAAAGTTGACCGCCTTCCAGTTTGTAACTAGTAAGAAAATAACACGCTGCACATGCCTAGATGCCATTGCAGAAGCATCAAATAGAAAGGCTCAAGATCCAACCAAGTCTATGCTAAATCACCCCATACTCCATTAAGGCATTAACCAACTAATTTCAGATTTACACATCTAACTGTGCATCCACAAGAACCTTCTTTCCGATGCAGATCACACAGCATGATGATCTTGTGCTACGTTACAATCTTAGAAGGGCAGTGATACCCCCAAGTCCAACAGAGTCCAAACCTCGGGTTTGACGCTTTGGTTTCTAAAAAAAAAATACTTTCAATGGGAGGTGATGTTTTCATGGATAGTGAGGCGCCTATGATGACCAAGCCAATAGTCAGCTTAGTCTCTTGGACGTACTCATAGGGGTATGGTGTGTGTATGCGCGCGTGTTTATAGGTATGGATGCATATATGTGTTTGTGAGCTTCTGCGTTTGTATTGTGCTTCTCACAAAAAAAAACAGTAGTCTTCACCTTCCATTCATAAAACATCATGTATTTTGCTCCCGTCATCAAGTGTGAGTAGTCTCCATTACACTATGTATATTTAGTAGTAGTAACTATACAAAAACATATATCCCTTAAGAGTGCCTAGAACTCATCTAGTTGAGACATAACTATTTCTCATTTATCCGGGTCACTGGGCTATTGTTTGGTTGTAGTTGTCCAGTTTCTAGTTAGGCGCTTCCAATTACGCACGGGGGCATAGTGGTCAACTCGTGCACATGCGACTAGTAAGAAAAAAAAGGTTGACACCAGTTGCATACATGTTGCCACAATTGCAATGGTGCATGGGTGGTCACGTGCAATTCGCGCATGTGGGCCCTAGTTGTAATTGTGCATGGGTGGGTCACGTGCAACTCGCGCATGTGCGACTAGTAGGAAAAAAACAGCTGGACACTAGTTGCACACTGTTGTGATGGTTGTAATTGTGCATGGGTGCGTTGTGTTCAACAGGGCACGCACGTGTTACTAGTAGGGAAAAAGTTCAAGCTAACCCTAATTGCACTCGTTTTGTGCCTGTGAAGTTGTAGTGGGGTTACAACACTTACACCTGCATGTCTGGTGGCATGCAACTGACCCCAACAACTCCACTTCAGACCTCAATTGTAGTAGCTTCGTACCCGTGGAGTTGCAGTTGGGTTACAACGTTTGCAGTTGGATGTCTAGTGGTGGACATGCAGCAGATCCCGACAAAACCCCCTACCGACCCCAATTGCAGTTGCTTTGTGCCAGTCTAGTTGCGGCCAAAATACAATGGTTCTAGTTGAATGTCTAGCCTGACAACTCACCCTTCGACCTTAGTTGCAGTCGCTTTGTGCCCATGAAATTGCAGTCGGGTTATAACACTTGTAGTTGCATGTCTAATGGTGGATATGCAACTGGCCAAACTACCCCTCTTGACCCCGGTTGCAGTCGTTTTATGCCCATGCGTGAATATTAAGCTAAAAAAATGGAAACATACAATTTTACAATCCTTGGTAACAAATGTATATTATGCTACAAGCAAAATGAATATACTAAAATACGAAAAGGGAAAAGGTGAAGACATGACTAGATGCTAAAAGATGGAAAAGATCAACCTGTAGTTGGTCTTTGCGCCAATGACACAATAGGTTATCTAGTAGTTTGAAAGAAGGACTAGATTACCCAGCTAGACTAGAGCAGCAACAAGAGATGATCTTTAGTCTTGTTATGCCTCTAAATCTAAAACTTCTAGAAGCTTCTTTAAGAACTCCCTCTTGCCTTGCTCTTTGGGAAAGTTGTCAATAAGTTCAAACACTTTGTTTGCTTCTTCATGAAGTTCTTTCTCACCATGCTTTGCAAGAACTTTGTTGAGAGCATTGATACATTCATTTTGCATCACCATTTCTTAGTATAAATTACTCATTTTTATACATGTTTTATGTATTATCACAAAATTCGCATACCTTTCTATCTTATTTTGCATATTGTATCGGAGGAGGAGAAATTGTCGTTAAGTTGTAGAAAAGCACTAACATAAGGAAGAGTGAACAAAATATATTTGCGGAGCTAGAAAGAAAACAAAAAATAATAATAAAATTCTCATGGGAAGAGAGCCAGGGGCATACATGTGCCGAGGAGGCCCCTATGGGGCCCATCCGTCCAGGCCTTGGGTCGTGAGACACGGGCAGGTGGGTCCCACAGGGAACCCCTAATCCTATTTTACCCCGAAACCCTCAGTTCTATTTTACCGGATTTTTTCGTCGCTATCTTCGAGGCGGAAACCGAGCGGAGCAGGTTTTCCTCTGAGAGGGTTGATTCTCTAGGATCCTTCCTCTTGGGGTGGGGAATCAAAGCCATCGACATCATCAACACTCCATTCATCGTTATATCATCATCACCACACGAACCACTCCAATCATCATCCGTCTCCAACCCTACTTTTCAACCTATGAACTATTACTTCAGATTAGTTGATGAGATCACCTCCTGGTATACATTACTGCTTGCATTTGATGCTTAGAGGTTTAATCGGTGAAATATTTGTATGCTATTTTTTTATCATATCATTACCTCCACTGATCATGTCTATATGATGTCTTCTGAGTAGTCCGTTAGGTTCTTGAGGACTTGGGAGAAACCATGTTGTTAGTAACCATGTGAAATTAAGTAAAGTTCGATGTTTTGATATTATATTGTGGCATAACTCATGTGTGAGCCTCGACTACTGAAAGGATCGAGAAGAGGTGTCTAGAGGGGGGGGGGGTGATTAGACACTAAGTGCCAAAAGTTGCAATTTTTAATATTCTTAAGTTTAAGTGGAGTTTAAGCACAAGTTTAACAAACACAATACATATCAAGCAAGTATGCAATGAGTATATGAGCAGCGGAAAGTAAAGCATGCAACTTGCAAGAATGTAAAGGGAAGGGTTTGGAGTATTCAAACGCAATTGGAGACACAGATGTTTTTGTCGTGGTTTCGATAGGTGGTGCTATCGTACATCCATGTTGATGGAGACTTCAACCCACGGAGGGTAACGGTTGCGCGAGTCCACGGAGGGCTCCACCCACGAAGGGTCCACGAAGAAGCAACCTTGTCTACTCCATCATGGCCGTCGCCCACGAAGGACTTGCCTCACCAGCGGTAGATCTTCACGAAGTAGGCGATATCCTTGCCCTTACAAACTCCTTGGTTCAACTCCACAATCTTGTTGGAGGCTCCCAAGTGACACCTAGCCAATCTAGGAGACACCACTCTCCAAGAAGTAACAAATGGTGTGTTGATGATGAACTCCTTGCTCTTGTGCTTCAAATGATAGTCTTCCCAACACTCAACTCTCTCTCACAGGATTTGGATTTGGTGGAAAGAGGATTTGAGTGGAAAGCAACTTGGGGAAGGCTAGAGATCAAGATTCATATGGTAGGAATGGAATATCTTGACCTCAACACATGAGTAGGTGGTTCTCTCTCAAAAAATGTGTATTGGAAGTGTAGATATGTTCTGATGGCTCTCTCCACGAATGAAGAGTGGGTGGAGGGGTATATATAGCCTCCACACAAAATCTAACCGTTACACACAATTTGCCAAACTCGGTTGGACTGAATGGTTAAATTCGGTCGGACCGATTCAACAAACCTAGTGACCGTTAAGATTTTCGGTGGGACTGAGATGCAACTCGGTAGGACCGATATGGTTAGGGTTAGGGCATAACGTAGTCTCGGTGTGACCGATTACACAAACTCGGTGGGACCAATTTTGGTAATAAGCTAACCAGAGAGTTGGTCAGGCAAACTCGGTGAGACCGATTACACAAACTCGATGGGACCGATGTTGGTAATAAGCTCACCAGAGAGTTTGCGTTGTAATCTCGGTAGTACCGATTGCTCAAACTCGGTGAGACCGATTTTGGTAATGGACATACACAGAGAGGTTACAATCCCATCTTGGTGAGACCGAGATCCCTATCAGTGAAACCGATTTGCTAGGGTTTGTGGCAGTGGCTATGACATCTGAAACTCGGTGGCGCCGGATAGAAAGAATCGGTGGGGCCGAGTTTGACTTTTGGTTTAGGTCATATATGTGGATGTGGGAAGGTAGTTGAGAGTTTTGGAGCATATCACTAAGCACTTTGAGCAAGCAAGCCATTAAGCAACACCTCATCCCCTCTTGATAGTATTGGCTTTTCCTATAGACTCAATGTGATCTTGGATCACTAAAATAGAAAATGTAGAGTCTTGATCTTGAAGCTTGAGCCAATCCTTTGTCCTTAGCATCTTGAAGGGGTTCCACATCCTCTAGTCCATGCCACTCCATTGTTGAACTTATCTGAAACATACTAGGTAAAAGTGTTAGTCCAACAAGAGATATGTTGACATTCATTACCAAAACCACCCAGGGAGCACTTGTGCTTTCAATCTCCCCCTTTTTGGTAATTGATGACAACATACATCAAAGCTTTAGATAAAGATATAGAGAATAGCAAGTAAAGCTTTGGAAAGACATGTAACATGCATAGGCTCCCCCTACATGTATGAAATCATGTGAATATTGAATATAGGAGCATGTGAATGCGTAAACATGATAGAGTAAGCAATGTGTTACATGTATCTTGGCTATATGCATCAGAGCAAATGATGTGAATATGAGAAATGTACCTTCATGCTCATGAGTCCTTCTTGCAAACAGTATGTACATCAGCAAGAACTTCTCATTCACATGACTGTGATGCATATACTTACCTTGTGGTCTTGAGTTGGCTTAGGATGGGATGAACCTGCGCAAACAAGGTTAAGTAACACAGATACACCTACTGACCAGAGCAAACAAGAGAAACCACAAGAGAACTAAGACTGGGATGACATGTAGAGTGAGTACTAAGTACCACATTGGATATAGACATGTCCCCAAAGGTAAAGATATGCAATAAAATCAGAGATTTCCTTCCCTTAGATGTCTTGCTCCCCCTGAATCTGCATGGGATATTGGGAGAAGATAGGGAACAGAAAATCAGAGCAACAGAAAAGAAACAACAGAGCTTGAGCTAAAGCAAGCAAACAAACATGTCTTTCCCCTCTTAAAGACATGTGACATCTCTCCTCTTGAACACCAAGCATCTGGGGTCTTTGATGATATTACTTTCTCCTTGTTGAGAAACTCTCTCCCCCTGAGTATTCTCTCTTTCTCCCCCTTTGACATCAATTTCCAAGAAAGGATCTTCTGGACATGTGATACAAATGGGTTGGTCCTTGAGTCACAGAGCAAAGCAGCATGTCTAATATGATGCTGGTAGAGGACAAGAATCATTGAGTGGAGCTGGAGCAAACAGAAATCAGGAATAAGTGGCAAGTTGGTTTTCCTGTGGTGGAATCAGTGACTCCGAGTTGTGTGCTTCGGTTGCACCGAAAGATTTCGGTTGGGTCGAAGAGAACAAACCGGTGTGACCGAGTTCATCAGAGTAAAACCACTTGTCACCTCAGCTCACTAGACAAGTAAGATCTCACAAGGATATGCAAGGAATTAACTGAAAGATTTGCAATGAATTGGATGCAGAAAATGCAGAACAAAAAGCAAAGAAAAGAAACTAAAAGTTCTAGATGAAGTTTTTTTTGAAAGGGGAAACAAATATGCAAGAGACAAATGCAATAACATAGAAAAGAACACAAGAGAACTTCATCTAGAGTTGGGCGGCGACAAAGTCACCTATGTTAGAGTATATTGACTTAGGAGTCAAGTGAGAGCACTTGATCATAGGTCATACTCATCGTTTAAGCTCAAAATG
This sequence comes from Aegilops umbellulata, assembly GCA_032464435.1. NCBI lineage: Eukaryota > Viridiplantae > Streptophyta > Magnoliopsida > Poales > Poaceae > Aegilops > Aegilops umbellulata. The sequence continues at coordinate 46,307,213 of CP136057.1, forward strand.
GGGTTACTATTTTTCGTTTAAGCATCTTGATGTATTCACATCTTGTCGAGTTGCTTTGGCTCATGACTTGGAGTAAAGCTTCTCTAAGATGCATGGAATAACATACCTTGGGTGGTGGTGTTGATCTTGCTCATGTAGTTGAACTTGTGTGGGTTGCTCAAGGTTGATGTAGTTCATCAAGAGTTGGGAGCACTACTTGGAGTTTGAGTTCATCTACCTACATGGGTTAGCTTTGCAAGGAAGAGCACTTGTGTATCCAAAATGACAATCATGAGACTCAAATAGAATTTGCCAAAGGATATGTTTGAATGGTTTCATGCTTCCTTGTCTTCAACCACCATTGTGTAGAGACTTGGTGATGTAGAGATTGCTCAAGATGTGAGTGAGTTGCAATCTCATAGATTTAGATTCAACCAAGTACCTACACGGGTTAGATAACATGCAAGGTACAAATATATCCAAGACATATGAATAGCATCATAAGAGAAATATCGAGGATTAGTCATAGGCTCATGCCCCGCATGTATCAAATGGAGTTCCTACTCCAAGTTTGAAGCATCAATGATGTTTAATTCACCTCTCAACCTGCAAAACACTTTCTCATCAAGTGGTTTAGTGAATATATCCGCCAATTGCTTATCGGTGCGAACATGCTTAAGGTTAATGTCCCCTTTTGCAACATGATCTCGAATGAAATGATGACGAACTTCAATATGCTTAGTTCGAGAATGTTGCACGGGATTGTGAGCAATCTTAATAGCACTTTCATTGTCACATAGCAATGGAACATATTTCACATATATCCCATAGCCTTTAAGATTTTGGGTCGTCCAAAGTAATTGAGCACAACATGAACCAGCGGCAATGTATTCCGCTTCGGCGGTGGATAAGGATACCGAGTTTTGTTTCTTGGAAGACCAAGACACAAGAGATCTACCAAGGAATTGACAAGTACCCGAAGTGGACTTTCTATCAACCTTGTCTCCAGCATAGTCCGAATCGGAGTAGCCAACAAGATTAAAAGAGGACCTCTTAGGATACCAAATGCCAAAATTTGGTGTATGGATTAGGTATCTCACTATCCTTTTCACAGCCTTAAGATGACATTCTTTAGGAGCAGCTTGATATCGTGCACACATGCACACACTTAGCATAATATCAGGATGAGAGGCACATAGATATAACAATGAACCAATCATAGAACGATAAACCTTTTGATCAACCGGTTCACCATCTTTGGTCAAGTCAAGATGTCCACTAGTAGGCATGGGTGTAGTCATACCTTTGCATTCTTGCATATTGAACTTCTTGAATAAGTCTTTGGTGTACTTCGTTTGAGAGACAAAGGTACCTTCCTTAGTTTGCTTGATTTGCAAACCGAGAAAGAATTTGAGTTCACTCATCATAGACATCTCAAACTTCTCCGACATTAGCTTTCCAAAATTCTCACTAAAATGAGGGTTAGTTGAACCAAATATGATATCATCAACATAAATTTGGCACACAAATAGTTCTCCATTAACCCTTTTAGTAAAAAGAGTAGAATCAATTTTACCAATTTCAAAGCCTTTTTCAGTAAGGAACTTGGTCAAGCATTTATACCATGCTCTAGGAGCTTGTTTAAGACCATAAAGGGCTTTGTGAAGTTTGTAAACATGATTAGGTTTCTTAGGTTTGACGAAGCCGGGAGGTTGCTTAACATAGACTTCCTCCTCAATTTTGCCATTTAGAAAAGCACTTTTAATGTCCATTTGGTACAAGGTGATATCATGGTGATTAGCATAAGCAAGTAAGATGCGAATGGACTCAAGTCTAGCAACGGGAGCATATGTCTCACCATAGTCCATACCTTCAACTTGTGTGTAGCCTTGGGCGACGAGACGTGCTTTGTTGCGAACCACTTGTCCATCTTCATCTTGCTTGTTGCGAAACACCCATTTGGTACCAATGATGTTGTGGTTGTTGTCGGGCTTCTCGACCAATGTCCACACTTGATTTCTCTCAAAGTTGTGTAGCTCTTCATGCATAGCGTTTATCCAATCCGGATCCTTCAATGCTTCTTCAACCTTCATAGGTTCAATGCTAGAGATGAATGAGTAATGTTCACAAAAGTTAGCTAAACGAGTTTTAGAGCGAGTGATTCTCCCGGTTTGGATATCATTGTAGATTTGCTCGATGGGATGATCTTTGGCAATTCTTGCTCGAACTCGTGAAAGCTTTTGCTTGGGTCGGGGTGGAACATCCTCTTCATCTTGTTCTTCTTCTTGGCCTTCTTCATTGTTGACGTTGTCATTCTCTTGTCGTGGTGGAGAAGGAGGTTGTTGATGTTCATCTTGGTGTACTTCCTCGTTTTCTTCATCTTGGCGTGTCCCACTTGTGGATGCTTCCGTATCAACTCTTGGTTCACCTTGTCGTGAGGTAGAAGCTTCCACTTGGATGGACGAGGTACTCTCCTTCACTTCCGTTGGACGAATCTTGCCAATGGACAAGTCTTGAATTGCTTCCGAAGGGTCTTTGTCTCCTACATCAATTGGCAATTGCTCTACTTGCGAGCCGTTAGATTCATCAAACTTCACATCTACCGTCTCTTCAACCTTTCGGGTGAAATTGTTGTAGACATGGTAAGTGTGAGAGTTTGAGCCATAACCAAGTAGCACTTTGAGCCGAATACTCAAAAGTATCCAACTTGGGGTTTGTTACCGGTGAGGAGCTCGTATGCCGTCTTGCCGAGTAGCTTGTGAAGATACAAGCGATTTGTTGCATGACAAGCTGTCTCAACCGCTTCCGCCCAAAAGTGCTTTGGCGTTTTGTACTCATCAAGCATCGTTCTTGCCATCTCGATAAGAGTCCGGTTCTTCCACTCAACAACTCCATTTTGTTGAGGTGTGTATGTAGCCGAGAACTCGTGTGAAATCCCTTCTTCGTCAAGAAAGGTGTCCACATGTGCGTTCTTGAATTCCGTTCCATTGTCGCTCCGAACCTTCTTGATCTTCATGTCAAACTGATTTTGGGCCTTCCTAGCGAAGTTTTTGAGGATCTTTTGGACCTGCGATTTGTCATCAAGAAAGAACACCCACGTAAATCTTGAAAAATCATCAACTATGACTAGACCAAATGAGTTACCACCGAGACTCTTGTAGGCATTTGGACCAAAGACATCCATGTGAAGTAGCTCGAGTGGTCTTCTTGTGGTCATGATGTTCTTCACGCGGTGACTTCCTCCAACTTGTTTCCCTGCTTGACAAGCACTACAAAGTCTATCCTTGTCAAATATGACATCTTTTATTCCAAGGATATGATCACCTTTAATAAGCTTATCAAGATTTCGCATGCCCACATGACCTAGTCTTCTATGCCACAACCAGCCTTTAGAAGATTTAGCAATTAAGGAAGTTTTAGGTTGAGCCTTTTTAGTGAAATCAACAATGTAAAGATCTCCTCTATGTATACCAGTAAAGACCATTTTATGATTGTCTCTACGAAACACTTGGCAATCTACTTCAGTGAATAGGACATTGAAACCGAAATCAGCAACTCTGGAAACTGAAAGTAAATTGTATCCAAGGGATTCAACGAGCATGACATTTTGTATGGAGCTATCATGTGAGATGGCCACCTTACCAAGGCCAACCACCTTACCCTTTGAATTATCACCAAAAGTGACGTATTTTCGAGGGCCGTCGTTTTCAGCAAGCTCAAGGAACATATCTTCATCTCCGGTCATATGATCAGTACATCCACTATCAAGGACCCATTCCTTTCCTCCAGCCATGTAGCCGCGAAGATTTGTCATAAGACCAAAATGCCTCATTGCATCATCAAGATCATAGTCACTATCATCATCTTCATCATAGTATCCATGTTCAACATCATCTTGTGATTGATCAATTCCTAGAGAGGGTAATTCATTAGATAAATGATCATCACAATGGTTACCTTTATGAATTCTAATAGCTTCGGATATGATATCGCTAATGATTCCAGCATTTCCTTTAGCATGCATGAGATTGGTAAGCTCAAATAAACAATCACCAAAGCTAGGATCACTAGAGTTCATCTTTCTCAAGGCAATAGACTTATGGTGAATTTCGTCTAAATTTTTCAAGGAATAATCTGGAAATCGTTCCTCAAAAAATTTCCATATAGTATAGGCACACTTGAGAGTAGGCAAACATCTAATCAAGTTTCTAGGCAAGCCTCTAATGATGAGCTCAACAGTTCTAAAATTGCGAATCATGTCAATATCTTCATCTAGGGTAGGGTGCAAAGGATCAACATGAGGTGCACAAGGGCTAGTAATGTACTTGTTCAAATGATATTCATTGAAAATCTGAAGCATTTCATTTTTCCACTCATGAAAATACTCTCCATCAAGAATAGGCACTCTATGTCTAAGACTTCCCAAAGTAGACACATCCATCTTCCTCCAATAGTATTTAAACCAAGGCAATGGAGATCAAAGCTCTGATACCAATTGAAAGGATCGAGAAGAGGTGTCTAGAGGGGGGGTGATTAGACACTAAGTGCCAAAAGTTGCAGTTTTTAATATTCTTAAGTTTAAGTGGAGTTTAAGCACAAGTTTAACAAACACAATACATATCAAGCAAGCATGCAATGAGTATATGAGCAGCGGAAAGTAAAGCATGCAACTTGCAAGAATGTAAAGGGAAGGGTTTGAAGTATTCAAACGCAATTGGAGACACGGATGTTTTTGTCGTGGTTCCGGTAGGTGGTGCTATCGTACATCCACATTGATGGAGACTTCAACCCACAGAGGGTAACGTTTGCGCGAGTCCACGGAGGGCTCCACCCACGAAGGGTCCACGAAGAAGCAACCTTGTCTACTCCATCATGGTCGTCGCCCACGAAGGACTTGCCTCACCAGCGGTAGATCTTCACGAAGTAGGCAATCTCCTTGCCCTTACAAACTCCTTGGTTCAACTCCACAATCTTGTTGGAGGCTCCCAAGTGACACCTAGCCAATCTAGGAGACACCACTCTCCAAGAAGTAACAAATGGTGTGTTGATGATGAACTCCTTGCTCTTGTGCTTCAAATGATAGTCTTCCCAACACTCAACTCTCTCTCACAGGATTTGGATTTGGTGGAAAGAAGATTTGAGTGGAAAGCAACTTGGGGAAGGCTAGAGATCAAGATTCATATGGTAGGAATGGAATATCTTGACCTCAACACATGAGTAGGTGGTTCTCTCTCAGAAAATGTGTATTGGAAGTGTAGATATGTTCTCACTAGTAGAAAAAGGGTCAAACGTGAAGCACATGTTGGAAATATGCCCTAGAGGGAATAATAAATAGGTTATTATTATATTTCCTTGTTCATGATAAATCGTTTATTATGCTAGAATTGTATTGATAGGAAACTCAGATACATGTGTGGATACATAGACAACACCATGTCCCTAGTAAGCCTCTAGTTGACTAGCTCGTTGATCAATAGATGGTTACGGTTTCCTGAACATGGACATTGGATGTCATTGATAACGGGATCACATCATTAGAAGAATGATGTGATGGACAAGACCCAATCCTAAGCCTAGCACAAAGATCGTGTAGTTCGCATGCTAAAGCTTTTCTAATGTCAAGTATCATTTCCTTAGACCATGAGATTGTGCAACTCCCGGATACCGTAGGAATACTTTGGGTGTGCCAAACGTCAAAGTGTAACTGGGTGGCTATAAAGGTACACTACAGGTATCTCCGAAAGTGTCTGTTGGGTTGGCACGAATCGAGACTGGGATTTGTCACTCCGTGTGACGGAGAGGTATCTCTGGGCCCACTCGGTAGGACATCATCATAATGTGCACAATGTGATCAAGGAGTTGATCACGGGATGATGTGTTACGGAACGAGTAAAGAGACTTGCCGGTAATGAGATTGAACAAGGTATCGGGATACCGACAATCGAATCTCGGGCAAGTACAATACCGCTAGACAAAGGGAATTGTATACGGGATTGATTAAGTCCTTGACATCGTGGTTCATCCGATGAGATCATCGTGGAACATGTGGGAGCCAACATGGGTATCCAGATCCTGCTGTTGGCTATTGACCGGAGAACGTCTCGGTCATGTCTGCGTGTCTCCCGAACCCGTAGGGTCTACACACTTAAGGTTCAATGACGCTAGGGTTATAAAGGAAGTTCGTATGTGGTTACGAATGTTATTCGGAGTGCCGGATGAGATCCCGGACGTCACGAGGAGTTCCGGAATGGTCCGGAGGTAAAGATTTATATATGGGAAGTCCTGTTTTGGTCGCCGGAAAGGTTTCAGGGTTTATCGGTAGTGTACCGGGACCACCGGAGGTGTCCGGGGGTCCACCAAGTGGGGCCACAAGCCCCGGAGGCTTGCGTGGGCCAAGTGTGGGAGGGGACCAGCCCCAGGTGGGCTGGTGCGCCCCCCCCCACAAGTGCCCTAGGCGCAAGGGAGAGAAGAGGGGGCAAACCCTAAGGGCAGATGGGCCCTAAGGCCCATGCTCCCTGCGCCTCCCTCTCCTCCCCTCTTGGCCGCCCCCTTGTTTCCCATCTAGGGCTGCCGCCCCTCTAGGGGTGGGAACCCTAGAGGGGGCGCACCCTCCTCCCCTTCCCCTATAAATATGAGGCCTAGGGGCTGCCCAAAACACACAATTTGATCTCTCCCTGTTGGTGCAGCCCTGCCTCTCTCCTCCTCATATCTCGTAGTGCTTGGCAAAGCCCTGCCGGATCACCACGCTCCTCCTCCACCACCACGCCGTTGTGTTGCTGCTGGATGGAGTCTTCCTCAACCTCTCCCTCTCTCCTTGCTGGATCAAGGCATGGGAGACGTCACCGGGCTGTACGTGTGTTGAATGCGGAGGTGCCGTCCGTTCGGCACTAGGATCATCGGTGATTTGAATCACGGCGAGTACGACTCCATCAACCCCGTTCACTTGAACGCTTCCGCATAGCGATCTACAAGGGTATGTAGATGCACTCTCCTTCCCCTCGTTGCTGGTTTCTCCATAGATAGATCTTGGTGATACGTAGGAAAATTTTGAATTTCTGCTACGTTCCCCATCAGTGGCATCATGAGCTAGGTCTATTGCGTAGATTCTATGCACGAGTAGAACACAAAGTAGTTGTGGGCGTTGATTTTGTTCAATATGCTTACCGTTACTAGTCCAATCTTGTTTCGACGGTATTGTGGGATGAAGCGGCCCGGACCAACCTTACACGTACGCTTACGTGAGACCGGTTCCACCGACTGACATGCACTAGTTGCATAAGGTGGCTGGCGGGTGTCTGTCTCTCCCACTTTAGTCGGAACAGATTCGATGAAAAGGGTCCTTATGAAGGGTAAATAGCAATTGGCATATCACGTTGTGGTTTTGCGTAGATAAGAAACGTTCTTGCTAGAAACCCATAGCAGCCACGTAAAACATGCAAACAACAATTAGAGGACGTCTAACTTGTTTTTGCAGGGTATGCTATGTGATGTGATATGGCCAAAGGATGTGATGTATGATATATGTGATGTATGAGATGATCATGTTCTTGTAATAGGAATCACGACTTGCATGTCGATGAGTATGACAACCGGCAGGAGCCATAGGAGTTGTCTTAATTTATTTATGACCTGCGTGTCAACATAAACGTCATGTAATTACTTTACTTTCTTGCTAACCGTTAGCCATAGTAGTAGAAGTAATAGTTGGCAAGACAACTTCATGAAGACACGATGATGGAGATCATGATGATGGAGATCATGGTGTCATGCCGGTGACGATGATGATCATGGAGCCCCGAAGATGGAGATCAAAAGGAGCAAAGTGATGATGGCCATATCATGTCACTATTTGATTGCATGTGATGTTTATCATGTTATTACATCTTATTTGCTTAGAACAACGGTAGTAAATAAGATGATCCCTCATTAAAATTTCAAGAAGTGTTCTCCCCTAACTGTGCACCGTTGCTAAAGTTCGTCGTTTCGAAGCACCACGTGATGATCGGGTGTGATAGATCCTTACGTTCACATACAACGGGTGTAAGACAGTTTTACACATGCAAAACACTTAGGGTTAACTTGACGAGCCTAGCATGTACAGACATGGCCTCGGAACACAGAGACCGAAAGGTCGAGCATGAGTCGTATGGTAGATACGATCAACATGAAGATGTTCACCGATGATGACTAGTCCGTCTCACGTGATGATCGGACACGGCCTAGTTGACTCGGATCATGTAATCACTTAGATGACTAGAGGGATGTCTATCTGAGTGGGAGTTCATAAGATGAACTTGTTTATCCTGAACATAGTCAAAAGAACTTTGCAAATTATGTCATAGCTTACGCTTTAGTTCTACTGTGTTAGATACGTTCGTGGAGAAAATATAGTTGAAAGTTGACAGTAGCAATTATGCGGATAGTAGAAGGCTTATGTTCTTAATGCACCGCTCAGTGTGCTGAACCCCAAACATCGTTTATGGATGTTGCGAACATCGGACATACACGTTTAGATAACTACGTGATAGTTCGGTAATGTTGAATGGTTTAGAACTGAGGCACCGAAGACATTTTTGAAATGTCGCGGAACATATGAGATGTTTCGAGGGATGAAATTGGGATTTCAGGTTCGTGCCCACGTCAAGAGGTATAAGACCTCCGACGATTTTCTTAGCCTGCAAACTAAGGGAGAAAAGCTCAATCGTTGAGCTTGTGCTCAAATTGTCTGAGTACAACAATCACTTGAATCGAGTGGGAGTTGATCTTCCAGATAAGATAGTGATGTTTCTCAAAAGTCATTACCACCAAGCTGCAAGAGCTTCGTGATGAACTATAACATATCAGGGATAGATATTATGATCCTTGAAATATTCACGATGTTTGACACCGCGAAAGTAGAAATCAAGAAGGAGCATCAATTGTTGATGGTTAGTGAAACCACTAGTTTCAAGAAGGGCAAGGGCAAGAAGGGATACTTCATGAAACGGCAAATCAGCTGCTGCTCTAGTGGAGAAACCCAAGGTTGAACCCAAACCCGAGAGTGAGTGCTTCTGTAATAAGGGGAACAGCCACTGGAGCAGAATTACCCTAGATACTTGGTAGATGAGAAGGCTGTCGAAAGAAGTATATTGGATATACATTATGTGAATGTGTACTTTACTAGTGCTCCTAGTAGCATCAGGGTATTAGATACCGGTTCAGTTGCTAAGTGTTAGTAACTCGAAATAAAAGCTACGGAATAAACGGAGACTAGCTAAAGGTGAGCGGACGATATGTGTTGGAAGTGTTTCCAAAGTTGATATGATCAAGCGTCGCACGCTCCCTCTACCATCGAGATTGGTGTTAAACCTAAATAATTGTTATTTGATGTTTGCGTTGAGCATAGACATGATTGGATTATGTCTATCGCAATATGGTTATTCATTTAAGGAGAATAATGGTTACTCTATTTATTTGAATAATACCTTCAATGGTCTTGCACCTAAATAAATGGTTTATTGAATCTCGATAATAGTGATACACATGTTCATGCCAAAAGATATAAGATAGTAATGATAGTACCACCTACTTGTGGCACTGCCATGTAAGTCATATTGGTATAAAACGCATGGAGAAGCTCCATGTTGATGGATCTTTGGACTCACTCTTTTTGAAAAGGATTGAGACATGTGAACCATGTCTATTGGTATATACGCATGAAGAAACTCCATGCAGATGGACCGTTTCGACTCACTTGATTATGAATCGCTTGAGACATGCAAATCATACCACATGGGCAAGATGACTGAAAGCTTCGGTTTCAGTAAAATGGAACAAGAAAGCAACTTGTTGGAAGTAACGCATTTCGATGTGTGCAGTCCAATGAGTGCTGAGGCACGCAGTGGATATCGTTATGCTCTTACTTCATAGATGATTTGAGTGGATACTGAGTATGTTTACTTGATGAAATGTAAGTCTGAATTATTGAATGGTTCAAGTAATTTCAGAATGAAGTTGAAGATCATCGTGACAAGAGGATAAAATATCTATGATATGATCATAGAGATGAATATCTGAGTTGCGAGTTTGGTACACAATTGAGACATTGTGGAAATTGTTTCACGACTAGTACCGCCTGGAACACCATAGTGTGATGGTGTGTCCGAACATCATAGTTGCACCCTATTGGATATGGTGCGTACCATGATCGAATTACCACTATCGTTTATGGGTTAGGCATTAGAGACAACCGCACTCACTTTAAATAGGGCACCACGTAATTCCTATAAGATGACACCGTATGAACTATGGTTTAGAGAAACCTAAGCTGTCATTTCTTATAAGTTTGGGGCTGCGACGCTTATGTGAAAAAGTTTCAGGCTGATAAGCTCGAACCCAAAGCGGATAAAATGCATCTTCATAGGACACCTAAAACAGTTGGGTATACCTCCTAATTCAGATCCGAAAGCAATAGGGATTGTTTATAGAATCGGGTCCTTTCTCGAGGAAAAGTTTCTCTCGAAAGAATTGAGTGGGAGGAAGATAGAACTTGATAAGGTTGTTGAACCTTCACTTCAATCAGAGAGTAGCGCAAGCACAGGAAAAATATTTCTGTGGCCCTACCTCAGTTGAAGAGAAAGCTAATGATAATGATCATGGAGCTTCATATCAAGTTACTATCGAACCTCATAGGTTGACAAGGGTGTGTACAAAGTGGTAACCCTGTCTTAAAAGGTCACGTTGTTGGACAACGATGAACCTATGAGCTATGGAGAAGCGATGGTGGGCCCGGATTCCGAAAAATGGCTCGAGGCCATAAAATCCAAGAGAGGATCCATGTATGAAAACAAAGTGTAGACTTTGAAAGAACTACTTGATGGTCGTAAGGCTGTTAGGTACATATGGATTTTAAAAGGAAGACAGACAATGATGGTAAGTGTCACCATTGAGAAAGCTCGACTTGTCGTTAAGGTGTTTCTCGACAAGTTCAAGGAGTTGACTACGATGAGACTTTCTCACTCGTAGCAATCCTAAGAGTCTGTTGGAATTAGCATCTACTGCATTATTTATGAAATCTTGCAGATGGGATGTCAAAATATTGTTTCCTTGTTCTTGAGGAAAGGTTGTATGTGATACAACCAGAAGATTTTGTCGATCTTGAAAGATGCTAACAAGTATGCAAAGCTCCAGCAATCCTTCTAAGGACTGGAGTAAGCATCTCGGAGTTGGAATGTACACTTTGATGAGATGATCAAAGATTTTGGGTTTATACAAAGTTTATGAGAAATTTGTATTTCCAAAGAAGTGAGTGGGAGCACTATGACATTTCTGATAAGTATATGTGGATGACATATTGTTGATCCGAAATGATGTAGAATTTCTGGAAAGCATATAGGGTTATTTGAAAGGTGTTTTTCAATGGAGAACCTGGATTAAGCTATTTGAACATTGAGCATCAAGATCTATAAGGATAGATCAAACACGTTTAATAGTACTTTCAAATGAGCACACACCTTGACATGATCTTGAAGGTGTTCAAGATGGATCAGTCAAAGAAGGAGTTCTTGCCTGAGTTGTAAGGTATGAAGTTAAGAGTTAAAGCTCGACCACGGCTGGAGAAAGAGGAAGGACGAAGGTCGTCCCCTATGCTTTTGTCATAGGCTCTATGCCATGCTGAGTACCGCACCTGATGTGTGCCTTGCCACATGTCTGGCAAGAGGGTACAAAGGTGATCTAGGAGTAGATCACCAGATAGCGGTCAAAATTATCCTTAGAGGAATAAGGATATGTTTCTCGGTTATGGAGGTGATAAAGAGTTCGACATAAAGAGTTATGTCGATGCAAGCTTAACACCTATCCGGATAGCTCTGAGTAGAGATACCGGATACGTATAATGGAGCAACAATTTAGAATAGCTCCAGGTAGAACAGTTATTTGAAATGGCTCCAAATATAGCGTAGAGATTCGCGAAGTACATACGGATCTGAGTGTTGCAGACCCGTTGACTAAAACCTCTCTCACAAGCAACATGATCAAGCCCAGAACTCATTGAGTGTTAATCACATAGTGATGTGAACTAGATTATGAATTCTAGTAAACTCTTTGGATGTTGGTCACATGGCGATGTGACCCGTGAATGTTAATCACATGGCGATGTGAACTAGATTATTGACTCTAGTGCAAGTGGGAGACTGTTGGAAATATGCCCTAGAGGCAATAATAAATAGGTTATTATTATATTTCCTTGTTCATGATAAATCGTTTATTATCCATGCTAGAATTGTATTGATAGGAAACTCAGATACATGTGTGGATACATAGACAACACCATGTCCCTAGTAAGCCTCTAGTTGACTAGCTCGTTGATCAATAGATGGTTACGGTTTCCTGACCATGGACATTGGATGTCATTGATAACGGGATCACATCATTAGAAGAATGATGTGATGGACAAGACCCAATCCTAAGCCTAGCACAAAGATCGTGTAGTTCGTATGCTAAAGCTTTTCTAATGTCAAGTATCATTTCCTTAGACCATGAGATTGTGCAACTCCCGGATACCGTAGGAATACTTTGGGTGTGCCAAACGTCACAACGTAACTGGGTGGCTATAAAGGTACACTACAGGTATCTCCGAAAGTGTCTGTTGGGTTGGCACGAATCGAGACTGGGATTTGTCACTCCGTGTGACGGAGAGGTATCTCTGGGCCCACTCGGTAGGACATCATCATAATGTGCACAATGTGATCAAGGAGTTGATCACGGGATGATGTGTTACGGAACGAGTAAAGAGACTTCCCGGTAACGAGATTGAACAAGGTATCGGGATACCGACAATCGAATCTCGGGCAAGTACAATACCGCTAGACAGAATTGTATACGGGATTGATTAAGTCCTTGACATCGTGGTTCATCCGATGAGATCATCGTGGAACATGTGGGAGCCAACATGGGTATCCAGATCCCGCTGTTGGCTATTGACCGGAGAACGTCCCGGTCATGTCTGCGTGTCTCCCGAACCCGTAGGGTCTACACACTTAAGGTTCGATGACGCTGGGGTTATAAAGGAAGTTCGTATGTGGTTACCGAATGTTATTCGGAGTCCCGGATGAGATCCCGGACGTCACGAGGAGTTCCGGAATGGTCCGGAGGTAAAGATTTATATATGGGAAGTCCTGTTTTGGTCGCCGGAAAGGTTTCAGGGTTTATCAGTAGTGTACCGGGACCACCGGAGGTGTCCGGGGGTCCACCAAGTGGGGCCACAAGCCCCGGAGGCTTGCGTGGGCCAAGTGTGGGAGGGGACCAGCCCCAGGTGGGCTGGTGCGCCCCCCCCACAAGTGCCCTAGGCGCAAGGGAGAGAAGAGGGGGCAAACCCTAAGGGCAGATGGGCCCTAAGGCCCATGCTCCCTGCGCCTCCCTCCCCTCCCCTCTTGGCCGCCCCCTTGTTTCCCATCTAGGGCTGCCACCCCTCTAGGGGTGGGAACCCTAGAGGGGGCGCACCCTCCTCCCCTTCCCCTATAAATATGAGGCCTAGGGGCTGCCCAAAACACACGATTTGATCTCTCCCTGTTGGTGCAGCCCTGCCTCTCTCCTCCTCATATCTCGTAGTGCTTGGCGAAGCCCTGCTGGATCACCACGCTCCTCCTCCACCACCACGCCGTTGTGTTGCTGCTGGATGGAGTCTTCCTCAACCTCTCCCTCTCTCCTTGCTGGATCAAGGCATGGGAGACGTCACCGGGCTGTACGTGTGTTGAACGCGGAGGTGCCGTCCGTTCGGCACTAGGATCATCGGTGATTTGAATCACGGCGAGTACGACTCCATCAACCCCGTTCACTTGAACGCTTCCGCATAGCGATCTACAAGGGTATGTAGATGCACTCACCTTCCCCTCGTTGCTGGTTTCTCCATAGATAGATCTTGGTGATACGTAGGAAAATTTTGAATTTCTGCTACGTTCCCCAACAACACATTAGTGCCGGTTTGTATTTGAGCTGGCACTAATGTGTACATTAGTGCCGGTTCCAACGGCTAGCCCGGTCGCTTTCATTAGTACCGGTTCGTGGCGAACCTTTAGCACCGGTTCGTGCCATGAACCGGTACTAATGAGAATGGTGGCAGGATGTTGTCAGTCTGGGCCCCCTCCAGCACCTTAATACCGGTTCTTGGCACGAACCGGTACTAAAGGTCGTCCTACATAAACCCTTCATCCACCCAAGCTTGCTCTGTTCTTCCCCTTTCCCCTCTCCTCTCTGTTCTTCCCCTCTTCCTCTCAAGCTCATCACACATTTTGCCCAAATTTTGTCAAGATTTGAAGGCCCCCATCCATTGAAATGATCACAAAGGTTAGCAACTTTGTCCTTTCATCTCTCATTGCTAGATTTACTCTTGCAATGCTTTATATAGTGATTAATTTGTGAGTTTAGTAATTTGGGAGGAAATATATATATGTGCTAGTATTTGATTTATATGCAATTTGAGGTAAAAAATAACACTTAGTTTGCATATGTAGGTGTGGTTTACTTAGTGCCTTCTAAATCTCCGTCGTAACCACCGTCGATCGCCCGCACCGTCCTGTCGCCGGCACCACCTTGTGGTGAGCCTCTTTGTTCATGAAATTTTATATAAAAATTGATGTTTGTGTGATTTGGATATATAGCTAGTTACTCGTATAATTATCTTAACCGTACGTTGTTTGTTATACATATAGTGCCATGGTTTTGATATCCGTCCCCGTCGGCCCTCATCCTTGTTATGATTCGGATGTGGTATATATATTCTTTTTTAAAACTAGTTGCATTTCATGTTTATGACAAATTATGCCCATCAAGTTGACATAGAAATTTTTTCTAGGAGGTATGTGAACCGGAAATTCCAACCGACCCTATTATCGAGAGGTTAAATTTAGTTGAAAGAGAAAACGAGTACTTGAAAGAAAAATTGAAAAGAATTGAGGGGGAGAAGATGGAATTGGAGTTTCATGTTGCCGATGTCGTCGATGATCACAAGATCAAGATGGAGAAAATGCGCTTGAATATTAGAAAGATTAGAAAATATGCCATCGATAGTGAGGCTTGGTATCATTATGCTGTTGGATCCATTGTTACCTTAGTTGCGATCTTGATCGCATTTGTTGTTGCATTTAAATGCTTTAGCTAGAGAGTTATTTGTTTGTTGCATTTAAGTGTTGTATGAACTTTATGTATGAACTTGTATTAATTTGGTCTATTCAGTGTTGTGTAATGAAGATGAGCCAGCAATGGATGTACGATGACCGATGCTCTCCCGAGTTCATTAATGGTGTGCAAACTTTTCTGCTTGCGGCTGAGGCAAACAAGCGTGCGGATGGTTTTATGCCTTGTCCATGTGCTGTCTGTAAGAATGGTCAAAATTACTCTAAGTCAAGAACCATTCACTTCCACCTGTTTAAGTCCGGTTTCGTGCCCCACTATAATGTTTGGACCAAGCACGGAGAAAGAGGGGTTATGATGGAAGACAATGAAGAAGAAGAGGACGACGATAGCTATCCTGGCCATGGGTTCCCTGAATACGATGATACAACAATGGGGGAAGAAGCTGAGCCGGTAATGCGGGAAGAAGCTGAGCCGGCAATGCGGGAAGAAGCTGAAGAAGAGGCATCAGATGAGCCCGTTGATGATCTAGGTCGGGCCATTGCCGATGCAAAGAGAAACTGCGCAAGTGATTTGGAGAAGAAGAAGTTGCAGCGCATGTTAGAGGATCACAAAAAAATGTTTTACCCGAATTGCGTAGGTGACAAGAAAAAGCTGGGCACCACACTGGAATTGCTGCAATGGAAGGCAGAGAATGGTGTATCTGACAAGGGATTTGGAAAGTTGCTGGTAATGATAAAGGATATGCTTCCAAAGGACAACGAATTGCCCGAGAGTACGTACGAAGCAAAGAAGGCTGTCTGCCCTCTAGGGTTAGAGGTGCAGAAGATACATGCATGCCCTAATGATTGCATCCTCTACCGCGGTGAGTACGAGGATTTGAACGCTTGCCCGGTATGTGGTGCATTGAGCTATAAGATCAGCCGCGATGACCCTGGTGATGTCGAGGGCCAACGCCCCAGGAAGAAGATTCCTGCCAAGGTGATGTGGTATGCTCCTATAATACCACGGTTGAAACGTTTGTTCCAAAACAAAGAGCATGCCAAGGCGATGCGATGGCACAAAGAAGACCGTAAGAAAGACGGAAAGTTGAGAGTACCCGCTGACGGGTCACAGTGGAGAAAAATCATAAGAAAGTATGGGAAGGAGTTTGCAGATGACGCAAGGAGCGTATGGTTTGGTCTAAGCGCAGATGGCATTGATCCTTTTGGGGAGCAGAGCAGCAACCATAGCACCTGGCCTGTGACTCTATGTTTGTATAACCTTCCTCCTTGGTTGTGCATGAAGCGGAAGTTCATTATGATGTCAGTGCTCATCCAAGGCCCTAAGCAACCCGGCAACGACATTGATGTGTACCTAAGGCCATTAGTTGAAGAACTCTTACAACTGTGGAATGGAACAGGTGTACGTGCGTGGGATGAGCACATGGGGGAAGAATTTGACCTAAGGCGTTGCTGTTCGTGACCATCAATGATTGGCCTGCTCCCAGTAACCTTTCAGGACAGACAAACAAGGGATACCGCGCATGCACGCACTGTTTGGATGATACCGACAGTATATATTTGGCTAATAAGAATGTGTACCTGGGACATCATCGATTTATTCCAAGCAGGCATCCCGAAAGGCAAGCATTTCAAAGGTGAGGCGGATCACCGGACGAAGCCTAGCCACCGTACTGGTGCTGATGTACATGATATGGTCAAGGATTTGAAGGTGGTCTTTGGAAAGGGTCCTGGTGGACAACCTGTTCCGAATGACGCTGACGGACACGCACCCATGTGGAAGAAGAAATCTATATTTTGGGACCTGCCCTATTGGAAAGACCTCGAGGTCCGCTCCGCAATCGACGTGATGCACGTGACGAAGAATCTTTGTGTGACCCTGCTTGTCTTCTTGGGCGTGTATGGGAAGACAAAAGATACACCTGAGGCACGGGAGGACCAGCAACGTATGCACGGAAAAGACGGCATACATCAGGGTCATGCAAGCTACGCTCTTACCAAAGAAGAGAAGGAAATCTTCTTTGAATGCCTGCTCAGTATTAAGGTACCGTCTGGCTTCTCGTCGAATATAAAGGGAATAATAAACATGGCAGAGAAAAAGTTCCAGAACCTAAAGTCTCATGATTGCCACGTGATTATGACACAACTACTTCCGGTTGCATTGAGGGGGCTTCTACCGGAAAACGTTCGATTAGCCATTGTGAAGCTATGTGCATTTCTCAATGCAATCTCTCAGAAGGTAATCGATCCAGAAATCATACCAAGGTTACAGAATGATTTGGTGCAATGTCTTGTCAGTTTCGAGTTGGTGTTCCCACCATCCTTCTTCAACATCATGACGCACGTCCTAGTTCACCTATGCGGAGAGATTAACGTTTTGGGTCCTGTATTTCTACATGATATGTTCCCCTTTGAGAGGTTCATGGGAGTCTTAAAGAAATATGTTCATAACCGTGCTAGGCCAGAAGGAAGCATCTCCAAGGGCCGTCAAAATGAGGAGGTCATTGAGTTTTGTATTGACTTTATTCCTGACCTTAAGCCGATTGGTGTTCCTGAATCGCGGCATAAGGGCAGACTGGATGGAAAAGGCATGCTAGGAGAGGAACAAATAATATGTATGGACGGACATTCTCTCACTGAAGCACACTACACAGTTCTACAGAATTCCGCCTTGGTGGCTTCGTATATGGATGAACACAAGAATTTGCTATGCTCCAAACACCCGGAGCGCTCTGATGACTGGATTACACGTGAACAAACCAGGAGTTTCGCCAGCTGGTTGCAAGCACGTACCATGCATGACACCTCTATTGAAGATGACCTGTACTTACTGTCCCAGTTACCATCTTCGAATATAATGACTTTCAAAGGGTACCAGATAAATGGTAATACATTTTACACGATCGCCCAAGATAAGAAGAGCACCAACCAAAACAGTGGTGTCCGCTTTGATGCAGAAACCAAGACGGGAAAGGAAACATATTATGGTTATATACAGGACATATGGGAACTTGACTATCGACGTGGTTTGAAGGTCCCTTTGTTTCGGTGCAAATGGGTCAATATGACACGAGGCGGGGTAACGGAAGACCCGCAGTACGGAATGACAACAGTGGATCTCAACAATCTTGCGTATGCAGACGAACCATTCGTCCTAACCAATGATGTGGCACAGGTTTTCTATGTGAAGGACATGTCTACCAAGCCAAGAAAAAGAAAAGATAAGGAAGCGAATGCATCGTACGATGAGCCAAAGCGGCACATAGTTCTTTCTGGGAAGAGAAACATCGTGGGAGTGGATGACAAGACAGACAAGTCAGAAGATTATGAAAAGTTTGATGAAATTGCTCCATTCACAGTGAATATTGACCCGAGCATCCCGTTAAATGATGAAGATTTCCCATGGCTACGACGCAAAGGGACACACGCGAAGAAAAAGTTTCACACCCAAAGATCTGGGATGTGATCGGCTTAACTATCATCACTTTCTTCTGTGTTTCACACCCAGGAGGGATCTCTGTAATAGTTAGGGTAGCTAGTTATGTGTTTTGGCATTTGAAACGCGAAGAAATTTTATGTGCAAGCAAATTCTTTCATGCATTTACTGATTTTTTTCAGCTAAATGACCCTGAAATTGAAAAGCATTTCAAATGAACTCAGAAAAGGTTGAAAGTTGGCATGGTATCATAATTTCACCCACATAGCATGTGCAAAAAAGTAGACAGGGTTACCGCAAAAACTGGATGCACTTCGTGTACAAAATGGACAATCTGTTTCGAAGTATCAGGGTTTCGGACGAAAACTCATCCGTTACAAAGGCATTTCATTTTTTAAATAACCTAAGCATTACCAAATTGAATATAATGATAAAACACACTAATATTAAACATAAGAAAAAAGAATCACTGAAAAATCTATTTTCAAAGTTAAGTTATTCACAAAAATAAATAAAGCAAAAAAATAAGGAAAAAAAGCCCACCTACTGGGCCACAGCGGCCTGCATACGACTAGAAACCCAAATTCAAGTTGGGCCAGGATGCAGGCCCACTAGCCCAGTAGGCCCAATAGAGCATCGCAGAAGAGGTAGGCCCGGAAGGCCTGCTTAAGAGAGGAGCTCGAGACAGCAGCGACGACGGGGCTTATAAGCAGGTGCGAGTGCCCCTCGGCTAGCGAGGTGGGACTAAACTTTTGTGCCCCTCGCCTGGCAGCGCACACCCTTTAGTACCGGTTCGTGGCACCAACCGGTACTAAAGTGGGGGGGGGGCTTTAGTACCGGTTGGAGCCACCAACCGGTACTAAAGGGGGTCGCTTCCCGCTGCTTGGCCTGGCCAAAACAGGCCTTTAGTACCGGTTGGTGGCTCTAACCGGTACTAAAGGTGTGTTCTATATAAGAAAACCCTTCAAAAAATTTCAACAATTTCGTTCTCCCTCTGCTTCTTCTCCTCTGCACACCGTCGCCCGCCGCCCCCGTCGTCTCCATATCCATCGTGGCCGCCCCCGTCGCCAGCCCCGTCGCCGCCCCGTCCCCGTCGTCGCCGCCCCGTCGTCCCGTCCCCGTCGTCACCGCCGCCCCGTCCCGGCCCGTCCCGCGCGCGTCGTCACCGTCCCCGTACGTCGTCGTCGCCGCCCCGGCCCGTACATCCCCTTCCCCGTCGTCGCCGCCCCGTCGTCGCCGCGCCCGTCGTCGTCCCCGTCGCTGCGCGCCCCCCGTCGCCGCCACCCGTCGCCTCTCGCCTCGCCGGCCGGTGAGCGCGCGCACACACACACATACATTTTGTTAGAATTGTTAGACATTTTTCTGTTTTTTAGAAATATTTAGAAATGTTAGAATTGTTAGAATAGTTAGAAATGTTAGAATTGTTAGAAATGTTTCTGTTTTTTAGTTATAGAAATAGTTATAAAAAAGTTAGAATTGTTAGAAATTTTTCTGTTTTTTAGTTATAGAAATAGTTATAAAAAAGTTAGAATTGTTAGAAATTTTTTCTGTTTTTTAGTTATAGAAATAGTTATAAAAAAGTTAGAATTGTTAGAAATTTTTCTGATTTTTAGTTATAGAAATAGTTATAAAAAAGTTAGAATTGTTAGAAATTTTTCTGTTTTTTAGTTATAGAAATAGTTATAAAAAAGTTAGAAATGTTAGAAATTTTTCTGTTTTTTAGTTATAGAAATAGTTATAAAAAAGTTAGAATTGTTAGAAATTTTTCTGTTTCTTAGTTATAGAAATAGTTATAAAAAAGTTATCAAAATCCAATCATTAAAAAAATGTTACTTTTTGCGGGCATATAGCTAGTATTTGTTGTCGATGATGCCCGGCCCGCATCCTCGCCGTCGACACGTCCGCGACGACGTCCAGCTGACCCATGTCCGGGACTGGGCTCCGCCGGGCTGGCACTGGGAGGTGCTGCCTGGAGGGGCGCGCCGCTTGATGAGGAACCTGGCCCCGGGTCCCGTCGTCGACCCTGATCTCGTTTGATGACGTTCGCGTGGGCCAGTTTCGGTGCGGAGGGAGCCGGCCCCGCCGGAGATGGTACGTCGTCGTGTCAGGGAGGAGGACGAGCACGTCCATCGCTACATGGTTGCGTTAGAGGGCGGCAGGTTCTCCCATACCTGGCAGTTTCTTCAGGGATCTCACTTCAGCTATGATCCTGTGAGGGTTCCTTCTCTTTGGGTGTCCACCTCCCGCGCCGCAGGAACCGCGAGTGTCCTAGATTCTTCTGTAGTATTCGATCTTTAATTAGCTACCTAGCCAGTGATGTACTATTCAATATTATATATTATTCGAGACGATGTATTCGAGATTAAATCTATTATTTGAGACGATGTATTTGAGATTATATCTATTATTCGAGACGATGTATTCAAGATTATATCTATTATTCGAGATTATACTAAATTGTTTTATATTTCTTTTGGCATAGTTAAATAAAAGCTATGGCGGACAATACCGACAGAGAGAGAGAGAGAGAAGACCATGTTCGATATGATACGCGAGCCAGATGATGATCAGAATGAAGAAGATTTTGACGGCTCCGAATTTCTAAACAACACCAGAGAGGGTGATATGATATTCGATCGCGACGACCGAATTGATGAAGTCATGAACTACGATTATGACGATGACGAAGAACATGTTGATCCTGAAACAACAAACACCGGCGAGGTATATATATTTATATAAGCAGGAATCTGGTGATCATCGCATGTTTTAAATGAGTTGAAGATATATTAACGAATCGATCTTTCTTCTTTCAGCCATCCGGATCGAGCAAATCTTCAGGCAAAAGGACGAAACGAGGCCCGAACAAAAAGTTGAAGGAGGGCGTAAAGTACAATATCGAGGCATTCAGACCTAATGGCGAACCATTAGCGCCTAAGAAGATTGCGGACAAGTTCGTTCGTCAGTGCGGAGTTCTTGTGAAGGACCAACTCCCGATCTCCCTTCAAGAATGGAGAAAGCCAGCAAAGCCACATCCAGATGTTACTTTTGTCGACGAGAATAAAAAAACTGCTTTGGGATACTCTCATGGAACATTTCACCCTACCAGATCATTTCACAGAAGCAGATGTGCAGAAAGTCAAGGACGCTGCTTTTAGGAAGATGGCGGTTGCATTCAAGAACCACAAGAGAACGACGTGGGAGAAGTACGTCAAGGGAGGAAGGAAGACTCCAGTATTCGAGGGGATACTAGAGAATCAAAGTGCTCATTGGGACGATTTCGTGAAATTCAAGGATTCAGAATTAGCTAAGGAACGGTCGAGAATAAACAAGCAGAATGCCGAAAAAAAAGGATAAGTTCCATAAGCTGGGGCTAGGTGGCTACGCGGTGGCAATGCCTAAGTGGGATAAGTCTGAGAAAGAGATGGAGGATGCAGGTGTCACTCCGGTTACTAAGAGCTGGCCCCCCAGGTGTAGGACTTGGTTCTATGCGCATGGGGGGGAGTTGGACCCAAAGACAGGCAATGTTTCGACGAAGGCATGTCTGAATGGAGCCGACGATGCGATACTTGTTGCAATAGAAGAGGCTCGATCGGGGGTGTTCCAGCCCAACAGAGAGAACGACGAGCTTACGCGTGCCCTGGGAAATCCTGAACACCCGGGAAGAACACGAGGCAAGGGCGCTATTCCGTGGTATGAGGGGTTTTCGGACTGGAACGCCGACTACAGAACCCATGCGAGAAAGAAGATTGAGGAGGAGAAGAAGAGGAAGATGGAGGAGGAGCAGAGGAAGCGGGACTATGAACGCCTTCAAGGCCTAGAAGCTAGTCAAGCGGAATTGGCAGTTAAATTCCAGCGGCAGCAGGAGCAGATCGACTCACTTAGCCAGCAAAGGGGGTCTCAGCAGCTGCAGCAGCTAGCGGATGATCCAGCATTGGATACCACCGCCCCATCCATGCCGAGAAGCAGCGTGGGTTCCGCCCCGTTTGATGCAATGCTGGATAGATACCCCGTGGATGACATCACGGAGAACACTAACTGCAAGCTACACTTCAAAATGAAGAACATATCCATGAAGGTGGCGGACGGCGTTGCTTATACAAATTCCCCCGACGCAACCTTCCATTGCAACCCGATTCCAGCAGGCTATGCTCGTGTCGTGGTTGATGGGGTGGTGGACCAATATTCGGAGCTACAGCTTGACATTCCTGGAGGTGGCGAGGAGCACACCCTCGGAGATGCAAACATCGTATCATCCTATGGAGAAAGGATTGCATCATCTTTCGAAGGCCACCGACACCGCGTCACCCGACTCCTCGTCGAAGTCCGCCACCGAGTCAGCAGACTCCTGCTCCTCCAAGTCCACCAACGCGTGAGGCCACTCCTCCTCCTCCAGGTCCGGCAAAGTGTCAGGCCACTCCTCCTCCAAGTCCGACACAGCGTCAGACGTCCACTCCTCCTCCAAGTCTGGTAAAGTGTCAGGCCACTCCTCCAAGTCCGGCACAGCTTCAGGCCACTCCTCCTCGTCCAACTCAGCCCCGTCAGCCGTCTCCGCCGCCTCAGCAATCGCAGAAGAGACACCCCGCAGCTATGGTGCGTAGCGGTACCAGTCGAGGTCATAGTACAGAAAGTACAGGCGGAGGCAAGCGATATAAATATGGTCCAAACCTCGGTACTCCTCTTCATGAGAGGGCTTACGACAGGACCAAGGAGCAAACCAATGCCATAGTGTGGGCAGAAGTCGACACCCATTTTGGACCGAAACCGCCACCGCCGCCAAGGGAGAAAGTGCATGTGAAAGTTATTGACCACTTCATTCGTATGGCTGAACCACCAGCTCCTAAGCCTGTTGACTCAGACTATGAGCGCCACATCAGGAAGTTACATCGACAACGTCTACAGAAGGAGGCGAGCTCGAGCTCGAGCAAACAACAAGCAGCTGTCAAAAATGCGGGAGAACCGTTGCCCAGCTGGGAGAACAGTGGGCGCAACCGATCCCCCCGCTTGTTGTGCCGCCAACAACACGTGACAGTACGCGCGGCCAATATTATTGTGGGCAAACAGTTTACGTTCCCCAGGTGGGCGATGTGGTAATAACCCAGGAGCATATAACGCAGGCTGAAGAACTCAAGATCACTGTTGGACAATTCCTCGAGATCGAGGACATGCCTGTGCTTACAGAGGAGGAAATAAAACGGAAATATGTCCGGGGCCAACCTTTGGTCAAGCCAGAAGATGTCAAGAAGCTCCCAACGAGAATGTATGAATTGCATCAATGGTACATGGACATTACCAAGAGATCCGATCGACAGTCCCTCATGGTGCAAGTCAACAAGGATCATTACTACCATGATAAACCTGGGACCGTTGAGTATTCTGAACTGTTTCAGTTATACAATCAAGACGCACTCGACAAATCTATCGTCAGTTGCTATTGTCTGTAAGTGATTTCTTTCTGTAATTTAAGTCTCAAGCTAGCTGTATTGATCCTTTTGATCAATCATTACCTGTAATTATCCTCACTATATTCTTTTCTGTGGTATTATGCAGGATGAAGGTGTATGAAATGAAAAAAGGTGGACGCTATGGCATTGGGTTCATTGACCCAAACACCGTTAATGAATACACATGAAATATAAGCGACTATTATAAAAAGCAGGTAGAGGACAGTATGTTCGAGTTCTTGAAGCGCCTCAAATACAATGAAAATATACTACTTCCTTACAACTTCAAGTGAGTCACACTTTCTTGTACTACAAATTCTCTGTTTTTGCCTACTAGCTAGCTAGCTACATATTTTTGCTTACATATATATGCCCGCTTAATTAAGACATGCAAACGTGTGTGCATGCAGATTTCACTGGATCTTGTGTATCATTAAAGTTGACGAAGGAACAGTTGAAATACTGGACTCACTACTCTCAGAAAATAAAGACTATAACATCTTGTTTGGGATAGTCAACAGGTAATTTCAATCATTATTAACTATATATCTCGGCCTATTTAGTTCGTCATTTCATGATATGAACTATTTAATAACCCCTTTATTCATTTTCTTTGTCGACGGGCAGGGCTTGGGCAAGGTTCATCAGCATAACGGAAGGCGAATGGAAACGACAGTTGAGATGGCTTCGACCCAGGGTAAGTAATTAAGTAGTGTGGTAGCTAGCTGCCATCTTTTTAATATTATCATGCTTGATTAATTATTATCTGATCAAATTAAATTCCATTCTCGTAAAGGCCATAAAGCAGGCGCAGGGGACTGATCTGTGTGCATACTGCGTTTGCGAGAACATTCGCATGATGACGTCCGAAAGGAGCAGATCTCAAAGACAGGAATGGGTACGCTTGTCAGAACACTATTCACAATTTGTGCACCATTATCGATATCTAGTCACACAACTAATACACATGCATATTGATCTCCTTCTTAACAGTTCACAAAGATGCGGGACAAGCTCCTAGATACGGAGCGCGTACAAGCACTTCAAGAGGAAATAGCGGGATTTTTGCTCGACCAGGTCATAAATCCGAAGGGAGAATACTATTACCCGCTACCGCCCCCATCGACTAGGTCATGAACCACTTCCAATTTGTCATCGTGCTCCGAAGGCACCAATTAGGCTAATGCAAACTGGCTCCGAAGGCAACATGCATATGTACGAGAAATTGTATATATAGCTATACATGTGTGTATGTGTGAATTAATATGGTGGTTTGTGAGACATTGATGATCTATATATATATATGATTGGTTCTACTAGCTACCATATATATGCATAACGTGTACAATGTGTAGTATCGTAAAATACCAGCAAACGAAAAAGAATTAAAATGGAAAACACAAAATTAAATGAAAAAGAAATCATAAAACCAAAAAAACCCCAAACATTTTAGTACCGGTTGGTGTTACCAACCGGTACTAAAGGGCTCCCGGCCCCCGGAGCTGCCTCGTGCCACGTGGTTGCCCTTTAGCACCGGTTCGTGCTGGACCGGTACTAAAGGGGGGGAGCTTTAGTGCCCAAAATTTAGTGCCGGTTATGGAACCGACACTAAAGGGCCTTACGAACCGGTGCTATTGCCCGGTTCTGCACTAGTGTCTGATGGCTCTCTCTACGAATGAAGAGTGGGTGGAGGGGTATATCTAGCCTCCACACAAAATCTAACCGTTACACACAATTTGCCAAACTCGGTGGGACCGAATGGTTAAACTCGGTCGGACCGATTCAGCAAACCTAGTGACCGTTAGGATTTTCGGTGGGACTGAGATGCAACTCGGTAGGATTGATATGGTTAGGGTTAGGGCATAACGTAGTCTCGGTGTGACCAATTACACAAACTCGGTGGGACCGATTTTGGTAATAAGCTAACCAGAGAGTTGGTCATGCAAACTCGGTGAGACCGATTACACAAACTCGGTGGGACCGATGTTGGTAATAAGCTAACTAGAGAGTTTGCATTGTAATCTCGGTAGTACCGATTGCTCAAACTCGGTGAGACCGATTTTGGTAATGGACATACACAGAGAGGTTACAATCCCATCTCGGTGAGACCGAGATCCCTATCGGTGAAACCGATTTGCTAGGGTTTGTGGCAGTGGCTATGACATCTGATCCTCAGTGGCGCCGGATAGAAAGAATCGGTGGGGCCGAGTTTAACTTTTGGTTTAGGTCATATGTGGATGTGGGAAGGTAGTTGAGGGTTTTGGAGCATATCACTAAGCACTTTGAGCAAGCAAGCCATTAAGCAACACCTCATCCCCTCTTGATAGTATTGGCTTTTCCTATAGACTCAATGTGATTTTGGATCACTAAAATAGAAAATGTAGAGTCTTGATCTTGAAGCTTGAGCCAATCCTTTGTCCTTAGCATCTTGAAGGGGTTCCACATCCTCTAGTCCATGCCACTCCATTGTTGAACTTATCTGAAACATACTAGGTAAAAGTGTTAGTCCAACAAGAAATATGTTGACATTAATTACCAAAACCACCCAGGGAGCACTTGTGCTTTCAACTACATATCACTTCACTTTATGGGCCTAGAGGCAGGGCTGGGCCTACAGTGGTTCAAAAGGTGCAGCCCGCACAGGGCCCAAAATTCTGGGGGGCCCAAGTTTTTTACATAAGCCTAGTCTTATGAACTACCGGGCTGGGCGCTGGAGTGGGCTCTGCCGCTCTGGGCTGGAGTCGAAGCGAAACGACGAGCGGAGGGCGTCCATCGAGGCATCGAGCGACAACGTTTTTCTCCCAAAGAAAAACAAAAACGAGCGACAGTGACCAGCGCTCCGCTGAAACGGGATCGGCGGCCTGATCTGATCTCCTCGACTCCAGCGCTGAAACGACGGCAACGACGAGCGCTGAAACCGTGACAGCGACCACCGCTGAAATGAGAACTTCTTCTGATCTCCTCGACTCCTCCTCGACTGCTCGTAGTCGATCAAGCCTGTAATCAATGTCTCATCGCTACAGCCTAAATGGATCAGGAATTCAAGATCATGAAAACTGAAAACTCTAATCATGAGGCGACGGTCGTGGGATCGTGGCTACAAGTGATTACATATAGCTTAGCTAGTCCTTTTCGATTAACTTCGATTCCTACTTCTAATCCCTAATTTTGTAATTAAGTATTGACAGGGATCGTTACTTGTTAGAGATTCATTCTTACTTCTTACATCCTCGGTTAAAGATCACAGGACCAAAAATCGGGTGAGTTAGACTTTATATTATATACATTATAATTTTTTTCTGCGAGATATATACTATAATTGCTCGTTAGTTCATTTTTTTGTGAGGTAGGGCCCCATTTTTTAGTTTTGCACAGGGACCCGGATTTTGCCGGCCCGGCCCTGCCTAGAGGAGGCATTGTGTAATAACTTTTGCCTAAGATGGCTGCTCTGAACAGATATTACCGTTGCCTGAGTTTGCCTACCGATGTGTAATAGCGTTGGAGCAGACCGGATTCGCCATTGAGGATGCGCTGGTGGAGTTCGGTGTTGCACAAGTAGAGGAGGCGGCAGAGCAACAGACCATCATTGAGTCCATCCAGTTGGAGCTCGAGGTGGGGGAAGTCGCTGCTACATCCACGAGGTGGACATGGCGCGTGAGGAGCTCTTTGCCGCCGAGGAGACGACAAAGACACGCCGGAAATTCGCCTCGCTGCCAATAACAACAAGGTCAACGGCTTCTGCAAGGGCGTCATCGACATATCTGATGACGAGTAGATAGTCTAGCTATGTACATAGATGAATTTTGTGTTGCATGTAGTAGTGTGGATATGAGAATGGGGAAATGAAGACTATGGTTGCAGTGTCTAAGCTGCATGAGAGGTCATATATGTCGTCATGCGACAGCTCGCGCTCCTTCGCACAAGGTGCCCCCCAACTGGGCCGACCTTAGTTTGAACTTTGAACAGCGAAAATTTCCCAAAAAGTGAGCGTGCGTGCCTAGCCACTTGAGCCGACGAGGTTTGGTTGCTACCTCCATCCTGATTTATTGGCCACCTTCGTATCTCGTGTCAAATTTTGACCAAAGATTTAACTAATAAAATGTCAATGCATGTATACAAAAATTATACCGGCTGATTCATATTTGAACATAGTTTTCAATGAATATTACTTTTGCTATGTATAACATATATTTTATTAGTTAAAATCATGGTTAAAATATGACCCTAAATACAAGGGGGACTAAAAAACCCAGGACAGAAGTGGTAATAGGCAGCGTGGGACATTTTTGGAAACTTCAAAATTATTATTTTTCTTTGGAAAAGCGATTACTTTTTGGAACACAAACCTTTTCCAAAATTGTGAATAAAATTATAAAATCTCAAACATTTTTGAACATGTAAATATTTTATGAAAAATCTTGAATATGCTATGAAGACATGATTTGTTACTCTTTGAACAATTTTTGAAAAAAGGATTTATATAATTCTGAACACAATTTGAAAATGCGATCCTTTTTTCAAATTTGTCCTTTTAAGCATGATATATTTAAATTTTTGAAAACAAGAACGTTTTAAATGTTTGAACATTATTTTAAAAAGTCTTGACCAAATTTAAACATTTGTATAATATTTTTTTGATAAAAGTGAACGATTTTGAAATCCTAAAAATATTAGACCGCAAAGAAAATTTGAAACTTTTGATTATTTTTCCTCTAAAAAAGAACAATTTACCAAGATTTGAATATTTTTTTCGAAAATTGTTGAATTTATGAAAAAATGTGAGAAAAGGGAAAAAGAAAAAGAAAGCAGAAGAAAAGCAAGAATATGAAACTACTTTTCATGATGGATCAAACGATATAAATTTCTTATTGTGAATGTTGATATATTTTTCTAAAAACTCAGTCAAACTTGCACTCATTTGACTTTTCAAAAAACAAATACACCTTATATATAGGAACGGAGGGAGTACAGAAGAAAACAAAGGTTCTCAAAGCCGGCTGGTTCACACTTGAGATGGGTCGACCTGTGTGCTCTCACGAGATCATGTGCGTTTGTCGCAACCTGCGAGTTTTTCCTTTTCTTGTAGATTCGTTTATTCAAAATGATTTATCTCTTGAACCATGCATTCAAATTCGAACCATTTCACTGTTGAATTTTCACGTCAAGATATTTGAAATTATTAATAGGTTGCGACAAACTTTTTTTAGAACCCACCCCCTCCTAAAGAAAGAAAAAAAAGCAACAAAGAAACGAAAATAAAAAAATGGCAACGAAAAGGAAACAAAAGAAAGAAAGAAAAACCGAAGTAGAAAGCATGGTTACGTCACCCTTTTCCCATTTTCAGAAGCACAATTCGCGAAAAAAAATTCATGCCTCTTACGGAAGCATATTTTTTTCCCTTTTTAAAGAAGCACATCACATTTTTTTTTCCTTTTTCTAGAAGCATAGTTGTGCTTCTCACATAAGAAATTTTGTGCTTTCACGAGAAGCAAATGTGCTTCTTGTGGAATCATAGTTTTTTTAGAAGCACATAAATGAAGCAAATCAGTGCCTCCACGAGAAGCAAATATGTTCTTCTCATGGAAGCATATTTTTTTCTCTTTTCGAGAAGCACAATTATGCTTCTTAAAAATGTAAATTTGTGCCTCCATGTGAAAGCACAAATTTGTTTCCCCTTTATGTGCTTCTCGTGCAAGCATAATTTTTTTGTGCAATTTTTTTCCATCCAAAACCTAGTAAAAGCCGAAAGAAAACCAAAAAACAAAAAAAATAATCATCCAAAACCTGAAAGCGCGTACAAAAAAGCGAAAAACAAAATACAGGAAGAACGCTCAGCACGCGACACGTTGCTTCACTTGACTTGACGTACTCCCAGCCCACCAAAATTGACCCCAGTGCCTGCAAGGGGTAACCTTGACTTATTTTTCTATTTTTTATTGAACTTAGGGCCCATCGACTTCAATTTACAGAGAATTTAGATCATGGGCCTGGCCCAGCTGCAGCCTGGTCAGGGAGTCCATGGCGGCGACGGACCAGACCAGACCACCGACACCGAGTCGAACTCTCTCCAAATAAAAAAGCTCCTAGGTTCCCGGCTTAATATAGATCGAGACGGCACCGCCGCCTTCACCGCCCCAAAATCCGTCCCACTTCCCGCGGCGAGCCAGTAGCCAGTAGATCCGCCCACCAATGCCCGGCATAAAAAGGAAGGCGCCCGGCTCCGGCGATGTCTCCGACGCCGGGGCGGACGAGGCGTCGCTCCCTTCGCTGGCCGACCTCGCTATGCGGCGGGAGAGTCTCAAGAAAAGTCTGCTAAGCTTCCCGGAGGCGGCGACGCTGGACGAGCTTCAGCTGGACGATGCGGCCGACAGGATCTTCAGGGAGTACGACCCCTCCACCGCGACCCCGACCCCCGAAGGCATGGTTCGCCTGGACGACGAGAGCATCATGGCCGCCTTCAGCTTCGCCAACCGGTTCTTGACCTCCACCGCCGAGGACGAACCGCCCGCCGGGGTGGATCCGCTAGGGTGGCTGGATGAGCGGAGGCGGATGCTAGACGAGGAGGCGAAGAGGTGTGAGCCCAACAACTCGCGGTTCGTCATCGCCAAGATACGCGTCGACTTGCTCACCAAGGGCTACGTCGAGCTCCCCAGGGCGTACGTTGAGTGCATTCCCCAGGATGGATGAAGCAGCTATGCAAAGTATGATAGATATATTGATATAGATAGATACATACATACATACATAGTAGATAGGTAGGTATGATAAATATAGGTGCAGAACATGAGTATCAATGTGCGCTTGTTCATGAATATAATCCACCTCCAGATCTTTCTATTTATATGTGGAGAACTAAGTTATGCATCTGACCGATCTATGTGACTATGAAAGTTACTGGAATGTGTAGTTGTGCATTAATCTAATTATTTACCGAACCATCTATCCAAGTTGCTGTCACTGCAATATGTAGAACCAAGTGATCATCTGAGTTGCTGGTACTGTTACTGTTACAATGTGTATGTAGCACAGCCCATCTCTCTAAGTAATTATTGAACCATCTATCCAAGTTTACTAGCAAAATTATATATGTGCTTCACTTCACCTATGATCTTGTGTTTGTTTATTGTTATACTATGCCAATTGCAATTGCAATGCTGTCCTATCTCGTCCTACTTTCCACCTAGCTTAACTGGGGAAGCAGGTTTCTTTTTTTTTTTTGACCGGAATGGCAGGTGCTCTGCCTTTTCATTTAAGAGGGGGGGGGGGGGGGGGACTGTACAACGAGTTGAGAAATCAACCGGGAAACCTATCTAAAGAACCAGAAACAAGGTAAGCCAGGCCGCCAAAAACAGCATGGCAGAGACATAGGGACTACTCCCATTTAGTGTACTGGGTTCTGCGTGCTCTTGTGGTGGTCATGCCTGTAGAACTTAGAGAGAATTCCTTATTTGGCCCTTTGGTAAAATCTGGTTCCCTATTTGGCCCTAGAAATTTTATTTTTCCCTTTTTGACATCATAAATTCATTTTATTCCTTCTATGACACTTCTGTCACTTTTTGCTGTTAACACCGTCAAACGTGACTTGAAATATCTTATTTACCCCTGCTTTACCATGTCGGAACAAACAGAAAAATCTAGTTGCGGCGCGAGGCATGGAGGGAGCCGCGGCAAATAATGATGGACGGTCGAGGCAGCGCTGTGCAGGCCCAAGTCGCGGCACCGGATGTCACGCCCCGAGACCTTCCAGTTGATGCCCCTCTCGCTAGTGCAAAGGCCAAACAAACCTGGCCACCATGCATAGTCCCCATGTAGCCATTTGAATGTCCCAAGTATTTCTAGAGTGTTGCCAGCACATGCATGTACATCCCATAAATATCAGGCCACATAGCTAGCTACTTCATGATTAATTTGTACTTCTACTTACTTTGTACTGCTGCTGAGTCAGACCGACATGAGCCAGAGGAAAAACTCCACATCTATTCTTCTCTTCTCATAAGTACTTAGCTTGAGAGAATTTCCTCCACACGTGTACATCTTCCCATTATCCATGTACTAATCTTGTTTTAACTTGTAGCGTTATTAGTCATGCATGGCTCATGTATAAATACACACATGCACGCACATTCAAGGCACTGACGCATTGCCACGTCGCCATTGCTTTTGACTTCCAGTTCATAATTTTGGTCACAAAATACATCAGGGGTAAAATGGACTTTTCATGTTGCATTTAACGGTGTTAGTTGTCAAAACTGACGGAAATGTCATAGAGGGAACAAAATGAAGTTTGAGTGCCAAAACAGGAAGAATTTTTTTACTAGGGCCAAAAAGGGAATCAAATTTTAAGGAAGGGCCAAATAAGGAACTGTCTTTAGAACTTATGTATGGGTGTGTCCTTCTCTTATATAGGTTGTGTTACATTTTGGGACCTGTTTTCTGTTTGTGGCGAGGTTTTACATTTGCCTTGTCTGTGATCATGACCTTGTGTGGTCTGTTTGTTCATGTGCTAGAACTGTATGCGCACAAGTGATTATCCATGTCAACTATGTTTATACTCCTTAGCTTCTGTTTACTTTGGTTACTTACTAATAACCTGTCGAGTTTTGATCTTCAAATCTGTCGTGATCTGTTAAAAGCTAACCTTTTTAAAACCAACATTCTTCATGTTTTGCCATTTATGCAAAATAAACAGTATAATTTGAGTATACAACCGTTACAGTGATTGGCGATTTTAGGAGCCGTTCATCCACCCTTATCCAACGGTGGGGAAATAGGAGTTACAAGGAGTTACAGAATTAAAATTACAGGAAATTACATATAATTGTGGGACCATTACAAAATTTAGGTGGAGCCAATTAATTTATGAAAGGGTAAATCCTTCACTAGGGAAATTTAGAAAGCAAGATGGACGTCGGATCTGATGTTTAAGGCCCGCGCGAGATTAGCTCCTTCCGTTCGTTAATTGACTCCGTACGATGGAATAATACAACGTGGGCATGCTAGGCAGTTTCTTTCCTTGCAACAACCCCACAAATCATGCCAGGTTTAACTCTCGTTGATCAGTCGTGCTTCATCCGTATTCTTTGGTTTCTATTCCAAAACTAAAGAAAGCATGCACCGGAAGCATGCATGGTACTGAATCATTCCTCTCATCTAATTCAACTCGTGTGTCCGAAGCATTTTATATGGACCAACGAAGAACTTATTGTGAGGGTTAGAGAATCTATAGCTTAGCGCCTCAAACCCGCCTCATATGCCCGGAGGATGGCCCGGTCAGTGACCAGTCACAAAAAGTCGACCTAGACGGGCGCCTTAAACGGGTCTCAAATGCCCGGCCTGACTGACACCTCTCATATTCAGCCCAAATCTGGGGTGGATATGGGGGCTCCCGAGCGCGTCCGCCATGTCAGACCTAGCTCATGCTGGTCCACCCGACCCCACATATATTTCTCCCCATCCGCTGCCCCGGCCAAACTCTAGCCACTCCCCTCCGCCACTCAACCTTCCATCCGACGATTTCCGACCATCTCCGGCATGGCAGGCAGTAGATCCGAGTCATACACCTCCAGATCCATGGACCCCGAGCTCATCCCACGCAGCCCCGAGAAGGAGATGACCCTCTGGCTTGCATTGCTCCACTCCCGGCAGGAGGCCGCCCGATGGCAGCAGTCGGACTTCTTGCATCATGAATCCATCGCATCCGCCTAAATGGCGCATGGATATGCTGCGACGTGCGCCACCGCTGTCTCACCGGAGGCGGTGCGGTCCGTCTGGCGCCCGAACATTGTGTCGGAGGCGCAGCCCCTCCATTGGCACGCCGAGATGGAGGGGAATGCATGGACGTCGTCAAACGCTAACATGGCGCGGCATGCCCGCCGTGTGAGGCAGTGGGCGCAGGAGACGGTGATAGCCCTCATGGTGGTGGGCGTTGGAGAGGCGAGTCGCATTCTCCGGCACCCCGGCGGATGGCTTGCAACCCAGTGTGTCGCAACCATGTCGTGATTGATATCGCCGGCTCGTCCCAGAACGGATCCATCATCAATCTGACGTCCACAGGCACCGTCAGGGTTCTAGGCTCCGACGAGGAAGAGTAGGGCATGGGAGACGGCGGCGCCTTGAGTCCTGTGAGCCGGCTTGTGTCCAATGTCCTACTCTACCTCACCGGTGACCGGACCAACACTATGAGGAGCACGGCCGGCCGCTGACATGGGCACGGCGGAGCCGGACGTGCTCCGCTTAAATATTGGTTTACGTTGCATGTAATAATATGAATTTGAGGTCTCTAATTTGAGGTATACAGGTGTAAAATCAAATATTTGAGGCATGACCAGTCATTGTCCCCGGACGCGCTCAGGCGTTCGAGGGGTTGGATTTGCCGAGTCCGGTTGTAGATGTTCTTATTGCACTATAGGTCACGCGGATACATCACTACCACCATGAACCCTCTAATTCTACTAGTACCACTAGTATGGGTAGTCCAAGCCTAAACCTACGTTCACATGGCGACAAGGTGGGCGGTCCCACTATTAGCAGTACAAGTACTCCTGGCACGCAACTTCCGCTACGGGCCGTCTCGACCCCGACTACCGGTACTCGTGGGCCATTCGGACTACGACTACCCATAGTGGTGAGTCCGAACGAGTAAAGCCGGTAGTTCTGGGCCATCGTCTATAGGTACTATTGACACCATGGCTCTTTACATCTAAGACTATGGGTCATCCAGACACGCCGGTTCCCTTTAGGACAATAATGGGTCATCCGGAAATGCTAAAAGTCGTTCCCAACAAGTAAGACCGGTACTCCGCAGCTGAACCGTACGTAAACCTATGTTATTTCCCGCCCTCTTATTAGCAATCAGATTCAATTATGCTACCATCAGATGGTAAAGCAAAATACATCGACAGTGGTAGTGTTTTAGGAGTTTGCTGCCACATTCACAACATGATGTAGTTGCGCCTTAATGGTTGGAAAGAAATACAAAAAAATTGACTGGCAGGTGAAAGATGCAACACAAATAATCCAACAATCTCACACATGCAATTCAAATTAAAATGTACTGTATTACACACAAAGTAACTCTGATGTCGCGACAAAGAAACTAAAGAATTTTTCTTCTCCACAAAATGCATTTAACATCAAGTTTATCCCAACTAAAGCAATAGTCTATTTTACAAGTCATCAACCACCACCAGGTTTAAAGCATGAATGATGCAATCAGACACCACCAAAAGATTCAGCACATGATTCCCAGAATCAATCAGTAGGGACACTTTTACAGTCATCGCAGGCGACCACGAGTCATACAATATATCTGCACACATAAGAGACACATCAACCTTTAATCTTATATAAATCATGCAAAATTCTATTCAGTCACAATCACGGAAATACTTGCGGAAATTAATACTCGACCAAGCAACAATTGTTTCCTATCTACCACGAAATACTTACAGAAATTAATACTTTATAATAGGACCACAAGCGCAACAGTTTCCTACCACGAAACCCCTTCTACAGAGAGCTATAGCAAACAGTTTGCTGCCATCATGTCCTACACAACAAAGAAATATAATTACTCCAAAAGCTCCATCTACTTACAAAGAAATATTGGTTTCTTCATTGCTCCACGTAGTTCCGCCTTTTGTAATCTCAATTCTTTGTGGTGAAATCATATTATTATTTTATCTGCGTCAATCAAGAATGTGGAGATGTGTGATTCTGTCAGTCAAGAAAGGGAGATTTGGATAGCTACTTCAAGACTATGAACAAATGATTTCTAAATTCTCTTAGCTTCCCTTCCAAAACAGTCGTGAATTAGCATACATATTGGATTCCTAGACAGTAGCTTAGCAGCCGTGTTCATATTATAACTCAAGTACACGCCATCATATCAGATACATTGAGCAAACTTCAGAACATGAACCATCAGTGCACTATATCTAAACTGAATTTTTTCACGACGTAGATGGGCAGATGGCAAGAGAGAAAGGAGAAAACAGAACATGAGTTGTAGAAAAGCCTTACCAGTACATGCATCGGATCTTTCGGGTCTGCGTCTACATCGCCGCTTGTGCCATGGTCTGCGCCGGCCTCATCTTCGCCACCGCCAAAGTGCATGATGGCTACGGGCTCGTGCAGCCACAGTAATTGCCGCAATCTCCCATGCGGGACCCTGCAGGAAGGCTACGAGCTCCAATGTTTGAAAACCCAATTTTGTCATGTTCAATTTGATTGGATCGTTCACGAATAACATGCATCTAAGATAAGTGTACGTGAGGAGAAGATTACATACGAAACAATATGACGAAAATATTACTGAAAGATATGCTGGAAAAGGGACAGCATAATGTGACTGATGCATCCTCCCAACCAACCAGCATATGTAGGATCGATTATCACATTTCACAACCATACCAGATATATAACTCTTATGACATGCAGAACAAGATTAACGAATGAACATTTGAAAAGAAAATACTAACAGATGAGGATGCACACATCATTAATCCAGATTACTACCCGATGATCAAAGCAAAATTCATCCCAGAAAAATGATTAAACACATAGTTGTAGCATGTCCAAAATCCAAGATAAGATGCATATCAACATTAC
Source organism: Aegilops umbellulata (assembly GCA_032464435.1). Taxonomy (NCBI): domain Eukaryota; kingdom Viridiplantae; phylum Streptophyta; class Magnoliopsida; order Poales; family Poaceae; genus Aegilops; species Aegilops umbellulata. Next base: position 46,343,791 of record CP136057.1, read on the forward strand.
CCCTAAATAAGCTAATTAAGATAGACATGGTTCTCCTGAAATTAAACACAGATATTAGCAGCAGATTAAACTGGCCCAACTGAACTGATATCAAAAGGTTGCATGAACTAGCATACATAAGCAAAGCGACAGATAGAGTGATTCAAAATACTAAGTAGGGACATCGGGGAAATCTATCGAATTGTGCCTGATTAATGCTTCCACTCCCATGTACGTGAAAAAACATGGCATCCTCTGTCGGAGGCGGCGTTAGAAGATTCAGCCTCGGGGGGTGCTGCTGAGGGAAGAGGAGGGTAGCCGGCGTTGACGGCCGTCAGCAGCGGATCCAGAGAGGAGGCGCTGCTGTGAGGAGCAGTAGTGGTGGGGAGGGCCTGCTCGACGGACAAGGCGGTGCTGGGGGCGGTGGGGCAGCAGAGGAGAGCATGCGGCGGCGGCTGTGCGAGGGTCGGCGGCGGCGGCACGAGCGACGGGAGAGAAGGCGGCGGCGGCACGATCAAGAGGAGGGTCGGCGGCGGCGGCTGTGCGAGGGACTGACGAGGCAGATGAAGAGAGAATGACCAAGGACGTGCGAGGGGATTGACCTGCTAATTTTACAGCTGTGCCCTTTCTACACAAAAATAAACCTTTCAATGAATCTCTTAGATCTAATGGCTAGGAAAAATCAGAGCTGGAGTTACATGAAATTACAACTTGTAACTCGCCAATCACTGTAAAACAGCTCATTTGAGTATTGTCATCTTTCATGGAGCAGCTAATGCAATAAAAAGGATTCTTTAGTATCACCTGGGAGAATTGTCTGTTGCATGTGCAAAAATTGTATGCGCACAATTGACATCCATGTTTACACTAATACACCTTTTATTTTGTGATATCCATCTCAATCGCGTTTATACTAGTACACCTTATATTTTGTGGCATCCATGTCAATCATGTTTATAGGGAGTATCATTTATACAACCCTTCTCCTTGGCTTATGTTTTGGCTTGCTTTTGGTTATGAATTGATAAACTTGCTCCTATGTGCTACCTCCGTTCCAAAATCACGAATTCAAAACATATTCCCTGGCTTTAAAATGTTCTCGAATTTATTCACAAAATAAAAAATGTTTACAAATTGAAAAGTAAACCAAAAAACCAAAAGAAGCCTAGAAAACCCGAAGGAAAGCAGAAAAAAGAAAAATTAAAAACCTTTTGAAACCTTCAAAAACTGGTAGGAAGGTTCCAGAAGCTTCTGAAATTCTGATTAAGAAGCTTCCTACAACTGACCGAAACTTTGTTTTAGTTGTTCCCTTCCGTAATGGGCTGGTACAACATTAGCAGTAGTGTGATTAGCCGCACCTTGAGCTAAAATTGGATTTAGACAACTAAAAGGACATAATGCGCGACACAGGCCCATAACTGGACAACCGTGAAAAGAGAAAAGGAGAGAAAGGGGCTACACGGCGGAACGAGGGATCACTACACAAGCTAAGCGAGGTACTCCAGTAGCTGGACGAAATGGCTTACCTAAAAAAAGTTGCACGAATTTTCCTAAAAAAAAGTAGCCGCATGAATCATGATGTGAAAAAGCATCTAATGACCGATACGGAGAATGATGCCAAACTTGAAACTCAGCCAGACCGCTTTAAGAATCGTGAGAGGCCACCTCGAGAGAGTGTGGTGGGATCGGATGAGGGTGCCTGAGGTGTCGTGCACCTTGCTGAGGTAGACAAAGGCGAAGCGACCCTTGCCAATCTAAGGCCACATCAGTGCCGCCGTTCTCTACGCCGTACATGGAGCATGTTGTGAGGCGTCGTCCGGCTGGGGTCGCCTCTCCCACTTTGCTCCGTTGTCGACGCCTGACCTCAGATCACTAGGAGCTCACTCCCTTCTCGATCCCTCCTCTTCTTTGTCGCGTTGCCATCGGGTCTCCCCTCCCTGCCATTGAACTCCGGTCTAGGGCTGGGATAGGAGCTCCTCGATGAGCGGGGTAGGACTCTGGGAGTGGCCGCTCTGATGAGATGGGAAGGACGGGGGAGAGGCTATGGCTGCGCGCGGGTGCAGAGTGGGGAGGAGGAGAGACGTGGGGCTCAGGACGGGAATTGGTGGCCAGGTACCCATGAACCCACCCACCATGGTATTGCCATGTCACTCGTAGCCAACCTAATAGCTCACTTATACAATAGTTGTCATATTAGTATGTTATCTTTATCTTTATCTTTACCTAATATTAAAGAGAGGATTGTTTCTCCAGTATTTTAGGTTTAGGGTGGGACCTAGATAATTTTCGTACGTCCCTGTTGCTTCCTCGTGCGGGAGTTTTCCCGTTCTCCGGATTTGTTTCGGTCAAAAAACAAATCACAGGACGCACAAGCCGCAATGGGCCGGGCCATTGGCGTACGAACAGAAACAAAAATTCCAAAAAGAATACTACAATGCTAGGAATCGAGCACAGCAGCTGACGCTAGAGCGTTCAAAATGCTACCACTAGACTAAACAAGACTTGGTGATTAATTGGCCGCATGAAAATTTAAATTAAACTCACACTCGCGCCAGATACTAGGAGAAAAAGGTTTTTTTAGTGAATATACTTTAGAACGTGAAATTTTTACAAAGTTGTTAACATTTTTTCTAAATCGAACATTTTTTTAAAAGAACAATAATTCTCTTTTTATTTTTTTGAAACCTAAGTATTCCTTAAAATACATTTTTTTAAACTAGGAGGTACTGTTGTGATTATTTTTCAAATTTGCAAACATTTAAAAAACAAAAATATTTTTTGAACTTTAAATTTGAAAAGGAAAATATTTTTTAAAACATAATTTTTAATCTATACTTATTAATAAGACTTGGGGAATTTTTGAAATGTGCCCACTTGATGCATTGTTTTAGTTCAATTTATTAAACTAGGATATGGAAGGAATATTTTTATCTGTTGCGTCTTCATGTACGACCAGTCTCACTCGGCCCAGCGACTCCCGTCAAAATGCATGAGGGGTCCAACTAGGTTTCATGGTCTATCTGACACAAACTACTCAATTTACATGATGACACTAACGTATATTATGTGTGCTTTTCCTTATTATATTAGCCAGATTATTAAAAAAATACTTTGTTCAACGCTCTTGATCTTCGCCGGACACGAAGGCGGCTCAACAATCCAGTTGTTGGACTGTCCAACCTTGGTTAGTGACAACTGGTACCGCGACCACAGGCGACGAGGACGGCAAAGATGACAAGTGGAAAACATGTGTCTCGTGTTATATTGAAATGGACGATGTGGACCTGAGGATGAGGTATTAGTCATGTTTATTATGTTATGGGCATGATGGTGAGGTCTTTACTCAGCGGGTAAGGGCGTGTGAGGACTGTTTTCTCCCGTTGCAACGCACGAGCATGTTGGCTAGTACAATTAATATATGGCTCATCTACTTTGTTGGGTCTCTTGCTACAGCCGGCTGTAAGCTTGTAGCCCGCTTCTCTTTTCTCTCCTCTCTTCTCTCCTCTAACTAGGCATAAATCCGATGTGGCATCTCTTATAGCCCGTCTACATCACTCTATTATACTTGCTCTAAGAGAAGGCCCGTGCGGCATCGATAGATCGGTGTTCCAAGCGATGTAACCTATAAAACAAAAACAACGCAGACAACAGAAACCCATGACCAACGTGTGGGGACAAGCAAGGGGAGGGCCCAGTAGCAAGGGAAGTCATCGGGGAAGTAAGGGAAAATGAGAGGTGCTAATCTCACCTGCCAACCGTCTCTCTTTTACCCAGCGAGCCCACCCTTTTAGGCTAGCCATAGTGGGAAGTAACTTAGAGTAGTAACAAGCATATGTTACTAATCTATGTTACTACCTTCATAGTGGGTAGTAACATAAGTTTAGTGCTATGCAAGCATTCATTTATTAGGTTGTAGACACATTTTACATTGGGGTGCGTTATGTTACAGTAACATACTATGTTACCATAAACACCTCTCTCCTCATTAACTCTTTGCCTCATAAGCACATTTGTCTTGAGATGCGTTATGTTACTAGCTAAGTTACTCCCACTATGGCTAGCCTTATACAGCGGGCAAAACGAGCGGACACCCTTCCCCAATTCAGAAACACCCATGTCATTGTAAGATGGGCCGAAATTACAACTGGGACTGTCAACGCACCAGAGTGCAACACACCTAGGTAGACCAGACGCATGTACGAAACCACCTCACCATGCCATGCTCATCCACTCCTCTGACCCCGCTGTTGCAATACGGGCCACACCGACACGTGGCCTTCGCCAAGTCAAAAAGAGTCAAAAACAACAAACCTAGCCACCTAATCACCCAAGCCACTACAGTGGGCCTAAGCAGCAACTACGAGCACCGAAGAAGTCAGTTAGATAGAGCATATGTGAGTACACCACCGGAAATCTCAAAAGCTCAAAAGCTCAAAAGACAAACCAGGACGACCACGCGACCCGTTCACAAGAGGCAAACATTGACGGCCCAAATGCCAACGCCATATGCACGGCCTGCCCTCTTGCCCCTAGACCCCGGGCCCCACACACGCGTGGACCCAACGCTGCAGGTGAGAGAAGTGCGAAAGGCCGACCTATTGACGAGGGGCAAAACCATGAGCAGTAAATTCATCGGATGACCATAAAAATCAAAGCGCGAGCACAGCACCCTGGTATGGCCGGGTAGCCCATGACCTTTTACTAGTTGGATGTCTTTGTGCGGAAGCATGAGACTGTCAAGTAGAGTCATATAAGCTTTGAGTAATCACATAGATGTAACGGCTTTGCTACATCGACGAAAGAATACGGGGTTTTACGGGCCTGGGCGCCCACCCCACCAGTTAAAATCACGGGGTGCCGGTTAAGTAGGAGGATAGGTTTATATTTGACCAATTAAAACAGGACATGTCAGCCAGTCCGTAAAATTTGTTAGTGGTCAGTCCGTGTGTCTAGCATTTTTGTAGATGTAATATAAATTGGAATAGCCATGTCACTCATGGAAGATATAAAACGAAACATATTTTTTTCATGGCCTGCAGCAGAATAAGGAATCAAATTCATATTAGCAAAAATTAAGCACATGTGATTCTTAGCTTTCACCTTCAGGAGCTAAGATTTCTATATAAAGTCGGCGAAGTATCAGGTGAAAATGCCTTTTCAGTGAAAATCTGAAAATTTCTATACAACACTGTTGGATCGATGGTGGACGTCCTAGATTAAAGGTGGGACTGCTAAGTATCCCACTTAAACGTAATTAGCACATAACCCCCTCTCTCTATTAATCATCAGGTGAAAAGGGCTTGACCCTCGCTAATTCCTGCATCAGATCGTCTTCACGTCTTGAGCGCCGCGGCCGTGCACCTTCCACCGGCTCATAGCCTCTCTACCACAGATAGCGATGGGGCCTTTGTCGTCTGCGGGCCGCTCTCCATGGGATGCGGCTCATCCTCCGGCAGCTGCGACTCACTCTTCGGAGCACTCGTCACCGCTGCTCCCTGCAATTATGTCGTCTGACATGCCTCAGCCTCTTCGTAGTCATGTACAAGTAAGCTAGTAGATGGATCATTAACCTACTCTAAAAAGACTTATATTTAGGAAGAAGAATGTTAAAGGGCCGAAAAAGCCTCGCACATGCGGGACGTGTAAGCAGGTTGGCTTCTATGACAGTCGTAGCTGCCCCAACAAGGACCAAGTATCGTAAAGGAGTAGTCATACACAAAAAGAGAAGTGCACCGCTGCACGCAGCTGCAGCTGCACGCAGTGCATCCACGGCTGGCTGCACGTCGCGATTAGTACCAGCCGGAAGTGCTACTTGGAGTATAGAGGCCATCGGCGAGCGATATGTTTCGTATTTGTTGTATTCGATGTACCACACACTGACAGGCGGACTGACGCACCACTGCAGAGTACCGTACATGTGCAGGCGAAAGGACGGAATACTACCTTTGCACGGAACACTGTATAACGTAAACACTTTACCCAGCTGCATGTATTTATGGCCCATGCGCCAGGTGGACAGTACCGATCGTTTTGCACGTTCTCGGTCAAACATGCACAAGCATCTCGCGCTGTCCTGATCAACCGACGCCGTCGTGCCGCGATGTCCCAGAGCTCATCTTCTGCTCGTCGTCTCCAAACACCCCCGCCACATCTGCCATTGATCTTGTGCACGAGGTGCGCCGGGACGAGGACGCTGCACAAATTCACCAAACTTCTAAAGTTTGATTATACTACGTATAGCTTTCCTTCTGCATTGTCTGAACATTAAAAAATGTCACCATCCCGACAGAGAATCAGCGACCAGAATAACATTGGCCAAAAGAACTTACTCATGCAAGTGCGCTGGTTCTTATTAGTAGCAAATCAAGGCTTATTGTCAATGAAATTTAACCAGGATATATACTGCAGGGGCACGGGTACTTTTGCTAACCAACCACGGGGCAGGGCTTAAGAAAAACTACTAAGGACTTTTTGGCCAAGGTTGATTCAGATCTCTATTGTTTTTCCCAGTCTTTATTCAGAGTGCTACAGTTTCGATCAGCTCGTTTTACAGTTTCCGTTAATCATTCAGTCCGGGGAAAAACAAAATACAGAAACTTACAGCACACCCACACGCGATGTCCTGCATGCACTTGGTCCCATTGACATTCTGCCTGCTCTTGCCGTAACGAATCCGAAGCCAACCTCCCATGAATACAGATTGTAGAATTCGTCTGCCTCTACAAGCGAATCAAAGACTGTACCAAGCGCTGGGTTGACAACCACCTCGGGCCACCTATCGCAAATCCTCGGATAGCATACGATCAACTACTACTGCCCTCTCATCTGGGCGGCGTGGCCCTCTTGGCCTGCATTTACGAACCACAATCACGCGAAATATAAAAACCAACTAAAAGAAACAACAGGATAATTGTTGGAAAAATTCACCACAACCGAAGCAGGAATATACCATGTCTAAATTTCCTGTTTACACAGTTCTCGTACATAATTTTTTTACATCCACATGGCAAATAAAAACCATCTACAATGCATTAGGCTAAGTTCGTCCTGAGACACTACTCCTGCAAGCCCAGTTCATATGTAGTACTAGCAATTCCATTTGTACTTTTGGTAAAAATTGGCATCGAATACTCCCCCCTAGCAGTACTGCACCCAGAGTGTTTTCGTTCTCATATTTCTATGCACGGAAAGCGTAGCTGTTCATATGATAACCCACACATTTTCTTTTCGATGTCCAGAATGAACTTGCCTTCAGAAAAAAAAACTCTACAAGTTTAAGATGCAATCACAGCCCCCCGAATAAGCTATAGGAAAGCACAATCAAACAAACGCACAACGAGTTGCGGCTCTGTTCAATCAAAAAGAGATGCATGAGGTACCTGCGTTTCCACCCAACGCGGTTGGTGGTGTTTGTCGCAGTCGGGACACCGGGGCGGTACGACTGAACCGCGCTGCACGAGTCGACGGTGCGCGCCCCGTCGCCGGAGCCTGCCGACGCCACACCTCCGGCACCTGAACTGAAGGTCGTACAGGAAGCGCCGGAGGACTCGACATCAGGCACTAGGCAGCCCTGCCCCCGCAGCGTCGGCCCCCGATCCAACGGCTGCATCTCCGGCGAGCCCACACCTACGCCCGAAAAGCCGCCCGGATCGGCGTCGCCCAGGCTGTAGGACCGTGCGACTCGACGGTGCGCGCGCCATCGCCGGAGCCTACCTCCGCCACGCTTCCGCCACCGGAACTTAACGTAGTGCAGGACGCGCCCGAGGACGAGACGCGAGGCAAATCGCAAAGCTGGCCCGCGACGCCGGGCCCTGGCCCGACGGTTTCATCTCCGGCGAGCCCCTGGCTACAACAGAGCCGCCTGTCTGGCCGGCGGCGTCCAAGTCGTACGCCACCTCGCGCGCCGCTGAATCGGTTGTCGCCCTCGTCGATTTGCAGTACCAGCGCGCGATAGAAGCTCGTGAGCCCTTGAGCCAACGGAAATACAATGATAGAAGCAGAAATTTACTCACCCAGAGGCCAACGCCGTCGTCGTCGCCCCAGAGATCGCCATCGTCAGATCCAGACGGACCTCTCGAGCGACAATTTCTCGCCGGCACAGCGCGGTGTTTGCTAGAGGAGGGGGAGGGAATTGGGGTGAGACGCAGGACAGGACCCAAAGGTGGGGTACACGCGCACGATGCCAAGGCAACTTTACAGAAACAGTACCCTGCCCCACGGAGTAAAAAAATGAAGGTACGTCATTGCGCTCTGCGGACAGGGCCTGTTCGAGTCGGAACTGCACCCCACAAGACCAACGTATTCCCATTTATCGTTCCATGTATGATCACTTTCCGCATTTCAACTGATTTCAGCGCACGGATCACCTCAACTAGACCACCAGTGGGATATCTGCGATCATCTGCCGCTGCGTGCAGGAAGGCCGCTCTCTACACAAAAATGGATATATTACTACACCCTCCATTTCAAAATAGATGACTCAATTTTGTATAAAGTTAGTACAAAGTTGAGTCATCTATTTTGGAACGGAAGGAGTACATAAGTCGTTTGTCCACTATAAGTGATCTTTTCATGTCTACCTGCAGATTCTTTTATTTTGATATGAGGCAACCCGGTGCTTCCATTTTGGTGTAGTACAAGATGAAGTTCAAAACTTTAGTGTCATCTTCTCCGAGCTTCAGCGCTATCTTCCTAGCTATTGAGAGCTTGTGTGTCATCTTATCTGTTGAGAGTTTTTGGTGTTATGTTTGGAAACTTCCTTTTGTTTACCTTTAGAGAAATTAAACTCTCTCTTGTAGAGAGACATAACTAGTTATTTTTCTTCTGAAAAAATTGTAAGTTGTCACTGGTTTATGTACAATGTGTGCCCTGAATTGTCACTGATTTTGGTTCATCTCAGTCTGAAACTCTGAATTATTCTGGGATTTTGATTCATCTCCAATGCTGTTGGTGTGGAATAAGAACTTCATGCCTTGAATATTGTCTTTATAAGATGTACCCGTTCCACATCTAGTACAACAGCTGGTAGTAGATCAGCTGAACATAGCTTTCAATGATACAGTACAAGGTAATTCACATTGGGTGACTGCAAAAGAGCTCACCAAAGATGATGTTAGGAGAGAATTTTGACTTTCTGTGTTGTCAATGATTGAGATACACCAAACATTGCAAGGGAGCTCACGCGGTGGTTTTTAAATGGTTACAACCTCTGAATTCGGACTACAGTACATAAGCAAGCTTACAAGTTTCATCAACAGAAAAATGTAACATTCAGATACAATTTCTGAATTCATACTACAAAGCAAGAATTCTGCTGCAAAATGGGACTACAGAGCTTTGGCCGCCTAATTCAGCGAGTCACTGTTGCCGTCGCGTGAAGGCATCACCATGGCTGTTGTTAAAAGGGAGAGAGAGGGATTGGTGGAATAGTTTTATTGCATTGCTTGAGCCTCGTGGGTATATATATATAGGAGTACAATCATCTACTTGGAGTACAAGACAAGCCAGAACAAATCCTAGTCTATCTCGCCTTTCCTAATAAACATTATACTCAACATCCCCCCGCAGTCACAACGGTAGCGACGCAGACGGTGAGACTGGAGAAGAATCCGAAGGCAAGCCGACGGACACCCCCCATAGTCGTAACGGTCGACGCATCGCGGAGTCGTGGCTGGAGTGGCAACCGACGAGGTTGCTCAAGCAAGACGGTAGCCCTTTGTGCCATTTGTCGAGGTAGCCGAGAGCGTATGGTGGTGGAGCCGTGGTCGAGGTAGCCGTGTGAAAAATGTCGTGGTCGATGTCGAGTCGGGGTAGCCGGTGTCGATGAAGTCGCCGTGGAGCCGCGGGCGCAAGAAGACGCCGAGTTAGCATGGGCGCAGTGGTGTCGAAGTAGTGGTGCGCCGGGAAGAAGATGTTGTTGACGACGCGTCGCGACGGGGTTGCCAAACCCGGGGACACATCGTAGACGAAGGCACGCGTCGGTGTTGCCAGCACCGGGCATGCGTAGACGGACGAAGACGAAGTTGACGAAGCGCCGCACCAGGCTTGCCGGGCCCGGGGACACGTCGTGGACGAAGGCACGCGGCGGTGTTGCCAGTACCGGGCATGCGTGGACTGGGACCTGCACGAGCTTTACGCCATGTCGAAGAAGTCGGGGAGGCCAGCAGAGAAGGACTCGACGACGGTTGCGGAGCCAATCGGCGCGGGGCCGGTGTCGCCCGCGGTTGTCGGAGTAGACGAAGTGGTCGTGGTAGATGACGGCGACGCTGGCGACGGGCTGATGCTGGACGAAGACGAAGAAGGTGGACGGGCAGCGGCGGCGGCGGCTACGTGGGTAGCGGTGGCGGCAAGCAAAGAAGAGCAGCGGCGGCGGCTAGGTTAGAAACGCGGCGGCGATGCTCGAAATATGCGAAGAACCCTGACAGCGTGACGAAGACCGGCGCGGACAGTGGCGTTCCCGCGCCAAGGGAGTCGGCGCGGCGCATACCACGGGAAGTCAACGCGCGTGGACGACGAAGTGGACCGTGGGCCGCCGCGCTACGGTCCGAAGGGGCGACGCAGCGGCGGCAGGCGGGTCGGGGCGACGGCGGGAAGACCTCGGGGCGACGGCGGGGACCGCGGGCCGCGCCGCTGCGGCCCGAAGGGGCGACGCAACGGCGGTTTGCGAGTCGGTGCAACCGTGGGGACGGCCTCGGGACGGCGGCGTGGACCGTGTGCCACGCTCGCTACGGCCCGCGAGGCGACGCAGCGACGGCGCGAGGGTCGATGCAGCCACGGGACGGCCTAGAGCGGACGCCCTCGGGGCGGCGGGGGACCGCGGGCTGCGGCACTACGGCCCGAAGGGGCGACGCAGCGGTGACGCGGGTCGGTGCAGCCAGGAGAAGAACCACGGGGCGGCGGCGCTGCGGCCCGACGGGCGACACAGCGGCAGCCCGATGCTCGATCGGTGGAGAGGCGCGCGGAACTCGGGAACGATCTTCACGGGACCTGCGGAGGCGCGCGTAACCGACGGGCCAGGTCGGTCGCGCGGCGTAGATGAGTCGGATCGCGGTGGCGAGCGGGTGATCAAGCCGAGCGCGCGCGAGGTCGGGGACGCCGCTCAGTGGAGGCGTGGTGGCGACGGAGTCCGAGATGAAGCCGGCGGCGGCGGTCGGCAGGGCGGCTATTATTGGCCGCTGCATGACGCGAGGCCGCCGGGTCGGGGTGATGCAGGAGTCCCGGTCGGAGCAGGGCGGTGACGGCCGGCGTAGATCGACGGGCGGGCCGGCGCGCGAACGGCGGCGGCGACCGGCGGGTCGACGCGCGAGGCCGCCGGGTCGGGGCGACCGGCGGGCAGACGCGCGGACGACACGCGAGGCCGCCGGGTCGGTGAAGAAGCCGGCCGATCGCGGCGGTGTTGGAGTAGAGGCGCACGGAGTCGACAACGGCGGTGGGCGATGCAAACCGGATTGCATAGACCGGAAAACCAAAAAGTAGACACCGATCAAAGCGACCGGCGAGAGAGAGAAAACCCGGATCAAAGGATCGGGAAAAAGACTCTCTAGGGCAGCCGGTCAACACGACCGGCGGACAAACCCTAGGTACGGGCGGCGCGGCCCCCGGCGGCGGTCATGGAGGCCGACCACCCCGGGGGCGGCGCGCGGGTGCGGAAGCGGCGGCGGCTAGGGTTTAGGATCGACTTGCGATAGATACCATGTTTGAAGGGAGAGAGAGGGATTGGTGGAATAGTTTTATTGTATTGCTTGAGCCTCGTGGGTATATATATATAGGAGTACAATCATCTACTTGGAGTACAAGACAAGCGAGAACAAATCCTAGTCTATCTCGTCTTTCCTAATAAAGATTATACTCAACAGCTGTGAAGCCATCGCCATCGTAGGGAAGTCTCGCAGCCAGCAAGTCGTAGCGCCAGGGGCAGCTGTGCAGCCGCCGAGCCACCGTTGTGTGTGGGCGGAGATGCGGCCACCGAGTAACTAGTTCGTGGGGCAGCGGCCAAGCCTACAATCTCCGTCGCTCGAGGCGACGAGCCACCGTCGCCGATGTGCGAGGGGCCAGGGGCTATGAGCCGGTGGAAGGTGCACGGCGGCGGCCCTCAAGACGATGAAGACGATCTGATCCAGGAATTAGCGAAGGGTCAAGCCCTTTTCACGTGATGATTAATAGAGAGAGAGGGGGTTATGTGCTAATTGCGTTTAAGTGGGATACTTAGCAGTCCCACCTTTAATCTAGGACGCCCGCCATCGATCCAACAGTGTTGGATAGAAATTTTTAGATTTTCACTGAAAAGGCATTTTCACCTGATACTTCGCCTATAAAGTCGGACCCGTAAGCTGCCAGTACATCATATATTTTGCTTGAAAAGGCAAAACTGGAAGAATGTTGATTTTAACAAGTCAAGCTAACATATCACGGCAGATTTAAAGATGCAAACTTGATACATTAAGTAATTAACGGTCAAAGCAAGCCAAAACAAAAGCCAGGGAGAAGGATTTTATAAATGACATAAAACGATTGACAAGGATGTCAATTGTGCATATACAATTCTCACACATGAAACAGACAATTCTCCAAGGTCACACCGGAAACACATTTCGAATCCTTCTTATGGCATTAGCTGCTCCATTTGCATAAATGGCAAAACATGGTTATTAAGTAACCAAAGTCAACAGGACGGTGAATGGGACCAAGCCCAACCTTTTCAACTCATAACCAAAAGCAAGCTATAACACAAGCGAAGGAGTATAACATGGATATTACTCATGAGCGTACAATTCTAGCACATGAAACAGACAACACATGGTCAAGCACATGCCCTGTTTCAAGCCTCAGCAAAAACAAAACAATACAAAACAAAATGTTCTGAAATGTAACACAATCCATGAGAGAAGGACACATAAGCATGCATAAATTTCTATGGGCATGAACAATTGACCACCACAAGCGCACAACCCAGTATACCCTAGACAAACAGATATCCTAGAAACCTCCCCTGTTAAGTTTTTCCGAATTGCTCACAAACACGAATCGTCCATATGACAAAGAGATATAGAAAAGCATAGGCGAAGTGAAGCACATCTGGACTTGGTAACTCAAGACAGATTGTAGACAGATTGTTCAATAGACACTCACAGAGATGAGCTGCATAACTTAGTTCTCTATACAGATAGAGTAGACTTAACTTGATGAACATATGACAGTGCCAATTACAGTAGCAGTAACTTAGATGGGGTGACGCATATAACTTCTCTGAAATATAGATAGGTTGGCATAGGATGAAGACAGGTGCACGACACGAGGACGAATCCACCACCACCATAGAAGGGGAAACGCTCACAAATCGTACTGGAACACATTTAGCATCCTTTTTATTAGTTGAATGGAAGACGCCGATACTCAAATTATATATGGTATATATTTATGCATAAAAGGCAAAACTAGAAGATTGTTGATTTAAAAAGTGGGAAGCTGTTAACAAACCACGGCATATTTGAAGATGCAAACTTGACAGCTTATAAAGTCAACAGAGCGGTACATAGGACCAAGTACAGGTTTTTCATTAATCCATCCATAACGAAAAGAAGGCCATAAGGTGTGTAAACATGGTTGGCATGGATATCACTTGTGTGCGCATAATGAAACAGAAAGGCAACACATGGTAATGAGACAAAGCACATGTAAAACCTCAACACAAACAGAAAATAATAAACCTAAATGAGAAGGACACAGCCGCATATAGAGTTGGTAGTAAACTTGGATTCCAAGATGGTTCAACAAACACTAAGACTGCTACATACACACTGTAACAGTACCATGAACTTGGATAACCTAGTTCCAAGTATTAGAGTGCAAGCAATTGGATAGATGGTTCAATTAAACACTTGAATAGATGCATAACTAGACATTACGGTAACTTGCATAGATGGGGCTGCTGCATAACTTAGTTCTCCGCACATTGATAGATAGATATAGATAGATAAATATGATAAATATAGGTGCAGGGCATGAGGACGAATCCACCACCAGAAGAGCATCCGTTGCATAGCCGCTTCATCCAGCCACCACTGATGTCATCTTCTTTGGCGGGCTGATGGTAGAGCGTCTCAGGGGCGGGGGCGGGTTCTCAACGTACGCCTTGGGGATCTCGACGTAGCCCTTGGTGAGCAAGTCGACGCGAATCTTGGCGAGCAGGAACCGCGTGTTGTCGGGGTCAACCCTCTTCTCCGGCTTCATCTCCTCGTCCAGCATCCGCCTCCGGTCATCCAGCCACCCAGGCGAGACCCCGCTGGGCGGGTGGTCCTCGGTGGTGGGGGTCACAAAAAACTTGGCGCAGTGGAAGGTTTCCCTGATGCATTCGTCGTCGAAGCGAAGCATGCCTTGGGCGGTCGGGGTCGCGGTGGAGGGGGTGGACTCCTTGAGGATCCTGTCGACCGCCTCGTACAGCTGACGCTCGTCCAGCACCGCCGCCTCGGGGAAGGTTAGCAGATCTGACTTGACTCTCTCCCGCTGCGTAGCGAGCAACTTCGGCGAAGGGGACGCCTTACCCGCCCCGGCCCTGGGAGCATCGCCCGCCGTGGCCAGGCGCCCCTTCCGCCGACTGCGCTTGGTGCCGGCCATCGTTGGGTGGATCTCCTGGCTCGCCGCGAAAAGGGTGGTGGATTTTGGGGATTGGGGATTAGGGATTTGGTGCCGCGGCGGCGGTGTCGTCTCGGTCTATATAAAGCCAGGAACCCTAGATCGACTCGGTGGGCTGGTCTAGTCCATCGCGCCCTGGACTCCCGGACCGGCTCCCACCTGGGCCAGGCCCACGATCTACATTTTCTTCTATGTATTCTGCACAAAGTACCTAGTTCTCAAAAAAAAAAAAAACTGCAGAAAGTATCAACAAGACCATTTGATTTTAGTACCGAATGATGGGACCCAACTAGACGACGAGTCGTTTATTGGCCCAATCTTTCACGGTACTCAACGAAATAGCAAGAACGTCGATGAACGATCGTCGCAACAGCAGCGTGGGTCGAAATAGTGGAGAGGCTCTTCGGATCAAGTAAAAACGCAAGAAGACCAAAGAACAAAAACTTGAGCCAGAATCGGATCAAATCCTACACATATAGCAGCTCCAAAATCCCTCAAGGATCAGCAAACAAGACATATATTTGACGCATCCAACCTGATGCTTTTCTCCATAATTTTCCACCTCCAAAAAAGTTCCGTCTCGTACAAGGCCGAGGCCTGCCTGTTTTAGGCTGAACCGACCGACGTAACAAACAAGCTAAAAAGATACGGACTCTTATCTCTTTCCTATTCTAACTAATCATGATTTAACTAATTAAATATCCGGCAAGCTGATCACAAAAATCCGAAACAGACTAGCACTTAAGGAACGTATGTATGTTACAATATAGTTTGGACTCCTCCATGTTGCCTTGGGGCTTCGGCCTTCACGTCCTGGTACTCCTCACACAGACGATCAATACAAAAGAAATTGCATGGTGTTCTGAAGGTTGGTTTGATATTTTGCTTCTCTGGTTATGTCGACGGCACCTCAATAAAAAACCTCCAATCTGCAGTGTACATGAAATAGCGTGGTCTATGGTCACATCACCCCTCCCCCTTCAAAAGAAACCGTCCTCGGTTTCGAGGCAGTGTTTGCAACCTTCTTCTTCAATGTGACATGTCCATCCACCTTGATTACGTTCTCGAACATCGGTCGTAGCACGCGTCGCTTCCCAGAATCCCAAATGAATATGTATTCGTCCGACCTTCATGTGTAGCATTGTGATCATATTGCTATGGTCTCCCCAATAACAAGTGACATGCATCCATAGGTATGACATCACATATCACCATATCAGTATAATCACCAACAGAAAATTTGACGCGCACTTTATGAGTAACCTTTAACTTCCCTGTATGATACATCCACTCGACACGATGGGGTTGCGGGTGCTTCCATAGAGGCAACCCCAAAGCATTAACCAACCCTTTGCTGACTGCATTGGTGTAGCTTCCATCATCTATTATCAACTTGCAATTGGTGTTGTTGATCTTACACTCAGACTGAAAAATATTCCATCGCTGCCCCTTATCCTCAACACGGTCTTCTTGCACTCGTTGCACCATTAATGATGGGTATGCTTCTGCGGCTTCAAAACTCACAGTAACTTTTTCATCATCTTCAGATTTCTCACTAGACGTGTCAGCATTTTTCTCTCCATCACTCACAGACATGTATCCTTCTTCTGTGAGGAGAACCCTCCTCTTATTAGGACACTCAAACTTCTTATGCCCCCTGCCATCACACCTGAAGCACACAATATCACTAGTACGGGCGTTAGAAGCACGAGACAATTCAACCTTGGGTTGAGATACTTCCTTGGTAGCCGACTTAGAATCTGACTTGAAACCGCTATTACCTCCACCCTCTCTCTAAAAATTACGCCGCACCGAGTTTGATAAATTATCATGACCGACACGACGCTTGACTTGCTGCTCCGCTTGAATGGCATGGTGTAATAATCCCTGTAATCCATTATATTCTACCATATCGACACGGTCGCGTACCTCTGATTTCAGACCATGCATGAACCGTGCCATTGTAGCTTCTTCAGGCTCCTCTACCCCTGTACGGATCAGTAATATTTCCATCTCCTTATAATGCTCCTCAACACTAGAGTTACCTTGTCGAAGCTGCTGCAAGCGTGTGTACAAGGTCCTTGTGAAGTGCTCCGGAACAAAGCGTCTCTTCATGATACTCTTCATCTGATTCCAAGACTCCGGACGTCCTCCCGCGCGACATAGTTGGTTCCACCATATTAAAGCATAGCCCGTGAACTCAATAGATGCAGCACGAACCTTTTTCTCCTCGGTGTACCGCTGTCCATAAAAAATCTGATCCACGCGCATCTCCCACTCCAAATAATCATCCGGGTTGTCTTTGCCGTTAAACGACGGTATGGAAATTTTTATTCTTCCAATACCATCATCTTCGTAGGCGCGTCGTGGACGTTCATGTCCTCCCCCATGGTGTAGGCCACCTCCATGATGGTTATAAGCACGCCGCACAGGCTCATAATAGCTACCAGCCCCCTCAGACTGATGGTCTTGATGCTCAAGACTGTTGCGAACTTGTTCGCCTACCCGTTGTCCAGATAATTGCCGATGACGACGCGGTGCAGCAGACCCATCACTAGGTGGTGAACGTGGTCTCAATCGATGAACGGCCTCAGTCAAATCAGCAACCTTTTTTCCTAAACTTTCCTCAACCTTGTCGATGCGCCTCCCAACTAGATTCAACACAGTCACGAGTTGCCTCCAATCCTAGCACGATAGCCGGCGCAACACTCGGATCATAGGTGGGCAAGGGCAGCTCGTCTTCCGCATCTCCTTCATGTGCACCATACACACTTGAATTTGATTTCTGTGAATTCACCATTGTAGCAACTCAAGTAGATCAACTTAAAAACCAGCGAGAAAAATTGTACCGTGATCAACCTTGCTCTGAATACCACCTGATGGGACCCGACTAGACGACGAGTCGTTTATTGGCCCAATCTTTCACGGTACTCAACGAAATAGCAAGAACGTCGACGAAGGATCGTCGCAACAGCAGCGTGGGTCGAAATAGTGGAGAGGCTCTTCGGATCAAGCAAAAACGCAAGAAGAACAAAGAACAAAAACTTAAGCAAGAATCTGATCGGATCAAATCCTACATATATAGCAGCTCCAAAATCCCTCAAGGATCAGCAAACAAGACATATATTTGACGCATCCAACCTGATGCTTTTCTCCATAATTTTCCACCTCCAAAAAAGTTCCGTCCCGTACAAGGCCGAGGCCTGCCTGTTTTATAGGCAAAACTAAACCTGAACCGACCGATGTAACAAACAAGCTAAAAAGATACGAACTCTTATCTCTTTCCTATTCTAACTAATCATGATTTAACTAATTAAATATCCGGCAAGCTGATCACAAAAATCTGAAACAGACTAGCACTTAAGGAACGTACGTATGTTACAATATAGTTTGGACTCCTCCACGTTGCCTTGGGGCTTCGGCCTTCACGTCCTGGTACTCCTCACACAGACGACCAATACAAAAGAAATTGCATGGTGTTCTCAAGGTTGGTTTGATCTTTTGCTTCTCTGGTTGTGTCGACGGCACCTCAATACAAAAACCTCCAATCTGCAGTGTACATGAAATAGCGTGGTCTATGGTCACATCACCGAAGGTGAAAAATCCCACTTCATTAACATAGTTCATCAGGCCTATTTCCCTTGGCAGTGTGCTATATAAAATAGCATCAAAAGTTATATCTAACAGGTTCAAAATAGTATTGCCTGATCTCAAAAAACAGATCACCTTTTGTTCCCGGCAGGCTTATCATAGATAATATAATTTCAGCATATGACTGCCTTCATTTTATAGAAAGAAACAAAGCAATGAGGGACATGTATTGTGCATTGAAACTTGATATGATGAAGGGCTATGACAGGGTGGAGTGGGATTATTTACAAGCCATAATGTTGAAACTGGGATTCATCGATAGATGGGTGAACATAGTACTGAGCATAGTCAGGTCAGTGAAATTTTCAGTTTTGTTCAATGTAAATAGGTTACATGAGTTCACACCTTCACATGGAATTCGAAAGGGAGACCCAATATCCCCATATTTATTCTTGATAGCAGCGGATTGCCTTTCATGCCTTTTAAAGTCTATTGACGAGTCATCCAACCTGAGTGGATTAAAGGTGGCTCCCACGGCACCACCTGTTAACCATTTATTATTTGCAGATGATAGCCTACTGTTCTTCAAGGCTAATGCAGATGGGGCTGATAACCCACAAGTATAGGGGATCGTTTGTAGTCTTTTTCGATAAGTAAGAGTGTCGAACCCAACTAGTAGGAGCTAAAGTTAGAATTTATATTGTCTTCGAGTTCTATCCATCATCGATAAAACTCTACGCACACCAACGTTTGCTTTACATAGAGCAAGAATAAAACTACTTTGTAGTGTAAAGGGATAAGCTTGCAATATAATAAATAATTAGTTGTTTAGTAGAAAGCTTTTTGAAGAATGATGAGAAAGATTGTCCATGGTTAATTGAATATAACATGATGGATACTTATCATATGCAATAAGGGGGAGGAATACGCTAACATACTTTCCCTACTTGAATCATATGCATTTATGATTGGAACTCTAGCAAGCATCCGCAACTATTATTCAGTAAGGTAAACCCAACCATAGCATTAAGTAGCAAGTCCCCTTTACTCTCATACGCAACAACCCCCTTACTCGGGTTTAACCTTATGTCACTTTCGCAAACCACTATAAGAGAATCATGAACGTAATTCAACACCCTATAGAGGGAATTCCCACACGTGTGCGCGACACGGGGGGGGGGGGGGGAGGGACGCCATAGGACAACACCATATTGAAGGAAATATGCCCTAGAGGCAATAATAAAGTTATTATTTATTTCCTTATATCATGATAAATGTTTATTATTCATGCTAGAATTGTATTAACCGGAAACATAATACTTGTGTGAATACATAGACAAACTAAATGTCACTAGTATGCCTCTACTTGACTAGCTCGTTAATCGAAGATGGTTATGTTTCCTAACCATAGACATGTGTTGTCATTTGATTAACGGGATCACATCATTAGGAGAATGATGTGATTGACATGACCCATTCCATTAGCTTAGCACCCGATCGTTTAGTATGTTGCTATTGCTTTCTTCATGACTTATTCATGTTCCTATGACTATGAGATTATGCAACTCCCGTTTGCCGGAGGAACACTTTGTGTGCTACCAAATGTCACAACGTAACTGGGTGATTATAAAAGAGCTTTGCAGGTGTCTCCAAAGGTACATGTTGGGTTGGCATATTTCGAGATTAGGATTTGTCACTCCGATTGTCGGAGAGGTATCTCTGGGCCCTCTCGGTAATGCACATCACGTAAGCCTTGCAAGCATTGAAACTAATGAGTTAGTTGCGAGATGATGTATTATGGAACGAGTAAAGAGACTTGCCAGTAACGAGATTGAACTAGGTATTGAGATACCGACGATCGAATCTCGGGCAAGTAACATACCGATGACAAAGGGAACAACGTATGTTGTTATGCGGTCTGACCGATAAAGATCTTCATACAATATGTAGGAGCCAATATGAGCATCCAGGTTCCGCTATTGGTTATTGACTGGAGACGTGTCTCGGTCATGTCTACATTGTTCTCGAACCCGTAGGGTCCGCACGCTTAACGTTACGATGACAGTTTCATTATGAGTTTATATATTTTGATGTACTGAAGTTTGTTCGGAGTCCCGGATGAGATCACGGACATGACGAGGAGTCTCGAAATGGTCGAGACATAAAGATCGATATATTGGACGGCTATATTCGGACACCGGAAGTGTTCCGGGTGATTTCGGAGAAAATCGGAGTGCCGGAGGGTTACCGGAACCCCCCGGGAGAAGTAATGGGCCTTATGGGCCTTAGTGGAGAGAGAGAGGGGCGGCCAGGGTGGGCCGCACGCCCCCTTCCCCTCTGGTCCGAATTGGACTAGGAGAGGGGGGCGCCGCCCCCTTTCCTTCTCCCTCTCCCGTCCTACTCCTACTAGGAGGAGGACTCCTCCTCCTTGGCGCGCCCACAAGGGCCGGCCGGCCTCCCCCCTTGCTCCTTTATATACGGGGCAGGGGGGCACCTCTAGACACACAAGTTGATCTTCGTGATCGTTCTCTTAGCCGTGTGCGGTGCCCCCCTCCACCATACTCCTCGATAATATTGTAGCGGTGCTTAGGCGAAGCCCTGCGACGGTAGAACATCAAGATTGTCACCACGCCGTCGTGCTGACGGAACTCTTCCCCGACACTTTGCTGGATCGGAGTCCGAGGATCGTCATCGAGCTGAACGTGTGCTAGAACTCGGAGATGCCGTAGTTTCGGTGCTTGATCGGTCGGGTCGCGAAGACGTATAACTACATCAACCGCGTTGTCATAACGCTTCCGCTTTCGGTCTACGAGGGTACGTGGACAACACTCTCCCCTCTCGTTGCTATGCATCACCATGATCTTGCGTGTGTGTAGGAATTTTTTTGAAATTACTACGTTCCCCAACAGTGGCATCCGAGCCCAGGTTTTATATGTTGATGTTATATGCACGAGTAGAACACAAGTGAGTTGTGGGCGATATAAGTCATACTGCTTACCAGCATGTCATACTTTGGTTCGGCGGTATTGTTGGATGAAGCGGCCCGGACTGACGTTACGTGTACGCTTATGCGGGACTGGTTCTATCGACGTGCTTTGCACACAGGTGGCTGGCGGGTGTCAGTTTCTCCAACTTTAGTTGAACCGAGTGTGGCTACGCCCGGTCCTTGCGAAGGTTAAAACAACACCAACTTGACAAACTATCGTTGTGGTTTTGATGCGTAGGTAAGATTGGTTCTTGCTTAAGCCCGTAGCAGCCACGTAAAACTTGCAACAAACAAAGTAGAGGACGTCTAACTTGTTTTTGCAGGGTATGTTGTGATGTGATATGGTCAAGACATGATGCTAAATTTTATTGTATGTGATGATCATGTTTTGTAACCGAGTTATCGGCAACTGGCAGGAGCCATATGGTTGTCGCTTTATTGTATGCAATGCAATCGCCCTGTAATGCTTTACTTTATCACTAAGCGGTAGCGATAGTCGTAGAAGCATAAGATTGGCGAGACGACAACGATGCTACGATGGAGATCAAGGTGTCGCGCTGGTGACGATGGTGATCATGACGGTGCTTCGAAGATGGAGATCACAAGCACAAGATGATGATGGCCATATCATATCACTTATATTGATTGCATGTGATGTTTATCTTTTATGCATCTTATCTTGCTTTGATTGACGGTAGCATTATAAGATGATCCCTCACTAAATTATCATAGTAAAAGTGTTCTCCCTGAGTATGCACCGTTGCGAAAGTTCTTCGTGCTGAGACACCACGTGATGATCGGGTGTGATAGGCTCTACGTTCAAATACAACGGGTGCAAAACAGTTGCACACGCGGAATACTCAGGTTTAACTTGACGAGCCTAGCATATAACAGATATGGCCTCGGAACACGGCGACCGGAAGGTCGAGCGTGAATCATATAGTAGATATGATCAACATAGTGATGTTCACCATTGAAACTACTCCATCTCACGTGATGATCGGACATGGTTTAGTTGATATGGATCACGTGATCACTTAGAGGATTAGAGGGATGTCTATCTAAGTGGGAGTTCTTTAGTAATATGATTAAATTTATCATGAACTTAGTACCTGATAGTATCTTGCTTGTTTATGTTTGATTGTAGATAGATGGCCCGTGCTGTTGTTCCATTGAATTTTAATGCGTTCCTTGAGAAAGCTAAGTTGAAAGATGATGGTAGCAATTACACGGACTGGGTCCGTAACTTGAGGATTATCCTCATTGCTGCACAGAAGAATTACGTACTGGAAGCACCGCTGGGTGCCAGGCCTGCTGCTGATGCAACTGATGACGTTAAGAACGTCTGGCAGAGCAAAGCTGATGACTACTTGATAGTTCAATGTGCCATGCTTTATGGCTTAGAATCGGGTCTTCAACGACGTTTTGAACGTCATGGAGCATATGAGATGTTCCAGGAGTTGAAGTTAATACTTCAAGCAAATGCCCGGATTGAGAGATATGAAGTCTCCAATAAGTTCTATAGCTGCAAGATGGAGGAGAACAGTTCTGTCAGTGAGCATATATTCAAAATGTCTGGGTATAATAATCACTTGATTCAATTGGGAGTTAATCTTCCAGATGATTGCGTCATTGACAGAATTCTCCAATCACTTCCACCTAGCTACAAGAGCTTCGTGATGAACTATAATATGCAAGGGATGGATAAGACAATTCCCGAGCTCTTCGCAATGCTGAAAGCTGCGGAGGTAGAAATCAAGAAGGAGCATCAAGTGTTGATGGTCAACAAGACCACTAGTTTCAAGAAAAAGGGCAAAGGGAAGAAGAAGGGAAACTTCAAAAGGAACAGCAAGAAAGTTGCTACTCAGGAGAAGAAACCCAAATCTGGACCTAAGCCTGAAAATGAGTGCTTCTACTGCAAGCAGACTGGTCACTGGAAGCGGAACTGCCCCAAGTATTTGGCGGATAAGAAGGATGGCAAGGTGAACAAAGGTATATGTGATATACATGTTATTGATGTGTACCTTACTAATGCTCGCAGTAGCACCTGGCTATTTGATACTGGTTCTGTTGCTAATATTCGCAACTCGAAACAGGGACTACGGATTAAGCGAAGATTGGCTAAGGACGAGATGACGATGCGCATGGGAAATGGTTCCAAATTCGATGTGATCGCAGTCGGCACGCTACCTCTACATCTACCTTCGGGATTAGTATTAGACCTAAATAATTGTTATTTGGTGTCAGCGTTGAGCATGAACATTATATCTGGATCTTGTTTGATGTGAGACGGTTATTCATTTAAATCAGAGAATAATGGTTGTTCTATTTATATGAGTAATATCTTTTATGGTCATGCACCCTTGAAGAGTGGTCTATTCTTATTAGATCTCGATAGTAGTGACACACATATTCATAATGTTGAAGCCAAAAGATGCAGAGTTGATAATGATAGTGCAACTTATTTGTGGCACTGCCGTTTGGGTCATATCGGTGTAAAACGCATGAAGAAACTCCATACTGATGGGCTTTTGGAACCACTTGATTATGAATCACTTGGTACTTGCGAACCGTGCCTTATGGGCAAGTGTAGGATCGGCAGTATGTCTAGAGGGGGGGGGTGATTAGACTACTTGACCAAATAAAAACTTAACCTTTTCCCAATTTTAGTTCTTGGCAGATTTTAGCAACTTTAGGACAAGTCAAGCAATCATCACACGATTCAAGCAAGCATGCAAAGAGTATATAGGCAGCGGAAAGTAAAGCATGCAACTTGCAAGAATGTAAAGGGAAGGGTTTGGAGAGTTCAAACACAATTGGAGACACGGATGTTTTTCCCGTGGTTCGGATAGGTGGTGCTATCCTACATCCACGTTGATGGAGACTTCAACCCACGAAGGGTAACGGTTGCGCGAGTCCATGGAGGGTTCCACCCACAAAGGGTCCACGAAGAAGCAACCTTGTCTATCCCACCATGGCCATCGCCACGAAGGACTTGCCTCACTAGCGGTAGATCTTCACGAAGTAGGCGATCTCCTTGCCCTTACAAACTCCTTGGTTCAACTCCACAATCTTGTCGGAGGCTCCCAAGTGACACCTAGCCAATCTAGGAGACACCACTCTCCAAGAAGTTACAAATGGTGTGTTGATGATGAACTCCTTGCTCTTGTGCTTAAAATATAGTCTCCCCAACACTCAACTCTCTCTCACAGGATTTGGATTTGGTGGAAAGAAGATTTGAGTGGAAAGCAACTTGGGGAAGGCTAGAGATCAAGATTCATATGGTAGGAATGGAATATCTTGGCCTCAACACAAGGGTAGGTGGTTCTCTCTCAGAACATATGAGTTGGAAGTGTAGATGTGTTCTGATGGCTCTCTCCACGAATGAAGAGGAGGTGGAGGGGTATATATGGCCTCCACACAAAATCCAACCGTTACACACAATTTACCAATCTCGGTGGGACCGAATCAACAAACTCGGTCGGACCAAAATAGTAAACCTAGTGACCGTTAGAGATTTTCGGTGGGACTGACATGCAACTCGGTAGGACCGATATGGTTAGGGTTTGGGCATAACGTAATCTCGGTGAGACCGATTACACAAACTCGGTGAGACCGATTTGGTAATTAGCTAACCAGAGAGTTGGTCAGGTAAACTCGGTGGGACCGATTTGCTCTTTCGGTGAGTCCGAAAAGTTACAAAAGGGAAACAGAGAGTTTACATTGCAATCTCGGTGGGACCGATCCGCTCTTTCGGTGAGACCGAAAATTTATGAAAAGGAAACAGAGAGATTGCAATCCCATCTCGGTGAGACCGAGATCCCTATCGGTAGAACCGATTTGCTGGGGTTTGGCAGTGGCTTATGACATGTGAAACTCGGTGGCGCCGGATAGAAAGAATCGGTAGGACCGAGTTTGGTTTAGGGTTTAGGTCATTTGTGGATATGGGAAAGTAGCTGAGGATTTTGGAGCATATCATTAAGCACATGAAGCAAAAGGCTCATTGAGCAACACCTCATCCCTCCTTGATAGTATTGGCTTTTCCTATGGACTCAATGTGATCTTGGATCACTAAAATGTAAAATGAAGAGTCTTGAGCTTTTGAGCTTGAGCCAATCCTTTGTCCTTAGCATTTTGAGGGTTCCACTTTCACCATCCATGCCATGCCAATAATTGAGCTTTCCTGAAATAATTGTCTTGGAATAGCATTAGCTCAATGAGCTATATGTTGTTATGAATTACCAAAACCACCTAGGGATAGTTGCACTTTCAGCAAGATGACCAAAACACCGTTCTCTGGTACTATGGAGAGAGCAAAAGATTTGTTGGAAATCATACATACAGATGTATGTGGTCCGATGAATGTTGAGGCTCGTGGCGGATATCGTTGTTTTCTCACCTTCACAGATGACTTAAGCAGATATGGGTATATCTAATTAATGAAACATAAGTCTGAAACATTTGAAAAGTTCAAAGAATTTCAGAGTGAAGTTGAAAATCATCGTAACAAGAAAATAAAGTTTCTACGATCTAAGCGTGGAGGAGAATATTTGAGTTACGAGTTTGGTGTACATTTGAAACAATGCGGAATAGTTTCGCAACTCACGCCACCCGGAACACCACAACGTAATGGTGTGTCTGAACGTCGTAATCGTACTTTACTAGATATGGTGCGATCAATGATGTCTCTTACTGATTTACCGCTATCGTTTTGGGGTTATTCTTTAGAGACGGCCGCATTCACGTTAAATAGGGCACCATCGAAATCCATTGAGACGATGCTTTATGAACTATGGTTTGGCAAGAAACCAAAGTTGTCGTTTCTTAAAGTTTGGGGCTGCGATGCTTATGTGAAAAAGCTTCAACCTGATAAGCTCGAACCCAAATCGGAGAAATGTGTCTTCATAGGATATCCAAAGGAGACTGTTAGATACACCTTCTATCACAGATCCGAAGGCAAGACTTTTGTTGCTAAATTCGGAAACTTTCTAGAGAAGGAGTTTCTCTCGAAATAAGTGAGTGGGAGGAAAGTAGAACTTGATGAGGTAACTGTACCTGCTCCCTTATTGGAAAGTAGTACATCACAGAAACAGGTTTCTGTGACTCCTTAACCAATTAGTGAGGAAGCTAATGACGATGATCATGAAACTTCAGAACAAGTTACTACTGAACCTCGTAGATCAACCAAAGTAAGATCCGCACCAGAGTGGTACGGTAATCCTGTTCTGGAAGTCATGCTACTAGATCATGATGAACCTACGAACTATGAAGAAGCGATGGTGAGCCCAGATTCCGCAAAATGGCTTGAAGCCATGAAATCTGAGATGGGATCCATGTATGAGAACAAAGTGTGGACTTTGGTTGGCTTGCCCAATGATCGGCAAGCAATTGAGAATAAATGTATCTTCAAGAAGAAGACGGATGCTGACGGTAATGTTACTGTCTATAAAGCTCGACTTGTCGCAAAAGGTTTTCAACAAGTTCAAGGGATTGACTATGATGAGACCTTCTCACCCGTAGCGATGCTTAAGTCTGTCCGAATCATGTTAGCAATTGCTGCATTTTATGATTATGAAATTTGGCAGATGGATGTCAAAACTGCATTCCTGAATGGATTTCTGGAAGAAGAGTTGTATATGATGCAGCCGGAAGGTTTTGTCGATCCAAAAGGAGCTAACAAAGTGTGCAAGCTCCAGCGATCCATTTATGGACTGGTGCAAGCCTCTCGGAGTTGGAATAAACGCTTTGATAGTGTGATCAAAGCATTTGGGTTTGTACAGACTTTTGGAGAAGCCTGTATTTACAAGAAAGTGAGTGGGAGCTCTGCAGCATTTCTGATATTATATGCGGATGACATATTACTAATCGGAAATGATATAGAATTTCTGGATAGCATAAAGGGATACTTGAATAAGAGTTTTTCAATGAAAGACCTCGGTGAAGCTGCTTACATATTGGGCATTAAGATCTATAGAGATAGATCAAGACTCTTAATTGGACTTTCACAAAGCACATACCTTGACAAAGTTTTGAAGAAGTTCAAAATGGATCAAGCAAAGAAAGGATTCTTGCCTGTGTTACAAGGTGTGAAGTTGAGTAAGACTCAATGCCCGACTGCTGCAGAAAATAGAGAGAAAATGAAAGATGTTCCCTATGCTTCAGCCATAGGCTCTATCATGTATGCAATGTTGTGTACCAGACCTGATGTGTGTCTTGCTATAAGTCTAGCAGGGAGGTATCAAAGTAATCCAGGAGTGGATCACTGGACAGCGGTCAAGAACATCCTGAAATACCTGAAAAGGACTAAGGATATGTTTCTCGTGTATGGAGGTGACAAAGAGCTCATCGTAAATGGTCAACATTGATGCAATCTTTGACACTGATCCGGACGATTCAAAATCGCAAACCGGATACGTATTTACATTAAACGATGGAGCTGTCAGTTGGTGCAGTTCTAAACAAAGCGTCGTGGCGGGATCTACATGTGAAGCGGAGTACATAGCTGCTTCAGAAGTAGCAAACGAAGGAGTCTGGATGAAGGAGTTCATATCCGATCCAGGTGTAATACCTAGTGCATCGGGTCCAATGAAAATCTTTTGTGACAATACTGGTGCAATTGCCTTGGCAAAGGAATCCAGATTTCACAAGAGAACCAAGCACATCAAGAGACGCTTCAATTCCATCCGGGATCTAGTCCAGGTGGGAGACATAGATATTTGCAAGATACATACGGATCTGAATGTAGCATACCCATGGACTAAGCCTCTTCCACGAGCAAAACATGATCAGCACCAAGGCTCCATGGATGTTAGAATCATTACTGTGTAATCTAGATTATTGACTCTAGTGCAAATGGGAGACTGAAGGAAATATGCCCTAGAGGCAATAATAAAGTTATTATTTATTCCCTTATATCATGATAAATGTTTATTATTCATGCTAGAATTGTATTAACCGGAAACATAATACTTGTGTGAATACATAGACAAACTAAATGTCACTAGTATGCCTCTACTTGACTAGCTCGTTAATCAAAGATGGTTATGTTTCCTAACCATAGACATGTGTTGTCATTTGATTAACGGGATCACATCATTAGGAGAATGATGTGATTGACATGACCCATTCCATTAGCTTAGCACCCGATCGTTTAGTATGTTGCTATTGCTTTCTTCATGAGTTATACATGTTCCTATGACTATGAGATTATGCAATCCCGTTTGCCGGAGGAACACTTTGTGTGCTACCAAACGTCACAACGTAACTGGGTGATTATAAAGGAGCTCTACAGGTGTCTCCAAAGGTACATGTTGGGTTGGCGTATTTCGAGATTAGGATTTGTCACTCCGATTGTCAGAGAGGTATCTCTGGGCCCTCTCGGTAATGCACATCACATAAGCCTTGCAAGCATTGCAACTAATGAGTTAGTTGCGAGATGATGTATTACAGAACGAGTAAAGAGACTTGCCGGTAACGAGATTGAACTAGGTATTGAGATACCGACGATCGAATCTCGGGCAAGTAACATACCGATGACAAAGGGAACAACGTATGTTGTTATGCAGTCTGACCGATAAAGATCTTCATAGAATATGTAGGAGCCAATATGAGCATCCAGGTTCCGCTATTGGTTATTGACCGGAGACGTGTCTCGGTCATGTCTACATTGTTCTCGAACCCGTAGGGTCCGCACGCTTAATATTACGATGACCGTTTCATTATGAGTTTATATATTTTGATGTACCGAAGTTTGTTCGGAGTCCTGGATGAGATCACGGACATGACGAGGAGTCTCAAAATGGTCGAGACATAAATATCGATATATTGGACGGTTATATTCGGACACCGGAAGTGTTCCGGGTGATTTCGGAGAAAACCGGAGTGCCGGAGGTTTACCGGAACCCCCCCGGGAGAAGTAATGGGCCTTATGGGCCTTAGTGGAGAGAGAGAGAGGGGCGGCCAGGGTGGGCCGCGTGCCCCCTCCCCCTCTGGTCCGAATTGGACTAGGAGAGGGGGAGCGTCCCCCTTTCCTTCTCCCTCTCCCCCTTCCTTTCCCCCTCCTAGTAGGAGTAGGAAAGAGGGGAGGACTCCTCCTTGGCGCACCCACAAGGGCCGGCCGGCCTCCCCCTTGCTCCTTTATATACGGGGGCAGGGGGGCACCTCTAGACACACAAGTTGATCTTCGTGATTGTTCTCTTAGCCGTGTGCGGTGCCCCCCTCCACCATACTCCTCGATAATATTGTAGCGGTGCTTAGGCGAAGCCCTACGACGGTAGAACATCAAGATTGTCACCACGCCGTCGTGCTGACGGAACTCTTCCCTCGAAACTTTGCTGGATCGGAGTCCGGGGATCGTCATCGAGCTAAACGTGTGCTAGAACTCGGAGGTGCCGTAGTTTCGGTGCTTGATCGGTCGGGTCGCGAAGACGTACGACTACATCAACCACGTTGTCATAACGCTTCCGCTTTCGGTCTACGAGGGTACGTGGACAACACTCTCCCCTCTCGTTGCTATGCATCACCATGATCTTGCGTGTGCGTAGGAATTTTTTTGAAATTACTACGTTCCCCAACACATATCAACATACAACTCATATCATGATATCAATCACACCATACCACAATTAACCCATTGGACAAAAGGAATCTACTCAAACATCATAGAATGGAAACACATCATTGCATAATAATATGTGGCATAATACACCATGTTAAGGTACAGATTACAGTGAGGAGAGAGGGAGATTACACCGCTATAAGGAGAGGGAGAGAGTTCATGATGACGGCGGGGAAGTTGTTGGTGTAGATCGACGTCGCGATGGTTCTTCTTTGAATATGTTTGTGTCTTCCATGAATATTATTTGAGTCTTCTTTTGATCTCTTATATGCATGATTATTTATAGCCTCATATTTCTTCTTCGATTTTTTTGGTTTAGTTAGCCCAACTAGGTCAATTTTTCTTGCCATGGGAAGAGGTGCTTTGTGATGGTTCGATCTTACGGTGTCCTCACCCAGTGACAGAGGGGGTAGCGAGGCACGTATATATCATTTCCATTAAAGATAACAAGATGGGGTCTATTCCTACATGAATAGATCTTGTCTACATCATGCCATCGTTCTTATTGCATTCACTACTGCGGGATGCCGCTAACGCGACACTACGATCAGAGACCCTTTGATGAAACTATGTGCGATTGATACGCCTCTAACATATCTATAATTTTTTATTGTTCCATGTTATATTATCATTCTTGGACATTTTACAATCATTTTATATCATTTTTGGGACTAACCTATTGACATAGTGCCTTGTGCCAGTTGCTATTTTTTTGCTTGTTTTTTACTTCGCAGGAAATCAATACCAAACGGAGTCCAAACGCAGTGAAACTTTTTGTGGATTTTTTTGGACCAGAAGACACCAGATGGGCCAGAGAAGGACCTGGGGGGGGGGGGGTGCTCCGAGGGGAGCACAACCCACCAGGGCACGCCTATAATTGGCCTATTATTAATAATCCATTTATTAATCTAATTGACATTTCATATTAAGCACACAATATATTTCATTTCCATATTAAGGAAGCAGGACTTCATAATTGAAATACATCATAGTACAACATTGTATAGCTTCAGCACTCAACTACCCCATTACACTACTGCACCAGCACCAAGTTTCACATGCAACATCTACAACCTTTCAAAATTAGCATTATAGACGGAACATAGACAGATGAATCTCATCTGGAAAACTGCTGAAGCGGAAGGCGAATATTGAGCCTTCATTGATGTTGAAGGTCTTTGCAACTTTAGGCCAGTGCGTGTGGATGATTGACCGTCCATCATTCGTCCTCTTCAGGAACACTTCAATATTAAATTGTGGGTGTTGTATGAAAACCTTCCTTACCTCCTGACCATACAGGTGGTTTGAGAGGTAATCATCAGTGAACTGCTTTGGAAAGGCCTGAAAACAAGGATATGCATAAATATCTTCTCCAGATTTGAAATGGCGCAAAGGAATTAAAAAGACAAGGTATAACAGTTAGTACCATCCCGTAGTGAACTGATGTCTTCTTCATTGTGCAGACAAAGATGTTGTTGTTTTTTGTCGCTAATTTATTTATCATAACAATCTTTCCAAGTGTCTTGACTTGACTGATATTAATGGACAACTCATTTCCACATATGAAAAAAGGGTCAAGCAGTGGGTCAAAACCTCTGACAGCAGGACCTATATGTGCAAGACCAAATTGTTAAAAACCTAATATTTAAAAACAAGAAGTGGAAAGGTGTGTTATTAACTGCAGCATGCCTAATATTTTAAAACAAGCAAACGTAGTCATTCAAACTTGTATTGTGTAGGTCTAAGTACACTAGTTATTGGCCCTGTTTGGATCCATGGGTTAGAGCTAGTTGTAGCTAGTTTGGGCTTAAATAGCCCTAAAGTATCCAAACATGAGGGCTAGTTTGAGTTAGTTGCATCAAACCCAGTCAAAACAACTATCCCACCTAAGAGGTGCTGATTGGGGCTAGTTCTCATAGTGCATTTATTGCCAATCTAACACTGTCATCCAAACACCTCTTTGGCTAGAGTTAGTTCAGGGTTAGTCATTGTTATTTAGGAAACGTAGGATAGCGTAGGATTTATTCTACCTTGACTTGTACTCCAAGATGACCATGTACTCCTATATATATGCTCACGAGGCTCAAGCAATACAATCAACTATTCCACCAATCTCTCTCCCTTTTAACTGTCATGAGCTAGAAACTAACTCTAACATCTAGGTAAGTTAGAGTATCCAAACAGTGCCATTGTTAAATCAAATGGAAAGGCGTGTTCAATAGTCCCTCCGGCCCTTTTTACTCTGCATACAAGAGTTGTCTGAAGTCAAACTTCATAAACTTTGACCTTATTTATATGAAAAAATATCAACGTCTAGCATGCTAAAGTTATACAATATGAAAATTTAAGTCATGACACATGTACTGATATTTATTTCATATTGTGAATGTTGGTATTTTGTTCTATAAAGTTGGTCAAACTTTAAGAGGCCTGACTTTAGACAAATCTTATATGCGAACTAAAAAGATTCGGAGGGAGTACAACATGCTTAACAACAACCAAATATAGTCATTCATAGAGCTATTGTTAAATTTGGTATTGATGAAATTGAACTGCACAGTTCATACAAGCACATATAGAACATCACATTGTTAATAGCTGAAATAAACAAGGCATACTACGAACAACCAAAGATGGCAATTGAAACTGGACATATACTAACTACAAACAACCGAACAACCATAAACCGTAGAAATAAACAAGGCGTAATGCAAACAACCTAATGTAACAATAAATACTGGACATGTTCTCACTACAAAAGGGGTTCGAGAAAACAAATCATGTGTTTCCTCACTTTTCACAGATTGGCTCCTCCTCGTGGTCGCCGTCAATGAGGTCTAACTTGCCAGCTAAGGATCCTAGGCCAGCGTCGCAGAACGTGTCCTTCAGAAATGACAAAGGGGCTCCACGACAATGAAGGATGGAAAATTGTTCATAATGAGCCAGAGGAGATCAGCGGCAGGGCCATCGATGAGATCGACAGCTGCCGAACCCGAAGGGTTGGGGGTGGCCAACTTAACCTATGACATAACCCGCATCAAGCCATCGGTGTCGACAACCTTGATGTCGTAGGCGGCGTCCGTGACATGCCAACATACTCTAGCCCGCTGATTGAAAGGCTCAATCCAGGTCCAGTCATTGTCGTCAGCTTCCTCGTCGGCCACCTCGCCGACGTCGGGCGAAGAGGCTGCAGTAAATCTCTTTTGCGCCATTCGCTCCTTGAGCTCCCGGGAAGCATAGCAGGGCTTAGGTTGCGACGCTCTAGAGTGGGGGAGGGGGGTGGGGATGAGGATCTCTGGGAAAGGGGGCATTTCGCAGGCGTCATCTAAGAAACTTAGGGCGGCGAGGGTATGTATATCAGTGGGTAAACTGCACGGGCAGACCGGCAGAGGTTGACGATGGAGGCGGCGCGGCGGTGGCGGTGGCGACCTAGCTACGTTTGGAGCGGGGGAGAGGTGGTGTGTATGTGTGTGAGCGGGGGATTTGGGGTGAACGAATGATGTGGGGTGTGTGTCTGGAGGGGGTACAAGGTGGTGTTTGAGGAAATGCCACAGGTATTGAAAATTTTACTAGGCGGCAGTAAAATGACGGGGCTACCGAAAATTTGGATCAAGGGATTGAAGCAGAGCGGGGTGGGAGTAAAATGCTGGGGCTACTGAAAATTTGGATCTACTGATTGAAGCAGAGCGAGAGTAACAAACGTCGCACATGGTCCAAACATACTAATCGCGTGCTATCAAACAGAAAAACCATCTACGCGGATGCGGGTAGATATTTTTGAGATTGCGAGGGAGTAGATATTTTTGAGAGGGGGAGGAAAGCCTCATGGAGCCCAATCTACTGTGATCATGTGGGTGATAGGGGCAGGGGCGCGGCACACGGGTAGTCCTAGGGAACCGTGTCTGTTTCGTACCCGATCGTAGACGGTTGCTGCGTTCGACTCGTCTATTGTTTATAAATTTGGCCAAAAAACACGGGAAAGGTTCAGAACACGAACACACTTGCATGTGGACCAAATATGTGTATGAAAAGGGTGGTTTGATGTTAAAAATACCCAATGCACAACTTTGACGTGGCACATGTCGCACAAAGCACACATTATTATTGCTAGCCCCCTCCCCCCCACACACACACTTCATGCTGCTGGGAGGGGAACCTAGCTATGAACGCATGCCCCCAAATAGCTAGGTCTGACATCTCGCCGTACCATAACACAAAACTGAAAGGAGTACATCAACCCCCTTCCCCCTTTGCTTCCGATCAAATGTGGACCCTGTGCGGGCCCATAGATGTGTTCTTCTGGCGTTACCAAATCACAAACTTGATGTGGCACATGTGCATCGCAAATTAACCGGGCACCCCCGACCCCATGGAGGTTCATCTTGTACGAAGTAGTACTGTGCCCCCCCACACACACTTTGAGTCGGTGGGAGGGGGCATCTCACCAAGGCGTATTGTAAGACTGATCAAGAAGATTCACCACCTTGATCGTATAACCTATCTTGTTTGTTTGGTCAAAGTCATGCATTGACGTTCCACACGCGGCCCCACAAATAGGCTAGTTTGTCGCCGATAACCACGCGAGGGAGTGCCTGAAGACAACCACTGCGTGCATGTGGCCCAAACATATGTATGAAGTGTCATGTGGTGTTTGAATATATATACCCAATGCACAACTTTGATGTGGCAGCATGCTTTTGGAACCGGAAGGTCCCCACACGGAGCGAGGGTTCACGATGCATAGTATACTACTATATATATATATATATATATATATATATATATATATGGATTCATGTGTATGCGAGCCCCCCTCCCCCCTAATTATGATCGACGTATATATACCCTCGAACTTAGGTCTCGAATCTCACCATGATCGACGTATGACTATACGGTAACGCGAACAAGAGATGAAGAATCCACCCTGGTAACCTCTCTCACGTTGTTGGTCGAAGTTATGGACGTCCACGCAGGCCCATGAATATATAGGTCGTCGATGATAACCAAGCGAGGGAGAGTGTCCAAAGACAACCACTGCATGTATATATATGTGCCCCAAACATATGTATGGACATGCGTGATGCATGCATATATGTTTGAATACCAAAAGCACAACATTTTGATGTGGCGCATGCATGCGTCGAAAAACGCAGAGCCCCCACATAGATTCATGATGCGTCGCGTGCTCGCCCCCCCACTTCGACCCGGTGGGAGGGATTCGTGCATACACATGCGCGCGAAAGAATATAGTTGCATGTACCGAACCGTATAAGACGAACCAAAATTTAATCCCTCCCTAATTATAAGTCAAATTAACCTCTATCGCTGTCGGTCAAAGTGATTGACCAAGCAGACACACAGAGATGGACAAAGCATCTCGCTGATAACCCCGTGAGTGAGTGCTATAGGACAACCGCCATCGCTTTCTTGTGGGCCAAACACATGTATGGAGATGTGTGGTTGTGATGTTTGAATACCTAATATATATGCAGAACTTTGATGTGGCACCTGCCTCGGAAACCTTTAAGTCCCCCACACGAACCGATGTTTATGACACGTAGTATATATATGTTGCCCCCTCCCCTCTTCGACGCGTGATATATACTCCTACGTACCATAACACAACCCGAAAATAATCATCCTTGTTCGTAAAATTACCTTTCTTGTTGTGTCATATATTAGATGGACGACGACCTCGCGGCCCATGGAGGGAAGATTCGCAGGCGAATGAGTGACAACCATCGTTCACACATGGCCCAATGTGTTGGTGATGTTTTTAATACCCAATATGCACACTTTTTGCGGCACCTGCCTCGGAAATCGAAAAGTCCCCACACGGAGCGAGATCGATTCATGACGTGTGTCTAGTATATATGTGCTGCCCCGGCCCCCTCCTCCCCTCTTCGACATGTACTATATACTCCTACCGCAACACAACCCAAGGAACCTCCTTGCTGGGTCAAAGTGATGGAGGACAACCTTGCGGGCCCATGGATGGAAGCATCGCACGCGAGTGAGTGTCCTATATGACACACAGTATTGCCCCCGGCCACCCTCTTCAACGCGTACTATATATATATTCCTACCGTATGTATAAAAAAACCAAAAAATGAACATCCTTGTTGATCAAATTAACCTCTCTCATCGCATCTCATAGTGCTGGACGGCAACCTCGCGGGCCCACACGAGTGAGTGTCCTAGGACCACCGCGTGCATGTGGCCCAAAGATGCATGTCAAACTTTTTCTACAGCGAACATGCGACCAAAAGAGTTTAGTGTTGAAAAATAAAAATAAAAGATAACATATATCCGGTTTTTTGCATTTATTGATTTCCCAGGGATTTAAATGTGCAAAAATCAAATTTCATCTACATGAGACCCGTGATAGTGCACGAAAATGGATTGCAATATCATATGTGTACGTGTCCATGGGTGTATGTTTAATCCCCATGCAAGAAATTTCTAACATCTAGAATCTTGATTTTAAAATCCAATAAATCCAAAACTAAGTTGAAATTCATGAAACTTATCGTGGTGTCATATGGACACCAATAAATTGTGATTTTTTTCAAATTTGAGACAAGTTTTGATATAATCTCCTTACATACAGGAAATTATAAATAATTATCAACCAATATCGCAAACAAACTCTTTATTCAAACCGTGTGCTTTAGACCAACAAAATATAAGTGCAGTGCTTCGGTTAAGCAATAAAGCCGCAGAATTAATCATCAAAAAGGAAAAATCAACATAATATGTGCCGCACACGCATCCCGTGTGCCGCACGAGCATGCGTGAGTTGACGAGACACATGCTAGCAAGCAGACCGGGAGGTCGAGGCATGCGCGTGTTCGCTACGCACTCACCGTGGGGCGTGCTAGTAGTTATGTGAAATGACGGTAGGCGTTCCAGTAGTCCACTGCGAAGGCTCACCGGGAGGCGAGCCAGCCCTTTGACCGCCGCCCACCTTACTCCCACTGCTCCATATTAATGGCGCGCCAGATCCGTGGCCACACACCTTGTCCACAGTTGTCACCGCCGCATGGAGTGTATTAGGATTTTGCCAAAGCGCACCATCGGTGGGAGTGGCGACGCCGGGGATGGTGAAGCACCCGCGCAACGCATGAAGCTGGGCATAGAGGTTGCTGTCGCCACTGACGCGGTCTCGCACGGGTAGCAGCACGACCTTGACTTCGTCACTGTCGTCGTGCCTCCCCAGCCGGAGCCGATGGTGCACAGCTACTCCGGCAACAACTCTGATTGAAAACTGGTTAGTCCCACCCCCTTGTTGGGAACATAAACCCTTGGTTATGTTCATCCAATCCATGAAATCAGAGTAAGATTCGTTACATCCGTGTAGTGTATTGATTGTTTGAATGGTATCTATGGCCAGTGATTAATTGTTTGTTCTGTACAAACTATTTTTTTGCTAATAATCCGACTAGGGTTAGCGTGCAAGCTAATAATTCGTAGCCAGATCTTGACAATTGATTTTGAATGTCCTATATATATGTTTGTGCCCTTTTTTCTACTAGATCTTGAGAATTGATTTTGAATGTCCTACATGTATGTTTTGGCCTTTTTTTTCCTTCCAGATAGCTATGTAGACAGATGAGGCTCCGGCCAGCAGCGCCACTGGCTGTAGATCCTGCACCCGGCAGCGCGGGCAGAAGCGGCCTTGCCCCCTGAATCTGAGGAACCCGTAGAATATCGGGCGGACTGCATCAGTGATCTCCCGAACGCCATCCTTGGGGAGATCATCTTCCTTCTCCCCACCAAGGATGGCTACCGCACACAGGTCCTCGCATCTCGGTGGCGCACTCTGTGGCGCACCACACCTCTTAATCTCGACTGTCGCCAACTATCTACGTTCATGATTTTGAACTCCACGGAGCCATCATCTGCTCCCACCAGGGCTCCGTTCAACGCCTATGCATCCCGGCATGCTGCTTGCTGCACATACCCTTCACGGTGAATGCCTGGCTGACATCCCGTCAATTCGAAGAACTCCAACTGAAAGCACAAGTGCTTCCCAGGTGGTTTTGGTAATTAATGTCAACATATCTCTTGTTGGACTAACACTTTTATCTAGTATATTTCAGATAAGTTCAACAATGGAGTGGCATGGACTAAAGGTTGTGGGAACTCCTTCAAGATGCTAAGGACAAAGGATTGGCTAAAGCTTCAAGCTCAAGACTCTTCATTTTACACTTTTAGTGATCCAAGATCACATTGAGTCTATAGGAAAAGCCAATACTATCAAGAAGGGATGAGGTGTTGCTTAATGAGCCTTTTGCTTCATGTGCTTAATGATATGCTCCAAAACCCTCAGCTATCTTCCCACTTCCACATATGACCTAAACCCCAAGCCAAACTCGGCCATACCGATTCTTTCTATCCGGCGCCACCGAGTTTCATATGTCATAAGCCACTGCCAAACCCTAGCAAATCGGTTTCACCAACAGGGATCTCGGTCTCACCGAGATGGGATTGTAATCTCACTGTGTATGTCCATTACCAAAATCGGTCTCACCGAGTTTAGGCAATCGGTACTACCAAGATTACAATGCAAACTCTCTGGGTAACTCATTACCAAAATCGGTCCAACCGAGTTTAGTAATCGTTCCCACCGAGTTTGCCTGACCAACTCTCTGGTTAGCTAATTACCAAAATCGGTCTCACCGAGTTTGTGTAATTGGTCTCACCGAGATCACGTTATGCCCAAACCCTAACCATATCGGTCCTACCGAGATGCATGTCAGTCCCACCGAAAAACTCTAACGATCACTAGGTTTACCTTTTCGGTCCGACCGAGTTTGTTGATTCGGTCCCACCGAGATTGGTAAATTGTGTGTAACGGTTGGATTTTAAGTGGAGGCTATATATACCCCTCCACCTCCTCTTCATTCGTGGAGAGAGCCATCAGAACACATCTACACTTCCAACTCATATGTTCTGAGAGAGAACCACCTACTCATGTGTTGAGACCAAGATATTCCATTCCTACCATATGAATCTTGATCTCTAGCCTTCCCCAAGTTGCTTTCCACTCAAATCTTCTTTCCACCAAATCCAAATCCTGTGAGAGAGAGTTGAGTGTTGGGGATACTATCATTTGAAACACAAGAGCAAGGAGTTCATCATCAACACACCATTTGTTACTTCTTGGAGAGTGGTGTCTCCTAGATTGGCTAGGTGTCACTTGGGAGCCTCTGACAAGATTGTGGAGTTGAACCAAGGAGTTTGTAAGGGCAAGGAGATCGCCTACTTCATGAAGATCTACCGCTAGTGAGGCAAGTCCTTCGTGGGCGATGGCCATGGTGGGATAGACAAGGTTGCTTCTTCGTGGACCCTTCGTGGGTTGAGCCCTCCGTGGACTCGCGCAACCGTTACCCTTCGTGGGTTGAAGTCTCCACTAACGTGGATGTAGGATAGAACCACCTATCCGAACCACGGAAAAAACATCCGTATCTCCAATTGCGTTTGAATTCTCCAAACCCTTCCCTTTACATTTTTGCAAGTTGCATGCTTTACTTTTCGCTGCTCATATACTCTTTGCATGCTTGCTTGATATGTATTGTATGTGCTGAAATTGTGCCTAAAACTTCACTCAAACCAAAAAGGCTTAAAAACTGCAACTTTAGTACTCAGTGTCTAATCACCCCCCCTCTAGACACACTCACTTCTAGATCCTACAAGTGGTATCAGAGCTTTGGTCTCCATTGCCTTGGTTTAATCGCCATTGGAGGAAGATGGATGTGTCTACTTTAGGGAGTCTTAGACATAGAGTGCCTATTCTTGATGGAGAGTATTTTTATGAATGGAAAAATGAGATGCTTGTGATTTTCACTCAATATCATTTGAACAAGTATATTACTAGTCCTTGTGCTCCTTATGCTGATCCCATGCATCCCACTCTAGATGAAGATATTGACATGATTCGCAATCTTAGAACCGTTGAGCTCATCATTAGAGGATTGCCCAAATACTTGATTGCTAGTTTACCTACTCTTAAATGCGCCTATACTATATGGAAATTTCTTGAGGAACGATTCCCCGATTATTCCTTGAAAAACTTAGACGAAATTCTCCATAAATCTATTGCCATGAGTAAAATGAACTCTAGTGATCCTAGTTTTGGTGATTGTCTACTTGAGCTTACTAGTCTCATGCATGCTAAAGGAAAGGTTGGAATCATTAGTGATATCATATCCGAAGCTATAAGAATTCATAAAAGTGACCACTTTGATGATCATTTATCTAATGAATCACTTTCTCTAGGAAATGATGAGTCACAAGATCATGGATACTACGATGAGAATGGTGATAGTGACTTCAATCTTGATGATGCAATGAGACACTTTGGTCTTATGGCAAACCTTCAAGGATATGTGCCAAGAGGAAAGGAATGGGTTCTCGACAGTGGATGTACTGATCATATGACCGGAGATGAAGAGATGTTCCGTGAGCTTGCTGAAAATGACGACCCTCGAAAGTATGTCACCTTTGGTGATAATTCAAAGGGTAAGGTGGTTGGCCTTGGTAAGGTGGCCATCTCACACGATAGCTCTATTCAAAATGTCATGCTTGTTGAATCTCTTGTCTACAACTTACTTTCAGTATCTAGACTTGCTGATTTCAGATTGAATGTCCTATTTACTGAGGTAGATTGCCAAGTGTTTCGTCGAGATAATCATAAAATGGTCTTTACCGGTATACGTAGAGGTGACCTTTATATTGTCGATTTCTCTAAAAAGGCACAACCTAAAACTTGCTTTATTGCTAAATCCTCAAAAGGTTGGTTGTGGCATAGACGACTAGGTCATGTTGGCATGAGAAACCTTGACAAGCTTATTAAAGGAAATCATATCCTTGGAGTTAACGATGTCATATTTGATAAGGATAGACTTTGCAGTGCTTGTCAAGCAGGTAAACAGGTTGGAGGAAGGCATCCCGTGAAGAACATCATGACCACAAGGAGGCCACTCGAGCTACTTCATATGGATCTTTTTGGTCCCAATGCCTACAAGAGTCTCCGTGGAAATTCCTTTGGTCTAGTCATAGTTGATGATTTTTCAAGATTTACGTGGGTGTTCTTTCTTGATGATAAATCGCAGGTCCAAAAGATCTTCAAAAACTTCGCTAGGAAGGCCCAAAATCAGTTTGACGTGAAGATCAAGAAGGTTCGGAGCGACAACGGAACGGAGTTCAAGAACGCAAATGTGGATACCTTTCTTGACGAAGAAGGGATTTCACATGAGTTCTCGGCTACGTACACACCTCAACAAAATGGAGTTGTTGAGAGGAAGAACCGGACGCTCATCGAAATGGCGAGAACGATGCTTGATGAGTACAAGACGCCGAAGCACTTCTGGGCAGAAGCGGTTGAGACGGCTTGTCATGCAACAAATCGCTTGTATCTTCACAAGCTACTCAGCAAGACGGCATACGAGCTCCTCACCGGTAACAAACCCCAAGTTGGATACTTTCGAGTATTTGGCTCAAAGTGCTACATTCTAGATAAGCATCGTCGTTCAAAGTTTGCTCCTAAGTCTCATGAAGGTTTCCTACTTGGTTATGGCTCAAACTCTCACACTTACCGTGTCTACAACAATTTCACCCGAAAGGTTGAAGAAACGATATATGTGAAGTTTGATGAATCTAATGGCTCGCAAGTAGAGCAATTGCCAATTGATGTAGGAGACAAATACCCTTCGGAAGCAATTCAAGACTTGTCGATTGGCAAAATTCGTCCAACAGAGGTGAAGGAGAGTACCTCGTCCGTCCAAGTGGAAGCTTCTACTTCACAATAAGGTGAACCAAGAATCGACACGGAAGCATCCACAAGGACACACCAAGATGAAGAAAACGAGGAAATGCGTCAAGACGAACATCAACAACCTCCTTCTCCACCACGACAAGAGAACGACAACGCCAACAATGAAGAAGGCCAAGAAGAAGAACAAGATGAAGAAGAAGTTCAACGAAGACCCAAGCAAAAGCTTTCACGAGTTCGAGCAAGAATTGCCAAAGATCATCCCGTCGAGCAAATCTACAATGATATCCAAACCGGGAGAATTACTCGCTCAAAAACTCGTCTAGCTAACTTTTGTGAAAACTATTCATTCATCTCTAGCATTGAACCTATGAAGGTCGAAGAAGCATTGGAAGATCCGGATTGGATAAATGCTATGCATGAAGAGCTACACAACTTTGAGAGAAACCAAGTTTGGACATTGGTTGAGAAGCCCGACAACAACCACAACATCATCGGTACCAAATGGGTGTTTCGCAACAAGCAAGATGAAGATGGACAAGTGGTTCGCAACAAAGCACGTCTCGTCGCCCAAGGATACACACAAGTCAAAGGTATGGACTATGGTGAGACATATGCTCCAGTTGCTAGACTTGAGTCCATTCGCATCTTACTTGCCTTTGCTAATCACCACAATATCACCTTGTACCAAATGGACATTAAAAGTGCTTTTCTAAATGGTGAAATAGAGGAGGAAGTTTATGTCAAACAACCTCCCGGCTTTGTCAATCCTAAGAAACCTAATCATGTTTACAAACTTCACAAAGCACTTTATGGTCTTAAACAAGCTCCTAGAGCATGGTATAAATGCTTGACTAAGTTCCTTATTGCAAGTGGTTTTGAAATTGGAAAAATTGATTCTACCCTTTTTACTAAAAGAGTTAATGGAGAACTATTTGTATGCCAAATTTATGTCGATGATATCATATTTGGTTCTACTAACCCTCTTTTTAGTGAAAAGTTTGGAAAACTAATGTCAAAGAAGTTTGAGATGTCTATGATGAGTGAACTCAAATTCTTTCTCGGTTTGCAAATCAAGCAAACTAAGGAAGGTACATTTATCTCTCAAACGAAGTACACCAAAGACCTATTCAAGAAGTTCAATATGCAAGAATGCAAAGGTATGTCTACACCCATGCCTACTAGTGGACATAATGATTTGACCAAAGATGGTGAACCGGTTGATCAAAAGGTTTATCGCTCTATGATTGGTTCATTGTTATACCTATGTGCCTCTCGTCCCGACATTATGCTAAGTGTGTGCATGTGTGCACGATATCAAGCTGCTCCTAAAGAATGTCATCTTAAGGCTGTGAAAAGGATAATGAGATACTTAATCCATACACCAAATTTTGGCATTTGGTATCCTAAGAGGTCCTCTTTCGATCTTGTTGGGTATTCCGATCCGGATTATGCCGGAGACAAGGTTGATAGAAAGTCCACTTCGGGTACATGTCAATTTCTTGGTAGATCTCTTGTGTCTTGGTCCTCCAAGAAACAAAACTCGGTATCCTTATCCACCGCCGAAGCGGAATACATTGCCGCTGGTTCATGTTGTGCTCAATTA
The DNA here is from genome assembly GCA_032464435.1 of Aegilops umbellulata. Classification (NCBI taxonomy): domain Eukaryota; kingdom Viridiplantae; phylum Streptophyta; class Magnoliopsida; order Poales; family Poaceae; genus Aegilops; species Aegilops umbellulata. Next base: position 46,386,977 of record CP136057.1, read on the forward strand.
CTTTGGATGACCCAAACTCTTAAAGATTATGGGGTCTATGTGAAACATGTTCCATTGCTTTGTGACAATGAAAGTGCTATCAAAATTGGTCATAATCCTGTGCAACATTCTCGAACTAAGCATATTGAAGTTCGTCATCATTTCATTCGAGACCATGTTGCAAAGGGTGACATTGATCTTAAACATGTTCGCACCGATAAGCAATTAGCAGATATATTCACTAAACCGCTTGATGAGAAAGTGTTTTGCAGGTTGAGAGGAGAATTGAGCATCATTGATGCTTCAAACTTGGAGTAGAAACTCCATTGGATACATGCAAGACATGAGCTTATGACTAATCCTTGATATATCTCTTATGATGACTATCCTATGTCTTGGATATATTTGTACCTTGCATGTTATCTAACCCATGTAGGTACTTGGATGAATCTATTTCTATGAGACTGCAACTCACTCACATGTTGAGCAATCTCTACATCACCAAGTCTCTACACGACCGTGGATGAAGACAAGGAAGCACGAAACCACTCAAACATTTCCTTTGACAAATTCTATGTTGAGCTTCATGATTGTCATTTTTGGATATAAAAATTGCTTTTCCTTGCAAGAACTAACCCATGTAGGAAGATGAACTCAAATTCCAAGGGGTGCTCCCAACTCATGATGAACTACATCGACCTCGAGCACCCACACAAGTTCAACTACCTGAGCAAGATCCACTCCACTACCCAAGGTATGATATTCCATCTTAGAGAAGCTTTACTCCAAGTCATGAGTCAAAGCAACTCAACAAGATGAGAATACATCAAGATGCTTAAACGAAAAATGGTAACCCCATTTTGAGCTTAAACGATGAGTATGACCTATGATCAAGTGTTCTCACTTGACTCCTACGTCAATATACTCTAACCTCCATCGCCCCTACCATTTTCACCCAAATCCCCTCCCTGCCGCATCATCTTCCTCTCCCCCACCGGCGTCGTCTCGCTCTCCTCCACTGCCTCCACCGCACTGTCTTGCTCTCCCCCACCGCATCCTCTTCCTCACCTTCATCGCCTCCATCTATTAGATGGCCGACGCTCGTGGCGACGTCGGCGCAACGGCTAGAGATGTGGTGGATGCAGGGTCCAGGCGCGGTGACCGCGGATGTCGGCGGCATCCACGGCGGTGCGGGAAACTCGCAACCACTGAGGATGTGGCGGGCTCTGCCTCATTGCTGCAGAAGGTGAAGGCGTCGAGCGACGCAGTCCATCCAGATGCCCCCATTGCACCGCCTGCCGCGGAGGAGCAGGTATTTGCACTTGCTTAGCTTGTAGAGTTAATTGCTCCCTACTTGCATTGGTTAGATTGTGATTCATATGGTAGTTCAGATGGTTAGAGTAGTTGGTTTGACGGATGGGCCGGGGTTTTCTGTAGGGTATGGGTTGGGGGGACGAGGGTTTTTGGACTAGGGTTTGTTGGATAAATTCGTTGCAAAAATGCTATGTTGTGAACTATGATTTTAGGTGTTGCAATGAGTGGGGTTTTTAGATTTGTTTTTAGATTTGGATAAATTCGATGCAAAAATGCTAGATGTTGTGAACAGATTGGGGTTTTTAATGCTATGATGCTTATTAGATTTGTTTTTAGTGCTCACAGATTGGGGTTTTTAATGCTACTCAGATTCGTTGCCTTAGATTGGTCCCTATTAGATTTATTTTTGAATGCTACTCAGATTGGGGTTTTGAATGTCATATGACCAAATGGAATCCATTGATTAAGAAGTTATAAATTTGATTCAATGTGTGTAAATTTGTCAAATTGGGGTTTTTGATTCATTAGTATATAAATTTGTCCACAATATGTAGTTATATTAGCTCTGTTCTTCAATGTGTGTGCATGACCAATGATCAATGTGTTATTTGAATGTCATATTGGGGTTTTTGATCAATGTGTGTATTAATCTAATACATTGATATACTGGTGATGGATGTGGTTTTTGAATGCATAGAGCTAAGGGGCACAGAAATAGAAAACCCCACTTCTAAAACATTTCTGATATTGGGAGTATATTAGCCCTATGATCAATGTGTCATGTGTGCGTATCTAAATTTTCAATTAGCTACTAGTGATGGATGTAATTGCATATTCAGGAGGATGATGGTTGGGGGGGGGGGGAGAAAGAGGAAGCTGGCCGACTACGACCCGTACGAGGGGGCGTTTAGTGACGATTCTGAGTATGAGGTAAGCCTATCCCTTGTTCATTTAGTTCCTTTGACATGGTGTATATGAATCTATAATGTATTAATGCAATTTATTCATGTGTGCAGTATGATTCTGGAGATGATGTGTACAAGGGAAACATCGCGTCCTTCACAGCCAAGGAGGTGCGGAAGATCAAGGCCAAGGGAGTTGCTTCCTTCTACAATTGCAAGTTCAAGAAGTGGCACTGCCCCTACTGCACCACCAAGCCAAAGCCCAAGGATGGACGCTTTGATCACCTTCTGTCTCATGCAGAGGACGTAGCGATCCGCGGGGAGGACTACATGATCAGGGGGCAGCATGCTGCGCTCGCGAAGGCCCTGACTTCGGCGTGAAGTGATGTGATGATGTTGTGATGGTGTGATGATGTGAACTGAATCTTAATCTTTTGGGTACTTAGGGTCCGGTTACTTATGGTAAACTTAATGTGGCAGTTTATGGTGTGAACTTAATCTATGGTGATGCTATTAACGTATTATTCTATCTATATTTGTCTGTCCTTATATTTGCTTGTGGTGTATGGTTAGTTCTGTTTAGGTGCTGCAATGATCAAACATGTTGTTTTAGTGTTGCTTCACTGATCAGACATGTTGTTTCAGTGTTGCTTCACTAATCACTTCAGTGTTGCTCCACTGATCACACATATTGTTTTAGTGTTGCTTCACTGATCACACATGTTATTGGACTCATGTTTATTAATCAAATCAAATGCATGCTTTTTCCCACCAGCAAATTATGTATGTATGTTTGTGTAAATTCAAGAAAATGCAAAAAAATAAAACCTTGGCAAATTATCTATGTTTGTGTAGGAGATCATGTGTGCAAAATTTGAGGTGATTTAGAGGAGGTCACAAAAATTTGAATTTGAGAAATATGCTCCAAATGAGCTTCCAGGCTAGGGTAAACAACCCATTTGTAATCAAGCTTTTTTGGACCTACTCTAAATGAGCCAAATGTTTTGTATTAACACCTATTCAATCTATATAGTGTAGATTCAAAGTCTCACTATTTTTTGAATTAATGCTCTGTGGGGACCCCGACTCATAAGTCGTGATCACCGAATGCACGTGTACAGTGATCCCAGAGATCAATGCTCACTGAACACACAGAAGCTGAATAACAAGAGTCTTACATCCATACATATCGTCTTACACAAATTATGACCATTATGGTCAAGTCTTACATTGATAAAGCCTTAAGGGCTGAACATCAAATGAAACACAAGCAGCGGAAATCTTCGTCGATAAATAGAACCCATGCCATCTGCCTTAACCCTACAGGCATTCTGACTGGGAAGCGTCCTAGTTCGCATGTTCGTCTCCAAAGAACTCTTCTCCGAATTCTGGTTCTTCCATGCCTGGCCAATTAAATAACCAGTGGCAAGCCAATGAGTACTTTGAATGTACTCGCAAGCAACCCATGTTTTGGTTCAAGGAACAATAATGCATGATATAGGTAAATTTTTGCGGAAAGCTAATTTTGAGTGCAATGACATGTTCAACAACTTGTAAGACAATGCGTCAGGAGAGTTCAAGTAACCATGAGGACAGGTTACAGATATCAACATAAGAGGAGTGGGCACCAACCCAGCTCAATCATGCCAAGTCCTCTGACTTGAGCCCAATAGTTCTTACCATTTATCCAACACACACACTGGTTTGTAAACAAGTGGACATAGCCCAAGAGCGGTTACCCAACTGTCCTTGACCGTGGACACAGCTATTCGAATAGTTTTACACTCTGCAGAGGTTGCACACTTTACCCACTAGATCCGGGGAACTTCCGTGTCATCCACGACCCGCGGTACCTCAAGTACCCGGGGTAAGCACCCGATCACTACCTTTCCCTAGACGACACTAACATGGAGTCCACTCGATTGGTAGTAATCCCCGTGCCCAACGTTTCAAAACTTAAAATTGTGGAGCCTCGCTCCCATATTCATCACATACACAAGCACGGGGTACCAACGGTGTGTTCGGTGCCCTGTAAAGACAGTCATGGCCGCCCTACCTGGCACGACCCCGTCCCGAGAGAGAGCACCAACTCTCCCCCGTCACTAGTAATGCGGGCTCCAAGCTAGTATCGACCTAGGTAATCAATAATGCCCTTTCCCGTATAAGGGTAGAGTGGTTGCGCATGTAAGGTTGGAATAACGGTCGCAACTTAAACCAATCTGTTTTCGAAAACAACACACACACTTGCCTCGGTACACCACTTCGTCATCAAGTGGTTACCCATCTCATCATCTCCCTCGGGCATAAGTGGCACCCGATGGGGTTTTCGAAAACTCCTTTGAAAGTACTCTGCCTCCATCACCATGCATATACCCACCCCTTTTTGCGTAGCTCTACTTTGCATCCTATCTATTCCCACTGGCATAACCCTCATAAGGAGGTAGGGTCATGCACTATGTAAGTATCAACAAGGAAGTATCGAGGGCAACCCACCAAAGTGGTTTCCCTTTCATCATGATACCGATGCAACAATAATAAGTGCTATATGACATGCATAAAAAGGGGTTTCATAGACATAGTCAAAGGGCTGCTTGCCTGGCTCAGCAAAGTTTTCGGGGTCTTCAAAGTCTTCTGGTCCAACTCCTTCGTCAGCAACGCAATCTATCGCCGCAAAAATAATAGCGAGAAAATAAGGCAATAATAAAATAGCAAAATCAAAGTGCTCAGAAAAATGTCAACTCATTTTTATAAAATATTAGATGGAATTCTAAGAAGGGGAAAATTGCTAGTTTTGGATTTGGAGTAGTGGAACAGGAGATATGGAATTTCAAAGTCATATTTAAATGCTAAAAATCACATTTAAATATTTACAGTGAAGAAAAGTTGGTTGGATTTGAATGGAAGTTGCACCATTAAATAGGTTGCAATATTCTAGGATTTTAGAAATTGGAATTAATCCATTTGGACAAATATTGTGCCCTATGGAATTTTTGGAAAAAGTGACTGAAAAAAAAGGGGCACTGTGCCACTGGGCCAGAGAGGCCACAGTGCAACGGCCCAGCCAGCGGGCCGGCCCAGTCGAGCCAGCGCGCGCGCGCGTGTTTAAACCTGACGGGCGGGTCCCACCCGTCAGGGCGTGTGGCTGACGGCCAGGGCCCACGGCTGCCGTCGTCTACCTCTGTACAGAGGCGACGGCGAGCTCACCGACGGCTATACAGGGCACGGGAGGCGACGCGAGTGGTACCGTTGAACTCAGGAGGTCGTCGCCGTTCGGGTGGAGGTGGAGTTGGTTGCCGGAGCGCAGGGGTTTGCCGGCGACGAGGTTCGCGGCGGAGGGGCTTCGGGAGGTGGCGACTCCGGCCGTTCCCGATTGCAAAAAGAGGGGGAAAGAGAGGGGAAATGGTCAGCGAGGAGTGGAGGTTCCAGATCGAGGCAAAGGAGCGGCGGAGAGGGCTTGTACCCTGAGATCGATGGCGACCCGAGGCGGTAGAGCTCCGGTCGATCCCGAGCACAGAGGCTCTCCGGGGTTGATTGAGTGGTGCGGGCGTGCTTCTAGGAGTGTGGGGAGGCGAGTGGTGAAGAGAGAGGAGCTCGGGGGGCCCTTATATAGGCGGGTGGAGCGGTCCAGCAGACCCCTACGCCGGCGAGGCTGTTGCCGTCGCTGCAAGGCTCGGGGGGGGGGGGGGGTTGGCGCCGTGTCTGGGGTGTTCGTGGGAGTGGTTTACGCACAGAGGAAGAAGAGAGAGAGAGCAGGGGGCCAGAGGCGCGCGCGTGTGAGCCGCGCCATTGGTGCGCTCGGGCGGCTCTGTTCTCTAGCGCGGAGGCGCGGGGAGGAGGAGAGAGGAGGGGGCCGGCAGCGTGCCGTGTCCCGGACGTCGAGGCACCTCGGGGGACACGAGGGGGAGAGCCGAGGTGGCCGGAAGCGGCTGGACGGGGGCGGCTACAGTGCGGGGGCGCATTGTAGCGCGCTCCAGAGCGCCCAAATGGCCGGCATGGCTATTTTTTATGCATGGCGAGCGCGTCCTTCGTTGTCTAGCAGGTCTAGGGGGGAGTAAAGAAGTAGGGGATGGCCTTGGATGCCATGGATGGCCACTGGGGTGAGGAGGGAAGAAGAAGAAAGGTGGAATGGTGCTGTCTAGAGAGAGGAGATGGGGTTTTACCCATCCAATAAGTGAGCTGTGGCCTTGCCATTGTTACCAGAGGTGAAAGGGGTCTAGAAGAAACTGTGGTAAAAATTTGAGCTCTCCAAGAATAGAAAAAGGGGTCAAAGCCGTGATTTTTGCAAAGTGTCAGAAGGTGTTTGATGGTGATTAGGACAAGCAAATGGACTCCAATTGCCATGACACTTAACAGGATGGAAAGAAACTTAGAAATAGAGTGTGCCACCAAATTTGAGCTTATTTGGGTAAAGTTTCCAATGCAACTTTGGCAAACCCTAGAAATGAGCAGAAATAGACTTGTGAAGATCTAGTTGAGCAAATCACTTCTCCATGATGCACCACTTGGTGTAGTGGCCTTATTTGGTCATGTGAACATGCTCACAAAAGTTGGAGCCAAGGAGAGAAAGTTGGTAGTGCAAACTTGCTCAAATATGGTTCTGGTCAGAGAGGGTTTTGGGGCATTTTGGTGGACCAAAATGACTTTAATTGACATGAGTCTTTGCAAGATCATCACAATATGCATTTGTGACTTGCTGAAATTTTCTTGGATTTTTATGGAAATATTTCCTGTAGAAATATTTCAAATCCTTGAAATGGGAAGAAATGGTTTTGGGAGGTTTTGTCCAATATTTAATCATCTCCATGTGTTGAAACTCATATATATGGAAACTATATGTCCATTGAGTCTCCCTAATTTTTCTCAAATATTTTTGAAATATTAAAATAGTTTTAACCTATTAAAGACCATTTCTGGCCTTAAGAAAAAGCCTTTAAATAAAATAGGAAAATAACTTTTAAATTTATATTTTTGTGGTTTCTGGGTATCCTATATCTAATAGGAGTCAAATATATTTTTAGAAATATTTTTGCTGCCCTTAATTAAGTACTTGCAGTGCAAACCTCAATCAGGTTTTTTTTTGGAAAACTAGCTTTTGAAAATACTTTTTGGCCAAATTAATTTTATAAGAAAATACTATACTGTATAATACACATGGCATGATTATTGAGCAGGAGTTTGGGACAAGGAGATGAAGTATAGAAGGTGAAGTAGTTGACTATAAAGAGCACTTGAAAAACCACAGAGAGAAATCCAACTCCAAATAAAAGCCAAATAATGCAAAAGTTTTTGTTGGTCCAAATTTTCATGCTTTATTAATGCAAATAATCATGTTACAAAATGCAGGCTGTGACAGACCTACCCCCCTTACAAGAATCTCGTCCTCGAGATTCCTAAACTAGGCTTTAAAGAGATATGGAAACTCGGATCTGAGGTAGTCTTCACGTTCCCAAGTTGCTTCTGCTTCAGAGTGGTTGCTCCATTGGACCTTGAAGTACTTAATGGTGCGGCTCCGAGTGTGCCGTTCAGCCTCATCCAAAATACGGATAGGACTCTCACGGTAAGTCAAATCAGGCTGAAGGTCAATGGCTTGGTGATTGACGTCCTTGTAAAGATCAGGCTTGTTTGGAACTTGGAGACACTTCCGGAGTTGTGACACGTGGAATACGTTGTGCACATCGGATAGTTCAGGTGGCAGTTCCAACTGGTAAGCCACTTCTCCACGTCGGTCAGTGATCTTGAAGGGGCAAATGTATCTTGGGGCGAGCTTTCCTTTGGTATGGAAGCGCTGGGTTCCCTTGAGAGGGGTGACCCGCAGATAGACATGGTCTCCCACCCGGAAGTTCATGTCCCTCCGACGCGAGTCAGCATAGCTCTTCTGTCTTGACTTGGTGGTCTTCAGATGCTCTGTGACAATCTGGACTTGCTCTTCTGCTTCACGGAGAATATCGGGCCCAAAGACTAGCCCTTCTCCGGTCTCTGACCAATTGAGGGGTGTGCGACACTTGCGTCCGTACAACACCTCAAATGGTGCCATCTGGAGGCTGGACTGATAACTGTTGTTGTAGGAGAACTCGGCAAAAGGTAGGCAATCTTCCCACCTAGCTCCATAAGCTAAGACACAGGCTCAGAGCATGTCTTCGAGTATTTGATTTACTCGTTCCGTCTGACCTCTGGCTGTGGGTGGAAAGCAGTGCTGAAGGACAACTTGGTCCCCATGGCCTCTTGGAACTTCTTCCAGAACTTGAGGTAAACTGGGTTCCTCGGTCCGACACAATCTCCTTTGGAACACCATGAAGGCTTACGATTCTGTTGATCTACAAAGTTGCTAGCTGGTTGCCCTTGTAAGTCGTTTTGACAGGAATGAAATGGGCTACTTTGGTTAAATGGTCGACTATGACCCAAATGGAGTCATGTCCCTTATTTGACCTGGGTAACCTAGTGATGAAGTCCATTCTGACTTTATACCATTTCCATTCGAGCACCTTGAGAGGCTGTAACAATCCAGCGGGTCGCTGATGCTCAGCTTTGACCCTTTGGCATACATCACACTTTGCAACATAGGTGGCAATCTCCCTCTTCATGCCATGCCACCAGAATCTTTCCTTCAGGTCTTGATACATCTTGGTTCCTCCGGGGTGAATGGAATATGGAGTGTCATGAGCTTCTTGCAAGATCAAATTCTTGTTGGGTACGCAAATGCGATTCCCAAACCACACAATTCCTTGCTCATCCTCTGAAAATCCTGGGGCCTTGCCTGCCTTGATCTTCCTCTTGATGCCTTCAATACTTTCGTGTCCCTTCTGAGCTTCCTTAATATCATCCATCAGGGTAGGCTTGACTTCAAGGTTGGCTAAGAATCCTGGTGCAACCAGTTCCAACTCGAAGCTTTCAAGTTCTCCACACAAGGCGGGTAGCCTTTCCTTAAGCATAGCGTTCAAGGAACAAGCCTTCCTGCTTAATGCGTCTGCTACCACATTAGCCTTTCCAGGGTGATATTGAACACTGAGGTCATAATTCTTGATCAATTCTAGCCATCTTCTTTGCCTCATGTTTAATTCCTTCTGAGTGAAAATATACTTCAGACTTTTGTGATCTGTGTATATCTCACACCGCTTCCCTAGGAGGTAATGTCGCCATGTCTTCAGGGCATGAACTACAGCTGCCAACTCGAGGTCATGAGTAGCATAGTTCTCTTCATGGGGCCGCAGTTGCCTTGAAAGGTAAGCTACGACTCTGCCCTCTTGCATTAGAACACCTCCTAGTCCGGTTTTTTACGCATCACAATATATCACAAACTCCTTGTGTATATCTGGTGTGGCCAAAACTGGGGCGGTGGTCAATCTCTTCTTCAGCTCCTGGAAGCTCTCTTCACACTTTGGCGTCCACTCAAACTTCTTGTCCTTCTTCAAGAGCTGAGTTAAGGGTCGGGCAATGCTTGAGAATCCCTCAATGAACTTGCGGTAATATCCCGCGAGTCCGAGGAAGCTTCTGACTTCCTTCACATTGCTTGGAGATTGCCATTCAGTCACGGCTTCAATCTTAGTGGGATCAACCGACAATCCTTCTGCAGTCAAAACGTGACCCAAGAACCCAACCTCATGTAGCCAAAATTCACACTTGCTGAACTTGGCATACAGTTGGTGCTCTCGAAGCTTGTCTAGGACCATCCTCAAGTGTTGCTCATGCTCTTCCTCCGACTTCGAGAAGACAAGAATGTCATCAATGAAGACAACAACAAACTTGTCCAAATATTCCATGAAGACCTTATTCATGAGATACATGAAGTAATCTGGGGCATTGGTCAATCCAAAGGACATGACCGTGCACTCATACAGGCCATATCTGGTTACAAATGCCGTCTTCGGAATATCTTTGGGCCTGATCTTCAGCTGGTAGTACCCAGATCTGAGGTCAATCTTGGAGAACACCTTGGCTCCATTGAGTTGATCAAACAGATCTTCAATCTTGGGAAGTGGATACTTGTTCTTGATTGTAACTTCATTGAGGGAGCGGTAGTCAATGCATAAGCGGATGGTACCGTCCTTCTTTGCCACAAACAGAACAGGTGATCCCCAAGGGGAGGCACTAGGGCGGATAAATACTTTCCTCAACTGTTCTTCCAGTTGCTTTTTCAACTCTGCCAACTCTTCTGATCCCATTCTATAAGGCTTCTTATAGACAGGCCCTGCTCCGGGCATGAGCTCAATGATGAACTCAATGTCACGGTCAGGAGGCATTCCCGGTAGCTCATTAGGAAAGACATCGGGGTATTCGCATACTACCGGCACTTGTTCCAATCCAACTTCTGACAGACAGTTGACTTGGGTGCCTTGAGCATAGGAGGGGTTAGGAGCAAACTTAACTTTGACTCCTTGGTCATTGGTCACTGTGACGGTCCGGTTGGCACAATCTAACAAGCCTTGGTGCTTGATGAGCCAATTCATTCCTAAGATCACATCCAAGCCTTGTGATCTTAAGATGATAAGGTCTGCTTGGAAGTCTACCCCATTAATGACAATCCCGACTCCTCTACATCCCAGCTTGGCTCTCATCTCTGCTCCGGGGGTTTGTACCACCATAGGGCTATTCAGGGGTGTAGGGGTCATGCCACTTTTTAATGCAAAGCTTTGAGTGACAAAAGAATGCGTGGCTCCAGAATCAAACAAGACAGTTGCGGGTGTTGAGTTGACAAGGAACGTACCCAGCACGACGTCCGGGTCTTCCTGGGCTTCCTCTGCAGTGACATGGTTCACACGACCCCTGCCATTGTTGGGCTGGTTGCGGGGAGCTTGGTTCCTTGGTGGCATTCCACGACCTTGTCCTGGGTTCTGCGCATTGGGGCGCGGGGCGTCGGGCTTCTTGTTGGGGCAATTCTTGGAGAAGTGTCCTGGCTGACCACAACCAAAGCAAGTGACTTGGTTGGGGTTGTTGCTCTTGCCGGCATTGTTATTGGGGTTGTTGTAAGCTGGCCTGGGGTTGACATACTGCTGAGTTGGACAGTTGGTGCGGGGTGCAGGAGCTCTTGGCTGCTGATAGGCTGGCTTGACCGGGGCTGGCTGCCACGGGCGAGGCTTCTGGTTGCTGGAGCTACCCTTGCTGATCATCTTGCGCTTGCCGGTGTCATCCAGAGCACGTCGCCTGTCCTCAAGCATGAGTGCATTGTTTACCAGATCAGGAAAGGTCTGGCAGTCACACACAACAAGCGAGTACTGCAGTGTCTGGTTAAGGCCTTCCATGAAGCGCTCCCTTTTGGCAGCATCAGTGCTGACATCTTTAGGGGCATACCCTGAGAGAACACTGAACTTCTGCATGTACTCCTTGACGGTGCTACTATCTTGCTTCAGGGCTCGGAACTCACGCTTCTTGATGGCCATGATTCCGGAAGGAATGTGGGCCTTGCGGAATTCTGCCTTGAAGTCATTCCAAGTGATGTTTTGCTCAGCACGCATGGCCTTGAATCCATCCCACCAAGCTCTAGCAGTTCCCCCGAGACAGTGAGCAGCATATGCCACCTTATCACGGTCTTCAGTGCATCCGACTAGTTCCAGCAGATACTCAATGGTGCGGACCCAGTCGTCTGCATCCAGGGGTTCAGCAGTCTCGATGAAGGTGGGTGGTGCATGCTTCTTGAACTCCACCAATGTGGAACGTGCATTGCCGTTTCCCGCCGGCTGGCGGTTGACAGCTTGAGCAATCATCTCGAGGGCTGCAGTGTTGGCTTGGCGTTCCTCTCGGAAGGCTTGGAGAAGCTGAGCCATGTCCATGCTTGGAGGTGGTGGCGGTGGTGGAACTTGTCCTTGGTTTTGGTCCTGACTGGCTCCTTCTCCGGCTTCTTGCTGCTGGGTAGAGGTACCAGTACGAGTTACAACAGGCATCCTGTTGGAGCGATCAAGGTCTCATGATTGGGAAAGATGGGGAAAGCAATATAGATGGGATGCCTAGTAAGGGGGTTGGTATGACACTAATGGTTTCATGCAAGGGTAAAACACATTCATTAAAATCCAAATGGGTGATGTAGTCGCTTACAAGTTCCCGAAGGAAAGTACGACGTCCATCAAACACATCAAAAGCAAACACTACATGGTTTCATATGAACCATTACAAGGACTCGACTTCGCATAGGGGTACACGACCTATCCTACCGTAGGGGTTGCTAATGGGCATATCCGGATTGCGAATGATGCCTAAGTGGTGGAATGCTCGGTCGCGTAGTCTGGCTCTTCTGGGTCTTCCTCCTCGTCATCGGTAGCCCGACTTTCCTCTTCACTTGAAGGAGTGGGGGAGTGGAGGAGCTCAACATGGCGCTGCTTTGCCGGTGGTGCGAAGAGCTTGCGGTATTCCTTTGCGCTCATGCGGGGTTGCCGTGGTGGTTCTCCATCCTTTGGGGGTCTTCCGCCTCTGTATGCGATTGCGGGTTGTCCAGGGGGAGCACCTTCCTTCTTGATCCTATCCGTCTTCTCTTGTGCTTGGCGAAGAAGTGCCTTGGTCTCATGAAGTTCCTTTCGGAGTTCCACTGATTCCGTGGCCAAGTGTTGTGCCAAACTATCGGCACAAAGGCTGAAGTAGGCCTGGAATCGAAGTGGAAGTCCTTCTTCTAGTGGTGGAGCTGGTGCACTGCTCTCATCCTCGCCTTCCTTCTGATAAGGCAAGAAGCGGGTTGCCATCTCGTCTGCCATCTCGGGAAGGAGGTCTCGAACGCGGGTGAGTGCCTTGAGGGTTGCCGTCTCGACGGCAAGAACTAGTGTTGCCATCTGGGGTCCCTCGAAGAACCAGCTTGTTGGAGGGTCATTGGCCTTCACGACCACTTCCACATGATACTCCGTCTCGGTGTCATTGATCCAATGCTCATGGTAGGTGAAAGTGGGGGCTCGGTGGAACTAGCACTTCTTGAGGCTATCCTCGAGAAGCACGGAAATCCGGTGGTCAGGAAGTCTTCGGGCGGCAGCCATCTACAAAGGTTGAATGGGAGAGGTCAATAAGGGAAATATATCTTGGGTGGATAAGCTTAGAAAAGAAGAGAGGTTCAGATGGTCTCAAGCTAACTAACGTCCATGCTAACTAAGGCTTCCTACAGTCAGGATGGCTCTGATACCAGCTCTGTGGGGACCCCGACTCATAAGTCGTGATCACCGAATGCACGTGTATAGTGATCCTAGAGATCAATGCTCACTGAACACACAGAAGCTGAATAACAAGAGTCTTACATCCATACATATCGTCTTACGCAAATTATGACCATTATGGTCAAGTCTTACATTGATAAAGCCTTAAGGGCTGAACATCAAATGAAACACAAGCAACGGAAATCTTCGTCGATAAATAGAACCCATGCCATCTGCCTTAAGCCTACAGGCATTCTGACTGGGAAGCGTCCTAGTTCGCATGTTCGTCTCCAAAGAACTCTTCTCCGAATTCTGGTTCTTCCATGCCTGGCCAATTAAATAACCAGTGGCAAGCCAATGAGTACTTTGAATGTACTCGCAAGCAACCCATGTTTTGGTTCAAGGAACAATAATGCATGATATAGGTAAATTTTTGCGAAAAGCTAATTTTGAGTGCAATGACATGTTCAACAACTTGTAAGACAATGCGTGAGGAGAGTTCAAGTAACCATGAGGACAGGTTACAGATATCAACATAAGAGGAGTGGGCACCAACCCAGCTCAATCATGCCAAGTCCTCTGACTTGAGACCAATTGTTCTTCCCATTTATCCAACACACACACTGGTTTGTAAACAAGTGGACGTAGCCCAAGAGCGGTTACCCAACTGTCCTTGACCGTGGACACGGCTATTCGAATAGTTTTACACTCTGCAGAGGTTGCACACTTTACCCACTAGATCCGGGGAACTTCCGTGTCATCCACGACCCGCGGTACCTCAAGTACCCGGGGTAAGCACCCGATCACTACCTTTCCCTAGACGACACTAACATGGAGTCCACTCGATTGGTAGTAATCCCCGTGCCCAACGTTTCAAAACTTAAAATTGTGGAGCCTCGCTCCCATATTCATCACATACACAAGCACGGGGTACCAACGGTGTGTCCGGTGCCCTGTAAGACAGTCATGGCCGCCCTACCTGGCACGACCCCGTCCCAAGAGAGAGCACCAACTCTCCGCCGTCACTAGTAATGAGGGCTCCAAGCTACTATCGACCTAGGTAATCAATAATGCCCTTTCCCATATAAGGGTAGAGTGGTTGCGCATGTAAGGTTGGAATAACGGTCGCAACTTAAACCAATCCGTTTTCGAAAACAACACACACACTTGCCTCGGTACACCACTTCGTCATCAAGTGGTTACCCATCTCATCATCTCCCTCGGGCATAAGTGGCACCCGATGGGGTTTTCGGAAACTCCTTTGAAAGTACTCTGCCTCCATCACCATGCATATACCCACCCCTTTTTGCGTAGCTCTACTTTGCATCCTATCTACTCCCACTGGCATAACCCTCATAAGGAGGTAGGGTCATGCACTATGTAAGTATCAACAAGGAAGTATCGAGGGCAACCCACCAAAGTGGTTTCCCTTCCATCATGATACCGATGCAACAATAATAAGTGCTACATGACATGCATAAAAAGGGGTTTCATAGACATAGTCAAAGGGCTGCTTGCCTGGCTCAGCAAAGTCTTCGGGGTCTTCAAAGTCTTCTGGTCCAACTCCTTCGTCAGCAACGCAATCTATCGCCGCAAAAATAATAGCGAGAAAATAAGGCAATAATAAAATAGCAAAATCAAAGTGCTCAGAAAAATGTCAACTCATTTTTATAAAATATTAGATGGAATTCTAAGAAGGGGAAAATTGCTAGTTTTGGATTTGGAGTAGTGGAACAGGAGATATGGAATTTCAAAGTCATATTTAAATGCTAAAAATCACATTTAAATATTTACAGTGAAGAAAAGTTGGTTGGATTTGAATGGAAGTTGCACCATTAAATAGGTTGCAATATTCTAGGATTTTAGAAATTGGAATTAATCCATTTGGACAAATATTGTGCCCTGTGGAATTTTTGGAAAAAGTGACAGAAAAGAAAAAGAAAAGGGGCACTGTGCCACTGGGCCAGAGAGGCCACAGTGCAACGGCCCAGCCAGCGGGCTGGCCCAGCCGAGCCAGCGCGCGCGCACGTTTAAACCTGACGGGCGGGTCCCACCCGTCAGGGCGTGTGGCTGACGGCCAGGACCCACGGCTGCCGTCGTCTACCTCTGTACAGAGGCGACGGCGAGCTCGCCGGCGGCGATACAGGGCACGGGAGGCGACGCGAGTGGTACCGTTGAACTCAGGAGGTCGTCGCCGTTCGGGTGGAGGTGGAGTTGGTCGCCGGAGCGCAGGGGTTTGCCGGCGACGAGGTTCGCGGCGGAGGGGCTTCGGGAGGTGGCGACTCCGGCCGTTCCCAACTGCAAAAAGAGGGGGAAAGAGAGGGGAAATGGTCAGCGAGGAGTGGAGGTTCCAGATCGAGGCAAAGGAGCGGCGGAGAGGGCTTGTACCCTAAGATCGACGGCGACCCGAGGCGGCGGAGCTCCGGTCGATCCCGAGCACAGAGGCTCTCCGGGGTTGATTGGGTGGTGCGGGCGTGCTTCTGGGAGTGTGGGGAGGCGAGTGGTGAAGAGAGAGGAGCTCGGGGGGCCCTTATATTGGCGGGCGGAGCGGTCCAGCAGACCCGTGCGCCGGCGAGGCTGTTGCCGTCGCTGCAAGGCTCGGGGGGGGGGGGCTGGCGCCGTGTCTGGGGTGTTCGTGGGAGTGGTTTACGCCCAAAGGAAGAAGAAGAGAGAGAGAGAGAGCAGGGGGCCAGAGGCGCGCGTGTGTGAGCCGCGCCATTGGTGCGCTCGGGCGGCTCTGTTCTCTAGCGCGGAGGAGCGGGGAGGAGGAGAGAGGAGGGGGCCGGCAGCGTGCCGTGTCCCGGACGTCGAGGCACCTCGGGAAACACGAGGGGGAGAACCGAGGTGGCCGGAAGCGGCTGTACGGGGGCGGCTACAGTGCGGGGGCGCACTATAGCGCGCTCCAGAGCGCCCAAATGGCTGGCATGGCCATTCTTTATGCATGGCGAGCGCGTCCTTCGGTGTCTAGCTGGTCTAGGGGGGAGTAAAGAAGTAGGGGATGGCCTTGGATGCCATGGATGGCCACTGGGGTGAGGAGGGAAGAAGAAGAAAGGTGGAATGGTGCTGTCCAGAGAGAGGAGATGGGGTTTTACCCATCCAATAAGTGAGCTGTGGCCTTGCCATTGTTACCAGAGGTGAAAGGGGTCTAGAAGAAGCTGTGGTAAAAATTTGAGCTCTCCAAGAATAGAAAAAGGGGTCAAAGCAGTGATTTTTGCAAAGTGTCAGAAGGTGTTTGATGGTGATTAGGACAAGCAAATGGACTCCAATTGCCATGACACTTAACTGGATGGAAAGAAACTTAGAAATAGAGTGTGCCACCAAATTTGAGCTTATTTGGGTAAAGTTGCCAATGCAACTTTGGCAAACCCTAGAAATGAGCAGAAATAGACTTGTGAAGATCTAGTTGAGCAAATCACTTCTCCATGATGCACCACTTGGTGTAGTGGCCTTATTTTGTCATGTGAACATGCTCACAAAAGTTGGAGCCAAGGAGAGAAAGTTGATAGTGCAAACTTGCTCAAATATGGTTCTGGTCAGAGAGGGTTTTGGGGCATTTTGGTGGACCAAAATGACTTTAATTGACATGAGTCTTTGCAAGATCATCACAATATGCATTTGTGACTTGCTGAAATTTTCTTGGATTTTTATGGAAATATTTCCTGTAGAAATATTTCAAATCCTTGAAATGGGCAGAAATGGTTTTTGGAGGTTTTGTCCAATATTTAATCATCTCCACGTGTTGAAACTCATATATATGGAAACTATATGTCCATTGAGTCTCCCTAATTTTTCTCAAATATTTTGAAATATTAAAATAGTTTTAACCTATTAAAGACCATTTCTGGCGTTAAGAAAAAGCCTTTAAATAAAATAGGAAAATAACTTTTAAAATTATATTTTTGTGGTTTTTGGGTATCCTATATCTAATAGGAGTCAAATATATTTTTAGAAATATTTTTGCTGCCCTTAATTAAGTACTTGCAGTGCAAACCTCAATCAGTTTTTTTTGGAAAACTAGCTTTTGAAAATACTTTTTGGCCAAATTAATTTTATAAGAAAATACTATACTGTATAATACACATGGCATGATTATTGGGCAGGAGTTTGGGACAAGGAGATGAAGTATAGAAGGTGAAGTAGTTGACTATAAAGAGCACTTGAAAAACCACAGAGAGAAATCCAACTCCAAATAAAAGCCAAATAATGCAAAAGTTTTTGTTGATCCTAATTTTCATGCTTTATTAATGCAAATAATCATGTTACAAAATGCAGGGTGTGACATCTTCATATTTTTACATTTTCTTTTGAAAAATATGCTTTAATATAAAAACTATTAAAACACGTTTAAAATATGAAAATGTAAAACTAAGTTTATATCCTTCTTATTCATTTTGAAATAAAGGTTTGGTGATTTTTTTTGTTTTTTTTATTTTTCAAAAACAGAAGGTAACCCTACCTCATCTCCTTGAACTCTATGAAATCTTGTAGGTGATAGCTCATATGTGTGAAGGTTTTCTCATGAAAATGACCATAGACCAAGTTTATGATTTTTGGTTGGTAACATGTCACATAAGACAACATTGTGCGCAGGTTTCATATTTTTTTTTGATTTTTTTAAATTAATGGTGCTCATTTGACCTCGAACGTGCCAGCTAGGTTTTTTTTCATGAAAATGACCATGGACCAGGTTTAGTATTTTTCCTTGTTAGTGTGTCTTATAAAACAACGAACGACGAAGGTTTCATATCTATTCGATTTTTTTAAATTAGTTATGCTCAGTCAAAGCTTTCGTAACCCCGTTGACCAGATCAAAACCCCTCTAAACCCTGCAGGGTTTCGCCTAACCCTAGCTCCAAACGTTGGCCGTCCGATCATAACCTGGCGCCAAGCGACAGCCCTCGGATGTGGTCTTCTAGAAGGAATTCGGTGGGCAGGCTGCGTGCAGGCTCCGGGCCGTTGGATCACAAGGACGGCTCCGCATCGTTTGATCGTGGGGCGATCCGCGAGAGGCGATCCTGTTGGTTGTGCTCGGCTGCTCGCCCAACATTGACTCCGCAAAGAAACGATGGTGTTGGGCCCAAAAGGAAACCAAGCTCTAGTTGGGCCGTCGAATCGTGTCATTTTTTTGTGAACATGCTGGCTCTGTTTTTTGTGAATGTGTTGGCTTTGTTTTTTTTTGCATCGTTTGAAATTACAAAACTATTGACATTGCATAGAAAATTTAGTTCTTTTTGTTCTATACAAATGTAAAATGACCAAATTTATAAGGGCTAAATTGTTGGGGAACGTAGTAATTTCAAAAAAAATCCTACGCACACGCAAGATCATGGTGATGCATAGCAACGAGAGGGGAGAGTGTTGTCCACGTACCCTCGTAGACCGAAAGCGGAAGCGTTAGCACAACGCGGTTGATGTAGTCGTACGTCTTCATGATTCGACCGATCAAGTACCGAACGTACGACACCTTCGAGTTCAGCACACATTCAGCTCAATGACGTCCCTCGAACTCCGATCTAGCCGAGCTTTGAGGGAGAGTTCCATCAGCATGACGGTGTGGTGACGATGATGATGTTCTACCGACGCGGGCTTCGCCTAAGTACCGCTACGATATTATTGAGGTGGATTATGGTGGAGGGGGGCACCGCACACGGCTAAGAGATCAAGAGATCAATTGTTGTGTCTCCACGGGGTGCAACCCTCCCCGTATATAAAGGAGTGGAGGAGGGGGAGGGCCGGCCCTCTCTATGGCGCGCCCTAGGAGGAGTCCTACTCCTACCGGGAGTAGGATTCCCCCCTTCCAAGTAGTAGGAGTAGGAGTCAAGGAAAGGGGAGAGAGAAGAGAAGGAAGGAGGGGGTGCAGCTCCTCCTGAAGGAAATATGCCCTAGAGGCAATAATAAAGTTATTATTTATTTCCTTACATATCATGATAAATGTTTATTATTCATGCTAGAATTGTATTAACTGGAAACATAATACATGTGTGGATACATAGACAAACAGAGTGTCACTAGTATGCCTCTACTTGACTAGCTTGTTAATCAAAGATGGTTAAGTTTCCTAACCATGGACAAAGGAGTTGTCATTTGATTAACAAGGTCACATCATTAGTTGAATGATCTGATTGACATGACCCATTCCATTAGCATAGCACCCGATCATTTAGTATGTTGCTGTTGCTTTTATCCATGACTTATACATGTTCCTTTGACTATGAGATTATGCAACTCCCGTTTGCCGGAGGAACACTTTGGGTGCTACCAAACGTCACAACGTAACTGGGTGATTATAAAGGAGTACTACAGGTGTCACCAAAGGTAGATGTTGGGTTGGCGTATTTCGAGATTAGGATTTGTCACTCCAATTGTGGGAGAGGTATCACTGGGCCCTCTCGGTACTTAAGCCTTGCAAGCATTGCAACTAATGAGTTAGTTGCGGGATGATGTATTACGGAACGAGTAAAGAGACTTGCCGGTAATGAGATTGAACTAGGTATTGGATACCGACGATCGAATCTCGGGCAAGTAACATACCGATGGACAAAGGGAACAACGTATGTTGTTATGCTGTCTGACCGATAAAGATCTTCGTAGAATATGTAGGAGCCAATATGGGCATCCAGGTCCCGCTATTGGTTATTGACCGGAGATGTGTCTCGGTCATGTCTACATTGTTCTCAAACCGTAGGGTCCGCACGCTTAAGGTTACGATGACAGTTATTATGAGTTTATGAGTTTTGATGTACCGAAGGAGTTCGGAGTCCCGGATGAGATCGGGGACATGACGAGGAGTCTCGAAATGGTCGAGACATAAAGATCGATATATTGGACGACTATATTCGGACATCGGAAAGGTTCTGAGTGGTTCGGGTATTTATCGGAGTACCGGAGAGTTACGGGAATTCGTATTGGCCCTTATTGGGCCATACGGGAAAGGAGAGAAAGGGCCAAAAGGGTGGCCGCACCCCTCCCCTTGGACTAGTCCTAATTGGACTAGGGAGGGGGGGCGCCCCCCTCCTTCCTTCTCCTTCTCTCTTCCCTTTCCTTCTCTCCTACTCCCCCTACAAGGAAGAACTCCTAGTTAGACTAGGAAAGGGGGAATCCTACTCCCGGTGGGAGTAGGACTCCCCTTGGCGCGCCAAACATAGGGCCGGCCTCCTCCCTCCCTTGCTCCTTCATATATGGGGGCAAGGGGCACCCCATGAACACAGAAGTTGATCTTCGTGATCGTTCCTTAGCCGTGTGCGGTGCCCCCCTCCACCATATTCCACCTCGGTCATATTGTAGCGGTGCTTAGGCGAAGCCCTGCGACAGTAGAACATCAAGATCGTCACCACGCCGTCGTGCTGACGGAACTCCTCCCCGATGCTTTGCTGGATCGGAGCCCGGGGATCGTCATCGAGCTGAACGTGTGCCAAGAACTCGGAGGTGCCGGAGTAACGGTGCTTGGATCGGTCGGATCATGAAGACGTACGACTACATCAACCGCGTTGATATAACGCTTCCGCTTTCGGTCTATGAGGGTACGTAGATAACACTCTCCCCTCTCGTTGCTATGCATCACCATGATCTTGCATGTGCGTAGGAAATTTTTTGAAATTACTACGTTCCCCAACAGTGGCATCCGAGCCCAGGTTTTTATGGTTTGATGTTATTTGCACGAGTAGAACACAAGTGAGTTGTGGACGATACAAGTCATACTGCCTACCAGCATGTCATACTTTGGGTCAGCGGTATTGTTGGATGAGACGACCCGGACCAACCTTACGCGTATGCTTACGCGAGACCGGTTCCCTCGACGTGCTTTGCACACAGATGGCTTGCGGGAGACTGTCTCACCAACTTTAGTTGAACCGAGTATGGCTACGCCCGATCCTTGAGAAGGTTAAAACGGAGTCTATTTGACGAAGTATCGTTGTGGTTTTGATGCGTAGGTGAGATTGGTTCTTGCTTCAGCCCGTAGCAGCCACGTAAAATTTGCAACAAACAAAGTAGAGGACGTCTAACTTGTTTTTGCAGGGCATGTTGTGATGTGATATGGTCAAGACATGATGCTAAATTTTATTGTATGAGATGATCATGTTTTGTAACCGAGCTATCGGCAACCGGCAAGAGCCGTATGGTTGTCGCTTTATTGTATGCAATGCAATCGCCCTGTAATGCTTTACTTTATCACTAAGCGGTAGCGATAGTCGTAGAAGCATAAGATTGGCGAGACGACAACGATGCTACGATGGAGATCAAGGTGTCGCGCCGGTGACGATGGTGATCATGACAGTGCTGCGGAGATGGAGATCACAAGCACAAGATGATGATGGCCATATCATATCACTTATATTGATTGCATGTGATGTTTATCTTTTATGCATCTTATCTTGCTTTGATTGACGGTAGCATTATAAGATGATCTCTCACTAATTATCAAGAAGTGTTCTCCCTGAGTATGCACCGTTGCGAAAGTTCTTCGTGCTGAGACACCACGTGATGATCGGGTGTGATAGGCTCTACGTTCAAATACAACGGGTGCAAAATAGTTGCACACGCGGAATACTCAGGTTATACTTGACGAGCTATGCATATAAGATATGACCTCGGAACACGGAGACCGAAAGGTCGAGCGTGAATCATATAGTAGATATGATCAACATGATAATGTTCACCATTGAAAACTAATCCATTTCACGTGATGATCGGTTATGGTTTAGTTTGATTTGGATCACGTGAGCACTTAGAGGATTAGAGGGATATCTATCTAAGTGGGAGTTATTAAGTAATATGATTAATTGAACTTTAATTTATCATGAACTTAGTCCTAGTAGTATTAGCATATCTATGTTGTAGATCAATAGCTCGCGTTGTTGCTTCCCTATGTTTATTTTGATATGTTCCTAGAGAAAATTGTGTTGAAAAATATTAGTAGCAATGATGCGGATTGGATCCGTGATCTGAGGTTTATCCTCATTGCTGCACAGAAGAATTATGTCCTTAATGCACCGCTAGGTGACAGACCTATTGCAGGAGCAGATGCAGACGTTATGAACGTTTGGCTAGCTCAATATGATGACTACTTGATAGTTTAGTGCACCATGCTTAACGGCTTAGAATCGGGACTTCAAAGACGTTTTGAACGTCATGGACCATATGAGATGTTCTAGTAGTTGAAGTTAATATTTCAAGCAACTACCCGAGTTGAGGGATATGAAGTCTCCAACAAGTTCTATAGCTAAAAGATGGAGGAGAATCGCTCAACTAGTGAGCATGTGCTCAGATTGTCTGGGTACTACAATCGCTTGAATCAACTGGGAGTTAATCTTCCAGATAAGATAGTGATTGACAGAATTCTCTAGTCACCATCACCAAGTTAGTAGAACTTCGTGATGACCTATAGTATGCAAGGGATGACAAAAACGACTCCCGAACTTTTTCATAATGATGAAATCGATGGAGGTAGAAATCAAGAAAGAGCATCAAGCGTTGATGGTTGACAAGATCACTAGTTTCAAGTAAAGGGCAAAGGGAAGAAGGGGAACTTCAAGAAGAACGGCAAGCAAGTTGCTGCTCAAGTGAAGAAGCCCAAGTCTGGACCTAAGCCTGAGACTGAGTGCGTTTACTGCAAAGGGACTGGTCACTGGAAGCGGAACTGCCCCAAGTATTTGGCGGATAAGAAGGATGGCGAAGTGAACAAAGGTATATTTGATATACAGATTATTGATATGTATTTTAATAGTGTTCATAGCAACCCCTCGGTATTTGATACTGGTTCAGTTGCTAAGATTAGTAACTCGAAACGGGAGTTGCAGAATAAACAGAGACTAGTTGAGGGTGAAGTGACGATGTGTATTGGAAGTGGTTCCAAGATTGATATGATCATCATCGTACACTCCCTATACTTTCGGGATTAGTGATGAACCTAAATAAGTGTTATTTGGTATTTGCGTTGAGCATAAATATGATTTGATCATGTTTATTGCAATACGATTATTCATTTAAGTTAGAGAACAATTGTTGTTCTGTTTACATGAATAGAACCTTTTATGGTCATACACACCCAATGAAAATAGTTCATTGGATCTCGATCGTAGTGATACACATATTCATAATATTGAAACCAAAAGATGCGAAGTTAATAATGATAGTGCAACCTATTTGTGGCACTGCCGTTTAGGTCATATTGGTGTAAAGCGCATGATGAAACTCCATGCTGATGGGATTTTGGAATCACTTGATTATGAATCACTTGATGCTTGCGAACCATGCCTCTTGGGCAAGATGACTAAAACGCCGTTCTCCGGAACAATGGAGCAAGCAACAGATTTGTTGGAAATCATACATACTGATGTATGTGGTCCGATGAATATTAAGGCTCGCGACAAGTATCATTATTTTCTAACCTTCACAGATGATTTGAGCAGATATGGGTATATCTACTTGATGAAACATAAGTCTGAAACGTTTGAAAAGTTCAAAGAATTTCAGAGTGAAGTAGAGAATCATCGTAACAAGAAAATAAAAGTTACTACGATATGATCGCAGAGGTAAAACATTTGAGTTACGAGTTTGGCCTTCAGTTAAACAATGTGAAATAGTTTCACTACTCACGCCACCTGGAACACCACAGCATAATGGTGTGTCCGAACGTCATAACCGTACTTTATTGATATAGTGCAATCTATGATGTTTCTTACCGATTTACCACTATCGTTTTGGGGTTATGCATTAGAGACAACTGCATTCACGTTAAATAGGGCACCATCTAAATCCGTTGAGACGACACTATATGAACTGTGGTTTAGCAAGAAACCAAAGTTGTCGTTTCTTAAAGTTTGGGGTTGTGATGCTTATGTGAAAAAAGTTTCATCCTGATAAGCTCAAACCCAAATCGGAGAAATATGTCTTCATAGGATACCCAAAGGAGACAGTTGGGTACACCTTCTATCACAGATCCGAAGGCAAGACATTCGTTGCTAAGAATGGATCCTTTCTAGAGAAGGAGTTTCTCTCGAAAGAAGTGAGTGGGAGGAAAGTAGAACTTGATGAGGTAACTGTACCTATTCCCTTGTTGGAAACCAGTACATCACAGGAACCAGTTTCTGTGACGTCAAAACCAACTAGTGAGGAGGTTGATGATGATGATCATAGAACTACAGAACAAATTACTACAGAACCTCGTAGATCAACCAGAGTAAGATCCGCACCAGAGTGGTACGGCAATCCTGTTCTGGAAGTCATGCTACTAGATCATGATGAACCTACGAACTATGAAGAAGCGATGGTGAGCCCAGATTCCGCAAAATGGCTTAAAGCCATGAAATCTAAGATGGGATCCATGTATGAGAACAAAGTATGGACTTTGATGGATTTGCCCGATGATCGGCAAGCCATAGAAAATAAATGGATCTTCAAGAGGAAGACAGAAGCTGATAGTAGTGTTACTATCTACAAAGCTAGAATTGTCGCAAAAGGTTTTCGACAAGTTCAAGGTGTTGACTACGATGAGAGTTTCTCACTCGTATCCATGCTTAAGTCTGTCCGAATCATGTTAGCAATTGCCGCATTTTATGAAATCTGGCAAACGGATAAATCAAAACTGCATTCCTTAATGGATTTATTAAAGAAGAGTTGTATATGATGCAACCAGAAGGTTTTGTCAATCCTAAAGGTGCTAACAAAATGTGCAAGCTCCAGCGATCCATCTATGGACTGGTGCAAGCATCTCGGAGTTGGAATATACGCTTTGATGAGTTGATCAAAGCATATAGTTTTATACAGACTTGCGATGAAGCCTGTATTTACAAGAAAGTGAGTGGGAGCACTACAGCATTTCTAATAAGTATATGTAAATGACATATTGTTGATCGGAAATAATGTAGAATTATTCTGCAAAGCATAAAGGAGTGTTTGAAAGAAGTTTTTCGAAGAAGGACCTCGGTAAAGCTGCTTACATATTGAGCATCAAGATCTATAGAGATAGATCAAGACGCTTGATAAGTTTTCAATGAGTGCATACCTTGACAAGATTTTGAAGTAGTTCAAAATGGAACAGTCAAAGAAAGAGTTCTTTCCTGTGTTACAAGGTATGAAGTTGAGTAAAGACTCAAAACTCGACCACGACAGAAGATAGAAAGAGAATGAAAGTCATTCCCTATGCCTTGGCCATAGGTTCTATAAAGTATGCCATGTTGTGTACCAGATCTATTGTATACCCTACACTGAGTTTGGCAAGGGAGTACAATAGTGATCTAGGAGTAGATCACTGGACAACGGTCAAAATTATCCTTAGTGGAATAAGGATATGTTTCTCGATTATGGAAGTGACAAAAGGTTCGTCATAAAGGGTTACGTCGATGCAAGTTTTGACACTGATCTGGATGACTCTAAGTCTCGATCTAGATACATATTGAAAGTGGGAGCAATTAGCTAGAGTAGCTCCGTGCAGAGCATTGTAGACATAGAAAATTGCAAAATACATAACGGGTCTGAATGTGGCAGACCCGTTGACTAAACTTCTCTCACAAGCAAAACATGATCACACCGTAGTACTCTTTGGGTGTTAATCACATAGCGATGTGAACTAGATTACTGAATCTAGCAAACCCTTTGGGTGTTGGTCACATGGCGATGTGAACTATGGGTGTTAATCACATGATGATGTGAACTATCGAGTTAATCACATGGTGATGTGAGTTAATCACATGGTGATGTGACCTAGATTATTGACTCTAGTGCAAGTGGGAGACTTAAGGAAATATGCCCTAGAGGCAATAATAAAGTTATTATTTATTTCCTTACATATCATGATAAATGTTTATTATTCATGCTAGAATTGTATTAACTGGAAACATAATACATGTGTGGATACATAGACAAACAGAGTGTCACTAGTATGCCTCTACTTGACTAGCTTGTTAATCAAAGATGGTTAAGTTTCCTAACCATGGACAAAGGAGTTGTCATTTGATTAACAAGGTCACATTATTAGTTGAATGATCTGATTGACATGACCCATTCCATTAGCATAGCACCCGATCGTTTAGTATGTTGCTGTTGCTTTTATCCATGACTTATACATGTTCCTTTGACTATGAGATTATGCAACTCCCGTTTGCCGGAGGAACACTTTGGGTGCTACCAAACGTCACAACGTAACTGGGTGATTATAAAGGAGTACTACAGGTGTCACCAAAGGTAGATGTTGGGTTGGCGTATTTCGAGATTAGGATTTGTCACTCCAATTGTGGGAGAGGTATCTCTGGGCCCTCTTGGTAATGCACATCACTTAAGCCTTGCAAGCATTGCAACTAATGAGTTAGTTGCGGGATGATGTATTACGGAACGAGTAAAGAGACTTGCCAGTAACGAGATTGAACTAGGTATTGGATACCGATGATCGAATCTCGGGCAAGTAACATACCGATGGACAAAGGGAACAACGTATGTTGTTATGCGGTCTGACCAATAAAGATCTTCGTAGAATATGTAGGAGCCAATATGGGCATCCAGGTCCCGCTATTGGTTATTGACCGGAGATGTGTCTCGGTCATGTCTACATTGTTCTCGAACCGTAGGGTCCGCACGCTTAAGGTTACGATGACAGTTATTATGAGTTTATGAGTTTTGATGTACCGAAGGAGTTCGGAGTCCCGGATGAGATCAGGGACATGACGAGGAGTCTCGAAATGGTCGAGATGTAAAGATCGATATATTGGACGACTATATTCGGACATCGGAAAGGTTCTGAGTGGTTCTGGTATTTATCGGAGTACCGGAGAGTTACGGGAATTCGTATTGGGCCTTATTGGGCCATACGGGAAAGGAGAGAAAGGGCCAAAAGGGTGGCCGCACCCCTCCCCTTGGACTAGTCCGAATTGGACTAGGGAGGGGGGCGCCCCCTCCTTCCTTCTCCTTCTCTCTTCCCTTTCCTTCTCTCCTACTCCCCCTACAAGGAAGAACTCCTAGTTAGACTAGGAAAGGGGGAATCCTACTCCCGGTGGGAGTAGGACTCCCCTTGGCGCGCCAAACATAGGGCCGGCCTCCTCCCTCCCTTGCTCCTTCATATACGGGGGCAAGGGGCACCCCATGAACACAGAAGTTGATCTTCGTGATCGTTCCTTAGCCGTGTGCGGTGCCCCCCTCCACCATATTCCACCTCGGTCATATTGTAGCGGTGCTTAGGCGAAGCCCTGCGACAGTAGAACATCAAGATCGTCACCACGCCGTCGTGCTGACGGAACTCCTCCCCGATGCTTTGCTGGATCGGAGCCCGGGGATCGTCATCGAGCTGAACGTGTGCCAAGAACTCAGAGGTGCCGGAGTAACGGTGCTTGGATCGGTCGGATCATGAAGACGTACGACTACATCAACCGTGTTGATATAACGCTTCCGCTTTCGGTCTACGAGGGTACGTAGATAACACTCTCCCCTCTCGTTGCTATGCATCACCATGATCTTGCATGTGCGTAGGATTTTTTTTGAAATTACTACGTTCCCCAACACCTCCCCCTAGTCCAATTCGGACTAGGCCTTGGGGGGCGCCCAACCTCTCCTCTCTCTTTCCCTAAAGCCCAATAAGGCCCATATACTCCCCGGCGAATTCCCGTAACTCTCCGGTACTCCGAAAAATACCCGAATCACTCGGAACCTTTTCGATGTCCGAATATAGTCGTCCAATATATCGATCTTTATGTCTTGACCATTTCGAGACTCCTTGTAATGTCCCCAATCTCATCCGGAACTCCGAACTACCTTCGGTACATCAAAACTCATAAACTCATAATATAACCGTCATCGAAACTTTAAGCGTGCGGACCCTACGGGTTCGAGAACTATGTAGATGTGACCGAGACACGTCTCCGGACAATAACCAATAGCGGAACCTAGATGCTCATATTGGCTCCCACATATTCTACGAAGATCTTTATCGGTCAGACCGCATAACAACATACGTTGTTCCCTTTGTCATCGGTATGTTACTTGCCCGAGATTCGATCGTCGGTATCTCAATACCTAGTTCAATCTCGTTACAGGCAAGTCTCTTTACTCGTTCCGTAATACATCATCCTGCAACTAACTCATTAGTTACAATGCTTGCAAGGCTTATAGTGATGTGCATTACTGAGTGGGCCTAGAGATACCTCTTCGACAATCGGAGTGACAAATCCTAATCTCGAAATACGCCAACCCAACAAGTACCTTCGGAGACACCTGTAGAGCACCTTTATAATCACCCAGTTACGTTGTGACGTTTGGTAGCACACAAAGTGTTCCTCCGGTAAACGGGAGTTGCATAATCTCATAGTCATAGGAACATGTATAAGTCATGAAGAAAGCAATAGCAACATACTAAACGATCAAGTGCTAAGCTAACGGAATGGGTCAAGTCAATCACATCATTCTCCTAATGATGTGACCCCGTTAATCAAATGACAACTCATGTCTATGGCTAGGAAACATAACCATCTTTGATCAACGAGCTAGTCAAGTAGAGGCATACTAGTGACACTCTGTTTGTCTATGTACTCACACATGTATTATGTTTCCGGTTAATACAATTCTAGCATGAATAATAAACATTTATCATGAAATAGGGAAATAAATAATAACTTTATTATTGCATCTAGGGCATATTTCCTTCAGTCTCCCACTTGCACTAGAGTCAATAATCTAGTTCACATCACCATGTGATTTAATACCAATAGTTCACATCACCATGTGATTAACACCCATAGTTCACATCGTCATGTGACCAACACCCAAAGGGTTTACTAGAGTCAATAATCTAGTTCACATTGCTATGTGATTAACACCCAAAGAGTACTAAGGTGTGCTCATGTTTTGCTTGTGAGAGAAGTTTAGTCAACGGGTCTGCCACATTCAGATCCGTATGTATTTTGCAAATTTCTATGTCAACAATGCTGTGCACAGAAATACTCTAGATAATTGCTCACACTTTCAATATGTATCCAGAGTGAGACTTAGAGTCATCTGGACCGGTGTCAAAATTTGCATCGACGTAACCTTTTACGATGAACCTTTTTGTCACCTCCATAATCGAGAAACATGTCCTTATTCCACTAAGGATAATTTTGACTGCTCTCCAGTGATCTACTCCTAGATCACTATTGTACTCCCTTGCCAAAATATGTGTAGGGTATACAATAGATCTGGTACATAGCATGGCATACTTTATAGAACCTATGGCCAAGGCATAGGGAATGACTTTCATTCTCTTTCTATCTTCTGCCGTGGTCGGACTTTGAGTCTTACTCAATTTCACACCTTGTAACACAGGCAAGAACTCTTTCTTTGATTGTTCCATTTTGAACTACTTCAAAATCTTGTCAAGGTATGTACTCATTCAAAAAGACTTATCAAGCGTCTTGATCTATCTCTATAGATCTTGATGCTCAATATGTAAGCAGCTTCTCCGAGGTCTTTCTTTGAAAAACTCCTTTCAAACACTCCTTTATGCTTTGCAGAATAATTCTACATTATTTCCGATCAACAATATGTCATTCACATATACTTATCAGAAATGTTGTAGTGCTCCCACTCACTTTCTTGTAAATACAAGCTTCACCGCATGTCTGTATAAAACTATATGCTTTGATCAACTCATCAAAGCGTATATTCCAACTCCGAGATGCTTGCACCTGGTCATAGATGGATCGATGGAGCTTGCACATTTTGTTAACACCTTTAGGAACGACAAAACCTTCTGGTTGCATCATATACAACTCTTCTTTAATAACTCCATTAAGGAATGCAATTTTGTTTATCCATTTGCCGGATTTCATAAAATGCGGCAATTGCTAACATGATTCGGACAGACTTAAGCATAGATACGAGTGAGAAACTCTCATCGTAGTCAACACCTTGAACTTGTCGAAAACCTTTTGCGACAATTCTAGCTTTGTAGATAGTAACACTACTATCAGTGTCCGTCTTCCTCTTGAAGATCCATTTAATCTCAACGGCTCGCTGATCATTTGGGCAAGTCAATCAAAGTCCACACTTTGTTCTCATACATGGATCCCATCTCAGATTTCATGGCCTCAAACCATTTCGCGGAATCTGGGCTCATCATAGCTTCCTCATATTTTGTAGGTTTGTCATGGTCAAGTAACATGACCTCCAGAATAGGATTACCCTACCACTCTGGTGCGGATCTCACTCTAGTTGACCTACGAGGTTCGGTAGTGACTTGATCTGAAGTTACATGATCATCATCATTTGCTTCCTCACTAATTGGTGTAGGAGTCACAGGAACAGATTTCTGTGATGAACTACTTTCCAATAAGGGAGCAGGTACAGTTACCTCATCAAGTTCTACTTTCCTCCCACTCACTTCTTTCGAGAGAAACTCCTTCTCTAGAAAGGATCCATTCTTAGCAACGAATGTCTTGCCTTCGGATCTGTGATAGAAGGTGTACCTGTCGGGGGAAATCGGCTTACTCGAACACCTATGGGGACGGAGCCCCTTCTCGGTTCGGCGGGGGGCGGAGGCTGCACGAAGAGCGGATCGAGACGAAGCACACGAGGGATTTTACCCAGCTTCGGGCCGCACGGATGCGTAAAACCCTACTGCTGCTTGTCTGATTGTATTGGGTTCTTGCTCGAGAGCGCAAGATGCTACAGTACGTTTGGAGCTGGACGTAGGTGAGCGTCCTCTGGGTTCCTCCTCCCCTCTCTACGTGCGCTTGGGCCTCCTTTTATATGCACAAGGGGCTACCCACAGGTGGCAGCGCAGATGAGGGTAAAAATGGAAAAGAACTGTGGGTACAGTGGCTGCACAGTGCTATCGCACCTAACTCTGACGGCAGGGGACAAGGGCATTAAATGCCCGTCTGGGTCGCCCGAACAGTGCTGAAATGGACCGTTAGGGGCGCCCCCGTTTGCCATGATGGCGATCTTGTCAGCGCCGTGTGCCACCGCACGCCTCTGGCTGCGCGGTGCCCCGCCACGTGCCTCTGGGAGAGCCCCAGAGTGACGCGTGGGTGCGTGAGCTGGAGCGCAGGCCTGAGGTGGTGACTTGCCGTGGCTGCTATCTTGCCGCGCCTGGGAACTTGCCGCTCGCCAGGCCTTGCCGGGGCGCGTGGCGCGCCGAGGTGAGTTTTTCCTGAGATGCCTTGGTTGGCCTTCCCGGCGCTCTCCTCTCGTCGGGGTCTCTGTGCTTTGGCTTGGTCGTCCCGGCAAGCTCCTCTTGCCGGGGTCTTGTCTCCTTGGCCCGGCAAGCTCCTCTTGTCGGGGCCTTGTCTTCTTGGCCTTCGTACTTTGTTCTTGAATGGCCCAAAAAAGGGCCATGGAGGGTCTTGGCGTTCCCCTGGCGAGCCTTGCCGCGGGGCGGTGCGACTGTCCGTGCACAAGTTCGGGGTACTAAGGTACCCCTACTTTAGTACACCGATAGGAGCCCCCGGGCCTGGGCCATACACGGTGCCGAGCGTTGTTGGGCCAGGCCCAAAACAGTGCACGGGCACGCGCCGCCTGGGTCACGCTGCATCTTAACTCCGCACCCATCGCGCCTTCCCCAAGTGGCACGCGTCGAACGCGGCGTCATGGGGAGAGGCGTGCGTGACGTGGGTGGCGTGCGCGGGGGTGAGCCCCGCAGGCATGCGTCACGTCGTGGGCGACTTCTTTATTCGGAAAGGTGAAACGCCCGCCTCCTCCCCCTCCTTATAAGCAGGGGAAACAGGGGCAGTTCGCCATTCCGCCTGTTGCCGTTCCTCGAAAATCTCCGCCACTTCCTTCTTCCAAAGAAAGTAGCTCTCCGCCCCCGTCGCTACCAATGCCGCCGTCGCCGTCGACCTCTCTTCGCGCCTCCGCCATGCCTCCGAAGATGGGGAGAGGGAAGGCCGTGAAGTCGGCCGAGGCGCTGCGGCTCGAGGCGCTGCGGAAGGAGCGGGCGACTTTCCCCCTTAGCTCGACGCGGTGGACCTGAGGGACAGGTTCTACCTCTTCTGGTCGACGGTGACACGAGCGCATCCGCGCACGCGAGTTCTTCCCGCCGTTGCCCAGAAGAAATATCCGATCGGGTACCCTTTCTTCACTGTGTTCTTCTTTTGCGGGCTTTGCCCGCCCTTTTCTCAATTCTTCTACGATATCATGAACACCTATGGCTTCCACCTCCTCGACTTGACTCCCAACGCCGTTCTGACAATGGCGGTTTTCGCACACCTTTGCGAGAACTTTGTCGGAGTCCACCCCAACGTAGCCCTCTTCCGCCATTTCTTTTCTCCCCGGGTGGAGAAGGGAGAGCCTTTATCCGGCGGGGTCGCCTGGATCTCCAAGACTGGCAAGAAGGAGGCCTACCTGGAGGGGGAACTCCGCAGCAGATGGGAAGAGTGGAGGGCGGACTGGTGCTTGATCGTCGAGGAGAAGCCGCAGCCATTCACCGCCGTGCGCCGAACTCCAGTGGTGCGCGGCCGCAATTGGAGTGACGCGGCTCCGGACGACGCCAAGCTGGGGATTGCCGTCACCCGAATCTTGCGCCTCAGGCTTGCTGGGCTCACCGTTGGCGCAGTTGGCGCAGACTTCCTCCGTCGCTGCATTGCCCCCTTGCAGGAGAAGGGGAGACCTGCTTGGGAGTTCCAAAACGCAGCGGATATCATGAGGCTGCGTCCGGGCCTCAATTTTAATTTTACTGTCTTGGAGCTTGACGGGACGCTCAGGGAGCTGTTTAAGCACGACCCTGAGCATCCCGAATGGTTCAGGCTGCCGCAGGGCGTCGTTCCTTTATGCAATAACTCGTCGCTCAGCCGCATCCTCGCAATGATGCCGCTGTGCGACTCGCACGGGATCGACGCGAGCTGGCAGGAGCCTGCAGGTGACATCGTGCGGGCGTTCTTCGACGACTTGGAGGAGGTTCCAGTCAACGCCGACGAGAAGAGGGGTCTCACTCGAGACACCACCCCCGACGAGCTGGCGTACATTGCCTCCAGGATGGAGGAGGCGGCGGCCGCCGCGGCTGCAGGTGAATTTGGTTTCACCGCGGATGAAGCAGACGCGGCGGAGGTGGCGAGCCTTGCCGAGCAAGCGGAGCTTGTCGACGAGGAAGAGCCTGCCGAGCACGGCGTCGAGGGCGAGCCCGCCCAGGACACGAGTGGCTTGCCGGAGGTTGACGCCTCTTCCTCGCAACTTCCGGGCAGCTCGTCGCAGGCAGAGCCCCCTGCCCAGCCAAGGAAGCGTCTCCGCAAGGCTGGGGAGGTGGTGCGGCAGGTGGTCCAACAAGCGCAGCGCCGCGTGACACGCTCCTCTGAGGCAGCGGGAGCGGAGTCTTCGTGGGCCGCGGCTCCCGCCCCTGCCGCTTCTCGTGCCGCGGCGGCAGCTGGGGCGGAACCGTCCGCCGCTCCTGCCAAGCGGCCACGGGAGCCTACTCCCCCGCCTCCCCGCGCCAGGAGCATGCCGGTCTTCGACTACTCCGCACTCAGCTCCGACGACGAGGAGGAAGAAGAGTAAGTCCTTTGTCGAGCTTGTATCCTTTTAATTTCTGTTATCTCGTCTCGCAGCTCATTTGCCTTTCTCCGAATTCGTTTCTTTCCAGGACCCTGATCCAGAGAAAGGCAAAGAGGGCCAAGACCCCGCTGGTCGTCCTTGAGGACGAACCCACCCCGGCAACAGGGGGTGCGTCCGAGACGTCCTTGACGGACCTGGCCGCCGATCTTTAGAGCAGCCCCCAGCGCAGCCCCCAGCGTAGGCGTTTGCTTTACTTCCGCTGTTCAGCGCATCTAGGTGCTCCTCTTCTCTTCTGTTGTTGATATCTGGCTGTTGCTTCATGCAGGAGCAGAGCAGCCCCAGCAGGAGCGCCCGGAGAGCACTCCCGCCGCGCCGTCTGCGTCGACCACACCGCCAAGGGGGAGTTCTCCGGCAAGGGAGGAGCCCCCGGCAGGGGAGTGCTCTCCGGCAAGGGGGAGCTCTCCGGCGAAGGGGGACTCCCCGGCGAGGGGCAGCACCAACGACCCCCCGGCAACGGAGGCCGCGGCCACAGATCCCGCTACCGGTAACCCTTCCCGCGCAGAAAACTTCCCCTGGGCCCTTTTTTCTTTTGATCTTCTTGTTGGGTAGTTGCTTGACTTCTCTCCCATCTCCGTCTACCAGACCCGCCCGCCACGGACACGATGGAGACCGAGGCCGTCGTCGAGGAGAACGCCCGTGGCGATGCCGACGACGTCGTCGTCACCGAAGAAACGGATGGCGCTGATGATCTTGCCGGTGATGGAGACGCCGAGGCCCCCAAGGCTGCCGCTGCAGCAGCTGGCGAGGGGACCGGCGATCGTACCGATGGCCCCGGGGCTGCGGGAGCGCCAAGCGCTTCACCGACCACTGATCCTGCCACTGCCACAGCGTCGACCCCCGAGGAGCCCCAGCCCGGCGTTTATCTGAAGGCCGGCGACGATGTCTTCATCAAGCTTCCCTGGGAGTCGAGCTCCAGGGCGCCGGTCGAGGGAGAGGTCTTGGACGGAGAGGTGCTCGCCTCCGCCGTGCTGACACTGGTCGACGTGCCAACCAGCAGCGGCGGCGAGCCCGAGGAGGAGCGGCTGCTCCGTAAGCTTGTATCGCTTTACCGCGCCCGGCAAGCTAAGGTGGAGCGCCAGGAGGCGCTCGTCACGAAGGCGGGAGCGGATATGGAGAAGCGCGCCGGGGAGCTCCGGGAGCTCAACCAGGAGGCTCTCCAATCCTTGGCGGAGGAGCGAAGGCAGCTTGACGAGGCGCGGACGGCCTTCATCCTCGAGAAGGCAGAGGCCGAAGAGCAGCAGAGGCTTGCCGCCGCGGGGCTATCTGCGCGGGAAAGCGAGCTGGTGCAGCAGACAGCCAGCCTCGCTAGCCACGAGGAGGAGGTTGCCGCGCACGAGCAAGCGCTCGGCGGGGCCCTCAAAAAGGCGCAGGACGCCGCCGCGGCTGCCGAGACCGCCAAGAAGGAGCTGGAGGCGAAGGTGGCCCAGCTCGACATCGATCTCAAGGCGAGCGGCGAGGAGCTCGCCACGCTCAAACAGGAGCGTGAGAAGGGTGCCCACACCCTCGGCGAGCTGCAGAGCCGCTTCGCCGAGAAGATCAAGGAGCTCGATGCCGCCAAGGACTCCAAGGCTGATCTCGAGCTGAAGCTGGACACCTTGGCCAAGGCGCTGGAGAGCGCCAAGGAGCAGGAGGCGACCTTACGGAAGGAGGTCACGGACAACAAGGAGCTGCTGAAGAGCGCCGCCGTTACCCAGAACAACTTGACGGCGACGGTGGAGCAGTGGACCGAGGGTCTCGTTGACATCGCCGCCGTCATCGACAAGGAGCTGACGCAGCTGGGGATGGAGGGTCACGAGTATCCCTCCGGCGAGAGCGTCCCACCCAGCGCCAAGCTCACTTCGTTCTTCAAAGGCGTGGTGGCGGCGCTTCAGCATCTCCGGAAGGCAATCCCAGAGCAGCTGGCCGACGAGACGCGCGACGCCATCTCCGGGGCTCTTGAGAAGGTGTTGGTGAAGATTGTCTTCCGCAACCCCACCATCAGGCTCACCAACGTCCTCAAGTCCTTGCCGGAGAATGCTGATCTGGAGGAGATCAAGGCCCTCGTCGCACCCATCGTGGAGAGGGTGGCCGGGATCAAGAGGATCGAGGGCGACCGAGTAGATTAGGCCGCTCGCCCCTTCTTTTCTTCAGTTGTCGCTGCTGAACGTGTCACGGAGACAGTTGGTTAGAGCTGCGACAAGTTATTCTGTAATATAACTTTATCTTAGGTGGTGACCGCACTGTTATTTCCTCTACTTGATTGCGTGCTTTGTATGTTCTTGCCCTACGCTTTTAGGGGCTTGCCGGCGCAGGCCTCCGCCTTGCCGCGGGCGCTGAGTGCGGGACATCAGCGGCCCGCCAGCGGCGCCACCACCGGCAAGAAACCTTGCCGCGGCTAGCTACAGCTCGCTTAAATTGTTGAGCAGGCCCAAAACAAAATAAGTGTTGCGACTGCAGTCGCAGCACACTTAAGCTGTTGAGCGAGCTCGAAACAAAGTAAGGATGCTACTCTGGTTGTAGCACACTTAAGTCGTTGAGCGGACTCGAAACGAAGTAAGGGCGCAACTAGCCACGAGCCGGTCCCTCCGCGCACAGGTTTTCCATACAAAGCTCAGTCGTTCGAGGAAGATAACATAAGAATTTGAAAACTTAATTGCTCAAACTTTGGCAACTTAGCTTTTCTGTCGTTTGCTGCCCGGCAAGGCGAGGCTTTCTTGGGCGACGCCTGGCCCACACCAAGGGTAAATGCTGCACAACGTGTCAGATAGTACATGCACAAAATAGGGAGCATGGAATTGACAAGATGTGCGAAGCACGTGAGCTATGCACGGGATCTGCGCCCGGCTTTGTACCAAGGATCACATGCAACAGCGGCAAGACTTGGACAAAGAGGGTGGTTGACGGAACGGGTTTCGACAACCGCGCTGGCAAGGGCCTCCCCGCGGTCGGCGTCGACTTGTTGGAATCTTGGCGGACTGAGCGCGCCGAAGAACAAGGTCGCCTTTCTCGAAACTTCTGGCACTAACCTTGCGGCTACGGGAGCGGCGCAAAGCTTGCTGGAGGCGAGTAGCTCGCACAGCGGCCTGAAGACGATCCCACTCAAGGAGCAGCTGCTCTTACTCGAGCTCAGCGTGAGCGAGCACTCGAGGGGGGGCCGTATACGAGTCCGTGAGGAGAACTGCCTCCGTTCCATGGACCAGAATGGAAAGGTACCTGGCCATACCTGAGCTTACCTACGACCACCCGCGCACGCCCGCCCCCCTGCCTGGCGCGCCAAAGATGTCGGGTGAAATTGGCTTCCTCGAACACCTATGGGGACGGAGCCCCTTCTCGGTTCGGCGGGGGGCGGAGGCTACACGAAGAGCGGATCGAGGCGAAGCACACGAGGGATTTTACCCAGCTTCGGGCCGCACGGATGCGTAAAACCCTACTGCTGCTTGTCTGATTGTATTGGGTTCTTGCTCGAGAGCGCAAGATGCTACAGTACGTTTGGAGCTGGACGTAGGTGAGCGTCCTCTGGGTTCCTCCTCCCCTCTCTACGTGCGCATGGGCCTCCTTTTATATGCACAAGGGGCTACCCATAGGTGGCAGCGCAGATGAGGGTAAAAATGGAAAAGAACTGTGGGTACAATGGCTGCATAGTGCTATCGCACCTAACTCTGACGGCAGGGGACAAGGGCATTAAATGCCCGTCTGGGTCGCCCGAACAGTGCTGAAATGGACCGTTAGGGGCGCCCCCGTTTGCCACGATGGCGATCTTGTCAGCGCCACGTGCCACCGCACGCCTCTGGCTGCGCGGTGCCCCGCCACGTGCCTCTGGGAGAGCCCCAGAGTGACGCGTGGGTGGGTGAGTTGGAGCGCAGGCCTGAGGTGGTGACTTGCCGCGGCTGCTGTCTTGCCGCGCCTGGGAACTTGCCGCTCGCCAGGCCTTGCCGGGGCGTGTGGCGCGCCGAGGTGAGTTTTTCCTGAGATGCCTTGGTTGGCCTTCCCGGCAAGCTCCTCTCGCCGTGGTCTCTGTGCTTTGGCTTGGTCGTCCCGGCAAGCTCCTCTTGCCGGGGTCTTGTCTCCTTGGCCCGGCAAGCTCCTCTTGCCGGGGCCTTGTCTTCTTGGCCTTCGTACTTTGTTCTTGAATGGCCCAAAAAAGGGCCATGGAGGGTCTTGGCGTTCCCCTGGCGAGCCTTGCCGCAGGGCGCTGCGACTGTCCGTGCACAAGTTCGGGGTACTAAGGTACCCCTACTTTAGTACACCGACAGTACCCAACTGTCTCCTTTGGGTATCCTATGAAGACACATTTCTCCGACTTGGGTTCAAGCTTATCATGTTGAAACTTTTTCACATAAGCATCGCAACCCCAAACTTTAAGAAACGACAAGTTTGGTTTCTTGCCAAGCCACAGTTCATAAGGTGTCATCTCAATGGATTTAGATGGTGCCCTTTTTAACGTGAATGCAGCTGTCTCTAATGCATAACCCCAAAACGATAGTGGTAGATTGGTAAGAAACATCATAGATCGCACCATATCTAATAAAGTACGGTTATGACGTCCGGACATACCATTACGTTGTGGTGTTCCAGGTGGCGTGAGTTGCGAAATATTCCGCATTGTTTCAAATGAAGACCAAACTCGTAACTCAAATATTCGTCTCCGCGATCATATCGTAGTAACCTTATTGAGGGAGTCCTGGATTAGGGGGTGTCCGGATAGCCGGACTATACCTTCGGCCGGACTCCTGGACGATGAAGATACAAGATTGAAGACTTCGTCCCGTGTCCGGAAGGGACTTTCCTTGGCGTGGAAGGCAAGCTTGGTGATACGGATATGTAGATCTCCTACCATTGTAACCGACTCTGTGTAACCCTAGCCCTCTCCGTTGTCTATATAAACCGGAGGGTTTTAGTTCGTAGGACGAATAACAATCATACCATAGGCTAGCTTCTAGGGTTTAGCCTCCTTGATCTCGTGGTAGATCTACTCTTGTACTACCCATATCATCAATATTAATCAAGCAGGAGTAGGGATTTACCTCCATCGAGAGGGCCCGAACCTGGGTAAAAACATCGTGTCCCTTGTCTCCTGTTACCATCCGCCTAGACGCACAGTTCGGGACCCCCTACCCGAGATCCGCCGGTTTTGACACTGACATTGGTGCTTTCATT
Source organism: Aegilops umbellulata (assembly GCA_032464435.1). Lineage (NCBI taxonomy): Eukaryota > Viridiplantae > Streptophyta > Magnoliopsida > Poales > Poaceae > Aegilops > Aegilops umbellulata. Next base: position 46,425,915 of record CP136057.1, read on the forward strand.
GAGAGTTCCTCTGTGTCGTCATCGATAGGTCCGATGATCTAGCTCTACCGCCGAACAGTGCCCTGGAGGCCGCACCTGTGTCCGCTCCGACCCTTAGCTCGGAGCCGACCACACCGATCGAGGATTGGTGGTTAGACACCGCCTCGGGGGCTGCAATCTCTACGGTGATCAAGCCGAACACCAGCCTTTTCCTCTGCGATGCCCGTGACTCCAAGGTGCCGGACTCCTCTCCGGACTCCGAGCCTTCCGCGCCCCTGCCAATCGAATCCGATTGGGCGCCGATCATGGAATTCACCGCCGTGGATATCTTTCAGCACTCGCCCTTCGGCGACATTCTGAATTTACACAGGTCTCTCTCTTTGTCAGGAGAGTCCTGACCGGACTATGACCGGCAGGATTGGGATGCGGACGACGAAGAAACTTGATGCCCACCCACCACCCACTGTCGGAGTAATGGGCCACGGGTAGGCAAACCCGTGGCCCAGGACCTTTCAAGACATCGGGGCCGGCTTCGCCCCTCAAAGGGTCCCAAGACGAAGGGCCAACTCTGAGAGTCGGCTATAGCATCGCCGACTACCCACTCACGGCCGAATCTCGAAGACGGCTACAACATAAGCCGACTCCCAGTTGGCGGCTCCAGGAATGCCGACTATGGGGAGTCGGCCCACGACTCCGTCACCTTCTGCCTTCTGGAAAAAGGACGAGACCGGGGATGGCCGGAGTACGGTCCTCCCCTACCCTGATTACCAAGGGCAGGTATGGCTACAGTGCGCCGTACTGGAGTACATCTCCGTCCGGCGCGGCACGGTGGCCATACCGGCCCTGACGTCCGCCCCCGCGGCGGAACCCTGTTCCCACGTTGCCCCGTCAGTACGACCTAGAGATGGCGGGTCCCGCTAGTCAGCGAGGGAGGCGGAAGACGGCGAGAGCGCCCAAAGACGGACCCCGTGGGAGTCGGCCTCCAGGAGTCGGCCCGTTCCTCCCACGGGCCCCGCACACCATTAACCAGATAAGACGGGGAGTGGCCACAGTGATCGCCCGCCGGATGGCGGCACTGTTGCCACGACCCCGTGACCAAGACGACGTCATCAGAGGCGCGGCTACAGTGACCAGGTCAGTCGACGGGGCCCACCAGAGAGGGGCCCCAGGAGTCGGCGGAGAAGACGGCCGCTTAAGAGACAGGCAACTGGGACCCGCGCCCAGCCTGATTACCATTGTACCCCCGGGGGGTAGGCCTATATAAACCCCCCGGAACACCCATGCAAAGGGTTCGAACCTTGAGACCCCAGACCAGAGGCATAGAAGGGAGGAGCTAGCCTTACTTTCCCCTACCTCTAGAACACAGCTCGAGGAGCAACGTTGTACACACCATTACCATAGTGAGCATGCGGAGACCCCGCAGAGCAGCAGTAGGGGTATTATCTCCTCGGAGAGCCCTGAAGCTGGGTAAGATCCGTCGGCGTGCATGTTTACGCCTCATCTCGCTTCCAGGCACCGGCGACGTTCTACTCGCCCCCACCATGATAAGCCATCCTTTGGCATATGTCGTATCCAACCCCCGACATTTGGCGCCCACCGTGGGGCAAGGTGCACCGTCGTCCGGAGATCTGTTCTGGACGGGAACCCTTTTTCTCCCCGGCGAGCGTAGCCAGACCGGCACGCCAGAGGGAATCAGCGCCGACGCACTGCACGATGCTGAGGCCGTCTGCGCGGCCAGCTGCCTCGCCGATCTTGTCGGCGAGGTTCGCCTCTCCGACGAGCCTGCGTCCGACGCGGGCACCGGCGGCCCCGAGGGCCTTCTCGCGAGCCTCCTCGACGAGCTCCACGTCGCCGGCGAGCCTGCCGCTGACCTGGAGTCCGTAGGCTCCACCGACCCGATGCTGGTCGATTCCGACACCGCGTCGGTCGACGCCTTTCCCACCAACGTGGTGATCTACGACGAACCGCTCCCTCGCACGGAGAGCGGCGGAAGCACCGTCACTGAGGTGCTCGTCATCGACCATGGCGAGCACTCCGATGGAGAGCTCACGACCCGCTTGACGCGGCAATGCAAGACCTGGATGCGCCCATTCTAGAGGACGCTGACGCCGAGACACTGGAGGCGCGCCGCCTCCAGCTTGTCGAAGGCGCGAAGAAGCTGGCGAGCATGAGACGCTTGTCAGAGGCCTACCAGCGCGAGATGGATCGCGCCGTGGGCGGCTCGCCGGCCCCGGTGGGGCCAAGCCGCCTGGGCGCGGTCCGCCAGCGCGGTGCGGACATCGCCAACATGTTCGGGGCCAACCGCCCCGTATACGCCACGCCCACAAAAAACATTCGAGCCGCCCAAGCGGCGGCAGACGAGCTGGATAACCTTGAAGGCGAAGAGCGCCGACTGATGACGGAGCGAGTCCAGCGACTCCTCGACGCGGCCGGCGCGCAGAACGCGGCCGGCTGCCGCACCGAAGGACGACAACAGCAGAAAGATGACCTGCCACCCCGCCGAGATCAAGGCGCAACATCTCGGACGCCGACTGGCAGCGTCCGCGGAAGAAAAGACAAGGAGCCGGCTGCAAGCCGCAGTTGGACTCATATCACCATCGAGCGCGACCAGGACGGCCGCCCGAAAGCGGTAGAGCGGCAGGCCGACTATGTGCCTCCGCCACCCCGCAGAGAAAGGCGAGTCTCTCCACCGCCTGTTGAACATCCGACTCTCGGAGGTCGCCTAGGCCGTCGAGAGGGAGTCGAAGAGAACGATGCCCGCCTCCGGATCGACCGACTCCATCGATCTCTCGTGCTGGAAGAAGAAGATGAGCTGGGGCCGCCGTGTTTTGGTCCCCGCATCCGAGATGAGCCCTTCCCCAAAGGGTTCACCCTCCCCAGAGATACCCCCAAGTACACCAGCTCCGTGAAGCCAGAGGATTGGCTAGTCGACTACGCCACCGCCGTCGACATAGCAAGCGGCAACAAGCGCGTCGCCGTCAAGTACGTTCCGCTCATGCTCCAGGGCACGGCCCGGACATGGCTGAACAGCCTGAAGCCCCGCAGCATCAACAGTTGGGTCGACTTCACCGAGGCTTTCGTCCGCAACTTCACGAGCACGTACAAGCAACCTCCCAAGCCTCGCCAGCTCTCCTTGTGCGTGCAAGGCCCCGACGAATCCACTCGCGACTACCTCACGCGGTGGGCCGAGCTCCGAAACTCCTGCGAGGGCGTGCACGAGGTGCAGGCCATCGAGTACTTCACCGCCGGGTGCAGAGAAGGCACCCTCCTCAAGCACAAGCTTCTATGCGACGAGCCGGAGACCCTGGATGAGCTGCTGATCATAGCAGACAAATACGCCACGGCCGACTCTTCTATGAAGACGGAGATCCAAGTCGGCACGACAGGCAAAGTCGCCCCTCAGGCTCCCAGAACCCCGGCTGGAGACGCCAGCCGGCGGCAGCAGCAGAACGATCACAAGCGCAAGGCCCCGCAGCCGGCTTCCAATAGCCAGCAGGTCGCAACGGTCGACGATCAGCAACCAGAAGGGCAGCCTCCACCCAAGCGGCAGAAGGGCGGCAAGCCCAATTGGCTGCCGGCTTTCTCCTACGAGCAGACTCTGGATGGCCCCTGCAAGTTTCACAGTGGCGTGAAGCCATCAAACCACACCACCAGAAAGTGCCACTGGCTGACTAGGATTGCCAAGGGAGATGGCTTGGTGCCTCCTCCACCTGCTGGACAGCCGCCTCCGCCTCCACCCCCGCAGCCGGCTGCCAGGCCAGTCGGCGCAGTGCAAGATGAGTACCCCGAAGAGCACGGGGCCTACGTGGTGTTCACCAGCGTGGCAGATGACAAGCGCAGCAAGCGGCTGCAGCAGCAAGAAGTGAACGCGGTGGCGTCGGACGCCCCGGAGTTCATGCACTGGTCTGAGAAACCTATCAGTTGGAGCAGAGTAGATCACCCAGAGGTGATGCCAAATCCAGGTTCCTACGCCTTGGTTCTAGAGGCCACATTTGCCACTGATAGGCGGGCAGCTCGCTTCTCGCGAGTTTTGATAGATGGAGGCAGCAGTATCAACATCCTGTACAAGGATACTATGGAGAAGTTAGGAATCAAGCAAAGACAACTCCAGAGCAGCCGGACTGTATTCCATGGGATCGTCCCTGGCCTTTCCTGCTCCCCAATCGGCAAGGTTTTGATAGATGTCCTTTTCGGAGATAAGGATCACTTCCACCGAGAGCCAGTCTGGTTTGAAGTGGTGGACCTCCGGAGCCCATACCATGCACTACTTGGCCGACCTGCCTTGGCCAAGTTCATGACGGTCCCCCACTACGCCTACCTCAAGATGAAGATGCCGAGTTCCAAGGGAATCCTGACTGTAGTCGGCGACTACAGGAAGTCGTCCGCTTGTGCGGCCGAGAGTAGTCGGCTGGCCGAGTCCCTAATTATTGCAGCAGAGAAGCGGCTTCTTGACCGAGTTGTGGCGATGGCCGGCAAGCAGCCTGAGTTGTCGCCCAACCCCAAGGAGTCGGAAGCTGAGGGCTCGTTCAAGCCGGCGAAGGAAACGAAGAAGATACCTTTGGACCCAGGGCACCCGGAGAGGTACGCTGTCATAGGTGCGACCCTCGACAGCAAATAGGAAGGCGAGCTCGTCGATTTCCTCCGTGAGAATCGGGACATCTTTGCATGGTCCCCCAAAGACATGCCAGGTGTACCGACGGAATTCGCTGAGCACAAGTTACATGTTCGGTCTGATGTGAAGCCCATCAGGCAGCCCTTGCGCCGCCTGTCAGAAGAGAAAAGAAGAGTTGTTGGTGAAGAGATAGCCCGGCTCCTTGCAGCCGGCTTTATCATGGAAGTATTTTTCCCAGATGGTTAGCGAACCCAGTTTTAGTGCTGAAGAAGAACAAGCAGTGGCGAATGTGTATCGACTACACAAGCCTGAACAAAGCCTACCCCAAGGACCCGTTTGCTCTGCCGAGGATCGATCAGGTGATAGACTCCATGGCCGGATACGAGCTGTTGAGCTTCTTAGATGCCTATTCAGGATATCACCAGATCAAGCTGAACCCGGCAGACAGACTGAAGACCGCCTTCATCACGCCGTTCGGAGCCTTCTGCTACCTGACCATGACGTTCGGCCTGAGGAATGCCGGCGCCACCTTTCAGCGTTGCATGCAGAAGTGCCTCCTCAAGCAACTCGGTAGAAATGCCCACGTCTACGTGGATGATGTGGTGGTAAAGACGGAGAAGCACGGAACCTTACTGGAAGACCTCAAAGAGACCTTTGAGAACCTGCGCCAATTCCAGATCAAGCTTAACCCCGAGAAGTGCATTTTCGGAGTACCAGCCGGCCAGCTACTCGGCTTCCTGGTCTCTGAACGCGGCATAGAGTGCAACCCCGTGAAGATCAAGGCCATCGAAAGGATGGAGGTGCCTAGCCGACTGTTGGACGTGCAGAAATTCACTGGCTGTTTGGCATCCATCAGCCGCTTTATCAGCCCGCTAGGCGAGAAAGCTCTCCCCTTGTACCAACTCATGAAGAAGACCAATTTTTTTGAGTGGAACCACAAGGCGGACGAGGTCTTTCTGCAACTGAAGAGGATGTTGGTTACTCCCCCTGTGTTGGCGGCTCTGACTCCCAAAGAGCCCATGCTCCTGTACATCGCCGCCACCAGCCGAGTAGTCAGCACGGTTATCGTAGTTGAGCGCAAGGAGGAAGGCAAGGCACTGCCGGTCCAGAGACCCGTCTATTATCTGAGTGAAGTACTGTCAACCTCCAATCAAAACTACCCCCACTATCAGAAAATGTGCTACGGCGTGCACTTTGCCGCCAAGAAGCTGAAGCCCTACTTCCAAGAGCACCCAGTCACCGTGGTCTACACGACCCCATTAGCCGAGATCATTGGAAGCCGAGACGCGTCAGGCCGAGTGAAAAAATGGGCCATAGAGTTGGCGCCCTACACGATCTACTATCAACCCCGCACCGCCATCAAGTCGCAAGCATTGGCCGACTTCCTCGTCGACTGGGCCGAGACCCAGTACCTGCCACCGGCGCCCGACTCCACCCATTGGCGGATGCATTTCGATGGCTCCAAGATGCGCACCGGCTTAGGAGCCGGCGTCGTCCTCACTTCTCCCAAGGGTGACATGCTCAAGTACGCACTGCAGATTCACTTCGCCGCCTCCAACAACGTCGCCGAGTACGAGGCGCTCGTTCACGGGCTCCGGCTTGCCAAAGAGCTTGGCATCCGCCGGATCCTGTGTTACGGCGACTCCGACTTGGTGGTACAGCAGTCGTCAGGCGACTGGGACGCCAAGGATGCAAACATGGCAAGCTACCATTTTCTCGTGCAGCAACTCAGTGGGTATTTCGAGGGGTGCGAGTTCCTCCACGTGCCGAGGAACGACAATAACCAAGCAGATACTTTGGCACGAATCGGCTCCACCCGCCAAGCAATACCTTCAGGCGTCGCCCTCCAGCGCCTCCTCAAGCCGTCCATCAAGCCCTCACCAGAGTCAGATTCAATTTTTGTGCCGACTCCCCCTGAAGAAGCCGGATCCGGCCCGAGAGCCCAAGCAAACGGAACAAGACCCGTTGCAGATGATCTCAAGAGTGCCTCAGTTGCAGCCGGCCCGGGGACTTCGGAACTCGGCCCGGGGACTACGGCAGCCAGAGAGAAGACTCCAGAACTCGGCCCGGGGACTGCTCTAGTCGGCCCGGGGACTTCGTTAATCCAGCAAGCGGCTGCGGACTCCAGCCCGCTGACTCCCAGCCCAGCCGCTCGCGTCCAAGTCGCAGTTTTGACAGTAGAAGAGATAGCAGCACCCTCATGGGCCCAACCCATCCTCCAATTCCTGGTGAACAAGGAGCTGCCGTCTGACGAAACCTTAGCTCGGCAAATACAACGCCGAGCAGCAGCATACACCATAATCAACAGAGAGCTAGTTAGGCGCAGCGTCACCGGTATTTATCAACGCTGCGTTGAGTCGGATCAAGGCCAAGCAATTCTCAAAGATATCCACCAGGGCGAGTGCGGCCACCATGCGGCCTCGAGGGCACTCGTCGCCAAAGCTTTCAGACACGATTTTTTCTGGCCGACTGCCCTGGAAGAGGCCAAAGAGTTGGTCCAGAAATGCAAGGGGTGCCAGAAGTTCCGCTCCAAGCCGCTCCAGCCGGCTTCAGCACTCAAGACTATCCCCATCGCATGGCCCTTTGCAGTATGGGGCCTGGATATGGTGGGACCCTTCAAAACGGCACGAGGCGGCCTGACTCATCTACTTGTCGCGGTGGACAAGTTCACCAAGTGGATAGAGGTGAAGCCCATCAAGAAGTTGAATGGTCCGACTGCCGTGACTTTCATCTCAGACATCACAATTCGGTATGGCATACCACACACCATCATCACCGACAATGGCACCAACTTTGCCAAAGGCGCCTTGGCCCGTTTCTGCGCGACACAGGGAATCCGACTGGACCTAGCGTCCGTTGCCCATCCGCAGTCAAACGACCAGGTGGAGCGAGCGAATGGCCTGATCCTGTCCGGCATCAAGCCTCGGTTGGTCGAACCGTTGGAACGTTCGGCCGGCTGTTGGCTTGACGAGTTGCCGGCCGTCCTCTGGAGTCTGCGTACGACTCCAAACAAGTCAACCGGCTTCACGCCCTTCTTCCTCGTTTACGGTGCTGAAGCCGTCATCCCAACGGACATAGAGTTCGACTCCCCACGAGTTACGATGTACACCGCGGAGGAAGCAGAAGAAGCACGACAAGACGGCGTCGATCTGCTGGAAGAGGGCCGGCTGTTGGCACTCAGCCGGTCCAGCATCTACCAGCAGAGCCTACATCGCTACTACAACAGGAAGGTCAGGCCGAGATCCTTCCAAGAGGGCGACCTTGTGCTCCGGCTGATCCAGCGAACAGCCGGCCAGCACAAGTTGTCGGCTCCGTGGGAAGGCCCCTTCATCATCAGCAAGGTGCTGGGCAACGACTCCTACTACCTGATCGACGCTCAGAAGCCCCGAGCACGCCAGAGGGACGACTCCGGCAAAGAGACGGAGCGACCGTGGAACGCGAATCTTCTTCGAAGATTTTACAGCTGATGCAGTATGTATCACGCCCCCCTTTTGTATTTTAAAGTATCAAGACTCTGGGGCCTCCGAGACAGACTCGGGGACTGCTCCTTTGGTTATCTATATGATAAGAATTATGCTTCCGAGTACGACACTCTCTATGTTGCTTGACCCCGGGCTCGACCAGTCGGCCCGGGGACTTGCTGTCTCGCGCTATGAAAACGCTTCCTGCGGTCAGACAAGTAGTGCGCGGCGCCTAAGCCGACTCCTGCTAAAGCCATAGCTCGCTGAGCGACTGACCGGTGGGCCGGAGTAAGGTAGAATAGGCGCCCGCACGAAAAAAGGCTAAGGACTCAAAGCGTAAAAACATAGCCCGAGCTGGCTTTGCAGCTAATCCTCGCAAAACCGACTCCGAGTAGTCGGCTTGCCGCCTTTCTATCCGACTTGCTACAAAAACTCTAGAATGGCTAAGTACTTGCCTTCCCAAGGCGGCCAGGTATTTGGTCCAGCAGCAGTCCGCGGAGCGGCTGCCCGACTGGCAAAGACGGCACCCAAGGGAAGGCGGCAAAAGGAAAAAAGCCTAAAAGAGCAACAAGCAAGAAATGATAGAATCTAGACAAATATTTACACCACAAAGGCCATTTGCCGAATCCATGAACAGATGTTCAAAATACACCCAGTGGGTGGAAATGTGCGAATTAACAAAGTCTTCGAGAAACTACTAAGCAGATAAATAAAGCAAGACGGCGGCTTATGAAGCAGTAGACGGGTTTGGGGGCTCGGGGGAGATGGCGGTGTCGGACGTCGGGGCAGCCAGTTGGGCAGACTCGGCTTGATCACCTCCAGCAGCACTTGGCGTAGTTGGGCGCGGCTCATTGTTGGAGGCTCGGTCGAGCTGAGGCTGGTCGCCCGCTCCGGCTTCTGGCGTCTCCGTCTTGCCGCCGGCTTCCATCTCGTCTTCTTCCTCGATGCTGGAGCCAATCACCTCCGCCGAGTCCTCGCCGTAGTTCGGGTTCATCCCAAACCACTCCGGTGGCGCCTCCTCACCGTTGTCAGCACGCTCAAGAACGAAGACACTGGTGTCGACGTACTCGGCGATCGCCACGGCGCGCTTGACAAAGTCATCCTCCATGGCTGCCAGCTCCGGCTGGGCCTCAGCTCGGAGCGTGGCCAGCTCGTCCAGACTCAGGTCTAGATACCACGCCTTGACGAACTCCAAGGCACAACGTGCCCCGGCACGTGCCGAGGAGCCCTTCCAAGCCTCCAGACGGCCTGCTGCGACCTCCAGCCAGTCGGCAGTCCGACTGGGAGTGCGCAGGACCGGCATCTCCGGCCACAAGGCAACAATCGCCTGGGCGCCGACTCGTTGAAGCCGGCGCAGCATCCGGTGAGCCGGCCGTAGACGAGCCTTGATGCTCAGAAGCTGTTCGTCAAGAGTCCGGGGCGCGTTGACAGCAATCTCCTGGCCGGCCGCCCTCCGCGCCTCACGGTCAGCCTCGATGGCTTGAACGGCAGTTTGTGCGTGACCCGAGAAGAAGTCTGCCAAAGACGAAAAAAGAAGCAAGTCAGAAAAAGCAAGAGTCGGCCCGACCCACAGTCGGCCGCTCAAAGAAAACGAGCAAAGAAAACTTACCATCGACGATATCGTCAATCTCGTGGAAGCCGGAGGTCAGCATCGCCTCCTTATCAGTCCAGGAGGAGTGTTCGGCCTCGAACTCGGCCTGGAGCTCAGCCTCCTTGTCCTTCGCCTCCTCCTGCGCCTTCTTGAGCAGCTCCTTCTGCTCCGCCAGCTGCGCGGCCAGCAGGTCGCGCTCTGTGACAAGCCTGCTGCAGTCTGCCTCTTTGGCACGCAAGGCGGTGTTAGCAGCGCCCAGCTGCTCCTGAAGGACGGCGTTGGTCTCTGAAGAAAAAAGGAAAAGGACACAAGTCATCAGAAAAGGTCGCCAAGAAGATCCGGCCCGACTGCGCAGCAGTCGGCCCGAATCTCGGGAACTACAGCCCGCGGGTGCGCCAGCGCGCCCCGTGAAGAAGCAAACTTACTCCGGCTCTCCGACAAGTCGGCAGTCCGCTTGCCCAGCTCTTCAACATTTCGGTTGAAGACGGTGGCTCGGAGGTTGTGGTAGTCCTATAGTGAGCATTTCAAAAAGAATAAGCGTTTGGAATTCGCCATTAGAGTTCCAACCCGCCTGCTCAGCAGCAGACCCGGAACTCGGGGACTACACCCAGTGGGTGCGCTGGCGCGCCCCCACAGAGAAGAACAAGAAAAAACAAGTCAGAAGGAACATACCCGGACGGCCGCTCGTGTCGCCAGGTGCGCCTTTGTGCAGTGCTGGATGGCGTCGCTTTCAGCTCGCAGCTTCGCCTGGACGTCCAGGAGCGCCTGGTTCAGCGGGCCCGTGCCGCCTCCTCGCGCCGACCCGACGGGCGCGGAGCTCATCACCTCAACCTCTGGCGTGGCCGAGCTGGCCACTCCGGTCTCTAGAGGGCGTGGCGCCGAAGTCGCCTTCTCCAGACGGCGACGAGTTGGCAGGGCGACTTGAAGAAGCAAGTTCGCCGTGGCTTCGTCCGCAGTCGGCGGTACCGGCGGGCCCGCCGACTGTTTATCCTTTGCGCCCCCCGATGACGGCGGTGGCGGCACCACCGGGTCTCGCCTGGGGAACTCGCCGCCCTCCCTCTCCGCAATGGCGTACTCCCCGCCGGCTTCTCCAGACCACTTCGTATGAACTAGAGGCGGCGCCGAGTTCAACGGAACGACGAGCAGAGCTGATTGGCGGCGCGCGGCTTCTTCGGCCCGCTGTTGGGCAGCGGCAGCGGCTCCGGCTCCCTCCAGACCCTGCTGGGCGGAGGCGGCCGTCTTCTTGGCCTCCACCTCCTTCAGACGGGCGGCTTCGTCCTCGTCTCGCTTCTCCTGCGTGTTCCGCTCCATCGCCTCCCGGAGGTCGGCAGCAGTGTCGACACGCCGAGTCGTGGCGGACGACTCCACCGACCCCCGGATGGAGGCGGCGGCGACCCTCCCTAGGGTGAGAGGTGCTCTGAAACGAGGAGCACATGTAAAAACTCAGACTAAACCCACCAGAAGACAAAAACAAGACAGAGAAGTAGGGGCACTCACGCAGAGGACAGCGGCGGCTTCTTCACTTCCTTACGGAAGCGATGGGCCTTCGCGGCCGCCTCTTCCCGTTTGGTCGCGGCGGCTGCCCCCTTTAACTTCTTCTCCCGACCTCCGAGGGAAGTCGGCCCGGCCCGGCGCTTCCTCGCACCGTCTTGGCTCGGCTGGTAGTGCGGGGTGACTTCCCCTTCTTCGCCGACGGGCCAGTTGGCGAAGGTGGCCGAGGGCCTCAGGCCGCCTTCTTCTCCTTCGCCGCCTCCTTCGGCGTCGGCCTCCAATGCCGCCGCCCCCAAGTCGGGGTCGTCGACATCGCTCTCTGCTCGATCAGAGGCGAACTGGCGAGGCGGCCCCGAGGCGCCTGATGAGGGCTGGAGAAGAGAGTTCTGGTTCAAAGGTTAAGAGAAATAAAGAGCAGAAGCCGGATTCGGCTGAAAAAAGAAAAAGAGAAGAGAAGAGCGACTTACTACCGGCGGGGGGTTGGCGCGCGAGTATGGCTCCATGCCAAACTGCCAGTCCTTCGAGAGGCTGCAGTTCGCGATGTAGTTCACCATGTCCGCAACCTCCGCGTGGGAAAGGTCTTTGGTGCACGTCCGACTGGGGTCCCGGTGGCCGCTCATCTGACAGATCAGATGAGGCCGGCTTTGGAGCGGCAGGACTTGGCGCACCACGAAGGCGGCCAGCAAGTCGGCTCCAGTCAGTCCGACCGATTGCGTCAACACCCGAAGTCGCTGCACGGCGGCGGCTCCAGCCGGAGTCAGCGTCTTGGCGCGGTAAGACCAGCTGGGCTGCCTCCCAGCCGGCACGCCGGCTTCGAAGGCCGGCAGGTTGACCCAGTCGCCGTCTGCGGTGACGTTCTTTACACAGAAGTAAGAACGCTGCCACATCTTCATCGACTTGATCAGCTGGATGGCGGGGAATGGGTTGTCGGCAGTCGACCTCCGCAGTGCGATGAAGGCGCCGCATTTGGCTGGCACGCCGGCGACGTGCGTACCGAGCTTAGAATGGAAGAACTCCCCCCACAGCTCGATGGCGGGGAGAACACCGAGGAATCCCTCACAGAGCAAGGCGAAGGCCGCCAACAGCACCACCGTGTTTGGAGTAAGGTGGTGCGGTTGGAGGCCATGAAACTCCAGGAACGAGCGGAAGAATCCGCTCGCCGGCAGCCCCAGGCCGCGCGTCAGGTGGGAGCGGAACACGACGCGCTCGCCCTCCGCCGGCACCGGCGACACCTCCTCCGGCGGCGGGGCGCGGGCCTGCACGAGGTGCGCACCGGGGATGCGGCGCGTCTTGTGAAGAAACTCGATGATGTCGTCGTCGACTTCAGAGCCGTCCCACACGCCGGAGCGGACGGCGGCGGGCGCGGCGGCGGAAGAAGAGCTCATCGCCGGGAGCGGGGCGTGGTCCGGCGCGGCAGCAGTGAGAAGAAGGAAGAAGGAGCGAGAGGAAGCAGAGGAGAGCGGGCGCGCGTGCTTCGCCGCCCCGCTCCCTCTGACTACTTATAGGCCTACGGGCTGAGGAGCCGAGGGGGCGTCGTGGGATTAACTGCGCCCGCGCCCCCACGACCCCCACGATTCACCACGCGGAATTACCGCGCGCATTTACTACGCCAGAAGCCCAACCACCCGCGCGGCCGCAGCAGATCCGCTCGTGGGCCGAGGCGCGGTGGTGGCGGGCCCCGCCCGCGGGCCTGTCCCGTCACGCGCGTGGGCTGGCAGGCTTGCCCGGCCACGTGGCGCCCATGGACGGGTTCGCAGCGGGCGGCGGCCGTGTAGCTTCTCAAGCACGCCGTTTGCGTCCCGCCACGATCTTCAAACTACCTAAAGAAGAGCAAGGCGACTTGAAGGCAAGTCCGACCTCTAAGAGACGACTCGTCGAAGACGGCCGGAGCAGATTCGCCTCCTGATAATCGGCACGAAGGGGGACAGCAGGCGAGCTACGGCACCAACTCCTCGAAGGAAGAAACTGTTGAGGCCCTTCAGCGCATCCCTCGGCGCCTCACCAGCTTCGGGGACTACTGTCGGAGTAATGGGCCACGGGCAGGCAAACCTGTGGCCCAGGACCTTTCAAGACATCGGGGCCGGCTTCGCCCCTCAAAGGGTCCCAAGACGAAGGGCCGACTCTGAGAGTCGGCTATAGCATCGCCGACTACCCACTCACGGCCGAATCTCGAAGATGGCTACAACATAAGCCGACTCCCAGTTGGCGGCTCCAGGAATGCCGACTATGGGGAGTTGGCCCACGACTCCGTCACCTTCTGCCTTCTGGAAAAAGGACGAGACCGGGGATGGCCGGAGTACGGTCCTCCCCTACCCTGATTACCAAGGGCAGGTATGGCTACAGTGCGCCGTACTGGAGTAGATCTCCGTCCGGCGCGGCACTGTGGCCATACCGGCCCTGACATCCGCCCCCGCGGCGGAACCCTGTTCCCACGTTGGCCCGCCAGTACGGCCTAGAGACAGCGGGTCCTGCTAGTCAGCGAGGGAGGCGGAAGACGGCGAGAGCGCCCAAAGACGGACCCCGTGGGAGTCGGCCTCCAGGAGTCGGCCCGTTCCTCCCACGGGCCTCGCACGCCATTAACCAGATAAGACGGGGAGTGGCCACAGTGATCGCCCGCCGGACGGCGGCACTGTTGCCACGACCCCGTGACCAAGACGACGTCATCAGAGGCGCGGCTACAGTGACTAGGTCAGTCGATGGGGCCCACCAGAGAGGGGCCCCAGGAGTCGGCGGAGAAGACGGCCGCTTAAGAGACAGGCAACTGGGACCCGCGCCCAGCCGGATTACCATTGTACCCCCGGGGGGTAGGCCTATATAAACCCCCCGGAACACCCATGCAAAGGGTTCGAACCTTGAGACCCCAGACCAGAGGCATAGAAGGGAGGAGCTAGCCTTGCCTTCCCCTACCTCTAGAACACAGCTCGAGGAGCAACGTTGTACACACCATTACCATAGTGAGCATGCGGAGACCCCGCAGAGCAGCAGTAGGGGTATTATCTCCTCGGAGAGCCCTGAAGCTGGGTAAGATCCGTCGGCGTGCATGTTTACGCCTCATCCCGCTTCCAGGCACCGGCGACGTTCTACTCGCCCCCACCATGATAAGCCATCCTTTGGCATATGTCGTATCCAACCCCCGACACCCACTTCGTAGCCACTGTCGATAATTTAAACGACGTGCTCGACTTTGACTCCGAAGACATCGACGGTATGGACGACGATGTAGGAGACGAACATAAACCAACGCCTATAGGGCACTGGACAGCCACCTCATCTCATGATGTATACATGGTGGACACACCTAAAGGAAGGGACGACGAGGAACACAGGGATGCAACGAGGGATCGTTCCCTCGAAAAGCAATCAAAGCGGCGATGTAAGCGCCGCTCCAAACTCCGCCTCGACAGAGACAACAGCCATACAGACCCAGCCATAGAGCAGGACGAGCCGGCGGACGACGAACATGCCTTCGAGCAAACATCCGAACAGGGCAACCTGGATAAACAAACCGAACAACCCGTCCCCGGCGAAAACAACATTCCGGACGACCTTACGTCGGACAAGCTCATGGAGCAAAAGAACCTCCACAAAAGGCTCGTTGCCACTGCGCGTAGCCTGAAAAAGCAGAAGCGGAAGCTCAAAACTGCGGAAGATGCACTCAGAATCAGATGGAGCAAAGTACTCAACACCGCAGACAAATACGGCGGCAGTCGCCACACCAAAAGCTATCCAAAGCGAAAGCTACCGCCTGAATTTGACGAGGAGGCCATAGAGCCCCCGCAATCAAAAAATAAGAAAGCCACCCGGTTGGATAGACGACCCCATGGCCAGCATAGAGCGGCAAGCGGCGCCGCACACAAGCTGGCACGCGATCCACTGAAGGATTCACATCAAAAAGATGGCCTAGCTATATCTATCTATGGGCCAAGAAAGCAAGCTCTCATAAGCAATGCAACACAACCAATATCCGAACATCACGGCACACCCAGATACAGGGGTGCCGCACACCCCCTATGTTTCACCGATGAGGTCCTGGATCATGAATTTCCAGCGGGATTCAAGCCCGTAAACATAGAGGCGCACGACGGAATAACAGACCATGGAGTCTGGATCGAGGATTATATCCTCCACATACATATGGCCAGAGGAGATGATCTCCACGCCATAAAATACTTACCCCTCAAGCTTAAAGGGCCAGCCCGACATTGGCTTAAAAGCCTTCCCGAAAACACAATTGGAAGTTGGGAAGAGCTCGAGGACGCTTTCCGGGCAAATTTTCAAGGGACCTATGTCCGCCCTCCAGATGCAGACAATCTCAGTCACATAACTCAACAGCCCGGAGAGTCAGCCCGGCAATTCTTTAACAGATTCCTTACTAAAAAGAATCAGATAGTCGACTGTCCGGACGCCGAAGCCCTAGCAGCTTTTAAGCATAACGTTCGAGACGAATGGCTCGCCAGACACCTCGGCCAAGAAAAGCGAAGAACAATGGCCACATTAACAAGCCTCATGACCCGCTTTTGCGTAGGAGAGGACAGCTGGTTGGCAAGATGTAGCACAAGTGACCCAAGTACATCCGAAGTTAGAGATGGAAACGGAAAACCCCGACGCAACAAGGACCAGCGCCGGAATAAGGGAAGCAGCCCAAAGAGCACGGCAGTCAACGCCGGATTCAAAAGCTTGCGGCAGAGTCAGAGAAAGCCGCCCCTCAAGGACAACAAGGACGAGCTGTCCAACCTAAACAAAATCTTGGACAGGATATGTCAAATACACAGTACTCCCGGGAAGCCTGCGAACCATACCCACAGAGATTGTTGGGTTTTCAAGCAATCCGGCAAACTCAATGCCGACACAAGGGGCTCGACACACGAAGTGAGGACGATGACGAACCCCACAAGCAGAGCACCAGGAAACAAAAGAATTTCCCACAAGAAGTCAAAACAGTAAACTTACTTCACATGACAAAACGAGTGGCACCCATAGAGATACGCGCCATACGGCCTATCCCAAAGGAGTCTCGCCACTGGTTGTTAAAACCGATCACCTTCAACCATCAGGATTACTCTAGAAGTATCCGGAACGCAGGCTGGACTGCCTTGGTATTAGATCCGGTAATCGGCGGACTCCACTTTACAAATGTCCTGATGGACGGCGGCAGTGACCTAAACCTGTTATACCAGGACAGAATCGGCAACATGGGGATAGACCCAACAAAAATTCGCCATAGAAAAACCTCCTTTCAAGGGGTAACGCCAGGCCCGGATGCCCATTGCACGGGTTCTCTCTGGCTAGAAGTTATGTTCGGCTCCCCCGATAACTTCCGTCGCGAAAAGCTAACTTTTCACATCGTCCCATTTTTAGGTAGCTATCAAGCACTGCTGGGACGCGAAGCTTTCGCCCGCTTTAACGCAATACCGCATTATGCATCTCTTACGCTTAAGATGCCCGGTCCACGAGGCATCATCTCATTAAAGGGGAAGCATTGAGTGCGCCCCCCGCGCGGAAGACTGTGTGGCTGCCTTAATAGCCCCACAATAAAACGGCTTCACCAGCCAAAACACCTAAACAGGTCGTTAAGACCACGGACACGGCTAGATGAGTCCGGCATTTGATAAAGGCTTAATAGCCGTATGCCCCTGTACTAGGGGCTCCGTGCATATAAAACAAGAGACAATAAAGCTCAAGTTTTAACCATTTCAATTTATACTTTGTTTATTTAGTATAGATTACATTTGGCACGATCTTTCTTCAACTAAGTTCCTCTCTTTTACAGATGAACACCGTGCTACGCCCGTCCAGGATACAGCACAACGGAGACACATGTGTAGATGTGTAGTAGGGACCCGTTCCAAGGATTCTTTCCAGATTAAGACCCTGCGTAAACCTTTTTTACTGTCTCTTGTTGATACATCGCCCCTGGTTTCTTGATATAACCAAGGAGGAGGCTGGCGTTTTGGCATGTGGCCACGTCAGAATTTTGCACGTACCCGGACACCAAGGGCTTATTACCAAGGGTGTTATCCCGCCCGCTCTCATAAAAGACCGAATACCTTAGGGAGTGTTCGGCGTCGCGAGTTTGGCCTTATATGCATCAGCTCCAAATCATGTCTTTGGTCAAATGTTGGGTTGCCTAGCTCCTGTGTTTTGCTGCCTTACGTTCCGCTCTATCGGCTAAGGCGGCACCAGGAGAACTACTGCGATTGTGCGCCAGTTCGGCCAAGCAAGCACCTCAGTAGAGAAAGCTGAAAACTGACTATCATGATATAGCGTGAGACTGGTCAACCACTCGATGACTTACCGGAATCTATAGGTTCCTGCACATTAATGAAGGGCCATTTCCCGGCCAGGCACATACGCGCCCCGAGTTCAGGCGAGCGCAGGAGCCACCAGGGGCTATATAAGTAGCCTCACTGTCAAACTCCTATGGCTAAGTGAAAGTGATAAAGCATTATAGTACGATTGCCTAGTTCGCTGCGCTATCACCTCCTTTGTAGGACCAAGACGTTGGATCAAGTGTGAAAATGCGCCTTCTGCGAACACCCCCGCATTATTTGCGTGGGGGCTGAAGCCGACGACTGCCATCTTTCAGATTATATACACATATATTTTAAACGGCCGCACAGGAGGTGTTATAATACTTGAAGGCACAAGTATAAAAAGCTTCTACAATTTATCAAAATATTGTCTTACAATAATATATGCTATTCGAACATAGCATCCTTCGAGCACTACGTCTCTATCACATGAGCGCCTTGAAGAACTTCCTGAAAATAGTGCTCGGCAGGTACTCGGCTTTCGTCCGAATCTCGGGATGCAACAACGGTGGTCTCCATCTCCACCCAGTATGTCTTGACACGGGCAAGAGCCATCCGTGCACCCTCTATGCACGCTGACCTCTTCATCGCATTAATATGCGGCGCCGCACCAAGGAACTGCTGCACCAAGTTGAAATAACTTTTCGGCTCTGGCCTCTCTGGACACAGATGACTCATGACACACTTCATGGTGAGTCCGGACAACCTATTCAGCTCGGCCCATTCGGCCAGACGATCGGCTACTGACAGTGGACGCTCTGGATTGTGGAATTGCGACCAGAAGAGCTTTTCCACTTTGTGATCTTCTTGATCACGAAAGTGTTCGGTCGCATCTGCAGCACTCGCTGCCAAATCCAGATAGGTGTCCGCCATACTCCACATCCGGTCTAACGGAGCCTGTTTAGGATCACAGAACTTCCACTGCAGCATAAAGGGCTTTCCAGCCGCGATCTCTCCGGCCTGACGCAGCTCCTCCTTCATAGCTCTCATCGCAGAGAGAGCATCCTTGGCATCGACAACGGCCTTCTCCAGGTCCGTCTGTTCCGCTCGGTCTTCTTTTTCAAGAAGTTTGCAACGGTCAGCAGCGCTCTTCAGCTTCGCGGACATCTCGGCCATTTCCTTCTTGCTTCGGCAGTGAGCAGCCTGTTCGGCTTTCAGCTCTTCAATTGCCTTTCCGGCAGCCGCATCACTTTTTCTGGCTCGTTCCTTGGCTCGGGCAAGTTCCGCCCGAAGATTCTCCATGGCAGCAGCACCATCTGCATCAAGCACATACATTGTAAGATACGGGCATAAAGCTCCTCTTACCAGGTGCCACCGGAGGAATTACATACCTTGTGCCTCGTCAAGCCGCTTGTTGAGAAGCGCGATGTCTGCATCTGCCACGTCAAGCTACCGCTTTAGCTCGGCAAATTCATCAGTCCGGCTGGCCTCCGGACACTTCGCCACCTACCATGGAGGCGGCATATTAGACCTGGGATTATGATCCTCTATGCGCCGTCACCTTTTACAACGCATAGAGTCTAAGGGGCTACTATCTACACAGGGCGCATCTTCTTTACGCGCAACTGTCAAGAAAGGGTACATTATTTCACGTACCTCAAAACCTATCAGTAAACTCCTGACGGCCTCGTGCAATCCGCTCTCCGCGGATGAAATCCTCTCAATCACCGTACCCATCAATGCACGGTGCTCCTCTGAGATAGATGCTCGCCCTAGAAGATCCTTCAGCTCCTCCGACCACGCACCGGAGGGTGCCGGACTCGTTCGATGGCCCTTTTCGAAGGCCGGACGCGGAGGGCTTTGGGGGCCCATACAACTACCTTTCGGCCCTGCCGGATTCGGAGAAACCCTCCGCGATGATACCTCAGGATCGCCCGCCTGGCTAGGCGGTACGACAGGGGGAGGCGTTCCGCTCTCCATCATCTCCGGAAGAAGGCCCCTCGAAGACGAGCTCTGCTGAGAAGGGCTGAGGTCCGAGCTACAAGGTAAATTTTTGGTTACTTTTCTCAGATATAAAGCAAGAATTTCTCTCATCTCTTAAAAAGAAAACCTCTCTCTACTTACGGCTCGGTGGAGGGCTGATCCCGTTGAGGGCATAATTCGGCCGAGGTATCCCCCGGCGCAGGACCCTCTGACGAGGATTTCTTCCCCCGCTTTGAGGCCATGGTCTCCGGGTCTTCAGAGGCGGTCCTCTTCTTCCCCTGAGGAGAGGAATTTTCGGTTCCTCCCTTCCGAACAGCCTCCTTCGAGGAGGCCGTAGTTCCCTTGTCCCCTCCCTTGCTTTCCTCCAAAGGCACAATCTTCAACATCCTGACTAGCACGGGATCCGGCGTGGTCTCGGGGAGGGGAGCCGGACACCTCATTAGCTTTGCTTTCGCTATCCACTCCTGTTTAAAGGATAGCTCTTTTAGGGGCAATTTTATGATAAATATACGGATAGCGAGTCCGGGCACAAGGCTACTTACTTGAGTATCAGGGCGATTGTAGCTCAGACCTGCGTCCTCGGTCAAGTCCGGACACATTGCTTGTGATCCGAAGAACAATTTGTACATCTCCACGGGCGTCGCGCCCATAAAATGTTGGAGAGCTCGCGGTCCCTCCGGATTGAACTCCCACAGGCGAAGGGGGCGATGTTTGCCGGGAAGGATTCGGCGGATCAGCATGACCTGCATCACTTCGACCAGGTTGAGGTCTCTTTCTAAGAGATCCCTGATGTGGCCCTGCAACAAGGGCACATCCTTGGATGGCCCCCAGTCTAGGCCTTTATTGACCCATGAACCGAGCGAAAGGCACGTGGCGCCACCCACTTGGTTCCCCTGGGAGCAGTGATATAGAACCACTCTCATTGCCATAAGCCGAGCTCCTCTTGAAAAGAGCCCTCGGGCCATGGAGCATCAACATTTTTGCTTATAATAGCGCCTCCGCACTCCGCGTGCCGTCCCTCGATCATCTTCGGTTCTACTTTGAAGGTCTTGAGCCATAGTCCAAAGTGGGGAGTAATACGAAGGAAGGCTTCACACACGACGGTGAATGAGGAAATATGGAGGATGGACTCCGAAGCTAAGTCGTGAAATTCCAGCCCATAATAGAACATGAGCCCCCTCATGAAGGGATCCGTCGGGAAGCCTAGCCCCCGAAGGAAGGGAGACATGAACACCACACTCTCACCAGGCTTGGGAGTGGGAATGACCTGCCCTTGAGCGGGCAGCCTATGCAAAATTTCGCCGGTCAAGAACCTGGCCCCTCTCAACTTTAGCACGTCCTCCTCCGTGACGAAGGAGGGCATCCATCGGCCTTGAAGGTCGGAACCGGACATTGCCGAAGGTCCGTAGCGCCTGAAATCTGGAGCCTTAGGTGTTGGAACTCGAGGCGAAGGGCGAACTCGTTTGAGATTGAAAGACAGGAGTAAGGCCTTGGTCTCTTTATAAGAGGTTGAATACCAAAGGCCCTCCCCGTAACCATTTGGGACTCGCCTTTGGTCGAGAAAATATACCAATGGGCACGACCGGGTTACCCACGCCCGTATTGATGAGAATCCCGGAATAAGGGGACACGATCTTTGCTTCGACAAGACGTGCCAAGGAAACCGCCTCGCTAAACGCGCTGAGGTGGGACAGTAAAGACGATTCATATAAAGGCTTGGCCGTGGTGTGATGTCACGCTACGGAATACGTCAGCAGATTAGATTTGTGTAAATATTATTCTCTCTATGGCAATATGTGGAAACTTATTTTGCAGAGCCGGACACTATCCTTGTGTTCAAAATCTTCTATGAAATACTTGGAGGAGGAACCCGCCTTGCAATGCCGAAGACAATCTGCGCGCCGTACTCGTCGTCATTGAAGCCTGGTACAAGGGCTACTGAGGGAGTCCTGGATTAGGGGGTGTCCGGATAGCCGGACTATACCTTCGGCCGGACTCCTGGATTATGAAGATACAAGATTGAAGACTTCGTCCCGTGTCCGGAAGGGACTTTCCTTGGCGTGGAAGGCAAGCTTGGCGATACGGATATGTAGATCTCCTACCATTGTAACCGACTGTGTGTAACCCTAGCCCTCTCCGGTGTCTATATAAACCGAAGGGTTTTAGTCCGTAGGACGAATAACAATCATACCATAGGCTAGCTTCTAGGGTTTAGCCTCCTTGATCTCGTGGTAGATCTACTCTTGTACTACCCATATCATCAATATTAATCAAGCAGGAGCAGGGTTTTACCTCCATCGAGAGGGCCCGAACCTGGGTAAAAACATCGTGTCCCTTGTCTCCTGTTACCATCCGCCTAGACGCATAGTTCGGGACCCCCTACCCGAGATCCGCCGGTTTTGACACCGACACTTATTTTTCTTGTCACGATGATTTTCCACTTCACTCTGAAATTCTTTGAACTTTTCAAATGTTTCAGACTTATGTTTCATCAAGTAGATATACCCATATCTGCTCAAATCATCTGTGAAGGTCAGAAAATAACGATACCCGCCGCGAGCCTCAACATTATCGGACCACATACATCAGTATGTATTATTTCCAATAAGCCAGTTGCTTGCTCCATTGTTCCAGAGAACGGAGTTTTAGTCATCTTGCCCATAAGGCATGGTTCACAAGCATCAAGTGATTCATAATCAAGTGATTCCAAAAGTCCATCAGCATGGAGTTTCTTCATGCGCTTTACACCAATATGACCTAAACGGCAGTGCCCCAAATAAGTTGCACTATCATCATTAACTTTGTATATTTTTGGCTTCAATATTATGAATATGTGTATCACTACGATCGAGATCCAACAAACCATTTTCGTTGGTGTGTATGACCATAGAAGGTTTTATTCATGTAAACAGAACAACAATTGTTCTCTAACTTAAATGAATAACCGTATTGCAATAAACATGATCAAATCATATTCATGCTCAACGCAAACACCAAATAACACTTATTTAGGTTCAACACTAATCCCAAAAGTATAGGGAGTCTGCGATGATGATCATATCAATCTTGGAACCACTTCCAACACACATCGTCACTTCACCCTTAACTAGTCTCTGTTCATTCTGCAATTCCCGTTTCGAGTTACTAATCTTAGCAACTGAACTAGTATCAAATACTGAGGGGTTGCTATAAACACTAGTAAAGTACACATCAATAACATGTATATCAAATATACTTATGTTCACTTTGCCATCCTTCTTATCCGCCAATCACTTGGGGTAGTTCCGCTTCCAGTGACCAGTCCCTTTGCAGTAGATACATTTAGTCTCAGGCTTAGGTCCAGACTTGGGCTTCTTCACTCGAGCAGCAACTTGCTTGCCGTTCTTCTTCATGTTCCCCTTCTTCCCTTTGCCCTTTTCTCTGAAACTAGTGGTCTTGTCAACCATCAACATTTGATGGTCTTTCTTGATTTCTACCTTCATCGATTTCATCATCATGAAAAGCTCAGGAATCATTTCCGTCATCCCTTGCATACTATAGTTCATCACGAAGTTCTACTAACTTGGTGATGGTGACTAGAGAATTCTATCAATCACTATCTTATCTGGAAGATTAACTCCCACTTGATTCAAGCGATTGTAGTACCCAGACAATCTGAGCACATGCTCACTGCTTGAGCTATTCTCCTCCATCTTGTAGGCAAAGTACTGTCAGAGGTCTCATACCTCTCGACACGGGAATGAGTATGAAATACCAATTTCAACTCTTGGAACATCTTATATGCTCCGTGGCATTCAAAACATTTTCAAAGTCCCGGTTCTAAGCCGCAAAGCATGGTGCACTTAACTATCAAGTAGTCATAATACCGAGCTTTTGTCAAAATTTTCATTGCGTCTGCATCTGCTCCTGCAATAGGTCTGTCACCTTGCGGTGCATCAAGGACATAATACTTCTATGCTGCAATGAGGTTAATCCTCAGATCACGGACCATGTCCGCATCATTGCTACTAACATCTTTCAACTTAGCTTTCTCTAGGAACATATCAAAATAAAATAAGGGAGCAAAACGCGAGCTATTGATCTACAACATAGATATGCTAATACTACCAGGACTAAGTTCATAATAAATTAAAGTTCAATTAATCATATTACTTAAGAACTCCCACTTAGATAGACATCCCTATAATCATCTAAGTGATCACGTGATCCAAATCAACTAAACCATAACCGATCATCACGTGAAATGGAGTAGTTTTCAATGGTGAACATCACTATGTTGATCATATCTACTATATGATTCACGCTCGACCTTTCGGTCTCAGTGTTCCGAGGCCATATCTGCATATGCTAGGCTCGTCAAGTTTAACCTGAGTATTCCGCGTGTGCAAAACTGGCTTGCACCCGTTGTAGATGGACGTAGAGCTTATCACACCCGATCATCACGTGGTGTTTGGGCACGACGAACTTTGGCAACGGTGCATACTCAGGGAGAACACTTTTATCTTGAAATTTAGTAAGAGATCATCTTATAATGCTACCTTCAATCAAAGCAAGATACGATGCATAAATGATAAACATCACATGCAATCAATATAAGTGATATGATATGGCCATCATCATCTTGTGCTTGTGATCTCCATCTCTGAAGCACCGTCATGATCACCATCGTCACCGGTGCGACACCTTGATCTCCATTGTAGCATCGTTGTTGTCTCGCCAATCTTATGCTTTACGACTATCGCTACCGCTTAGTGATAAAGTAAAGCCTTACAGGGCGATTGCATTGCATACAATAAAGCGACAACCATATGGCTCCTACCAGTTGCCGATAACTCGGTTACAAAACATGATCATCTCATAAAATAAAATTTAGCATCATGTCTTAACCATATCACATCACAACATGCCCTGCAAAAACAAGTTAGACGTCCTCTACTTGGTTGTTGCAAGTTTTACGTGGTTGCTACTAGGCTTAGCAAGAACCGTTCTTACCTATGCATCAAAACCACAACGATAGTTTGTCAAGTTGGTGCTGGCGTAGCCACACTCGGTTCAACTAAAGTTGGAGAAACTGACACCCGCCAGCCACCTATGTGCAAAGCACGTCGGTAGAACCAGTCTCGTGTAAGCGTACGTGTAATGTCGGTCCGGGCCGCTTCATCCAACAATACTACCGAACCAAAGTATGACATGTTGGTAAGGAGTATGATTTATATCACCCACAACTCACTTGTGTTCTACTCGTGCATATGACATCTACGCATAAAATCAGGCTCGGATGCCACTGTTGGGGAACGTAGTAATTTCAAAAAAATTCCTACGCACATGCAAGATCATGGTGATGCATAGCAACGAGAGGGGAGAGTGTTGTCCACGTACCCTCGTAGACCTAAAGCGGAAGCGTTAGCACAACGCAGTTGATGTAGTCGTACGTCTTCACGATTCGACCGATCAAGTACCGAACGTATGGCACCTCCGAGTTCAGCACACATTCAGCTCGATGATGTCCCTCGAACTCTGATCCAGCCGAGCTTTGAGGGAGAGTTCCGTCAGCACGATGGCGTGGTGACGATGATGATGTTCTACCGACGCAGGGCTTCGCCTAAGCACCGCTATGATATTATCGAGGTGGATTATGGTGGAGGGGGGCACCGCACACGGCTAAGAGATCAAGAGATCAATTGTTGTGTCTCCAAGGGGTGCCCCCTCCCCGTATATAAAGGAGTGGAGGAGGGAGAGGGCCGGCTCTCTCTATGGCGCGCCCTAGGAGGAGTCCTACTCCCACCGAGAGTAGGATTCCCCCTTCTAAGTAGTAGGAGTAGGAGTCAAGGAAAGGGGAGAGAGAAGAGAATGAAGGAGGGGGCGCAGCCCCTCCCCCTAGTCCAACTCAGACTAGGCCTTGGGGGGGCGCCCAACCTCTCCTCTCTCTTTCCCCTAAAGCGCAATAAGGCCCATATACTCCTCGGCGAATTCCCGTAACTCTCCGGTACTCCGAAAAATACCCGAATCACTCGGAACCTTTCCGATGTCCAAAAATAGTCGTCCAATATATCGAACTTTACGTCTCAACCATTTCGAGACTCCTCGTAATGTCCCCAATCTCATCCGGAACTCCGAACTACCTTCGGTACATCAAAACTCATAAACTCATAATATAACCGTCATCAAAACTTTAAGCGTGCGGACCCTACGGGTTCGAGAACTATGTAGACATGACCGAGACACGTCTCCGGTCAATAACCAATAGCGGAACCTGGATGCTCATATTGGCTCCCATATATTCTACGAAGATCTTTATTGGTCAGACCGCATAACAACATACGTTGTTCCCTTTGTCATCGGTATGTTACTTGCCGAGATTCGATCGTCAGTATCTCAATACCTAGTTCAATCTCGTTACCGGCAAGTCTCTTTACTCTTTCCGTAATACATCATCCCGCAACTAACTCATTAGTTACAATGCTTGCAAGGCTTATAGTGATGTGCATTACTGAGTGGGCCCAGAGATACCTCTCCGACAATCAGAGTGACAAATCCTAATCTCGAAATACGCCAACCCAACAAGTACCTTCGAAGACACCTGTAGAGCACCTTTATAATCACCTAGTTACGTTGTGACGTTTGGTAGCACACAAAGTGTTCCTACGGTAAACGGGAGTTGCATAATCTCATAGTCATAGGAACATGTATAAGTCATGAAGAAAGCAATAGCAACATACTAAATGATCAAGTGCTAAGCTAACGGAATGGGTCAAGTCAATCACATAATTCTCCTAATGATGTGACCCCGTTAATCAAATCACAACTCATGTCTTTGGCTAGGAAACATAACCATCTTTGATCAACGAGCTAGTCAAGTAGAGGCATACTAGTGACACTCTGTTTGTCTATGTACTCACACATGTATTATGTTTCCGGTTAATACAATTCTAGCATGAATAATAAACATTTATCATGAAATAAGGAAATAAATAATAACTTTAGTATTGCCTCTAGGGCATATTTCATTCATAAATATCATGCAAAATGGCCACAATCTATTAAAAATGGGTCATTTTGCATTTGTATAATGGCCACAAGCCCTCTATCTCTTTTGATCATGCAAAATGACCAAATTTTTATGGGACAAATTTATTTTTATCATGCAAAATGGCCACAAGCTCTTCAAAAATTGTCTCCTTTTGTTCATATAATATAGGGTTTGACCATGGATTCCCACGCATGCAATTAGCTTCTTTTTCTTCTTCTTTTCAAACCATCGTTTCCCACGCGTGTACACTCCCGATGCTACGGTGGGTTTGAAAATGGGCTACTAACTTCACATTTGACCCCGTTATTGCCACGGCCAAATAACACGTAGCACTACGTCTATTTAAGCCACCCTCTTCCTCTGCCATCCCTCATCCATCTGCCCTTCTTGCTCTTCGACCCCTTCTTTGTCTTCTGCACATCCCTCAGCCATGCAGTACACCGGACCAACCTACCGCTTCCCACCCACCGTGCCAGAGAGGCTCTACCCTACCAGCGTGTACGTTGATCGCACACTACGTGTGTGGGCGATATCAAGGCTGAGGACCACAAGGAACTTCACCGAGTTCTTCCTCGCGTCCGGCTACC
Source organism: Aegilops umbellulata (assembly GCA_032464435.1). Lineage (NCBI taxonomy): Eukaryota > Viridiplantae > Streptophyta > Magnoliopsida > Poales > Poaceae > Aegilops > Aegilops umbellulata. Next base: position 46,452,900 of record CP136057.1, read on the forward strand.
ACCACCTCCCAAGGGGATCTCCAACGATGTTCCGCGTCGAGGAGGTCATCCAAAACCGGGTGGTGGTTGTTCTCCTTGCCCACTTCACCAACACATTTGATGCCTTCTACCTCCTCAGCCGGGTGTTTTGGTGTGGCTCCGAGTTCATCGCTTTCACCACACACAACAGGTTCACGGAGTACAACAACATCTTCCCCACCGTGACGCACATGCACACCCTTCCGTACCCCATCGATAACTCCCCGGAGGAGCAGCGAAAAGGGCGCCCGAAGGAGGAGCGAGGTGGAGAAGGCGGCGTCTAGGGTTCTAAACCCTCTATCTTTTTTTAGTCTATGTTATGTTAAGTTGTAATTGAACTATGTTGGAGTTGCTATGGGCTTGTTGGCCCTTTTCTTAAATTCTATTATTAAGTTTTCTATCTATTCTATTATTAAGTTCTTCCTAGTTTGAGCTATGTAATCGTGCTATGGGCTTGTTGGCCCTATCTACATATTGGGACTACATATTTGTTGATTATTTTCTTAGAGAGCTCGGCTTGTTAGTAGGGTTCCCTTGTTAGTAACCACCTAGTGCATGCAAGCAAGCTTTGTTAGTAGGGATGAATGAGAACAACTAAGCAAGGGAGTGCTCTTTTTTACACAAGCCACAAATATGTAGCCACCTAGCTATAAGAGAGGAACCAGCGGCAGTGACCGTCGCTGCATCCGTGGCGGCTGGCGTGCAAGAAAGCTGCTCGGTCAGTGCACCGTGGCGGACGCATCGTGACTGGTCCACATGTAATGCTCCCGTAGGCAGAGGGGCAGTGGGGCAAGAGGGGTGAGCCGCAGGTTGGGGGACGTGTGGTTTCATGGGTTCGAGCGGCGTCGTGGGAATCGCGGGTGGCTGTGGTAGAAACTTGATGCTCGCCGCATTTTAGGTGGCCCACATGTCATGCACACAAAGGCAAAGGGGCGGTGCGGCCGAGAGGGGTGAGGCGCATGTCGGGGGCGTGGTGCCGTGGGTTGGAGAGGCGTCGTGGGAATCGCGAGATGAAACGTGACGGTCGCCGTAGTTGAACTTCCATGGACAAGCTGTCATGTCTACGGACACATGCACTACATACCGATCACTGTAAGGAGTAGCAGAGAAAGCTATATATTGCGGATAAATAGTTCCTTATAGTCAAGCGGACCCATGCTACTACTCTGTTCCAAAGACATGCACACCATCGAAATAGTCCATCTATATCAATATACACCGAGAGGGAATAATTTTTTTTACAAGAGAGAAATAGTTCATCCATCCATAATGCCCTCCTGCTGGTGCAGCCCTTCTTCTTCTTCTTCTTCTTCTTCTTCTTCTTCTTCTTCTTCTTCTTCTTCTTCTTCTTCTTCTTCTTCTTCTTCTTCTTCTTCTTCTTCTTCTTCTTCTTCTTCTTCTTCTTCTTCTTCTTCTTCTTCTTCTTCTTCTTCTTCTTCTTCTTCTTCTTCTTCTTCTTCTTCTTCTTCTTCTTCTTCTTCTTCTTCTTCTTCTTCTTCTTCTTCTTCTTCTTCTTCCTTCTTCTTCCGCTCCTTCTTCTTCTTCTTTCTTCTTCTTCTTCTTCTCTTCTTCTTCTCTTTCTTCTTCTTCTTCTTCTTCTTCTTCTTCTTCTTCTTCTTCTTCTTCTTCTTCTTCTTCTTCTTCTTCTTCTCTTCTTCTTCTTCTTCTTCTTCTTCTTCTTCTTCTTCTTCTTCTTCTTCTTCTTCTTCTTTCTTCTTCTTCTTCTTCTTCTTCTTCTCTTCTTCTTTCTTCTTCTTCTTCCTTCTTCTTCTTCTTCTTCTTCTTCTTCTTCTTCTTCTTCTTCTTCTTCTTCTTCTTCTTCTTCTTCTTCTTCTTTCTTCTTCTTCTTTCTTCTTCTTCTTCTTCTTTCTTCTTCTTCTTCTTCTTCTTCTTCTTCTTCTTTTCTTCTTCTTCTTCTTCTTCTTCTTCTTCTTCTTCTTCTTCTTTCTTCTTCTTCTTCTTCTTCTTCTTTTCTTCTTCTTCTTCTTCTTCTTTCTTCTTCTTCTTCTTCTTCTTCTTCTTCTTCTTCTTCTTCTTCTTCTTCTTCTTCTTTCTTCTTCTTCTTCTTCTTCTTCTTCTTCTTCTTCTTCTTCTTCTTAATAACAACTTTTTCTTTTTTTCGTAGGACCAGGCTTGGTCTTGGTAGGACCTTGGGCATTACATCTTGCATTAACTAGGTTGTCTTCTAGAGCATAGGAGGCTGAGGTGCTTCCCGTTCTTCTTATTCTCTAGTCTCTTCCTCTTGCTTTGCACGAGGACCCACAAACATGGTGGATTTCTAGTTCTTGAGATAGACAGTCCTAGTCCTCTCCTTTCTCGGCTTAGGTTGGCCCTGAGTTGAGCTACCACCCTCGTGTGTAAGAGTAACGCCTCTCTTTGCAGTACCGAGGTAGAAAGCTTGTTGCAAACACTCTTTCATTCCTGGAGGATTCCACCTCAATAGGAGCAAAATGATCATCATCTGAATCCTCCTCTTCCTTGACCTGGTAGCAGCTGGAGGTAAGCCATGGTCACTAGGGCTACCTGGGTCAAACGATGATGAGCTATCTATACTAGTTACATCACTCAACTGAACATCCTCATAACCTTGCATGTTCTCGCCATCATCTGCATATGATCCAGACATACTGACACTGAGCAGACCATGCGAATTAGATAGATAAGAGTGGAAAATATAAGGATCACAAAATGCGGCTGGTTTTGAAAATATTTGAGTTCAAAAGTCAACTTTAGGTTTTCTCTGTGAGCTAGTCGGTATCACCGAGTGGAATGATTTGGAAATTCCAAAGCAACAACAGAGACATGGCCAACTCAATTCGGTGGCACTGATAAGTGTGCCCTGTCTCTCCAAAGTGCATAAGAAACCCTAGAAACTACTAGTTGTAGTCACCTAGTGACTTCCCATCAGCAAGACCAAAGTCAACTCTATGCAATGGCTAAGCCATCTCGGTGGCACCGAGCGGCTTCCAATGGGTATTACCGAGCCTAACGAAATGGCTCAAAACCTAGATTCTACTAATTCTTGCGGTGGATGAAGATCTAATCAATGTGACAAGATAATGTATCGACCCCTTTGTGCGGAATTGCAAACTAAGTGCACGTAGGGGGTCGGATCATACCCTAACTTGGTGATGTCAGGATACCACGGTGACGTCGGGTGAGATTCGACGATAAAGATGGGGAAATCCGGCGGCAGATGGTCGCGAGAGTGGAAGGCGATCGTCCGCAGACCTTCACGGTAGAGGCGAGGCATGACAAGAATTTTTTTTTTGGAGGAATTTCTGAAAACTGTTCATGGGCAGAGTATATATACTCGCACTTTGTCGGTGAAACCAACTAAAATCCGTCGGTGACACCGGGCTGTATGGTCGCTTTGTGAATAGTGGCTTGGTGGGACTGGTGATTTCCAGTTAAGATGTCCGTGGGGCAAAGAAATAGATTCATTTGATTGCATCGGTGGGCCCGGTCAGACCTAGGAACTAACAGAATGTTTTAATGTTCTGCCCTATACAAGTCGGTGACTCTGAATGCCCCTCGTTCAAAGAAACCGAATAGAACCCATTCAAATTTTGTGATCAACAAGAATATGAATTGAGACACTTTTACGAGATAGATAGCTAGGAAGGGTGTGTTGGGTAACGTAGTCATTTCAAAAAAAATCCTACGCACACGCAAGATCATGGTGATGCATAGTGAAAGTCTTTGAAGATCATGGTGTTGGGTAACGTTGTCAAACCTGGTCTGAAGTCTTTGAAGATTTTCAGTCAAGGCCTTAGAGCGATCCATTTCTTCACCCAACATATCATCACTTTTGTCTAGCATGTTCTGAACCTTTTCAAAAGCCTTTTGTTGTTGCACATCAATCTTAGCAAGTTTAGAGTAGCTAGGCTTAAGATTTTCATCAGATTCACCTTCACTAGACTCAGAGGAAGCATATTTGAGAACCTTGGCACCCTTTGCCATGAAGCAATAGGTGGGAGCGTAGTCATCACTGCCTTCATCGGCCTTGCTGGAGAGAGCACTTTCTTCAGTGTTGAAGATAGACTTGCTGACAAATGCAGTAGCGAGGGCTAGGCTTGCCACACCAGATTCAGAATCCTCAGACGCTTCCTCTTCCTCTTGTTCCTCTGATTCAGCTTCAGAGTCCATTTCCTTGCCAATGAATGCCCGAGCCTTCTTGGAGCTGCTCTTCTTGTGAGATGAAGATTTTGAGGATTTTGATGATGAGGATTTTGAGGACTTCTTCTTTTTCTTCGCATCATCAGAACTGTAATCCTTGTATTTCTTCTTCTTTGATTCCTTTTCCCACTGAGGACAATCTTGAATGTAGTGTCCTGGCTTCTTGCACTTGTGACAAAGCCTCTTCTTGTAGTCACTAGATGAGGAATCATTGCTCCTTGAGGGTTTTCCAAAGCGACCACGTCTTGAGAACTTCTGGAATTTCTTCACAAGCAGTGCTAGATCATGACTCAGTTCTTCAGGGTCACCAAGGCTGCTACCAGAGTCTTCATCTTCGGATTCTGATACTACTTTGGCCTTCAGTGCACGTGATCTGCCATAGCTCGAACCATAGAGATCTCTCTTTTCAGCAAGCTGGAACTCATGAGTGTTAAGCCTCTCGAGGATATCAGTAGGATCAAGTGACTTGTAATCAGCACGCTCTTGAATCATCAGTGCCGGAGTGTCAAATGAGGAATCAAGCGATCTCAGCAATTTCTTCACCACCTCATGGTCGATGATGTCAGTGGCACCAAGTGCTTGTAGCTCATTTGACATGTCAGTGAGGCGATCGAAGGTTTGCTGAACATTTTCATTGTCGAGTCGTTTGAAGCGGTTGAAGAGATTGCGAAGAACATCAACTCGAGAGTCACGCTGAGTTGAAACTCCTTCATTGACTTTGGACAGCCTATCCCAGATAAGCTTAGCAGTTTCCAAAGCACTCACTCTGCCATACTGTCCTTTACTCAGATGGCCACATATAATATTCTTCGCTTGGGAGTCAAGTTGCTTGAATCTCTTCACATCGGTAGCGTTCAGTGAGGGTGAGACTGAGGGAATACCATTTTCCACAACGTACCAGAGATCGTTATCAATTGCCTCAAGATGCATGCGCATCTTGTTCTTCCAGTAGGGGTAGTCCGTCCCATCAAAGGTAGGACACCCTACAGAGACCTTGATCATACCTGCAGTCGACATAACTAAAACTCCAGGCGGTTAAACCAAAATCACACAGAACAAGGGAGTACCTTGCTCTGATACCAATTGAAAGTGCGTTATATCGACTAGAGGGGGGTGAATAGGCGATTTTTATGAAATTATTCACTGAGGAATTTGCTCGTGAGGAAATTCCTTAGCGAAGAACTACTAGTAGCGGAATAAGTACTCAGAAGTAAACATAACAGATTACGTGCATGGTCATCATGATGAAATGAAGACAAACACAGAGTACAGAAAGCGTAGGCACAGGATAACTCTAGATGAAGACAAACAGACTGAAGAAATTGAACTAAGGAATTTGTGAAAGTCTTCACTCAAAGTCTTCAAACACAAATATGAACAAACAGACAACACAGTAATGAGGAAATGAAAGTGTTGAGGAAATAGAACCAGTAAGCTTGGTGAAGACAATGATTTGGTAGACCAGTTCCAACTGCTGTCTCAGTTGTACGTCTGGTTGGAGCGGCTGAGTATTTAAACTCGAGGACACACAGTCCCGGACACCCAGTCCTGAGCACGCAGCTCGGGACACCAAGTCCTCACCGTATTCTCCTTGAACTAAGGACACACAGTCCTCGTCCAATCACTCGTGGTAAGTCTTCAGGTGACTTCCAAACCTTCACAGACTAGGTCACTCGGCGATCCACAATTCCTCTTGGATGCTCTAGACCATGACGCCTAACCGTCTGGATGAAGCACAGTCTTCAAAGGTAACAAGCGTCGGATCCACGCAGGATCAATCTCTTCAGTGATGCTCAATCACTTTGGGTTTGTAGGTGTTTTGGGTTTGGGTTCGGATTTTCCTCACTTGATGATTTTCGCTCAAAGTCCTCGGAGGATGGGTTGCTTTCAAATGACAAGTGTCAAGTTCTCGCGGAGCAGCCAACCAGCTAGTGGTTGTAGGGGGCGGCTATTTATAGCCTAGGGAGCAGCCCGACATGATAAGACATAAATGCCCTTCAATGATATGACCGTTAGGTGGACAAGATATTTTAGGACAGCTGGCGCGTAGCACAGCAACGGTCGGAAATTTGGAGTACAAATTCCTCAGGGCTATCATGTTCCTCACTGTGTAGGCAATTCGCACTGGCGAATTCCTAACTCCTCAGTCAGAGCAAAGTCCTCAGTGACCATAAGAACTGTGTCTCTGTCACTGAAGAAATTGACTGAACTGTATGAGATTTCCAATGGCTTCACTCGAAGGGATTGGTAGGTGTAGGATTTGAGTTGAGCATCACATGGGAGATTTTCTCCTTAGTATTTCCTCGACCCCCTTTAACAGTACGGTGTTTCCTATGACTCAAGAAAGAGAAAATGAAACTACGAAAACAAACGTCTTCACGCTTCATGTTCCTCGAATGAATACCAGGTCTTCAAGGTCACACCAATTTCTTCACTTTCAAAGTCTTCAGAAAGTCTTCAGAAAGTCTTCAGAATATCAAAGTCTTCAGTCGAAGAACTTCATTTTTATGGGTCGACTTTTACTGTAAATATCAAACTCCTCATAGACTTATAGACCTGTGTACACTCATAAACACATCAGATGCTTAACCTATAGGTCTTCAATACACCAAAATCACTAAGGGGCACTAGATGCACTTACAATCTCCCCCCTTTTTGGTGATTGATGACAATATAGGTTAAGTTTTCAACGGGGATAAATATATGAAGTGTAGAAACTAATATTGAGGAATTTGATTGCAAGATATAGAAGAACTCCCCCTAAAGTTGTGCATAGTGAGGAATTTGCTTTTGAAGCAATGCACACTTGAAGAGTTAAATCATGGAGATCTCCCCCTATATCTTGTAATTCATACACGCATTTGATATATGATATGAAGAATTTGAAATGCATGATGAAATATGGTGCCTGATGCAATTCAGCATGTGTGCGATAACATTAATGAGGAATAAGCATGCAGAATAGCGCATCAAAAGTATCAGAGCTCAAGCATGTATCGAAGTATCAGAGCACCGAGCACCATAGGGTTTAAGATTACAAGTCGATCCAATAAAAGTTTCGGAAGAACAAGAGTTGCAACTTAAAAAAATGTGCCCTTATTATAGACCCGCTTGAAGACTAACTCAGATTTCTCCCCCTTTGTCATCAAATGACCAAAAGGATCGAAACTGAGGACTAACGTCCCTGAAGATATTCAAGTTGATGGAGGAGCGCCAGCGTTGTTGGGGTCGGTTGTTGAAGTAGGGCCTGCTGCAGTGTCGTCCAAGTCTTCATTTTCATCAGTGTCGCGCGATGAAGAATATGAACTGGCCACCAGAGAAGGAACCTTGACCTTCTTGAATTTCTTCGGCGGAGGTGCCGACCAGGCAAATTCTTCTTTGAGGCCCATGTTCTCCAAATCTTCAGCACTATATACTTGAGACAGAACAACCCAGGTGCGGTTGAAGGTTTCATGAAGGTAGTAATGGTTTTTCTTCACTGCATTATATGTGGCAGTCATGTTGTGAAGAATTGAACCAAACTGACGCTTGACCCATTTGTGATTGTGATCAACCTTTTGGTGAAGACTGAGGAGTAACTCACGATCAGTCATCACCCTGGGTGCTGTGGCTTGAGGATTTGTCTTGGCAGTATTAGCAGCAGAATCATGTGTGGCAGAGTCATCATTGGTGGAATAAGAGGCAGCCTTGCAAAATTGACCATCCAATGGACGAATGCCTTCATCTATCACAGCAGTGGCCTTGCCCTTTTCGTCAGCTGAGGAAAATGTCCTTTTGAGAACTTCAATAGGAGGCAAGTAGCTGCAGTGGTTGAGAGTTTCAGCCTTGTAGTTGAGTGAAGACCTTGTCCTAATGAATCTCATAATCCAAGGTGCATAAGGCTTCAGCTCAAATGGTGACATAGCAATGTTGGCCAGAGTCCTCATGAAGAAATCATGGAAGTTTATGGGAACGCCATGTATGATGTTGAAAAGCATATTCTTCATGATGCCAACAATTTCTTCATCAGAAGAATCGTGTCCTTTGATGGGCCTTATTGTCTTCGTCAGAATGCGATAGACAGTCCTAGGCACATACATCAATTCCTTGACGAGGAATTTGGTACGAGGTGATTGCCCTGGCTTCAGAGGCTTCATGAGCACTTGCATATAGTGATTTGACAGTTCAGGTTCATCATACACGCAACGCGCATCTTCAGTGGGTGGACTAAGAGAAAGGCAGCGAAGCAATTCAGTTGTTGGGGCCTTGTAGTGAGTATTTTCAGTCATCCAGTCCAGAACCCATGAATTGACATCTTCAGAGTTGCCAGTGATGTTAAGTGTAGCATAGAACTGAAGAATGAGTTCTTCATTCCAATCGCATATATCAGTGCAGAAATTAAGCAGCCCAGCGTCGTGAAGAACACTGAGGACTGGCGTGAAGCACGGCATAGACTCCATATCCACGTGAGGAATATGTGCATGGTCGAAGACTTTGTCTTTGTTGAAAAGTACTGAGGAATAGAAATTTGCTTGGCTGGCTGTCCAGAAACGCCTCTTCCTTATGCGAGCAGAGTCATAAGGATTGTATTCAGTGAAGAATACGTGCTCGCCATAGAAATCTTCAGCCTTGAATTTTTGTTTCCTTGAGAATGGATCCTTTGGCCTTGGCAGAGGAGTGTCAGTGAGTTGCATCACAACCTCAGGAATCACAAGCTCAGGTTCTTCAGGCTGAGGAATTTCTGGTTCCTCCTCAGGTGCACTCACCTTTTCAGTTTCAGCAACAGTTTCTTCAGCACTAGTGGCTGGAATTCCTTCATTTACAGGTGCAGTAGGATGAGTTTCTTCAGAGCCCATTTGAACAGTTTGTGCAGGGGAGTGAGGAATTTGTTGCAGTGGGGTGAAGAGTGGGGAATTTGGATGCTGACTTTCCCAAAAGTCGTCATTCATTACTGGAGTTGTGCTTCCAATATCCACATCTTCATCATCAATTTCTTCAACACCAGCCTCTTCAGCATCAAACTGAGGCATTGGTGATGAGACTATTGGGGTTGAAGGGATTGTATCCACTTCAATTTCTTCATCAATCTGCTCTGAGGAAGCAGCAGACTGAGTTTCTTCATCAGATCCACTTGGGATCGCATAATCTTCACCAAAAGGAACAAGGTCCTTTGATGGCATGGAGGACATAGGAATGGCATCAATAGGATTTGCAAATGAGCTTGTCATTGGCTTCATCTTCTTGGGAGCTGAAGATTCTGAAGCAGCTGATGCCTTCCTTTTCTTCACAGCAGCTCGCTCTGCAGCCTTGGTTTTCGTCACATCTAAAGCAGAGGGAAGAATTGGAGTTGGAGTTGGTGCAGGTGGAGCTGAGGAATCTGGTTCATTTTGTTTAGGCACAACTGATGCAGTTGCCCTGATCTCTTCATTTTCTTCAGGCGCACCACTAGTGGATGCCCTGGCAATTTCATCAACGGCTGGAGCAGAGTCACCAGCCCTGGAACTAGCATTTTCTTTAGCAGCCTGAACTTCATCAGCGGTGCTGGCATGTTCTTCAGTTTGCTGAACAGATGCTTCAGCTTGAGGAATTTGTGGCGTTGGGGCTGCACCCTTGGTGAAGGTATCAGTCAGCCTTACAAATCTGACCTTGGCTCCTTTCCAATCAACATAGTAGGAGTCAAATTTGTCGCTGAGGGCTTTGATCTCAGCCTGCATCTTGACAAGTTCCTCAGGCTTCATTGTGAGAACATTTTTCTTCAGTAGCTTCTCTTTGCGGTACTGTGATTTCTTGATCTCTCTGGCCTTATCATATTTCCACTTCTCCTCTTGGATGAAGTGAGTCAACATATGACTTTGACCAGGTGTCAGCTTGAAATCAGGCATAGGTGTGTTGGGATCCTTGTGCCAGAGATCAATATAGTCTAGGATCGCCCTTGGATCCAAAAGCAGGGGCACAGGTGTGCCTTTGGCTTTAGCAGCCCTTTCTTGGCGGTCCCTGATGATTTCAGTGAGTTCTTCTTCATCAGCATCATCATCATCAGATGGAACAGAGAAGACCACTTGCTTCTTTGGACTTGGGCGAGTGCCGCGTCCAGCGGTAGCCTTTTTCTTCAGTAACGAGGGTCCAGCTGAGGATTTTGGTGCAACTGAGAAACTAGCTGAGACACCAGAGGCAATAGAGATGCCAGTTGTCCTTTGGCATGATGCCAGATGCACAGGAGCTGAGGACTTTGTGGGAGCAGGAGCAGCATGAGGAATTTGCTTTGAAGATTTTGAAGATTCTGGCCGTGAGGGCGCAGCTGAGGAACTTGGCCGTGAGGGCACTGAAGGTGAAGCACTTGGCTTACGAGCAGGCTTCTTCATCATTGATTTCCTCGGCTTGGTAGAAGCCTCAGTGGCAGCAGCAGCAGCAGATTCTTCATTAAATTTCCTCACTGCTTCTTTTGCTTGCTTTTGCAGTTTACGCTGGCGCTTGGCCCATTCTTGAGGAAATTCCTCACCTCTTCTGATGCTAGAGGGATCAGCTACTTGGCCAGGTGCCAATGGAGGGCGTTGACATGGAGGGTTTACTGCGAATTTCTTCATGTACTTAGGAGTAACATATCTGTACTCCCTCCATTCTCTTGCCCATCTCCTTTCAATCTTCTATATGCGCACCTTGCGCTGATTTCTATCTTCTTCAGGAGGTGTGCAGTACCCAGCATAAATGTCCTCAGGGATTTCAAATGCAGTCATGACCTCTGGTCTCTTTCCTCCTTTCTGTGGCCTTTTACCTTCAGCCATTTTCTTCAGATGAGGAATTTGAACAATGGAATTCTCTGAAGACGTATGCAACTTTTCTTCGAGGAACGCTGCAAATGAGTTAAGTTGATGAGAACCTAAGGATTCAGCAGCGGACATGTGTACCTGTGAACAGAGTATAGTTGCGAGGAATTTGAAGAGGTCATATGCGTTCTCAGAGGGTTTTTCAAAAAGAACAAGTTTTGAGGAATTTGACCAGATTCATCTTGAGGAATTTCACTAAGCGCCATATAAATCTTAGGTTCCAGAGTTGTATAGATTGAGAATCCACACAATTGAGGAATCTTGAAGAAATTTAGACTTAGGGAAATGAATCAAGAACAGAGAACGAGTGAGGTGTTTTGTGTGTGAGGATTTTAAGAATAAAAACACCTTTGAAGATTTTGTAGAAAAACTTCGAATCAAAGAGGGCAGTAAAAATAGCTTTTAATTACCCTGAATGAAGAACACGACGAACTGTGAGTTGGAATAGTGAAGTTCGTCAATGTAGATCTTCCACGCCCTAACTTGGCGGAGGAAGACGTCTACGGCGGCGGCGGAGGTGAAGATTTCCGCTGTCGGCGCGAGTACGTCGGCGACGAGGTCGAGGCAGTGAAGCTCTTCCTCACCGGCGGCGATGGAGTAGCGGCGGCGCTAGGGTTTGGAAGCTCAAGCGGGGGAAGTGAGATCAAGCGGGGTAAAGGAAGTGAGGATGGCGACGGAGGGGTATTTATAGCCGCAGTGAAAAACTGCTCGTCCGAAGATTTAGGACAAACATGCCCCTGGCCGTTGTCCTTCACTTGACATGTGTCACCCACGTACTGTGTAGTGGAGATCGTGTAAGATCGTGGGTGAGTAAAATAATCCAACGTGGGAAGTGGAACGGTTTGAGCGGCAAAAACGAAAGTTTGGATAAGATCAGTTTTAACGTTCCGTTTGCAATTTCTTCAGCTGACAAGGACACAGTGAAGAATTTGAACGAGTTTCAAATAGAACGCACATGAAGAATTTGTGAATAGATTGGATTGAGTATAGCATAGAGGGGAAGGGTCCGATCACATTCACTTAGCAGTAAAGATTCAACTTGAAGAAAAAGCTATAAGTGAATGTTGTAGAGGACATAAACTCATATATATATATATATATAGCCAATGAAGAAAAACGACGGAAAAATGAAGAATTTGCAAAGTTGAAGAATTTGAAAAACTGAGGAATTTCAAAAATGAGGAAAAACTCAAATTGAGGATTTTCAACTTTTGTGGTGGCGTGACCCACCGTGTAAGAATGATGATTTCAGACACCGCGTACAATTGTCGTAGGGTTCTGAGAATCAAATTCTTCATAATTTATTCACACTTAGAGTGTTATTCTTCATTGATTGAAGAAAAACGTTTCTTCATGTGTTGCACATCTAAGTCATCAATTATGCATAAGTGTTAGGATGAGTGCATTTTCAAAGTACATTCGAAGATTCTAAGATATTTAGCTCACACCGCAACTTGCTAAATCTCTTCTCATCCAAGGGCTTAGTGAAGATATCGGCTAGCTGTTCTTCAGTCTTCACATGCTCAATAGAAATTTCGCCCTTCAACACATGATCAAGAAGAAAATGATGACGAATCTGAATGTGCTTTGTCTTCGAGTGCTTAACTGGGTTGTGAGCAATCTTGATGGCACTCTCATTGTCACAGAGGAGAGGCACATTCTTCACGTTGACTCCATAGTCCTTGAGTGTTTGCTTCATCCATAGTAGTTGAGCACAGCAAGAACCAGCAGCAATGTACTCAGCTTCAGCAGTAGACAGTGATACGCAGTTCTGTTTCTTCGAGGACCAACAGACCAAGGATCGTCCGAGGAAATGACAAGTACCAGATGTTGACTTGCGATCCACACGGTCACCAGCATAGTCAGAATCAGAATATCCAATGAGGTCAAAGTCTGAGCCCTTGGGGTACCATAATCCTAGTGTTGGTGTGTGAGCTAGATATCGAAGAATATGCTTCACAGCCGTATGGTGTGATTCCTTTGGTGCAGCTTGAAATCGTGCACACATGCAAACACTAAGCATTATATCTGTCCTAGATGCACATAAGTACAATAAAGAGCCAATCATGGAGCGGTATACCTTGTGATCGAAGTCAGTACCATTTTCATCAGTGCATAGATGACCATGTGTGGGCATAGGAATTTTGAGACCTTTGCAATCTTGCATGCCGAATTTCTTCAGGACATCCTTGAGGTATTTCTCCTGGATATGAATATCCCATTGTGCTATTGACGAATTTGAAGACCTAAGAAGAATTTCAATTCTCCCATCATAGACATTTGATATTCTTCACTCATCATATAGGCAAATTCATCACTATAACGTTGGTCAGTACAGCCAAAGATGATATCATCAACATATATTTGGCACACAAACAGTTCACCATCATATGATTTAGTAAAAAGAGTGGGATCGAGTGAACCGGGTGTGAAGCCTTTCTTAATGAAGAATTCCTTCAATGTGTCATACCACGCCCGTGGGGCCTGCTTGAGGCCATAGAGGGCCTTGTTAAGTCTGAAGACTTTGTCAGGATGTTTTGGATCTTCAAAACCTGGGGGGGTGAGCAACATATACTTCTTCCTCAATCTTACCATTGAGGAATGCACTTTTCACATCCATTTGGTATAAGATGATATCATGATGGTTAGCATAAGCAAGTAAATGCGAATAGCTTCAAGTCTAGCAACAGGTGCAAAAGTTTCATCGAAATCAATTCCTTCAACCTGTGTGTAGCCTTGAGCTACTAGTCGTGCCTTATTCCTCACCACAACACCATTTTCATCTTGCTTGTTGCGGTAGATCCACTTTGTACCAATGATGTTATGCTTGCGAGGATCGGGACGATTGACTAGTTCCCATACGTTGTTGAGCTTGAACTGATGTAATTCTTCTTGCATGGCCTGAATCCACTCAGGCTCCAGAAATGCTTCATCTACCTTAGTGGGCTCTGTGATAGAGACAAAAGCAAAGTGCCCACAAAAGTTAGATAGATGTGAAGCTTTTGAGCGTGTAAGAGGACCTGGTGCTCTAATGTCATCAATGATCTTCTCCACTTGCACTTCTTTTGCAACGCGAGGGTGAGTTGGTTGCCGTTGAGGAATTTGATCAGCATTTTCTTCAGCATCAATTTCCTCAGCATTTTCTTCAGGTGCATCAGCTCGACATTCTTCACGTTCAGGAATGAATTCTTCAGCAGATTCTTCAGTAGGAATGATATCTTCAGTAGCCTTGTGCTTGATCGATTCCTCAGGTGCTGGTTCATCTAACACAGAAGGTAGATGCTCTCTTTGCGAGCCATTAGTTTCATCGAACCGCACATCTACAGTTTCAACAATCTTGTGAAGAACATTGTTGAAGACTCTGTAGGTGTGCGAGTCCTTTCCATAACCAAGCATGAAACCTTCATGTGCTTTCGGTGCAAATTTAGAGTTGTGATGAGGATCTCTAATCCAGCATTTAGCATCGAAGACTTTGAAATAACTCACATTGGGTTTCTTGTCAGTGAGGAGTTCATAGGCAGTCTTCTTGAAGAATTTGTGAAGATATACTCTGTTGATGATATGGCACGCAGTATCAATTGCATCAACCCAGAAACGACGAGGGGTTTTGTACTCATCGAGCATAGTGCGAGCCATCTCAGCAAGAGTCCTGTTCTTGCGCTCCACGATGCCATTCTGTTGAGGAGTATAAGGAGCAGATAATTCATGAGTAATACCAAGTTCATCAAGATATTCATCGAGACCCGAATTCTTGAACTCAGTGCCATTGTCACTTCTGATGTGCTTGATCTTCACACCAAAGTTAGTTGAAGCCCTCGAGGAAAATCGTTTGAAGACTTCCTGCACTTCAGTTTTGTAAGAGACAAGGTGTACCCATGTGTAACGAGAGTAATCATCAATGATAACAAAACCATATTGAGATGCTTCATTAGAGATAGAGGAATAATGGTTAGGACCGAAGAGATCCATGTGAAGCAATTCGAATGGACGAGTAGTGGTCATGATAGTCTTCGCTGGATGCTTGGCCTTGGTCATCTTTCCAGCTTCACAGGCACCGCATAAGTGATCCTTGAGGAATTTGACATTCTCAATGCCAATGACATGCTTCTTCTTCGCAAGCGTGTGCAGATTCCTCATGCCTGCATGACCAAGTCGTCGATGCCATAGCCATCCTTCTGAAGCTTTTGCAAGTAGGCACACGGCAGGTTGTGAATCTGCAGAGAAATCAATAATATACAAGTCTCCTCTCCTAAAGCCTTCGAAGACTTTGGATTTGTCAGCTTCCATAATCACAACACAACGATACTTGCCGAAGACAACAACCATATCAAGATCACAAAGCATTGAAACAGACATAAGATTGTATCCTAAGGACTCAACAAGCATGACTTTGTCCATGTGTCGATCCTTTGTGATAGCAACCTTACCTAGACCCAATACCTGACTTTTGCTTTTATCAACGAAGATGATATGCTTCATGTGTGATGCTGATAAGGGAGCATCCATCAACAGATTCTTGTCACCGGTCATGTGATTTGTACATCCACTATCAAGTACCCATTCAGTGGCTTTGGGTTGATCATCCTGCAGATGAATTAGTGCAACTTACGAACCTCATATACTTCAGTAGTGAAGAATATGATATCACAATTCATCAGATCAATTTCATCAAGCAGTAGAACCGATAAAACAGAGGGAGGACGTGTGAAATGAAAGTTCATTTCATCATGGTTAGCCTGCGTCCTTTCAGGCATTTTTGTCAGGTCCCCAGCAAATTCTTCAGACGTTACAGCACGTCTGGAGACCTGACCTTGCAGAAGAGATTAGTTCTTTTTCTTCACCACCCACATCTGAAGGGGTGGCAAAGAGTTCATCACTCTGCGAGCTCCATATGAGAATGGTGGCAAAGCACCCAAACCATTTCGTTTCACGTAAGAGGGGTTAGGGTAAGCATATGCATAAGCAGAGAAATTCTTCGAGGACTTGTGAACATAATGATTAGAAGAATAATGCTCATAGTTATAGCCCTTGGCTCTTCCCTGCGAAACAGAGTTGTTAGCACGATGATGTTCATATGAGGACTTTGATCCATGTGAGGAATTTGATCCCTTTGAGGAATTTGATCCGTATGAGGACTTGGATCCATATGACGAATTTGGTCCATATGAAGAATTAGATCTGGGGTTCCTTTTCTTCACGGGTGGTGTCATGAGGACATTCACCTGAAGACTTTCAAGGCAGCTTTTGGGAACCCAGATTTTCTTCATAGGGGAACCATTCCTGCAGTTAGTGCCAACATATCTAGCAAATACTTCACCATTCTGATTTTTGAACAGTTTATAGTTGGAGTCAAATGACTCATCAGAAGAATGAGAAGATTCACATGTATAGCCAGATAAATCAGATGGATCAACTGGAGGTCCCTTTGCAGCAACCCATGTGGTTTTGGGGTACTGCTCAGGCTTCCAATAAGTACCATCTGCATTGAGTTTCCTCTCAAAGGCAATACCCTCTTTCCTAGGGTTCCTGTTGAGGATCTGCTTTTTAAGCACATCACAAAGAGCCTGATGCCCTTTGAGGCTTTTGTACATGCCTGTCATGTACAATTCCTTCAGCCCTGCATCGTCAGTGATACTAGCAATGTCCTTAGATGAGGAATTAGTGATAGCAGAGACAGGTGAAGAATTTGTAACATTTGAAGCATTTGAACATTCAGGTGAAGAATTAGCAGATTCTCGTTCAATGCATTTTAAACATGGAGGAATAAATTCTTCCTGAGCAGCGCTGATTTGTTGAGCAAGTAATGAATCGCGCTCCTTCTAAAGATCCTCATAACTTTCTCTTAGCTTATCAAGCTTGCTTCTTTTGAAGATATTCATAAGAAAGCTTCTCATGATCAAATAAGAGAGTGTTATGATGGTTTTGAAGGTTGTCAAACCTGGTCTGAAGTCTTTGAAGATTTTCAGTCAAGGCCTTAGAGCGATCCATTTCTTCACCCAACATATCATCACTTTTGTCTAGCATGTTCTGAACCTTTTCAAAAGCCTTTTGTTGTTGCACATCAATCTTAGCAAGTTTAGAGTAGCTAGGCTTAAGATTTTCATCAGATTCACCTTCACTAGACTCAGAGGAGGCATATTTGAGTACCTTGGCACCCTTTGCCATGAAGTAATAGGTGGGAGCGTAGTCATCACTGCCTTCATCAGCCTTGCTGGAGAGAGCACTTTCTTCAGTGTTGAAGATAGACTTGCTGACAAATGCAGTAGCGAGGGCTAGGCTTGCCACACCAGATTCAGAATCCTCAGACGCTTCCTCTTCCTCTTGTTCCTCTGATTCAGCTTCAGAGTCCATTTCCTTGCCAATGAATGCCCGAGCCTTCTTGGAGCTGCTCTTCTTGTGAGATGAAGATTTTGAGGATTTTGATGATGAGGATTTTGAGGACTTCTTCTTTTTCTTCGCATCATCAGAACTGTAATCCTTGTATTTCTTCTTCTTTGATTCCTTTTCCCACTGAGGACAATCTTGAATGTAGTGTCCTGGCTTCTTGCACTTGTGACAAAGCCTCTTCTTGTAGTCACTAGATGAGGAATCATTGCTCCTTGAGGGTTTTCCAAAGCGACCACGTCTTGAGAACTTCTGGAATTTCTTCACAAGCAGTGCTAGATCATGACTCAGTTCTTCAGGGTCACCAAGGCTGCTACCAGAGTCTTCATCTTCGGATTCTGATACTACTTTGGCCTTCAGTGCACGTGATCTGCCATAGCTCGAACCATAGAGATCTCTCTTTTCAGCAAGCTGGAACTCATGAGTGTTAAGCCTCTCGAGGATATCAGCAGGGTCAAGTGACTTGTAATCAGCACGCTCTTGAATCATCAGTGCCGGAGTGTCAAATGAGGAATCAAGCGATCTCAGCAATTTCTTCACCACCTCATGGTCGGTGATGTCAGTGGCACCAAGTGCTTGTAGCTCATTTGACATGTCAGTGAGGCGATCGAAGGTTTGCTGAACATTTTCATTGTCGAGTCGTTTGAAGCGGTTGAAGAGATTGCGAAGAACATCAACTCGAGAGTCACGCTGAGTTGAAACTCCTTCATTGACTTTGGACAGCCCATCCCAGATAAGCTTAGCAGTTTCCAAAGCACTCACTCTGCCATACTGTCCTTTACTCAGATGGCCACATATGATATTCTTCGCTTGGGAGTCAAGTTGCTTGAATCTCTGCACATCGGTAGCGTTCAGTGAGGGTGAGACTGAGGGAATACCATTTTCCACAACGTACCAGAGATCGTTATCAATTGCCTCAAGATGCATGCACATCTTGTTCTTCCAGTAGGGGTAGTCCGTCCCATCAAAGGTAGGACACCCTGCAGAGACCTTGATCATACCTGCGGTCGACATAACTAAAACTCCAGGCGGTTAAACCAAAATCACACAGAACAAGGGAGTACCTTGCTCTGATACCAATTGAAAGTGCGTTATATCGACTAGAGGGGGGGTGAATAGGCGATTTTTATGAAATTCTTCACTGAGGAATTTGCTCGTGAGGAAATTCCTTAGCGAAGAACTACTAGCAGCGGAATAAGTACTCAGAAGTAAACATAACAGATTACGTGCATGGTCATCATGATGAAATGAAGACAAACACAGAGTACAGAAAGCGTAGGCACATGATAACTCTAGAAGAAGACAAACAGACTGAAGAAATTGAACTGGGGAATTTGTGAAAGTCTTCAGTCAAAGTCTTCAAACACAGATATGAACAAACAGACAACACAGTAATGAGGAAATGAAAGTGTTGAGGAAATAGAACCAGTAAGCTTGGTGTGAAGACAATGATTTGGTAGACCAGTTCCAACTGCTGTCTCAGTTGTACGTCTGGTTGGAGCGGCTGAGTATTTAAACTCGAGGACACACAGTCCCGGACACCCAGTCCTGAGCACGCAGCTCGGGACACCAAGTCCTCACCGTATTCTCCTTGAACTAAGGACACACAGTCCTCGTCCAATCACTCGTGGTAAGTCTTCAGGTGACTTCCAAACCTTCACAGACTAGGTCACTCGACGATCCACAATTCCTCTTGGATGCCCTAGACCATGATGCCTAACCGTCTGGAAGAAGCACAGTCTTCAAAGGTAACAAGCGCCGGATCCACGCAGGATCAATCTCTTCAGTGATGCTCAATCACTTTGGGTTTGTAGGTGTTTTGGGTTTGGGTTCGGATTTTCCTCACTTGATGATTTTCGCTCAAAGTCCTCGGAGGATGGGTTGCTCTCAAATGACAAGTGTCAAGTTCTCGCGGAGTAGCCAACCAGCTAGTGGTTGTAGGGGGCGGCTATTTATAGCCTAGGGAGTAGCCCGACATGATAAGACATAAATGCCCTTCAATGATATGACCGTTAGGTGGACAAGATATTTTAGGACAGCTGGCGCGTAGCACAGCAACGGTCAGAAATTTGGAGTACAAATTCCTCAGGGCTATCATGTTCCCCACTGTGTAGGCAATTTGCACTAGCGAATTCCTAACTCCTCAATCAGAGCAAAGTCCTCAGTGACCAGAAGAACTGTGTCTCTGTCACTGAAGAAATTGACTGAACTGTATGAGATTTCCAATGGCTTCACTCGAAGGGATTGGTAGGTGTAGGATTTGAGTTGAGCATCACATGGGAGATTTTCTCCTTAGTATTTCCTCGACCCCCTTTAATAGTACGGTGTTTCCTATGACTCAAGAAAGAGAAAATGAAACTACGAAAACAAACATCTTCACGCTTCATGTTCCTTGAATGAATACCAGGTCTTCAAGGTCACACCAATTTCTTCACTTTCAAAGTCTTCAGAAAGTCTTCAGAATATCAAAGTCTTCAGTCGAAGAACTTCATTTTTAGGGGTCGACTTTTACTGTAAATATCAAACTCCTCATAGACTTATAGACCTGTGTACACTCATAAACACATCAGATGCTTAACCTATAGGTCTTCAATACACCAAAATCACTAAGGGGCACTAGATGCACTTACACATAGCAACGAGAGGGGAGAGTGTTGTCCACGTACCCTCGTAGACCGAAAGCGGAAGCGTTATAACAACGTGGTTGATGTAGTCGTACGTCTTCACGGCCCGACCGATCAAGCACTGAAACTATGACACCTCCGAGTTCTAGCACACGTTCAGCTCGATGATGATCCCCGGACTCTGATTTAGCAAAGTGTCGGGGATGAGTTCCGTCAGCACGACGGCGTGGTGGCGATCTTGATGTTCTACCATCGCAGGACTTCGCCTAAGCACCGCTACAATATTATCGAGGATTATGGTGGAGGGGGGCACCGCACACGGCTTAGAGATCTCAAGGATCAATTATTGTGTCTATGGGGTGCCCCCTGCCCCCGTATATAAAGGAGTGGAGGAGGGGGGAGAGGGCCAGCCCCTATGGCGCTCCCTGGAGGAGTCCTACTCCCACCGGGAGTAGGATTCCCCCCTCTTCCAAGTAGTAGGAGTAGGAGTCAAGGAAAGGGAAAAGGGAAGAGAAGGAAGGAGGGGGCGCCGCCCCTCCCCCTAGTCCAATTTGGACTAGTCAATGGGGGGCGCGCAGCCTGCCTCTTCCTCTCCCCTAAAGCCAAATAAGGCCCATATACTTCTTCCCCCGTATTCCCGTAACTCCCCGGTACTCCGAAAAATACCCGAACCACTCAGAACCTTTCCGATGTCCGAGTATAGTCGTCCAATATATCGATCTTTACGTCTCGACCATTTCAAGACTCCTCGTCATGTCCCCAATCTCATCCGGGACTCCGAACTCCTTCGGTACATCAAAACTCATAAACTCATAATATAACTGCCATCGAAACCTTAAGCGTGCGGACCCTACGGGTTCGAGAACAATGTAGACATGACCGAGACATGTCTCCGGTCAATAACCAATAGCGGAACCTGGATGCTCATATTGGCTCCTACATATTCTACGAAGATCTTTATCGGTCAGACCGCATAACAACATACGTTGTTCCCTTTGTCATCGGTATGTTACTTGCCCGAGATTCGATCGTCGGTATCTCAATACCTAGTTCAATCTCGTTACCGGCAAGTCTATTTACTCGTTCCGTAATACATCATCTCACAACTAACTCATTAGTTGCAATGCTTGCAAGGCTTATGTGATGTGCATTACCGAGAGGGCCCAGAGATACCTTCTCCTACAATCGGAGTGACAAATCCTAATCTCGAAATACGCCAACCCAACATGTACCTTCGGAGACACCTGTAGAGCTCCTTTATAATCACCCAGTTACGTTGTGACGTTTGGTAGCACACAAAGTGTTCCTCCGGCAAACAGGAGTTGCATAATCTCATAGTCATAGGAACATGTACAAGTCATCAAGAAAGCAATAGCAACATACTAAACGATCGGGTGCTAAGCTAATGGAATGGGTCATGTCAATCACATCATTATCCTAATGATGTGACCCCGTTAATCAAATGACAACTCATGTCTATGGCTAGGAAACATAACCATCTTTGATCAACGAGCTAGTCAAGTAGAGGCATACTAGTGACACTCTGTTTGTCCATATGTTCACACATGTATCATGTTTCCGGTTAATACAATTCTAGCATGAATAATAAACATTTATCATGAAATAAGGAAATAAATAATAACTTTATTATTGCCTCTAGGGCATATTTCCTTCAGGGTGCTTAGGCATTCTTGTTACATCCAATTGGTCAAAAGAATCAAATCAAACAAGCCATAGTTTGGACGAACTCGGATGGAAAACATGCAATCCGACACGCTTAGCCAAAGGAACGAATAGGCAAATTAAACATGACTAGAATATGCACAATCAACCTAACATCTATCAAGAAATTGGTCGGCGACTAGGTCACCTATATATGAGTATATTAATAGACTTATGAGCCAAATGAGAACATTTGATCATAGGTCATACCTTTCGTTTAAGCATAAAATGGGGTTACCTATTTTAGATTAAGCATTTATTTGTTCACATTATTAGAGTTGTTTTAGCTCAATTCTTAGAGTAAAGCTCCCCCTAAATGTGATACCCCACTGGACTTACATTGGGTTTGTCACTGATGACTTCGTGTAGTTGTACTTGTTGTGGACGCTCAAGGTTGATGATGACCATCAAGAGTTGGGAGCAATCCATTTGAGTTGAAGCACTTTCAATCTAAACGGTTTAGTAGCACAAGGAACAACAAGGATATCCAATATACATAGAGTGAAGCATGCACATGATGATGATGTCTATGGATGCATTTGGTTACCTTATTCCTTTGCCTTACCAACAAAGAGGTCATGTGCCTCCATGAATGAGTGCATGACGTCGAAGTGGTTTGCACTAACTCCTTACCATGAATGGATATGATTGAAACTTGTCGGTGGAGTCACCCTCAAGAATTCTCTAGTTCTCACTACAGGAATCCAGTACTTTGCCGTCTGCCATGGCGGACGAGAAAGGCATGGACGGCTGACGGCAAAGCACTTTGCCGTCCGCGGCAGACGGCAAACAGTGACGGCAAAGATAGGGTCGGCAAACAGGTCCTTTGCCGTCAGCTTTTTATGGCCGACGTCAAAGAGCCCTTTGCCTACAGCGGCGGACGGAAAAGAGGGGGGACGGCAAAATGTTGCACGTCCGCCAGCGTTACTCCGTTAGGCGGCTAACGGCGGCCTTTGCCGTCCGCCAGCGGACGGCAAATGTGAGCACCTCTTTGCCGTCCGCCAGATGACGCCAGCAATACGTCAGCGCTCGCTTTTTTTGCCGTCCGCCCGGCGGACGGCAAAGGCAAAGTGTTTGCCATCAGCTTAGCTTTGTCGTCCGCCACTGTAGGCAAATTGGCCAAATGGTCCATCCCCAGGAAGCACAGGTGGGCGCCACGTGCCCCCTTTGCCGTCTGCCACCAACGGCAAAGGGGTCTTTGCCGTCCGCCGCGGACGGCAAAGAGCTTGCACTGCCTCTTTTTTATTCTGTTTTTCTTATATCCAACAATTATCACAACAAATATATCACAGCACATATATATCCATCACATAAATATCCAGCACATATATATCCAACATAATAAATATCCAGCACATATATATCCATACATACATACATAGTAGGTTGCACATAGTTCCATCGATCCATACATATTACAATATGCAAAGTTTCATCATAGCAAGCGAGCAGAATACAAGAAGTGCATCAAAGGAAAAAACAGGAAAAAGCAAGCAATCCATCATAGGAAGCTGGCTTCCGTGAAGTGAATGAAACCTGCAAAATGACAAATAAGAAAGTTAGAAAAAGAAGACTAGAAGAATTAGACTAGAAGAAAAAGAATAGAAGAAGAAGTATATGCCATTTATTAGCTAACTTAGGTGAAATGTATCGTTTATGAGCTAACCTAGGTGAAATGGGTAGTTTATGAGCTATCCTAGGTGAAATGGATCATTTTGGAGCTAAGTTAGGTGAAATGGGTCGTTTATGAGCTAACCTAGGTAAAATGGGTCGTTTATGAGCTAACCTAGGTGAAATGGGTCGTTTATGAGCAAACCTGTGTGAAATGGGTTGTTTATGAGCTAACCTAGGTGAAATGGGTCATTTATGAGCTAACCTAGGTCAAATGGGTCGTTTATGAGGTAACCTAGGTGAAATGGGTCATTTATGAGCTAACCTAGATGAAATTGATCATTTTGGAGCTAACTTAGTTGAAATGGGTCGTTTATGAGCTAACTTAGGTGAAATGCCACGTTCTTGAGCTAACTAAGGTAAAATGGATCGTTTTTGAGCTAACTTAGGTAAAATGGGTCATTTTGGAGCTAACCTAGGTGAAATGGGTCATTTTGGAGCTAACCTAGGTGAAATGGGTCATTTTAAAGCTAACGTAGGTAAAAATGGATCATTTTGGAGCTAACTAAGGTAAAATGAGTCATTTTAGAGCTAACTCAGGTAGAATGGATGGTTTATGAGGTCAGTAAGCTTATTAAGTCATTTTGGAGGAAAAGAAGCTAACTCTAGGTCATTATGGTAAGCATATTGGAGGAAATAAAGCTAAGTCTAGGTCTTTATGCATTTGTTAAGCAAAACACTAGAGAAACTTACCGTGATCACGGAGGTGTAGGAGCGGGCTGGCTCGCGCTGGTAGCTGGAGAAGGATCGTGCGATGTGTTTCTGGAGTTAAGCTGCACCAAAGATCATTTGTAATGTCTCGTTAGCATTATGACACTCAAATGTTAAGACTAGCAAGTAATGTCCATTCAAATTAAACTCACCGTGCTCCCAGGAGCAATCACTGGCATCGGCGGAGCGGTCTGACCGGACTTCTCGCACACAGACTGCACATTTGGTTTTAACAACAGAGTCATACTAGTTAGTAATGAGACTCAAATGTTAAGACTAGCAAGTAATCTACAGAACAAACTTACCACAAGGAGCTCGTACATGGCCCTTGCCTGCATGTCATTCCGTGCCCTCTCCTCCTCCAACATTTTTGCCGTCCTCTCCTCCAACTCCCGCTGCCTCTCCGCCGCCTCCGCCAGAAGTTTCTCCGTTATATCTCTCTCACTCTGTATAGCAGCCTGCAACACCACTCACATGACCATTTGTAATCATTGATGGAAGCGCACACAATGTAATGGAGAAAGATTGCTGAGTACGTATAACTAACCTTGAAGGCGAGTTGGACTGGCCGTTCACGAGGCCTTATCTCAGGAGCGGAGCTCGACTGGCGCGCCTTGATCTCCGGGAGAGTGCTAGGACAACGGATAAGTCCATCTCCCATGGCTATGGAGCCATGGGACCTCCCGCCACCAGATATCATCAGCAGCTCTGTATTAATGGGACCCTGGCTCGGGTTAAAGTCCTCCCCTTTCCTCGCCTTCCCCTGATCTCTATATTGCACGAGCTTGTCGTGGGCGGAGATGTTGGTGAAGTTATTTGGATCATCGAGGTCAGACGCAGAGAATGCCTTGACTTTCTTGTAAGGGCCAGTGTGGGCCATGGCATACAGGTCGTACACCTCTGGCACCTTATCCGCCTTATTGTAGTGTGCCTGAAAGAGAGAAACAAAGTAAATTAGTAATTAAAGGGCTAAAGCTAGCATGATGAATGAATTGCATGAATCATGAAGCAAACCACATACCCAGTTCCGCCCGTACTGAAATAAGTTGGAGCTGCCTTGGTGGTGTGGCACACCTTCCATTTGGGCACGTTTGTCCTTGGCCTCTTTGTGGGTGGCCAGCCATTCTTTTGAGCACCACGCATTGACCAACACCTCCCAACAATCCATCCGATCCGCACACCATCTCGGAGGAGCCTAAGTTAGCAAATAAAAACTTGAGCGCTACGGCTATGAATTACTAAATGAAGGAAGTAAGTACAAGGCCTTAAGAATTACCTTCATGTACTGCTCCTTACTCAAGAACTTATCGCGACACTCCTGCTTGGGCTTCTTGATACCACGCCCGGCGTAGTAGTCTCGAACAGCCTGCACCCGAACCTCATGCCGTAAGTTCTGAAGTAGGCGCTTGCACTCCTTGTGGATAACATCTGCCGCCTCCTCCTCGTATCCCTCCTCACACCTATAGAATGTCTGCAATCAAATGAGACAATATTGATTAGTACAATTAATAACTAGCTAGTTGAAGATTTTTAATTGTGTAAAGGAGCAATTACCCAGAACTTTCTGATCACCACGTCTGCCCTTGTCTTGCACAATACACCGTCGATAATCTCACCCGGCGGGGCCGGGGCAGCCAAGTAGTGCTCCCAAGTCAATCCAACCTCTGGAAGCCGACCCTCACCAGGCAACGTGACAAACCCCGGGAAGTTTTGCCGAATCAGAACTCCAAGGACGGAGTTGGGCCGGCGGACACTTTCATGGTGGTCCCAACCCCTGCAGCATGACAAGGCCAACACATCAGTTATTTGAAGAAACGTGAATGCAGAAGGTACAAAAATATTAAATGCACTTACCTCTCCCCATCAGGAAAAATCAACCACCTCTGCTCGCGGGTCGCCGGCACGGACGGGAGCCGTGTAGCACCACGCTGGTAGATGTTGCCCCCCTCCTCCCCCTCCTCCTCAAAATCAGTCGGCTCCCCGCCATCATCAGCATGGCCACTCGGCTCCCCGCCATCATCAGCATGGCCACTCGGCTCCCCGCCATCATCAGCATGACCACTCGGCTCCTCAGGCTGACCCGACCAGTTACCCCATCCAGACGTGTGCTCCTCCGGGGTCTCGTGGGCCCAAGTCTCGTGGGCCGAAGGCCCGTCGGCCCGAGGCTCGTGGGCCGAAGACCCGTGGACCGGAGGCTCGTGGACCGGAGTCCGTGCAGCCTCCTCCTCAGACGAGTCCACCCTAGCAGTCACGTGCTCGGGTGAAACAGCTGGGGGCGGCGACGAGGAAGGCGCCATAAGAGTCACCCTACCTCCTCTCCCGTGACCACGTGCTCCACCTCCTTTCTTCTTCTTACCTCGTCCCCTGCTGGGCGCCGCGGTCGACGAAGAAGGGCCCGGCGGTGTCGCCATACTGTCCAGCAACGCTCGGCGGAGAGGTGCGTGTGGAATGGAAGACCTCGCACCACGCGCCGACGAAGAAGGGGCCTCGGCGCGCTCCCGACCAGCGCCCACCATCTTTCAACACCTGCCATGACAAAGAATAAACGAAATTAGTACAACATAAAAAAGTACCGACATGAATAATAATATGTATATCACTTAAGTGTATCATCATCAAGTACAACATAAAAAAATTGAATACCTGACACTACTAATAATCTCGATCGGTATCATCAACAAATGCATAATCATCATCATCACTATAATCAATGATGGGCTCATAGGGTTCATTGGCATCAACATGTGCAAGGCCACCTTGACATAATCAGTCAAGCATTGACAGGTCATCCGCAGCAGTAACCTCTTCTTGTTCCGGCTCTTCTTGTTCCTCCTCTGGGGTGACGCCCGATTCATTGTCGCTGTCTACTTCAATGTTTTGGGGTGAAGTATAGCGGTTCTTGAAACACTTTTTGGAAAGACGTGTCTCTTGGAAGAATTCTCCTTCATATGTGTCTGGGTTAATGTGAGGTTCATAATCCTCTTCCTTTGGGGGAGAAAGTCTAGCACGTGGCGGCACTTCATAAACGACATCCCAACCTTTCAGATTTGTATTAGTTTGGCAGGCCCACGGTAGATAGAATAATTGGGTCGCCTGTTGAGCCGTAATATAGACATCAGGAACATCTAAATGGGTGCTTTGGTTGATTTCAACTAGCCCTATATGTTCATGAGTCCTTCTAGTCTCCTTTGGCTGAAACCAATAACATTTGAAGACTACGACATTCGGTGGGTTTTCACCATAGAACAAAAGTTCATAAATTGCTTCAACTCTCCCATAATACTCGGTACCTCCTTCGCCGATAGCAGATACACAACAATTTGTAGACTTTCGGTCGGCCATAGATAGCTCTTTGCCATAGGTACGAAAGCGATACCCGTTGATGTCGTACTTGTCAAATGAACGGACCTTATAGTCAAAACCATTAGCGACTTGTCTCAATTCGGCGTCCATAGACTCTGAATTAGCCTACAAGTTTAATATGAAAGGATTGTTGCATTACGCACAAATTAGCGAATGAAATGAAATTGTCTAATAGAAATTACCATTTGTTTGAACCAAGAGATGAAACCGGGATAGCCGCCTCCATGCTTTGCGAGAAGCTCATACTCTTCGACGGAATCCTTTTGGATCTCCGCTCCATACGAGAATATGGCGACGTATCGACTGTATGACATATCCAGGAATAAGAGCAGTTCAAAGGAAATAGAAGTTGCGAAACAATGTACCAAGAACTTACTCGATGTACGGCCGCACTTCTATCAGGTTGTTGAAGATATACAACGAAATGGTCCGCCATTCTTCGTTATCCAAAGATACTGGATGTGAAACACTAGCTGGTGCGAGATTCCCTTTGAATAGGCTGAGGTTGGATCCACCCTTTTTAGGGTCGTCAGCATTGTACCGAGGCTTCGGATTATGCAAATGACGATTTTTGGCTTCGTAGTGTGCTGTTATGAAGTTTGTCGCCTCCTCTGTGATGAATGCCTCAGCCATCGATGCTTCAATTCTACGTTTATTTTTACATTTTTCTCGAAGCGTCTTCTGCATCCTCTTAGTTGGGTAGCACCAACGATTTTGCACGCCCCCCCCCCCAATCTTGCCTCGGTCGGGAGATGCAAAATCAAATGCTGCATTGGATTGAAGAAGCCCGGTGGAAAGATCTTCTCTAACTTGCAGATCAACTCCGGCGCCAACTCTTCCATTTCTTCTAGCACGCCAGGCGATAGTTCTTTCGCACAAAGAACACGGAAGTGTAGGATCGGAAGTATGTCTAGAGGGGGGTGATTAGACTACTTGACCAAATAAAAACTTAACCTTTTCCCAATTTTAGTTCTTGGCAGATTTTAGCAACTTTAGGACAAGTCAAGCAATCATTACACAATTCAAGCAAGCATGCAAAGAGTATATAGCAGCGGAAAGTAAAGCATGCAACTTGCAAGAATGTAAAGGGAAGGGTTTGGAGAATTCAAACGCAATTGGAGACACGGATGTTTTTCCCGTGGTTCGGATAGGTGGTGCTATCCTACATCCACGTTGATGGAGACTTCAACCCACGAAGGGTAACGGTTGCGCGAATCCACGGAGGGCTCCAGCCACGAAGGGTCCACGAAGAAGCAACCTTGTCTATCCCACCATGGCCATCGCCCACGAAGGACTTGCCTCACTAGCAGTAGATCTTCACGAAGTAGGCGATCTCCTTGCCCTTACAAACTCCTTGGTTCAACTCCACAATCTTGCCGGAGGCTCCCAAGTGACACCTAGCCAATCTAGGAGACACCACTCTCCGAGAAGTAACAAATGGTGTGTTGATGATGAACTCCTTGCTCTTGTGCTTCAAATGATAGTCTCCCCAACACTCAACTCTCTCTCACAGGATTTGGATTTGGTAGAAAGAAGATTTGAGTGGAAAGCAACTTGGGGAAGGCTAGAGATCAAGATTCATATGGTAGGAGTGGAATATCTTGGCCTCAACACAAGGGTAGGTGGTTCTCTCTCAGAACATATGAGTTGGAAGTGTAGATGTGTTCTGATGGCTCTCTCCACGAATGAAGAGGAGGTGGAGGGGTATATATAGCCTCCACACAAAATCCAACCGTTACACACAATTTACCAATCTCGGTGGGACCGAATCAACAAACTCGGTCGGACCGAAATAGTAAACCTAGTGACCGTTAGAGATTTTCGGTGGGACTGACATGCAACTCGGTAGGACCGATATGGTTAGGGTTAGGGCATAACGTAATCTCGGTGAGACCGATTACACAAACTCGGTGAGACCGATTTGGTAATTAGCTAACCAGAGAGTTGGTCAGGTAAACTCGGTGGGACCGATTTGCTCTTTCGGTGAGACCGAAAAGTTACAAAAGGGAAACAGAGAGTTTACATTGCAATCTCGGTGGGACCGATTTGCTCTTTCGGTGAGACCGAAAATTTACAAAAGGGAAACAGAGAGATTGCAATCCCATCTCGGTGAGACCGAGATCCCTATCGGTAGAACCGATTTGCTAGGGTTTGGCAGTGGCTTATGACAAGTGTAACTCGGTGGCGCCGGATGGAAAGAATCGGTAGGACCGAGTTTGGCTTGGAGTTTAGGTCATTTGTGGATATGGGAAAGTAGCTGAGGATTCTGGAGCATATCATTAAGCACATGAAGCGAAAGGCTCATTAAGCAACACCTCATCCCTCCTTGATAGTATTGGCTTTTCCTATGGACTCAATGTGATCTTGGATCATTAAAATGTAAAATGAAGAGTCTTGAGCTTTTGAGCTTGAGCCAATCCTTTGTCCTTAGAATTTTGAGGGTTCCACTTTCACCATCCATGCCATGCCAATCATTGAGCTTTCCTGAAATAATTGTCTTTAAATGGCATTAGCTCAATGAGCTATATGTTGTTATGAATTACCAAAACCACCTAGGGATAGTTGCACTTTCAATCTCCCCCTTTTTGGTAATTGATGACAACATATAGATCAAAGCTTCGACAAATGATAATAAGAATGAATTATGTCGTCACTTTGAGAAGTATGTGATAAGTAAGATCTCCCCCTAAATTTGTGCATATTTAAAATTTGCTTTGGACTGCAAATGCACAAAGAGTTAGCATAATGGGTTACTCTTCCATGTCACATACATCTTGGTGGAGCGCTCAAAATGATAATAATGAAATACATGCACTCATCACCAAGGAAATGAGTGAATGACCACATAAGATAGGTAAAATATATCAAGCATGCATAAGTGTAGCTTATGATCAAACACATAATCATCAATGTCTCACAAGCATATCAAAGTATCTCGACCAAAAACAAACAATGTTTGAAAAACCACCAAATAAAGCAAGAGAGAAAAACAACACTCTCTCTCTCTCTCGAAGCCTATGATCTATACTTTTTCTCCCCCTTTGGCAACAAGTTACCAAAAAGTTCCTAGAAAATGCATAGTGCTAAATCGACACTCAGGCTTGATCTTCTGGTGGTGGTGGAGTCCGGATCACTCCAAGGACGAAGGCTTCCGTAGATGTGGTTGGAGCTGGAGCTGAAGTAGATGCTGGAGCTGGTTGGGCTGGTGCTGTGGCTGGAGCTGAGGCGGTGGCTCTTGTGTCAGGAACTGGCACTGCGCTAGACCTCTGAGCTCGTGGCACTCTGGCAAATGCATCAGTGGTAGTATTCCCTTTCCTCTCCTGCATATCATCTTGGAGTTGCTCCACTGCTGTCTGAATCTCTGTCACCTTGATATCCAAGTCATAGAACTTTTGTTCTACGATTCTCTCTAAGCTCGCCTGGTTCTGAGTTAGGGTGGCCAGTCCTTTCTCAATCCGCAGGGTGGATGCAATCAGGTAACTGAGCTGCTCTTGCTTGTTTTTCAAGAAGTACTCAGATGCCTCCTCTTGAGTTGGCATCTTGGTAGCTTTCTCCTTCCTTGCCTTCTCCTTCTTAGCTTGTGCTTGAACTGATGATGGTTCATTTTCATTCATCACTACTTGGTTGTCCTTGAAATCTGGATGAATAGGCAAATGTTCCTTGTCCAACAAGTATGTGACTGTGCCCATTCTTGAGTTAATCAACATCTGGATCTGAGGGGCATAACCACAGCTCCTCTTCTGATCTGCTGCAGTCCTCTTGATAGTCTCTACTATGAGGCTCATGACCTTAAACTTCTGAGGCACATCAAATATATGTAGCAGGTTAATGGCATGACCTCTGATCATCCTGTGATCTCTAGACTTGGGTAGAAGTGTGTGCCTAAGGATCCATTTGATCGTAGGTAGTCCTGACAACAAGTGTTTTACAGACCCAAACTGGTGAGTGTCAAGATCATCTGCTGGAATCTCCTTGTACATATTTGCCATAGTGTTATGATCCATCTTTTTTTTGGCATAGACATCCAAGTCATCTTCATTTTCCTCTGGGGCATTGATCAACTTTGCCCATTCCTCAGCAGTTGATTGGTACCTTGTACCTTCAGGCATCCATGTGATCCTTCCATCTGGATAGAAGTGTGTTGTGGAGTAGAACTGCATGATCAGCTCCTCATTCCAGTTTGTGAGCTTCTGCCCAACAAAGTCAGCTACTCCACATGCCTTGAAGCTGTCTTGCACTCCAGGGTAGTGCTCTTCATTGTCCTTGATATATTCCCAGTCGACCCATCTCATATCACACACAACAGGCTTCTTGTCCAACAAGACTGTCTCATAGAAGTCCTGCTGTTCCTTAGTGTGGAACCTGTAGTCAACAGCTGTCCTCCTCCTGGTAGCATATGGATCCTCTGCTCTCCACTTTCTTAGCCCAGAGTCTCTTCTGATCTTCGTATCCTCAGCCACATGATGAGCATCATTGTGGTCTGGGATCTTGGGCTTCAACTTTCTCAGCACTTGGCCTTCCTCTTCTTCTGCAGTTTCAGGCACTGGGGCCTTGTTCTTCTCAGAAGCTGGGATGCTCCTTGTATTTCTCTTTGGTTTTGGCTTTGGAGCTGGCTTGGCCTTGGATGCAGCCTTGGGGGCTTCCTTGGGCTTAGATGCAGTTGCCCCTGATCTTATAGCATCACCCACCAGTTTGGGTGCCTTAGGTGCTGGAGCAGCAACCTCTTCTTCTTCATCATCAGAAGAATCTCTCCTCATAGAAGGCTTGCCAACAACTCTGGCAGTGGTTGTTCTAGCTCTCGTCTTTTTCTTGTCCTGGCCAAATTCTTCCTCTTCAGATTCCATAGTGAATTTTATAGTTTCCTCAGGAACAGCCTTCCTAGGCTTGGAGGTAGGAACTCTCCTAGCAGGTGCTTTCTTGTGCATTCCTGGCTTGATGGCTGCAGCTGAGCTATATTCCTTCTTGAGCACAACTCTCTTGGAAGTTGCTTCCTCCTCTGCCACATAGTCCTCATCCTCTGATTATGAGGTTCTCTTTTTCCTTTGTCTTGTGGCAGCTTTTGGCAGGTTGTTGGGGGTGCTCCTGCTGCCTTCATCTGAAGAGCTGGAGGGACTAGTTCCCTCACTCATCTGCACTGGCTGTTCTGACAAGTTCTGGCTATCACTCTGGTCTGACATGATGAACAAGCTGACTGCTGACCCTGTGAATAGTTTATAGATGAGGTAGAGTGGATGAGCATCACAAAATGCAGAGGTTTTTGCAAAAGAATGATTCAAAAACTTAGTTTTAGTTTCCCATAGAAAGCATTTCGGATCTACCGATTTTTAAACTCGGTGATACCGAAGCAGCTTTTGGAACCTAAACTAGTGAACTCGGTCAGACCGAGTCACAGTTCGGTGGCACCGAGACTGCTAGGGTTTCACAAAGTTCCAAAATCGGTCACACCGATTAGCAATACTCGGTCAGACCGAGTCTTACTTGTGCAATGGCATAAGCCAAATCGGTGGGACCGAGTTTTTCAACTCGGTGGGTCCGAGATGGTTTTGGCGGAAACCTAACCCTAAAATTTTTGAATCAAACCTATTCTACGAGTTCATTGACTGGATAGGAGTTTATCAAACGTGGCAAGAATCAATATGATCACAATGTGCTAGGAATCGGATTGGGGAATAGCACAAAGATCAAGTCCATACCCTAGTTCGGCGGAGACTCGCTACGGCGGCAACAGCGGGTTGATTCCCGTTGACGGCGACGAAGACCAGCGACTAGAGGCGGCTGGCAGCGAGGAGACGATCCGGAGACCACTTTTGGCAGAGCGAGCTATCGCGCGGGCGAAGGGGTTCGGAGAAATTTCCAAATTTTTGCCCGTGTCTATATATAGCCCGACCCTGTCGGTGTGACCGAGTGGAACAACTCGGTGGCACCGAGATGCAAAACTGTATACAGTTATTGCAACTCGGTGTGACCGAATGGTTCAAATCGGTTGCACCGAGATCGAAAACATAGATCAACTTAATGATCTCGGTAAGACCGAAAGTGGGGTATCGGTCAGACCGAGAATCACAAAGAGGTTTTGGAAGTTTAAGTCTATGACGAATCGGGGACTCCGAGTGCTCCTCACACAGAGTGGTTTGAATCTGACTTGATCAATTTTGTGATGTAGCATGAATGGAGTTTGAGACGAGAAAAGCATAGATAGCTAAAGAAGGTTCTTAGGCATTCTTGTCCATCCACTTGGCAAAAGAAAAATAAAGCCAAACAATCAAAACAACAAGTGGATGTCCTCGAATGAGTAAAATATGCAACCAACATGCTCACACAATAAAATGGCAATTGAAATATGTGACAAAGCATGCACAACCAATTCTAGCATCTATCAAGCAATTGGCGATGACTAGGTCATCTATATATGAGTATATTGACTTAGGAGTCAAATGAGAACATTTGATCATAGGTCATACTCATCGTTTAAGCTC
This sequence comes from Aegilops umbellulata, assembly GCA_032464435.1. Lineage (NCBI taxonomy): Eukaryota > Viridiplantae > Streptophyta > Magnoliopsida > Poales > Poaceae > Aegilops > Aegilops umbellulata. The sequence goes on from CP136057.1 coordinate 46,486,851, forward strand.
AAGTGGGGTTACCACTTTTACATAAAGCATTGTTGTGTTCACATCATTAGAGTTGCTTTAACTCAAGTCTTAGAGTAAAGCTCCCCCTAGATGTGATATCCCCCCTAAGGGGGATGAACTAACCTTGGGTTTTGCGATGATGACTTAATGTAGATGTTGAAGATGTGAATGCTCAATGTTGATGTAGATCACTTGGAGCTATCCTTTTGAGTGAATTGCACTTTCAATACCTACATGGGTTAGTCCCACAAGGAACAAACAAGGATATCCATAGACATAGAGTGATGCACACACATGATGATGTCTATGAAAGCTTTTAGGTTACCTTGTCCCTTGTCTTACCAACAAGAGGGTTTGTGACTCCTTGAACTAGTGCAAGATGTGGAAGTTGATTGCACTTGTCCTTGCCAAAATGATAAGAGTGAAGTATGTTGGCGAAGTCACCCTCAAGAACTCTCTAGTTCTTCTTCTTTTGGATCCACACCATCTTGATGGGAATCCTTGGAGTTGTAGCCGTACTTGATGAAGTGGAACTTGAAGTAGTCTTGGGAATCCACTTGACTAAGGTCTTAGGAGCTTCTTCAAATGCATCAATTTCCTCTTGAAGCTTGTCCTTGCCTTTTTGCTTGTAGTCTTGTGGTGGAAGATCATCTTGAGTTTGTGTCCCCTAGAAAGAAGTAGGATCATACTTCTCTTGTTGAGGAACAAACTTTGTCTTGGGGTATTGATCTTCTTCCCACTCAACTCCATTGGCATTGAACTTTTGTTCAAAACCAACACCTTGATTCTTCCGGTGCCTTCCTTGCTTGCGTACAATCTCCTCGAATTGCTTACTTCCGGCAAGGCTTTTGTACACTCCTTTCTCTATGATTCCCTTCAATAAGCTATTTTGTTGCTCAAGTGTAACTTGGTAAGAGAATCATTAGTGGAATCAAGAGAACTACTAGAAGCAACAATATTGGATTTAACATGATCATTGTTACTACTAGAGGAAGAATCTTTCTTGTTCTTGTTATTAGACTTGACTTGAGGCATGTAAGTGGATAAGAGTAAACGCTTGGCAATGTAAGAAGAACTTTTCTTGCAGAGATCATCATTGATTGCCTTTAAAAACTCATGCTCTTGCTCAAGATTGAGCTTTTCAAAGCGTAACTTCTCATGAGCTCTTAAAAGTTCTCGATGATCTTCGAAGATAGTTTCATGAGCTAACTTAAGAGTGTTTAATTCTTTAGTTAGAGCCTCAATTTTCTCCTTATCATTGTCATTCATTTTATTTTGATTATCATGATTAATTGACGTTTCATCATAGTATTCATCACTAGAGTTGTCAACAAGTAAATCATCATCACCTAACAAGTCATCTTCATCACTATTGAAATCAACATACTCAGGGTGAGTTACCTTAGGACCTTTGGCCATGAAGAATCTTCCAATTCCTTCATTTGGTGAGTCAAATATGTCGTAGGAGTTGGTTGACACAAGTGCTAGACCGGCAATACCTTCATCTTGAGTATATTCGGAATCGGAGTGATAACTTCTCTCGGAGTGGTTATCGGAGTCGGAGCCGGATACCCATTCACCAACATGAGCTTGATGTCTTTGTTTTGTGTAGCTCCTTGATGATTTTTCCTTTCTTTCCGAATCTTTGCTCTCCGTGAGTATCTTCGTTCATAACGATCATCTCTACTCCTTCTCTCTCTTGATGGTGATTCTTCTCTTTTGCCTCTTCTTTTTGGAGAATCTTCTCTTCTTTTGTAGGGAGTCGTACACTCATTGGAATAGTGTCCGGGTCTTCCACAATTGTAGCAGTTTCGCTCTTGACTAGAAGATCTTTTGTCATTGTAGGACCTTGACTTGGAGCTTCTATCTTTGCTTCTACTCTTGTAGAACTTGTTGAAGTTCTTCACCATTAAGCTCAATTCTTCATTGAAGTTTTGTTTCTCACTTGATGATGTGGGGGCTTCACATGAGGCTTTGTAGGCACCACTTGATTTGTTGTGAAGTTCCTCTTTATCCTTGAGTGACATCTCATGAGCAACAATTCTTCCAATGACCTCCGTTGGCTTGAGATCTTTGTAATTGGGCATCATTTGGATCAATGTGCACACGGTATCATATTTTCCATCCAAGGCTCTTAGGATCTTTTTGATGATGAATCTGTTGGTCATCTCTTCACTCCCTAAGCTGGCAATCTCGTTTGTGATGAGAGCAAGCCTAGAGTACATTTCAGTGACACCTTCACCATCCTTCATTTTGAACTGGTCAAGTTGACTTTGAAGCACATCCAATTTTGATTCCTTGACGGAGTCGGTACCTTCGTGCATATCAATCAAAGTATCCCAAATTTCCTTTGCATTCTCAAGATGGCTGATTTTGTTGAATTCTTCGGGGCACAATCCGTTGAAGAGAATATCACAAGCTTGAGCATTGTATTGTAGCATCTTCAACTCATCCGCGGTAGCTTCACGGTTTGGTTCTTTCCCATCGAAGAAGTCACCTTGCAAACCAACACACACAATAGCCCAAACGGCGGGGTTATGTCCAAGAATATGCATTTTCATTTTATGCTTCCAACTAGCAAAATTTGTACCATCAAACTAAGGACCTCTACGGTGATAATTTCCCTCGCTAGACGCCATACTCTCCTAGGTTGTGAAACCAAGGCTATGACCACCAAAAGCTATGGAAATCAAAGCAAATGGAGACCAAAGCTCTAATACCACTTGTAGGATCGGAAGTATGTCTAGAGGGGGGTGATTAGACTACTTGACCAAATAAAAACTTAACCTTTCCCCAATTTTAGTTCTTGGCAGATTTTAGAAACTTTAGGACAAGTCAAGCAATCATTACACAATTCAAGCAAGCATGCAAAGAGTATATAGCAGCGGAAAGTAAAGCATGCAACTTGCAAGAATGTAAAGGGAAGGGTTTGGAGAATTCAAACGCAATTGGAGACACGGATGTTTTTCCCGTGGTTCGGATAGGTGGTGCTATCCTACATCCACGTTGATGGAGACTTCAACCCACGAAGGGTAACGGTTGCACGAGTCCACGGAGGGCTCCAGCCACGAAGGGTCCACGAAGAAGCAACCTTGTCTTTCCCACCATGGCCATCGCCCACGAAGGACTTGCCTCACTAGCAGTAGATCTTCACGAAGTAGGCGATCTCCTTGCCCTTACAAACTCCTTGGTTCAACTCCACAATCTTGTCGGAGGCTCCCAAGTGACACCTAGCCAATCTAGGAGACACCACTCTCCAAGAAGTAACAAATGGTGTGTTGATGATGAACTCCTTGGCTCTTGTGCTTCAAATGATAGTCTCCCCCAACACTCAACTCTCTCTCATAGGATTTGGATTTGGTAGAAAGAAGATTTGAATGGAAAGCAACTTGGGGAAGGCTAGAGATCAAGATTCATATGGTAGGAGTGGAATATCTTGGCCTCAACACAAGGGTAGGTGGTTCTCTCTCAGAACATATGAGTTGGAAGTGTAGATGTGTTCTGATGGCTCTCTCCACGAATGAAGAGGAGGTGGAGGGGTATATATAGCCTCCACACAAAATCCAACCGTTACACACAATTTACCAATCTCGGTGGGACCGAATCAACAAACTCGGTCGGACCGAAATAGTAAACCTAGTGACCGTTAGAGATTTTCGGTGGGACTGACATGCAACTCAGTAGGACCGATATGGTTAGGGTTAGGGCATAACGTAATCTCGGTGAGACCGATTACACAAACTCGGTGAGACCGATTTGGTAATTAGCTAACCAGAGAGTTGGTTAGGTAAACTCGGTGGGACCGATTTGCTCTTTCGGTGAGACCGAAAAGTTACAAAAGGGAAACAGAGAGATTGCAATCCCATCTCGGTGAGACCAAGATCCCTATCGGTAGAACCGATTTGCTAGGGTTTGGCAGTGGCTTATGACAAGTGAAACTCGGTGGCGCTGGATGGAAAGAATCGGTAGGACCGAGTTTGGCTTGGAGTTTAGGTCATTTGTGGATATGGGAAAGTAGCTGAGGATTTTGGAGCATATCATTAAGCACATGAAGCAAAAGGCTCATTAAGCAACACCTCATCCCTCCTTGATAGTGTTGGCTTTTCCTATGGACTCAATGTGATCTTGGATCACTAAAATGTAAAATGAAGAGTCTTGAGCTTTTGAGCTTGAGCCAATCCTTTGTCCTTAGCATTTTGAGGGTTCCACTTTCACCATCCATGCCATGCCAATCATTGAGCTTTCCTGAAATAATTGTCTTGAAATGGCATTAGCTCAATGAGCTATATGTTGTTATGAATTACCAAAACCACCTAGGGATAGTTGCACTTTCAGGAAGAAATAGCTAAGTTCTGCCAGTACTAGCCATTCATCCTCAGGGATGAAGCCACGCAACATCACCGGCATTACCCGCTCAATCCATATGTGCCAATCATGACTCTTGAGACCAAACATCTTCAGTTTATCAAGATTCGCTCCCCTCTTTAGATTCGATGCATACCCGTCGGGGAACATCAACTGCTGTTGCACCCACAAGATAATTTCCCTCATAGCTGGCCTTCCAAGATTGAACCATGCCTTTGGCTTCATCCAATTCTGCTTTCCTTTCGGTTCTTTCATGTTTTGTAACAGCCTATCACATAGCGCCTCCAGATCGACTCTAGCCTTAGTATTATCCTTTGACTTCCCATCTATGCCGAACAATGTACCAAAAAGTGCCTCGGCGATATTCTTCTCAGTGTGCATCACGTCGATGTTGTGTGGGCAAAGGAGGTCTTTGAAGTAAGGCAGATCCCATAAGCATGTTTTGTGAGTCCACGCGTGCTTAGTATTATACCCCTTGAAGTACCCTGGACGTTGTGGATCTGGCTCGAGAGCGTTTAACTGATCCAGGGTCTGTTGGCCTGTCAATGCAGGTGGTGCAGAGTTTTTGACAACTCTACCCCTGATGAAGTTCTTCTTGTCTTTCCTGAACTTATGGCGAGGATCCAGGAACTATCTATGCATGTCGAAGCAAGAAAACTTGCGACCGGCCTGAAGCCAACGAAACTCAAGAGCTCCCTTGCATGTGGGGCACGGGAACCTTCCATGCACACACCAGCCAACGAATAGCGCATACGCTGGCAAGTCATGCGTCGAGTACATGTACCAGACACGCATTATGAAGTTTCGTTTGCTAAAGGCGTCGTATGTATTGAACCCATTATCCCAGGCTTCTTGCAATTCGTCCTTAAGCGGCTGCATGTACACATTCATATTTTTCCCCGGATAGTTGGGTCCTGGAATTATCAACGTCAGAAAAATGTTCTTTCTTTGCATAATCTGTCCGGGGGGGAGATTGAGTGGAAAGACAAATACGGGCCAACAACTGTATTGGGCTGCCGTCATACCAAACACACTGAACCCATCCGTGCTGATGCCGACTCGAGGATGCCTCGGATCTGCCGCTTTGTCAGCATGTAATTCATCAAACTTTTTCCACGCAACACCATCCGATGTGTGTACCATCATCAGATTCCCATCTACATCTAGTTTGGTTCTTTTGCCTGTTTTGTGCTATGTCATATGTCTGGCCGTCTCTTCGACCATGAAAAGACGTTGAAGTCTTGGTACGATTGGCATATACCAAAGAACACTAACGGGGATTTTGGTCTGTGTCTTCTCACCCATACCGTTGTCTACCACAATATACCTGGAAGACTTGCAAATGGGACAATAGTTCAAGTCCGCATAGTCAAGCCTAAATAAGGCACATCCTTTCTCACAGGCATGTATCTTCTCATAGGGCATCTTCAGTGCATGGAGGATTTTGTCCGACTGGTACAGGTTTGTAGGCATTACATGGCCTTTGGGTAGAAAGCGTCCAAGTACTGTCATAATTGCGTCATAGCATTCTCTGCCCAAGTTGAACTGAGCCTTCAGAGCCATTACTTGTGAGATGGCATCCAACTGACAAAGCTCAGTGTGCTCGTGGAGCGGACATTTTGAAGACTCCAACATTTCATTGAAGGCCTTTGCAGATTCCTCCATCTCCTCGTCCGAATCCCGAGCATCATCATAGTATTGCACCATGTTTTCCATCCCGGTACCATGCTCGTCGGTGCGACGACGATCCACCTCAGCTCGGCCACGTTGGGCAGACTCACCATGAAATGTCCACACCGTATAATCGGGCGTAAAACCACTCTTCTGCAGGTGTTTGCCCATTTCATCCTCTGTCTTCTTTTCCCAATTGCCGCACCGGAAACAGGGGCACCAGGTTTTCTTTTGGCCATTTGCAAATGCGGCTTGCACAAACCCCTTGGTTTTTATGAACCATTCAGCGCTCCATTTGTTCTGACCAGTGTGACCGGTATACATCCACGCACGGTCACTCATCTTGACTTTCAGAGCTACTGGACACACAACAATTATATATGTAATTCACCATGTATATATTCATCAGTTGATCTACTTTGTCAATTTTATTACGTCCATGCAACCTACACTCTAATAGGTAATGATAGGTCCTAATCCCACCCGTGTATGTGTAGATTGGGTTCATTTTCCCATGCTATGCTCCGGATCTGACGCAAAATTTCGGCAGCACCTCCCCGTCGTTCTCCTGATACACGTCTCTGCAATAAACAGAGAGGATGTGTACCCGGAGAACAACAGGGGAGGCACTGACGAAATTTATGCGTCGGATCCGGAGCAAAGCATATGGGAAAACGAACCCAATCTACACATACTCGGGCTGTCCATGGATAGCGTTGGACAATTCAAAAGAATCAAGGTTATAAATATGCAAATGCATGCATATTTATAACTATGACGCTTTCGAACGGGAGACACATATTGGTTACGCATACTGATGATTCAAGACACATATATAGCTAGCTACCAAGTTTCATTGGAATAGATCAAATAATTAATGGGGGAGGAGGACTTGTCATTTGTGCTCACCCACGAACGAAGGGGCAGAGCTCGTCAAACGCACGGCGAGGTCGTCGAACACCAAACCTCGCAGCGATGAAACAACTGCACATTAAAACTACACGATCAACACAATTATATATGATGTTTTTCATAACAAAATCGAAAAATATATGACCTAACTAATAATTCACAAATATATGACCCCGTCGGCCTCTGGAAGGCCAAAGAACACCTTTTCGGGAGGTGTCGGGGGTCGGGGTGTCTTGTCGGTGTCGGGGTGCCGTGTCGGGGTCGGGGTGCTGTTTCGGGGTCGGGGGGTCGGGGTGTCGTGTCGATGTCGGGGTAGTGCCGTGTCGGTGTCGGGGTGCTGTTTCGGGGTCGGGGTGTGGTGTCGGGTCAGGCTCGGGGTCGGGGTGTCGGGTCAGGCTCGGGGTCGGGGTGTCGGGGTCGGGGTCGGGGTGTCGGGGTCGGGGTGTCGGGTCAAGCTCGGGGTCGGGGTGTCGGGGTCGGGGTCGGGGTCGGGGTCTCGGGGTCGGGGTCGGGGTGTCGGGGTCAGGGTCTCGGGGTCGGGGTGTCGTGTCGGGGTGCCGGGTCGGGGTCTGGGTACCGTGTCGGGTCGGGTTTTTTCCCTTTTTTTCCTTTTCTTCTTCTTCCTCTTCTTCCTGTTCTTCCTTTTTTTTCCTTCTTCTTCTTCTTCTTCTTCTTCTTCTTCTTCTTCCTCCTTTCCTTTTTCCTCTTCTTCTTCTCTTCCTCTCCTCTTTTTTCTTCTTCTTCTTCCTCTTCTTCTTTTTTCTTCTCCTCCTCCTCTTCTTCTTCTTCTCCTCTCCTCTTTTTCTCTTCTTCTTCTTTCCTAAAACTAAACTAAACCTAAACCTAAAACTAAAAAAACAGAAAAAGGGAAAAAAACTAAATCTAAACCTAAAACTAAACTAAAACTAAACCTACAAACCTAAAACTAAACCTAAAACTAAATCTAAACTAAACATAAACCTAAAACTAAAAAAACAGAAAAAAGGAAAAAAAAAAGAGGAGGTAGAGAGCTCACCTGGGTGGAGGAAGGGGGCGGGGCGGCCTGGGGCGGCGGAGGAGGGGGGCGGGGCGGCCTGGGGCGGCGGAGGAGGGAGCGGGGCGGCCTGGGGCCGCGGTAGTGGCGACGGGGCCGGGCCCGGCCGGGGCGGCGGGGCGCGGGGGTGCCGGGGCGCCGGGGCGTGGCGGCGCCCAGACGGCAGGGCGGCGGGGGCGGGCGGGGCGACGGGGGCGACGGGGCGGGGGTGAGCCGGGGCGGCGGCGGGGTGGTGGGGCGACGGGGCGGGGGGGCGCTGGGGCGGCGGCGGGGTGGTGGGGCGACGGGGCGGCGGCGAGTACTGGGGAGAGAAAGAGAGAGAGGGGCGGGGTGGGGCGCGCGGCCGTTAATGTTAGTGGGGCCCTCCCTCTTTGCCGTCCGCCCCCCTTTGCCATCCGCTTTTTTGCTCTTTGCCGTCCGCTAGCGGACGACAAAGAGGGGGGCATTAGGGTTTTTTTAAGGAGCTCATTAGTGGGGCCCCCTCCCTCTTTGTCGTCCGCTAGCCGACGACAAAGAACTGGCTGATGGAAAATTAGGTCTTTGCCATCAGCCAGTTCTTTGCCGTCTGCTTTTTGGTAGCTGATGGCAAAGAGCTTCTTTGCCGTCCGCTAGCTGACGGCAAAGAGCTGGCAGATGGCAAAGTAGCTGATTCCAGTAGTGTCTTCTTCTTGGGAATCCACATCAACTTGATGGGATCCTTCTAGTTGATGTAGAACTTGAAGAAGTGGAGCTCAATGGAGCTTTAGGGAGCCACTTGAACATAGCTTAGGAGGGTTCCTCATATGAGTCTAACCCATCTTGTAGATTTCACTTCCTTTTTCTTGAGGTCTTGTGGAGGAAGATCATCTTGAACTTGTGTTCCCTTGAAGGAAGTAGGATCATACTTATCCTTTTGGGGAATAAAATTCGTCTTGGATATTGATCTTCTTCCCACTCTACTCCATTGGCATTGAACTTGCATTCAAAACCAACACCATGGTTCCTTCGATGTCTTCCTTGCTTGCACACAATCTCATCAAATTGCTTACTTCTGGCAAGACTTCTGTAGACATCTTTTCTATAATTCCTTTCAATAAAGCATTTTATTTCTCAAGTGTAACTTGGCTAAGAGAATCATTAGTGGAATCAATAGAATTACTGGAAGTAACAAATTTGGATTTAGCATTGCAAGCATCTTTACTAGAAGTTGAACCACTTTTAGACTTGTGATGTGATTGCTTAGGTTTAACTTGTGTAATAAAAGTAAAAAATTCTTGCTTCAAATTTGGATTTAGGTTTAACGAATTTGGATTTAGAAGTTGTTTGGAGATATGAGAGGAACTCTTCTTTAGAAGATCATCATTGATAGCTTTTAATAACTCATGCTCTTGCTTCAAATTAAGCATCTCGAAGCGTAGTTTCTCATGAGATTTCAAAAGCTCTCTATGATCTTCTTGAAGAGTTTCATGGGCCAACTTAAGAGTGTTTAGCTCTTTAGTTAAAAGCTCATTCTCCCTGTTCATATTGACCATCACCTTTTCTTGACTATCACACATAATAGCAAGTTCATCAAGTTAACGTCACAATCTTGAGTGATCTTTTCCCGCACTACACCTGATACCACACTCTCTTCCACTCTTTTGTTATCGCAAAAAAGCAAACAAGTTTACTATTGACATTGATCTTAACCCCGACCCTGACATACTCCCCAACATACCCAGCCGGTAGTCTGATATGAACTTTAGTGATCTCGTCCATTGGCCTACACATCCCCTTGATCCTGGTTTCATGGAGGTAATTATTCGGGAGTCTCAATATTCATGTCCAAACAACTAGCTTATCTAGGATTACAGACTGTGGTTCTTGAACCCGTCATATTCCTCATGAATTAGGGCTTGGTACCTAAACAACCAGGGACCCATCAACATGGCCTTGTTCCAGTCTCTAAGACAGTTAAATTGAACTGTGAAAAGATTCTCATCGATCTTCCGCCAGACCACATCCCTTGCGAGGTTCCATGCCAATGGCATATCGGAATAAAGTGTCGTGGGGCTAAAACCCCTAGTCGCATGAACCCTAGTGATGGCTAGGCACTTCACGTGGATCGATGGCTCAACGATTTTGTCTTCCCAAACAAAATCCTTAGATTTCCCCTCCCGCAGATTCAGACGACTCAAGGTTTCCTTGGTCGGTTCCCGGCGTCCAATGGGTGTTTTGTCGGATCCTCCAGTTTCCGCCATCGATAAAGCAGAATGGCCTCTGAAGAAAGCAGCCGACCACCCATGAGAACCGGATCAGGGAAACAGATCAATGGTTGCGGGGATTAATCTCGACCAGTGACGACATAGGGACAGATTCTCGGCGGGCCGGCGCCGGAGGACAAGTAAACCCTAGAGGGGACAAATAGGCAACCCAAGTGGTGCGATAACGAGGTGAGGTACCCACTTTGTCGTGCTCACCCTCTTCTAGCCGTTCATGGCGGAGGAAGGGGAGAGGTGGAACGAGAGATATCAAGACTCCATCAAGTTGCGAGACCAATTCGTTCATGGACCTCATCCTCAGTGGTGTCCGTGCAAGAGCTACGGCGCCTGGTGAAGCTCTCTTCAACCTCATGGAGGATTTATGGCCTGTTTGGGACTGCTCCGCTCCAAAAAATCAACTCCACTTAATCAAATTTACTTTGGAGCAGTTTCACCCAGGAATTGCAGCTTCTTTATCCTGTTTGGCTTCAACTTTAAAAATGGAAATATTTGGTGGGAAAAGTCTATTGTGCCCCTAGTTTTTTGTATGGATGATGTTTTGACAGCCCAACATTATTTTTGCCCCTCGAGCAATGGGTCTTTCCAAGTTTCGTAATTAAACAAAAAATACAGTATCACATGTTGACTCATGTACATACGGTCAGAGTGTTGTATGCATGATTGATTAAATAAATAAAAATATAAAATTACGTCAACTAATACAACCGATATATAATTTGTCAGAAAATAACATGCTACTCTTTACCATAGTAACCGGACTGATGAGCCTCGCGGTTCAGGTTTTCACTGGTCGGACCGCCAGGTCATTCGGTTCGATGTTGATTCGGTAGATACAACTTTCTAACAGAAAAAAAAAGTTCAAGTAGTTTTCTTTCATGTGTAAGCAACAAATCGTGAGTATAGCCGCTCCTGCTCGTTGCAGGAGGGTGCAGGTTCGAATCTAACACTAGCGAATATACATGCCTTTTTTTCTCAATCATTTTACCGGTTAGGTTATCACCCGGTTTTCCCCAAAAAAAAGGGCGGTTCGACCAGTTTTCACCAGTCTGATTGCAGAACGGCCCTCACAGCTTAAAAAACTGATGAGCCTGCCGGTTCCGGTATTTTCTGGTCCAACCGGCGGTCTGATCTGGTTTTTTTAACTTTGCTCTTTACCTGCCGAGATGTCATCGCATAAGTATCAAATGGAAAAGCTGAAGATCCAACCAAGCCTATTCTAAATCCCCCAATACTCCATTAAAGCATTAACCAACTCTTTTCAGATTTATACATGCAAACTGTGCATTCACAAGAGCTGCCACCTATGCATTCCTTCTTTCTGATGCATATCAGGCAGCATGCTGATCTTGTACTACGTTACAATTTTAGTGAAACCACTGATGCTCCTGAACTGCCAACAGCAGGGGTTTGGAGTTCTAAGATCTCTGGTCAGTTGTCCTGGGCGAAACCGTCGGCAGGTGAAGAGTTGCTAACCAGCTATTACACGCCACCAGATGAATCTATTCTATTCCTAGAACAGGGGAATCAGGCGTGTTGCTCCTTATGCAATTGCCCTCGGAATTTTGCAATGTTCTTCCGCAGTTCAATGTTTGACAGTCGCTCTGCCTCCAGTGCCCGTTCAAGCTGTTGAGCGCATCCAAAATGTTATTATAGGGAAGAGTATGAGAATGCTACAGGTCAAACAATAGCAATTAAATTATCCAGAGTACCTTTGCGGCTCGAGAACTCCATTCTCCAAGAATAGCTCTGAGTCTATCATTTTCTTCAACATACTGCACCCAGCATGTTCATAATCAAGTAAGAATGCTTTGCAAGCAGGCGTGGGAAACATTGACTTGATCGTCACGCTATGGAAGAATGCTAGTATTTGCTAAAACATACCTGACTGTTGCTCAAACGAATACGCTGGATCTCCGAGTCCTTTTCATCAATCAGGCCACGAGCAAGCTGAAGCTCTGAGTGCACTTGATTCATCTGAACATTTAATTAGTATGGGTCTATGGGATACTTCACGATGCAAGATTCACTAATGGAGTTAAAGATGAATGACTCAAGTAAATGATTCTCATATCAATATTCACAGCTTTTCTAAATTACAGTATGATTTTCAAATTAAAAGACTAGACAATTAACACAAACAGTCAACAAACACATGGCAGTGCCAGCAACTAGTTTGCACAGAAGATATACACTCTATGTAATAACTAATAAGTTCATGTAAGCATTTCCTTTAAGTGGCCCGACACAGGTGATTTGACCTTGGGCACATGCCTTGCGAGCTCATGAAAAATGGCCGCCTTGCTTAAGATAGTACAGATTATTACCTCGGCGGAGAGTGCTCGAAGTTCTTGGTCACGAGATGCTAAAAGATGGACAAGATCAACCTGCAGAATTAGAGAAGGGAATAACTTCAGGCAATCCACCACTTTCATATAGTTCATATAACAACTGAGTTTCTTCTCCAATTTTGAGCCTATGCAAGTGCCAGTTAAAGAAAACTAATGCAGAATAAGTAGTGTCGTGCAGACCTGAGGAGTGTTCCCAACATCAGTTCTCTGGTATTTGCTCAAACATTCTTGCAAGCGCAGAACCTTTTAAGAAAAGAAGAAGGAAACGGTTGGTCAACAACCAAAGTTCTCAATGTGCAAATTATAATCCGTGTTAATTTGACCAGAAATGTAATCTAATTCTTCAGTGACAAGTATGATCTGACTGAGGAAGGCAGCGGAGAATAGAAAGGTTCAGCTCATTCCTCCTTTCAGGAAATAGTATGACTAAAAGTTCAGCTGCTTATGTTGCACAAAGATTTAAATGAAACAACTCGCGATTTAAGGCAATTAGATTTTAAAATGCACATAGTTACTCTACATGTTACCTTCTCTAAAACTGTTAAAAGGATCTAAGTATACGAAAGAGAATAGATTTAGTGAGATGGGTCTTGACTATTCAGCATCACAGCTGTTTTCATTTTCTACGTACCTCCTCACTCAGGTAATGAATATTCTCCCTTTGGTATTGAAGTAATGCCATCTGCTGGTCAGAGAGACGGCCATCATAATATCTGGTGGAAAATAAATGCATCAGTTTGCCTAGCTAGCTCTACTAGCAGTACCATGTTCAGTGATCTATATAACATAGTTTTAACTCTTTGAAGTCACTTGCTGCTAGACATGAGTTCAGTAGATATGTTTGGTGCAGACTGTGTGAAGAAGACAGATGTTGTATGTGCAGTTCTAAATATCGTTCGTATCGGCTGGCTGCTGATACTGAGTATCGGTCAATATTTTGGTCATATCGGTCGATACTTCAGTCATGACACTCCTCTCAAGCTAAACCAGTATGAGCCCAATGTCTGATATTTTGAACCTTGATGTGCACAGACAAGAGTAACCAGCGAATTTTCAAATATGAAAATATAAGATATATGAATCAGTTAACATAGGAAAGTGCAGCTTATCTGCAGTACCCTGTTACTTAGGTACCTTCGATCTTCCAAAGTCGTAGTAGATGGTTGAAGTGCAGAATATAATGACTGCAAGATATCAGGCCGCCCATCCAAAGAGTTGTACTTATGGATATACCCTGTAAAAGGAACCAATCAGACATTGCATCTTAAGACCATCTAATGGGAGCAAACATGCATTTATAAGGGGAAAAAACACAAGGCACATGTATTTCATTAGGTAGATGAACTGAGAAAAAAAATCATGAGAAACATGTGGAATACCATTCAAGGAATGGCAGCGTTGCTTGGTTAATATAACTCCGAAAGAAATAAACCTAATCATGGTTGTAAAAATGAAGATTTCACAGAAATTTGAAGATGTGTGCCATGGTAACAAACTTGCGGAACCAATTGACATGATTGTAGCTATCTAAAAGGTACTCCCTCTGTTCACAAATATAATATGTTTTGGATAATTCAATATGGATTATATACAGACTGAAATGAGTGAATAAAAACACTAAAACGTGTCTATATACATCCGATTCAGAAAAAAAGTTAGAACATCTTATATTTTGTGAATGGAGGGAGTAACAAACAACAATTTAACTCACATATGTATAAGCTCATAAAGCATCCAGCACATGTTCCTTCAACCACAATAACAATCCTGCATTATGTCAACTGGAATTGTAAGATCAGTTTAGCTTGGCATACTATACTATAAAAGTTAGAAACAGGCTCCCCGAAGCGATAAACATGTTAAACTTCAGCCCAGGAATTTTTGGGCCAACTGACAGCTGAACTTATGTCAACAGAACAGAATACTAGAATACGGGTTTAAACACAACAACATAAGTAACCAAGTGAAACTTTAGAATGAAACAATAGAAACATGCCATATACGCCCATGCATTGCCTTCTCTTGCCATTCTGCTTGAGAACATGCCCATGTATTTTGCTTTGTAGTACAATGTATAGATCAAGTTAAATGGCATAATGCTTTTCTTGCCAAGTTGCAGAAAATCATCCCAGGTAAGCTTAGGTATCCATCAACTTCCATTAAACAATTATGATTCAAGAGAGATCTCACAAATTTACAGAGGCTAAATACAGTGGCAAAGGTGTACCTTAGTAACAATGAAATTGATAGTATATGTACAAAAGGTTGCCAGACTATGATTAAGAGCATTAAAGCAGTGCCTGCAGAAGCAATACACAATAACAATGAGTCAGTTTCACTGCGAAACATTAGGATGCATGAATCACCTAGACCTTAATTCATTGTGTTAATAGATTATTAAATCAGCCCTAACAAGATAAAAATTAGAACCAAAAGCTATACACACTCTCAAGATATGGAACCAAGGTGAATGTGATCATATAAATGAAGCAGCAGCTCACTATAATGCTAGTTATAATTTATAAAATAATGATAAATTCTTGTTTAGAGCATCGCGCAAATTTGTTTGGTACTGCTCACCATAAGCAATAGTGGCAAATGGAAGTCGAGCAATGTGCTTCAGTTTTTGGCTAAAATCGTAATAGCCCTGCATGCCAAAAGAGATGCAGCATGTTAAAGTACAATAAAAGGAAAGGTAACAATAATGCAACTATAGCAAAGAAGGTAACAAAATGTTAAGGGAACATAAAAGTTGATCATATTGATATTCAAACATAACACTGGAACCTATTGAGGAGAATAATCGAAAAGGCTTTTCACTGAGGAGCATATATTCATGAAACTTACGAAGTGTCGATCAAATTGATTACTCCAACAAACATATCACCACTTACATGAAATATGAAGAAATAAAACACACTAAAGTAAAGTCCTCCCTCCGTTCCAAAATAGATGACTCAACTTTGTACTAACTGTTAGTATAAAGTTAGTACAAAGTTGAGTCATCTATTTTGGAACGGAGGGAGTATCTTTTTGATCGGACGTACCTGCAATCTCACTTTCCTGACCTGGTGAACCCAATATTGTTGAAAAATGCCTGCGTTGAATTTCGCATGAACATTAAGTAAATAAATCACGTCAAGAGACATAACTTGAAACAAACAAAAAAATGAGCCAGTCAATCTGATAGAAAACCTGTAAGAAGCAGAAGGATCACATTGGAGCTGCATAGCAATGGAGGGATCATGCCTGGTAAACGAAGAAATATCCATGGAGCTGACACAGACACAGCAGCATAACCTACCTAGAGAATAAGAAAGCGCAGCTGTCATAAAGTGAACAGAGGAAGTGAAACAGCATTTTGCTGAATATGACAGTCCCACGGAATAACAAAACACATGACGTTTTAGTTCATGTGGATACTTTACAAGGTACAATTATATCCAAGGTAATCTTCTTTATGCATAATAACAATAAATCAGATTGGTATTAAGAAACCTGTCCTTACCAACAATATACAGTACAAGGTGCCGCTAACTATGCTCCTAGGCTCTCGATGGCCAGACAGGGGAGCTTCATGTAGTAAATCGATAAACCTACATAGAAAAAAGGATTACGCATACAGAAGAAACAGTATGATTGCCAAAAACTAAAGCAATAAGAACTATACAAGGATAACGTAAATGCCGAGACAGCTCAGCTAACTATCTCTGTTTCTGCCAACTAACTCTGTTTCTGCAATACCCTTGGTCGTGCTGCTAGCTATTGTGGAGTTCATACAAATTCAGTTAACAATTGCACTGAGATTAATCCTGCATTGCAACTTAAGCTAATGGGAGCAGCCAATTGACAAAACACTCAATCCAATCACTAGCCCCATGGACAGGCAAATGGCTTCAGATCATTGAGAGGAAGCCTACGCACAAGCACCAAACAGCAGTAACATGGGGGAAGAAATGCAGATTCAGAAAACTACTCCGGACTACACACAGGACACAAATACAGAAGGCCATGGCTGGGGCATGCGGCACCAACACCGCAGAATCAAAACCCTGATGCGAGTGAACTGCGGACCACACCGCGGAACCAGACACGGGACGAGACGGGCCCGAAATTTCACCGCCATTGCCGCGGAATTGAGATCAGAGATCACCGCAGGCGCGCAGACGGGGCATCTACTGGACCGACCTAGAGGGGTTAGGGCAGCGGACTCACAGCGCGTCCTCCTCGGGGGCGGGGACGGCGGGCGCCGCGCCGCCCCGCTCGTGCGGCATCGCCGATGCAGTGAGGGAGTCGTCCCCGGCCCCCGCTCCGCTGCCCGCGCGCGCGCGCCTCCGGCCGCCGGGTCGATCCGAGGGGTGGTCGTGGGCGGAGCGGCTCAGGCCGCGACTCCAATCTGATTAATGCGCGCCCTGGTGAGATTGACGCGAGCTCGGCTCCGGTTTGATTGATGATTTGTGCGGCGGGGTAACGTCAGCCCCTCTCCCGCCGAGGAAGAAGACAAGGTGCGAGTTGGCTAGTACTCTGGGCAGTCTTGAGACGTCACCTAGTCGTACTCTTTCTGAGGCTGCCGGTGGGTCCCACCCCACAGCCTCTCTTGGATTTTTTTGGAAACAAAAAAAATCAGACCCATTAGAAAAGTTCGTCAAAGTACAAATCAGCTCAAACATAATTACTTCAAGGTCTCTGAACGAGCGAACGACCACTACCGTCAATGTCAGAATGAACTGTCGACGTGTTGTTATCAATGCTCCCCTACCGGAGCCGGCTTGGTCTTGCCGATGACAGTCGAGAAGTTTTCGTGTGTGTGCCTCTAAAAGCATCTCCAGCCACGCCCCCAAGAAGGCCCCCCAGGCGATTTTTCGCCACCGGCGTCAAAAAATCGGCCCAGTCGCGCCCTCAAGGGCCCAGTTTTCGCCTGCTCGGGCCGAAATTGGCGTCGGCGGACCCAACCCAAACCCGACGCGCTGGGGGTCGCTCGAGGGCGTCGGGCGAATCGTTTTTGGCACGAAGAGCCGCGGGCCAGCCGCGTCAGCGACTCGACTCTCTTCTCGCCGCTTCGTCGTCCGCATCGCCTCGTTTCCCGCGGCGAATCAATGCCAAAGCTGTGCGCGCTGCCGCGCCGGTCAGCCTCCATTGATGCCTCACGGGCGGCGCAGTGAAGGTCGGGCAGCGCAGTGAAGGTCGGGCGACGCGCGTCCCCTCGGCCGCCACGCCATCACGCCACGCGTAACGCGCCGGCCAAGCCTACCACGCGGCGCCTCCGCCTATATAAGCCGACCGCCAGCGCGCCGGAGACACACACAGATACTCCACCGCCGACGCGCCCATTTCTCCCTCCTTCCTCCTCTCGCCGTCTCCAGTTGAGAAGAATGGCCGAGCGCTTTCCAGGCGACGGCGTGGCAACGAATGGCTTCGGACACCGCCATCTTCACGAGGACGAGGGTCGCCTCCTTTTCGAGGCCGAGTACCCTGTCCCGCCGGACATGCGGGTGCTCGGGGCTTGGAGGATCAGCGCCGGCGGTGTGCCGGTGCCACCACCACCCACCGGGGCGGCGCGGCGTGCGGAGATCGCACGTATCCGCGCGTCCCTGCCGCGGGCGGCGAGGGAGGGGCCACGGTACGTCCCCGACAGCCCGCTCTGGGAGCCCTACTTCTGCCGCCGTCACGCCGAGCAGCTCGAGGCCACCAACGGCGTCGTGCCTTTCGGCAGGCTCAACTCCTAGGGCCAGCGTCGTGCCCTCCGGCAGGCTCAACTCCTAGGGCCGGCGCCGATGGCGGGGCGTGCCCGGCCGCACGTTGGAGGCCGTCCTCGAGTACATCGAGGGCGGCAACACGTCGCGCCTCGAATACCCCGCTCCCCCGTCCTTCTCACGCCGCCGTGGAAGCTCCTGGACGCCGAGGCGCATGGAGCGGCCCGGGGCGTCCTCCTCCTCGTCCGGCTGCTCGTCGGGCTCTCCCTGCCTCCGCCCCGTCAAGCCGGAGCCCCAGGACACGCCTGTCAGCGCGCGTACCCGCAGCTCCGGCGTCCGCATCGGCGACTTCCCCCCCCCCCCCACCGGCCGCTTCGTCCTCGTCGAGCCCAAGCCAGAGCCCAGACTCCCCGCGGAGTACGAGGAGATAGCCTGGCACGGCTTCTCTGACGAGGACGCCCTGCGGTGGGCGCGGGACGACTACCTCCGCGACGAGATGGTTCGGCAGCGCCGGGCCCTGGAGGAGATCGCCGCCCGCAAGCGTGGGCGCGAGGACGAGCACGGCATCGTGGTCCTCGATAGCGACGACGACGACTCCCCCGGACCGTCCAACCCGCCGCGCCAACCGGCGGAGGCGGGGACGCCGCCGCCGACGACGACGGCGACTACACGCGGTTCTACCGCGCGCCTCCTCGGCATGTAGAACTGCAAAGGCGGGCGGTGGGCGGCGAGCGGCGAGGTAGACTGCGAGGAGCGGCGATGGAGACGGCGGGGGCAGCCCGTGCTAGTTTTTTCTTTTTTTGTAAAATATGTTTAAATTTGAACGAACTCGCCGATGTTTGCGTTAAATTTGAGCCGTGTTTGCGCCGTATTTGACTTTTCCAAAAAAACGTGGGCGCCTCGACTGGGGGGCATCACGCCCCCAGTGCGCGGTTTAGCGTCGGTGCGCCCCCAGGGGGCGATTTTTAGCCCCTCCTGGGGGGCCAACGGCTGGAGATGATCTAAGGACCAGCATCCTGAAACCGCAGCTGTCGTCGTTGAACCCGAATAGATGTGGAGAAATTGACACCAAACCTCGTTGTTGCGCGCACACGACGAGAAACCGTAACCTCGCCGTTCCAAGGAGATGGTGATAATCTACGTCGGAGCTCCGCCGACTACGTCTAAATGGACAAACTCAAGGCGGATCGAAGCTCCGAAGACAAACTCGAAGAGAAAGCGTCGTCGTCCGCCTGAGCGCTGCACTTGCGAGGACTGAAAAACTCTAACCTAAACTACTAGTCGGAGCGAAGGCACCAGGATCCCCTCCACACCATCGGCCATCAGAGCGGTAGGTAGAGGGAAGGCGAATTCATGCACTCACCAGCAAAGCCCAGAGGGGAGAGCTTGCCCTACCGCAACGTCTCTCAAGTAATATCACACCTTTTGATTACAATGGAATTTGTAGTTCATCTCATCTGCAGTTTTTGGAAGCCATTGTAATGGTTTATCAATCTAAATTATCAGTGCCATAGTTTTCTTATAGCAACATGCACATAGCTAGCTTAGTGCCATACATAGTTAATTTTTCTTTCTTTTTTTCCGGGAAAGTGCCATACATAGTTTTTTTCCCGGGAAAGTGCCATACATAGTTTTTTTCCCGGGAAAGTGCCATACATGGTTTTTTTTTCGGGAAAGTGCCATACATAGTTTATGCGCAAATCTGAATCATAATTTTGTGCTCTTCAATGCAATTACAGGAAGGTCAAAACTTTAATATTGGGTAATTGCACATGAGAAAAATATATGGGGTTCAAAAGATGTAAGTGACGGCGACGGCTACAGATCTAATCTCTTTCGGCTCCACCGACCAACCCATGGATTGTCCTCCCTCTGCCTGCCGCTAGAGCGGCTGGTGATGGGGAGGGGAATCCTATTGCATTGGCTCTGGCTAGTAGTTTAGGTTGTGTTATAATTTGAGCATGGATAGCGTCCAAGTGGATGGCTTTGTCCTTTGAGTTGGCCTTTCGGGTTTTGATCCTCCTCGAATTCATCCATAAAAAACGGGTTCAATGGAGCTCGACATAGATTCCTTGCATCTCCTTCGGGCGGCGAGGTTAGGGTATCTCGGCCCGTCTTCGCATGCCAGGCGCTTCATATCGATTCAAGGGTTCAGTCGTGCCGGCTGCAGCTCTAGGCAGTGGTGGAGCTACAAATACAAAGTCGGGCGGGCTAGACCGAAACTGACCCCAAGCCTAGGCTGCTGATCCTATGTAGTATAGTTTTGTAATTTTACTAGAAGTCTGGGCGGGCCATGGCCTATTCAGCAACAACGTAGCTCTGCCAGTGGCTCTAGTTTGTTGGTCCTTAGAGGCACGTGCACAAAGACTTCCCGACCGTCATTGACGAGGTCAAGCCAACCGAATTCGGTAGGGAAGCAGTGACAATGGCACTTCAACACCTCGTTCTAATGGCGGTAGTGGTCGTCCGATGGTCTAAGGACCTCGGCATAGTTTTAATTATGTTTGAAATTCTTTGTACTTCTGGTGAACCTTTATAATAGATCTAGATCCTTTCACCAAAAAAAGAAACAAGTTCCAGATACCCCTAAATCTCCTCTTCTATCTTGTTCAGTTGAGATTCGGTATAACAGTCACCAGTCACAGCTTTCTCCGTGGAGCAAAGATCGACGAATTCAGTAAAACAGTCACTACCGTTTCTCGGCCTAGTCTTCATCAGACTGTCAACTAGCATAGTAGCAGTAAGCAGCTTGTACTGTTGAACAGTAAGTGGCATTCCAAATTCAGCGGCCACAAACAGCATTTAGAACTCGCAACATTTTGCACATTTCTTGAAAGTGTCCAGGTGGAAAATGACTGCAGAAAGCTAAGCCATATGTAGCAGCACTAAGTAATGCATGCTGGCATGAAACATCACACTCATATACAGCAACATCAATACACGCCTCAATCACCTCTTGTTCAGTTGATATTCGGTGTAACAATCACAGCTTTCTCCGCGGAGCAAAGATCGATGAATTCGGTAAAACAGTCACTACCGTTTCTCGGCCTGCTTCATAAGTGGAACGTCCCTATGGACGGGAGTAACTACACAGCACCATTAGACTACAGTGGGATTATGTAGGCGGTACAACACCATCATCGACGAATGCCTGGCACGGCGAAGGGTGTCAAATTGGTAATGGTTCTCTTGACAAAGACCGAGAAACGCGTGCCTGGTGTCGAAAAACTTGCTTTCTATGATACCATCTCCGTCCTGTGTCTCTTCAGGCACACCCACAATGTCAACCTAAATGAAAAACATCAAGTTAGATTTCCTCTTTTCTTTTTCTAAACAAAGAAGAGAGTCTTGGTTGGTTAGTTACCGGATGGAGCTCATGAGTTTCTCTACTATTGCTCGGATGCCTCTCCCTCTCTTCAAGCTCTTGTTCTGCACTGTAGCACCTGCATGCAACGGAAAGATACAAATGTTCACAAACACAACTTTAGAGGAGCTAAAGGTTTTTCAAAAATGGCGACCTGTATACGTGACTACAAAGTACAAACAACTCATCCCAAGGATAGAATACTTCTTATATAGTACAGAATTTCCCATCACATGTAGTCTCATCACAATCTCACCCATACAGCTGGGCTATTAAGGTGTCGCCAGCCCCCGGCTAGGCCTGATGGTTGGGGTGGACATCAGTCCCCCCTGTCTTTCCAGGGGAGGATTATGCGGTCACCTGGGGTGACCCCAGTCCAAGGATACAACAGTTTGTGTGGCAGACAAAGCTACTTAAACTGCTGCTTTATAAAAATATATTACCTCCATCCAAAATCTAAGACAACTAATTCGGGACGGAGGGAGTATATAATTTGTCATGCAGGTGCCTAGGCACCTGTTTCTCTCAAGGCACCTGGCCCTGAGAAAGAGCAATGATGCAAAAACCTGTTGGCACATACAGATGCTATCGATTTCAATTGTGATCACATATAGATCAAGTACACGTGGGCTCTATAGCACAGGCGTCATATGGTTCAAGAAATTGACTTACTTGTCACAGATGTAAAAACTTCTGCATTGATGACAAGCCCAACGTTTCCCAGACGACATAAAGCTACGACAGTAGCTACAAGAATACTGCAAATGGACCATAATGAAATCCTCCTTCATTGGATAAATGGTTTCCCCAAGCTGCATACATCAAAATCGAATTCATGGTAAAGATGTCATCGAACTGAAACAAACAACAAGTACATTTTCACAAAAATGAGGGGGTTCCGAGAGATATACAGTGTTACAAGAGGTGCAAGAGAATCACAGAATAAACTTACCTTTTGCATCAGCATATCATCCTCGGAAGCGTTCCCACTTAGATCAGTGTGGCCAGCAGCTTCAAGAGCTCTTTTTCTAATAATTTTCTTTGCATTACCCTTCTTCTGAAGCTTTTGGTCATCTTCTTCTTGACGCAGTTGATTGACCATATCTTCAGCAGCTCCTGGCCAGTAATCTCCATCGAAGTAAGGCAAACGAGAAGCAGTAACTTTAGCCTTGCACTCTCCCGTAGTAATGAAGAAATGGTCATAGAGATTTGTAAGCTCAACAACAATCTCCTCCTTAGTAGCTTTTCGAATCATGGCTAAGCACCTGAGTGTGTAAGACATTGTAAATCATGCAACCAGGAGCTAAATGTAAGCAGAGTAACACGTGTGTCAACCAAGGCCTTACCACTCCCGGATTTTGTCAGATGTTCGAGTCGTCTGAATCTTAGGATTGCAATAAAAAATGTTATCACCTTCCAGAGGTGGGCGAGCCCATATATAACAGCTTGTGAATCCACGCTGCTTGCAGTATTCAAGATATCCTATCTGTACACATCGAGAACTGCTGTAAGATTACAGGAAAATGCTAGCTCAGAGAGGAAGACATCATGTCTAGTAGTTTCATACAGGAATTTTTTCTGACTAGCCTAGCAACAGAAAATATATTCACAACTGTGATTAAAATCCAGCATATGCAGCAAGTTACCAGAATTTCATGGTAGACGAATGTACACAAGGCCTCTCCAGTGGCTGCTTTAATCCCAGGTCTCAAGTATTTCACAGAATCCAGGTATGACAAGTAAACACGACGTTGGTTCGGGAAAGCGCATTCAGCACCAAATTCTTGAACATACATTCCAAATAAGCAGACTTCTACACCATCTATTTTCTGGAACAAAAGAACAGCCTGCCAACAATCATAGGAATAGAATCATGGATATCACTCTCTGTTGTCAGCATAATTTATACTTTAGGCATAAGTTCCTACCTTGGACTTGTAAGGGAATTCCGTCGGGTAATTATCTTCTTGAAAAGTTTCCAAAAAACGTGGTTTAACTCCAACCTTCTTATCCACTGATGAAACAACTCTGACTACAAGACCATCTGCTCCAGCAACCTAACAAATATGGAACAATTAGACTTTAAAAGTGATGGAGGGAACATTTCTATCAAAATACTAGTTCACAATGATGCCAAAATATATGGTGTCTGATGTGTTTCAAGTTACAGGAAGTCCCTGTCTCAAATAGTAATACATAATCAGAACTCAACAAGACATCATAGAAAAAGAAGCGCATAAAGCATCAAGATATATAACATACTTCAAGTACACAAGTAAGCAAAGCTCATATACACTTCAGACCTCAGGTCTCTGAGCTGCCAAAAAGATCATTCCTATGTTGATTTTTCAAGCCATCCATCTTTTTTGTAGTCCATTTGCTGTTATTGTGTTTTTTTATTGGGTCGTAAATAATCAGATGAAAAAAAATTGCACTATATGCCTGCGTTGCAAACTATAAATACAATACAATCTGTTTTTTCTTTCTTATAAGCCTTTAATATATAGTTGAAGCACCCCTTCCGAACAATAAATGGGTAATTCATACTATTAGTTAATTCTCCAAAATGGTATACCTCATTACATACCAGGTGGGAGTATACAGCTAGATAAATTGCTAGGTCATCCTGGTTGATGGAAAAAGTTGCTATGGGGTCTGAAAGAAAAATTAAACAGGCCCCACAATTGGTCTGTTTTTTCTCCTTTCAAATCCGGTAAGTGCAAACATGGACAGGACAATCATTACAGTAGGCTGCAATTATTTGCATGGTATTTTTTAAAAGGATTTGCATAGTGTGTAAGCACTTAAAAAACACTATCAGGTAGCATATGTTTTGTCACAAAAGGTAATATACTACCAGAGTGCATTAAGGAGCCATGCATTGCGGAGAAACATAAACAAATGAAGTACACGTGCACTTCCACCAACACTTAGTTTCACTAACCTCGTCAAAACTACGTCCTGTCTGAACTGCACGAGCCTGTCTCTCCAGCTTAAGCCGTTTAAAAAGCCGCTCTTCAATATGATCGCTAAGAACAGTTCTTGGCAGATCACTTGCCCCAAGAACAGAACTCTGTGGTGAAGGC
This sequence comes from Aegilops umbellulata, assembly GCA_032464435.1. NCBI lineage: Eukaryota > Viridiplantae > Streptophyta > Magnoliopsida > Poales > Poaceae > Aegilops > Aegilops umbellulata. The sequence goes on from CP136057.1 coordinate 46,511,563, forward strand.
ACGTGCAGCCCACGCTTCACTTCCTCAATATAGCAATACAGGCAAGTATATGCTTGTTTTACATCATAGTTTATGTCATTAAACAGAGCACATATCTGATGCTGCCAGCAATTACATCTTTCACAATTAACCCACTGTGGAATGCATCATTCAGAGAGATTTAGTAAAAGACAAATATAATCAAAACTACAGTTATACAACCATCAGAATAGAAATACGGAACTTACACATTCTTGAGTTTCCTCATCATTTCTTTTTCTCTGAAATCGGGCCTTCGGAAACATCTGTCCTTCAACCTCAATGGTGTGACCACTGGACTTATTGTAACATGGAATGCAGACAGAGTGGTGGGTATCACGAGTATCATAAGCATAGTATGGTCCATTTCGCCTTATCCGAGCCCCACAAGGGAAGCAATACATTGGTGGGGGTTCAAAAGTGAGTTTTTCCTGTTTGCAGAGCTGGCATGCATTTTCATTTATACTATCAGACACCGGCGGCAGTTGTTGACCATATAGGGGATCTTCACGTAGTGAATCAATAATAAGCCTACATAAAAGAAGGATTGTATGTCCTGAGAAAACATTATGACTGCCAAAAAACTAAAGCAGTATTGACTATGCAAGGATAACGTAGATGCTCAGACGGCTCATCTAACTATCTCTGTTTCTGCACCACCCTTGGTCGTGGTCATGGAGTTCATACAAAATTCAGATGACAGCTGCACTGGTATTAAACCTGCAGTGCGGCGTAAACCAATGCAAGTAGCCGAACTACTCAACAATCGATCCACTAGCCCCATGGACAGGCAAACGGAGTCAGATCGAGGAAGCCTACGCACAAGCACCAAACCGCAACATGGGGGAAGGAGTGCAGATTCAGAAAACTGAGCCCAATGCCTTATTTTCATAGCATTATTTTTGCACACTTCACGCACCTCAAACAAAACTCTCGACCACACACAGGACACAACAAATATTTAGAAGGCAAAAATGCTAGGCACGAAGAATCCGTCGCGCAGACGAGCAACGCTGTGTGTGCTCCTCCCTCCCCACCTCTGCTCCCGCGCTCAACGCGCCAGCACAAGAAATTCCAACCCATGGCTGGGGCATGCGGCACCAACATGCCAAAAGCCCCAGCGAACGCACCGAAAACCTGCTGCGACTGAATCGCGACGCGAACCGCACCGCGGAACCTGACAGGAGACGGGCCGAAATTGCTCCGACATTGCCGCGGAACTGAGGTCGGAGACCACCGCAGGCGCGCGCACGGACGGAACGTCTACTGGACCGATCTAGAGGGGTTAGGGCGGCGGACTCACCGCGCGTCCTCCACGGAGGCGGGGATGTGCGCCATCGCCTCCGGCCCCCGCTCCGCCGCCCGCGCGCGCCTCCTCTGGATCCGAGTGGTGGTCGCGGGCGAAGAAGCTTAGGCTGCAACCCCCGTGTGATTAATGATCTGTGCGGGGGTGGAATTGATGCGAGCTCGGCTCCGGGTTGATTGATGATATCTGTGCGGGGGTAAGAGCCGGGCTCCTCGAACGCGAAACGGCGACACAGCCGCCCTTGTACCCGCCTTCCCCAAAAGTTGGGTCCGGCTATACCTGGCCATAACTTGGGCCGGGCCTAACAAAGCCCGAAGCAGAAAACCTAGGCCCAGGCCTGGCCCGGCCCGACCAGCCAGCCTAGTTTTCAGGCCCAAGCCCATCCTGTCAGTCAAAAAACCCGTCAGACCTCGGGCCGGGCCTCTTCCTTATCCTTAGAAATTGCAAAAATACCAACCACAAGACCGGCCACGCCAGGTCATCAGGCTCAAAATCTAGGCCCAGGCCCGACCCATAGACAAGGTCGGGTTGGACTGGATCAGACTTTTTCAAGCCAGGTCGCCGACCGGGCCGGGTATCCCATGGCCAGGTATAGGTCCGACCCATGCTGGCCATCTCCGGCATACATCTGTATTCTGAACCATACATATATTAGTCTACAAATATCCTCCCCTCAATCAAAAAAAAATCTACATACATCTGTATTCTAGACCGCACTCTATCACTTTACTCCGCATGCGCCCCAAGCTCCTTTCCGGCAATCTTCGGCCTTCTCCGGCATGGTGGGCAGCGGATCCTGACTCTGAGATCTCCTTATCCGTCGACTGGACCTCGTGCCATGCGGCGACGAGGAGGAGATGTCCATTTGGATGGCTCTTTGCCGCTCCCGAGAGGAGTGCGACCAACCGTGTTGCGAGTAGATCCGGCGGGAAGTGTCCGTGTAAAAGGCGCCGGACGTGGTGACCACCGGCTGGCGGCGCACCCCCTTCGGTGATGCATTGTCCCCGCGGTACCGGTCTTCAAGTTGAAGGTCAATGCCGACATGGTTTACTGCTCAACTGGACAAGAGGCGTGGTGTGCCCGTCGTGCGAGGAACAAGGCACGGGAAGCCACGGCAACCCCCGAGGTCGAGGCCGCGAAGACGGAGACGCGGGGGTTGCCATGGCCTCGAGGGTTGCCGGAGGGTCCCACACAGCAATGGATCTTAGGGCATGTACAATGGGGGCATCACCTAGGTGTGGTCTCAGCCTCCACCTAAGAAAAAAACAAGGACACCGTATGAATTTATCACACCCAACAGAAGCAGCATCTTCTAATGGTCCATCTAACTCCCTCTGCATCACTACCTTTTTACTCTGTGGCTGGTTCCTTCTCTCGCTCTATGCTCTCTCTCCTCCATTCCGTCCTTTTCTTCTGCTTTTTCAGCGAGGAAGCCGGTTTCTCTGCAAGAGCTCGTTTGGCTCTGCAAGCGACAGTCTTTTTGCTTTTCTCCTCCACGAAGACAGCTCCTCCGACGTGGATCCATGGGGCAGCGGTCCAGCGTGGAGCGATGGCCATGCCCTTATACCGGCTTCGAACTTATACCTTTTGTGATTGACGCTGTGGTGTCGGACCCTCCGGGGTTGCACGGGGAGCCACGGCAACCCCCGAGGTGACATCATACTGCATCTCCGCCCCAGCCACGGCAACCCCGAGGTGGGCAATGTTGCGACGTCACCTCGGACGCGGAGTTTCTGCACCCGAGCTCAAATGAGCTCGGGTGAACAGTAAAATCGAAACTAAATCAAAAAAAATTTAAAAAAAACAAATTTTTTTTGGGGGAAACATTGATAAAAGTTTTAAGTGCTTGCAAAAATTCGTCATGAAATCACATTTCTAGAAGGCGTGGCAAAAAAAAACAAAATCAGTACTCTGAAAAAGCTACTTTCAAAAGCATTTTGGAGCACTGAATTTGTTTTTTTTTGCCACGCCTTACAGGAATGTGATTTCGTGATGAATTTTTGCAAGCACTTAGAACTTTTGTCAATGTTTCTCACAAAAAAAAATTGAAATTTTTTGAATTTTTTGAATTTTTTTTTCGATTTTACTGTTCACCCGAGCTCATTTGAGCTCGGGTGCAGAAAGGCACTTTCGCGTCACCTCGTCGTACTCTCACTGAGGCTGCCGGAGGGTCCCACACCACAGCGTCACTTAGATGACCTCACAACTTTTGTGATTGATAATGGAGTCTGTAATTCATCTCATATGTGCTATTTTTGGAATCTGTTGTAACAGTGTATTGTTCTCTGGATTTTCAGTGGCCTTGTTATTCATCAGCAACATCCATAGAGTTTAGGTGCAAAATTGTTTCATCTACTGTCCAGTGGGAAGAGTGCTGTAATACAGGTACAGGAAGGTCAAAAACTCCAATTACTAAAAATTGGTAAAGCTTGTGTATAGTTATACTACATACAAAGAAAATGGGGTTCAAAACCGGTTTCAGAAGTCCCTAAAAATCGTCTCTTCTATTTTGTTCAGTATAACGGTCAAAGCTTTCTTCATGGAACAAAAAGTCGATGAATTCCACCTACAATCTTCACAATGAATTGGAGATTAGATCCAGGTCGCCACTCTTCAAGCGACAGCGATGGCGGCAGGAGATGCTTGCGGTTGCAGATCAATGATGCCCACTCTTCAAGCGACAGCGGCGGCGGCAGGAGAAGCTTGCGGTTGCAGATCAATGACGCAGTGGCACCGCGAGCATAGCGTAGGATGGTCATCGAACGACCCAACGTCCTTGGTGTAAACCCAGCAGCGCTCACATTTCACGCCATCCGCACGAGTCACACCGATCCAGATCTCACCCGTGCGTGGGTCGCTGAACTTTCCAGCGTAGGACACACCTGATGTGGTTTCTTCACTCAGGGATGGGAGAATCTCTACCTGCAGAAAGACAGAAAAGAGAAGAGGCGTCAAAACAAAATTGCATGCAGAAAGAGGGCCTCTGGTTTTGAGAAAAGACAAATGTTCTACCTGAGATGTGATAAATAGGCGATGAAGGGCATCTGCATCATTGGTTGCAGAAGCCAGCTCCTTCAGTTTGGATACCGTATCGGGATTTTCAGCATGGAGATAAACCTTTGCGTCCAAACTAGCGCCGATCAGCTTTCCTGTTCTAGCGTTCTCCAAAATCTTGTTCACCTCTGATCTCAACTGGTCAACAAGTAAATGCAAAATATCTGTAAGAAATCTGTGCTGAAGATATGAACTCATGTGTGGCAACAAAATATATTAAAATAATGACCATAAAATAATAATAATAATAATAATAATAAATAATAATAAAAGAGCTGCAAATGTTCTAGTATCTACACCCTCTGTTCACTAACGTTTGAACTTTGAACTGCCAAAACGTCTTAGATTAATTACACCCTCTGTTCACTAATGTAAGACGTTTTGGCAGTTCAAGAGATAGTAGCAATTAATTAACTAATTTAACAGAAATGCGCATATTACACATCAGAAGTGGTTCCATCTGTGTCTGATCAATAAGATGGAACTTGGATGTGTTGAACTGGAATGTTCCAAGTTGGAGGCATGGGTTTCATGGTCAAGTTATAACCTACAACTAGGGATGCAGGCAGTGCGCCACATATCACACACCCCAGTACACATTAGTGTTAATTTTGTGGCCATAGTATGCTAATTCCATAGTTTTGCAGGACAGGGAGGGCGCCACTTGCATCCCTACCTACAACCCATATACCATGGCAAAGAAACACAACTATTAGTATATGAATGGATGCCTCTAAAGTGATGCAGAAGTGTTGTGTACCTCCAGGATAACACTCAGAAACTCAACATCATCCTTTTGAACTGAGCACCATTCTTCATTCTTATCAGGCCATTTTAGATCGAAAGCAAACTTGGCAACAGATCCATCTTCCAAGGTGTGTTCAAAGGGCAAGTTCTGCCAGATATCCTCTGCTAAGTGTGGCATAATCGGAGCAATGGCCCTAACAAGGTAGAGTAGATGTGCAGCAAGGACTGTCTGGCAGCTTTTCCTTGTGTAGCTAACTCGGCCACTGATAAGATAAGATGACATAAGTGGCATTAACAAACAACACTAGCTAGATTCAATTCTAACAACTAGGTGCAGATGGAAATGAACATTGGGTGAATGTCATACCCAACATAAAGTCGGTCTTTTGCAACGTCAAAATAGAAATTGGACAAACCAACGATGGCGAATCTCTGAAGGGTCTGAATTAGAGAGAAACATATGTCAACAATGGCATCCTGAGCATATGGCATCACATACTATAACAATTGTGCACCGCATGTGATCTGAAATTCTGATAAGAAAATTAAACAACTTCCAGAATGCAGAATGAAAACAAAGGAGTACTGAACAAGATCATTCCACTTCCAGGAACTTTAATCATCCAAATCCAACCAACTCCTAATCGGCAAACCATATATTCACTAGCCACACTTTGTGTTTATCAAAAATATGACCTGAATATACCAAACCAGATAAACATAGTTTACGCATGCATGTGCATAGAAACACGTAAACACACACGCAGTGTAAAGAAAGGAGGAACAGGAAAGTCTGAATTAGTGTGACTACGCAAAAATGTTACACACCTGATATATTTTATAGAATTGGTAATTATCATAACTATCCTTCATGGAAGCCACAACATTTTCCAGTTGGAAAAGTGCGTACTGGTCAATTTTCGGCAGATCACTGTAGGGCACAGAATTCTTTGGCTATAGAGAGGAACATAAAAAAAAGATAAGATTAGAAAAGAAGCATGCACTGAAAGGAACGCTGTAAAAATAAATAAGAAAGGGAAACTAGAGAAATAATTAAAAAATATTAACAGTACGTAGTATTAGCTACGGGAGTATATATAACGAATATCATGCCCTCCTTCCTATTATCTACATCTAATGAAACAGTTCTCAAGTCCAAGCATTATATTCAGCTAACCAAAATTAGTTCAAAGCTTTGGCCTGAGAAAAGAAGGAAAAAGCATATATCTGAAGTAGTTCAATAAAATGAGTATGGGTTGAAATTATCAAAAAAGTACAATTAAATTCGTAAGAATATCTGTTGTTCGCTAGGGCATCGGTATTATCAAAAAAATGAAATGACAATATATACTTGGCCACCTGAACTTACGTTCCAATCATGGAGATTTGCTAACAGAAAACGCATTGTGCCTCGTAGTTTTCTATACATGTCAGACATCTGGCGCAAGATTTCCGAACCAATCAACACATCTCCAGTGTAATCAACACTAGAAACCCATAGACGGAGAACATCTGCTCCATAAGGAGGCTCTTTCTGCACAAGGTTGAGAGATATTTCACTCCTCAAAACTAGAAAGTAACACAAGTTTCTGTAGGAACATACCTTAGAATCTTTCCCACCAAGAATCACTTTCTCAGGATCCACGACATTACCAACAGATTTGCTCATTTTTAAACCGTCTTTGTCCAATACAAAACCGTGGGTAATAACACTGGAATATGGAGCCTTTCCTGTTTGTTTAATGGGAAAAATGGAGAATGAAGAACCTTATGTCAGTCCCCAGATTTCAGATGCCAAAAATATTGAGAGAAAAGAGCGATGAGTGTTCAGATTTCAGAGTTCTCATGAGAAAATAAACAAATAAAACATAATTGCATCATTGCATATGGATATTTTTTCATTTTTTACATAAATATGATAATAGTTTACAGAAAATATAACAAAAATGTCTTTAAAGATATCTTGTAGAATGAACTGTTGATGAATCATGGTGTAGACTCTTAGTGTGACGCAGCAACTTATATCTTATGTAAGCAATATCTATTCCTAAGAAAGTAAGGTAGCAACAAGAAGTGTTTCTGGTGATATTAAACCCGAACGAACTGAATATTACCCATAATTACCTGTAGTAGCGATGCTGGTTAACAAAGAACTCTGAAACCATCCACGATGTTGGTCTGAACCTTCAAGGTATACATCTGCAGGGAAATTAAGGCCATCCCGTTTTGCTGCAACAGCAGCCCATGAGGAGCCTGAATCAAGAGAAGATGTGGAATCAATAAATAATTAGTGTTCTTAACAATGCTCAATCTCGAGATATATTATTAAATATGAGTGCTTTGAGAGGTAAGGACTAATGTAACGTCAGGACAAAAGGTGGCATCGAAAACCAAATAAATCGGAGGATTGGATACACAATAACAAGCCCAATAATGACATCAATGCAAGATTATAACACATGACTAGGGTGGCTTGGCTCAGTTTGAAGGCTCCGCAATTAAAATGATGGCAGCTGTTAAGATTCAGTGTGCGGGGCTGCGGGCACCCGTACACACACAGTGATCTATGGTGAACATTGATTTATGCATTGTCACAACTGATAATAATCGTCACCAACTGAACTTTCTAAAATACATATTATTAGCAGATTAATTAAGACAGGATCCTACCAGAGTCGAACCAAACATCCATTGTATCAGTGCCCTTACGATACTCGGATGCTTTGTCGCGATATTTATCTGGAAGAAGTTCCTCGGTTTTCATATACCACCAGGCATCACTGCCTTTCTCTGACACTATAACTGCATAACAAAAAAAATATTAGTGGGCATTCATGTGATTCTAAATCCAATCAGAAGTAAAGACTTTTTTTTCTGTAAGAAGGAAAGAAAGCATGGCAAGCATAAGGTCATTTATAATGATTCAGAAAGTACAAGTACAAATGGATCAAAGCTTCATGTCATAAAGGATCACATAATGTATCTTAGAGATATCTTTGAAAATTTCTAAACTGGACTTGGTACAGATACAGCAGACGTATTTAGGCTCAGTTTAGGGTTGCTGAATGTGCTGAGCTGTGCTTATTTATTATATTGACAATGCAATGTGCTCAATCTATAATCTGCTATCGGAAAATAGTCACGGAACTAGAGATAAGTTGGTTAAACAAACACCAAAATAGGCAAAAGCTGGTTGGATAAGCTAGATTGTCATAATTCACCGCCACAATGTCAAATGCAGTCTTAGATGAAAATACTGTAAGATATGGCACATAATTGATAATTCGGTCCACATATTGCACCAGAAAGTTAAGATATAGGAGCATTATCTAAAAAAACTTGAGTGGCACCTTGAAACAAGACATTTAAGTTAGCAATTGCTTGAGAATGATTGTGTTGCAAATGCAGAGGGAACCTAACAAAGAAGTGCAAGAAATCATAATCATCGGCATACCCTTGATATGTTCAATCGTTTCTTCAGTTATAAGAGGTTCTTGTGTGTCTACATGATAAAAAACAGGAATGGGAACTCCCCATGTTCTCTGCCGGGAAATACACCAGTCAGAACGGCCAGAGATCATGTTAACAATCCTGTTTTCACCCTGAGAATGTTGAAACCCAGGCAAGAAACAAGGTTAACTTGTCAGACAACACCAATAGCAATTCAAGAGTATGATTAGGTAACACAACAATATTGGAAGGCAACACAACAATATTGCATGAAACTGATATATGGAACAAAGAAATCAGTTGCCCAAGGAAAAAATCAAGACAAGAAATATGCACGGAACTTAAAGCACTTCTACAAGTACACTAGTTAAGATAAGAAATATGCACTGAGCAAACATCCCAGGTACTGTTGCCAAGCGTGAAGTTTTCAGTACTAAGCAGATTAACAGTTCAAAGAGGTTCAGTGAGACAATAAACCAAAGGAACATAAACACAGTTGCTGATTCAAATTTTAAGTTCAAGAAATAAAGCAGCTAAATACCTGAGAAGGAACCCAGGTTACTCTCTTGATTGCATCCAGTGCAGCATCCCGAAAACCATCCACAGAGGCAAACCACTGCTCAGTTGCTCGGAATATGGTTGGTTCTTTCGATCTCCAGTCATAGGGGTACTTGTGTTCTGACAACCAAAAAACACAATGGGCAGACAAACTTCTAAATAAAATCCTCGATATTCACATGGCTTTTATACCCAAAAACTTTGAATACATATTGTGAAGTTACTCACTGTAAGGCTCTTCTAAGATGAGTGAAGCATGTTCGTCCAGATACTTCACAACTGCAGCATTACCATCTCCTAGGACAGATAAGCCACTAAACTGTCCAGCTTCGGCAGTGAAGTTCCCTTCATCATCCACCGGAGAAACAATAGGAAGACCATATTTCAAACCTGTCAGGTAGTCTTCCTGGCCATGGCCAGGGGCAGTGTGAACAAGGCCAGTTCCAGATTCAGTTGTTATGTAATCTCCTCCAATAACAACAGAACATTCATTGCCATTCACAGGATGGAGGTATCTAAAGGCACCAAGCATAGCATGAAAAAAAAATCAAGCACAACAATAATGAAGTTAGAAGAGCAAAATACATACCTGCAGTGCTCCAAGACTGAACCAGGAAATGATTTCCGGATTACAAGCTTCACACCCCATTTGGACTCTAGAACTGAGACAAGATCAGAAGCCACGATGATAAATGGTTTCTCAATCCCAGAGCTCAAAATACTCCCAAGTTTTTGTTGCTTTCCTCCAGATGTTGACTGACTTTCCAGTACAGACTGGAGCTCAACTACTGCATAACTAAGCTCAGGGTTCACAGCAACAGCTGACACAAGAAAAGGTTTTTGCACAGGTTAGTACAATTCCAAAAAAATAAGGAATGTTTGAAGCAAACTCGTACACGGTATGTGCAACAACCATACAAGTGTAAGAGAGGAAACAATGCTATATTCTGATTCCACAGTACCAATGAAATTAAACAATGTCATTGTCAGGTGGCGGAATAAAAGAAACTTCAAATTTGCAATACATTACCAGTGTATGTGTCATGATTTGCGTTCAAGCTATGTTATTTAATAGCCTTAATATTCATTTATCTTGATTATCAGTTACAGCATCTTCAATACTGCTAGCTGATTCTATGATATTGGCATTTCATACTACTTTAGGAACTAAAGTAGCATATTGCTATAAAAAGAACTCCACATGGAAATTTAATATTTATTTTCCATGAGTTGATTTGGTTATAGACATACAGCATGAAATCAGACAAATACTTTACTTTTACTGTCATCCATCTCCCGCCAGTTGAAAATTTCGAAACTGTTTTAAGGTGGCTGTCATGACACCCCAGTTCAGAGTGACTCGCTGGACATTTCCAGTGAATTAAAAGCAAACAAGGCATCACCTCACCAGCATTAGCAGGAATTGTCCATGGAGTAGTGGTCCATATGGCTAAGCAAACATTAGGGAGAAATTCATCTAGCAACCCAGAATTAGACGGGCTGGTAATCTTGAATGCCGCATATATGCTTTTGGAAACGTGATTTTCCGAATACTGGAAAAGGTAAAAGGAGCATATGTAAGGAAAAATCGACGGATACATCAACAGAAGAAAATATAAGCACCTGTATGCCCAAAAGTTCCAACACAGCTCAAAAATACAAATAAAAATTTCTCGGATTCTCAGATTATCCACAAATAGGTCTACCAGAGTGACCATATAAATTTAAGTTGCAAAGCCATTGGCAGTAACGCATGTGATACTATCACACATAGGTTTAGTGGAAGACTACTTTATATAACATGTTTTGCAAAAACACACTAGGTTGGTTGGTAAACATAGGCATTAATCTCAACATGAAAGGACTTACAAACAAAAGTTAGACAGGTTGACATGCAGCATGTTATACAGGTTGGCATACACAGGGTAAGAGCATCTCTAGCAGACCCCGTATAATGCCCCGACCCGCAAAATAACCGCCAAAATACGGGTCTGCGCGAAAAATGCTGCCTGATCAGACCCCGCAAACGCGTCGGACCCGTAAACTTTTTTGCAGGGCGCGGCAAAATTCCCACCCCAACCCGCGAAAACACGGGTTCTCCCCCTCGCCCCGTCGGTGCCCTGTATATAGCGGTTGGCCGGGGGGAGGACATTTCAGCCGCGCTTTTCCCCAACCACCGCCGCTCTACGATTCCGGCCATACCAGCCGTCGGGATCACGCCGGCGGGCCGCCACACGCCCGAGGTTATCCTCCACCACTTCCTCCTACCTCGGCCGGCCAGAAAGTTGCAGATTGGCGGCTGTTTGTCGCGGCAGCCGGATTTGGCGTTTCCGGCCACCGGTGGCTGCGCCAAGCCATGGATTGGACGGGGAGCATCCCACACAGCCCCGGCAAAGCCCCAACACCGCATGCAGGTACTGGTTCGTCCTCTAGCCGCCGTCGTCCGGGCTGGGGCTTTGCAGGCAAGGACTCTGTCGGCCGTCGCCTGGGCTCGGCGCTCGCACAGCGGCTTGTCGGCTCGCCGATGCCCTTCATACAGTGCGACGACTGCACACAAACAGTGCTGCGGCTAACATCTAGCACGCCGAAATACCGCGGATGGGTATTCTTCAAATGCGAAAATGACGGGGTATGTTCTTGTTTTCATTCGGCTTTGTCAACCTATTCGGTAGATAGACAACTAGTAAACTACGCCAAGCAACTTCACAAAGAGAACACATATTAAAGCATGATTCAGCATTTAAGTCCACATTGAAATAATTCAGAACTATCAATTGTTTATTTGCATACTCAACAATCACTCAACCAACACTATCGATTATTCATTTGCTGATTTGCATTTAACACGCACTTAAAGATTACTGTGAAACAAAGTGTTTGACAATAAATTAATGCAATCGAGTAGAAAGATTAAGCATACCTCTAACTCAGCTTCTGCTAAAGCGGTGCGTGAGGACGGACTCCAATGGACAGGCTTTCGTCCTCTATAGATATATCCTCTCATAACCATTTGACCAAACACTTCCAACTAGCATATCAAAACAAAAGGTTGTTACTGCCATGGTAAAATTTAATTATCAGTAAGGGCTCCTGATAGGATGAAAAGAACTGTCGGTATTAATTATCATAACATAAACTAGAATTATAACCCAGCATATTGTCTTTATACTGGCATGGTAAACAGGTCAAAAGAACAGAAAAAATAGCTGCTCTAATTGCAAGCAAGATAGAGATGCTGACAACCCAATCAAGTCATCCAATCTCCAAGCCATTGTTTATAAGGCATCCCGCCTTGGATGCTTAGGCGGCAAGGCACCCTGGCAGCACTTTACAATTATGCCTGCTTTAGGCGCTTAGGCGTCAGGGCGGTTGGTGCTCGCCTTAGATCGCCTTGCTGCCTTAAAAACAATGCTCCAAGCTCTCACTCGAGTGAACAGAATAGATACATATAGATGCATTTCCATGATGTTTTACATAAATAGTAGGAGTAACAAAGTGAAAACCTGAGCAGCTTCATATTCTGGCGAAAGAGTTAGGTAAGGGTAGTCCCAATCTGCCCATATACCGATCCGCTGCAAGTACAGTGTTATTTGTTAATATACAAGGAACTAAAAGCTAAAACGTTTTGAAGGCTTTCGGTAAGCAAGAAGAACATGTGCCAGGCATTAAATGACTCTGCCTTGCCTTAGAAAACTGTAAACACACCATGAAATACCACAAAACTTAAATAAGGGCATCTGACTCGCTAACCAGACCAAATTGCCACTAGAATTTAAAATGAAGAAAATATTACCTTGAAAGAATTCATTTGTGCATTAACGGTCGCTTTAGCAAATTTTGCAGCCTTTTGCCTTAATTTTATAGGTGTTAGAGCATTCAATGTTGCTTTGTCCATTGACTTCAGAACTGCAGTAAATGATCAACTGTTACTTGGTTATAATCTAACACATGCATAGCAGGCATGCTCTAAGTGAACCCACCCCAACAACAAAATAACCACAATTAGATACACTTTTGAATATGACAACATTTCCAATTGTCATATAGAGTTGAACTTACCTTTTAATTCTATCGGAAGGCCATGGCAATCCCACCCAGGAATAAAGGAAACCTTGTGATTCTGAAGCAGCTGTGCAAAAGAAGAGAGGATTAGAACACTGAATAAATGGCAAATTATGGTTTCATTTGGTGCATGTTCTAATTCATATGTGTGTATTGATAAGGATTTAGATCATACCACCACCATCAGGAAATAGAAAGGGTGGGCAAATCAATATGCACAGCATTGATTATTGAACAAAATGAGTTCAAAACATTTCAACATAAGTGAGTTGCCAGGACAACATAATAAAATTTCATAAAAAATCATCATGTCGTACACGGTACACAATCAACTACAATTAGGTGTCCATCTCAAAAAAGAGAACTTAGGTGACCCAGAGCCAGCATATTATAAGATTTTATACAAAAAAAATCTCATCTGGAATCTTATATCTCACACTCTTAGTCTTGTACTCAGAACCTAAGTTGGTTTATCTAGCATTCTAGCATGAGCAATGGCATTTACATAGGTTCAATCTTTGATGAACTGTCAACAGTGAGCTGAATATGCAGACTTTACCATTTGAAGACAATGGCACATGCATCAAAATATAGGATGGCCCAGAAATTGAACTGAGACAGAATATGAATCCGTACCAATCATTTCCCCCAAAAAGATATATGTCAATTGTTTGCAAATAAACATGTGCGTACAGCTAGATGAAATTCACGGATAGCTGATACCTTGTAGCGATTTATAATATCTTTGAGAACTTTATTCAGCGCATGACCCATGTGAAGATCACCATTAGCATAAGGCGGGCCATCATGAAGAGTAAATGTGGCCTAATCAAACAACCAAGAAAACCAACTAGGTCAGATGAATAGTTTCATTTTCGTTTATAGCTCTACTTGAAAAAGTAAACTCACCCCAGTATTCCTTTCGGACACCCTCTTCAGCACCTGGTTCTCCTCCCACAACTTCTGGAGCTCCGGTTCGCGCATAACAGAGTTTGCTCTCAAGCCAAAACTCGTCTTTGGGAGATCCACCGTGTGCTTGTATTTCCCATCTTCTTGTTTCGCACCTAGGAAAAACCAACAAGCTATCAGTTCCAGGTACCTCTGTGTTCTAACACCCCAAGGAGGACCAATGACTAAAACGAGACTCAACCTGTCAAACATCAATTAACTGCTTATTTCAATTTCAAACGGTCCCGATCAAAACACTTGTATCATTAAGAGATTTTCATTTGGAAACATGCCAAATCGAACTACCTATACTGTTTCAGCACAAAAAAAAGACTACCTATATACCATTAAGGATCAGTAGCTCAGTTAAAACACCTGCTAGTAATGATATGTCTTATTGAGACTCTCAATGAAAGGAACTTTTATCCCCATGACTGCACTCAGGTGTATTAAACATGGAGAGTTTTTCTAACTTTTAACTCTGAACTTCTAAGAAAATAGCAAAATTATTCATTAAATCATCAAATCCCCATATATATAGCATATAATCTCAATCAGTTGGCATCATCACAAGCACAATCACCACCGTATGAGCACTGTTTCCACCATCCAACATCTAGAATAAGCTCACATGTTCTTCTAGTTGTTCACAAAATGAAAACCAAGATTGCTTTGATACTGAGACACCGGATGCAGAAAGCTTATATTGATGGAAGTCTCATACAGACCAAAAAGAGAACATGGTGACAAATTGTGATGAAGGCGTAGAAACCTTAAATAAAAAATTACATACATAATGACCTAATTACAATGAAATCACCCAGCATGGGATATTTGTCAAAGAGCAACATCTATCAAGCTAAACCGACCAGATTAAGCTCAAGTTACACGCATCCATCAAGTGAACACCCAGTCAGTTCCAATACGACCACGGGCAAATTTCACCCAGAATCCTGATCAGCAATCGATCCGAAGCTCAGGAAACTGCACTCAAAATCATCCGTCTAATCCTACTACTACTTGAGTCCCTAGCCCCTAGCACCGGATGCAACTCGCGAGCAATCCACCTAAAAAAACTGACGCCCCATTGCAACACGGAACAGACGGTCGCCGATTCCCCAAACCAAAAACCCCACCCTGAACCCCCTAATGACGCGGGCGAGAGACGGCTCACCCTCCGCGGCCTTCTTCGCGGCCATGACGGGGCCCCGGGACCGGCGCTTCGAGGCCGACGACGACGGGGCGAAGAGGTCGCTCAGCCCGGTGGAGAACGGCCGCCGCGCCGCCACCGGGGCCGCCCCCAGCCTGCGCAGCGGGAAGCGGCATCTCTGCGTCGAGAAGACCTGCGGAAGAGCGGGGGCTCGTGAGGAATGCCTCTAGGAGGTTCGGCGGTACAAGGAGGGGGGGGGGGGGGCGGGGCGCTTACGCGACAGCAGGAGGCGGCGTCCATCCGACGCCGGCGCCGCGAGACGAGCGAGCGAGCGGGCGAGCTCGAACTGGTTCCGTTGGGGAGGGGGCCCCGCCAGGCCGGTCGACGGCGAGGTGGGTTCTGCTATGGGCGCGGCAATGGCGGTATCGGGGGATAAGGGGATTGGCGAGCGAGGGGAGAGGGGAGGGGAGAGCCTGAACCGGAGAAGAGGGGTGTGGAGGGGGTTGGCTCGTTCGCGGAGGCCGGTGAGGCTGCAGTGTGGGACCCTCTTGGTTGGGCCATTCGTTCGTGAGGAGAGGGCGTCATCATGGTTGTTGGGCCACTTTGTGAGGACGGAGCTACTGGGCTAGGCCGCGCTGTAAAGGTCCACTCGGCCCAGTAAATGGACAGGCTGCGAATAGTTTTTTTCACTCAAAAAATAGTTTTATTTTTTTTAGAAGGCAGCAGTCTGGAGAAGAGCAAGAAGAAGCTCTCAAAGAAATACATACAGTACAAGCAAGAAGCAGCATAGGCTGGCTCATGCACAACTCAAGTCGGTTAAAACAGAACTTTGTTACCCCCAAACAAATCTAAACCCGTTTGCGAGTAATATCGAAACCACCATCCCCGAAACAGAAATTAAAAAGGTTTCCAAAGTTCAAAAACCTGGACCTCTCATTCACTCATGATTTAAAAGAGATTCTGCTTCACGTTTGCTACAACCAATCTCCATGCATGTTCATGGCGGCGCGCTGTGCTCGTAACTCTTATCTAGCTTGTTTAGAACATGGCGAGGCACAAAGTGTCACTACTAATGAACTAATCGAAGGTGGCAGTAGAGTACATGATGTGGGAATGGATCACTGAGACGAGAGGAAATAGAACGCCGGAGAATTTTTCACCTGAAACCGGGGCCATCTTCCTCACGAGCTGGATGTTCGGCTAAGGGTTTCGGCCTCAAAATCAGTGGAGACTTTTACCTTGTCCCCTGTACTATATATAGAAAAGCACTTACTTGCGTGCCAAGTGTCCTGTTATATATTTTTTTTGAAACGAGGCAAAAGATTTGTCATTTTCATCGATTAAGAAGAAGAGAATTGCCCGGTTAATTGGCGGAAAACCGGGCTAAAACCGATACAACTCAACCCACATGATATGGGCACCACCGGCCAACCTGGCCACCGACATGGGACGCAAAGCTGCAAAGAAGAAAGGCATTCGCCGAGAAGTCGCAAGCGTCATCGTCATCATCGGCTGCCTCGAACGGGCGACTCCGACTTCACCATAGAGCTCCAACCTCGAAGCCAACCCGCAAACAGCTACATAGAAGCCACGACGGCACATGCCACCAGAAGGCCACACGCGCAAGCAGCCGACAGCTCCGACTTTGACGACGAGCCTCACCAAGGAAATATGCAGGACTTGCGCCGACCGTGCCCACAGAAGAGCACCTCGGACACGTCGGGAAGAACCGACTACCGAAGTCCACGCCGCGACCCGAGCTCCTCTCGACGACATCATCGTTGCCAAACAGAAACCAGCGCCCCGCCTCAGTAAACCATGCGGCGAAGATGCCGCAATCCACCAGTCTTTCGGTCGTAGCCTGCTCCGAGACGATGCCCCCAAGAAGGAGAAAGACGCGAAGACGCCTCCATCGCCCGACCCAACGGATCTGAGGTTTCCCTCCGGAGCTAAAGCCGTGGGGAGGAGGAGCACACCTCCACGACGACGCTTCCAAGAAAGATCACGGCACCCGCGGGTGCCGCCGTCGCCGGCTCCGAAGAAGGCCGGAGCAAAGATTTCTCCCGGAGATGCGCCGACCACCTTCCACCACCGACCGCCGCCCACCGGCCACCACCTGCTGAGGCCGACCTCATTCTGGCCACGGGATCCCACGATCCACCGCGACCAGACACGCACCACCCCCTGGCCGAAGCCGCCGTCCACCACCGCAGCACCACCACCGCAGCAACCAACGCCGCATCGCCAGGAGCAGCACCCAGATCAGAGCCGCTCGAGCGAAGCAGCTGAGCAGGAGCAGGCCGTCCACCCGCAGCACACCTCGCGCCCCGGAGAACCAGCCAGTCGCCGCGCCCGTTCAGTTAGTCGCTACGCCCGACGTGCGCCGGCCGCCGCCGCGCCCGGCAGTCGATCCGCGCCCCACGCACACATCCAGAGCCTCCGTGCGCATGTACGCCGTCCACGCCCGTCGTCCACGCCCAGGCCACACCGGGAACTCGGTCCGAGGCCGCCGCCTCGGAGCCCCATCCACCACACCGAGCCACCAGCACAACCGCCAGCACCACCACGGTGCTCAGCAGCCGCCGAGGACCGGCTCCACCACGCCTGCCGGCAACCATGGCCGAGACCCTACCGGCCAGAACCAGATCCAGATTGGACTGGACCGGAACAGGGCAGGGACCCCGGGCCGCCGCTACCGCAGGTCACACCACCGGACGAAGCACGCCCCGCCACCGCATCCAACGCGCCGAGCCGCCGTCGGAGGTTCACCGCACCAAGCCGCCAAGAGCCCCGTCGGTGGAGCTCCAGGCCGCCGCTAGAGGGGAGGGGGCCGCGCCCGGGAGAGACCCCGCCGCCACCGGCACTGCACGGGCTTCGCCCGGCAGCGGCCCACGGCGGCGGCGAGGGGAAGGGGAGGGAGGGGGTGGCCGACGGCGGGGTCTGGGGTTCCCCCCGTGCCGCCTCGGAGAGGGACGCGAGGGTCGGGAAGTAGTTGAGTTTTTTTTGCACGGTCCCCAGTCGGGGTGGCCGGCGGCGGGGTCTGGGGCAGGGGCGGAGCTAAGGGGGGACGAGGGGGGCCAGCCCCCCCCCCCAATGGCTGCCTCATACTGAAGTACCGTAGCGTAGGTCCCAGGTAGATTAGGCAAGATCAATTAGATTTAGGACTAATTGGCCCCCCCTAACAGTGCGGTCAAGAAGGCTTGAAGCCCAGAAAGTTTGCAAGTTGAAGTCCATGTATTAAATAAATAGCCCATGCGGCCATGTTGGTAGTTGTGGAAGCTGACCAGGCCACGATCGAGAGCATCCTCTATGGCTTCGATCGTCTCGGCCCCGACGCACGACGTACACAAGCTCGCTTTCCCTAAAAACACGCACAAGAGCTCGCTGCGCGTAGCCGCCTATGGAAGTAGACGAGGGCATCCGTACAACAGATTAGCGCCGCCGCCTTCGCCGTCGCTGATGGCGGAATAATCTTACGGCGAGTCTTCTAAGTTCCTTCATTGATTTATATATGTACCATGGAATACTGATGAACTGATCCACATCTTTCTCCACAAGACTAGAAAGTTTTTGCCTTTGATGGGATTAATTAGGGCTGGCAATTTTTTGTTTATTCTAAAAAATAGGTATGCACTGATTCTATCATCTTAGTTTCAGAATTTGCCCTTAGGTCAACTCAACAGGACTCACCTCAGATCTAAGGTATATCATCGGCTTATGTCTACATCATCGCAAGTTATTATTATTGTTAGAATTCCACAAACTGATAGATTCTAGTTTCTATTTTTCAGACCGGTTAGAAAATTACATACCAGTTTGTATACATGATAACTTAAATATGAAATTAGCTTACACATAAACTACCGATCAAATATTCCGGCATGAGTAAAATTTACACAACAAGCTAGAATTGAAAACACACCATATAAGAATATACATTTTGTTCTGTGAGTTTTAGGTATAAGAACCACATTCAAACTAATGAAAACCTACCATTTTCTAATTGCAAAATCCATATTATCTTGTATTCCTCATAGAATGGTTACTGTTAGGAAAAAAACTTCTATATGTTCATTGAATACTTCGCCCCCCCTATCGTCAAATCCCGGCTCCGCCCCTGGTCTGCGGTGTCCTGTTATATACTTCTACAATGCATCACGAGAGTAGGAATTAGCATTACGCAGGCTCCACGCAAATTCAAACTTTCAGAATTAGTTACTAGTATATGCTCTGCTGCGTTAGAAGTAAATTCGGTTAAAGGAAAGCTACGGCTTGGTCCTAGCACGGCGTATCAAGAACGCTAAACTATATATCACGTCGCCCTCGGAGCTGATGGAGTTCATGGTGCACATACGTACATACAAGTAGTGTGAACATGTTTAGCAGAAGGATATCCTACAAACAGGTCAATGCAGGTC
This sequence comes from Aegilops umbellulata, assembly GCA_032464435.1. Taxonomy (NCBI): domain Eukaryota; kingdom Viridiplantae; phylum Streptophyta; class Magnoliopsida; order Poales; family Poaceae; genus Aegilops; species Aegilops umbellulata. The sequence continues at coordinate 46,531,274 of CP136057.1, forward strand.
CCATGGTGTGTCCAGTTGCTCTCTTGAGGTTAAGGACGTGTGAGACTTGAGATTTGTTGGGTGTCAGCGCATCTCTAATCGAACCCTAAAACTTAGGGATCTGTTTAGGATGCATCTAGATCTAGATGTGACTTTGTTATCGCTCATCTAAATGATGTCATCTCTCTCATCCTTGACTTGCTCTCCTTGTGATGCCAGCTCGTGTACGTCTCTGAGGAGTAGCACCAAATTAATTAAACCCATCAAGGCTGGTCATAGTGGGGAGTAACTTAGACTAGTAACATGCTTATGCTACTAGTCTATGTTACTGCCTCTATAATGCATAGTATCAGGCTAGTCATAGTGGGGAGTAACTTAGACTAGTGTCATGCATATGACACTAGTCTTTGTTACTATCTTCATAGTGCAAAGTAACATACAAGTAGTATAGATGATAGTATTTATTACATTATAGACTTATTTTGCTTTGGGTTGCGTTATGTTACAATAACATATTATGTTACTCCAAACACCTCTCTCCTCATTAACTATATGCCACGCAAGCAAACTTGTCTTGGAATTCGCTATGTTACTTGCTAAGTTACTCCCACTATGACCAGCCTCATAGATTAGTATGATAGGTGGTCTCAATTGTTGACATGCATGACACATAGTACCATCACATTTATTATGTTACGGTATCTACCTATCTCTACTCCTAATGTCTCAGTTGGTAGGTCGCGTTCCGGATTTTATTTTCGTCCCACCATTTTCGTCCGGTTTTTTTCGTCTGACTTATTTTCGTCTCACCTCCCACCTAAAAAAATCAGCCGCCCCTCCTCTCGATCCACCCCCTCCCGTTGCGACCTCTCTCTTCCCTCGTCTCCCGCTCCATCGCCGCGGCCCCATCTCCCGTCTCCAGTCGCAGCCGCCGCCGCACCCCAATCCAACTCCGCCGCCGGCGATCTCCTCGCCCCCTTGCGCCGCCGCCCCCAACCTTCTATTCCTCTCCCAAGGGAATCCCAAGGGAAGGGAAGGGAAGGCAAGGGAAGGGAAGGGAAGGAAGAGGGAGCGCCCAGATCCACGGCGGCATCAGCGCGCCGTTGTCGACCTGATCCGCGTCCGTCCTCGAGGGAGGTCGTCCATGGAGGTCCAACCCGGCCCGGCAGCAGCCATGGACGGTCGGAGACGCCCCAAACCCTACCCTCAAGGACGCCGCCTCAACCTTCAAGGACGCGCGCCGGTGACCACGGATCTCCGGTGACGGCTATGGTGAGTGTGTACCTGCGGACGTTCTTCCTCGGATTCATCATCTCCCCCTGCTCGTGATTCCTTCCTTGGTTTCTTTTCTTTTGTGTGCAGGATGACTGCCCTGGATCTGGACGCACGACCTGCAGCTGCAGCAGCAGCTGGACGACCGAACGCACGAGCCCTCCCTCCCTCATGGGTCTGCTTCCTCCTACACTGCCCCCCTCACGTGGGCGTGGTGAGCTTCCTACCCCCTGTGCACATCTCATCAAATCTAGATTGCTCTGGACGTATTAATCCTGTAAGGGTTGATGTTCTTCTTGCCATAAATATTTCCTCAAATATCAGCATTTGATGAGTGGATGATATGAAGGCATCATGCTGTTAGCTCAACTGTGTTAACGATGCCTGTTATTGTTTTCCATGATTTGCTTTTCATTGGTACAATTTTTTTAGCATATATGGAGGCCATCTATTATTCTGCACTATCTTGTTTGTGGACGTACATTTGACTACACTATCTTATAAAGGTCCCACAAATAGAAGTGTTGCTCATATGCTCCTGAATCAGGTGTGCAGTATGATGGAGTTTACAGAATTGAGAACTGTTAGATAAAGATTGGTGTTCAGGTAATTTTACTTCCTGTACAGAGGTTCCACATGCTGCTCTCTACTTTGTGCCACTGAATGAAAGATCAATGTATATTCTTTTGATTTCTGTCACAGGGTACGTATAAGGTCTTGATGTTAAATTGATGTATTTTTTATTGCTTACTAAACCCTCCTAAGTCCTAACTCAACCACTTGAAGTTAAACTGAAGTATTAATCATCCTAATTAGATGGTGCACAGGAGAGCTGCCTTGTCATTGATAGAGGAAGTGTGAGAGCATGCTAATTGTGCAGGGAAGAGAAATAAAATGAAAACGAAAATGAGAAACAAAAGAGAAGAATGTTATGATCTCATGATAATGTCGGCCACCAGCCAGCGCCCACAGGAGTATACCTATAGGCGGTCCAAAGGTACTAGCATGCTTGCCAATGAATGTCACATGCTCTGGCTAATATGTAATGCTTGGTTCTTTTTTTTCTTGTAGTTCATGCTTCTTTTCAATTATGCAATTTAGAAATAAAAAAAGTATGTTATTATGTCATTATACCATGTCAGTATATGTCATGGAGGCCGGTAAAGTGATTATTAGTTAAAAAGTATAGGTCAAGCTTGATATGTTCTAATCTGTAGTTACTTAACCTCTGCTTCAAAGTAGTCATGCATTATGTGATTATCAAGCTTCAATTGACTGATGCTTTCATTGATTAATTCCAGGTTATCTAGGTTGGTAAAAAGCAAGGCCGCCTCATAGTTGAGGAAGATGATGTGCCGCCTCATATTAGGATGGAACTCGAGGCATTTTGTGGATTAGTATCTATAGTTTTTGATGCCTATAAAGCAGAGGTTTGTGTGACAAAACAGAAGTATCCATGAATTACTACTTTATAAGATTTAGGTTCCACTATAATGTTGTTGATGATAGCCAAGCCGAGAAAGAAGGATCCCGATCTCCGCCGTGGTTGACAAAGTAGTCATGCATTAAGATGAAAGTACTTCCACGATGGATCTTTTTTCTTAATTAGGTGATATCATTTGATACCATGCTTGATTTGTACTACTACTTAAAAATTAGCTTTCTTGCAGCCGTGGTTGATTTGCAGGTGCAGTCAACTGAGACATGGACTCCCGATTGAACAATAAATTTGTGCAACTATGTCAATATCTAGACCATACATTTTTAACATGTCATGAAGAGCATCACGTGTGCTATTTTCTGGCATAAAGCCTGATCTTAATGCTCATAAAACAAAAAAGAAAGACTGTACATATAGAAAATGGATATATACAAACATGAAAAAAATAGTTTATATAAAAGCAGTGGATGTTAGAACATCACGCCAACGAAAAGCACTGTACATACAGAACTATTTCAGGCTAAGCTGGTTTTGACAACAAAATTTGTCGCCCGTAGCAATGCACGGCCATTTGGCTAGATGAGGCGTTGGGAGGGGATCAGTGTGGAGAGAGGGGCAATTAGCGGAGGACTCCTACTTGGCAGTCCATGGGAGGTATGGTGCGACAGAAAGGGGTCGTGATGGTGAAGATGAGGTGGGTGTCATACGGTTTGAAAGGAGAGCACAATAGCAGGGGCGATTTGCGGAGGACTCCTACTTGGCAGTCCATGGGAGGTATGGTGCGACAGAAAGGGGTCGTGATGGCGAAGATGAGGTGGGTGTCGTACGGTTTGAAAGGAGAGCACAATAGCGAGAAATGTCCTGCTATGGCTGAAAACCGAGCGGGAAGGGGAGGGTCCGGCAAGAAAAGAGAAATGTATGTTGTGGGGGCCGGGTTTTTGTCGGACCACGTGTTGGACATAACATGACGGATAGTCAAGATTGTTGGGCAAATAAGCCACGGTGACGAGCCAGACGCGACCAACGCGTGTATGGGCGCGAGCTGGGCATGTCGGACGCGTCGGGTCCACGACATGTGTGTGCGTGCGTGTGGTGCATGGGGTGCCCGTGCAAGTGTACACCATAGGCGTGCATGTGTGTGCGCTCTGTTGGCGAGAATAGGGGGTGCGTGGAGTTGGTCAAGGGCGGGCTCGCCGCGACCCGGACGTGTGCGTGCATGTTGGGCGCGGGCAGAGCGGGCCGGACCAGGCGCTCCACGTGGACATGAACGTGGGGTGCGCACCCAGACGTGGCCCAGGATATAAGACTCCCTAGACGTTGTAACAAGTGTGGGCTGGGTTCGTGCTCAGGGAAAACAGAAAACGCCGTTCGTGGCGGCGGTGGCGTTCGTGCGCCGACAAACCTCGATGTGCTTCGTTTCTCCTTCTTCTTCTTTTTATCGTTCGAGCGCAGCAAGCAGAGAGAGTGAGAGAGGCAGCAGCTAGGGCTAGCTAGGGTTTAGGGTTGGTTCCAACAATTGGCATCAGAGCCACATTGTGGGAGGTGATCGCCGGCGATGTCATTCGTCCCCGTACGCCGGTGGGTCGGGGAGCTCGCTGTCAACGCCGGTCCTGATGCTCACTGGTGATAATTACACCACATGGGCAATCAAGGTCGAGGCCAATCTCGACGCGGCTGGGCTGTGGGAGGCGGTGGTGCTATCGAAGGACGCGACCGCAGTGGTGATCGCCAAGAAGGACAAGCCGGCATGGGCGTACCTGCTCGGGGCGCTGGTGGAGGATCTCCTGCTGCAATTAGCATCCAAGAGGACGGCGATGCAGGTCTAGGCCAGCCTGAAGACGCGATTCATCGGCGCGGATCGAGTCCGGGCGGCGCGGCTGGGCACTCTCCAGGGTGAGTTCGAGCTGCTGCGCATGGCGGAGGCTGACATGCTGGATGAGTTCATCGGCAAACTCGGTGGTATGGCGGCGCGCTTCCCCGGGCTCGGGTCGACACTAGAAGATGCCGCGTTGGAGAAGAAACTGCTCGACTCCGTGCCGAATCGCTTGTACGCAGCGGTGGCCGGAATCGAGCAGTTCTGTGACATGTCAACCATGGCGTTTGAGGAGGCGCTGGGTCGCCTGAAGGCCTTCGACGAGTGGCTACGGCGAGGCGGACAAGCGGGCGGCGAGCGTGCAGACGGCCAGCTCATGTACATGGCAGGGCACTGGCAGGCGCGGGAGCGGTAGCAGGGCGGCGCTCGGGTCGACGACGACGGGCGGAGCGTGGCGTCGGGCTATGGTGGCAATAGACGTGGCCACTGCTACAAGTGCAGCAAGTGCAGTCATTTCAAACGTGACTGCCCTCAGCTGCGGAAGGCGCCGGTGGCGGAGCAAGTGCTGTTGGTGGACGTCGGCGTCGAAGACGAAGGCCTGCTCTGAGCCGCGGCTTAGGGGTGAGTGTTGGGCAAATAAGCCGCAGCGACGAGCCAGACGCGACCAGCGCGTGTATGGGCGCGAGCTGGGCGTGTCGTGCGCGTCGGGTCCGCGGCGTGTGTGTGCGTGTGTGCATGCGTATGGTGCACGGGGTGCCCGTGCAAGTTTACACCGTAGGCATGCGTTTGTATGCTCTCTGTTGGCCAGAATAGGGGGTGCGTAGAGTTGGTCCAGGGCAGGCTTGCCGCGACCCGGACATGTGTGTGCATGTCGGGCACGAGCAAAGCGGGCCGGACCAGGCGCTCCGCATGGGCGGGGACGTGGGGTGCGCGCCTAGACGTGGTCCAGGGTATAAGACCCCCCTAGACGTTGTAACAGGTGTGGGCTGAGTTCGTGCTCAGGGAAAACAGAAAACGCCGTTCGTGGCGGCGGTGGCGTTCGTGCGCCGGTAAACCTCGTTGTGCCTCGTGTCTCCTTCTTCTTTCTGTTGTTCGAGCGCAACAAGCAGAGAGAGTGAGAGAGGCAGCAACTAGGGCTAGCTAGGATTTAGGGTTTGTTCCAACAAAGAAACTACATTTGTCCCCCACATATGGAGTGGATTTGTGGGAGTCCGAACTATCCAGATGGTTGGATTTGGAGGAGCCTACTGGGTGCTTGTTTGATGTGTGAACATGCACTGAAATATGAGGGAGTAATAAACTTCAAACTTTGAGACGACCTTAATTATTTGTTTGATTTATTTATATGCATTGTAGCCTGTAGCAACGCACGGGAATTCTACTATCATCACCTAATGGAGCAGTTGGTAGCCTGGTACTCCGGCTTTATTTTCGTCCGGTTTTATTTCCTCCCACCTCCCACCACCCCCTCCATGCTGTTTTTTGTATCCACCAATTTATTTTTCTTTTAACTCTTTTATTGCAAATCAGCACTTTCCTAATGCACAAAAGATTATGGATCTAGCTTTCCAAACTTATCCAACTCAACCGATCCCAATCATTATTGCAATTTGTTTTAGGAAATAAAATAACAGATTTTGAGGAAACAAATAACTGAAGCAGCGATTCGATGCTCGAGCTTAGCTGCTCCCAAAATTGTTGTCATTCCTTCGAGCGTTGGGATGGGAAAAACTCGGTCTGTGTCGTGGGTTTGTCACGGCAGATGTCCTAGCCAAAGGACTTAGTCGTGGAGCCATCGCAACGGGTTAACTCGAAGGGGTTAAAGCGGACACAGGGACACAGAGGGTTTATACTAGTTCGGCCCCTTCGATGAAGGTAAAAGCCTACGTCTAGTTTGTGGTGGAATTGATGAAGTCTCGAAGGCTAGGGAGCAGATAAGCTTCGCCTAGGCCTCGAGTTGTGGTTGTCTCTCCTGAACCGATATCGGGTCGTCCCCTTATATACACGGGTAACGCCCATCGGTTCATAGAGTCCCAATCTCCGGTTTATACTCGTACCCGGGTTGGTCTCTTCCTTATCCCTAACTTACAATACAAGTTGTACACAGGCCGGTTTACGGCTACAGATGTTAAACCGACTACGGCCTCGGGCCTTTACATAGCCTCCTGGGCTTTACCATTCTTGAACTACAGATGAAGTTAACCCGACCCGTATAGGCCGGTTTACGCTCAGTAGTAATATCCCCAACATTAGGCCCCAGGTTGATTTGAATGAGTTCATGTCAACCCTTAGCATAAATCTTCATATTCAGCACCTTCCCTTCGTCGCTAAGCCGCTATGTCGTCATCTTCGTCGGCGGCCGTAAACCGGCATGACATCATCATGAAGCTAGCTTTTATGATGCCTTCTTTGTTTAACCAATTCGCAATAACCGAGGCGACAGCTCTGCTTCCGAAATCTGTGGCTCCTGGATTCGCGCGCTTGACACATGTGTTATGCCTTATAAATAGGGGCGAAGGGTCATTTCTTTTTCCCCTTCACCCCTTTCCTCTTCGTCTTCTCCGCGCCGTCTGCTTCGTAGCTCCACCGCTGTTGCTGACCTCCGCATCGTCTCGGGCCGCTGCATCAACCTGCCTGGACCAGAGAAACTGCGGCGTGCTTCCGCATCCCTCCGAGCTCCGGTGAGATCCCCACCTTCTCAACTCAGATCTGCCTCTAGGGTTTATTATGTTCTTCACGTTCTTCACGTTCTTCGCGTTCTTCGCGTTCTTCGCGTTCTTCGCACCTAAACTGAGATGCACCTTCATATGACCCCACGACCTTTGCTCCGTTCAGTAGTACTTTTCGGCATCTGTTTTCATTGCAATATACCTGGACCGTAGATCTGATCCATAGCTTGACCTTGCTGTTCTTGCACAATTTTCCTTAAATCATGAGTATTTTACCCCTTTTATGAGATCGCCCCAGATCCAATATCATACTTAGATAATGTGAAACCTGTTTCCGTACACTTGCTCTTTTGCCATTTCCACTGTTTCACGGTCTTAGGTCCAGCGGTTTAACCTTGTTGTAGAACATCACCAAATCGGTACATACCATTAGTCCCCTTGTTGAACCGCCAGTAATCCCTTGATAGACCGCACTGCTTTACCAACGTCGGTTTGTAATTGGTTTCCTCCGATTTAACATTGATAGTATCAACATAAAAAAACCTGTGCACCACACAGTCCTGAACTGGAATCACTTTCATTTTGTAGACTTCCTCATGGCTAAGCAAGTGTATGAGTGCAACTGGGCTCCTTCCCGGGTCACGGAAACTCAACTGAATAATCTGGTTCTGACCGGTGCTTTGAGCAGCAGAAAAACCATTCATTGGAGGGTGCCGGGCAAAGAGTGCCCCCCTACACCCCAAGACGGCGAAGTCGTTGTTTTTGCGGATCACCTAGCCCGCGGTTTCAACCCGCCCGGTTCAAAATTTTATCGCGACGTTTTGGCTAATTTCCAACTCCATCCACAAGATATTGGCCCCAACTCTGTCACTAACATATGCCACTTTCAAGTGCTCTGTGAGGTGTTTTTTTCAAGAGGAACCTACAGTTGAGTTGTTCCGAGATTGCTTTCACCTAAACCGCCGCACAGAATTCACTGATGGCTCCAACATGGAACTGGGTGGCGTGTCAATTCAGAAAAGGAAAGAGGTCACTTACCCTCATGCGAAACTGCATAGTCACCCCCAAGAGTGGAATAACTCCTGGTTTTATTGTAAAGACACCTCTCCAGAGAATGAGAATATCCTGCCCGGCTTTCGTCCAGAACGGCTCAGCAACACTCACCCCCTTCCTCAGAGGCTGACTGCTAAAGAGAGGAGTAAATACGCTCCCCAACTGTCCAAGCTCAGAGCCTTCATGGCCAACGGTTTAACAGGAGTCGACCTCGCTCGTTGCTGGATATCTTGGAGTATACTGCCACTCAGTCAACGCTCCGGTTTGATGTGTGAATACACAGGCAGTGTTGATGATCCGTTACGTCATGTAAACATCCAGCTTACGGATGACGAGGTCACCGAAGCCGTAAAGAAGATTTTAAATGAACCGGAACGCGTCTGTGCACGAACTGGCCTTCTTCCCTTCTGCGCCATCAACAAACCACCAGCGGTAAAAATTTCTTCTCATTAAGTCTGATGTTATTTTGTGCGCGTATGACTGATTCTAATGTCGTTGACGCAGGGTGATGACCCTTTCTGGAGCAAAAAACTCCCGCAAGGAAAGGCGGATAAACCGGAGCAATCGACCCGGCCTAAGACGAGAGTCGTCAAAAAGTCTGCTCACAAGAGGAAAACCACGGCCTCTTCCGATCCTGCCGATGATGAGGTGGGTAATCCGGGTTTTGAAGCTGATCTTGACTCCCTCGGTTTGTTGTTCGTACAGCTTATTGACGATGCAATTTGTCAAGATGATGCCGAAGCGAGCCATGCTGATGATGCAGAGGTAATTACCATTTCTTCTAATTCAAGCCTTCTGCCTTTCCACAAAATCCGTCAGGCGAACCGTAAAGTTAAATTTTCCCATCCTCTTGCTTACTTGGATCCCAACTTTCTTATGAAGACCCGTCAACACGAGGTGCGCCGTACAACCCGACACAGCGGTCAGGTAGTTACCTCCGCCGGTTTACCGAACAGTCCGGTTCGGAGACGTCGTTCAGAGGTCTCTAACTTGCTTGTCAAATTTTGTCCTAAAGCGGGCTGTTTTCGTCAACCGCTTAATCCGTCTGACTCCGATTATCAGGTCACCTCGCACTCATCCTCTGGCGAGTCAACTGGTACTCAGCTGCCTCCGCTCAAAACCGTGCTTGGGTAAGCTTACTTTTCTCATCAAGTTGTCCATTGTTGTAATCTTCACCATATGCTGTCTTCAACTTTGCTGCTTCTTTCAGTGCTAAACCAAGGCCGAGCAAAAAAGCTCGCCAATACAAAACAGGAGAAGAAAACGCTCCTCCTGAACCGGACACTGCCCCGAACGTTGAAACGACCACCCCTGAGGATGTAATTGATGACCCATTAGTCCGAGATGAAGTCATTGTTCCTGAAGAAGGCTCTGTTAACCCCTCCGGCCCAACGGATCAACCAGCCAGCCCGATTCGTGCTGAGAAAACTATTAGTTCCTCAAAGCCTGTCGAGAAACCGGCCGTGCCAGTCCAGACCGACGACCACAACGATGATGAAGTCATGATTACCGGCATAGGTCGTACTGAACCGGGAAATCCCATCGCTTTGGCCAAGCACACTGCTAAAGAAGAAATTTCTGCTTTAAGTAAAGGTAAATGGGATGTTGATCTGGCCACGTACTCCACTCTTGGCGCTCAAGACATTCATTCTGGCTATTTAAACCGGCTATATACTAGCCGCGACTATGAAGCCAATCTTGTGAAGATGATGAAAGACAAATTCGAGGTAACTTCCATGCCCTCACTCCTGCTTCTTACCACCGTAGCCCCCAAGGGTCGGTTTAACTTTATCATAATTGAATCGACACTTGCAATCATCATACCGTAGCATCCGAAATATCATTAAAGCAAATAGCCATTAGCCCCCAAGTGCCAAGTTGAATATTTGTATTGAGCTTGGGACTTTGATAATGACCTGAGAACTTGAGATCAAATAAGCATTAGCCCCCAAGTACAAAGTATCTAACTTGTTATGTGCTTGGTACTTTCTTTGTTTAAACTGTATAACTTGTCGGACTGCAGGCTGAACTGAAGGTCAAAGAGAGCCAAATCGCTGATCTTCAAGAGAATGTGAAGTCCCAGCAAGCAGAATCTTCCAAAGCCAAGGAGGAACTAACCAGCGCTTTGGGCAGCATGGAACAATTGAAGGAAGGTTTTAACAAAGAGCGGGCGGACTGGGCTACAGAAAAGGCCGCTTTAACCAAGAAGATTGAAACCGCAGAAGCTGCCCTTAAAACGGTAACGGATGAATTGACCAGTGTGAAGCGACAGGTGCACGCAATGGCTGCAGCCATCTTTGGTAAGCCTCCTATAACATGTGCAATGCCCTTGATTCTTCTACAAAACAGCTCGGTTTACGACCTGCTGATCGTATTACAGGCACTCGCATCCATCACTGGGGATCAGACGTGCGTATGAAGCTGAAAGCGGTCTATACCTTAGTCGAGCAACTGTATACGGGCGCTCAGCGGATTATCACCACTGCTTCACACAACAATCCGGCACCCACATTGATCCAGGACACACTGAAGAGGTTGTCGATGCTCCCTGCTCGGATTGAAGAGCTAAAAAGATCTGCTGCTCGAACCGGAGCCATTAACGCTTTAATCCGGGCCAAAGCATGGGTGCCTGATTTTGATCCCGTTGAAGCGGCTCAAGGCTATCCTAGCCTAAAGGAGGATGGCTCCGAATTCGATGAAGAAGAATTGAGGAAGATAAACCGGGCAGTGCGCCCTCTGGCCTGCCAATTGGTAGAAGAAGCAAACTTGTCTCATTATCAAGCCCAGTATGACGATCAGAACAAGCGGGTAGCTGTGCCAATCCCTAAAGCGGAAAACTTAATTCCTCCAATCCGTAAGCACACTTATGCCCCTGATGTTGAACCGTCGTCACTGATACATGAGGAAGCCGTTTTTCAAGCATTAATGGGGATCGATTGGACCACTGTTGACTTCCAGCCGCTGGGTAGGGAGGAGGACGCTGAAGTGGAGCAGGATGATCCAGAACCATCAAACCGGAACGGCACGCAGGCGTGAACCGAGGGCAGTTTTAACTGGTTTCCTTTTGATACTTTGTCAAGAAATAATCACCTTATTCGGGCACCGTGTTGCCTTGTAATAGGATAGACCGTACCTTATGCTTCATGAGATGCCTTCGCGCATCAGCACTGATATCCTCCTTTGGAAAATCATTATTGCCAACTTATATCTCCTGCGATCACAAATTTTTAAACTACCAGGGCGGTTGTACCGTCATCCAGTTTGCGAATTATTATAGTTACGCAAGGAAACGTGCAAGTATGATCAAACTTTTGTGATACGAAATACCTGTCATATAATGGGCATGAAATAGGCGTTCGTAGCCAATATTGAAGCGGGAGTTGATAACTCTTAAACCGTCATGGGAGAATTGAACCCTTGTGTATATAACACCGGTTTACAATGTAAACCGTCTTTTAATAACAACAGCCTTTCGTTGCTCGAAAGAGAATATTTAGCAGAAAAAACTCAAACCGAGCCAACAATCTCAGATTTTTGCAAAAGAGGGCCGTGTTCCTGCCAACTTGGCTATTTTGGACCGGTGCCGAATGTTGTCGGTTTAAGAGAAAAGCAATAAACTATCAACTCTTTGCAAAAAGGGAAAGAGATCAAAATACGGCGACAAAAACCTTTTGCAAAAGAAGAGCTCTATTGAGCTTGGTCAGACGGAATCACCATGGTCAGACGCAACCAAGCCCCCCTAAGGTGTAGCGATGGTGCCAGTCAGCCAGGACCCCAAAATGACGCGTGGCATTATGCCGGCCAAGTGGCATTGCTATGGTTCGGGTTCGACCAAGCCCCCAAATGACTCTAAGGCCCGTAGGCCGACCAAGAGGCGTGACCGGTTCAGACGTGACCGTGTCCCCAAATGATTCTAGTGGCTTTCGCCGGCCAAGAGGTATTGCATCGGTTCGGACACGACCGAGCCCCCAAATGACTCTGGTGGCTTTCGCCGGCCAAGAGGTATTGCATCGGTTCAAACATGACCGAGCCCCAAAATGACTCATAAGGATAGCCATGTTCTCTTTGGTTCGAACTCGACCTATGTTTGAACAGGAAACCTCAAGTGATCTCGTTAAGACTTGCAAGGGGTAAACCGGCTGTTGCTTAAAGACAACCCCGTGTAACCACACATGATATAAAGGAACAGATACCCTGCTTTAGCTGAGGATCCGGTTTATTATAATATATACATATTCACGATATATACATAAGCGGAGCCCATGGCTCAGGTATAGTAAGGCCGAAGATGAGCTATATTCCACGGTCTGTCGGTCTCTTGTCCGGATTTGCGTGAATCTTTATGCTCTCGAACATCTACCAGGTAGTATGAACCATTGTGTAGATTCTTGCTGACCACGAAAGGCCCTTCCCAAGGCGGAGACAATTTATGCATCTTGGTTTGGTCTTGAATAAGTCGAAGCACCAAATCTCCCTCTTGAAAGGTTCTGGTCCTGATCCGACGACTGTGATAGCGACGAAGATCCTGTTGGTAGATCGCTGAACGGGCAGCTGCTATGTCTCGTTCTTCATCTAGCCGGTCCAACGCGTCCTGTCTGGAACTTTCGTTGTCTGCTTCAACGTAAGCCGCCACACGGGGTGAATCGTGTCGTATGTCACTAGGAAGAACTGCCTCTGCCCCATAAACCATGAAGAACGGCGTATATCCAGTTGACCTGTTAGGCGTGGTGTTGATGCTCCATAACACAGAGGGTAACTCTTCGACCCAACAACCCGGCGTCCGCTGCAAAGGAACCATAAGCCTGGGCTTAATTCCTCTCAAGATCTCCTGATTAGCTCTTTCTGCTTGACCATTGGACTGTGGGTGTGCCACTGAAGACACATCAAGGCGGATGTGCTCTCGTTCGCAAAACTCCTTCATGGCACCTTTAGATAAATTGGTACCATTGTCTGTGATGATGCTGTGTGGAAAACCAAACCGGAAAATCACCTTTTTGATGAACCAAACCGCGGTGGCCGCATCACACTTGCTAACGGGCTCTGCTTCTATCCACTTTGTAAATTTGTCCACCGCCACCAGAAGGTGGGTCTTCTTGTCCTTGGACCGTTTGAAAGGCCCAACCATGTCCAGCCCCCAGGTTGCAAACGGCCAAGTAATTGGAATCATCCTCAATTCTTGAGCCGGGACGTGAGCGCGTCTTGAGAATTTTTGACAACCATCACACCGCCTGACCAGATCCTCCGCATCCGCATGAGCAGTCAGCCAATAGAAACCGTGACGAAAAGCTTTTGCCACTAAAGACTTTGAACCGGCGTGGTGACCACAATCTCCTTCGTGGATCTCACGCAAAATTTCACGGCCTTCCTCAGGAGATACACACCGTTGAAAAGCTCCTGTCACACTGCGATGATGTAGTTCGCCGTTTTCCACTACCATGGACTTGGACCGCCGTACTATCTGCCTGGATAGAACCTCATCCTCTGGCAACTCCCCTCGGTTCATGTACGCCAGGTAAGGGAGCGTCCAATCCGGGATGACATGTAATGCCGCGACCAATTGAGCCTCTGGGTCAGGAACCGCCAAATCTGCTTCGCCAGGCAGTTGAACCGACGGGTTGTAAAGCACATCAAGGAACACATTAGGTGGTACCGGTTTACGCTGTGATCCCAGTCGACTTAAAGCATCCGCCGCCTCATTCTTTCGTCGGTCCACATGGTCCACCTGATAACCTTTGAAGTGACCTGCGACCACATCAACCTCACGACGATAAGCAGCCATGAGTGGATCTTTTGAATCCCATGTACCAGACACATGCTGGGCCACCAAATCAGAGTCGCCAAAGCACTTAACCCAGCTTAAATTCATCTCCTTAGCCATCCGGAGACCATGGAGCAAGGCCTCATATTCTGCTGCATTGTTAGTACAAGGGAACATTAAACGGAGAACATAACAAAACTTATCACCTCATGGGGAAGTTAGTATGACTCCAGCCCCCGATCCTTCCAATTGACGTGATCCGTCAAAATGAATAGTCCAGTAAGTGTGATCCGGCTTCTCTTCAGGGACTTGCAACTCCGTCCAATCATTGATAAAATCCACCAATGCCTGAGACTTTATCGCAGTGCGAGGCGCATACTTTAAACCGTGCGGTCCAAGCTCGATAGCCCACTTGGCAATCCGACCAGTCGCTTCCCGGTTCTGGATGATATCACCCAAAGGAGCAGAGCTGACCACCGTGATAGGGTGGCCTTGGAAATACTGCTTCAGCTTCCGGCTTGCCATAAAAACTCCATATACTAGCTTTTGCCAATGCGGATATCGTTGTTTGGATTCAATCAGCACCTCGCTGATGTAATAAACCGGACGCTGAACCGGGTATTCTTTGCCTGCCTCCTTCCGCTCTACCACAATAGCCACACTGACCGCGCGAGCGTTAGCAGCTACATACAACAGCAATGGTTCCTTATCAGTGGGAGCAGCAAGTACGGGCGGATTGACCAACTGTCGCTTTAAATCCTCGAACGCCTGATCAGCGGCAGAATTCCAGACAAACTGATCTGTCTTCTTCAACATTTGATACAAAGGAATTGCTTTCTCTCCGAGGCGGCTGATAAACCGGCTTAAAGCCGCAATTCTGCCTGTCAGACGTTGGACGTCATTGATGCATTTCGGTTTAGCTAGAGAGGTGATAGCTGTAATTTTGTCCGGATTAGCCTCAATTCCCCTGTTGGACACCAAGAAACCCAACAGCTTGCCAGCCGGTACACCAAAGACGCACTTGGCTGGATTGAGCATCATCTTGTATATCCTTAAGTTATCAAAGGTCTCCTTCAAATCATCGACCAACGTTTCCTTCTTCCTTGACTTGACCACAATGTCATCCACATAAGCGTGCACATTACGGCCAATCTGCTTGTGAATACAATTTTGCACACACCGTTGATAAGTTGCCTGGGCACTTTTGAGCCCAAAAGGCATAGATACATAGCAGAAGGCTCCAAAGGGAGTAATGAACGCCGTCTTCTCCTGGTCCTTAACCACCATATTAATCTGATGATAACCAGAGTATGCATCCAGAAAGCATAAACGCTCGCAACCCGCCGTAGCATCAATGATTTGATCAATACGGGGGAGGGCAAAAGGATCTGCAGGGCAGGCCTTATTAAGATCTGTATAGTCCACACACATACGCCAAGTGCCGTTTTTCTTAAGGACCAGCACCGGATTAGCAAGCCATTCAGGGTGAAAAACTTCAACGATGAAGCCGGCCGCTAAGAGCCTGGCCACCTCTTCTCCAATAGCCTTTCTTCTCTCCTCGTTGAACCGACGGAGGAACTGTTTCACTGGTTTGTATTTAGGATCCACATTAAGGGTGTGCTCAGCGAGTCGCCTCGGTACACCTGGCATGTCAGAGGGCTTCCATGCAAAGATGTCCCGATTCTCACGGAGGAACTCGATGAGCGCGCTTTCCTATTTTGGATCCAGATTGGTACTGATGCTGAATTGCTTGGATGAATCCCCCGCTATGAAATCAACAAGCTTGGTCTCCGCGGCTGACGTGAATTTTAAAACCGGATCATGCTCTGTGGTAGGCTTCTTTAAAAGAGTCATATCCGTCGGATCAACATTATCCTTGTAGTATTTGAGCTCCTCCGCCGCACAAACCGATTCCGCATAGGCGGCATCTCCCTCTTCACACTCCAAAGCGATCCTGCGGCTCCCATGAACCGTGATGGTTCCCTTGTGGCCTGGCATCTTGAGCTGTAGATATACGTAACAGGGCCGTGCCATGAATTTGGCATAAGCCGGCCGACCAAACAGGGCATGGTACGGGCTTTGGATCTTCACCACCTCAAAAGTCAGTGTTTCTGATCGGGAATCGTGATCATCTCCGAAAGCCACCTCCAATGCTATCTTGCCCACGGGATACGCAGACTTGCCTGGCACCACGCCATGAAAAACCGTGTTTGAAGGCCGTAGATCTTTGTCCTTGAGCCCCATACGTCGAAAGGTCTCATAGTACAGGATGTTAATACTGCTGCCCCCATCCATGAGCACCTTGGTGAACTTATAACCTCCCACCTGAGGCGCCACCACTAAAGCCAGCTGACCTGGATTATCCACCCGAGGAGGGTGATCCTCTCTACTCCAGGTGATCGGCTGCTCTGACCATCGTAGATATCGGGGCACGGCCGGTTCAACAGAGTTAACTGCCCTCTTCCGGACCTTCTGGTCTCGCTTGTCCAAGCTAGTGGTGAATACATGGTACTGGCCACTGTTTAACTGCTTCGGATTGCTCTGGTATCCCGACTGCTGCTGATTATAGCCCCCTTGATCATTCTGGTTATGTTGATTACCATGTTCGCCCGGATTACCAGCCCCGCTCGGATTACCATTAAACCCTGAACCGGAGTTTCCTCCATCGTGGTTTGGCCCGGATCCTGAACCGCCACCGGGATTGTGATCATACCGGAAAGCGCTGGAATTCTTGAACTCTCGCATGATGTAACAATCCTTCCATAGGTGGTTTGCTGGTTCCTCCGTCGTTCCATGCTTTGGGCAGGGCTGATTCAACAAACTATTTAAGCGCTCTGGATTGGGGCTGGGTCCGCCACCGCGGCCCTTGCCCCTACGCGGCCGGCCCCTATTCTGCACATTGGTGTTAGCCACAAAATCCATGGAACCATCCGCTTTACGCTTGCCTCCAACGCCGTTCCCTGGGTGATGCTGCTGACCTCTGAAGTTGCCGTTCTTTTTTCCCTTCCCTGCCTTTTCATCATCAGACTCGGGATCCTTGGTACTATCAGAATCAGCGTACTTTACCAAAGCAGCCATGAGAGTCCCTATGTCGGTGCAATGGCGCTTCATTCGTCCTAATTTCAATCTCAAGGGCCCAAACCGGCAATTGCTTTCCAAAGTCACAACTGCAGTGTCAGCATTGATGCGGTCTGATGAATGCAAGATTTGCGAAACGCGGCGCACCCAATGAGTGGTTGATTCCCCTTCCGCCTGGACGCAAGCGGCTAAGTCCACTATCGACATGGGCTGCCTGCACGTATCTTTGAAATTACTGATAAACCGAGCTCGCAATTGAGCCCATGAACCGATGGTATTGGGCGGCAGGCTTTTTAACCAAGTGCGGGCCGTTCCTTCAAGCATCATAGAGAAATATTTTGCACATGCAGCTTCATCCATGTCAAGCATCTCCATGGCCATCTCGTAACTCTCCACCCACGCCTCCGGGGGTTGATCCGCTGTATAATTCGGTACCTTGCGCGGCCCCTTGAAGTCCTTAGGCAGGCGCACATTGCGCAAAGCAGGTATAAGGCAAGGCACCCCCAAAGCGCTAGAAGCAAGCCCTGGTTCGGCCGACGTGGTGGGACGAACCGGCGTAGTCTGATGTGCTGCCAATGCGGCTTCTCTGCGTGCACGGGCCCGGTCTACCAACTCCTGGGCATCAGGAGCCGGATTGTCACCGCGGGGCCCTCCATGCCGTGCATTGCTGGACTCAGCTTGTTCTTCCAGGTGCCTGTTATAACTCCGGATTGGACGTGGAGTAGAATGAATCCGCTCGCGGCTGTATGAATACGCCTCCTGTTGGACCAGCGCCGTTCTGAGGAGCTCCTTGACCCGGCGCGTCTCTATGGCCTGTAACGAATCTCCCTCGACCGGAATAGCCTCTAGACGTGTTGCCGCAGCAACAAGATTATCCAGCGGGTTGGAGTAATGATCCGGGGGTGCGGTCACAATCCGCGGCTCCGGGTTATGACGGGGTAGATCTATTATGCGGGGCTGAACCGGCCCGCTTGTCCCAGGCGCCTCTGCTCGGTTTACCACTGGTTGATTACTGGTCCCTGCTCTAGGAGTTTTGAAAAGATCCCTTCCTTCAAACACCGGTGGCAGGCGGGACCGATATTTCCTCCTCATGACCCCCTGTGAAGCGTTCTGATCCAGCATGAACTTATAGGCTTGCGCGTCCAAAGCGGCCCGTTCTGCAGTCATCCTGACCTCCTCGGCCGCCAGATCCGCCTTGGCCTGGCTAATCTGTTCTCTCACCTTTGCAATCTCTGCGTTATGAGCATCCCGATCCGCCGGATTAGCCTCCGTCAAGAGCGCCGCCAGTGCATCGAACAGATCGGATAATACTTGGACCGGTGGGCGCACAGAACCTCCTGCTCCGGCAGCCGTTGAACCGGAAACCATTGCTGCGGCCGTCGATGAATGAGGCGCTGCTTGGGTGCCAGCCATGAATACGCCGACCCGACTAGGCAGATCGGAGGGCTCCGGAATACTGTTGTCATCGGAACAGCCCCCAATCCGACCATCATGCACTTGATACAGGGACTCAGTTTCCCCGGTTGACGACTCATCACCGGAATAAACAACGGTTTCGCCACCAGATTCTGATCCGTCCTCATAGTTCCGCCCGTGGATGACTCCCACCAAGGCACGCTTTATGGCTGGCTTGACCCGGGCAGGTCGCGCACGCTGAGCTGTCTCGATGAGGTCGGTGCAGGTGTCCAGCTGAGGGCCCGGTTCACCAATCTTGCCGATGAAAACGTGTATACCGCCAAAGGGGACCCGGTACCCGTACTCAATCGAGCCGGCCTCGGGGCCCCAGCCTGCGTCGTCGATGTAGATCTTGCCGCGGCGACTCTTGGTCATCCGGCCCACGGCATATCCCTTGAGTCCTTCAAAGCGGCCCTCCAAGAACTTGAAACCATCGTGCGATGGCCCCACGGTGGGCGCCAACTGTCGTGGGTTTGTCACGACACATGTCCTAGCCAAAGGACTTAGTCGTGGAGCCATCGCAACGGGTTAACTCGAAGGGGTTAAAGCGGACACAGGGACACAGAGGGTTTATACTAGTTCGGCCCCTTCGATGAAGGTAAAAGCCTACGTCTAGTTTGTGGTGGAATTGATGAAGTCTCGAAGGCTAGGGAGCAGATAAGCTTCGCCTAGGCCTCGAGTTGTGGTTGTCTCTCCTGAACCGATATCGGGTCGTCCCCTTATATACACGGGTAACGCCCATCGGTTCATAGAGTCCCAATCTCCGGTTTATACTCGTACCCGGGTTGGTCTCTTCCTTATCCCTAACTTACAATACAAGTTGTACACAGGCCGGTTTACGGCTACAGATGTTAAACCGACTATGGCCTCGGGCCTTTACATAGCCTCCTGGGCTTTACCATTCTTGAACTACAGATGAAGTTAACCCGGCCCGTATAGGCCGGTTTACGCTCAGTAGTAATATCCCCAACAGTCTGACACGTCCGACCGATAGCGCATGTGCAGGCTATGGAGGATGCAAATGCTGAAGCCTTTGAGCACATGTCGGCTGGTCTGAAAGCTCCGGGAGTGAGTTGTGCACCACTAGCGGAGAAGAGGGATGGTCTAGGATTTGAAGATTGTCAGGTTGTGATGCCCGCAAGCAGGTTAATTCGGAATGGAGACATTGCAGTCTCAGCAAATGGTGGTGCAGACCAGCAAGATTGTTTGTGCATCTCGGTCAGATTGAGTCCACTTTAGGGGCTAGCACCTCCAGAGAAGCAGAGGGGTCTTGGTAGGCCGACAAATAGCCGTGAGAAAGCACCATACAAAGGTCTGAGCAAACGTACAATGTTTCATAGCATATGTCGTTGCGAAGGACACAAATGGACAACATATCCTGAGCAGGGGATGCACCGGAACATGCCCGCAAGCCCAACAAATGCTATTGTTTGAGGTACACATTATTGTTGGTTACCGAACACCAAGTGCTATTCTGACGGGCTTAATGATTGTTATATAGGTGAAGGAAATCGAGCTAGAAGCTTCTGATCATCATGGTATTATAATGCAAGAAGATCCCAATCAGACAACATACATAAGTTTATTAGGAAGTCTGAAAGATTTAAGGGCACAAAATGCTTGCAACAGACAAAAGGGTTTCTTTGCACCACTTCTTTGTTCTCTTCCATTTTTTGTGTTCCAACTCCAATGGAAGCAAGAACATCCTATTTAACCCCAATATGAATTATCAGCTAATATTTCCTCATAGGTAGAACACCATTTTGCAGACTTATGTGGCCATTTTCCAGACTTATAGGAAAAAAAGATTTCAATGAGAAAAGGTGCCTAACCCCGGAATTTTTCGATACTTTTCTTGAAATTGGCTGGATTTTGAAGAAAATGCACTCATTCTAACAAATCTTGATATACGGTCGTTCCGTGGGGCCACAAGCACCATCAATTGCATTATACCCGGTACCACACATCACTCCAAATCAGAATAATTAAGTGGGAATGCTGGTTGGAAAGACAGAGAAATAGAACAATGAGAATCATATGGTCTGCTTTGGAAGATAGGCGAACAAAGCTCTAATGTTTCCCTTCTTGCATCAGAGCTTATCAATTCGTCCCACGCTATATTGTGAAGCAAAGCTATCTATAAATCAAGCATATCTTTTATCCGGAAGGTAGTGGGCTTTCACCGTACTCGCCCTTCCACTTCACACTCAGTAAGAAGGCATTGTTATGCGATGAACGATGTTGAATGCGAATATGAGAATATCTCAACAATGATGGAATGGAGGGTAGAGCCGAGGAATATTTGATAATGTAAATTATGATTAAAAACATTGGCTTATTTGATAATGTAAATAATGTTTAGACTAACTCTTCAAACTTTGGACGAATATGTGTTTCAGACCTTCGGTCTCAATTGGTTGGCCCTTTTATGCTTTGCATGATTTATTATGCCATTTCCTCCAAGAGGTAATACTTCTGGTTTCAAATGTGCTATAAATTCTCATGGCCACAAACTCTTTCAAGGTATATCCAGTCTTCTCATTTTGTTTTAGCATAATCATATATCCCACTCTGCTATTTTATGTTCAACATATATGGTTGCTCTCCTCGAAAGTTAATTGCTCTATACAAGAAACAACAAACATTGTTGAATGTAATTTTTAATTAAAAATGTGGTATGGGGCACCTCTACAATACCATGGCAAAATATATTATTAAACGTTCCTCTGCAACAAGTTGTTATCATGGTATTGTTCCCCTAACATAATTGAAAAAATAAACCACTGTCATATTACTTGAACAGCTATATTAGTTGATGAGATGTAGGAACTTACCGGAGGTGAAGGGAACACATAAAATTTTAGGTTTGCCAACAGTTCGTGCTCGATTTTGTGTCGATCCTTGGGCCATGATTGGATTAAGAAGACGACATGTTTTCCTTTTGCATGACGAGTACAGAAAATGGAATATTTCGAGAGAAAGAGATGTGAGGTGTATCCATAGTCGTCGTTGGTGAGAGACAAACCAAAGTTTTTTTTGGTCCGTAGCAACGCACATGACATTTTAGAGGGGATTGGCGTCTGGACGGCCGAGTGAGATGAGGCAACTTCAGATTGGAGGCGCGGTCGAAAGCGGCGACGAAGGAGCAATCATGTGTGTGTGGGGCGAGGGGGGCCGCACGTAGGAGAAGGAAGGACATGATGGGTGGTCGGTTTACTAGGGCTTTTTTTCTTTCATTGTGAGATGGGTTCGGTTGGATAGTAGAGATTAAGATGCCAACCGACATTTCCACTGTGCTTTTGTAGTAGAGATTAAGATGCCGATATTATATCCATTTTCTACTCAGCTAAACCAAATACCCTTTGATCATTGATAAGTTTTTATATGTTTGTTGCCCGTGGCAACGCACGGGCATTATACTAGTGTTACTAGGACTTGACTAACTTCCACACGTCCGGAGGATTGCAACACATCCGCACGATTTCAAAAAATAACAGGACCAAGCGTGGTGTGCGAGCCAATTCCTAATTCATTTCCAAGTCTGCATGCATGCATGTATACAAAACAGAAATGATGACGTCAGCATAGATTCTAAATAAATTCAAAATGCAAAATATTTTGTAGCCCAAACCGTCGGTCCGATTGAAAAAATGTTTTCACATAAAAGAACCGTCTCGACGAGACCTTCGAAACAAGATCCCATGTTGATATGTTCCGACGACTTTTTTTTCGAGTAAAAAGTTATCACGTCTCGGATATGCAAGTTATCACGTCTATGGTACATAAGTTACCACGATGTTTACGTATAAAAATTCCGCACATAAAAATGATTTCTTTCAAATTTCTCCCCACATGCAAATGCACTTAAAGTGCATAAAAACTAATGTCATCATAGATTCACTTTATTTTGAAATTTTAAAATGTTTTGTAACTCAAACGGTCTGTTCGGTTCAAAATCCATTTTCACAAAAAAAATCCACCATGGCGAGACCTTCGAAACAAGATCCCATGTTGACATATTCCGAAGACTTTTTCTTCTGGGTCAAAAGTTATCATGCCTGAGCTAAGTAAGGTATCCGCTCTGTTGTGCGTATATTACCATGTAATTGACACACATTCTTACCGAAGTATATTTTCAACAACTTTTTTCATGGGTAAAGTTATCATGGTGTTTGTACATAAGTTATCAGGCCCGAGAGCCTGTATTACCATGTTATTTACAGAGTATGTTTTCAATAATACTTTTCCATGGGTCAAAAGTTATCGTGGTGTTTGTACCTAAGTTATCCGGTCTAAGAGCGTATTTTATCATGCTTTTACACAAAAAAATTATTGGTGGTATGTTTTCAACAATTTTTTTCCACGGGTCAAAGTTATTGTGGTGTTTATATCTAAGTTACCAGGTTCGGGATCCTACATTATCATGCTATTCACGCAAAAAGTTATGGACAGTTCTACCTTCCGACCATTCAGTATCATGCCATTGACACATAAGTTATAAGATATGTTTTAAAAAAATCCCTCGGGTAAAAAACATAATCACGGGTGTTTGTGCGTGAGTTATCAGGTATGTGGTGTGAAATATTACCATGCTATTGATATAGAAGTTATCGGGGATAAGTTTTCAACAACTTTTATCCTTATGGGTCAAAATTACCACGTGTTTATAGTTAAGTTATCAGGTCCATAGTATGTATCTTACCATGCTATTTACACAGAATTTACTGGGGTGTATTTGATGCCTTTTTCACATGATAATTTTAACAAAGAGAAAACATGATAACTATACATGAACGACATGATAACTACAGAGGGTATCTCAAACTGACATGATAACTACAGAGGGTGTCTCAAACTATAACATGCAAGAAAGATTCAAAGCAAACTATACATATTATATCACAAAAAAGAAATGCAACATACACAACTAATTGCTTGGCTAGTTGGTTAGCCTGGTTAGTTTAGAGGTCTTAGCTTGCTAAGGTTGAGAGTTCGAATCCCATCTTGTACACTATTTTTAGCCTGGGAAATTAGGATGAGAAAAGCAACTGTCGTATGATTAATAAGCGCCGTCCGATCCGAGTCGTGCGGATCTGTCGCAGAATTCCTGCCGACTGGATTTTAGCTTTATCGATGTTATTATAACCATCTCTTTTTTTTTTAATTGACTGCACATAAACATGTTTGCGAGTCCCAAGTGCATGATACTACTTGTTATCCCCACTATGGCCAGCCTAAGCGGCGCGTGAAGGGCGATCAACCGGCTATGCCATGTGGCGCAAACTGGTCGGCCGCAGTGAAAAGACTTTTGGAATATTATTTTTAGATGGAGGTGAGGAATTTTTTAAATATTTTTTCCCTTTTAGATGGAGGTGATGACCCCACATATTTTTTGAATGAAGGGCTATGCAAAGTGACGTTCGCTGGTAGGCTGTGTTGATGAGAAAAGCAACTGTCGTATGATTAATAAGCGCCGTCCGATCCGAGTCGTGCGGATCTGTCGCAGAATTCCTGCCGACTGGATTTTAGCTTTATCGATGTTATTATAACCATCTCTTTTTCTTTAATTGACTGCACATAAACATGTTTGCGAGTCCCAAGTGCATGATACTACTTGTTATCCCCACTATGGCCAGCCTAAGCGGCGCGTGAAGGGCGATCAACCGGCTATGCCATGTGGCGCAAACTGGTCGGCCGCAGTGAAAAGACTTTTGGAATATTATTTTTAGATGGAGGTGAGGAATTTTTTAAATATTTTTTCCCTTTTAGATGGAGGTGATGACCCCACATATTTTTTGAATGAAGGGCTATGCAAAGTGACGTTCGCTGGTAGGCTGTGTTGATGATTTTTTTCCTAGATGGAGGTGAGGATTTAAAAAAATTTAGATGGAGGTGAGGACTCCGTCTATTTTTATAAATAAAACGTGCGCACAAATTTTTCTCAAGCGGCATCACAGGGTGGCACCCCAACTACTAGTATTCAGTCAAGCGTGAGAGAGAGAGAGGTGCGGCCCAAGGAATATCTTACTAGGAGTTGGGTTCGGTGGTTCAAATTTGAGCAGCGATGGACACTTCTCAAACTTTTTAGGAGTTAAATCGAATGAGTGTTCGGTTAGAATGGGCTTAACTCCTGAACGAAGAATATTTAGAGGGGTTAAAGCATTTTGGGGGTTCGGTTCGAGTTACCCTTCGGGAAGCGGGTTGCACATCGGTGGTGCTCCATCCCTATTCCCTACCTATATTCAGTGTCCAATTGGCAGAGCAAAGGATCCTCTGATTCACTATGAGTATTGGAAGAATGTCGTGTGCCCCCATTCATCATATGCTCCCACATAAAAAAAACACTTTGATTTAAATGTTTCAGATTTTTTTGTACGTTCACAATACATGTGACTACAACTCCTACAACAAAATTCAGATCCAAATTCAAACTACACATGGAGACACAAAAGACAAATTCTGATATGAACAGTGTCATTTTTTGCTTTTGTCATCTGTGGCACCATTCATGTTGGATTATATGAACATTGTACAAAGAATATGTAGAACGGTCGTCACATAGTCACGTCCAAATGATCACCGTGATTTGGAAGCCCGGTCATATCCCATTTTTGTTGCTTTGAGACGCGCTCTATACGCGCGTGCTTGTCACCTTCAGCTTGCTATCAGGATGTGCTACCTGGCTCTCAAAAAAAGGATGTGCTACCTAGCTAGCTCTAGTAAAGCACTTGTCATACGATGAATGAGCTCTTTGATGGATGGCTTCAAACAGCTGGGTACATAGCTATGGTGTGGTCGGCAAATCAACGCATGGCTAAGCGTTGAGCGATCAGTTCAGTTGCCTAATCAGTTTTGCTCCTGAAACATCTGTCCTGCCTGCACGATAACTGTCCGGTGTCCACTTGAATCTGATCGGGAGCTCGTGCACCAGCGGAGCGCCCGATTGGTCCATCAGGGGACGCCCCCTTTGTTATCACGATCAGTTAATCAAATGCT
The DNA here is from genome assembly GCA_032464435.1 of Aegilops umbellulata. Taxonomy (NCBI): domain Eukaryota; kingdom Viridiplantae; phylum Streptophyta; class Magnoliopsida; order Poales; family Poaceae; genus Aegilops; species Aegilops umbellulata. Next base: position 46,556,788 of record CP136057.1, read on the forward strand.
CCATCTCGGTGCGATCGATCAAGCGCTCTATGTCGACCGGTGGTGCGTCACGCGGGCAATGGCTTCCACGTTCTACCCGTGCTCTGCCGGACAGCTTATGGGAGGATCCCAGTCCCGCTGAACTGAACTTCCTCTGCATATTTTTTTAGAAAATGAGGATAACACCCGGCCTCTGCATCTGGACGATGCATACAACCACTTTATTAATTATTCTCACAAGACCTTACAAAGTCATACAACAGCAAGACTAAAGTCACCGTCTAAGCAACGGCTGTCGCTACATCTATTCAATTGATAAAGGGGCGCAGATAATCTGGGCCTAATATCAAATAGACATCACAGCCAAATCTAAACATTTAAAACCTGATGTCCCAACCAGGACGCCTGCCGGGTATGGGCACCTACCAGTCCGGCGGACTCCTCAACCAGGACGCCTGCCGGGTATGAGGCAGCCGCAGCCACCTGTCACCGATCCATCTTCAGAGCTGTACTGTTGCATGTACCGTGCTAGGTCTCTCTGGCATCGACGCCACCACGACGCCCGAGTCCATCCTCCCACAGCGAACTTCGAATCTGCAGTGCGCCACGCCGTCAAGATCCGTCGCCATCAGTGCGTAGGATGAATCACTGCTCCATCAAAGAATCCGTCCTCTGGTCCCTCGATCACGTGTGTACCTCCAAGAATGACGCCCCTAAGGAAGGAACGACACCAGAGCACCGCCGTCATCCGATCATCCGATCTAGGGTTTCTTCGGGAGGTAGCAGAAAGTGGCCTTGAACTTCTCCACGGCGATGCCTTCAAGAAGGGAACGACGCAGATAGCGCCGCCACCGCCGGCCTTAGCAGACGCAGAAGGCAAGTTTTCACTCAAATCAGTTCGAAGGGATCCAACTCTCGTGCACGGGCCGCCGTCACCATCAGCACCACCAGGCAGAACCCTGGAGCACCGGCAGATCAGCGAGCCGCCGGCACCACCGCATCCCGATCGCCGGCCACGCCGGGCTGCCGCCATCCCCTGTGCCGTCCAGGTCAGAGACGGAGCCGCCGACCACGCACAGGAACCACCGCCGCCTGCACACGTCGGAGCGCCGCCGAGAGCCCAGCGCCCGCCACCGCTTGCCGAGGGCCGCCGCCGCGCGCCCCGAGCGGACTCCCACGCACACAAGGGGAAACCGCGAGTGTGAGCCCTGCCGTCGCTCCCAAGGCCGCGCCGGCGCGCCCCGACTCCCGCACGCCGCCAACAGCCGCCACGATCCGCCCGCGCCAGATCTAGCGAGTTGTGGGAGAAGAGATCCCGCCGCCGCCGACGACGCGGACCGGGCTTTGCCCGGCGGCGCGCCCCGGCGGCAGCGAGGAGGAAAGGTCGGGGAAGGGACAAGGACGCGGCGGCCCTAGGGCTCCCCCGGTCGCCGCGCAGGGGTTCCTCTGCATATTTGCCGCTGGCAACGGCGGTTCCTGCCGGGACAAGCCCGGCCGGCGGGCAGATCGCGCGGCGCCATCACACACATGAGCGACGACGTACACGCGCACACGCACGTGCCTGGCCGGTCAGCTAGCACCTAGCACACCTAGCAGCGCTTCGCCGCGCACGGCTGCGGCTCGGTTGCCGTGCGTGTGCCGCGTGATCGCCGGCGCCGTACGTACGTTTACACCTACAGAACTGGCCGTTTACTAATCCGGTTTTCCGGGGTTTGCTTCCGGCTCATGTTAACGAGTGCTGCTAGAAGTGTTAAATATTGACTTCGGAGTTTATATAATTTGATTTGATGGACTGAACGTGCTGTGAGAAGGAACATTCGTACGTCTTATGTTGTGTTGACCTCGGCAGCCAAGTTAAAGACGCGGGTGAATGAATGAGTCGCTTCTCGTCGCGGTAATTACCGGTAGAGTGCCTTGCCTTGAGGAAGTGGTGTGCTTCTCGTCAAAGTAGGAGCATCTACATCCGGACTTTGCATATCCGGCTTCATATACGACTCGCGGGGTGCCCGGACACGTCCACGGACGGCGCCCGCCGGTTCCTCATATATCACGCCGTACATCTACATATCTCAAGTATTGGTTCTTAACCACGCAAGTCGATCATAGGACAAATTATCCGAATTCAAAAGTTCAAAACAAAGCAAAGCAAATTCTAGTTCAACAAACCGCACATGTCAAAATAAAATCAATGCCCGAGCGTGATGAATGACTTCGGATTAGTGGTTGGGGCGCCTACTTCGAGCGGAATGCGTCATGCTGCAGGCGGAGCGAATGTGTTGTGCTCGTCCTGCTCCGTATGCATTCAGGCTGCCTGCTCCACCTGCATCCGGGCTGTCTCCTCCGCCTACATCTGTGCCGCAGCCGCCCTCACCGCCTCGTACTCCTTATGGTCGTTGATCTCCTTCTTGTCTGCAAGCCACTTCTTCACATGCTCATCCAAAAGGATTTAGTCTGGGTCTCCTTCGCGGCGGTTTGGGTCGGGGACGCCATCCTCGATAGTGGACTGGGACCAGTGGTGAGGATTGGGACCAATGATGGAGGACGGCGAGGGTCTGATCGGGAAGGTTGGAGGGTGGCGGGAGGAGGAGGAACGTTTGGTGGATTTGGTGCAATTACTGGTGGGTCGGGTTGTCGGGTCCGACATGACGGGCGTGCCCGGGCCCCATTATCTGCCTCATATTTGGGCTGAATATGAGGGGTGTTGGTCAGCCCAGGCGTTGAGGCCCGTTTAAGAACTCCGCCTGGATCGAAATTTCGCGACCGAACAGTGACCGGGCCAGGCGTACGAGACGTGTTTGAAACGCCAGCTGTAGATGCTCTAAGTCATACGAATTCCGTTGAAGATGCACCAGTTCTCCGCATAGTGTAGAAAAAGAGCACGCCTACGCCACCACATCGTTTGCGATGACTGCGAAAGCATGTCGTTCTATGTTCCAGCACTCGAGAAGGAAAACATGCATGGGGTCTATGGAATGAGTTCTCACTCCATCTTTGGACCCAGTTTCAAACGACCGAATTAGAGTTTCTTCTATAGGCCTGACACATGGGGTCGTGCGGTCATCCCCGGACCACAAACATGCCTATCAACACTAACCAGGAGACCAACTTACATTTGGGCCCAACATTGCGTTCCCGTCGAACTTGAGATGGGAACCCTTGAATTGCACAAGATATATGACGAGGCTATGAAAAAAAATCCATTTGCTGGCTAAATTCTTCAATTTTTGTGAGATGTCAAAGTCTTATTCATTTGGCATCCATCAGCAACGTGTCATGAGCAAGTCTCGTTGCTGTCTTTGGACCTTCGTCTCAGAAAAGCATATTTGTTGATACATAGAAATTTGTATGAGTGGTGTCTGAAAAGTCGGTGAAATAAACCAGAAGACGCCGACATGTTGGCGTTTTTCATGTGCGTTTCGGGCGTGTTGGATTTTTGTTGCTTTGCTTGATGCGTACGACGTCCTGTCTCTTTCAGCTTGATCAGGAATGTACTCTCCCCGACCGCGAATAAGTGTACTTCTATCATTTGTTTTAAATCAAAGTTTTATAATTTTGACCAAAATTTTAGAAAAAAGTAGTAGTATATATGACATCAAATTGGTATATTATTAAAATACAATTCAAAACCAATTTACTGATACTAATTTAGTGCCATAAATGTTGCTACTTTTTTTTATAAAGTTGGTTAAAATTTTAAAACTTTGATTTAAGATAAAAACTAGATATACACTTATTTGCGGACGGAGAAAGTACTAGGTGTAGTACGTGCTTATCTTATGATCTCTCTGATCTAATGGCCTCAAATAGGTAGGCGGGTAGTCAATCAATCTTGCTCGTGAAACATCTGTACGTGTCGATCACTTGGGCCCGTCTTGCCTGCATGATAATGTCTATATACGTCTATAGTGTCCACTCGGGAGTTGATCGACCAGCGGAAAAGCCGACGAATCGAAGCTAGTACATATACATCGGTTAGACTTTCCTGTCTTCCACTCGTCCATGGGGCTGGAACCCTAGCCGCCGTCAGGGGAGGCCGATCTTCCAACGCCGTTTTCCGGCGGCTCTTCTCCGTCAGCGACCTCGGTCGTTGGTGGTGAGAGGGGTCGTCGGATTCACGTGTGTGGATCGTTTTTACTCTCTCGTAGTTTAGGTTTTTAGGTTGTTTATCGTCTTTGCTTTGGCGGCGATGATGACATGCTGAATAAAGATTTTGCGGATCCTTTCATGATGAGGTCATCGGTCCTATGGTTGGGGATGAATTTGGAAACTAGTCTGTTCAAGTAAGGATGACATGGCGGCAGGGGCGGATCCAGAACAAAAATGTCCCGGTGTCCACGTGCATATCATATGTATAAAGATGGACAACAAGCAATAATATAAAATAACACACCTAAGAACACTAATTATATGGCAACGAAATTTCTTACCAAAATAAATTGTTCACTTCCATTTAAAATACTAGTTGATTATGCGAATTTGAACAAGCCTAAGAACGCCAAACAATGAACAAGTTACAATATTATTTAAGAAACCTTTCTATAAATTCTCCTGTGATTATTTATTACTGTTTTAGCAAAAATGTACGAGTTACATTATTTGTGTTTGCATATGCAAGAGTATAAACAATAAACAAAATGTATCGGTCGAATGATACGATTAGGGATTTAAACTTACTCGACATTGTGTCTCGCTGCTGTTGCAGAAATAATCCTCCCGTGGTTAGATATGAATCACAACGAATTGTTTCCAATTGTAATAGCTTTAAATTTTAAGACCCTAGCCACACAATTAGAAAAACAAAACTTTAAAAAAAATTGTAATTCCTACACACAACTGAGATTTTAGATTTGAGAGAGATCGGCAATTACCAAGTGCTGAGTTGAGAGTTGAGACGTATCTCAAATTTTCAACAATCCATGACTAGGCGAGGGTACAGGTGGCCGGCTAGCGATGCTTGAACAACGGTGACTGGGCGGACCGGCGGCTGGTCGCGCGATGGGGAAGGGCCGAGTACGGGCGACGCTGTAAGGATTGAGGCACAGAAGCCGGGCGGACGAGCAACCGAACAGTCGCACACAGATAAGGTACAACCATATTGGGGGATTGATTAATCAGATCGATAGCTTTTTTCTTTCAACACGTGCACGTACGGGGACCAAGGATTAATCGGCTGTTTCAGGAGTGGGCATTACGTAGATGGGCTGGACTCCCTCGCTTGTGTTTGTCAGTCGCTGGGCTGGCCGCCCTCGCTTGTGTTTGTCAGTCGCTGGGCTGGCCGGTGTCCAGGTCCAAAAGTTACCAGTGTCCAGCCCAAAATCTGGACTTTGTATAAGGTAAATATGTATTTTACCCGGTGCCAGTGACACCGGTATCCATAACGTGCCTCCGCCCCTGCGTGGCGGCAACGACATCCTCGTGGTGGACCTGTGTTCTCGGGCTTCGCACTTGCAACGGCGTTTGCTCCAGCGTCGGTGCGGAGCTTGGGAGGTAGTTCAGGAGCGGATGCAGATTGTGGTCTGCATCGACGACATCTGAAAGACGGAGCATGTGCTGGGCTCGTGGTTCGTGGATGGTAGATATGGAGTGCCAGATCTGGAGTTCGATGGCGTGTCCGGGGTGTTGCCCCGGTCTGATTCGTTCAACGGTATGGACTTCACTTTTAGTGAGCCACTTTGGAGATCCGTAAAGCTGCATATCAGCGATGGAGCCGCGTCGAGCTCGGGTGAGGAGGTGATTCGTCATTCTTTTCTTTGATGGTTGCTGTGGTGATGCCGGAGGCAGGTGACGAGCATCGGTGTCAAGCTCAGATATGTTCTGCTATCTTTTCAGTTTTATCATGTCGGTCTTTACGTGACTTGTACTTTGTTCTTTATGATATGAATAAGACACGTATTATTATGAAAAATAAAAAGACCAGCGAAAAAGCCGGATTGGTCCATCAGTTATGCGTGTCCTCACATACGCGACCGGCCGGGCCGGGACGAGTTTCTCAGTGCGACCGATCAGGCGTAGTACATCGATCGGTGGTGCGTCGCCGTGGTAAGTAGCTTACGGCGAGCAGCAGTTTGCACGTTCTACCCGTGCTGCTCTGCCGGACAGTAGTGTCTTGTATGTACGAGCCGTGCACGCATGCTATGCAGCGGCAGCCCCCGCAAGCTGGAAGCATGCGACGCAGCGCACGGGGCGGTAGGACGCACGGCCAGGAGAGCGAGGGTGAGGCAGCCACCATGCGAGCACTATGCTGAAGTTCGCATGGAGGCAGGGCGACAGGGAGCTGGAGCGCCTCCTAGCGTTGTTTTTTTACGGGGCGCCGGCAGCCTGGCATGCATGAGGTCGACACGGCGAGCGCGAGCTAGAGCAGGGTTGAATGGGATCCAGGCGCCGACGGGTCGGGCGAACTAGAGGTCGAGAACGCCAACGCCTCGGCCTCGGCGTCGACACGGCAGAAGCAGTCCCTTTTTGAAGTCCAGAGAGCTCAGGTCGTTGGAGGCGCCGACGCGGTCCTCTAAAGTACGCGGCTTCTCGGCGACCACAACATTAGCATGTCCTAGCAGTAGACAGCGACCTGAGCGCCACCACCGCCGTCGTACACGGCGACGAAGTGTCGCGGGGAGGTGGAATGAGGTCGCTGATTTGGTAGAAGCGGGGGACGACGACGATGGGCTCCTCCATCTCCGGGCAACGTACGCAGAAGGATTCAAGACGCTTCCGCATGCGCCACTGGAGACAGTCGCGGTCTCGGCGGCCATCGCGGACAGGACCTGGAGAGGAGAGAGGGCGGTCCGGCATCGGTGGAGGCCACGCTGTTGCAGTCACTGGCGAAGCAGCAGGCGCTCGGCGCTCCCTCACGCGGACCCCTCTTCGTCCGGCCCGGCGTCCCAACGATGGCGACATAGCAGGCCGGCTATCCGGGTGCACAGCCGTCGCCGCGCGCGTCAACCTCCGTAGCCAGCCACCACTCGCGCTCAGCCTGCTACCGGTAACGCCCACCTCCAGCGCCGGCAGCCGGAACGCCCACAAGTCCACCATGGGCGACTCCAGGTTCTCGGCCCTCACGTCGCTCGCCACGTCCGGGCCATTCTGCATCAAGAATCTTCTCCAGCCGGTGATGAAGCGGTAGGCCTCGTTACAGCCTATCTTGCACTTGCATCCATGGGCTCTCCTCCACCCAGTGGCGAATCTAGGAACAAAATGGAGGGTGGACTTAAAGTTAACACTTGTAAGTGCATCTAGTGCTCCTTAATGATTTTGGTGTATTGAAAATTTATAGATTAAGTATCTAATGCGTTTATGAGTGTACACAGGTCTATAAGTCTATGAGGAGTTTGACATTTACAGAGAAAGTCGACGCCTAAAAATGAAGTTCTTCGACTGAAGACTTTGATATACTGAAGACTTTCTGAAGACTTTGAAAATGAAGAAATTGGTGTGACCTTGAAGACTTGGTATTCATTCGAGGAACATGAAGCATGAAGACTTTTGTTTTCGTAGTTTCATTTTCTTTTTCTTGAGTCATAGAAAACACCATACTGTTAAAGGGGGTCGAGAAAATACTAAGGAGAAAAATTTTCATGTGATGCTCATCTCAAATCCTACACCTACCAATCCCTTCGAGTGAAGCCATTGAAATTCTCATACAGTTTAGTCAATTTCTTCAGTGACAGAGACGCAGTTCTTCTGGTCACTGAGGACTTTACTCTGACTGAGGAGTTAGGAATTCACCAGTGCGAACTGCCTACACAGTGAGGAACATGATAGCCCTAAGGAATTTGAACCTCAAATTTCCGACCGTTGTTGTGCTACACGCCAGCTGTCCCAAAATGTCTTATCCATCCAACGGTCATATCATTGAAGGGCATTTATGTCTTATCATGTCGGGCTGCTCCCTAAGCTATAAATAGCCGCCCCCTACAACCACTAGCTGGTTGGCTGCTCCGAGAGAAACTAACACTTGTCATTTAAGAGCAACCCATCCTCCGAGGACTTTGAGCGAAAATCATCAAGTGAGGAAAATCCAAACCCAAACCCAAACACCTACAAACCCAAAGTGATTGAGCATCACTGAAGAGATTGATCCTGTGTGGATCCGACGCTTGTTACCTTTGAAGACTGTGCTTCTTCCAGACAGTTAGGCAGCAAGGTCTAGAGCATTCAAGAGGAATTGTGGATCGCTGAGTGACCAAATCTGTGAAGGTTTGGAAGTCACCTAAAGACTAACCACGAGTGATTGGGCGAGGACTGTGTGTCCTTAGCTCAAGGAGAATACGGTGATGACTGTGTCTCCGGGACTAGGTGTCCTCGAGTTTAAATACTCAGCCGCTCTAACTAGATGTACAACTGAGACAACAGTTGAAACTGGTCTACCAAATCATTGTCTTCACCAAGCTTACTAGTTCCATTTCCTCAACTCTTTCATTTCCTCAGTATTGTGCTGCTTGTTTATCATATCTGTGTTTGAAGACTTTGACTGAAGACTTTCTCAATTTCCTCAGTTCAATTTCTTCAGACTGTTTTGTTTTCATCTAGTGTTATCCTGTGTTTACGCTTTCTGTACTCTGTGTTTGTCTTCATTTCATCATGATGACTATGCTTGGATTCTGTTATGTTTTTATCTGAGTACTTATTCCGCTGCTAGTAGTTCGTCGCTAAGGAATTTCCTCACGAGCAAATTACTCAGTGAATAATTTCATAAAAATCACCTATCACCTCCCCTCTAGTCGATATAACACACTTTCAATTGGTATCAGAGCAAGGTACTCCCTTGTTCTGTGTGATTTTGGTTTAACCGCCTGGAGTTTTAGTTATGTTGACCGCAGATATGAAGAAAGTGCCATACCCCATCTTTGACGGTCACGAGTATCCCAAGTGGAAGGCCATGATGAAGAAGCGTCTCATGGTGATGAACAGTGAGCTGTGGACCGTCACTGAGATTGGTCTGACCAATCTGTGCAAGATGGCAGAAGCTGATGACATTCGCAAGTACATTCAACTCAACCTCACAGCGAAGCCTGTCATCTGCTCCAGTCTGTCTCGAAACCAGTTCAGAAACATCATGCATCTCGATCATGCGAAGCTTATCTAGGACCGTCTCTCTGATGTCTATGAAGGCCATCAAACCTGTCATGATCCTTGGTTCGAGGACTTCAAGGAATCTCTCAAGTCAATGACATTTGAACCAGAATCATCATCCTCTTCACCATGTCTCATGGCAGATGGTGAACAGGTAACTGAATGCTATCTGTCTGAATCTAGTGATGATGAATCTGGTAATGAATTTGGACCCAGCTATGTCAAACTTGCCTCACTTGCTGCTAAACAACAAAGAGTTTTGAAAAGAGTTAATAACATGCTTAGTAAGAGCAATGATATGTTGGGTGAAGAAATGGATCAATCACAAGCTTTGGCTAAAAGTCTTCAGAGACTTCATTCTAAGTATGACTCTTTTCAAGATCAGCATAACTCTCTCTTGTCCGATTTTGAGAAGATAAGAGTGAGTTATGAAGATCTTCAGAAGGAGCGCGATTCATTACTTGCTCAACAAATCAGTGCTGCTCAGGAAGAATTTATTCCTCCATGTTTAAAATGCATTGAACGAGAATCTGCTAATTCCTCACCTGAATGTTCAAATGCTTCTAATGTTACAAATTCTTCACCTGTCTCTGCTATCATTAATTCCTCACCTAAGGACATTGCAAGTATCGTTGACAATGCAGGGCTGAAGGAATTGTACATGATAGTCATGTACAAAAGCCTCAAAGGGCATCAGACTCTTTGTGATGTGCTTAAAAAACAGATCCTCAATAGGAATCCTAGGAAAGAGGGTATTGCCTTTGAGAGGAAACTCAATGCTGATGGTACATATTGGAAGCCTGAGCAGTACCCCAAAACCTCATGAGTTGCTGCAAAGGGACCTCCAGTTGATCCATCTAATTTATCTGGCTATACATGTGAATCTTCTCATTCTTTTGATGAGTCATTTGACTCCAACTATAAACTGTTCAAAAATCGAAATGGTGAAGTATTTGCTAGATATGTTGGCACTAACTGCAGGAATGGTTCTCCTATGAAGAAAATCTGGGTTCCCAAAAGGTGCCTTGAAAGTCTTCAGGTGAATGTCCTCATGACACCACCTGTGAAGAAAAGGAACCCCAGATCAAATTCTTCATATGGACCAAATTTTTCATATGGATCCAAGTCCTCATACGGACCAAATTTCTCAAGGGGATCAAATTCCTCACATGGATCAAAATCCTCATATGAACATCATCGTGCTAACAACTCTGTTTTGCAGGGAAGAGCCAAGGACTATGAATATGAGCATTATTCTTCAAATTATTATGTTCATAAGTCCTCGAAGAATTTCTCTGCTTATTCATATGCTTACCCTAACCGCTCTTATGTGAAACGAAATGGTTTGGCCGCTATGCCACCATTCTCATATGGAGCTCGCAGAGTGATGAACTCTTTGCCACCCCTTCAGATGTGGGTGGTGAAGAAAAAGAACTAATCTCTTATGCAGGGTCAGGTCTCCAGACGTACCATAACGTCTGAAGAATTTGCTGGGGACCTGACAAAGTGCCTGAAAGGACGCAGGCTAACCATGATGAAATGAACTTTCATTTCACACGTCCTCCCTCGGTTTTATCTGTCCTACTGCTTGATGAAATTGATCTGATGAATTGTGATATCATATTCTTCACTGCTGAAGTATATGAGATCATAAGTTGCACTAATTCATCAGCAGGATGATCAACCCAAAGCCACTGAATGGGTACTTGATAGTGGATGTACAAATCACATGAATGGTGACAAGAATCTTTTGATGGATGCTCCCTTATCATCGTCACATATGAAGCATATCATCTTCGCTGACAAAAGCAAAAGTCAGGTATTGGGTCTAGGTAAAGTTGCTATCACAAAGGATCGACACATGGACAAAGTCATGCTTGTTGAGTCCTTAGGATACAACCTTATGTCTGTCTCAATGCTTTGTGATCTTGATATGGTTGTTGTCTTTGGCAAGTATCGCTGTGTTGTGATTATGGAAGCTGACAATTCCAAAGTCTTCGAAGGCTTTAGGAGAGGAGACTTGTATATTGTTGATTTCTCTGCAGATTCACGACGAGCCGTGTGCCTACTTGCAAAAGTTTCAGAAGGATGGCTATGGCATCGACGACTTGGTCATGCAGGCATGAGGAATTTGCACACGTTTGCGAAGAAGAAGCATGTCATTGGCATTGAGAATGTCAAATTCCTCAAGGATCACTTGTGCGGTGCCTGTGAAGCTGGAAAGATGACAAAGGCCAAGCATCCAGCAAAGACCATCATGACCACTACTCGACCATTTGAATTGCTTCACATGGATCTCTTCGGTCCTAATCATTATTCCTCTATTTCAAATGAAGCATCTCAATATGGCTTTGTTATTGTTGATGATTACTCTCGTTACACATGGGTACACCTTGTCTCTTACAAAACTGAAGTGCAGGATGTCTTCAAACGATTTTCCTCGAGGGCTTCAACCAACTTTGGTGTGAAGATCAAGCACATCAGAAGTGACAATGGCACTGAGTTCAAGAATTCGGGTCTCGATGAATATCTTGATGAACTTGGTATTACTCATGAGTTATCTGCTCCTTATACTCCTCAACAGAATGGCGTCGTGGAGCGCAAGAACAGGACTCTTGCTGAGATGGCTCGCACTATGCTCGATGAGTACAAAACCCCTCGTCGTTTCTGGGTTGATGCAATTGATACTGCGTGCCACATCATCAACAGAGTATATCTTCACAAATTCTTCAAAAAGACTGTCTATGAACTCCTCACTGACAAGAAACCCAATGTGAGTTATTTCAAATTCTTCGGTGCTAAATGCTGGATTAGAGATCCTCATCACAACTCTAAATTCGCACCGAAAGCACATGAAGGTTTTATGCTTGGTTACGGAAAGGACTCGCACACCTACAGAGTCTTCAACAATGTTCTTCACAAGATTGTTGAAACTGTAGATGTGCGGTTCGATGAAACTAATGGCTCGCAAAAAGAGCACCTACCTTCTGTGTTAGATGAACCAGCACCTAAGGATTCTATCAAACACAAGGCTACAGAAGATGTCATTCCTACTGAAGAATCTGCTGAAGAATTCATTCCAGAACGGGAAGAACGTCGAGCTGATGCACCTGAAGAAAATGCTGAGGAAATTGATGCTGAAGAAAATGCTGATCAAATTCCTCAACGACAACAGCTCACCCTCGCGTTGCAAAAGAAGTGCAAGTGGAGAAGATCATTGATGACATTAGAGCACCAGGTCCTCTCACCCGCTCAAAAGCTTCACATCTATCTAACTTTTGTGGGCACTTTGCTTTTGTCTCTATCACAGAGCCCGCTAAGGTAGATGAAGCATTTCTGGAGCCTGAGTGGATTCAGGCCATGCAAGAAGAATTACATCAGTTCAAGCTCAACAACGTATGGGAACTAGTCAATCGTCCCGATCCTCGCAAACATAAGATCATTGGCACAAAGTGGATCTACCGCAACAAGCAAGATGAAAATGGTGTTGTGGTGAGGAATAAGGCACGACTAGTAGCTCAAGGCTACACACAGGTTGAAGGAATTGATTTTGATGAAACTTTTGCACCTGTTGCTAGACTTGAGGCTATTCGCATATTACTTGCTTATGCTAACCATCATGATATCATCTTATATCAAATGGATGTGAAAAGTGCATTCCTCAATGGTAAGCTTGAGGAAGAAGTATATGTTGCTCAACCCCCAAGTTTTGAAGATTCAAAACATCCTGACAAAGTCTTCAGACTTAACAAGGCCCTCTATGGCCTCAAGCAAGCCCCACGGGCGTGGTATGATACATTGAAGGAATTCTTCATGAAGAAAGGCTTCACACCCGGTTCACTCGATCCCACTCTCTTTACTAAATCTTATGATGGTGAACTGTTTGTGTGCCAAATATATGTTGATGATATCATCTTTGGCTGTACTGACCAACGTTATAGTGATGAATTTGCCTATGGGAGAGTTGAAATTCTTCTTAGGTCTTCAAATTCGTCAACAGCGCAATGGCATATTCATATCTCAGGATAAATACCTCAAGGATGTCCTGAAGAAATTCGGCATGCAAGATTGCAAAGGCATCAAAATTCCAATGCCCACAAATGGTCATTTATGCACTGATGAAAATGGTACTGACTTCGATCATAAGGTATACCGCTCCATGATTGGCTCTTTATTATACTTATGTGCATCTAGGCCAGATATAATGCTTAGTGTTTGCATGTGTGCCCGATTTCAAGTTGCACCGAAGAAATCACACCATAAGGCTGTGAAGCATATTCTTCGATATCTAGCTCACACACCAACACTAGGATTATGGTATCCCAAGGGCTCAGATTTTGATCTCATTGGATATTCTGACTCTGGCTATGCTGGTGACCGTGTGGACCGCAAGTCAACATCTGGTACTTGTCATTTCCTCGGACGATCCTTGGTCTGTTGATCCTCGAAGAAACAGAACTGCGTATTACTGTCTACTGCTGAAGCTGAGTACATTGCTGCTGGTTCTTGCTGTGCTCAACTGCTATGGATGAAGCAAACACTTAAGGACTATGGCATCAATGTGAAGAATGTGCTTCTCCTCTGTGACAATGAGAGTGCCATCAAGATTGCTCACAACCCAGTTCAGCACTCGAAGACAAAGCACATTCAGATTCGTCATCATTTTCTTCGTGATCATGTGTTATAGGGCGACATTTCTATTGAGCATGTGAAGACTGAAGAACAGCTAGCCGATATCTTCACTAAGCCCTTGGATGAGAAGAGATTTAGCAAATTGCGTTGTGAGCTAAATATCTTAGAATCTTCGAATGTACTTTGAAAAGGCACTCATCCTAACACTTATGCAAAATTGATGACTTAGATGTGCAACACATGAAGAAACGTTTTTCTTCAATCAATGAAGAATAACACTCTAAGTGTGAAGAAATTAATGAAGAATTTGATTCTCAGAACCCTACGATAATTGTACGCGGTGTCTGAAATCATCATTCTTATACGGTGGGTCATGCCACCACAAAAGTCGAAAATCTTCAATTTGAGTTTTTCCTCAGCTTTTGAAATTTCTCAGTTGTTCAAATTTTTCAACTTGCAAAATCTTCACTTGTGCCGTCGTTTTTCTTCAAACTTGTTCTTTATGAAAACCCTCTAAGAACGCATATGATCTCTCCAAATTCCTCGCAACTATATTCTATTCACAGGTACACATGTCCGCTGCTGAATCATTAGGTTTTCATCAACTTAACTCATTTGCAGCGTTCCTCGAAGAAAAGTTGCACACTTCTTCAGAGAATTCAATTGTTCAAATTCCTCAACTGAAGAAAATGACTGAAGATAAAAGGCCTCAGAAAGGAGGAAAGAAGCCTGAGGTTATGACTGCATTTGAAATCCCTGAGGATATTTATAAAGATTACTGCATGCCTAATGAATCCAAATTTGGCAAAGAAGATAAAAATCAGCGCAAGGCGCGCATTCAAAGGATTGAACGGAGATGGGCACGTGAATGGAGGGAGTACAGATATGTCACTCCAAAGTACATGAAGAAATTTGCACTGAACCCTCCATGCCCAAGAGCCCCATTGGCACCTGGCCAAGAGGCTGATCCCACTAGCATCAAGCGCGGTGAGGACTTTCCTGAGGAATGGGCCAAGCGCCAAGCTAAATTGGCAAGGCAAGCCAGAGAAGCAGTAAGGAAATTTAATGAAGACTCTGCTGCTGTTGCTGCCACTGAGGCTTCTGTCAAGCCGAGGAAAGCGATGCTCAAGAAGCCCGCTCGCAAGCCAAGTGCTTCACCAGCAATGCCCTCACGGCCAAGTTCCTCTGCAATGCCCTCACGGCCAGACACCTCAAAATCTTCAAAGAAAATTCCTCATGCTGCTCCTGCTCCACAAAAATCCTCAGCACCTTCTCCACAATCCTCAGCTGTCCCGACAAAGTCCTCAGCACCTGTGCATCTGGCCTCATGCCAAAGGACTACTGGCATCTCAATTGCCTCTGGTGTCTCAGCTAGTTCCTCAGCCGCACCAAGTTCCTCAGCTGGACCCTCTCTGCTGAAGAAAAAGGCTACTGCTGGACGCGGCACTCGCCCAAGTCCCAACAAGAAGCAGGTAGTCTTTACTGTACCCTCTGATGATGATGAAGCTGATGAAGAAGAACTTGCTGAAATCATCAGGGACCACCAAGAAAGGGCTGCTAAAGCCAAAGGCACACCTGTGCCCCTACTGCTGGATCCAGGGGCGATCCTCGATTACATCAATATCTGGCATAAGGATCCCAACACACCTATGCCTGACTTCAAGCTGACTCCTGGCCAAAGTCACATGCTGACTCACTTCATCCGAGAGGAGAAGTGGAAATATGATAGGGCCAGGCAGATCAAGAAATCACAGTACAGGAAAGAGAAACTGCTGAGGAAAAATGTTCTCACAATGAAGCCTGAAGAACTTATCAAGATGCAAGCTGACATCAAAGCCCTCAGCGATGACTTTGATGCATACTATACTGACTGGAAAGGAGCAAAAGTCAGGTTTGTACAACTGACTGAGAAATTCACCAATGTTGCAGCCCCATCGCAGCAAGAAGTTCCTCAAGCTGAAGCATCTGTTCAACAAACTGAAGAACATGCCAGCACCGCTGATGACTTTCAGGCTGCTGAAGAAAATGCTAGTTCCAGGGCTGATGACTCCACTCCAGCCACTGAAGACATTGCCAGGGCATCCACTAGTGGTGCGCCTGAAGAAACTGAAAAAGAAAGGACAACTGCATCAGTTGCTCCTGAGGAAAATCAACCAGATTCCTCAGCTCCACCTGCGCCTACACCAACTCCTATCCTTCCATCTGCTTTGGATGTGAAGAAAACCAAGGCTGCAAAGCGAGCTGCAGTGAAGAAAAGGAAAGCATCAAATGCTTCAGAATCTTCAGCTTCCAAGAAGATGAAGCCGATGACCAGCTCGTTTGCAAATCCCATTGATGCTGTTCCTATCTCATCCATGCCATCAAAGGACCTTGTTCCTTTTGGTGAAGATTATGAGATCCCAAGTGGATCAGATGAAGAAACTCAATCTGCTGCTTCCTCAGAGCGGATTGATGAAGAAATTGAAGTGGACGGAATCCCTTCAACCCCAGTGGTCTCATCACCAATGCCTCAGTTTACTGCTGAAGAGGCTCGTGTTAAAGAATTAGAGGATGAAGATGTGGATATTGAAAGCACAACTCCGTTGATGAATGACGACTTTTGGGAAAGTCAGCATCCAAATTCTCCATTCTTCACCCCGCTGCAGCAAATTCCTCACTCCCCTGCACAAAATGTTCAAATGGGCTCTGAAGAAACTCATCCCACTACATCTGTGAATGAATAAATTCCAGCCACTAGCGCTGAAGAAACTGCTGCTGAAGCTGAAAAGGTGGCTGCACCTGAGGAGGAACCAGAAATTCCTCAGCCTGAAGAAACTGAGATCGTGATTCCTGAGGTAGTGATGCAACTCACTGATACTCCTCTGCCAAAGCCAAAGGATCCGTTCTCAAGGAAGCAAAAATTCAAGGCTGAAGACTTCTTTGGTGAGCATGTGTTCTTCACCGAATACAACCCTTACGACTCTGCTCGCATAAGGAAGAGGCGTTTCTGGACAGCAAGTCAAGCAAATTTCTATTCCTCAGTGCTTTTCAACAAGGACAAAGTCTTCGACCATGCACATATTCCTCATGTGGATATGGAGTCCATGCCGTGCTTCACGCCAGTCCTCAGTGTTCTTCACGACGCTGGACTGCTCAATTTCTGCACTGACATATGCGATTGGAATGAAGAACTCATTCTTCAGTTCTATGCAACATTGCACATCACCGGCAACTCTGAAGATGTCAATTCATGGGTTCTGGACTGGATGACTGAGAACACCCACTATAAGGCCCCAACATCTGAATTGCTTCGTGCCCTTCCTCTGAGTCCACCCACTGAAGATGCACGTTGTGTTTACAACGAATCTGAGCTCTCTAATCACTATATGCAAGTGCTAATGAAGCCTTTGAAGCCAGGGCAGGCCCCTCGAACCACATTCCTCGTCAAGGAATTGTTGTATGTGCCTAGGACCGTCTATCGGATTCTGACGAAGACAATGAGTCCTATCAAAGGCCACGACTCAAGTGATGAAGAAGTCGTTGGCATCATGAAGAACATGCTTTTCAACATCTGTCACGGCGTTCCTGTCAACTTTCATGATTTCTTCATGAGGACTTTGGCAAATATCGCTATGTCGCCATTTGAGCTGAAGCCTTATGCGCCTTGGATTATGAGATTCATCAGGACAAGGTCTTCACTCAATTATAAAGCTCAAACTCTCAACCACTTCGGCTACTTGCCTCCTATTGAAGTCCTCAAAAGGACATTTTCCTCAGCTGAAGAAAAGGGCAAGGCTACTGCTGTGATGGATGAAGGCATTCGTCCATTGGATGGTCAATTTCGCAAGGCCGCATCTTATTCCACCAATGATGACTCTGCCACACATGACACTTCCGCCAACACTGACAAGCCAAATCCTCAAGCCACAGCACCCAGGGTGATGACTGATCGTGAGTTACTCCTCAGTCTTCATCAAAAGGTTGATCGCAATCACAAATAGGTCAAGCGTCAGTTTGGTTCTATTCTTCACAACATGACTGCAACACATAATGCAGTGAAGAAAAACCACTACTACCTCCATGAAACCCTCAACCGCACCTGGGCTGTTCTGTCTCAAGTCTACAGCGCTGATGATCTGAAGAACATGGGTCTCAATGAAGAATTTGCCTGGTCTGCACCTCCTCCGAAGAAATACAAGAAGGTCCCAGTTCCTTCTTTGGTGGCCAGTTCATATTCTTCATCACGCGACACTGATGAACATGAAGACTTGGACGACACTACGGCAGGCCCTACATCAACGACCGACCCCAACAACGCTGGCGCTCCTTCATCAACTTGAATATCTTCAAGGGCGTTAGTCCTCAAATTCGATCCTTTTGGTCATTTGATGACAAAGGGGGAGAATTCTGAGTTAGTCTTCAAGCGGGTCTATAATAAGGGCATTTTTTTAAGTTGCAACTCTCGTTCTTCCGAAACTTTTATTGGATCGAGTTGTAATCTTAAACCCGATGGTGCGCTGATACTTTTGTTGCACTATTCTCTAATACTTTTGATGCGCTATTCTGCATGCTTATTCCTCATTAATATTATCGCACGCATGCTGAATTACATCGGGCACCATATTTCATCATGCATTTCAAATTCTTCATATTATATATCAAATGCGAGTATGAATTACAAGATATAGGGGGAGATCTCCATGATTCAACTCTTCAAGTGTGCATTGCTTCAAAAGCAAATTCCTCACTATGCACATCTTCAGGGAGAGTTCTTCTATATCTTGCAATCAAATTCCTCAATATCAGTATTTACACTTCATATATTTTTCCCCGTTGAAAACTTAACCTATGTTGTCATCAATCACCAAAAAGGGGGAGATTGTAAGTGCATCTAGTGTCCCTTAGTGATTTTGGTGTATTGAAGACTTATAGGTTAAGTGTCTAATGCGTTTATGAGTGTACACAGGTCTATAAGTCTATGAGGAGTTTGACATTTACAGAGAAAGTCGACCCCTAAAAATGAAGTTCTTCGACTGAAGACTTTGATATACTGAAGACTTTGAAAGTGAAGAAATTGGTGTGACCTTGAAGACTTGGTATTCATTCGAGGAACATGAAGCGTGAAGACTTTTGTTTTCGTAGTTTCATTTTCTCTTTCTTGAGTCATAGGAAACACTGTACTGTTAAAGGGGGTCGAGGAAATACTAAGGAGAAAATTTCCATGTGATACTCATCTCAAATCCTACACCTACCAATCCCTTCGAGTGAAGCCATTGGAAATCTCATACAGTTTAGTCAATTTTTTCAGTGACAGAAACGCAGTTCTTCTGGTCACTGAGGACTTTGCTCTGACTGAGGAGTTAGGAATTCGCCAGTGCGAATTGCCTACACAGTGAGGAACATGATAGCCCTGAGGAATTTGAACCTTAAATTTCCGACCGTTGCTGTGCTACACGCCAGTTGTCCCAAAATATCTTATCCATCCAACGGTCATATCATTGAAGGGCATTTATGTCTTATCATGTCGGGCTGCTCCCTAGGCTATAAATAGCCGCCCCCTACAACCACTAGCTGGTTGGCTGCTCCGAGAGAAACTGATAGTTGTCATTTGAGAGCAACCCATCCTCCGAGGACTTTGAGCGAAAATCATCAAGTGAAGAAAATCCAAACCCAAACCCAAACACCTACAAACCCAAAGTGATTGAGCATCACTGAAGAGATTGATCCTGTGTGGATCCGACGCTTTTTACCTTTGAAGATTGTGCTTCTTCCAGACGGTTAGGCGTCAAGGTCTAGAGCATCCAAGAGGAATTGTGGATCGCTGAGTGACCAAGTCTGTGAAGGTTTGGAAGTCACCTGAAGACTTACCACGAGTGATTGGGCGAGGACTGTGTGTCCTTAGCTCAAGGAGAATACGGTGAGGACTGTGTGTCCGGGACTAGGTGTCCTCGAGTTTAAATATTCAGCCGCTCCAACCAGATGTACAATTGAGACAGCAGTTGGAATTGGTCTACCAAATCATTGTCTTCACCAAGCTTACTGGTTCCATTTCCTCAACTCTTTCATTTCCTCAGTATTGTGCTGCTTGTTTATCATATCTGTGTTTGAAGACTTTGACTGAAGACTTTCTCAATTTACTCAGTTCAATTTCTTCAGTCTGTTTTGTTTTCATCTAGTGTTATCCTGTGTTTACGCTTTCTGTATTCTGTATTTGTCTTCATTTCATCATGATGACCATGCTTGGATTCTGTTATGTTTTCAGCTGAGTACTTATTCCGCTGCTAGTAGTTCGTCGCTAAGGAATTTCCTCACGAGCAAATTACTCAGTGAAGAATTTCATAAAAATCGCCTATCACCCCCCTCTAGTCGATATAACGCACTTTCAACACTGAGAGAATTAAGCATCATTTTAAAGAAACAAATCATTGCCTCATAAACCCGTGGTCCAAATAAGCTTCAATTTTTCCAGATTAGTATCGGAAACATCTATTTTCTACTGGAGTTTCTTAGATTTTTTGAAAAATATGAAAATTTTAACCAATGTTTGGATTACATATGCACAAGCTGGAATAGGTTCAGAACTATGCATATACTCGTATCTTTTCTCCTCAATTCTTTTTGCGAATCTGCAAATAGTTCCATTGGACACTAAATTAGTTAACGTGCATCCGGTTCAGTTACCCGTCTAGCAGCCGCCCAGCTCGTCCCTAGCTCCCTCCCGTTCACAAGCACCCCACACATGTCGGCAGGCCGGCGAGCTCCTGCAGACTGCATCCCCCGCCTAAATCAGCTGTGGCTACGGCTGAGCTCTACCAGAACCATCTCCCCTGGCGGCACCCCGGTCCCCCGCGGGCGGCGCTAGGGTTGGAGTATGAGTATGAATGCATGGCTGCCGCTGCTGTGAGTTGCCAGTTCTGTTCTCTGTGGGTGTGCGGCGTTGTTTGTTCGCTACTCGCTAATACATAGGCTGAGAAGTTGGGCTATTGGGCTGGGACCACATTAGTTTAGTAGTAAAAGAAAATTTCGTTTTTCTGGAGGGTAGGCTTCAGCCTGTTGAAGCCCCCCTGGTAGACTCGCCGCTGCCTCCACCGTTAGGGCCTTGTCCAGCGGGAACGGGTAGCTGCAACGCCAGCTCTTGCACGGCATGAGCAGCCGGTGCTGCTTCAGCACCTCGACGACGCATACCAGCATGAACGGAAAGCGAACACGAATGAACACGCACGCAGCCCAGACTGGAATGCATAGAGCAACGGCAAGAAAGGTCCGTATTTATAGCGACTCCAAAAGAGTAAAAAACCAATTTGCAAACAACCCCGAATGGTCTGGAAGTGAAACCCCCAGAACATGCGGCAGAGACGGCAACCACCTCGAAATCAAAGCAACGACAACGCGAGAACATCGCCACCAATAAGGAAGGATGGCAGGCTCTCGAACCAATGGTAAAAGCGACAGCGACGATGGCGGTCCAAGCAGCACCGCTGTCTCCGAGAGGAAGACGGCACCGCGTGACGAAGCAACGCCCCGAAAACCAGTTTCCATTGGAGTGCATGTGCGGACTGCATGCGGCGGCGTGTTCCCATTGGACTGCATGCGTGGATGTATTTCTGATGAAGTGCATGTGTGCACTGTATGCCTTGGTATATTTTTATTGGATTGCATGTGTGCACTGTATGCCTTGGTGTATTTCGGTTGGAGTACATGTGTGCACTGCATGCCTCGGTGTATTTCCGTTGGAGTGCAGGCGAGCACTGCATGCCGCGGTGCGTTTCCATTCGAGTAGATGTCGATGCGCTGCATCATTTGACCATCATGCGGTGGGGCCTGCACGCTGGTGTCTTCCGAACACCGATTGGGCCAGCAATGACACGTATAACCAGTAAAAGGCCACAGAGGCGTCGAAGCAGAAAGAATGTCTCTGCGAAGTCAACCGTTTGAACTGGCCCACTTACAACAAAAAAGGCTAGGCGAACCAACGAAACACTACACACGTTCAAAATTTTTTAAACGAAAATCTAAAGACACCACATATTCGTACACGATCATCTCCCAAACAAATACACGTGCCTTGAACCAGTTTACCAGGATGTCATTTTCAGCCAAGTGGTGAAATATGGGAGCGAAAACCTTGCCGGATATAGATGTTTGGGTATGTATATATAATCATCGCCGGCGTATCGTATTGTACGGGCTTGCTGCCGTACGTTTACACGTACACACACGGCTAGAGCCGGGTCAATTCCCATCCATTACTAACTAACCCGGGGCACCCGGCTTCTAATCTACTTCCTCAGTTTTAAAATACTTTACTTCCGTTTGTTTAAAAATAGATGTACCTATATATTAAAACATGTCTAGATATGTCTATATTTTGATAAAGAGAAAGCAAGTGAGGATACCTGCAAGGCACATGGGAAGATGCCGTAGCCAGTAGCGTATTAATGATTCCACCTCAAAGTCTACCTCAAGTTGTAAATAAATGTTCAAGTATGAAGCCTTCGCCGAGACATTAAACAGATCTGATGTTTGACTGCACACGTCCTCGTACTTGTCCATATTTTCATATTTGTTTTTTTGACCGGGACTACGGCGGGCTTATGCCTTTCATTCCAAGCCATGACGGGCACCAGACAAGTTACAGGAAGAATTGTAAGGAAAGAATTTTTTTTTGCAAGTATCCAAAGTGTTATTCTAGTCCCGAGCTCGAGTGAACAATAAAATCAAAACAACACGAAAAATCCAAATATTTCTGTATTTTTTGTGTAAAGCTTTAACAAATGTTTTGATGGCTTGCAAAATTTCAGTGCTAGATGACATTCGTGTAAAAATGTGGCAAAAAAAATCGATGCTCCAAAATATGTTTGAAAATAACATTTTTGGAGCATTGATTTTGTTTTTTTGCCACATTTTACACGAATAAAATCTGGTGATTTTTTTTGCAAGCTATCAAAACATTTTTGAAAGTTCCCTAAAAATATGAAAAAAAATTACTGTGCACCCGAGCTCATATGAGCTCGGGGTCATAACAACTGCGTCCTACAAGTATTACATTCTCCTAGAGAGAGAAACAATATAGAAACCCAATCCCAGAAAATGACTTAATTAGGTCCTAAGGGCATCTCCAATGGCGACTCGTAAATTTTCTCCAGCATCCATCCACGCATAGGGCGGACCAGTCAGCGGACACAGATGTGGGAGGCCTTCCAACGCTAGCCATATACATTGCAAACTCTTTTTCAACAAACCGGATGAAATTCATGCAAACATACAAACAGACGGATTTCATACAAAGCGAACGAAAACAGTTACATTTTGGACATTTTTTAACTAAAAGGCAAAACAATGTGCACATACGGTCGCGTGGAGCTCCACTCTCATAATACGGATACTACACTAGTCTAGGGCCGGCCGTGGCGAATCCCTTTGTCATCCCCATCTCCGGTAGACCGCTCACCGAACTGTCGGGATTCCCGAATGCATATTCTTTCCTCGTATCTTCCCTATGTCAAGTTGCGCCGCTCATCGAGTGCCAAAGAGGGTACTTCAGTCGAAGAGGGAGGGTGCTTCCATGGAGCCCACACAGGTGTGCCCAGGATGGTATGAGATAAAGACCGGATAAGTCACCGGCTGTACAAGCCGGCTTTGTGGCCTATGCAAAAGAAAAATAAGTCAAACGACCAGGAGAAGACGACTTTCATTACTCCGTTTGGAGCCTTTTACTATGTGTCTATGCCTTTCGGGCTCAAGAGTGCCCAGTCGACTTATCAGCGGTGTGTACAGAACTGTCTCCACAGTCAGATTGGGCGCAATGTTCATGCTTATGTGGATGACATAGTGGTGAAATCCAGAGAGAAGGAAACCTTGATATCTGATTTAAAGGAGACATTTGATAATCTCCGGGTTTACAAGATGATGCTTAACCCGAAAAAGTGTGTATTTGGTGTACCCGCATGCATGCTTTTGGGATTTCTGGTCTCAAACAGGGGCATTGAAGCTAATCCGGAGAAGATCAAGACAATTACCTCTCTGGTTAAGCCGGCGTGCATCAATGATGTTCATCGATTGGCGGGTCGTGTCGCTGCTTTAAGCCGGTTCATAAGCCGGTTAGGTGAGAAGGCCCTACCGCTGTATCAAATGATGAAGAAAACAGACACTTTTGTCTGGAGCGATGCTGCTAATACTGCCTTTGAGGATTTAAAGAGACAGTTATCTGAACCGCCGGTCCTAGCAGCTCCCATTGATAGAGAGCCATTGCTGTTATATGTGGCCGCCAACTCGCGAGCTGTCAGTGTTGCGATCGTGGTGGAACGCAAGGAGGCTGGCAAGGAGCATCCGGTTCAATGGCCGGTTTATTACGTCAGTGAGGTGCTCATTGAGTCTGAACAAAGATATCCACATTGGCAGAAGCTTGTTTACGGAGTGTTCATGGCAAGCCGGAAGCTGAAGCAATACTTCCAAGGTCACCTATCACTGTGGTGAGTTCTGCCCCCTTGGAAGACATAATCCAGAACAGAGAGGCCACGGGACGAGTCGCCAAGTGGGCCATTGAGCTTGGGCCTCACGGTCTCAAGTATATGCCACGTACTGCTATTAAGTCTCAGGTCTTGGTGGATTTTATCAATGATTGGACAGAGTTGCAGGCACCTGAGGAGAAGCCAGATAACACATATTGGACTATTCACTTTGATGGGTCCAGGCAGTTAGAAGGCTCGGGGGCTGGAGTAGTATTAACTTCCCCTCATGGTAACAAATTCTGTTATGTGCTCCGGCTTATGTTTCCTTGTACTAATAATGCAGCTGAGTATGAGGCCTTACTCCATGGTCTCCGGATGGCCAAAGAGATGAATTTAAGCCGGGTAAGGTGCTTGGGCGACTCAGACCTTGTGGCTCAACAAGTGTCAGGCAAGTGGGACTCCAAGGATCCCCTTATGGCGGCTTACCGTCGTAAAGTTGATGCTGTAGCTGGGCACTTCAAGGGGTATCAGGTGGAACACATTGATCGAAGGAAGAATAAGGCGGCTGATGCCTTAAGCGGGCTGGGATCTCAACGTAAGCCGGTGCCGCCTAATACCTTTCTTGATGTTTTGCATAACCCTTCGGTCAAGTTACCTACAGAAGAAGATCTAGCAGTGCCAGACCCGGAGGCGCAACTGGTGGCGGCTCTCCACATCATCCCGGATTGGACAGTGCCTTATTTGGCTTATATGACCCGGGGAGAGTTGCCTGAGGATGAGACCTTGGCAAGACAAATCATCCGGCGGTCCAAGTCCATGACAATTGATAATGGCGAGTTACATCACTGTAGTGTCATTGGAGCGTTTCAACGTTGCGTGTCACCTGCGGAGGGTCAGGAGATACTTCGTGAGATCCATGAAGGGGATTGCGGTCATCATGCCGGCTCAAAATCCCTTGTGGCCAAGGCTTTTCGTCATGGGTTTTATTGGCTGACGGCTCATGCTGATGCAGAAGATCTGGTCAGTAAATGTGACGGATGTCAGAAATTCTCGCGACGAGCTCATGTGCCGGCTCAGGAATTGAGAATGATTCCAATTACTTGGCCGTTCACAGTCTGGGGGCTTGACATGGTCGGACTTTCAAAAGGTCCAAAGACAAAAAGACACATCTACTGGTGGCAGTGGATAAGTTCACAAAGTGAGTCGAGGCAGAGCCGGTCAGTAAGTGTGATGCAGCAACAACGGTTTAGTTCATGAAAAAAGTGATCTTCCGTTTTGGGTTTCCACACAGCATCATAACTGATAATGGCACTAATCTCTCCAAGGGTGCCATGGAAGAGTTCTGTCAAAGGGAACATATCCGGCTTGATATTTCGGCTGTTGCTCATCCTCAATCCAATGGTCAAGCAGAAAGAGCAAATCAGGAGATCTTGAAAGGCATCAAACCCCGACTCTTGGTCCCCTTACAATGAACGCCAGGTTGTTGGGTGGAGGAGTTACCTTCTGTACTTTGGAGCATCAATACTACACCCAACAGATCTACGGGTTACACACCTTTCTTCATGGTGTATGGAGCAGAGGCGGTCCTACCAAGCGACATCCGTCATGACTCACCCCGGGTGGCGGCTTACGTTGAGGCTGACAATGAAAGAGCTCGCCAAGATGCACTTGACCTGTTGGACGAAGAGCGAGACTTAGCAATAGCCCGCTCGGCGATTTACCAGCAAGACCTGCGCCGCTACCACAGCCGCCGGATTAGATCCAGAACCTTTCAGGAGGGCGACTTACACTAGTAGAAAAAGGGTCAAACGTGAAGCACATTAGTGCCGGTTTGTATTTGAGCCGGCACTAATGTATACATTAGTGCCGGTTCCAATGGCTAGCCGGGCCGCTCTCATTAGTACCGGTTCGTGGAGAACCTTTAGCACCGGTTCGTGCCACGAACCGGTACTAATGAGTGTGGTGGCAGGATGTTGTCAGACTGGGGCCCCTCCAGCCCCTTTAGTACCGGTTCGTGGCACGAACCGGTACTAAAGGTCGCCCTACATAAACCCTTCGTCCACCCTAGCTCGCTCTGTTCTTCCCCTTTCCCCTCTCCTCTCTGTTCTTCCCCTCTCCTCTCGAGCTCATCACACATTTTGCCCAAAATTTGTCAAGATTTGAAGGCCCCCATCCATTCAAATGATCACAAAGGTTAGCAACTTTGTCCTTTCATCTCTCATTGCTAGATTAGCTCTTGCAATGCTTTATATAGTGATTAATTTGTGAGTTTAGTAATTTGGGAGGAAATATATATATGTGCTAGTATTTGATTTATATGCAATTTGAGGTCAAAAATAACACTTAGTTTGCATATGTAGGTGTGGTTTACTTAGTTCCTTCTAAATCTCCGTCGTAACCACCGTCGATCGCCCGCACCGTCCCGTCGCCGGCACCACCTTGTGGTGAGCCTCTTTGTTCATGAAATTTTATATAAAAATTGATGTTTGTGTGATTTGGATATATAGCTAGTTACTCGTATAATTATCTTACCCGTACGTTCTTTGTTATACATATAGTGCCATGGTTTTGATATCCGTCCCCGTCGGCCCTCGTCCTTGTTATGATTCGGATGTGGTATATATATTCTCTTTTAAAACTAGTTGCATTTCGTGTTTATGACAAATTATGCCCATCAAGTTGACATAGGAATTTTTTCTAGGAGGTATGTGAACCGGAAATTCCAACCGACCCTATTGTCGAGAGGTTAAATTTAGTTGAAAGAGAAAACAAGAATTTGAAAGAAAAATTGAAAAGAATTGAGGGGGAGAAGATGGAATTGCATGTTGCCGATGTTGTCGATGATCACAAGATCAAGATGGAGAAAATGCGCTTGAAGATTAGAAAGATTAGAAAATATGCCATCGATAGCGAGGCTTGGTATCATTATGCTGTTAGATCCATTGTTACCTTAGTTGCGATCTTGATCGCATTTGTTGTTGCATTTAAATGCTTTAGCTAGAGAGTTATTTGTTTGTTGCTGTTCATGACCATCAATGATTGGCCTGCTCTCAGTAACCTTTCAGGACAGACAAACAAGGGATACCGCGCATGCACACACTGTTTGGATGATACCGACAACATATATTTGGCTAATAAGAATGTGTACCTGGGACATCGTCGATTTCTTCCGAGCAGGCATCCCGTAAGAAATAACGGCAAGCATTTCAAAGGTGAGGCGGATCACCGGACGAAGCCTCGCCATCGTACTGATGCTGATGTACATGATATGGTCAAGGATTTGAAGGTGGTCTTTGGAAAGGGTCCTGGTGGACAACCTGTTCCGAATGACGCTGACGGACGCGCACCCATGTGGAAGGAGAAATCTATATTTTGAGACCTGCCCTATTGGAAAGACCTCGAGGTCCGCTCCGCAATCGACGTGATGCACGTGACGAAGAATCTTTGTGTGACCCTGCTTGGCTTCTTGGGCGTGTATGGGAAGACAAAAGATACACCTGAGGCACAGGAGGACCAGCAACGCATGCACGGAAAAGACGGCATACATCAGGGTCATGCAAGCTACGCTCTTACCAAAGAAGAGAAGGAAATCTTCTTTGAATGCCTGCTCTGTATTAAGGTACCGTCTGGCTTCTCGTCGAATATAAAGGGAATAATAAACATGGCAGAGAAAAAGTTTCAGAACCTAAAGTCTCATGACTGCCACGTGATTATGACGCAACTGCTTCCGGTTGCATTGAGGGGGCTTCTACCGGAAAACGTTCGATTAGCCATTGTGAAGCTATGTGCATTTCTCAATGCAATCTCTCAGAAGGTAATCGATCCAGAAATCATACCAAGGTTACAGAATGATTTGGTGCAATGTCTTGTCAGTTTCGAGTTGGTGTTCCCACCATCCTTCTTCAACATCATGACGCACGTCCTAGTTCACCTATGCGAAGAGATTAACGTTTTGGGTCCTGTATTTCTACACAATATGTTCCCCTTTGAGAGGTTCATGGGAGTCTTAAAGAAATATGTTCATAACCGTGCTAGGCCAGAAGGAAGAATCTCCAAGGGCCGTCAAAATGAGGAGGTCATTGAGTTTTGTATTGACTTTATTCCTGACCTTAAGCCGATTGGTGTTCCTGAATCGCGGCATAAGGGCAGACTGGATGGAAAAGGCACGCTAGGAGGGGAACAAATAATATGTATGGACGGACATTCTCTCACTGAAGCACCCTACACAGTTCTACAAAATTCCGCCTTGGTGGCTCCGTATATGGATGAACACAAGAATTTGCTACGCTCCAAACACCCGGAGCGGTCTGATGACTGGATTACACGTGAACAAACCAGGAGTTTCGCCAGCTGGTTGCAAGCACGTGCCATGCATGAAACCTCTATTGAAGATGACCTGTACTTGCTGTCCCAGTTACCATCTTCGAATATAATGACTTTCAAAGGGTACGAGATAAATGGTAATACATTTTACACGGTCGCCCAAGATAAGAAGAGCACCAACCAAAACAGTGGTGTCCGCTTTGATGCAGAAACCAAGACGGGAAAGGAAACATATTATGGTTATATACAAGACATATGGGAACTTGACTATCGACGTGGTTTGAAGGTCCCTTTGTTTCGGTGCAAATGGGTCAATATGACACGAGGCAGGGTAACGGAAGACCCGCAGTACGGAATGACAACAGTGGATCTCAACAATCTTGCGTATGCAGACGAACCATTCGTCCTAGCCAATGATGTGGCACAGGTTTTCTATGTGAAGGACATGTCTACCAAGCCAAGAAAAAGAAAAGATAAGGAAGCGAATGCATCGTACGATGAGCCAAAGTGGCACATAGTTCTTTCTGGGAAGAGAAACATCGTGGGAGTGGATGACAAGATAGACAAGTCAGAAGATTATGAAAAGTTTGATGAAATTGCTCCATTCACAGTGAATATTGACCCGAGCATCCCGTTAAATGATGAAGATTTTCCATGGCTACGACGCAAAGGGACACACGCGAAGAAAAAGTTTCACACCCAAAGATCTGGGATGTGATCGGCTTAACTATATATCATCACTTTCTTCTGTGTTTCACACCCAGGAGGGATCTCTGTAATAGTTAGGGTAGCTAGTTATGTGTTTTGGCATTTGAAACGCGAAGAAATTTTTTGTGCAAGCAAATTCTTTCATGCATTTACTGATTTTTTCAGCTAAATGACCCTGAAATTGAAAAGCATTTCAAATGAACTCAGAAAAGGTTGAAAGTTGGCATGGTATCATAATTTCACCCACATAGCATGTGCAAAAAAGTAGAGAGGGTTACCGCAAAAACTGGATGCACTTCGTGTACAAAATGGACAATCTGTTTCGAAGTATCAGGGTTTCGGATGAAAACTCATCCGTTACAAAGGCATTTCATTTTTTAAATAACCTAAGCATTACCAAATTGAATATAATGATAAAACACACTAATATTAAACATAAGAAAAAAGAATCACTGAAAAATCTATTTTCAAAGTTAAGTTATTCACAATAATAAATAAAGCAAAAAAGTAAGAAAAAAAAGCCCACCTACTGGGCCACAGCGGCCTGCATACGACTAGAAACCCAAATTCAAGTTGGGCCAGGATGCAGGCCCGCTAGCCCAGTAGGCCCAACAGGGCATCGCAGAAGAGGTAGGCCCAGAAGGCCTGCTTAAGAGAGGAGCTCGAGACAACAGTGACGGCGGGGCTTATAAGCAGGTGCGAGTGCCCCTCGGCTAGCGAGGTGGGACTAAACTTTTGTGCCCCTCGCCTGGCAGCGCACCCACCTTTAGTACCGGTTCGTGGCACCAACCGGTACTAAAGGGGGGCCTTTAGTACCGGTTGGAGCCACCAACCGGTACTAAAGGGGGTCGCTTCCCGCCGCTTGGGCTAGCCAAAACAGACCTTTAGTATCGGTTGGTGGCTCCAACCGGTACTAAAGGTCCATCCTATATATACAACACTTGAAAAAATTTCAGTTTCCCTCTGTTTCTTCCCTATGTTTCCTCCCTCCGTTGTGCCTGCCCCGATCGACGTCGTCCCCGTCGACGCCGCCGCCCCCGCCCCTCGTCGCCGACCCCGGCCGTGCGCGCCCCTCGTCGCCGCCCCGGCCGTCCCCGTCCCCGTCGTCCCCGCCGTCCCCGTCGCCGCGCCCCGGCCGCCCCGTCGTACGTCGCCGCCCTGCCCCGTCGTCGCCGCCCCGCCCCGTCTCCCCGTCGTCGCCGCCCCGTCCCTTCGCCCCGTCGTCGCCGCCACGTCCCGTCGCCGCCCCGCCGTCGCCTCGCCGGTGAGCTCGCCCCGGCCGCCATGTCCAGTTCCACACACACACACACACTACACACACACACACACACTACACACACACAAGTGATTTAAATATTTAGTTATAGAAATATTTATAAAAATTTAGCAATTTTTCTGTTTTGTAGTTATATAAATATTAGAATTGTTATAGAAATGTTAGTTATATAATCAGGAAATTTTAGAATTAGTTTTAGTTATAGAAATAGTTATAAAAAAGTTAGAATTGTTAGAAAATTTTCTGTTTTTTAGTTATAGAAATAGTTATAAAAAAGTTAGAATTGTTAGAAATTTTTTCTGTTTTTTAGTTATAGAAATAGTTATAAAAAAGTTAGAATTTTTTCTTTTTTTAGTTATAGAAATATTAGAAATGTTATAGAAATGTTAGTTATATATAGCATTGTTAGAAATGTTATATAAATGTTAGAAATTTTAGTTATCAAAATCCAATCATTAAAAAAATGTTACTTTTTGCGGGCATATAGCTACTATTTGTTGTCGACGATGCCCGGCCCGCATCCTCGCCGTCGACACGTCCGCGGCGACGTCCAGCTGACCCATGTCCGAGACTGGGCTCCGCGGGGCTGGCAGTGGGAGGTCCTGCCTGGAGGGGCGCGCCGCTTGATGAGGAACCCGGCCCCGGGTCCCATCGTCGACCCTGATCTCGTTTGGTGGCGTTCGCGTGGGCCAGTTTCGGTGCGGAGGGAGCCGGCCCCGCCGGAGGTGGTACGTCGTCGTGTCAGGGAGGAGGACGAGCACGTCCATCGCTACATGGTTGCGTTAGAGGGCGACAGGTTCTCCAATACCTGGCAGTTTCTTCAGGGATCTCACTTCAGCTATGATCCTGTGAGGGTTCCTTCTCTTTGGGTGTCCACCGCCCGCGCCGCAGGAACCGCGAGTGTCCTAGATTCTTCTGTAGTATTCGATCTTTATTAGCTACCTAGCCAGTGATGTATTCGAGATTATATATTCGAGACGATGTATTCGAGATTATATATTACTCGAGATGATGTATTCGAGAGTATATCTGTTATTCGAGACGATGTATTCGAGATTATATCTATTATTCGAGACGATGTATTCGAGATTATATCTATTATTCGAGATTATACTAAATTGTTTTATATTTCTTTTGGCATAGTTAAATAAAAGCTATGGCGGACAATACCGACAGAGAGAGAGAGAGAACAGACCATGTTCGATATGATACGTGGGCCAGATGATGATCAGAATGAAGAAGATTTTGACGGCTCCGAATTTCTAAACAACACCGGAGAGGGTGATATGATATTCGATCGCGATGACCGAATTGATGAAGTCATGAACTACGATTATGACGATGACGAAGAACATGTTGATCCTGAAACAACAAACACCGGCGAGGTATATATATTTATATAAGCAGGAATCTGGTGATCATCACATGTTTTAATAAATGAGTTGAAGATATATTAACGAATCGATCTTTCTTCTTTCAGCCATCCGGATCGAGCAAATCTTCAGGCAAAAGGACGAAACGAGGCCCGAACAAAAAGTTGAAGGAGGGCATAAAGTACAATATCGAGGCATTCAAACCTAATGGCGAACCATTAGCGCCTAAGAAGATTGCGGACAAGTTCGTTCGTCAGTGCGGAGTTCTTGTGAAGGACCAACTCCCGATCTCCCTTCAAGAATGGAGAAAGCCAGCAAAGCCACGTCCAGATGTTACTTTTGTCGACGAGAATAAAAAACAACTGCTTTGGGATACTCTCATGGAACATTTCACCCTACCAAATCATTTCACAGAAGCAGATGTGCAGAAAGTCAAGGACGCTGCTTTGAGGAAGATGGCGGTTACATTCAAGAACTACAAGAGAACGACGTGGGAGAAGTACGTCAAGGATGGAAGGAAGACTCCAGTATTCAAGGGGATACTAGAGAATCAAAGTGCTCATTGGGACAATTTCGTGAAATTCAAGGATTCAGAATTAGCTAAGGAACGGTCGTGAATAAACAAGAAGAATGCCGAAAAAAAGGATAAGTTCCATAAGCTGGGGCCAGGTGGCTACGCGGTGGCAATGCCTAAGTGGGATAAGTCTGAGAAAGAGATGGAGGATGCAGGTGTCACTCCGGTTACTAAGAGCTGCCCCCCCAGGTGCAGGAGTTGGTTCTATGCGCATGGGGGGGAGTTGGACCCGAAGACAGGCAAAGTTTCGACGAAGGCATGTCTGAACGGAGCCGACGATGACATACTTGTTGCAATAGAAGATGCTCGAACAGGGGTGTTCTAGCCGAACAGAGAGAACGACGAGCTTACACGTGCCCTGAAAAATCCTGAACACCCGGGAAGAACACGAGGCAAGGGCGCTATTCCGTGGTATGAGGGGTTTTCGAAATGGAACGCCGACTACAGAACCCGTGCGAGAAGGAAGATTGCGGAGGAGAAGAAGAGGAAGATGGAGGAGGAGCAGAGGAAGCGGGACTATGAACGCCTTCAAGGCCTTGAAGCAAGTCAAGCGGAATTGGCAGTTAAATTCCAGCGGCAGCAGGAGCAGATCGACTCACTTAGCCAGCAAAGGGGGTCTCAGCAGCTGCAGCAGCTAGCGGATGATCCAACATTGGATAGCACCGCCCCATCCATGCCGAGAAGCAGCGTGGGTTCCGCCCCGGGCGACGCATTGCTGGATAGATACCCCGTGGATGACATCACGGAGAACACTAACTGCGAGCTACACTTCAAGATGAAGAACATATCCATGAAGGTGGCGGACGCCGTTGCTTTTGCAAATTCCCCCGAGGCAATCTTCCATTGCAACCCGATTCCAGCGGGCTATGCTCGTGTCTTGGTTGATGAGGTGGTGGACCCATATTCGGAGCTACAGCTTGACATTCCTAGAGGTGACGACGAGCACACATTGGGAGAGGCCATACATCATGTCATCCTATGGAGAAAGGATTGCATCATCTTTCGAAGGCCACCGACACCGCGTCACCCGACTCCTCGTCGAAGTCCGCCACCGATTCAGCAGACTCCCGCTCCTTCAAGTCCACCAACGCGTGAGGCCACTCCTCCTCCTCCAAGTCCGGCAAAGTGTCAGGACACTCCTCCTCCAAGTCCGACACAGCGTCAAATGTCCACTCCTCCTCCAAGTCCGGCAAAGTGTCAGGCCACTCCTCCTCCAAGTCCGGCACAGCTTCAGGCCACTCCTCCTCGTCCAACTCAGCCCCGTCAGCCGTCTCCGCCGCCTCAGCAATCGCAGAAGAGACACCCCGCACATATGGTGCGTAGCGGTACCAGTCGAGGTCATAGTACAGGAAGTACAGGCGGAGGCAAGCGATATAAATATGGTCCAAACCTCGATACTCCTCTTCCTGAGAGGGCTTACGACAGGACCAAGGAGCAAACCAATGCCATAGTGCGGGCAGAAGTCGACGCCCATTTTGGACCGAAACCGCCACCGCCGCCAAGGGAGAAAGTGCCTGTGGAAGTTATTGACCACTTCATTCGTATGGCTGAACCACCAGCTCCTAAGCCTGTTGAGTCAGACTATGAGCGCCACATCAGGAAGTTAAATCGACAACGTCTACAGAAGGAGGCGAGCTCGAGCTCGAGCAAACAACAAGCAGCTGTCAAAAAATGCGAGAGAACCGTTGCCCAGCTGGGAGAACAGTGGGCGCAACCGATCCCCCCGCTTGTTGTGCCGCCAACAACACGTGACAGTACGCGCGGCCAATATTATTATGGGCAAATAGTTTATGTTCCCCAGGTGGGCGATGTGGTAATAACACAGCAGCATATAACGCAGGCTGAAGAACTCAAGATCACTGTTGGACAACTCCTCGAAATCGAGGACATGCCTGTGCTTACAGAGGAGGAAATAAAACGGAAATATGTCCGGGGCCAACCTTTGGTCAAGCCAGAAGATGTCAAGAAGCTCCCAACGAGAATGTATGAATTGCATCAATGGTACATGGACATTACCAAGAGATCCAATCGACAGTCCCTCATGGTGCAAGTCAACAAGGATCATTTCTACCATGAGAAACCTGGGACCGTTGAGTATTCTGAACTGTTTCAGTTATACAATCAAGACGCACTCAACAAATCTATCGTCAGTTGCTATTGTCTGTAAGTGATTTCTTTCTGTAATTTAAGTCTGAAGCTAGCTGTATTAATCCTTTTGATCAATCATTACTTGTAATTATCCTCACTATATTCTTTTCTGTGGTACTATGCAGGATGAAGATGTATGAAATGAAAAAAGGTGGACGCTATGGCATTGGGTTCATTGACCCAAACACCGTTAATGAATTCACATGGAATATAAGCGACTATTATAAAAAGCAGGTAGAATACAGCATGTTCGAGTTCTTGAAGGACCTCAAATACAATGAAGATATACCACTTCCTTACAACTTCGAGTGAGTCACACTTTCTTGTACTACAAATTAACTGTTTTTGCCTACTAGCTAGCTAGCTACATGTTTTTGCTTACATATATATGCCCGCTTAATTAAGACATGCAAACGTGTGTGCATGCAGATTTCACTGGATCTTGTGTATCATTAAAGTTGACGAAGGAACAGTTGAAATACTGGACTCACTACTCTCAGAAAATAAAGACTATAACATCTTGTTTGGGATAGTCAACAGGTAATTTCAATCATTATTAACTATATATCTCGGCCTATTTAGTTCGTCATTTCATGATATGAACTATTTAATAACCCCTTTATTCATTTTCTTTGTCGGCGGGCAGGGCTTGGGCAAGGTTCATCAGCGTCACGGAAGGCGAATGGAAAGGACAGCTGAGATGGCTTCGACCCAGGGTAAGTAATTAAGTAGTGTGGTAGCTAGCTGCCATCCTTTTAATATTATCATGCTTGATTAATTATTATCTGATCAAATTAAATTCCATTCTCGTAAAGGCCATAAAGCAGGCGCAGGGGACTGATCTGTGTGCATACTGCGTTTGCGAGAACATTCGCATGATGGCGTCCGAAAGGAGCAGATCTCAAAGATAGGAATGGGTACGCTTGTCAGAACACTATTCACAATTTGTGCACCATTATCGATATCTAGTCACACAACTAATACACATGCATATTGATCTCCTTCTTAACAGTTCACAGAGGTGCGGGACAAGCTCCTAGATACGGAGCGCGTAGAAGCACTTCAAGAGGAAATAGCGGGATTTTTGCTCGACCAGGTCATAAATCCGAAGGGAGAATACTATTACCCGCTACCGCCCCCATCGACAAAGTCATGAACCACTTCCAGTTTGTCATCGTGCTCCGAAGGCACCAATTAGGCTAATGCAAACTGGCTCCGAAGGCAACATGCATATGTACGAGAAATTGTATATAGCTATATACATGCATGTGTGTATGTGTGAATTAATATGGTGTGGTTTG
Source organism: Aegilops umbellulata (assembly GCA_032464435.1). Classification (NCBI taxonomy): domain Eukaryota; kingdom Viridiplantae; phylum Streptophyta; class Magnoliopsida; order Poales; family Poaceae; genus Aegilops; species Aegilops umbellulata. The sequence continues at coordinate 46,592,601 of CP136057.1, forward strand.
TGTGAGACATTGATGATCTATATATATATATATATATATATATATATATATATATATATATGATTGGTTCTACTAGCTACCATATATATGCATAACGTGTATAATGTGTAGTATCGTAAAATACCAGCAAACGAAAAAGAATTAAAATGGAAAACACAAAATTAAATGAAAAAGAAATCATAAAACCAAAACCCCCCCCAAACATTTTAGTACCGGTTGGTGTTACCAACCGGTACTAAAGGGCTCCCGGCCCCCAGAGCTGGCTCGTGCCACGTGGTTGCCCTTTAGCACCGGTTCGTGCTGGACCGGTGCTAAAGGGGGGGGCTTTAGTGCCCAAACTTAAGTGCCGGTTATGGAACCGACACTAAAGGGCCTTACGAACTGGTGCTATTGCCTGGTTCTGCACTAGTGTTAGTGCTCCGGCTCATCCAGGATCAATCTGACATGCATAAGCTATCCCCTCCTTGGGAAGGACCCTTTGTGTCGTGGAATTGTCACGGCAGATGTCCTCTTGGAAGGACTTAGTCGTGGAGCCATCGCAACTAGGAAGCTTAAAGGGGTTAATCGGGACAAAGGACACGAGAGGTTTATACTAGTTTGGCCCCTTACGGTGAAGGTAAGGCCTACGTCTAGTTGGGTTGGTATTGCTTGATGTTTCGATGACCAGGGAGCGAGATATGCTATGCCCGGCTCTCGATGGGTTGTTTCTTTCCCTAAGCCGCCGGCGGGTTGTCCCCTTATATACACGGGTTGACGCCCTGTGGCCTATAGAGTCCCGACCGGCTTATAAACAGTGTCCGGCTCGGTGACTAGTTACTTCTACCTTATGTTACAAGTCATGCCATCATGGCGGTTTGTCACTATGGGCCTTAAGCCGCCCGTGGGCTTTGAACCCTATGAACCGCCATCCTCATGCTGGGTCTTGGGCTTCCTTCACGACGAGTCTTCTTTGCGTAACCCGGCCCCTCCTGGATGGCTTACACAAATATTTATATCCCCAACATTAGGCCCCAGATTGATTTGAATCGGTTCATGTCAATCTTTGAAAACCTTATGGACTGGCCTTTAGTCTTCTGTCTTGTGCGAAAGTTTTAACCCGCTTTGATGTCATTATCTGGATCCGGGTTTAAATCATCGTGACGTCATCTTCAATAAAACCCATATTTTATGTCGTCATATCCTCAACGGATCTCTGCCTTTACTGACCCTCCCAAAAATCGAGGCATCGGGGCCGCTGGATAATGATGTCTTGGTCTCCTCGTTTCTCGTGCCGTCTCAGTCGGCCCCTCCTTATAAATAGATGCGACCTAGGTCTTTTTCATTTCCTCCGGTCGTCTTCCTCCTCGCATTCCCTCCTCTGCCGCACGAGCTCCGCCGCCGCCACCGTCGGAACCCTCGTCTTCACCGACTCAAGCCGCTGCATCACCCTGTTTCTTGATCAGAAAACGACGGCAACCCTCCGCAGCTCTTCCGCATCGGTGAGTTCTCTTTCCCCCCTTTCTCAGATCTGCATTAGTACTGCCTTGAGTTCGTCGACGTCCATCGCCGCCTGGCGCAACCTCCATTAGTTCTCACCTCTAATACCTTGCTCAGATCATAAAAGCAACATAGAATTGCTGCGGAGGATGTTTTTGCTTATTCTGTATGAGAACAGATCTCATTTCCCTTATTTTGGAAGCCCTCCTCGAATATATGAACTTCCCTGTACTGTTTTAGGTCTAGAAATTTTTCCTTTCCAGAACGTCGTTTGATCCAAAATAATGATTGCAACTTGCGAACCTGTTTGTTCCACACTTAGCCAAAAAACGCATCTGTTAACTATGTTTCAGCCATAATAGTTCATATGACCGGTTTAAGATAATACCGGCTGTCAGCACTGCTTGCTTCTAGCGACTTAAGAAAATTTCAATTGTCTTTCATACTCGTAATGATTTAAACACCATCGCATGATTACCTATATGTCATTAGGCCCCTTCTTAAGCCGCCATTTTGAGCAACTCAATAGTACTCCCCTCCGGGTTATAGTTGAACCGGAAAAATTCTTTATCTTGTTGTAGGCTTCGATTTACGCAATGGCACCCAAAGCTCCCAAACCTCCGGTGACCTGCAATTGGGTCTCATCCGTTGTCACGAAAAGCAAATTGTCCGAATTTGTGAAGTCTGGCTATCTGCCCAAGAAGGATGTCATGTCTTATCGTGCTCCTGATCCGTCCGAGGAGAAACCTCATCCCAAAGAAGGGGAGGTAGTAGTTTTTACAGATCATATGAGCCGGGGATTCGCTCCACCTGGTTCAAAATTCTTTAGAGACGTTTTGCACTTCTTTGACTTAAGACCTCAAGACATCGGGCCGAATTCCGTGTCAAATATCTGCAACTTCCAAGTTTTCTGTGAGGTCTACCTTGGAGAAGAGCCCAACCTACTTTTGTTCAGGGAATTGTTCTATTTGAACCGGCAGAATGAGCGCGCCAACGGGCCCAGTCTGGAACTTGGTGGCATATCGATTAAAAGGCGGAGAGAGTGCCTGTTCCCTTATGCTAAATTGCCGAGTCATCCAAAGGACTGGAACCAGACATGGTTCTACTGCCAGGATACTTCTCCGGCTGGTGAAAACCCGCTGCCTGGCTTCCGTGCATTGCGCCTTGAATCTACTCACCCGCTGCCGGATAAGTTGACTGCTGTTGAACGTCTGCCACTCACCCCCAAGATCAAGAAGATTAAAGCTCTTTTGGGGAACGGCTTAGATGGCATTGACCTGGTCCGAGTCTGGGTTGCTTGGAGAATAATTCCGTTAAGCCGCCGCCCTGGCTTAATGTGTAATTACTCAGGCGAGAAAGATGATCCTCAACATCATAGTCCTGATGACTTACCCGATGACGTAGTGGAGGCTACCACTCAGTCTTTGTTAAAGGAGGGTACAGTAACCAATAACGCCTTCGTTTACTGCCCTTCTGCAAACAAAACCCAGCCCCTGCAGTAAGTTCAAGTTATTACCTTTTACTATGTTTATACTTTGCTTTTACTTACAATTTTTTATAATTTCTCTCAGGCAAATGACAACTTCTGGAAGGTTCATTATGACCATGAGGCAGCCAAACAAGCTAGGGAGGCTAAGAAAGCTGATAGAAAGGCCGCCAAGCCTACCACTTCCAAGAAAAAGAAACTAAGCGCCTCAGAGATGCTTCAGCTTGATGACTCTGATGACAATGAAGAAGAGGTAACTTTTAAACTTCTCTGACTCTTTTATCGTCATTTCACTGACATGATTTCTCTTTCAGGAAGACACGGGAAACAGCCAACCCGTCGAAGAAGTGGTAAATATAATCTCTTCTGACTCCGAGCCTCTGCTGCGTCAGAAAATTCAAAGAGTAACCCGGAAAGTAAGATTTTCACATCCTTTGGCTTACCAAGACCCTGACTTTCTTTTGAAGCAACAGCAAATTGAAAGCTGGAGGCAGACCCGGACCAACAAGGACGCAGAGCTCTCCTCCGGCTTACCTGACGTGACCGGGAAGCGTCGGAACGAGGTTATTTCCGACTTACACTCTGCTTCACCTTTGGCAGGTTTAATTCGTCAACCTCTCAATTCATCTGACTACAATTATTAGGATACCTCTCCTTCCTCCGGCGAGTCTATGCCGTCCAATATGCTGGCTTTTAAAACTGCTCCTGGGTAATGTCAATTTTCTTACCTTATGTTTTTTCTTCCTCATGTTTCTGTACTCATTCTTCTGTTTTGTCCATAGCGTGCAAGTCAAGCCCAGAAAGAAAACAAAGAAAGATAAACCGGCCCAAGACCCCGTGGTGACTGAACCGGAGTTGGGCACAGCTGCTCCCGACTCTTCCACACATCAACCGCCACAGGAGCCGGCTCAAGATCTTCCGGCACCATCTTCTAACCCGCCTACTGAAGACATTCTTGATGATTCTGTTAACCCGGAAGCACATAGCCCGGCCAAGACGATTGATCTAGAAGTGGAGATTCTCAAGACTCAGTTCGTTGAGCCGGCCCGGCCCACTGTTCTTGCCAAGTGCTCTGCTAAGGAGGAACTGCTAGAACACCATAGAGCCAAGATGGACATTACTGACTATACTCATTTGAGTATTGGAGAGATCGTCTCGGGCTATATCAACCAGGTGCATAGCAGCCGTGACTGTACCAGCCCCCAAGTCTATTTCTTATTAGGAAATATGCTGTAGACTTAGAAAAATTGTTAGAGCTGCTTGTCCGGCCTAAAGAAAAAAAATATTTAAACCGGCTGTAACACAATACCTTTAACTTGCGATACACATTAGCCCCCAAGTGCCAAGCATCTTTGCTTGCAAAGTGCTTGGGACTTTAATATCCAGTACCAGCTTAATCATTTAGAAAGCTTCGTTATACATTAGCCCCCAAGTGTCAAGTATGTTTGCTTGCAAAGTGCTTGGGACTTAAAATTCTTTACCATGATCCTGACTGTACCCCGATATAACGCAGGCCACCATAAGTCAATTTGAATCGGAGATTGTTGACCTTAAGAGCCACCTGTCAGCCCAGGAACTTGAAATTCAAAATGCCAATTCCAAATTTGAATTCAGCTGTCACAGCCCTAGCCTTGGCCTTGCTTGTCATTGCATCATCTTCTTGCATCATGTTTAAATTTCTCAGAAACTTGAAATGGGGATTGTTTCAAACCCTAGCATAAAAGGAAATCAATAGGTTCAACCAAAATATTTTTAGTGAACCCAAAGTGGCGCAGAAATGTTCATCATCTTTGGAAAATACTGGAAACAGTAACCAGAAGTGATGCACATTTTTCCATGACATATTTGGTCACTAAATTAAATCATATTATAATTGCATTTGGGCATTTAAATGCTATAAAATATTTTAAATGCTCAAATAATCATAAACTAAAATGTTTACTGTTGGATGTATTATAAACAGTAGCCATGATTAGTTTCATGATTTTTGGGATTGTTTTAATATTTTAATTAAAGCCACAAAGTTGCAGAATAATAGAAAACAGGAAATAATAAATAGGAAAGGAACTTACCTGGCGCCCCACCTGGCCCAGCATGGCCCGGCCCATCTGGCCGCGCCAGTCATCACCTACCTCTGCCAGTAGGCAGAGGAGGGAGACAGCGCACGCGCGCCCGTGCGCCACCTCCTGCTTCGCGCTGGCGAGCTCTCCCTCCCCCGTCCTCACTCGAGCGCCACGGAGACGCCGAAACCCCTAGTCACTCTTCCCCCCTCTCTCCCGTGCCTCTCCCCTCTCTGCTCTCTCTTCCTCTCGCGCCCGAGCGCGCTCGTCGCCACCGACGCCGTTCGCCGCGGCCACGGCCATTCCCCCCCGCCCTCTGTCGTGTCCACCAGCATCGCCGTCGAGCGCCGCCTCTCCCAGCTGAGGGAATCGAGACCAGACGCCCTGTGGAGCCGCCATCGACGCCATCTTCGTCCTCTGCACCGACGGCCGCCGTCGACCGATTCGCCGTCCCCGACGCCTCCCCGAGCCATCTGAGCTTCTCTACGTGATCGCTGTGAGCACCCGCGTCCTCTCCCCCTTCTCCCCTAGTCGCGCTCGCCCTAGGCCGTAGCCCTGCCGCGGCCGAGCTTCCCCTGCTGCCGGCCATGTCGCCGCCGTCACTCCAGCCGCTCAAGCCTGATTCGGAGCACGTCACTGTGCTCAGGAAGTCCCCAGGAACCTAACGCACACACTCACTCGCTCTGACGCGCACCGTAGCACCAACCCCGCAATCACCAAACTCCGGCGCCGCCACGAGCTCGACTCCGGCGAGCTCGTTCCACCCCAGCCCCTCCCCCTTGGCTCTCTGGATGCGCAAGAGCGCGGCCTACCTCCTGGTGCCCTCAGCGCGCTAACCCGACGCCTCTAACGCAAGTCCGGCGAGCCTCTGCCGTTGTTTTGGTCCCCGCCGGCGACAATCCGGCGTGCTGACGTGGCGCCGTCATTAGTGGCTAATGACGCCACTAACTAACCCCCTCTCTCACTGACAGTAGGGCCCCACTCCCTAATTAACCACGGTTTAATTTGGTTTAGACTAAACTAACCACACAGGGCCCACAGGTCAGTTTGACCATGCCGCGTCACCTATTGACCGGCCCCACGCGTCAGCTCTGACCCGGCTGACATGGCCGTTGACCAGGCCCACATGTCATCCACACTAACCAGCCTGGGTCACTGACTTGTGGATCCCACACATCAGGTTTGACCCGGGTCAACCTGGTTGACCTGCTGACGCAATGCTGCTGTCATGCTGACGCAGTATTGGATTTCTGGGTTTAAAATAATTCAGAAATTCCAGAAAATCCTATAAACTTCTAAAAATCATAGAAAATAATCTATAGCTCAGAATGAAATAATTTATATATGAAAAATTATCAGAAAAATTCAAGGAATCCATCTGTATCATTTTCATGCATGTTAGAACAACTTATAGTTGCTGTTTAGCATAAATCTTATAATGGCATTTAAATATCCACATATGGAGTTTGAATTTGAATCTTGGGTTCAAATCAACTTCAATTAATCTGGTTGCTAGTTGCATTAGCTCAAACCACATCATATTGATATGTCATGATCATGCATCATATTGTCGCATTGCATTGATTGTTTTCTTTCTCTGTTACCGGTGATTGTCCCCGCTCAATAGACGTGGTTTCGACGATGAGATCGATGACACCGATGAAGAACTATATTATCTTCAGAAGTGCCAGGCAAGCAAAACCCCCTTGTTCATTCCGATACAATCCCACTCTCTCGCTCCTGCTCTCTTTTACTGCATTAGGACAACAACGATTCAACTGTTACTTGCTGCGGTAGTTGAACCCCTTATCCTCTGCATGACCTGTCATTGCCACAGTAAATAGATGAAACCCACTAGCATGAGTAGGAGTTGTTTGAGCCCTGATGTGCCTACTCATTCATGCTTGTTATCATGCCTGCTACTGCTTAGAGTTGAGTCGGGTCTGATTCATTGGGAATGAATTGGACTGTGGTGAACATGTCCTACTGTTGAGAGCTAAGTGTGTGAACACGATTTGGTAAAGGTAGCGGTGAGAGGCCATGTAGGAGTACATGGTGGGTTGTCTCATTGCAGCCGTTCTCAGGAACTGAGTTCTGTGTTTGTGATCCATGAACAGTTACTACCACACATTGGGTTCCGGTAACTCGACCCCTCTCGACTTATTAATCAACTTGATCTCTGTCCAGGAGTTGCAACTAGTTTCTGGTGTTTGTAGGTAGTGTTAGTAGTCTACCAAGTGGCACCCGGTACAGGTGGGCTTGGGACAGACTAGGCACAGTGGCACGGTGTACCAAGTGGCACCCGGTTGGTGGGCTTGGGAACCCTGCTCACATCGTTTGGGGCCGTGAGCGACACCCCGGCCGGATCTCCTTGCGGATGGAACCCGAATAGGCGATAAACCTGGACGAGAGACTTGTTGGTTAGTCAGGTCGTGGCCGACTCCCTCGCCCGGTTTCCGCTTGAAGGTTGCCGAGGTACATGACGTGTACAGGGCGATAAGTGGCGAGAGCGTGTGTGAAGAAGTACACCCCTGCAGGGTTATCATTATCTATTCGAATAGCCGGATTCCTCGGATATGGAAACTTGGACCCCTTGCATAGTTCATAGACAAGTGAAAGTGGATACTCTAAAATGCGCAAGATAAGCGTGAGTGCTATGGATGGCGTTCTCGTAGGGAGACGGGAGCGGATCCATAGTGGTGTATTGAAATGGTGAATATGTGGACTCGTGTGCGCCACCTCAAAAGAGTTACTTGCAATCGTAGTTCAGGATAGCCACCGAGTCAAAGCTGGCTTGCTGCAGTTAAACTCCACTACCCCCTTTTGATACTGATGCATAAGTAGTTAGTTCTGATGTAAGTCTTGCTGAGTACGTTTGTACTCATGTTTGCCTATTTTATGTTTTTGCAGAGAGACGTCAGTCTCGCTAGTAGTTCCGTGTGGACTTCGACGTTTAGCTTGTTACCTCAGCTACGATCTTGTGCCCTCGGCAGGATCTGGTAGATAGTCAGGCTTCTCAGCCTTTTTCATTTGTAGATGTCTGTACTCAGACGTGTTAAGCTTCCGCTTGTGCTTTGACTTGTATGCTCTGAGTGTTGGGTCATGAGACCCATGTTTGTAATATCTCGCTCCTCGGAGCCTAATGAATAAATACTTTGAGTCGTAGAGTCTTGTTGTGATGCCATGTTGTATCTACACATATCGAGCATATTGTGTGTATGATTGAAATGCTTGCTATGTGTGGGATCCGACTATCTAGTTGTTTATCCTTGGCAGCCTATCATATGGGGAAATGTAGTCTAGTGCTTCTGAGCGATAGTAGTCCGCTACAGCCCGGATCACCGGAGTCCTGCTAGCCCAGCACTACTGCTCGAAACACTTGACTGGCCGGCATGTGAATCACTTCGTTCCTGTGTCTGTCCCTTCGGGGAAATGTCACGCGGTGACTTCCGGAGTCCTGCCTAGCCTGCTATAGCCCGGGTTACCGGAGCCCTGTTAGCCCAGTGCTACAGCCCGGATTCACACGTTGATGACCGACATGCTCGATGTGTTTCATGTATGCCTGTCCTCATAGGTTAGCGCCGCTTTGGGTTCACGACTAGCCATGTCGGCCCGGGTTCTTTGTCATATGGATGCTAGCGACACTATCATATACGTGAGCCAAAATACGCAAACGGTCCCGGGCCAGGTAAGGTGGCACCCGTGGGAGAACCGTGCGTGAGGCCGCAAGGTGATATGATGTGTTACACGCTGGATCGATGTGGCTTAGGATCGGGGTCCCGACAGCGTTGGTATCAGAGCCTAACTGCCTGTAGGATTACCAAGCCAAACTGGTCGAAGTTGAGTCTAGAAATGCTTTAGTTATATAAGGGAATTGATTGTGGAAGGGAACGTAAGGCTCTTTTTACTCCTTATACCTCATGGCCTTCTGATCTGAGTCAACCTCTTCTCTTCTACGGGGTTTAAGAACTAGGCCTTCTCATCTATCTCCCAGGATGACGTGTTACTAAACCATAGTTGCCTAGGATTGTTGAGTTCAAGCCCAGTTCTGTTTCTACTACTTCCATGTGTTCTTGGTTGATCTCAGAACATTAATATTGTGATGTTGAGTGGCTATGCCACCATTTTTGCAGGAGGTCTCAAATATTTTTGAGCATTTACAGCCGTTATGCTGTCCGAGTCATCCCAGGTCTCTAAATGGTCTGATGCATTTGCAAATCCTTTCTCTCCGTTCCTGATGTCCTTTTTGGTCAGAACAAGCACACTAATCGGTGAGTTGAGGTACTCTGTTGCCTCGACATATATGTTGGAGCTATTATTATGACCCTAGGTGTTTTAGGGAGTCACCTAGTAATCTAGCAATGTTTTGTGTTTCCGGTGTGATGATTCTGGCCACTATTCTCGAAAGCATCCCGTGATGCCAATTAGTAGTAGGTATTCTACTCCTGGGTTTTCGAACCCGAGATTCGCCCTACATCTTGTTGTTAGTATTTGCTAGATCCCTTAAGATATTAGTAAACTTTGTGATAGTCATCGAGGTTCGTGGTATATCATTCTTCCAAATACCATGAACCATCCTTGGCAGAAATTTGTTTGAATCAAAAGATCACAACTAGAGTACTCTTGAGGAGTTCTCCATCCATAATTGTGATTCTGCCAGTTCTTCCTTTCTGCATGGGTTATCCGGAAGAAATATGTTGAACTCGTTCGACATACTAACCCATGAATCCACAACTCAGGAAGTTATATGCTCCTTGAGTTGTTCCCCTTAGTCATTTTCTGACCCTCGTCTATCAATTGATAGTCAGGAGTGGTCGTGCATTCGTGTTCATCGATCCTAGTATTCTTGTGGTTCGTCAAGCCATTCTGTTCTGGAATGACTAGGAGAAACAAACTCCAGTACCTCATCCATATCTAGGATTGGGTCAAAGCAATTGTACTTCGCAGATCAAAATGCCAATCCAGCTTTTGTTCTGTTCTACCTCGGAGTATTACCCCCTTTATGTCAGGATGGTCATGAGAATTGCACCACCTCTTATGAATTCTTGACGCAGTAATACTTCTTGCTATCATTATTCATTCCTCGGTCCTGTGTTGTTACAACCGGAATACCGACAAGTGAATTGTGATGTGTGAAATCAATACTCCTAGCAACTGTGTTGCTTGGTAGTAAATGGACAATATTCTCATTCTTAGCGTGTTGGTTATAGAGTCGTCATTATAAGATTGATTGTGCTACCTAGTCCTTATTTCTGGTGCACTCTTTGATCAATGAGTTAGGATTGTGTCAATCCCTCACTCTGTTGATCATATCATCTTGCCCTGAAAAGCAAGGTTGTTCTCGAGCTTAGTAACATACCGGTGGTTCGTGATATTCTGAATATCTTCTCGGAAGTATCACCAGGTTGTCACCTGACCGTTATGTTGAGTTCGTGATCAAGTTGGTTTCCCTCTAAACCACACCTTCTCCAAGAATCTGTGTTGAATACCCCTGAGCTAGTTGGTCGAGCTAAACAACAACTTGGAGAGTTGGAAGATAAAAGCTTGCCTTACTTAGTTCATTCCAAAGGGATATCCTTTTGTGTGCGTGTGTGTTGAAGAAAGGTGATATCTTCATCGATTGGTCCTCATGATCGGTTGTTGGACCTATTGCCTTGACAAAACTTTGACTTGAGTATGGGCTATCATCAAGTCAAATCAGAACCAACGATGTTCGTAATGTTGTCTTACTCGTGGTTGATCCCTCGAGCATACACCATTACATCCTTTGGCCTGACCAATGCTATCACCGTGTTCACATGATGGTGGAAGTCCAGTGATATGGAAATTCCGATGAGTTGTTGTTGAGCCCATCAGCAGCATTTTGTCTCCCCCATGATTCATGTTGAACATTAACCTAGTGTTGGAAACTTTGTAAGCATTATTTCCATGTCCCGTTCATGAAATACATGTATGGTGTAAGAAGTGACTTCCTCTAATTCACGTGCAGTTGATGTAAGTTGCCACCGTGAATTCGAGAAAGCTTGTTTTTGCTTCCTCTGGAATCATCCCAAATCGGTCATGCATACGTGCGAAGTATTCTATGGTTGGTAGATTAATTACCTCCACTCCATATGTGTCCCTAGCATACCAAGCCACTGATTGATTTGTTCAAGGAAAAGGAGTTAAGTGCTAATCCATGGTAATGCACAAGACTTCCATATCCTCGATGATGGTTCCCAACCAGAACTCGGTAGTGTTTTATTATAAGACTACCATGTGGTCGTGCTTGTCTAAGACAGTGTGTTCACAGGTTTGTAGCAGAACCAGCTCATGTTTTGGAGCTTGCTATCGTAGTTCATTTCCTGAGAATCTCGCAACGCCATCTCGTCGGTTTGTGTTGCAAACTTCCTTTTCCGGACATGCTGTCTGAAATATCCTGTTACCAACCAGATCTGAATCTCAGGCAGATATGATGGTTGGAACATTTCTCAAGAACTATAATATTGGTCTCTTCGTAACCCGGTAAAGTGGATGTTGTGGCCAACACACCCAACCGGAAGACTTATTGTTGTAGTATCTTGATTGAGAAAGTGGGCCACCTCCCCCATAAGGATCTCGTAGAATTTATTCCAATAGTTGTTCCTTATGGATTTTTGTGCTTCCGAAGTCCGACCTTTATTTGATGGCCATGTTGATGCTTTTAAGCACTGACCGTGGTACCTAGTACATCAAGGAGAACATTATAAGCGGAGTGCTAAATGTCTCTCGGTCGATCATCCAGATTTTGTTTCCTTGGCTTCGCTAAGGTGAAATCTGAGAAGTGTTGTCTTTCTTTGCATCTGCATCGTCCATCACTATTCATCATGGTAGTATGTTGTGTTGCCAAGATCCTTGACACGGATGTTGGTAGAACCTTGATGAATATGGAAATGCTCAAGTTCTTGAGAGCACGCACACGCAGAATCATCCATTGCATTGTCTTCAACAAGGTAGTCCACATCATATACCCTGGTGTGAGTATGCCATTCTTTCGAATTCGTTTCAAACGATCGTTGTGATTGCCTTAGGCTGGTATAAAGAATTTCAATGATCTTTGTATCAAAAGTAATTCTTTTTGCCACTTAAGGGAAAAGTTCTACAAGTCACCTCCCCCAAGGTGCCCCATTTCGTAATCATGGAAAACTCCCTCGCTACTTTGAACCTTCGTCATCTGTTTCTTTTCCATCGTCCCTGATGTGTGTTTTCTGTCTCAACTCAAGAGATGTTCTTACGTCTCACTTCATGAACTGATCTTGAGTTGCTCGATCTTCAAGGATCAAATCCTGTAGGGTTTCCCTCTCTTTCTGTTGTCGTGTCGAGTGAAGATCTCGAAGGCAAAGTTGTCAAGACCAAGATGATGGAATGGATCAACATCTTCGAGAAGGGCAATTGGATCGAGAAGATTGTGTTAGCTTGTGACCTCTCTGACTTCTTACCTCACGTCCTGAATCTCGGGGCGAGATTCTTGTTTTAGTGGGGGTGAGTTGTCACAGCCCTAGCCTTGGCCTTGCTTGTCATTGCATCATCTTCTTGCATCATGTTTAAATTTCTCAGAAACTTGAAATGGGGATTGTTTCAAACCCTAGCATAAAAGGAAATCAATAGGTTCAACCAAAATATTTTTAGTGAACCCAAAGTGGCTTTCAGAAATGTTCATCATCTTTGGAAAATACTGGAAACAGTAACCAGAAGTGATGCACATTTTTCCATGACATATTTGGTCACTAAATTAAATCATATTATAATTGCATTTGGGCATTTAAATGCTATAAAATATTTTAAATGCTCAAATAATCATAAACTAAAATGTTTACTGTTGGATGTATTATAAACAGTAGCCATGATTAGTTTCATGATTTTTGGGATTGTTTTAATATTTTAATTAAAGCCACAAAGTTGCAGAATAATAGAAAACAGGAAATAATAAATAGGAAAGGAACTTACCTGGCGCCCCACCTGGCCCAGCATGGCCCGGCCCATCTGGCCGCGCCAGTCATCACCTACCTCTGCCAGTAGGCAGAGGAGGGAGACAGCGCACGCGCGCCCGTGCGCCACCTCCTGCTTCGCGCTGGCGAGCTCTCCCTCCCCCGTCCTCACTCGAGCGCCACGGAGACGCCGAAACCCCTGGTCACTCTTCCCCCCTCTCTCCCGTGCCTCTCCCCTCTCTGCTCTCTCTTCCTCTCGCGCCCGAGCGCGCTCGTCGCCACCGACGCCGTTCGCCGCGGCCACGGCCATTCCCCCCCGCCCTCTGTCGTGTCCACCAGCATCGCCGTCGAGCGCCGCCTCTCCCAGCTGAGGGAATCGAGACCAGACGCCCTGTGGAGCCGCCATCGACGCCATCTTCGTCCTCTGCACCGACGGCCGCCGTCGACCGATTCGCCGTCCCCGACGCCTCCCCGAGCCATCTGAGCTTCTCTACGTGATCGCTGTGAGCACCCGCGTCCTCTCCCCCTTCTCCCCTAGTCGCGCTCGCCCTAGGCCGTAGCCCTGCCGCGGCCGAGCTTACCCTGCCGCCGGCCATGTCGCCGCCGTCACTCCAGCCGCTCAAGCCTGATTCGGAGCACGTCACTGTGCTCAGGAAGTCCCCAGGAACCTAACGCACACACTCACTCGCTCTGACGCGCACCGTAGCACCAACCCCGCAATCACCGAACTCCGGCGCCGCCACGAGCTCGACTCCGGCGAGCTCGTTCCACCCCAGCCCCTCCCCCTTGGCTCTCTGGATGCGCAAGAGCGCGGCCTACCTCCTGGTGCCCTCAGCGCGCTAACCCGACGCCTCTAACGCAAGTCCGGCGAGCCTCTGCCGTTGTTTTGGTCCCCGCCGGCGACAATCCGGCGTGCTGACGTGGCGCCGTCATTAGTGGCTAATGACGCCACTAACTAACCCCCTCTCTCACTGACAGTAGGGCCCCACTCCCTAATTAACCACGGTTTAATTTGGTTTAGACTAAACTAACCACGCAGGGCCCACAGGTCAGTTTGACCATGCCGCGTCACCTGTTGACCGGCCCCACGCGTCAGCTCTGACCCGGCTGACGTGGCCGTTGACCAGACCCACATGTCATCCACACTAACCAGCCTGGGTCACTGACTTGTGGATCCCACACGTCAGGTTTGACCCGGGTCAACCTGGTTGACCTGCTGACGCAATGCTGCTGTCATGCTGACGCAGTATTGGATTTCTGGGTTTAAAATAATTCAGAAATTCCAGAAAATCCTATAAACTTCTAAAAATCATAAAAAATAATCTATAGCTCAGAATGAAATAATTTATATATGAAAAATTATCAGAAAAATTCAAGGAATCCATCTGTATCATTTTCATGCATGTTAGAACAACTTATAGTTGCTGTTTAGCATAAATCTTATAATGGCATTTAAATATCCACATATGGAGTTTGAATTTGAATCTTGGGTTCAAATCAACTTCAATTAATCTGGTTGCTAGTTGCATTAGCTCAAACCACATCATATTGATATGTCATGATCATGCATCATATTGTCGCATTGCATTGATTGTTTTCTTTCTCTGTTACCGGTGATTGTCCCCGCTCAATAGACATGGTTTCGACGATGAGATCGATGACACCGATGAAGAACTATATTATCTTCAGAAGTGCCAGGCAAGCAAAACCCCCTTGTTCATTCCGATACAATCCCACTCTCTCGCTCCTGCTCTCTTTTACTGCATTAGGACAACAACGATTCAACTGTTACTTGCTGCGGTAGTTGAACCCCTTATCCTCTGCATGACCTGTCATTGCCACAGTAAATAGATGAAACCCACTAGCATGAGTAGGAGTTGTTTGAGCCCTGATGTGCCTACTCATTCATGCTTGTTATCATGCCTGCTACTGCTTAGAGTTGAGTCAGGTCTGATTCATTGGGAATGAATTGGAATGTGGTGAACATGTCCTACTGTTGAGAGCTAAGTGTGTGAACACGATTTGGTAAAGGTAGCGGTGAGAGGCCATGTAGGAGTACATGGTGGGTTGTCTCATTGCAGCCGTTCTCAGGAACTGAGTTCTGTGTTTGTGATCCATGAACAGTTACTACCACACATTGGGTTCCGGTAACTCGACCCCTCTCGACTTATTAATCAACTTGATCTCTGTCCAGGAGTTGCAACTAGTTTCTGGTGTTTGTAGGTAGTGTTAGTAGTCTACCAAGTGGCACCCGGTACAGGTGGGCTTGGGACAGACTAGGCACAGTGGCACGGTGTACCAAGTGGCACCCGGTTGGTGGGCTTGGGAACCCTGCTCACATCGTTTGGGGCCGTGAGCGACACCCCGGCCGGATCTCCTTGCGGATGGAACCCGAATAGGCGATAAACCTGGACGAGAGACTTGTTGGTTAGTCAGGTCGTGGCCGACTCCCTCGCCCGGTTTCCGCTTGAAGGTTGCCGAGGTACATGACGTGTACAGGGCGATAAGTGGCGAGAGCGTGTGTGAAGAAGTACACCCCTGCAGGGTTATCATTATCTATTCGAATAGCCGGATTCCTCGGATATGGAAACTTGGACCCCTTGCATAGTTCATAGACAAGTGAAAGTGGATACTCTAAAATGCGCAAGATAAGCGTGAGTGCTATGGATGGCGTTCTCGTAGGGAGACGGGAGCGGATCCATAGTGGTGTATTGAAATGGTGAATATGTGGACTCGTGTGCGCCACCTCAAAAGAGTTACTTGCAATCATAGTTCAGGATAGCCACCGAGTCAAAGCTGGCTTGCTGCAGTTAAACTCCACTACCCCCTTTTGATACTGATGCATAAGTAGTTAGTTCTGATGTAAGTCTTGCTGAGTACGTTTGTACTCACGTTTGCCTATTTTATGTTTTTGCAGAGAGACGTCAGTCTCGCTAGTAGTTCCGTGTGGACTTCGACGTTTAGCTTGTTACCTCAGCTACGATCTTGTGCCCTCGGCAGGATCTGGTAGATAGTCAGGCTTCTCAGCCTTTTTCATTTGTAGATGTCTGTACTCAGACGTGTTAAGCTTCCGCTTGTGCTTTGACTTGTATGCTCTGAGTGTTGGGTCATGAGACCCATGTTTGTAATATCTCGCTCCTCGGAGCCTAATGAATAAATACTTTGAGTCGTAGAGTCTTGTTGTGATGCCATGTTGTATCTACACATATCGAGCATATTGTGTGTATGATTGAAATGCTTGCTATGTGTGGGATCCGACTATCTAGTTGTTTATCCTTGGCAGCCTATCATATGGGGAAATGTAGTCTAGTGCTTCTGAGCGATAGTAGTCCGCTACAGCCCGGATCACCGGAGTCCTGCTAGCCCAGCACTACTGCTCGGAACACTTGACTGGCCGGCATGTGAATCACTTCGTTCTTGTGTCTGTCCCTTCGGGGAAATGTCACGCGGTGACTTCCGGAGTCCTGCCTAGCCTGCTACAGCCCGGGTTACCGGAGCCCTGTTAGCCCAGTGCTACAGCCCAGATTCACACGTTGATGACCGACATGCTCGATGTGTTTCATGTATGCCTGTCCTCATAGGTTAGCGCCGCTTTGGGTTCACGACTAGCCATGTCGGCCCGGGTTCTTTGTCATATGGATGCTAGCGACACTATCATATACGTGAGCCAAAAGACGCAAACGGTCCCGGGCCAGGTAAGGTGGCACCCGTGGGAGAACCGTGCGTGAGGCCGCAAGGTGATATGATGTGTTACACACTGGATCGATGTGGCTTAGGATCGGGGTCCCGACATCAGCGTCTCCGAACAAGAGAAGTTGAAGAAGAATTTTGAGGCGGAAAAGAAAATTTGGGCTGATGAAAAGGCCTCTCTGGTGACTCGGGCCGAGACAGCCGAAGTATCCCTTGCAAAAGCAAACACCGAGCTGTCTGGCTTGAAGCGTCAGATATCTCGAATGGTCTCAGCAATTTTCGGTAAGTTACTTTACATGAACCTCAAATATTGCCATCCTTCCTTTGATGACTAAGCTAATTATTGCCTCCAGCTTACCCTTTGTTTAATAACACAGGCCCCAGGAGCACAACCCTCAAGTAGGACATGGTGGTCAAACTGAAAGCAGTCTATACTTGGTGGAGCAATTGTACACCGGGTCACAACGTGCTTTGGCCGTTGTGGCTTTATCAAATGATGCCCCCATCTCCTGCAAGATGTGCTAAAACGGCTTGCCGTGCTGCCTCAGCGGGTCTAAGAACTAAGACGGGCATCTGCTAGAGCCGGAGCTATAGCTGCCTTGAGCCGGGCCAAGGCTTGGATTCCAGAGCTAGACCCGGCCGACCTCAGTCTTGGATACCCGAGTCTGAAGGAAGATGGAACCATATTTGATGAGGCGGACTTCACCGCCTGTGTAAAAGACATACGCCCTGTGGCTACTCTCATTGGAAACGACAATGATCTTACCAAGTACCAGCCGGGTTATGACAGCGAGAACCGAAGGATTCCAACACCTCATTATGATGATGTCAACCTAATCCCTCCAATCCGTAAGCATACCTTTGCCCCTGAAGTCGACCGAACCGGTTTAATAGATGATGAAGCTGAGTTTGAAGCCTTGAGTGGCATTGACTGGACCTCATCGACCTTCCAGGACAGAGTAGCAGACGAAGAGGCGGAGAAGGATAACCCGGAGTCATCAAGCCAGCCACAGGAGTAAAGACATCGAGTGTCATATGTTTACGTTCTTGCCAAACAATGCCTCACTATTCAGACTCGGGGAGTCTTGTAATAGAGTAGAAAAAACTCAATTTCTGTTATGCCTTTGCGCATGCTTATGGCGCGTGATACTTGCATAAGCCGCCATTATTATGCACTTGCTATTTTTATCTGTTATGCCTTTATAGAGTCTTACTTGTATCGCCCTGCACATAAGACAAACAGAAATCCCTTGGCGAGATGAGACTTAGTAGACATAATCACAATGGTATACCTATGATGCTTGCAGTTATCTCTCCGGCTTATATGACCCAACCTCTGAAGGTAATTTTAACTCCTGAAAACTGACATATAAAGGTTCACCAGGTACTTAGTAACCCGGAGGAACCAATATTCACCCGGAGGGTTGTGATCCACACTATGGTATTTTGAAGAGGATCTCAATATAACCAAATATTGATACTTATAAAATATGATGAATAATAAACAAAATTTCAAAGGCTTCTGATTCAAATACGACCAGTGAACCGTTCCAAAGGGGTTAAGCTAAGATTCGGATGCAATCATATAACCCCCAGTGGCTGTGGCGATGCCGATCAAGTGGGTATCGATAGCTATGTTCTCTTTGGTTTGATACGACCTATGTTTGAACAGGAAGCCCCCAAGTGACCATAAGAGTTGTTTAATGACGCTGATTCGAATACGATCCATGTCAGACCCAAAGGGGTTAAGCTATGATTCAAATATGATCAAGAAGCCCCCAAGTGGGTTTGGCAGTATGCCGATCAAGTGGGTATCGACAGCTATGTTCTCTTTGGTTTGAATACGACCTATGTTTGAACAGGAAGCCCCCAGGTGACCATGGCTAGATTCAGATATGATCATAAGCCGTACCAAAGGAAAGCCGGATTCAGATATGACCCGCTCCCTGTTGGTTATCTCCACCACCTGACAAAGAAAACACATAGACCTTTTTTGGTGTGAAAAAAAGGATAGAGGTCCTGCTTTATTGCTTTATGCAATATATACATAGTATAAATATATACACATTAGAGCCGGTGGCTCAAGTATAGTCAGGCCGAAGATGAGCAATATTCCACGACCGGCGGGTCTCCTCCTCCGACTTACGTGAGCCTTTGTGCTCTCGAACATCGATAAGGTAATATGACCCGTTCTTCAGATTCTTACTGACCACAAAGGGTCCTTCCCAAGGAGGGGATAGCTTGTGCATGTCAGATTGATCCTGGATGAGTCGGAGCACTAAGTCGCCTTCTTGAAAGGTCCTGGACCTAACCCGGCGGCTGTGGTAGCGGCGCAGGTCTTGCTGATAAATCGCCGAGCGGGCTATTGCCAAGTCTCGCTCTTCATCCAACAAATCAAGTGCATCTTGACGAGCTTTTTCGTTGTCCGACTCAAAATAAGCCGCCACACGGGGTGAGCCATGACGGATGTCACTTGGTAGGACCGCCTCTGCTCCATACACCATAAAGAAAGGTGTGTAACCCGTAGATCTATTAGGTGTAGTATTGATGCTCCAAAGTACAGAAGGTAACTCCTCCACCCAACAACCCGACGTCCGCTACAAGGGGACCAAGAGCCGGGGCTTGATACCCTTCAAGATCTCTTGATTAGCTCGTTCTGCTTGACCATTGGATTGAGGATGAGCCACAGCCGAAACGTCAAGCCGAATATGCTCTCGTTGACAGAACTCTTCCATAGCTCCTTTGGAAAGGTTAGTGCCATTATCAGTTATGACGCTATGTGGGAAACCAAAGCAAAAAATCACCTTTTTCATGAACTGGACCGCCGTGGCTGCATCACACTTACTGACTGGCTCCGCCTGAACCCACTTTGTAAACTTGTCAACCGCTACCAAGAGGTGCATCTTTTTATCCTTAGACCTTTCGAAAGGCCCGACCATGTCAAGCCCCCAGACTACGAACGGCCAAGTAATTGGAATCATCCTTAATTCTTGAGCCGGCACATGGGCTCGTCGTGAGAACTTCTGACATCCATCACATTTACTGACCAGATCTTCTGCATCAGCATGAGCCGTCAGCCAATAAAACCCATGACGGAAAGCTTTGACCACAAGAGATTTTGAGCCGGCATGATGACCACAATCGCCTTCATGGATCTCATGGAGTATCTCCTGACCCTCCGCAGGTGACACTGAAAGTGCTAGTTATCGACTAGAGGGGGGGTGAATAGGCGATTTTTATGGAAGTCTTCTAAACATGGGAGTTTCGAAGACGAACTATATAAATGAACCTATTGAAATGCAGCGGAAGATATACTACGCTAAGCAAACCATAGTTAAGTATGCAATGAGAGTATGAAGACAAATGGCTGTTAGGTAGTAAGGATCAGAATGGAAGATGGTATGAAGCCAAACAACAATAGATGTCAAACTATGAAGACAAATAGGTAAAGCAAGTAGGCAATGACTTCACAGAGACAAACTCTAAGTAAAGAGAGGGAGAGAATAGAACCAGTCACTTGTTGAGGACACAGGATTTGTTGGACCAGTTCCAGTTGCTGTGACAACTGTACGTCTGGTTAGGGAGGCTGAGATTCAACTCAGAAGACCTTGTCTTCACCTTATTCCCCTTGAGCTAAGGACACACAGTCCTCGCCCAATCACTCTGGTAAGTCTTCGAGGTAGACTTCCAAACCTTCACAGACTTCGTTCACCGGCGATC
This sequence comes from Aegilops umbellulata, assembly GCA_032464435.1. Taxonomy (NCBI): domain Eukaryota; kingdom Viridiplantae; phylum Streptophyta; class Magnoliopsida; order Poales; family Poaceae; genus Aegilops; species Aegilops umbellulata. Next base: position 46,612,979 of record CP136057.1, read on the forward strand.
CACAATGAATCTTGGATGCTCAGAACGCGACACCTAACCGGCTGGAGGATTCACAATCCTCAAGTGTAACAAGTCTTCAGGTCACATAGACAGAAAGACTTCAGTGATGCCTAACACTCTTTGGCTCTGGGTGTTTGGGCTTTGTCCTCGCAAGGATTTCTCTCTCTCAAAGGCTTCGAGGTGGGTTTCTCTCAAACGACAAAAGCCGTGTACTTACTCTGAGCAGCCACCAATTTATGGTGTAGGGGGTGGGCTATTTATATACACTAGGCAACCCGACCTGATATGTCTGAAATGACCCTGGGTCACTAAGGAACTAACACGTGTTCCAACGGTCAGGTTTCAAACACACACGACAACTTTACTTGGGCTACAAGCAAAGCTGACTCATCTAGCTCTGGATAAGATTTGCTCTCACTGTCTTCGCTCGAAGACATAGGATTTGGGTTGAGCATTACTTCGGTCATCCTGACTTTGTTCACTTGGACCCCACTTAACAGTACGGTGGTTCCTATGACTCAACAAAGAAGAAAAGGAAACAACAAAACAACTAAGTCTTCGCGCTCCATAGTCTTCAATCAATGTCTTCTCATGTCATAGTCTTCAATATGAATATCTTCTTATACCACCATTGTCGTCAATGTCTTCATACATTTTTAGGGGTCATCTCCGGTAGGTAAACCGAATTAATGAGGGATTACTACCTGTGTTATCCTGCAATTCTCACAAACACATTAGTCCCTCAACCAACTTTGTCGTCAATACTCCAAAACCAACTAGGGGTGGCACTAGATGCACTTACAATCTCCCCCTTTTTGGTGATTGATGACAAACTGGTTGAAGTTTTCAACTGGGATAAAGTATGTGAAATTGTAAAGGATAGGGTATTGTCTTCATAAGTGGCAAAGGCTCCCCGTGAAGATGTGCATATGAGTAATTTGCTTTTGGAATGCAAATGCACATGGCAGGTTGTACTTGTGGAGATCCTCTTCAGCTTATGATGACAATACATCATGCATGATAAGATATAACGAAGATAATGACATGCATAATAAAAAATGGACGTCTGCAAAATGACCTAAGTGCGGAAGTTATCATCGCACATGCGGAATTTATCATCACATCACAGAATAGCAAATAAGTAGCAGACGACCATCAAGTTTAAGTGTTACAACTCAAAGAACCAAATGTATCAAAAACGAGAGTTGTAAACACAGGGCAAAATATAAAGCTACCGCCCATATGGACCCGCTTGAAGACTATCAAACTCATATGCTTCTCCCCCTTTTGTTAGTAATGACTAAACAGGTTTGAAGACATAGAGTATCTACTCGTTCCCATGAGGAGTAGGTGAAGCAGCAGGATCGTCGGTGTTGGTTGGCGGTGCAGACGAACTTGGTGCAGTGTCGATGCGTGCAGAAGTAGGGGGCGGTGAAGTAGCATCGTCTTCATCATCGATCACTTTGGCATTCACAGTTGCCGCGGAAGAAGAATAGTCAGAGTCTTCAAGGGATGGAGTTCGACATAGGACAACATTCCGTGGAGGAGTGGAGTCAAACTTGAATTTTTCAGTGAAGCCATCGTCTTGAAGATCTGCTTCAGCACTAAGCAGAGTCAAACTCTTCCATGATTGCCAACAAGTTTCATGTGCGACAAAGGCATTTTTGGTGGCAAGGTTGCGAATTCTGTTGACGTCCACCAAGAGGCTTTGCATTTGGCACTTCAGCCAGTCATGATGCTTATCTTGTTTTCGATGAAGGGCAACCAGAAGCTCTCGGTCATTGAGAACGCGAGAGCGCTTCTTAGGCCTTTGGGCAATTGTGCTTTCAGTTGCTTCAGTTTGCGCATGGTGAGGCAAGTGAGTAACCCAGCCAATGGATAGACACGAGCGACAACTTGAACTCCTTCAAGGTTTTGCGTGAAGCTTTGATGGTCAGCATTCTGAAGACTAAGGGGCTCCTTGGCAGGCTCTGGGTATATGGCTTCGACAAACAGATCAACTTCTGGCAAAAAGATGATATGATTGCGTGCAGAGGGTTGATAGTTGAAGGCAGAGTGGAGCTTGATCAGACGCATGATCCACAGAGCATATAACTTCAGACCAAATAGATCAGATCCTGATGCAGCAAGCTGGCGGATAAAGAAGTCTTGGGCGTTGAAGCTTTTGCCATGAAGAATATAAAAGACCAAATTGCGGTGTGAGCTAAATATCTTAGAATCTTCGAATGTACTTTGAAAAGGCACTCATCCTAACACTTATGCAAAATTGATGACTTAGATGTGCAACACATGAAGAAACGTTTTTCTTCAATCAATGAAGAATAACACTCTAAGTGTGAAGAAATTAATGAAGAATTTGATTCTCAGAACCCTACGATAATTGTACGCGGTGTCTGAAATCATCATTCTTATACGGTGGGTCACGCCACCACAAAAGTCGAAAATCTTCAATTTGAGTTTTTCCTCAGCTTTTGAAATTTCTCAGTTGTTCAAATTTTTCAACTTGCAAAATCTTCACTTGTGCCGTCGTTTTTCTTCATTGTCTATATATATATATATATATATATATATATATATATATATGTATGTATGTATGTATGTATGTATGTATATGTATGAGTTGTTGGGGAACGTAGTAATTTTAAAAAATTTCCTACGCACACGCAAGATCATGGTGATGTATAGCAACGAGAGGGGAGTGTGTTATCTACGTACCCTCGTAGACCGAAGCGGAAGCATTGCCACAACGCAGAGGAAGTAGTCGTACGTTCTCCTCGCGATCCAACCGATCACAGCACCGTTACTCCGGCACCTCCGAGTTCTTGGCACACGTTCAGCTCGATGACGATCCCCGGGCTCCGATCCAGCAAAGCTTCGGGGAGGAGTTCCGTCAGCACGACGGCGTGGTGACGATCTTGATGTAGTACCAGCGCAGGGCTTCGCCTAAGCACTGCAACGATATGACCGAGGTGGAATATGGTGGAGGGGGGCACCGCACACGGCTAAGGAACGATCACGAAGATCAACTTGTGTCTCATGGGGTGCCCTCTATCCCCGTATATAAAGGAGCAAGGGAGGGGGTGGCCGGCCTAGGGTTAGGCGCGCCAGGGTGTGGAGTCCTACTAGGTCTCCAAGTCCTAGTAGGAGTCCACCAAGAGGGGAGGAAGGGAGAAGGAATAGGAGGAGTAGGAAAGGTGGTCGGCCCCCTTTTCCCTAGTCCAATTCGGACTAGAGGGGAGGGGGGGCGCAGCAGCCTTTTTTCCTCTTCCCACTAAAGCCCATCAAGGCCCACTACTTCTCCCGTAATCCCGTAACTCCCCGGTACCTCCGAAAATACCCGAACCACTCAGAACCCTTTCGATGTCCGAATATAGTCGTCCAATATATCAATCTTTACGTCTCGACCATTTCCAGACTCCTCGTCATGTCCCCGATCTCATTCGGGACTCCGAACTCCTTCGGTACATCAAAACTCATAAACTCATAATATAACTGTCATCGAAACCTTAAGCGTGCGGACCCTATGGTTCGAGAACAATGTAGACATGACCGAGACACATCTTCGGTCAATAACCAATAGCGGGACCTGGATGCCCATATTGGCTCCTACATATTCTGCGAAGATCTTTATCGGTCAGACCGCATAACAACATACGTTGTTCCCTTTGTCATCGGTATGTTACTTGCCCGAGATTCGATCGTCGGTATCCAATACCTAGTTCAATCTCGTTACCGGCAAGTCTCTTTACTCGTTCCGTAATACGTCATCTCACAACTAACACATTAGTTGCAATGCTTGCAAGGCTTATGTGATGTGCATTACCGAGAGGGCCCAGACATACCTCTCCGACAATCGGAGTGACAAATCCTAATCTCGAAATACGCCAACCCAACATGTACCTTCGGAGACACCTGTAGAGCACCTTTATAATCACTCAGTTACGTTGTGACGTTTGGTAGCACACAAAATGTTCCTACGGTAAACGGGAGTTGCATAATCTTATAGTTTGAAGGAACATGTATAAGTCATGGATAAAAGCAATAGCAACATACTAAACGATCGGGTGCTAAGCTAATGGAATGGGTCATGTCAATCAGATCATTCAACTAATGATGTGACCTCGTTAATCAAATAACAACTCTTTGTTCATGGTTAGGAAACATAACCATCTTTGATTAACGAGCTAGTCAGGTAGAGGCATACTAGTGACACTCTGTTTGTCTATGTATTCACACATGTATTATGTTTCCAGTTAATACAATTCTAGCATGAATAATAAACATTTATCACTTTATTATTGCCTCTAGGGCATATTTCCTTCATGAGTTTATGTCCTCTACAGCATTCACTTATAGATATTTCTTCAAGTTGGATCTTCTGCTAAGTGAATGTGAGCGGACCCTTCCCCTCTATGCTATACTCAATCCAATCTGTTCACAAATTCTTCATGTGCGTTCTATTTGAAACTCGTTCAAATTCTTCACTGTGTCCTTGTCAGCTGAAGAAATTGCGAACGGAACGTTAAAACTGATCTTATCCAAACTTTCGGTTTTGCCGCTCAAACCGTTCCGCATCCCACGATGCATTATTTTACTCACCCACGATCTTACACGATCTCCACTACACAGTACGTGGGTGACACCTGTCGTGAGAAGGAGAACGGCCAGGGGCACGTTCGTCCCAAATCTTCGGACGAGCAGTTTTTCACCGTGGCTATAAATACCCCTGTCCCCTTCCTCACTTCTTTTACCCCGCTCGATCTCACTTCCCCCGCTCGAGCTTCCGAACCCTAGCGCCGCCGCTACTTCATCGTCGCCGGTGAGGAAGAGCTTCACTGCCTCGACCTCGTCGCCGTTGTACTCGCGCCGACTGCGGAAATCTTCACCTCCGCCGCCGCCGTAGACGTCTTCCTCCGCCAAGTTAGGGCGTGGAAGATCTGCATCGACGAACTTCCCTGTTTCAACTCACAGTTCGTCGTGTTCTTCGTTTCAGGGTAATTAAAAGCTACTTTTACTACCCTCTTTGATTTAAAACTTTTCTACAAAATCTTCAAAGGTTCTTTTCTTCTTCAAATCCTCCCACACAAAACACCTCACATGTTATCTGTTACTGATTCATTTCCCTAAGCATCATTTACTTCAAGATTCCTCAATTGTGTGGATCTTCGATCTATACAACTCTGGAACCTAAGATAAAGCGCGCTTAGTGAAATTCTTCAAGATGCATCTGGTCAAATTCTTCAAACTTGTTCTTTATGAAAACCCTCTAAGAATGCATATGACCTCTCCAAATTCCTCGCAACTATATTCTGTTCACAGGTACACATGTCCGCTGCTGAATCATTAGGTTTTCATCAACTTAACTCATTTGCAGCGTTCCTCGAAGAAAAGTTGCACACTTCTTCAGAGAATTCAATTGTTCAAATTCCTCAACTGAAGAAAATGACTGAAGATAAAAGGCCTCAGAAAGGAGGAAAGAAGCCTGAGGTTATGACTGCATTTGAAATCCCTGAGGATATTTATAAAGATTACTGCATGCCTAATGAATCCAAATTTGGCAAAGAAGATAAAAATCAGCGCAAGGCGCGCATTCAAAAGATTGAACGGAGATGGGCACGTGAATGGAGGGAGTACAGATATGTCACTCCAAAGTACATGAAGAAATTTGCACTGAACCCTCCATGCCCAAGAGCCCCATTGGCACCTGGCCAAGAGGCTGATCCCACTAGCATCAAGCGCGGTGAGGACTTTCCTGAGGAATGGGCCAAGCGCCAAGCTAAATTGGCAAGGCAAGCCAGAGAAGCAGTGAGGAAATTTAATGAAGACTCTGCTGCTGTTGCTGCCACTGAGGCTTCTGTCAAGACGAGGAAAGCGATGCTCAAGAAGCCCGCTCGCAAGCCAAGTGCTTCACCAGCAATGCCCTCACGGCCAAGTTCCTCTGCAATGCCCTCACGGCCAGACACCTCAAAATCTTCAAAGCAAATTCCTCATGTTGCTCCTGCTCCACAAAAATCCTCAGCACCTTCTCCACAATCCTCAGCTGTCCCGACAAAGTCCTCAGCACCTGTGCATCTGGCCTCATGCCAAAGGACTACTGGCATCTCAATTGCCTCTGGTGTCTCAGCTAGTTCCTCAGCTGCACCAAGTTCCTCAGCTGGACCCTCTCTGCTGAAGAAAAAGGCTACTGCTGGACGCGGCACTCGCCCAAGTCCCAACAAGAAGCAGGTAGTCTTTACTGTACCCTCTGATGATGATGAAGCTGATGAAGAAGAACTTGCTGAAATCATCAGGGACCACCAAGAAAGGGCTGCTAAAGCCAAAGGCACACCTGTGCCCCTACTGCTGGATCCAGGGGCGATCCTCGATTACATCAATATCTGGCATAAGGATCCCAACACACCTATGCCTGACTTCAAGCTGACTCCTGGCCAAAGTCACATGCTGACTCACTTCATCCGAGAGGAGAAGTGGAAATATGATAGGGCCAGGCAGATCAAGAAATCACAGTACAGGAAAGAGAAACTGCTGAGGAAAAATGTTCTCACAATGAAGCCTGAAGAACTTATCAAGATGCAAGCTGACATCAAAGCCCTCAGCGATGACTTTGATGCATACTATACTGACTGGAAAGGAGCAAAAGTCAGGTTTGTACAACTGACTGAGAAATTCACCAATGTTGCAGCCCCATCGCAGCAAGAAGTTCCTCAAGCTGAAGCATCTGTTCAACAAACTGAAGAACATGCCAGCACCGCTGATGACTTTCAGGCTGCTGAAGAAAATGCTAGTTCCAGGGCTGATGACTCCACTCCAGCCACTGAAGACATTGCCAGGGCATCCACTAGTGGTGCGCCTGAAGAAACTGAAAAAGAAAGGACAACTGCATCAGTTGCTCCTGAGGAAAATCAACCAGATTCCTCAGCTCCACCTGCGCCTACACCAACTCCTATCCTTCCATCTGCTTTGGATGTGAAGAAAACCAAGGCTGCAGAGCGAGCTGCAGTGAAGAAAAGGAAAGCATCAAATGCTTCAGAATCTTCAGCTTCCAAGAAGATGAAGCCGATGACCAGCTCGTTTGCAAATCCCATTGATGCTGTTCCTATCTCATCCATGCCATCAAAGGACCTTGTTCCTTTTGGTGAAGATTATGAGATCCCAAGTGGATCAGATGAAGAAACTCAATCTGCTGCTTCCTCAGAGCGGATTGATGAAGAAATTGAAGTGGACGGAATCCCTTCAACCCCAGTGGTCTCATCACCAATGCCTCAGTTTACTGCTGAAGAGGCTCGTGTTGAAGAATTAGAGGATGAAGATGTGGATATTGAAAGCACAACTCCGTTGATGAATGACGACTTTTGGGAAAGTCAGCATCCAAATTCTCCATTCTTCACCCCGCTGCAGCAAATTCCTCACTCCCCTGCACAAAATGTTCAAATGGGCTCTGAAGAAACTCATCCCACTACATCTGTGAATGAATAAATTCCAGCCACTAGTGCTGAAGAAACTGCTGCTGAAGCTGAAAAGGTGACTGCACCTGAGGAGGAACCAGAAATTCCTCAGCCTGAAGAAACTGAGATCGTGATTCCTGAGGTAGTGATGCAACTCACTGATACTCCTCTGCCAAAGCCAAAGGATCCGTTCTCAAGGAAGCAAAAATTCAAGGCTGAAGACTTCTTTGGTGAGCATGTGTTCTTCACCGAATACAACCCTTACGACTCTGCTCGCATAAGGAAGAGGCGTTTCTGGACAGCAAGTCAAGCAAATTTCTATTCCTCAGTGCTTTTCAACAAGGACAAAGTCTTCGACCATGCACATATTCCTCATGTGGATATGGAGTCCATGCCGTGCTTCACGCCAGTCCTCAGTGTTCTTCACGACGCTGGACTGCTCAATTTCTGCACTGACATATGCGATTGGAATGAAGAACTCATTCTTCAGTTCTATGCAACATTGCACATCACCAGCAACTCTGAAGATGTCAATTCATGGGTTCTGGACTGGATGACTGAGAACACCCACTATAAGGCCCCAACATCTGAATTGCTTTGTGCCCTTCCTCTGAGTCCACCCACTGAAGATGCACGTTGTGTTTACAACGAATCTGAGCTCTCTAATCACTATATGCAAGTGCTAATGAAGCCTTTGAAGCCAGGGCAGGCCCCTCGAACCACATTCCTCGTCAAGGAATTGTTGTATGTGCCTAGGACCGTCTATCGGATTCTGACGAATACAATGAGTCCCATCAAAGGCCACGACTCAAGTGATGAAGAAGTCGTTGGCATCATGAAGAACATGCTTTTCAACATCTGTCACGGCGTTCCTGTCAACTTTCATGATTTCTTCATGAGGACTTTGGCAAATATCGCTATGTCGCCATTTGAGCTGAAGCCTTATGCGCCTTGGATTATGAGATTCATCAGGACAAGGTCTTCACTCAATTATAAAGCTCAAACTCTCAACCACTTCGGCTACTTGCCTCCTATTGAAGTCCTCAAAAGGACATTTTCCTCAGCTGAAGAAAAGGGCAAGGCTACTGCTGTGATGGATGAAGGCATTCGTCCATTGGATGGTCAATTTCGCAAGGCCGCATCTTATTCCACCAATGATGACTCTGCCACACATGACACTTCCGCCAACACTGACAAGCCAAATCCTCAAGCCACAGCACCCAGGGTGATGACTGATCGTGAGTTACTCCTCAGTCTTCATCAAAAGGTTGATCGCAATCACAAATGGGTCAAGCGTCAGTTTGGTTCTATTCTTCACAACATGACTGCAACACATAATGCAGTGAAGAAAAACCACTACTACCTCCATGAAACCCTCAACCGCACCTGGGCTGTTCTGTCTCAAGTCTACAGCGCTGATGATCTGAAGAACATGGGTCTCAATGAAGAATTTGCCTGGTCTGCACCTCCTCCGAAGAAATACAAGAAGGTCCCAGTTCCTTCTTTGGTGGCCAGTTCATATTCTTCATCACGCGACACTGATGAACATGAAGACTTGGACGACACTACGGCAGGCCCTACATCAACGACCGACCCCAACAACGCTGGCGCTCCTTCATCAACTTGAATATCTTCAAGGGCGTTAGTCCTCAAATTCGATCCTTTTGGTCATTTGATGACAAAGGGGGAGAATTCTGAGTTAGTCTTCAAGCGGGTCTATAATAAGGGCATTTTTTTAAGTTGCAACTCTCGTTCTTCCGAAACTTTTATTGGATCGAGTTGTAATCTTAAACCCGATGGTGCGCTGATACTTTTGTTGCACTATTCTCTAATACTTTTGATGCGCTATTCTGCATGCTTATTCCTCATTAATATTATCGCACGCATGCTGAATTACATCGGGCACCATATTTCATCATGCATTTCAAATTCTTCATATTATATATCAAATGCGAGTATGAATTACAAGATATAGGGGGAGATCTCCATGATTCAACTCTTCAAGTGTGCATTGCTTCAAAAGCAAATTCCTCACTATGCACATCTTCAGGGAGAGTTCTTCTATATCTTGCAATCAAATTCCTCAATATCAGTATTTACACTTCATATATTTTTCCCCGTTGAAAACTTAACCTATGTTGTCATCAATCACCAAAAAGGGGGAGATTGTAAGTGCATCTAGTGTCCCTTAGTGATTTTGGTGTATTGAAGACTTATAGGTTAAGTGTCTAATGCGTTTATGAGTGTACACAGGTCTATAAGTCTATGAGGAGTTTGACATTTACAGAGAAAGTCGACCCCTAAAAATGAAGTTCTTCGACTGAAGACTTTGATATACTGAAGACTTTCTGAAGACTTTGAAAGTGAAGAAATTGGTGTGACCTTGAAGACTTGGTATTCATTCGAGGAACATGAAGCGTGAAGACTTTTGTTTTCGTAGTTTCATTTTCTCTTTCTTGAGTCATAGGAAACACCGTACTGTTAAAGGGGGTCGAGGAAATACTAAGGAGAAAATTTCCATGTGATACTCATCTCAAATCCTACACCTACCAATCCCTTCGAGTGAAGCCATTGGAAATCTCATACAGTTTAGTCAATTTTTTCAGTGACAGAAACGCAGTTCTTCTGGTCACTGAGGACTTTGCTCTGACTGAGGAGTTAGGAATTCGCCAGTGCGAATTGCCTACACAGTGAGGAACATGATAGCCCTGAGGAATTTGAACCTCAAATTTCCGACCGTTGCTGTGCTACACGCCAGTTGTCCCAAAATATCTTATCCATCCAACGGTCATATCATTGAAGGGCATTTATGTCTTATCATGTCGGGCTGCTCCCTAGGCTATAAATAGCCGCCCCCTACAACCACTAGCTGGTTGGCTGCTCCGAGAGAAACTGACAGTTGTCATTTGAGAGCAACCCATCCTCCGAGGACTTTGAGCGAAAATCATCAAGTGAAGAAAATCCAAACCCAAACCCAAACACCTACAAACCCAAAGTGATTGAGCATCACTGAAGAGATTGATCCTGTGTGGATCCGACGCTTGTTACCTTTGAAGATTGTGCTTCTTCCAGACGGTTAGGCGTCAAGGTCTAGAGCATCCAAGAGGAATTGTGGATCGCTGAGTGACCAAGTCTGTGAAGGTTTGGAAGTCACCTGAAGACTTACCACGAGTGATTGGGCGAGGACTGTGTGTCCTTAGCTCAAGGAGAATACGGTGAGGACTGTGTGTCCGGGACTAGGTGTCCTCGAGTTTAAATATTCAGTCGCTCCAACCAGATGTACAATTGAGACAGCAGTTGGAATTGGTCTACCAAATCATTGTCTTCACCAAGCTTACTGGTTCCATTTCCTCAACTCTTTCATTTCCTCAGTATTGTGCTGCTTGTTTATCATATCTGTGTTTGAAGACTTTGACTGAAGACTTTCTCAATTTACTCAGTTCAATTTCTTCAGTCTGTTTTGTTTTCATCTAGTGTTATCCTGTGTTTACGCTTTCTGTATTCTGTGTTTGTCTTCATTTCATCATGATGACCATGCTTGGATTCTGTTATGTTTTCAGCTGAGTACTTATTCCGCTGCTAGTAGTTCGTCGCTAAGGAATTTCCTCACGAGCAAATTACTCAGTGAAGAATTTCATAAAAATCGCCTATCACCCCCCTCTAGTCGATATAACGCACTTTCAACACTGAGAGAATTAAGCATCATTTTAAAGAAACAAATCATTGCCTCATAAACCCGTGGTCCAAATAAGCTTCAATTTTTCCAGATTAGTATCGGAAACATCTATTTTCTACTGGAGTTTCTTAGATTTTTTGAAAAATATGAAAATTTTAACCAATGTTTGGATTACATATGCACAAGCTGGAATAGGTTCAGAACTATGCATATACTCGTATCTTTTCTCCTCAATTCTTTTTGCGAATCTGCAAATAGTTCCATTGGACACTAAATTAGTTAACGTGCATCCGGTTCAGTTACCCGTCCAGCAGCCGCCCAGCTCGTCCCTAGCTCCCTCCCGTTCACAACATGCACCCCACACATGTCGGCAGGCCGGCGAGCTCCTGCAGACTGCATCCCCCGCCTAAATCAGCTGTGGCTACGGCTGAGCTCTACCAGAACCATCTCCCCTGGCGGCACCCCGGTCCCCCGCGGGCGGCGCTAGGGTTTGAGTATGAGTATGAATGCATGGCTGCCGCTGCTGTGAGTTGCCAGTTCTGTTCTCTGTGGGTGTGCGGCGTTGTTTGTTCGCTACTCGCTAATACATAGGCTGAGAAGTTGGGCTATTGGGCTGGGACCACATTAGTTTAGTAGTAAAAGAAAATTTCGTTTTTCTGGAGGGTAGGCTTCAGCCTGTTGAAGCCCCCTGGTAGACTCGCCGCTGCCTCCACCGTTAGGGCCTTGTCCAGCGGGAACGGGTAGCTGCAACGCCAGCTCTTGCACGGCATGAGCAGCCGGTGCTGCTTCAGCACCTTGACGACGCATACCAGCATGAACGGAAAGCGAACACGAATGAACACGCACGCAGCCCAGACTGGAATGCATAGAGCAACGACAAGAAAGGTCCGTATTTATAGCGACTCCAAAAGAGTAAAAAACCAATTTGCAAACAACCCCGAATGGTCTGGAAGTGAAACCCCCAGAACATGCGGCAGAGACGGCAACCACCTCGAAATCAAAGCAACGACAACGCGAGAACATCGCCACCAATAAGGAAGGATGGCAGGCTCTCGAACCAATGGTAAAAGCGACAGCGACGATGGCGGTCCAAGCAGCACCGCTGTCTCCGAGAGGAAGACGGCACCGCGTGACGAAGCAACGCCCCGAAAACCAGTTTCCATTGGAGTGCATGTGCGGACTGCATGCGGCGGCGTGTTCCCATTGGACTGCATGCGTGGATGTATTTCTGATGAAGTGCATGTGTGCACTGTATGCCTTGGTATATTTTTATTGGATTGCATGTGTGCACTGTATGCCTTGGTGTATTTCGGTTGGAGTACATGTGTGCACTGCATGCCTCGGTGTATTTCCGTTGGAGTGCAGGCGAGCACTGCATGCCGCGGTGCGTTTCCATTCGAGTAGATGTCGATGCGCTGCATCATTTGACCATCATGCGGTGGGGCCTGCACGCTGGTGTCTTCCGAACACCGATTGGGCCAGCAATGACACGTATAACCAGTAAAAGGCCACAGAGGCGTCGAAGCAGAAAGAATGTCTCTGCGAAGTCAACCGTTTGAACTGGCCCACTTACAACAAAAAAGGCTAGGCGAACCAACGAAACACTACACACGTTCAAAATTTTTTAAACGAAAATCTAAAGACACCACATATTCGTACACGATCATCTCCCAAACAAATACACGTGCCTTGAACCAGTTTACCAGGATGTCATTTTCAGCCAAGTGGTGAAATATGGGAGCGAAAACCTTGCCGGATATAGATGTTTGGGTATGTATATATAATCATCGCCGGCGTATCGTATTGTACGGGCTTGCTGCCGTACGTTTACACGTACACACACGGCTAGAGCCGGGTCAATTCCCATCCATTACTAACTAACCCGGGGCACCCGGCTTCTAATCTACTTCCTCAGTTTTAAAATACTTTACTTCCGTTTGTTTAAAAATAGATGTACCTATATATTAAAACATGTCTAGATATGTCTATATTTTGATAAAGAGAAAGCAAGTGAGGATACCTGCAAGGCACATGGGAAGATGCCGTAGCCAGTAGCGTATTAATGATTCCACCTCAAAGTCTACCTCAAGTTGTAAATAAATGTTCAAGTATGAAGCCTTCGCCGAGACATTAAACAGATCTGATGTTTGACTGCACACGTCCTCGTACTTGTCCATATTTTCATATTTGTTTTTTTGACCGGGACTACGGCGGGCTTATGCCTTTCATTCCAAGCCATGACGGGCACCAGACAAGTTACAGGAAGAATTGTAAGGAAAGAATTTTTTTTTGCAAGTATCCAAAGTGTTATTCTAGTCCCGAGCTCGAGTGAACAATAAAATCAAAACAACACGAAAAAATCCAAATATTTCTGTATTTTTTGTGTAAAGCTTTAACAAATGTTTTGATGGCTTGCAAAATTTCAGTGCTAGATGACATTCGTGTAAAAATGTGGCAAAAAAAATCGATGCTCCAAAATATGTTTGAAAATAACATTTTTGGAGCATTGATTTTGTTTTTTTGCCACATTTTACACGAATAAAATCTGGTGTTTTTTTTTTGCAAGCTATCAAAACATTTTTGAAAGTTCCCTAAAAATATGAAAAAAAAATTACTGTGCACCCGAGCTCATATGAGCTCGGGGTCATAACAACTGCGTCCTACAAGTATTACATTCTCCTAGAGAGAGAAACAATATAGAAACCCAATCCCAGAAAATGACTTAATTAGGTCCTAAGGGCATCTCCAATGGCGACTCATAAATTTTCTCCGGCATCCATCCACGCATAGGGCGGACCAGTCAGCGGACACAGATGTGGGAGGCCTTCCAACGCTAGCCATATACATTGCAAACTCTTTTTCAACAAACCGGATGAAATTCATGCAAACATACAAACAGACGGATTTCATACAAAGCGAACGAAAACAGTTACATTTTGGACATTTTTTAACTAAAAGGCAAAACAATGTGCACATACGGTCGCGCGGAGCTCCACTCTCATAATACGGATACTACACTAGTCTAGGGCCGGCCGTGGCGAATCCCTTTGTCATCCCCATCTCCGGTAGACCGCTCACCGAACTGTCGGGATTCCCGAATGCATATTCTTTCCTCGTATCTTCCCTATGTCAAGTTGCGCCGCTCATCGAGTGCCAAAGAGGGTACTTCAGTCGAAGAGGGAGGGTGCTTCCATGGAGCCCACACAGGTGTGCCCAGGATGGTATGAGATAAAGACCGGATAAGTCACCGGCTGTACAAGCCGGCTTTGTGGCCTATGCAAAAGAAAAATAAGTCAAACGACCAGGAGAAGACGGCTTTCATTACTCCGTTTGGAGCCTTCTACTATGTGTCTATGCCTTTCGGGCTCAAGAGTGCCCAGTCGACTTATCAGCGGTGTGTACAGAACTGTCTCCACAGTCAGATTGGGCGCAATGTTCATGCTTATGTGGATGACATAGTGGTGAAATCCAGAGAGAAGGAAACCTTGATATCTGATTTAAAGGAGACATTTGATAATCTCCGGGTTTACAAGATGATGCTTAACCCGAAAAAGTGTGTATTTGGTGTACCCGCATGCATGCTTTTGGGATTTCTGGTCTCTACAGGGGCATTGAAGCTAATCCGGAGAAGATCAAGACAATTACCTCTCTGGTTAAGCCGGCGTGCATCAATGATGTTCATCGATTGGCGGGTCGTGTCGCTGCTTTAAGCCGGTTCATAAGCCGGTTAGGTGAGAAGGCCCTACCGCTGTATCAAATGATGAAGAAAACAGACACTTTTGTCTGGAGCGATGCTGCTAATACTGCCTTTGAGGATTTAAAGAGACAGTTATCTGAACCGCCGGTCCTAGCAGCTCCCATTGATAGAGAGCCATTGCTGTTATATGTGGCCGCCAACTCGCGAGCTGTCAGTGTTGCGATCGTGGTGGAACGCAAGGAGGCTGGCAAGGAGCATCCGGTTCAATGGCCGGTTTATTACGTCAGTGAGGTGCTCATTGAGTCTGAACAAAGATATCCACATTGGCAGAAGCTTGTTTACGGAGTGTTCATGGCAAGCCGGAAGCTGAAGCAATACTTCCAAGGTCACCTATCACTTTGGTGAGTTCTGCCCCCTTGGAAGACATAATCCAGAACAGAGAGGCCACGGGACGAGTCGCCAAGTGGGCCATTGAGCTTGGGCCTCACGGTCTCAAGTATATGCCACGTACTGCTATTAAGTCTCAGGTCTTGGTGGATTTTATCAATGATTGGACAGAGTTGCAGGCACCTGAGGAGAAGCCAGATAACACATATTGGACTATTCACTTTGATGGGTCCAGGCAGTTAGAAGGCTCGGGGGCTGGAGTAGTATTAACTTCCCCTCATGGTAACAAATTCTGTTATGTGCTCCGGCTTATGTTTCCTTGTACTAATAATGCAGCTGAGTATGAGGCCTTACTCCATGGTCTCCGGATGGCCAAAGAGATGAATTTAAGCCGGGTAAGGTGCTTGGGCGACTCAGACCTTGTGGCTCAACAAGTGTCAGGCAAGTGGGACTCCAAGGATCCCCTTATGGCGGCTTACCGTCGTAAAGTTGATGCTGTAGCTGGGCACTTCAAGGGGTATCAGGTGGAACACATTGATCGAAGGAAGAATAAGGCGGCTGATGCCTTAAGCGGGCTGGGATCTCAACGTAAGCCAGTGCCGCCTAATACCTTTCTTGATGTTTTGCATAACCCTTCGGTCAAGTTACCTACAGAAGAAGATCTAGCAGTGCCAGACCCGGAGGCGCAACTGGTGGCGGCTCTCCACATCATCCCGGATTGGACAGTGCCTTATTTGGCTTATATGACCCGGGGAGAGTTGCCTGAGGATGAGACCTTGGCAAGACAAATCATCCGGTGGTCCAAGTCCATGACAATTGATAATGGCGAGTTACATCACTGTAGTGTCATTGGAGCGTTTCAACGTTGCGTGTCACCTGCGGAGGGTCAGGAGATACTTCGTGAGATCCATGAAGGGGATTGCGGTCATCATGCCGGCTCAAAATCCCTTGTGGCCAAGGCTTTTCGTCATGGGTTTTATTGGCTGACGGCTCATGCTGATGCAGAAGATCTGGTCAGTAAATGTGACGGATGTCAGAAATTCTCGCGACGAGCTCATGTGCCGGCTCAGGAATTGAGAATGATTCCAATTACTTGGCCGTTCACAGTCTGGGGGCTTGACATGGTCGGACTTTCAAAAGGTCCAAAGACAAAAAGACACATCTACTGGTGGCAGTGGATAAGTTCACAAAGTGAGTCGAGGCAGAGCCGGTCCGTAAGTGTGATGCAGCAACAACGGTTCAGTTCATGAAAAAAGTGATCTTCCGTTTTGGGTTTCCACACAGCATCATAACTGATAATGGCACTAATCTCTCCAAGGGTGCCATGGAAGAGTTCTGTCAAAGGGAACATATCCGGCTTGATATTTCGGCTGTTGCTCATCCTCAATCCAATGGTCAAGCAGAAAGAGCAAATCAGGAGATCTTGAAAGGCATCAAACCCCGACTCTTGGTCCCCTTACAATGAACGCCGGGTTGTTGGGTGGAGGAGTTACCTTCTGTACTTTGGAGCATCAATACTACACCCAACAGATCTACGGGTTACACACCTTTCTTCATGGTGTATGGAGCAGAGGCGGTCCTACCAAGCGACATCCGTCATGACTCACCCCGGGTGGCGGCTTACGTTGAGGCTGACAATGAAAGAGCTCGCCAAGATGCACTTGACCTGTTGGACGAAGAGCGAGACTTAGCAATAGCCCGCTCGGCGATTTACCAGCAAGACCTGCGCCGCTACCACAGCCGCCGGATTAGATCCAGAACCTTTCAGGAGGGCGACTTACACTAGTAGAAAAAGGGTCAAACGTGAAGCACATTAGTGCCGGTTTGTATTTGAGCCGGCACTAATGTATACATTAGTGCCGGTTCCAATGGCTAGCCGGGCCGCTCTCATTAGTACCGGTTCGTGGAGAACCTTTAGCACCGGTTCGTGCCACGAACCGGTACTAATGAGTGTGGTGGCAGGATGTTGTCAGACTGGGGCCCCTCCAGCCCCTTTAGTACCGGTTCGTGGCACGAACCGGTACTAAAGGTCGCCCTACATAAACCCTTCGTCCACCCTAGCTCGCTCTGTTCTTCCCCTTTCCCCTCTCCTCTCTGTTCTTCCCCTCTCCTCTCGAGCTCATCACACATTTTGCCCAAAATTTGTCAAGATTTGAAGGCCCCCATCCATTCAAATGATCACAAAGGTTAGCAACTTTGTCCTTTCATCTCTCATTGCTAGATTAGCTCTTGCAATGCTTTATATAGTGATTAATTTGTGAGTTTAGTAATTTGGGAGGAAATATATATATGTGCTAGTATTTGATTTATATGCAATTTGAGGTTAAAAATAACACTTAGTTTGCATATGTAGGTGTGGTTTACTTAGTTCCTTCTAAATCTCCGTCGTAACCACCGTCGATCGCCCGCACCGTCCCGTCGCCGGCACCACCTTGTGGTGAGCCTCTTTGTTCATGAAATTTTATATAAAAATTGATGTTTGTGTGATTTGGATATATAGCTAGTTACTCGTATAATTATCTTACCCGTACGTTCTTTGTTATACATATAGTGCCATGGTTTTGATATCCGTCCCCGTCGGCCCTCGTCCTTGTTATGATTCGGATGTGGTATATATATTCTCTTTTAAAACTAGTTGCATTTCGTGTTTATGACAAATTATGCCCATCAAGTTGACATAGGAATTTTTTCTAGGAGGTATGTGAACCGGAAATTCCAACCGACCCTATTGTCGAGAGGTTAAATTTAGTTGAAAGAGAAAACAAGAATTTGAAAGAAAAATTGAAAAGAATTGAGGGGGAGAAGATGGAATTGCATGTTGCCGATGTTGTCGATGATCACAAGATCAAGATGGAGAAAATGCGCTTGAAGATTAGAAAGATTAGAAAATATGCCATCGATAGCGAGGCTTGGTATCATTATGCTGTTGGATCCATTGTTACCTTAGTTGCGATCTTGATCGCATTTGTTGTTGCATTTAAATGCTTTAGCTAGAGAGTTATTTGTTTGTTGCTGTTCATGACCATCAATGATTGGCCTGCTCTCAGTAGCCTTTCAGGACAGACAAACAAGGGATACCGCGCATGCACACACTGTTTGGACGATACCGACAACATATATTTGGCTAATAAGAATGTGTACCTGGGACATCGTCGATTTCTTCCGAGCAGGCATCCCGTAAGAAATAACGGCAAGCATTTCAAAGGTGAGGCGGATCACCGGACGAAGCCTCGCCATCGTACTGATGCTGATGTACATGATATGGTCAAGGATTTGAAGGTGGTCTTTGGAAAGGGTCCTGGTGGACAACCTGTTCCGAATGACGCTGACGGACGCGCACCCATGTGGAAGGAGAAATCTATATTTTGAGACCTGCCCTATTGGAAAGACCTCGAGGTCCGCTCCGCAATCGACGTGATGCACGTGACGAAGAATCTTTGTGTGACCCTGCTTGGCTTCTTGGGCGTGTATGGGAAGACAAAAGATACACCTGAGGCACGGGAGGACCAGCAACGCATGCACGGAAAAGACGGCATACATCAGGGTCATGCAAGCTACGCTCTTACCAAAGAAGAGAAGGAAATCTTCTTTGAATGCCTGCTCTGTATTAAGGTACCGTCTGGCTTCTCGTCGAATATAAAGGGAATAATAAACATGGCAGAGAAAAAGTTTCAGAACCTAAAGTCTCATGACTGCCACGTGATTATGACGCAACTGCTTCCGGTTGCATTGAGGGGGCTTCTACCGGAAAACGTTCGATTAGCCATTGTGAAGCTATGTGCATTTCTCAATGCAATCTCTCAGAAGGTAATCGATCCAGAAATCATACCAAGGTTACAGAATGATTTGGTGCAATGTCTTGTCAGTTTCGAGTTGGTGTTCCCACCATCCTTCTTCAACATCATGACGCACGTCCTAGTTCACCTATGCGAAGAGATTAACGTTTTGGGTCCTGTATTTCTACACAATATGTTCCCCTTTGAGAGGTTCATGGGAGTCTTAAAGAAATATGTTCATAACCGTGCTAGGCCAGAAGGAAGCATCTCCAAGGGCCGTCAAAATGACGAGGTCATTGAGTTTTGTATTGACTTTATTCCTGACCTTAAGCCGATTGGTGTTCCTGAATCGCGGCATAAGGGCAGACTGGATGGAAAAGGCACGCTAGGAGGGGAACAAATAATATGTATGGACAGACATTCTCTCACTGAAGCACACTACACAGTTCTACAAAATTCCGCCTTGGTGGCTCCGTATATGGATGAACACAAGAATTTGCTACGCTCCAAACACCCGGAGCGGTCTGATGACTGGATTACACGTGAACAAACCAGAAGTTTCGCCAGCTGGTTGCAAGCACGTGCCATGCATGACACCTCTATTGAAGATGACCTGTACTTGCTGTCCCAGTTACCATCTTCGAATATAATGACTTTCAAAGGGTACGAGATAAATGGTAATACATTTTACACGGTCGCCCAAGATAAGAAGAGCACCAACCAAAACAGTGGTGTCTGCTTTGATGCAGAAACCAAGACGGGAAAGGAAACATATTATGGTTATATACAAGACATATGGGAACTTGACTATCGACGTGGTTTGAAGGTCCCTTTGTTTCGGTGCAAATGGGTCAATATGACACGAGGCGGGGTAACGGAAGACCCGCAGTACGGAATGACAACAGTGGATCTCAACAATCTTGCGTATGCAGACGAACCATTCGTCCTAGCCAATGATGTGGCACAGGTTTTCTATGTGAAGGACATGTCTACCAAGCCAAGAAAAAGAAAAGATAAGGAAGCGAATGCATCGTACGATGAGCCAAAGTGGCACATAGTTCTTTCTGGGAAGAGAAACATCGTGGGAGTGGATGACAAGACAGACAAGTCAGAAGATTATGAAAAGTTTGATGAAATTGCTCCATTCACAGTGAATATTGACCCGAGCATCCCGTTAAATGATGAAGATTTTCCATGGCTACGACGCAAAGGGACACACGCGAAGAAAAAGTTTCACACCCAAAGATCTGGGATGTGATCGGCTTAACTATATATCATCACTTTCTTCTGTGTTTCACACCCAGGAGGGATCTCTGTAATAGTTAGGGTAGCTAGTTATGTGTTTTGGCATTTGAAACGCGAAGAAATTTTTTGTGCAAGCAAATTCTTTCATGCATTTACTGATTTTTTCAGCTAAATGACCCTGAAATTGAAAAGCATTTCAAATGAACTCAGAAAAGGTTGAAAGTTGGCATGGTATCATAATTTCACCCACATAGCATGTGCAAAAAAGTAGAGAGGGTTACCGCAAAAACTGGATGCACTTCGTGTACAAAATGGACAATCTTTTTCGAAGTATCAGGGTTTCGGATGAAAACTCATCCGTTACAAAGGCATTTCATTTTTTAAATAACCTAAGCATTACCAAATTGAATATAATGATAAAACACACTAATATTAAACATAAGAAAAAAGAATCACTGAAAAATCTATTTTCAAAGTTAAGTTATTCACAATAATAAATAAAGCAAAAAAATAAGAAAAAAAAGCCCACCTACTGGGCCACAGCGGCCTGCATACGACTAGAAACCCAAATTCAAGTTGGGCCAGGATGCAGGCCCGCTAGCCCAGTAGGCCCAACAGGGCATCGCAGAAGAGGTAGGCCCAGAAGGCCTGCTTAAGAGAGGAGCTCGAGACAACAGTGACGGCGGGGCTTATAAGCAGGTGCGAGTGCCCCTCGGCTAGCGAGGTGGGACTAAACTTTTGTGCCCCTCGCCTGGCAGCGCACCCACCTTTAGTACCGGTTCGTGGCACCAACCGGTACTAAAGGGGGGCCTTTAGTACCGGTTGGAGCCACCAACCGGTACTAAAGGGGGTCGCTTCCCGCCGCTTGGGCTAGCCAAAACAGACCTTTAGTATCGGTTGGTGGCTCCAACCGGTACTAAAGGTCCATCCTATATATACAACACTTGAAAAAATTTCAGTTTCCCTCTGTTTCTTCCCTATGTTTCCTCCCTCCGTTGTGCCTGCCCCGATCGACGTCGTCCCCGTCGACGCCGCCGCCCCCGCCCCTCGTCGCCGACCCCGGCCGTGCGCGCCCCTCGTCGCCGCCCCGGCCGTCCCCGTCCCCGTCGTCCCCGCCGTCCCCGTCGCCGCGCCCCGGTCACCCCGTCGTACGTCGCCGCCCTGCCCCGTCGTCGCCGCCCCGCCCCGTCTCCCCGTCGTCGCCGCCCCGTCCCTTCGCCCCGTCGTCGCCGCCACGTCCCGTCGCCGCCCCGTCGTCGCCTCGCCGGTGAGCTCGCCCCGGCCGCCATGTCCAGTTCCACACACACACACACTACACACACACACACACACACACACTACACACACACAAGTGATTTAAATATTTAGTTATAGAAATATTTATAAAAATTTAGCAATTTTTTTGTTTTGTAGTTATATAAATATTAGAATTGTTATAGAAATGTTAGTTATATAATCAGGAAATTTTAGAATTAGTTTTAGTTATAGAAATAGTTATAAAAAAGTTAGAATTGTTAGAAAATTTTCTGTTTTTTAGTTATAGAAATAGTTATAAAAAAGTTAGAATTGTTAGAAATTTTTCTGTTTTTTAGTTATAGAAATAGTTATAAAAAAGTTAGAAATTTTTCTTTTTTTAGTTATAGAAATATTAGAAATGTTATAGAAATGTTAGTTATATATAGCATTGTTAGAAATGTTATATAAATGTTAGAAATTTTAGTTATCAAAATCCAATCATTAAAAAAATGTTACTTTTTGCGGGCATATAGCTACTATTTGTTGTCGACGATGCCCGGCCCGCATCCTCGCCGTCGACACGTCCGCGGCGACGTCCAGCTGACCCATGTCCGAGACTGGGCTCCGCGGGGCTGGCAGTGGGAGGTCCTGCCTGGAGGGGCGCGCCGCTTGATGAGGAACCCGGCCCCGGGTCCCATCGTCGACCCTGATCTCGTTTGGTGGCGTTCGCGTGGGCCAGTTTCGGTGCGGAGGGAGCCGGCCCCGCCGGAGGTGGTACGTCGTCGTGTCAGGGAGGAGGACGAGCACGTCCATCGCTACATGGTTGCGTTAGAGGGCGGCAGGTTCTCCAATACCTGGCAGTTTCTTCAGGGATCTCACTTCAGCTATGATCCTGTGAGGGGTCCTTCTCTTTGGGTGTCCACCGCCCGCGCCGCAGGAACCGCGAGTGTCCTAGATTCTTCTGTAGTATTCGATCTTTATTAGCTACCTAGCCAGTGATGTATTCGAGATTATATATTCGAGACGATGTATTCGAGATTATATATTACTCGAGATGATGTATTCGAGATTATATCTGTTATTCGAGACGATGTATTCGAGATTATATCTATTATTCGAGACGATGTATTCGAGATTATATCTATTATTCGAGATTATACTAAATTGTTTTATATTTCTTTTGGCATAGTTAAATAAAAGCTATGGCGGACAATACCGACAGAGAGAGAGAGAGAACAGACCATGTTCGATATGATACGTGGGCCAGATGATGATCAGAATGAAGAAGATTTTGACGGCTCCGAATTTCTAAACAACACCGGAGAGGGTGATATGATATTCGATCGCGATGACCGAATTGATGAAGTCATGAACTACGATTATGACGATGACGAAGAACATGTTGATCCTGAAACAACAAACACCGGCGAGGTATATATATTTATATAAGCAGGAATCTGGTGATCATCACATGTTTTAATAAATGAGTTGAAGATATATTAACGAATCGATCTTTCTTCTTTCAGCCATCCGGATCGAGCAAATCTTCAGGCAAAAGGACGAAACGAGGCCCGAACAAAAAGTTGAAGGAGGGCATAAAGTACAATATCGAGGCATTCAAACCTAATGGCGAACCATTAGCGCCTAAGAAGATTGCGGACAAGTTCGTTCGTCAGTGCGGAGTTCTTGTGAAGGACCAACTCCCGATCTCCCTTCAAGAATGGAGAAAGCCAGCAAAGCCACGTCCAGATGTTACTTTTGTCGACGAGAATAAAAAACAACTGCTTTGGGATACTCTCATGGAACATTTCACCCTACCAAATCATTTCACAGAAGCAGATGTGCAGAAAGTCAAGGACGCTGCTTTGAGGAAGATGGCGGTTACATTCAAGAACTACAAGAGAACGACGTGGGAGAAGTACGTCAAGGATGGAAGGAAGACTCCAGTATTCAAGGGGATACTAGAGAATCAAAGTGCTCATTGGGACAATTTCGTGAAATTCAAGGATTCAGAATTAGCTAAGGAACGGTCGTGAATAAACAAGAAGAATGCCGAAAAAAAGGATAAGTTCCATAAGCTGGGGCCAGGTGGCTACGCGGTGGCAATGCCTAAGTGGGATAAGTCTGAGAAAGAGATGGAGGATGCAGGTGTCACTCCGGTTACTAAGAGCTGCCCCCCCAGGTGCAGGAGTTGGTTCTATGCGCATGGGGGGGAGTTGGACCCGAAGACAGGCAAAGTTTCGACGAAGGCATGTCTGAACGGAGCCGACGATGACATACTTGTTGCAATAGAAGATGCTCGAACAGGGGTGTTCTAGCCGAACAGAGAGAACGACGAGCTTACACGTGCCCTGAAAAATCCTGAACACCCGGGAAGAACACGAGGCAAGGGCGCTATTCCGTGGTATGAGGGGTTTTCGAAATGGAACGCCGACTACAGAACCCGTGCGAGAAGGAAGATTGCAGAGGAGAAGAAGAGGAAGATGGAGGAGGAGCAGAGGAAGCGGGACTATGAACGCCTTCAAGGCCTTGAAGCAAGTCAAGCGGAATTGGCAGTTAAATTCCAGCGGCAGCAGGAGCAGATCGACTCACTTAGCCAGCAAAGGGGGTCTCAGCAGCTGCAGCAGCTAGCGGATGATCCAACATTGGATAGCACCGCCCCATCCATGCCGAGAAGCAGTGTGGGTTCCGCCCCGGGCGACGCATTGCTGGATAGATACCCCGTGGATGACATCACGGAGAACACTAACTGCGAGCTACACTTCAAGATGAAGAACATATCCATGAAGGTGGCGGACGCCGTTGCTTTTGCAAATTCCCCCGAGGCAATCTTCCATTGCAACCCGATTCCAGCGGGCTATGCTCGTGTCTTGGTTGATGAGGTGGTGGACCCATATTCGGAGCTACAGCTTGACATTCCTAGAGGTGACGACGAGCACACATTGGGAGAGGCCATACATCATGTCATCCTATGGAGAAAGGATTGCATCATCTTTCGAAGGCCACCGACACCGCGTCACCCGACTCCTCGTCGAAGTCCGCCACCGATTCAGCAGACTCCCGCTCCTTCAAGTCCACCAACGCGTGAGGCCACTCCTCCTCCTCCAAGTCCGGCAAAGTGTCAGGACACTCCTCCTCCAAGTCCGACACAGCGTCAAATGTCCACTCCTCCTCCAAGTCCGGCAAAGTGTCAGGCCACTCCTCCTCCAAGTCCGGCACAGCTTCAGGCCACTCCTCCTCGTCCAACTCAGCCCCGTCAGCCGTCTCCGCCGCCTCAGCAATCGCAGAAGAGACACCCCGCACATATGGTGCGTAGCGGTACCAGTCGAGGTCATAGTACAGGAAGTACAGGCGGAGGCAAGCGATATAAATATGGTCCAAACCTCGATACCCCTCTTCCTGAGAGGGCTTACGACAGGACCAAGGAGCAAACCAATGCCATAGTGCGGGCAGAAGTCGACGCCCATTTTGGACCGAAACCGCCACCGCCGCCAAGGGAGAAAGTGCCTGTGGAAGTTATTGACCACTTCATTCGTATGGCTGAACCACCAGCTCCTAAGCCTGTTGAGTCAGACTATGAGCGCCACATCAGGAAGTTAAATCGACAACGTCTACAGAAGGAGGCGAGCTCGAGCTCGAGCAAACAACAAGCAGCTGTCAAAAAATGCGAGAGAACCGTTGCCCAGCTGGGAGAACAGTGGGCGCAACCGATCCCCCCGCTTGTTGTGCCGCCAACAACACGTGACAGTACGCGCGGCCAATATTATTATGGGCAAATAGTTTACGTTCCCCAGGTGGGCGATGTGGTAATAACACAGCAGCATATAACGCAGGCTGAAGAACTCAAGATCACTGTTGGACAACTCCTCGAAATCGAGGACATGCCTGTGCTTACAGAGGAGGAAATAAAACGGAAATATGTCCGGGGCCAACCTTTGGTCAAGCCAGAAGATGTCAAGAAGCTCCCAACGAGAATGTATGAATTGCATCAATGGTACATGGACATTACCAAGAGATCCAATCGACAGTCCCTCATGGTGCAAGTCAACAAGGATCATTTCTACCATGAGAAACCTGGGACCGTTGAGTATTCTGAACTGTTTCAGTTATACAATCAAGACGCACTCAACAAATCTATCGTCAGTTGCTATTGTCTGTAAGTGATTTCTTTCTGTAATTTAAGTCTGAAGCTAGCTGTATTAATCCTTTTGATCAATCATTACTTGTAATTATCCTCACTATATTCTTTTCTGTGGTACTATGCAGGATGAAGATGTATGAAATGAAAAAAGGTGGACGCTATGGCATTGGGTTCATTGACCCAAACACCGTTAATGAATTCACATGGAATATAAGCGACTATTATAAAAAGCAGGTAGAATACAGCATGTTCGAGTTCTTGAAGGACCTCAAATACAATGAAGATATACCACTTCCTTACAACTTCGAGTGAGTCACACTTTCTTGTACTACAAATTCTCTGTTTTTGCCTACTAGCTAGCTAGCTACATGTTTTTGCTTACATATATATGCCCGCTTAATTAAGACATGCAAACGTGTGTGCATGCAGATTTCACTGGATCTTGTGTATCATTAAAGTTGACGAAGGAACAGTTGAAATACTGGACTCACTACTCTCAGAAAATAAAGACTATAACATCTTGTTTGGGATAGTCAACAGGTAATTTCAATCATTATTAACTATATATCTCGGCCTATTTAGTTCGTCATTTCATGATATGAACTATTTAATAACCCCTTTATTCATTTTGTTTGTCGGCGGGCAGGGCTTGGGCAAGGTTCATCAGCGTCACGGAAGGTGAATGGAAAGGACAGCTGAGATGGCTTCGACCCAGGGTAAGTAATTAAGTAGTGTGGTAGCTAGCTGCCATCCTTTTAATATTATCATGCTTGATTAATTATTATCTGATCAAATTAAATTCCATTCTCGTAAAGGCCATAAAGCAGGCGCAGGGGACTGATCTGTGTGCATACTGCGTTTGCGAGAACATTCGCATGATGGCGTCCGAAAGGAGCAGATCTCAAAGATAGGAATGGGTACGCTTCTCAGAACACTATTCACAATTTGTGCACCATTATCGATATCTAGTCACACAACTAATACACATGCTTATTGATCTCCTTCTTAACAGTTCACAGAGGTGCGGGACAAGCTCCTAGATACGGAGCGCGTAGAAGCACTTCAAGAGGAAATAGCGGGATTTTTGCTCGACCAGGTCATAAATCCGAAGGGAGAATACTATTACCCGCTACCGCCCCCATCGACAAAGTCATGAACCACTTCCAATTTGTCATCGTGCTCCGAAGGCACCAATTAGGCTAATGCAAACTGGCTCCGAAGGCAACATGCATATGTACGAGAAATTGTATATAGCTATATACATGCATGTGTGTATGTGTGAATTAATATGGTGTGGTTTGTGTGAGACATTGATGATCTATATATATATATATATATATATATATATATATATATATATATATATATATATATATATATATATATATATATATATATATATATGATTGGTTCTACTAGCTACCATATATATGCATAACGTGTATAATGTGTAGTATCGTAAAATACCAGCAAACGAAAAAGAATTAAAATGGAAAACACAAAATTAAATGAAAAATAAATCATAAAACCAAACCCCCCCCCAAACATTTTAGTACCGGTTGGTGTTACCAACCGGTACTAAAGGGCTCCCGGCCCCCAGAGCTGGCTCGTGCCACGTGGTTGCCCTTTAGCACCGGTTCGTGCTGGACCGGTGCTAAAGGGGGGGGCTTTAGTGCCCAAACTTTAGTGCCGGTTATGGAACCGACACTAAAGGGCCTTACGAACTGGTGCTATTGCCTGGTTCTGCACTAGTGTTAGTGCTCCGGCTCATCCAGGATCAATCTGACATGCATAAGCTATCCCCTCCTTGGGAAGGACCCTTTGTGTCGTGGAATTGTCACGGCAGATGTCCTCTTGGAAGGACTTAGTCGTGGAGCCATCGCAACTAGGAAGCTTAAAGGGGTTAATCGGGACAAAGGACACGAGAGGTTTATACTAGTTTGGCCCCTTACGGTGAAGGTAAGGCCTACGTCTAGTTGGGTTGGTATTGCTTGATGTTTCGATGACCAGGGAGCGAGATATGCTATGCCCGGCTCTCGATGGGTTGTTTCTTTCCCTAAGCCGCCGGCGGGTTGTCCCCTTATATACACGGGTTGACGCCCTGTGGCCTATAGAGTCCCGACCGGCTTATAAACAGTGTCCGGCTCGGTGACTAGTTACTTCTACCTTATGTTACAAGTCATGCCATCATGGCGGTTTGTCACTATGGGCCTTAAGCCGCCCGTGGGCTTTGAACCCTATGAACCGCCATCCTCATGCTGGGTCTTGGGCTTCCTTCACGACGAGTCTTCTTTGCGTAACCCGGCCCCTCCTGGATGGCTTACACAAATATTTATATCCCCAACATTAGGCCCCAGATTGATTTGAATCGGTTCATGTCAATCTTTGAAAACCTTATGGACTGGCCTTTAGTCTTCTGTCTTGTGCGAAAGTTTTAACCCGCTTTGATGTCATTATCTGGATCCGGGTTTAAATCATCGTGACGTCATCTTCAATAAAACCCATATTTTATGTCGTCATATCCTCAACGGATCTCTGCCTTTACTGACCCTCCCAAAAATCGAGGCATCGGGGCCGATGGATAATGATGTCTTGGTCTCCTCGTTTCTCGTGCCGTCTCAGTCGGCCCCTCCTTATAAATAGATGCGACCTAGGTCTTTTTCATTTCCTCCGGTCGTCTTCCTCCTCGCATTCCCTCCTCTGCCGCACGAGCTCCGCCGCCGCCACCGTCGGAACCCTCGTCTTCACCGACTCAAGCCGCTGCATCACCCTGTTTCTTGATCAGAAAACGACGGCAACCCTCCGCAGCTCTTCCGCATCGGTGAGTTCTCTTTCCCCCCTTTCTCAGATCTGCATTAGTACTGCCTTGAGTTCGTCGACGTCCATCGCCGCCTGGCGCAACCTCCATTAGTTCTCACCTCTAATACCTTGCTCAGATCATAAAAGCAACATAGAATTGCTGCGGAGGATGTTTTTGCTTATTCTGTATGAGAACAGATCTCATTTCCCTTATTTTGGAAGCCCTCCTCGAATATATGAACTTCCCTGTACTGTTTTAGGTCTAGAAATTTTTCCTTTCCAGAACGTCGTTTGATCCAAAATAATGATTGCAACTTGCGAACCTGTTTGTTCCACACTTAGCCAAAAAACGCATCTGTTAACTATGTTTCAGCCATAATAGTTCATATGATCGGTTTAAGATAATACCGGCTGTCAGCACTGCTTGCTTCTAGCGACTTAAGAAAATTTCAATTGTCTTTCATACTCGTAATGATTTAAACACCATCGCATGATTACCTATATGTCATTAGGCCCCTTCTTAAGCCGCCATTTTGAGCAACTCAATAGTACTCCCCTCCGGGTTATAGTTGAACCGGAAAAATTCTTTATCTTGTTGTAGGCTTCGATTTACGCAATGGCACCCAAAGCTCCCAAACCTCCGGTGACCTGCAATTGGGTCTCATCCGTTGTCACGAAAAGCAAATTGTCCGAATTTGTGAAGTCTGGCTATCTGCCCAAGAAGGATGTCATGTCTTATCGTGCTCCTGATCCGTCCGAGGAGAAACCTCATCCCAAAGAAGGGGAGGTAGTAGTTTTTACAGATCATATGAGCCGGGGATTCGCTCCACCTGGTTCAAAATTCTTTAGAGACGTTTTGCACTTCTTTGACTTAAGACCTCAAGACATCGGGCCGAATTCCGTGTCAAATATCTGCAACTTCCAAGTTTTCTGTGAGGTCTACCTTGGAGAAGAGCCCAACCTACTTTTGTTCAGGGAATTGTTCTATTTGAACCGGCAGAATGAGCGCGCCAACGGGCCCAGTCTGGAACTTGGTGGCATATCGATTAAAAGGCGGAGAGAGTGCCTGTTCCCTTATGCTAAATTGCCGAGTCATCCAAAGGACTGGAACCAGACATGGTTCTACTGCCAGGATACTTCTCCGGCTGGTGAAAACCCGCTGCCTGGCTTCCGTGCATTGCGCCTTGAATCTACTCACCCGCTGCCGGATAAGTTGACTGCTGTTGAACGTCTGCCACTCACCCCCAAGATCAAGAAGATTAAAGCTCTTTTGGGGAACGGCTTAGATGGCATTGACCTGGTCCGAGTCTGGGTTGCTTGGAGAATAATTCCGTTAAGCCGCCGCCCTGGCTTAATGTGTAATTACTCAGGCGAGAAAGATGATCCTCAACATCATAGTCCTGATGACTTACCCGATGACGTAGTGGAGGCTACCACTCAGTCTTTGTTAAAGGAGGGTACAGTAACCAATAACGCCTTGGTTTACTGCCCTTCTGCAAACAAAACCCAGCCCCTGCAGTAAGTTCAAGTTATTACCTTTTACTATGTTTATACTTTGCTTTTACTTACAATTTTTTATAATTTCTCTCAGGCAAATGACAACTTCTGGAAGGTTCATTATGACCATGAGGCAGCCAAACAAGCTAGGGAGGCTAAGAAAGCTGATAGAAAGGCCGCCAAGCCTACCACTTCCAAGAAAAAGAAACTAAGCGCCTCAGAGATGCTTCAGCTTGATGACTCTGATGACAATGAAGAAGAGGTAACTTTTAAACTTCTCTGACTCTTTTATCATCATTTCACTGACATGATTTCTCTTTCAGGAAGACACGGGAAACAGCCAACCCGTCGAAGAAGTGGTAAATATAATCTCTTCTGACTCCGAGCCTCTGCTGCGTCAGAAAATTCAAAGAGTAACCCGGAAAGTAAGATTTTCACATCCTTTGGCTTACCAAGACCCTGACTTTCTTTTGAAGCAACAGCAAATTGAAAGCTGGAGGCAGACCCGGACCAACAAGGACGCAGAGCTCTCCTCCGGCTTACCTGACGTGACCAGGAAGCGTCGGAACGAGGTTATTTCCGACTTACACTCTGCTTCACCTTTGGCAGGTTTAATTCGTCAACCTCTCAATTCATCTGACTACAATTATTAGGATACCTCTCCTTCCTCCGGCGAGTCTATGCAGTCCAATATGCTGGCTTTTAAAACTGCTCCTGGGTAATGTCAATTTGCTTACCTTATGTTTTTTCTTCCTCATGTTTCTGTACTCATTCTTCTGTTTTGTCCATAGCGTGCAAGTCAAGCCCAGAAAGAAAACAAAGAAAGATAAACCGGCCCAAGACCCCGTGGTGACTGAACCGGAGTTGGGCACAGCTGCTCCCGACTCTTCCACACATCAACCGCCACAGGAGCCGGCTCAAGATCTTCCGGCACCATCTTCTAACCCGCCTACTGAAGACATTCTTGATGATTCTGTTAACCCGGAAGCACATAGCCCAGCCAAGATGATTGATCTAGAAGTGGAGATTCTCAAGACTCAGTTCGTTGAGCCGGCCCGGCCCACTGTTCTTGCCAAGTGCTCTGCTAAGGAGGAACTGCTAGAACACCGTAGAGCCAAGATGGACATTACTGACTATACTCATTTGAGTATTGGAGAGATCGTCTCGGGCTATATCAACCAGGTGCATAGCAGCCGTGACTGTACCAGCCCCCAAGTCTATTTCTTATTAGGAAATATGCTGTAGACTTAGAAAAATTGTTAGAGCTGCTTGTCCGGCCTAAAGAAAAAAAATATTTAAACCGGCTGTAACACAATACCTTTAACTTGCGATACACATTAGCCCCCAAGTGCCAAGCATCTTTGCTTGCAAAGTGCTTGGGACTTTAATATCCAGTACCAGCTTAATCATTTAGAAAGCTTCGTTATACATTAGCCCCCAAGTGTCAAGTATGTTTGCTTGCAAAGTGCTTGGGACTTAAAATTCTTTACCATGATCCTGACTGTACCCCGATATAACGCAGGCCACCATAAGTCAATTTGAATCGGAGATTGTTGACCTTAAGAGCCACCTGTCAGCCCAGGAACTTGAAATTCAAAATGCCAATTCCAAATTTGAATTCAGCGTCTCCGAACAAGAGAAGTTGAAGAAGAATTTTGAGGCGGAAAAGAAAATTTGGGCTGATGAAAAGGCCTCTCTGGTGACTCGGGCCGAGACAGCCGAAGTATCCCTTGCAAAAGCAAACACCGAGCTGTCTGGCTTGAAGCGTCAGATATCTCGAATGGTCTCAGCAATTTTCGGTAAGTTACTTTACATGAACCTCAAATATTGCCATCCTTCCTTTGATGACTAAGCTAATTATTGCCTCCAGCTTACCCTTTGTTTAATAACACAGGCCCCAGGAGCACAACCCTCAAGTAGGACATGGTGGTCAAACTGAAAGCAGTCTATACTTGGTGGAGCAATTGTACACCGGGTCACAGCGTGCTTTGGCCGTTGTGGCTTTATCAAATGATGCCCCCATCTCCTGCAAGATGTGCTAAAACGGCTTGCCGTGCTGCCTCAGCGGGTCCAAGAACTAAGACGGGCATCTGCTAGAGCCGGAGCTATAGCTGCCTTGAGCCGGGCCAAGGCTTGGATTCCAGAGCTAGACCCGGCCGACCTCAGTCTTGGATACCCGAGTCTGAAGGAAGATGGAACCATATTTGATGAGGCGGACTTCACCGCCTGTGTAAAAGACATACGCCCTGTGGCTACTCTCATTGGAAACGACAATGATCTTACCAAGTACCAGCCGGGTTATGACAGCGAGAACCGAAGGATTCCAACACCTCATTATGATGATGTCAACCTAATCCCTCCAATCCGTAAGCATACCTTTGCCCCTGAAGTCGACCGAACCGGTTTAATAGATGATGAAGCTGAGTTTGAAGCCTTGAGTGGCATTGACTGGACCTCATCGACCTTCCAGGACAGAGTAGCAGACGAAGAGGCGGAGAAGGATAACCCGGAGTCATCAAGCCAGCCACAGGAGTAAAGACATCGAGTGTCATATGTTTACGTTCTTGCCAAACAATGCCTCACTATTCAGACTCGGGGAGTCTTGTAATAGAGTAGAAAAAACTCAATTTCTGTTATGCCTTTGCGCATGCTTATGGCGCGTGATACTTGCATAAGCCGCCATTATTATGCACTTGCTATTTTTATCTGTTATGCCTTTATAGAGTCTTACTTGTATCGCCCTGCACATAAGACAAACAGAAATCCCTTGGCGAGATGAGACTTAGTAGACATAATCACAATGGTATACCTATGATGCTTGCAGTTATCTCTCCGGCTTATATGACCCAACCTCTGAAGGTAATTTTAACTCCTGAAAACTGACATATAAAGGTTCACCAGGTACTTAGTAACCCGGAGGAACCAATATTCACCCGGAGGGTTGTGATCCACACTATGGTATTTTGAAGAGGATCTCAATATAACCAAATATTGATACTTATAAAATATGATGAATAATAAACAAAATTTCAAAGGCTTCTGATTCGAATACGACCAGTGAACCGTTCCAAAGGGGTTAAGCTAAGATTCGGATGCAATCATATAACCCCCAGTGGCTGTGGCGATGCCGATCAAGTGGGTATCGATAGCTATGTTCTCTTTGGTTTGATACGACCTATGTTTGAACAGGAAGCCCCCAAGTGACCATAAGAGTTGTTTAATGACGCTGATTCGAATACGATCCATGTCCGACCAAAAGGGGTTAAGCTATGATTCAAATATGATCAAGAAGCCCCCAAGTGGGTTTGGCAGTATGCCGATCAAGTGGGTATCGACAGCTATGTTCTCTTTGGTTTGAATACGACCTATGTTTGAATAGGAAGCCCCCAGGTGACCATGGCTAGATTCAGATATGATCATAAGCCATACCAAAGGAAAGCCGGATTCAGATATGACCCGCTCCCTGTTGGTTATCTCCACCACCTGACAAAGAAAACACATAGACCTTTTTTGGTGTGAAAAAAAGGATAGAGGTCCTGCTTTATTGCTTTATGCAATATATACATAGTATAAATATATACACATTAGAGCCGGTGGCTCAAGTATAGTCAGGCCGAAGATGAGCAATATTCCACGACCGGCGGGTCTCCTCCTCCGACTTACGTGAGCCTTTGTGCTCTCGAACATCGATAAGGTAATATGACCCGTTCTTCAGATTCTTACTGACCACAAAGGGTCCTTCCCAAGGAGGGGATAGCTTGTGCATGTCAGATTGATCCTGGATGAGTCGGAGCACTAAGTCGCCTTCTTGAAAGGTCCTGGACCTAACCCGGCGGCTGTGGTAGCGGCGCAGGTCTTGCTGATAAATCGCCGAGCGGGCTATTGCCAAGTCTCGCTCTTCATCCAACAAATCAAGTGCATCTTGACGAGCTTTTTCGTTGTCCGACTCAAAATAAGCCGCCACACGGGGTGAGCCATGACGGATGTCACTTGGTAGGACCGCCTCTGCTCCATACACCATAAAGAAAGGTGTGTAACCCGTAGATCTGTTAGGTGTAGTATTGATGCTCCAAAGTACAGAAGGTAACTCCTCCACCCAACAACCCGACGTCCGCTACAAGGGGACCAAGAGCCGGGGCTTGATACCCTTCAAGATCTCTTGATTAGCTCGTTCTGCTTGACCATTGGATTGAGGATGAGCCACAGCCGAAACGTCAAGCCGAATATGCTCTCGTTGACAGAACTCTTCCATAGCTCCTTTGGAAAGGTTAGTGCCATTATCAGTTATGACGCTATGTGGGAAACCAAAGCAAAAAATCACCTTTTTCATGAACTGGACCACCGTGGCTGCATCACACTTACTGACTGGCTCCGCCTGAACCCACTTTGTAAACTTGTCAACCGCTACCAAGAGGTGCATCTTTTTATCCTTAGACCTTTCGAAAGGCCCGACCATGTCAAGCCCCCAGACTACGAACGGCCAAGTAATTGGAATCATCCTTAATTCTTGAGCCGGCACATGGGCTCGTCGTGAGAACTTCTGACATCCATCACATTTACTGACCAGATCTTCTGCATCAGCATGAGCCGTCAGCCAATAAAACCCATGACGGAAAGCTTTGACCACAAGAGATTTTGAGCCGGCATGATGACCACAATCGCCTTCATGGATCTCATGGAGTATCTCCTGACCCTCCGCAGGTGACACTGAAAGTGCTAGTTATCGACTAGAGGGGGGGTGAATAGGCGATTTTTATGGAAGTCTTCTAAACATGGGAGTTTCGAAGACGAACTATATAAATGAACCTATTGAAATGCAGCGGAAGATATACTACGCTAAGCAAACCATAGTTAAGTATGCAATGAGAGTATGAAGACAAATGGCTGTTAGGTAGTAAGGATCAGAATGGAAGATGGTATGAAGCCAAACAACAATAGATGTCAAACTGTGAAGACAAATAGGTAAAGCAAGTAGGCAATGACTTCACAGAGACAAACTCTAAGTAAAGAGAGGGAGAGAATAGAACCAGTCACTTGTTGAGGACACAGGATTTGTTGGACCAGTTCCAGTTGCTGTGATAACTGTACGTCTGGTTAGGGAGGCTGAGATTCAACTCAGAAGACCTTGTCTTCACCTTATTCCCCTTGAGCTAAGGACACACAGTCCTCGCCCAATCACTCTGGTAAGTCTTCGAGGTAGACTTCCAAACCTTCACAGACTTCGTTCACCGGCGATCCACAATGAATCTTGGATGCTCAGAACGCGACACCTAACCGGCTGGAGGATTCACAATCCTCAAGTGTAACAAGTCTTCAGGTCACATAGACAGAAAGACTTCAGTGATGCCTAACACTCTTTGGCTCTGGGTGTTTGGTCTTTGTCCTCGCAAGGATTTCTCTCTCTCAAAGGCTTCGAGGTGGGTTGCTCTCAAACGACAAAAGCCGTGTACTTACTCTGAGCAGCCACCAATTTATGGTGTAGGGGGTGGGCTATTTATATCCACTAGGCAACCCGACCTGATATGTCTGAAATGACCCTGGGTCACTAAGGAACTAACACGTGTTCCAACGGTCAGGTTTCAAACACACACGACAACTTTACTTGGGCTACAAGCAAAGCTGACTCATCTAGCTCTGGATAAGATTTGCTCTCACTGTCTTCGCTCGAAGACATAGGATTTGGGTTGAGCATTACTTCGGTCATCCTGACTTTGTTCACTTGGACCCCACTTAACAGTACGGTGGTTCCTATGACTCAACAAAGAAGAAAAGGAAACAACAAAACAACAAAGTCTTCGCGCTCCATAGTCTTCAATCAATGTCTTCTCATGTCATAGTCTTCAATATGAATATCTTCTTATACCACCATTGTCGTCAATGTCTTCATACATTTTTAGGGGTCATCTCCGGTAGGTAAACCGAATTAATGAGGGATTACTACCTGTGTTATCCTGCAATTCTCACAAACACTTTAGTCCCTCAACCAACTTTGTCGTCAATACTCCAAAACCAACTAGGGGTGGCACTAGATGCACTTACAATCTCCCCCTTTTTGGTGATTGATGACAAACTGGTTGAAGTTTTCAACTGGGATAAAGTATGTGAAATTGTAAAGGATAGGGTATTGTATTCATAAGTGGCAAAGGCTCCCCGTGAAGA
This sequence comes from Aegilops umbellulata, assembly GCA_032464435.1. Taxonomy (NCBI): domain Eukaryota; kingdom Viridiplantae; phylum Streptophyta; class Magnoliopsida; order Poales; family Poaceae; genus Aegilops; species Aegilops umbellulata. The sequence continues at coordinate 46,649,037 of CP136057.1, forward strand.
TGTGCATATGAGTAATTTGCTTTTGGAATGCAAATGCACATGGAGGTTGTACTTGTGGAGATCCTCTTCAGCTTATGATGACAATACATCATGCATGATAAGATATAACGAAGATAATGACATGCATAATAAAAAATGGACGTCTGCAAAATGACCTAAGTGCGGAAGTTATCATCGCACATGCGGAATTTATCATCACATCACAGAATAGCAAATAAGTAGCAGACGACCATCAAGTTTAAGTGTTACAACTCAAAGAACCAAATGTATCAAAAACGAGAGTTGTAAACACAGGGCAAAATATAAAGCTACCGCCCATATGGACCCGCTTGAAGACTATCAAACTCATATGCTTCTCCCCCTTTTGTTAGTAATGACCAAACAGGTTTGAAGACATAGAGTATCTACTCGTTCCCATGAGGAGTAGGTGAAGCAGCAGGATCGTCGGTGTTGGTTGGCGGTGCAGACGAACTTGGTGCAGTGTCGATGCGTGCAGAAGTAGGGGGCGGTGAAGTAGCATCGTCTTCATCATCGATCACTTTGGCATTCACAGTTGCCGCGGAAGAAGAATAGTCAGAGTCTTCAAGGGATGGAGTTCGACATAGGACAACATTCCGTGGAGGAGTGGAGTCAAACTTGAATTTTTCAGTGAAGCCATCGTCTTGAAGATCTGCTTCAGCACTAAGCAGAGTCAAACTCTTCCATGATTGCCAACAAGTTTCATGTGCGACAAAGGCATTTTTGGTGGCAAGGTTGCGAATTCTGTTGACGTCCACCAAGAGGCTTTGCATTTGGCGCTTCAGCCAGTCATGATGCTTATCTTGTTTTCGATGAAGGGCAACCAGAAGCTCTCGGTCATTGAGAACGCGAGAGCGCTTCTTAGGCCTTTGGGCAATTGTGCTTTCAGTTGCTTCAGTTTGCGCATGGTGAGGCAAGTGAGTAACCCAGCCAATGGATAGACGCGAGCGACAACTTGAACTCCTTCAAGGTTTTGCGTGAAGCTTTGATGGTCAGCATTCTGAAGACTAAGGGGCTCCTTGGCAGGCTCTGGGTATATGGCTTCGATAGACAGATCAACTTCTGGCAAAAAGATGATATGATTGCGTGCAGAGGGTTGATAGTTGAAGGCAGAGTGGAGCTTGATCAGACGCATGATCCACAGAGCATATAACTTCAGACCAAATAGATCAGATCCTGATGCAGCAAGCTGGCGGATAAAGAAGTCTTGGGCGTTGAAGCTTTTGCCATGAAGAATATAAAAGACCAAAGTCTTCATTGCGCCTTCCAGCTTGGCATGTGGAGAATGTCCTTTGATGGGCCAAAGAGTTCGCCTGATAATGTGATAGATGGTGCGAGGCAGATACTCAAGGTCTTCAACAAATAACTCCTTGGGGTATTCAGCATCTGGAGACAAAGGCTTCATCATGCTAAGCATCTGACTCATATTGGGCTCAGGCTTGTGGAAGATGCTCTCCATAGCATCAGTGTGAAGCTGACAACCAGGTTCATAGAGATCACCTGGAGTGGGCAGGCCAGTAAGCTCAATGACATCAAAGGCCTTGGCTTCATGATGAACATTGCCTGTCATCCACTCAAGGACTCAAGTCTTCAGATCCCTGTTGTAGCCACGAATATGCAGAGTGGCATAGAATTGGAGTGGTAATTCTTCAGTGCTCCTTGTCTGTGACGAACTGCAGCAAGCCAGATTCTCTGAAGCAGTCCAGAGCTTCTTCCAAACAGGGCAGACCAGTTATGGCTTCAGTATCAAGATGCATATGTGGGAAAATGCGACCTTGATTATACAGAATGCATGAGTAATAACTGCGCTGCTGATAGCTCCAGAAACGATCAGAAGAAATTCTTGCCCTTGAGTAGGGGTTCTTGGCCCTGTCAAAGAAAGAGTTGTGTGCCTTGAAGCCATTGATATTAAAAGATCCAGGTGCTGGTGCAGTACCTGGAAACCTGGGCAATCTTGGCTTTGGCTTCTGAACCCGAGGCCTGTGCTCAACGTGGTAATCAAACTGAGGACCAGCAGCAGGCGGAGGAGTCAGAACAGGCCATTTGATAGTGATAAGCTGGCCATACCTGAATGCTTGCTCGATAGTGTGTGGCCTTGGTGGCGGAACAGGAGCAGTGGCATCAACAGTGGCGTCAGGCTGCACAACAGAGGCTTCAGGTGCAGACGCATCATTGGCTTCATTCACTTCGGGCACATTGGTTGGTGCAGGCTCCACATTTGCTTCAGCCATGACTATGTCATTGGCTTCATTGGTGTTGGTGGTGGCAGCCTCAAGATTCTCAACCTCCACTTGATTAGCTGGAGGGTCGGGCACTGGCACGTTCACTTGAGGAACAACTTCTTCGATAATGGGGGGAGTAGGGACATGTTCATCTTCTTGTTTGTCCTCGGCTGATGCAGCCGGATTGTCTTCAGCACCTTTGGCTTCAGACTCAGAGACATTCACAGTCGGAGTGGCTTCTGGGAACACTTGACATGCAACAGATTGGTGAGGCACTTCTCCTTCTGGAACGCTCGAAAGAGGGACTTGAGGCCTTGGTCCTTTGCGAAGCCTGCGGAATGCTGGCGACGCCGTTGGTGATGGAGTTGGCTGGGCCTCAAGGTCATCTTCTTCTTCTTGCACAAGGGGGGTACTTGGAGTGTCTTGTTGTTGTGGGTGATCAGCCCACGAAGCATCCTGAGCAATTGGCGTCAGAGGACGACCAATGCTGATGAGTTCGCTGTTCGTGAGAACAGGCGATGATACCAAGTTGTGTTCGATCTGAGGAAGAACTTCATCATCTTCAACATTGTCATGGTGACCAATGTCTTTAGCAGCGGTGGGATCAACTGCTGGAATGTCTTCAGCTTCATGAGCCTCTGTGGAAGCAGGCTCATGAACTATCATCCGTCGTTCTTGGTGTTCAGATGCAGGGCGAACCATTGAGATAGGTTCAACAACTAAGGGCTCTGTGGGAGCAGCCGGATCCTTCTTGGTTCTGCGCTTCTTCTTGGAGGGAGCGGCATCAGAAGCATCAGGATTTTTCCTTTTTCTGGCTTCAGCCTCTGCAACCCTTGTCTTATTTAGTTCTGAAGCTGTTGACTTCTGCCTTGAAGGTGCAGATTGGTCAGACGATGGCTTCTTCTTCTTTGCAGCCATTCTTGGGTCGATGCCAGGACGACCAGGAGCCTTGCGCTTCTCAGCCTCATTGTAGGCTTGCACACACTTGTCAGCCAGACTCTTCATGCGCTCTGGAGAACCTTTAGCCTCTTCACGCTTCTTGAGAAAGGCTTCTTTGAGCTCGTGCATCATGATCTTGAAGTTTTTGACATCTTGTACGCTGAGCTTTGCCACATGCTTCTTGAACTGAGCTTTCTCGTAGTCGATCTTGTGCTTCAGTTCAACGATGCGCTGAGCAAGAGCTAGCTCAGAAGCAATGTCGCCATTGAAGGAGACGCTGAGACCAATGGGAAGTTGCAAATCTTCAAAGCTGAGGTTGGGAGTGTCAAACCATTCATCAATGAAGTTGTGGATGATTGCCACATCAAAGAGAGGCAAATCATTGAAGATTTCTGCTTCTTCCTTGCTCTTGATCAGTTGCTCAAGAGCGTCATCTGCAAGATCTTCATCGCTGGACAGATCAATGTGCTCTTCTCGCAGAATGGCAGCAGAAGTCAATGTCTGATCAGTATTGTTGACGATTTTCTTTTTCTTCTCCGTCTTCTTGGAGATATGAGAGAGATCTTCAGACTGCACACTATCTTCAGGAGGTGCAGTGGCCAGTGGCTTCGCACGTGACACTTTAGGAGGAGCAGCTGACCTTGAAGCTTTAGTCTTCTTCTGCTTCTGCGGTTTAGGAGCAGGGGCTTCATCCCTGTCAGCATCATCATCAGAGTGATCTACTTTGGCACCTTGAACAAAGATGTGGGTGATGAGGCCATCAAGGTTGTAGAAGGGTCCGATGATATTGGGTTCTGCATCACGTGTGCCGTCAGCACGGGGAGCAGGAGGACCAGGATTGAAGTCTAACCCCAAAGAGTCTTTGTTCTTCTTTGCTGAGGCTTTTGCAAACTGATAGTTGCTCTTGAAGAGATTGTCTTCGCGACACCACAGTAAAGATGATGGATCGGCATCAGCTGGTTGTGGCCCACGGACCATACAAGGATAGAAGGCTTGCTCAATGGCTTCAGCTCTGGACCTGGGTGGAAGATTTCTGTACAAAATATCTCCCCAAGGTCGCTTGATGGCATTTTTCTCTGCATATTCCTGGGTCACGAACTGGTACTTATACCACTGTTCTGCCCAATATCTTCGAATCCATTGGATTCGGGTCTTGCGCTGATTATAATCCTCTTCTGGATCTGTCTTGTAAAGCTCTGAGAGGTCATCAGGCAGATCTCTTGACGTTCCCCCACGACGCTGTCTGCCACCCTTCCTTACTGATTTCTCTGCAGCCATGAACTTCAAACTGAATGGCTTCAACATGTTCAAAGGCTCAAAGGCTTTCGCTTGCTGGATAAACAGGAACTGGCTTCGGGAGAGTTAATGTGATGCTGTAAGAATTCTGCAAACGAATGCAGACTATGAGAACCAAGGGATTCTCTCACGGACATGTACCTATGACAACATTAGAGATGCGAGGGAAGGGGAAGAGGTCATATGAATTCTCAGAAGATTTTGAAGATAAATCAGTTTGAAGACATTGACCTCATAATGCGAAGACATTCACTTATATGTTGAGAGTTGGTTCCAGATTTGTACGAATCCGCGAATAAGTACAAGTGAGGAATCTAACTAGATATGAAGCTTAAGTGAATATACTAGGCAGTATGAGATGCAGACATGATAGATCTAACACTGTATAGGCAGAAACCTATTTTGGTAAATAGGATGAATCTTTGAGGATAAAAAAGATGGTAAAAATAGAGTTGTATTTACCACACGAAGAACTGCTAGATGGGAAGAGTAGGAGACCGAGCAGTTCAATCCACCGTGCCCTAACTTGGTGACGGAGGACACCTATGGCGGTGGCGGAGAGGATGATGTCCGCGGAGTACCTTGCTCTGATACCAATTGAAAGTGCTAGTTATCGACTAGAGGGGGGGGGGGTGAATAGGCGATTTTTATGGAAGTCTTCTAAACATGGGAGTTTTGAAGACGAACTATAGAAATGAACCTATTGAAATGCAGCGGAAGATATACTACGCTAAGCAAACCATAGTTAAGTATGCAATGAGAGTACGAAGACAAATGGCTGCTAGGTAGTAAGGATCAGAATGGAAGATGGTATGAAGCCAAACAACAATAGATGTCAAACTGTGAAGACAAATAGGTAAAGCAAGTAGGCAATGACTTCACAGAGACAAACTCTAAGTAAAGAGAGGGAGAGAATAGAACCAGTCGCTTGTTCAGGACACAAGATTTGTTGGACCAGTTCCAGTTGCTGTGACAACTGTACGTCTGGTTAGGGAGGCTGAGATTCAACTCAGAAGACCTCGTCTTCACCTTATTCCCCTTGAGCTAAGGACACACAGTCCTCGCCCAATCACTCTGGTAAGTCTTCGAGGTAGACTTCCAAACCTTCACAGACTTCGTTCACCGGCGATCCACAATGACTCTTGGATGCTCAGAACGCGACGCCTAACCAGCTGGAGGATTCACAGTCCTCAAGTGTAACAAGTCTTCAGGTCATACAGACAGAAAGACTTCAGTGATGCCTAACACTCTTTGGCTCTGGGTGTTTGGGCTTTGTCCTCGCAAGGATTTCTCTCTCTCTCAAAGGCTTCGAGGTGGGTTGCTCTCAAACGACAAAAGCCGTGTACTTACTCTGAGCAGCCACCAATTTATGGTGTAGGGGGTGGGCTATTTATAGCCACTAGGCAACCCGACCTGATATGTCTGAAATGACCCTGGGTCACTAAGGAACTGACACGTGTTCCAATGGTCAGATTTCAAACACACACGACAACTTTACTTGGGATACAAGCAAAGCTGACTCATCCAGCTCTGGATAAGATTTGTTCTCATTGTCTTCACTCGAAGACATAGGATTTGGGTTGAGTATCACTTCAGTCATCCTGACTTTGTTCACTTGGACCCCACTTAACAGTACGGTGGTTTCTATGACTCAACAAAGAAGAAAAGGAAACAACGAAACAACTAAGTCTTCACGCTCCATAGTCTTCAATCAATGTCTTCTCATTTCATAGTCTTCAATGTGAATATCTTCTTATACCACCATTGTCATCAATGTCTTCATACATTTTTAGGGATCATCTCCGGTAGGTAAACCGAATCAATGAGGGACTACTACTTGTGTTATCCTGCAATTCTCACAAACACATTAGTCCCTCAAACAACTTTGTCGTCAATACTCCAAAACCAACTAGGGGTGGCACTAGATGCACTTACAGACCCGCATCGTTGAAACGCTCCCATGACGCTGCAGTGATGTAACTCGCCATTAACAATTGTCATGGACTTGGACCGCCGGACGATTTGTCTTGCCAAGGTCTCGTCTTCAGGGAACTCTCCCCGGGTCATACAAGCCAAATAAGGTACTGTCCAATCCGGAATAATGTGGAGATCCGCTACCAGCTGTGCCTCCGGGTCTGGCACTGCCAGATTTTCTTCAGAAGGTAACTTGACAGAAGGATTATGCAAAATATCAAGAAAAGTATTAGACGGCACCGGCTTACGCTGAGATCCCAGCCGGCTTAAGGCATCAGCCGCCTCATTCTTCCTTCGATCAATATGTTCCACCACATAACCCTTGAAGTGCCCAGCTACCGCGTCAACTTCACGACGGTAAGCCGCCTTAAGGGGATCTTTAGAGTCCCACTTTCCTGACACCTGTTGAGCCACAAGGTCTGAGTCTCCTAAGCACCTTACCCGGCTCAAGTTCATCTCTTTGGCCATCCGGAGACCATGGAGTTAGGCCTCGTACTCAGCTGCATTGTTAGTGCAAGGAAACATAAGCCATAGCACATAACAAAATTTGTCACCTCGAGGGGAAGTTAATACGACTCCAGCCCCCGAGCCTTCCAACTGTCTGGACCCGTCAAAGTGAATAGTCCAATATGTGTTATCGGGCTTCTCCTCAGGTGCCTGTAGCTCTGTCCAGTCATTGATAAAATCCACCAAGACTTGAGACTTATTGGCGGTGCGTGGCACATACTTCAGACCATGAGGCCCGAGCTCAATAGCCCACTTGGCAACTCTTCCTGTGGCCTCTCTGTTCTGGATAATGTCTCCCAAGGGGGCAGAACTTACCACAGTGATTGGGTGACCCTGGAAGTATTGCTTCAGCTTCCGGCTTGCCATGAACACCCCGTACACAAGCTTCTGCCAATGAGGGTACCTCTGCTTCGACTCGATGAGCACCTCACTGACATAATAAACCGGTCGTTGAACCGGATGCTCCTTACCAGCCTCTTTGCGCTCCACCACAATTGCAACGCTGACGGCTCGTGAATTAGCAGCCACATATAACAGCAAAGACTCTTTATCAGTTGGAGCTGCAAGGACCGGCGGCTCAGACAACTGCCTCTTTAAATCCTCAAAAGCAGCATTAGCAGCATCACTCCAGACAAAGGTGTGTGCTTTCTTCATCATCTGATATAGCGGAAGGGCCTTCTCGCCTAACCGGCTTATGAACCGGCTTAAGGCAGCAACATGACCCGCCAGTCGCTGAACATCATTGATACACGCAGGTTTAGCCAAAGAAGTGATTGCCTTGATCTTCTCCGGATTAGCTTCGAAGCCCCTGTTTGAGACCAAGAATCCCAAAAGCTTGCCTGCAGGTACACCAAATACGCACTTCTCCGGGTTAAGCATCATCTTCTAAACCCAGAGGTTATCAAAGGTTTCTCTAAGATTAGATATCAAGGTTTCCGTCTCTCTGGACTTCACCACTATATCATCCACATAAGCATGAACGTTGCGCCCAATTTGATTGTGGAGACAATTCTGTACACACCGCTGATAAGTCGCCTGTGCACTCTTGAGCCCAAAAGGCATAGACACATAGCAGAAGGCTCCAAACAGGGTGATGAAAGCCGTCTTCTCCTGGTTCTTAACTGCCATCTTAATTTGATGATAACCGGATTAAGCATCCAAAAAACTCAAACACGCACAACCCACCATAGCATCAATAATTTGATCAATACGGGGGAGAGCGAAAGGATCAGCCGGACAAGCTTTATTTAAATCTGTGTAATCCACACACATCTGCCAGGTGCCGTTTTTCTTGAGTACGAGCACCGGGTTAGCCAACCACTCCGGGTGAAAAACTTCAATAATGAACCCAACCGCCAGGAGCCGGGCGACCTCCTCTCCGATAGCTTTTAGTCGTTCCTCATTGAATCGCCGCAGAAACTGCCTGACCGGCTTATACTTTGGATCAATATTAAGAGTGTGGTCAGCGACTCCTCTCGGTACACCCGGCATGTCAGAAGGCTTCCATGCAAAGATGTCCCGGTTCTCATGGATGAACTCGATGAGCGCGCTTTCCTATTTAGGATCCAAGTTGGCACTGATGCTGAACTGCTTAGATGAATCGCCTAGAGTAAAATCAACAAGCTTGGTCTCTGCCGCCGATTTAAACTTCATGGCCGGGTCATGTTCCGTGGTTGGCTTTTTGAGGGAGGTCATATCCGCTAGGTCAACATTATCTTGGTAAAATTTGAGCTCCTCTGCTGCACAGACAGACTCAGCATAAGCCGCGTCACCTTCTTCGCATTCCAGGGCCACCTTTCGACTTCCATGCACAGTGATGGTGCCCTTGTAACCCGGCATCTTGAGCTACAAGTAAACATAACACGGCCGCGCCATAAACTTGGCATAAGCCGGCCTTCCAAACAAAGCGTGATACGGGCTGTTGATTTTGACCACCTCAAAGGTTAACTTCTCAGCCCTAGAATCATGCTCGTCTCCAAAGGCCACCTCCAGCTCAATCTTACCGACGGGGTAAGCCGACTTACCGGGCACCACTCCATGGAACACGGTATTGGATGTCTTTAAATTCTTGTCAGTTAAGCCCATGCGCCGAAAGGTCTCGTAGTAGAGGATGTTGATGCTGCTACCTCCATCCATGAGCACCTTAGTGAATTTATAACCACCGACCTGCGGTGCCACCACCAGTGCCAGTTGACCCGGATTATCAACCCGGGGAGGGTGATCCTCCCTACTCCAGATAATGGGCTGTTCTGACCACCTTAAATAATGAGGGACTGCCGTACAGAGTTCACAACCCTCTTATGAATTTTCTGATCACGTTTACACAAACTGGTGGTGAACACGTGATACTGCCCACTATTTAGCTGCTTTGGATGGCTCTGATAACCCGACTGCTGCTGCTGTTGACCTCCTTGACCGAATTGCTGTTGGTTATAACCACCCCGGTTTCCCTGAAAAACGGACCCTGAACCGCGCCCGGGCCATGAAAGCCGCCAGCTCCTGAGCCGCCGCCCGGGCCTTGATTGCTGTCGGGGGTTATGTGCGACATATGCCAAGGGATGGCTTATCATGGTGGGGGCGAGTAGAACGTCGCCGGTGCCTGGAAGCGGGATGAGGCGTAAACATGCTTGCCGGCGGATCTTACCCAGCTTCGGGGCTCTCCGAGGAGATAACACCCCTACTGCTGCTCTGCGGGGTCTCCGCATGGTCACTATGGGGATATGTGTACAAAGTTGCTCCTCGAGCTGTGTGCTAGAGGTAGGAGAGGGCAAGGCTAGCTCTCCCCTCCTCAATGCTGTTGGTCTGGTGGAAAAAGGATCGAACCCTTTGCATGGGTGCTCCGGGGGGTTTATATAGGCCTACCCCCCAGGGGTACAATGGTAATCTGACTGGGTGCGGGTCCCAGCCATCTGTCTCTTAGGCCGCCGTCCTTTCCGCCGACTCCTGGGGGCCACCTCTGGTGGGCCCCGCCGACTGACCTGGCCACTGTAGCCGCGCCTCTGATGACGTTGGCTGGACGTGGGGGCGTGGCAACAGTGCCGCCGCCTGGCGGGCGATCACTGTCGCCACTCCCCATCTTATCTAGTTAATGGCGCGTGGGACCTGTGGGAGGAGCTGGCCGACTCTCGGAGGCCGACTCCCACGGGGGCCGTCTTCGGGCGCTCTCGCCGTCTTCTATCTCTCCCGCTGACTGGCGGGGCCCGCCGTCTCCAGGCCGTACTGGCAGGCCAACGTGGGAACAGGGTTCCGCCGCTGGGGCGGACGTCACGGCCGGTATGGCCACAGTGCCGCGTCGTACCGAAGATTTCCTCCGATACGTCGTACTGTAGCCACACCCGCCCTTGGTAACCAGGGTAGGGGAGGGCCATACTCCGGCCATCTCCAGTCCTGTCCTTCTTCCAGAAGGCTGAAGGTGGCGAAGTCGTGGGCCGACTCCCCATAGTCGGCATTCCTGGAGTCGCCAACTGGGAGTCGGCTTATGTCGTAGCCGTCTTCGAGATTCGGCCGTGGGTGGGCTATAGCCGACTCTCAGAGTCGGCCCTTTATCTTGGGATCCTTTGAGGGGCGTAGCCTGCCCCTATGTCTTGAAAGGTTCTAGGCCCCGGGTTAGCCTACCCGTGGCCCATTACTCCGACAGTAGTCCCCGAAGCTGGTGAGGCACCGAGGGGCCTCAACAGTTTCTTCCTTCGAGGAGTTGGTGCCGTAGCTCGCCTGCCGTCTCCCTTCATGCCGATTATCAGGAGGCGATTCTGCCTCGGCCGTCTTCGTCGAGCCGTCTCTCAGAGGCCGGTCTTGCCTTCAAGTCGCCTCGCTCTTCTTTAGGTGGTTTGAAGATCGTGGCGGGATGCAAACGGCGTGCTTGAGAAGCTACGCGGCCGTCGCCCGCCGCGGACCATTCCATGGCGCCACGTGGCCGAGCAAGCCTGCCAGCCCACGCGCGCGATGGGACAGGCCCGCGGGCGGGGCCCGCCACTACCACGCCTCGGCCCTCGAGCGAATCCGCTGCGGCCGCGCGGGCGGTTGGGCTTTGGCGCAGTAAATGCGCGCGGTAACTCCGCTTGGTAGATCCTGGGGGTCGTGGGGGCGTGGGCGCAGTTAATCCCACGACGCCCCCTCGGCTCCTCAGCCCGTAGGCTTATAAGTAGGCAGAGGGAGTGGGGCGGCGAAGCACGCGTGCCTGCTCTCCTCTGCTTCCTCCCGTTCTTTCTTCTCCTTCTTCTTCTCATTGCTGCCGCGCCGGACCACGCCCTGCCCCCGGCGATGAGCTCTTCTTCCGCCGCCGCGCCCGCCGCCGTCCGCTCCGGCGTGTGGGACGGTTCCGAAGTCGACGACGACATCATCGAGTTTCTTCGCAAGACGCGCCGCATCCTCGGCGCGCACCTCGTGCAGGCCCGCGCCCCGCCACCGGGGGAGGTGTCGCCGGTGCCGGCGGAGGGCGAGCGCGTCGTGTTTCGCTCCCACCTGTCGCACGGCCTGGGGCTGCCGGCGAGCGGATTCTTCCGCTTGTTCCTGGAGTTTCATGGCCTCCAACCGCACCACCTTACCACAAACACGGTGGTGCTGTTGGCGGCCTTCGCCTCGCTCTGCGAGGGATTCCTCGGTGTTCTCCCCACCATCGAGCTGTGGGGGGAATTCTTCCATTCGAAGCTCGGTACGCACGTCGCCGGCGTGCCAGCCCAATGCGGCGCCTTCATCGCGCTGCGGAGGTCGACTGCCGATAACCCATTCCCCGCCATCCAGCTGATCAAGTCGGTGAAGATGTGGCAGCGTTCTTACTTCTATGTAAAGAACGTTGCCGCAGACGGTGACTGGGTCAACCTGCCGGCCTTCGAAGCCGGCGCGCCGGCTGGGAGGCAGCCCAGCTGGTCCTACCGCGCCAAGACGCTGACTCCAGCTGGAGCCGCCGCCGTGCAATGACTTCGGGTGTTGACGCAGTCAGCCGGCCTGACTGGAGCCGACTTGCTGGCCGCCTTCGTGGCGCGTCGAGTCCTGCCGCTCCAAAGCCGGCCTCATCTGATCTGTCAGATGAGCGGCCACCGGGACCCCAGTCGGACGTGCACCAAAGATCTTCCTCACGCGGAGGTTGCGGACACGGTGAACTTCATCGCGAATTGCGGCCTCTCGGGGGACTGGCAGTTTGGCATGGAGCCATACTCGCGCGCCAACCCCCCGCCGGTGGTAAGTCGCTCTTTCCTTTTCTTTCTCTTTTTTAGCCGAATCCGGCTTCTGCTCTTTATTTCTCTTAACCTTTGAACCAGAACTCTCTTCTCCAGCCCTCATCTGGTGCCACGGGGCCGCCTCGCCAGTTCGACTCTGATCGAGCGGAGAGCGATGCCGACGACCCCGACTTGGGGGCGGCGGCATTGGAGGCCGACGCCGAAGGAGGCGGCGAAGGAGAAGAAGGCGGCCCGAGGCCCTCGGCCACCTTCGCCGACTGGCCCGTCGGCAAAGAGGGGGAAGTCGCCCCGCACCACAAGCCGAAGCAAGACGGCGCCGCCGTGACCAAACGGGAAGAGGCGGCCGTGAAGGCCCAGCGCTTCCGTAAGGAAGTGAAGAAGCCGCCGCTGTCCTCTGCGTGAGTGCCCCTATTTCTCTGTCTTGTTTTTGTCTTCTGGTGGGTTTAGTCTGAGTTTTTACATGTGCTCCTCGCTTCAGGGCTCCCCTCACCCTAGGGAGGGTCGCCGCCGCCTCCATCAGGGGGTCGGTGGAGTCGTCCGCCACGACTCGACGCATTGACCCAGCCGCCGACCTCCGGGAGGCGACGGAGCGGAATGCGCAGGAGAAGCGCGACGAGGATGAAGCTGCCCGTCGGAAGAAGGCGGAGGCCGAGAAGACGGTCGCCCCCGCCCAGCAGGGTCTTGAGGGAGCCGGAGCCGCCGCCGCGGCCCAAGAGCGGGCCGAAGAAGCTGCGCGCCGCCAATCGGCGCTGCTCGTCGTTCCGCTGCGCTCGGCGTCGCCTCCGGATCCCATGGAGCATTCTGGGGAGGCCGGCGGGGGACATGCCGTCGTGGAGAGGGAGGGCGGCGAGATCCCCAGGCGAGACCCGGTGGTGCCGCCACCACCGCCCCCGCCGTCATCGATGGGCGCAAAGGGTAAACAGTCGGCGGACCTGCTAGTGCCGCCGACTTCAGACGAAGCCACGGCGAACTTGCTTCTTCAAGTTGACCTGCCAACTCGCCGCCGGCTGGAGAAGGCGACTTCGGCGCCATGCCCTCTGGAAACCGGAGCGGCCAGCTCGGCCACGCCAGAGGTCGAGGTGACGAGTTCCGCGCCCGTCGGGTGGGCGCGAGGAGGCGGCACGGGCCCGCTAAACCAGGCGCTCCAGGACGTCCAGGCGAAGCTGCGAGCTGAAAGCGACGCCATCCAGCACTGCTCAAGGGCGCACCTAGCGACACGAGCGGCTGTCCGGGTATGCTTCTTCTGACTTGCTTTTTTCTCTTGTTCTTCTCTGTGGGGGCGCGCCAGCGCATCCACTGGGTGTAGTCCCCGAGTTCCAGGTCGGCTGCTGAGCAGGCGGGTTGGAACTCTAATAGCGAATTCCAAACACTTATTCTTTTTGAAATGCGCACTGTAGGACTACCACAACCTCCGAGCCACCGTCTTCAACCGAAATGTTGAAGAACTGGGCAAGCGGACTGCCGACTTGACTGAGAGCTGGAGTAAGTTTGCTTCTTTGCGGGGGCGCGCTGGCGCACCCGCGGGCTGTAGTCCCCGAGATTCGGGCCGACTGCTGCGCAGTCGGGCCGGATCTTCTTGGCGACCTTTTCTGATGACTTGTGTCCTTTTTTCTTCTTTCTTCAGAGGCCAACACCGTTCTTCAGCAGCAGCTGGGCGAAGCCAACACCGCCTTGCGTGCCAAGGAAGTGGAGTGTGGCAAGCTCGTCACGGAGCGCGACCTGCTGGCCGCGCAGCTAGCGGAGCAGAAGGAGCTGCTCAAGAAGGCGCAGGAGGAGGCGAAGGGCAAGGAGGCTGAGCTCCAGGCCGAGTTCGAGGTCGAACGCTCCTCCTGGACCGACAAGGAGGCAATGCTGACCTCCGGCTTCCACGAGATCGAAGATATCGTTGATGGTAAGTTTTCTTTGCTTGCTTTCTTTGAGCGGCCGACTGTGGGTCGGGCCGACTCTTGCTTTTTCTGACTTGCTTCTTTTTTCGTCTTTGACAGACTTCTTCCCAGGTTACGCGCAAACTGCCGTTCAAGCCATCGAGGCCGACCGTGAGGCGCGGAGGGCGGCCGGCGAGGAGGTTGCTGTCAACACCCCCCGGTCTCTTGACGAACAGCTTCTGAGCATCGAGGCTCGTCTTCGGCTGGCTCACCGGATGCTGCGCCGGCTTCAACGAGTCGGCGCCCAGGCGATTGCTGCCTTGTGGCCGGAGATGCCGGTTCTGCGCACTCCTAGTCGGACTGCCGACTGGCTGGAGGTCGCAGCAGGCCGTCTAGAGGCTTGGAAGGGCTCCTCGGCACGTGCCGGGGCACGTTGTGCCTTGGAGTTCGTCAAGGCGTGGTATCCAGACCTGAGTCTGGACCAGCTGGCCACGCTCCGAGCTGAGGCCCAGCCGGAACTGGCAGCCATGGAGGATGACTTCGTCAAGCGCGCCGCGGCGATCGCCGAGTACGTCGACACCAGCGTCTTCGTTCCTGAGTGTGCTGACAACGGCGAGGAGGCGCCGCCGGAGTGGTTTGGGATGAACCCAAACTACGGCGAGGACTCGGCGGAGGTGATTGGCTCCAGCGTCGAGAAAGAAGACGAGATGGAAGCCGGCGACGAGACGGAGGCGCCAGAAGCCGGAGCGGGCGACCAGCCTCAGCTCGACCGAGCCTCCAAGAACGAGCCGCGCCCAACTGCGCCGACTGCTGTTGGAGGTGATCAAGCCGAGTCTGCCCCGCCGGCTGCCCCGACGTCCGACACCGCCATCTCCGCCGAGCCCCCAAACCCGTCCGCCGCTTCATAAGCCGCCGTCTTGCTTTACTTATCTGCTTAGTAGTTTCTCGAAGACTTTGTTAATTCGCACATTTCCACCCACTGGGTGTATTTTGAACATCTGTTCATGGATTCGGCCAATGGCCTTTGTGGTGTAAATATTTGTCTATATTCTATCGTTTCTTGCTTGTTGCTCTTTAGGCTTTTTTCCTTTGCCGCCTTCCCTTGGGTGCCGTCTTTGCCAGTCGGACAGCCGCTCCGCGGACTGCCGCAGGACCAAATACCTGGCCGCCTTGGGAAGGCAAGTACTTAGCCGTTCGAGAGTTTTTGTAGCAAGTCGGACAGAAAGACGGCAAGCCGACTACTCGGAGTCGGTTTTGTGAGGATCAGCTGAAAAGCCGGCTCGGGCTATGTTTTTACGCTTTGAATCCTTAGCCTTTTTTCGTGCGGGCGCCTATTCTACCTTACTCCGGCCCACCAGTCAGTCGCTCTGCGAACTGTGGCTTTGGCGGGAGTCGGCTTAGGCGCCGCGCACTACTTGTCTGACCGCAGGAAGCGTTTTCATAGCGCGGGACGGCGAGTCCCCGGGCCGACTGGTCGAGCCCGGGGTCGAGTGGCATAAAGAGTGTCGTACTTGGAAGCATAACTCTTATCATACAGATAACAAAAGGGGCAGTCCTCGAGTCCGTCTCGGGGGCCCCTGAGTCTTGGTACTTAAAATACAAAAGGGGGCGTGATACATACTGCATCAGCTGTAAAATCTTCGAAGAAGATTGGCGTTCCATGGTCGCTCCGTCTCTTTGCCGGAGTCGTCCCTCTTGCGTGCTCGGGGCTTCTGAGCGTCGATCAGGTAGTAGGAGTCGTTGCCCAGCACCTTGCTGATGATGAAGGGGCCTTCCCACGGAGCCGACAACTTGTGCTGGCCGGCTGTTCGCTGGATCAGCCGGAGCACAAGGTCGCCCTCTTGGAAGGATCTCGGCCTGACCTTCCTGTTGTAGTAGCATCGTAGGCTCTGCTGGTAGATGCTGGACCGGCTGAGTGCCAACAGCCGGCCCTCTTCCAGCAGATCGACGCCATCTTGTCGTGCTTCTTCTGCTTCCTCCGCGGTGTACATCGTGACTCGTGGGGAGTCGAACTCTATATCCGTTGGGATGACGGCTTCAGCACCGTAGATGAGGAAGAAGGGCGTGAAGCCAGTTGACTTGTTTGGACTCGTACGCAGACTCCAAAGGACGGCCGGCAACTCGTCAAGCCAACAGCCTGCCGAACGCTCCAGCGGTTCGACCAACCGAGGCTTGATGCCGGACAGGATGAGGCCATTCGCTCGCTCCACCTGGCCGTTTGACTGCGGATGGGCAACAGACGCTAGGTCCAGTCGGATGCCCTGCGTCGCGCAGAAATAGGCCAAGGCGCCTTTGGCAAAGTTGGTGCCGTTGTCGGTGATGATGTTGTGCGGTATGCCATACTGAATTGTGATGTCTGAGATGAAAGTCACGGCAGTTGGACCATTCAATTTTTTGATGGGCTTCACTTCTATCCACTTGGTGAACTTGTCCACCGTGACAAGCAGATGAGTTAGGCCACCTCGTGCCGTCTTGAAGGGTCCTACCATATCCAGGCCCCAAACTGCAAAGGGCCAGGCGATGGGGATAGTCTTGAGTGCTGAAGCCGGCTGATGCGGCTTGGATCGGAACTTCTGGCACCCCTTGCATTTCTGGACCAACTCTTTGGCCTCTTCGAGGGCAGTCGGCCAAGAAGAAACCGTGTCGGAAGGCTTTGGCGACGAGCGCTCTTGAGGCCGCATGGTGGCCGCACTCGCCTTGATGGATGTCTCTGAGAATTGCTTGGCCTTGCTCTGGCTCGACGCAGCGCTGGTAGACGCCTGTGACGCTGCGTCTGACCAGCTCTCTGTTGATTATGGTGTACGCCGCCGCTCGGCGTTGTATTTGCCGAGGCAAGGTTTCATCGGTTGGCAGCTCCTTGTTCACCAGGAATTGGAGGATGGGTTGGGCCCATGAGGGTGCTGCTATCTCTTCCATTGTCAAATCTGCGACTTGGACGCGAGCGGCTGGGCTGGGAGTCGGCGGGCTGGAGTCCGCAGCCGCTTGCTGGATTAACGAAGTCCCCCGGCCGACTGGAGCAATCCCCGGGCCGAGTTCTGGAATCTTCTCTCTGGCCGCCGCAGTCCCCGGGCCGAGTTCCGAAGTCCCCGGGCCGGCTGCAACTGCGGCGCTCTTGAGATCATCTGCAACGGGTCTTGTGCTGTTTGTTTGGGCTCTCGGGCCGGGTCCAGCTTCTCCAGGGGGAGTCGGCACAAAAATTGAATCTGACTCTGGTGAGGGCTTGATCGACGGCTTGAGGAGGCGCTGGAGGGCGACGCCTGAAGGTATTGCTTGGCGGGTGGAGCCGATTCGTGCCAAAGTATCTGCTTGGTTATTGTCGTTCCTCGGCACGTGGAGGAACTCGCACCCCTCGAAATATCCGCTCAGTTGCTGCACAAGGAAGCGGTAGCTTGCCATGTTTGCATCCTTGGCGTCCCAGTCGCCCGACGACTGCTGTACCACCAAGTCGGAGTCGCCGTAACACAGGATCCGGCGGATGCCAAGCTCTTTGGCAAGCCGGAGCCCGTGAATGAGCGCCTCGTACTTGGTGACGTTGTTGGAGGCGGCGAAGTGAATCTGCAGTGCGTACTTGAGCATGTCGCCCTTGGGAGAAGTGAGGACGACGCCGGCTCCCAAGCCGGTGCGCATCTTGGAGCCATCGAAATGCATCCGCCAATGGGTGGAGTCGGGCGCCGGTGGCAGGTACTGGGTCTCGGCCCAGTCGACGAGGAAGTCGGCCAGTGCTTGCGACTTGATGGAGGTGCGGGGTTGATAGTAGATCGTGTAAGGCGCCAGCTCTATGGCCCATTTTGCCACTCGTCCGGACGCATCTCGGCTTCCGATGATCTCAGCCAATGGGGCTGTGCAGACCACTGTGATTGGATGCTCTTGGAAGTAAGGCTTCAGCTTCTTGGCGGCGAAGTGCACGCCGTAACACATCTTCTGGTAGTGGGGGTAGTTCTGCTTAGAGGTTGACAGTACTTCACTCAGATAATAGACGGGCCTCTGGACCGGCAGTGCCTTGCCTTCCTCCTTGCGCTCGACTACGATAACCGTGCTGACTACTCGACTGGTGGCGGCGATGTACAGGAGCATGGGCTCTTTGGGAGTCGGAGCCGCCAACACAGGGGGAGTAACCAACATCTTCTTCAGCTGCAGAAAGGCCTCGTCCGCCTTGTGGTTCCACTCGAAAAAATTGGTCTTCTTCATGAGTTGGTACAACGGGAGAGCTTTCTCGCCTAGCCGACTGATGAAACGGCTGATGGATGCCAGGCAGCCAGTGAACTTCTGCACATCCAACAGTCGGCTGGGTACCTCCATCCTCTCGATGGCCTTGATCTTCACAGGGTTGCACTCTATGCCGCGTTCGGAGACCAGGAAGCCGAGTAGCTGGCCCGCTGGTACTCCGAAAACGCACTTCTCGGGGTTAAGCTTGATCCGGAATCGGCGCAGGTTCTCAAAGGTCTCTTTGAGGTCTCCCAGTAAGGTTCCGCGCTTCTCCATCTTCACCACCACATCATCCACGTAGACGTGGGCATTTCTGCCGAGTTGCTTGAGGAGGCACTTCTGCATGCAACGCTGAAAGGTGGCGCCGACATTCCTCAAGCCGAACGTCATGGTCAGGTAGTAGAAGGCTCCGAACGGCGTGATGAAGGCGGTCTTCAGTCTGTCTGCCGGGTTCAGCTTGATCTGGTGATACCCTGAATAGGCATCTAAGAAGCTCAACAGCTCGCACCCGGCTATGGAGTCTATCACCTGATCGATCCTCGGCAGGGCAAATGGGTCCTTGGGGCAGGCTTTGTTCAGGCTTGTGTAGTCGATACACATTCTCCACTGCTTGTTCTTCTTTAGCACTAAGACTAGGTTTGCTAGCCACTCTGGGAAAAATACTTCCATGATAAAGCCGGCTGCAAGGAGCCGGGCTATCTCTTCACCAACAACTCTTATTTTCTCTTCTGACAGGCGGCGCAAGGGCTGCCTGACGGGCTTCGCATCAGACCGTACATGTAACTTGTGCTCGGCGAATTCCGTCGGTACACCTGGCATGTCTTTGGGGGACCATGCAAAGATATCCCGATTCTCACAGAGGAAATCGATGAGCTCGCTTTCCTATTTGATGTCAAGGTTTGCACCTATGACTGCGTACCTCTCCGGGTGCTCTGGGTCCAAAGGTATCTTCTTCGTTTCCTTCGCCGGCTTGAACGAGCCCTCAACTTCCGACTCCTTGGGTTTGGGCGACAACTCAGGCTGCTTGCCGACCATCGCCACAACCCGGTCAAGAAGCCGCTTCTCCGCTGCAATAACCAGGGATTCGGCCAGCCGACTACTCTCGGCCGCACAAGCGGACGACTTCCTGTAGTCGCCGACTACAGTCAGGATTCCCTTGGAACTCGGCATCTTCATCTTGAGGTAGGCGTAGTGGGGGACCGCCATGAACTTGGCCAAGGCAGGTCGGCCAAGTAGTGCATGGTACGGGCTCCGGAGGTCCACCACTTCAAACCAGACTGGCTCTCGGCGGAAGTGATCCTTATCTCCGAAAAGGACATCTATCAAAATCTTGCCGATTGGGGAGCAGGAAAGGCCAAGGACGATCCCATGGAATACAGTCCGGCTGTTCTGGAGTTGTCTTTGCTTGATTCCCAGCTTCTCCATTGTATCCTTATACAGGATGTTGATACTGCTGCCTCCATCTATCAGAACTCGCGAAAAGCGAGCTGCCCGCCTATCAGTGGCAAAGGTGGCCTCCAGGACCAAGGCGTAGGACCCTGGATTCGGCATCACCTCTGGGTGATCAGCTCTGCTCCAACTGATAGGTTTCTCGGACCAGTGCATGAACTCTGGAATCTCTGATGCTACTGTGTTGACTTCTTGCTGCTGCAGCCGCCTGCTGCGTTTGTCATCTGCCACACTGGTGAACACCACGTAAGCTCCATGCTCTTCCGGGTACTCGTCTTGTACTGCGCCGACTGGTCTGGCAGCCGGCTGCGGGGGCGGAAGCGGAGGCGGTTGCCCAGCAGGTGGAGGAGGCACCGAGCCGTCTCCCTTGGCAATCCTAGTCAGCCAGTGGCACTTTCTGGTGGTGTGGTTCGATGGCTTCGCGCCACTGTGGAACTTGCAGGGGCCATCCAGAGTCTGCTCGTAGGAGAAAGCCGGCAGTCAATTGGGCTTGCCGCCCTTCTGCCGCTTGGGTGGAGGCTACCCTTCTGGTTGCTGATCGTCGATCGTCGCGACCTGCCGGCTATTGGAAGCTGGCTGCGGGCCCTTGCGCTTGTGATCGTTCTGCTATTGCCGCCGCCTGGCGTCTCCAGCCGGGGTTCTGGGAGCCTGTGGGGCGACTTTGCCTGTCGCGCTGACTTGGATCTCCGTCTTCATAGAAGAGTCGGCCGTGGCATACTTGTCTGCTATGATCAGCAGCTCATCCAGGGTCTCCGGCTCGTCGCAGAGGAGCTTATGCTTGAGGAGGGTGCCTTCTCTGCACCCGGTGGTGAAGTACTCGATGGCCTGCACCTCGTGCATGCCCTCGCAGGAGTTTCGGAGCTCGACCCAACGCGTGAGGTAGTCGCGAGTTGATTCGTTGGGGCCTTGCACGCACAAGGAGAGCTGGCGAGGCTTGGGAAGTCGCTTGTATGTGCTCGTAAAGTTGCGGATGAAAGCCTCGGTGAAGTCGACCCAACTGTTGATGCTGCGGGGCTTCAGGCTGTTCAGCCATGTCCGGGCCGTGCCCTGGAGCATGAGCGGAACATACTTCACGGCAACGCGCTTGTTGCCGTTCGCTATGCTGACGGCTGTGGAGTAGTCGACCAGCCAGTCCTCTGGCTTCACGGAGCCGGTGTACTTGGGGGTATCTCTAGGGAGAGTGAATCCTTTGGGGAAGGGCTCATCTCGGATGCGGGGACCAAAACACGGCGGCCCCAGCTCATCTTCTTCTTCTAGTACCAGAGATCGATGGAGTCGGTCGATCCGGAGGCGGGCATCATTCTCTCCGACTCCCTCTCGGCGGCCTAGGCGACCTCCGAGAGTCAGATGCTCAACGGGCGGTGGAGAGACTCGCCTTTCCTTGCGGGGTGGCGGAGGCACATAGTCGTCCCACCGCTCTACTGCTCTCGGGCTGCCGTCTTGGTCGCGCTCGATGGTGATATGAGTCCGACTGCGGCTTGCAGTCGGCTCCTTGTCTTTTCTTCCGCGGACGCCGCCAGTCGGCGCCCGAGATGTTGCGCCTTGATCTCGGCGGGGTGGCAGGTCATCTTTCTGCTGCTGCGGCCCCTCGGTTCGGCAACCGGCCTCGTTCTGCACGCCAACCGCGTCGAGGAGTTGCTGGACTCGCTCCGTCATCAGTCGGCGCTCTTCGCCTTTGAGTCCATCTAACTCGTCCGCCGCCGCCTGGGCAGCTCGAATGTTCTCGGCGGGCGTAGCGTATACGGGGCGGTTGGCCCCGAACATGCTGGCGATGTCCGCGCCGCGCTGGCGGACCGCGCCCAAGCGGCTCGGCCCCACCGGGGCCGGCGAGCTGCCCACGGCGCGATCCATCTCGCGCTGGTAGGCCTCTGACAAGTGTCTCATGCTGGCCAGCTTCTTCGCGTCTTCGACGAGCTGGAGGCGGCGTGCCTCCAGCGCTTCGGCGTCGGCGTCCTCTGGAATGGGCGCATCCAGGTCTTGCAGTGCCGCGTCAAGCGGGTCGGGAGCTCTCCCGTCGGAGTGCTCGCCATGGTCGATGACGAGCACCTCAGTGACGGTGCTTCCACTGCCCTCCGCGCGAGGGAGCGGCTCGTCGTAGACCACCATGTTGGTGGGGAAGGCGTCGAGCGACGCGGTGTCGGAATCGACCAGCATCGGGTCAGTGGAGCCTACGGACTCCAGGTCAGTGGCAGGCTCGCCAGCAACATGGAGGTCGTCGAGGAGGCCCGCGAGAAAGTTCGCGGGGCCGCTGGTGCCTGCGTCGGACGCAGGCTCGTCGGAGAGGCTAACCTCGCCGAGAAGATCGGCGAGGCAGCTGGCCGCGCAGACGGTCTCAATGTCGCGCAGCGTGTCGGCGTGAACTTCTTCTGGCGTGCCGGGCTGGCTACGCTCGCCAGGGAGGAAAAGGGTTCCCGTCCAGAACAGATCTCCGGACGGCGGTGCACCTAGCCCCACGGTGGGCGCCAAATGTCGGGGGTTATGTGCGACATATGCCAAGGGATGGCTTATCATGGTGGGGCGAGTAGAACGTCGCCGGTGCCTGGAAGCGGGATGAGGCGTAAACATGCTCACCGGTGGATCTTACCCAGCTTCGGGGCTCTCCGAGGAGATAACACCCCTACTGCTGCTCTGCGGGGTCTCCGCATGGTCACTATGGGGATATGTGTACAAAGTTGCTCCTCGAGCTGTGTGCTAGAGGTAGGAGAGGGCAAGGCTAGCTCTCCCCTCCTCAATGTTGTTGGTCTGGTGGAAAAAGGATCGAACCCTTTGCATGGGTGCTCCGGGGGGTTTATATAGGCCTACCCACCAGGGGTACAATGGTAATCTGAATGGGTGCGGGTCCCAGCCGTCTGTCTCTTAGGCCGCCGTCCTTTCCGCCGACTCCTGGGGGCCACCTCTGGTGGGCCCCGCCGACTGACCTGGCCACTGTAGCCGCACCTCTGATGACGTTGGCTGGTCGTGGGGGCGTGGCAACAGTGCCGCCGCCTGGTGGGCGATCACTGTTGCCACTCCCCATCTTATCTGGTTAATGGCGCGTGGGACCCGTGGGAGGAGTTGGCCGACTCTCGGAGGCCGACTCCCACGGGGGCTGTCTTCGGGCGCTCTCGCCGTCTTCTATCTCTCCCGCTGACTGGCGGGGCCGCCGTCTCCAGGCCGTACTGGCAGGCCAACGTGGGAACAGGGTTCCGCCGCTGGGGCGGACGTCAGGGCCGGTATGGCCACAGTGCCGCGTCGTACCGAAGATCTCTTCCGATACGTCGTACTGTAGCCACACCCGCCCTTGGTAACCAGGGTAGGGGAGGGCCGTACTCCAGCCATCTCCAGTCCTGTCCTTCTTCCAGAAGGCTGAAGGTGGCGAAGTCGTGGGCCGACTCCCCATAGTCGGCATTCCTAGAGTCGCCAACTGGGAGTCGGCTTATGTCGTAGCCGTCTTCGAGATTCGGCCGTGGGTGGGCTATAGCCGACTCTCAGATTCGGCCCTTTGTCTTGGGATCCTTTGAGGGGCGTAGCCTGCCCCGATGTCTTGAAAGGTTCTGGGCCCCGGGTTAGCCTACCCGTGGCCCATTACTCCGACAATTGCCATCAAACGTATTAGAATTCTTGAAAGCCTTCATGATTGCACAATCCTTCCATAAGTGAGTCGCTAGCCGTTCCCGGGTGCCGTTGTTTAAGAGATGGACCTGACCCACCAAACCGAGGTAGTTTTCCTTGCGTTTCTGATTGTTACCCTGTGCATTGGCCACAAATTCCGGGTTACTGTCCGCCTTCCGCTTATTGCCTCCCTGATTCGTCGGGTTATGCTGCTGGCCCCTTCCATTACCGTTCTTCTTTCCCTTCCCTGTCTTTTCTTCATCAGACGCGGGATCCTTGGTACTATCAGAATCGGCATACTTGACTAAAGCCGCCATCAGCGTACCCATATCATCACAATCACGCTTAAGGCGCCCCAGCTTCTGTCTCAGAGGTTCAAAGCGGCAATTCTTTTCCAGCATGAGAACTGCTGAGCCGGCATCCATCTTGTCAGACGAATGTATTATATCTTTGACCCGGCGCACCCGATGAGTCGTGGATTCACCTTCCTCCTGCTTACAATTTGTCAAGTCCACAATCGACATAGACTGCTTGCAAGTGTCCTTGAAGTTCTGGATGAAACGGGCTTTTAGCTCTGCCCATGAACTAATGGAATTGGGTGGCAAGCCCTTTAACCAAGAACGGGCCGTTCCGTCCAACATCATGGTGCAGTATTTAGCCATTGCTGCGTCACTAACCTCTAACAACTCCATGGCCATTTCATAACTCTCGATCCACGCCCCAGGCTGTAAGTCGGTTGTATAATTCGGCACCTTTCGAGGCCCCTTGAAATCCTTGGGCAGACGTACATTACGTAGAGCCGGTACTAGACAAGGAACTCCTCCGGTTCTAGTAGCAACTCCCGCCTCAACGGAAGTCGTCGGATAAGCCGGTAAGTCCTGTTGAGCTGCTAGCTGAGCCACTAGCTGAGCCGCCCGCTCGTCCTCCTGACGTATCCGATCCTGCACCGGTTTATATCCACCGGGCTGGTTCCGGCGCTGAGCGTTGCTTGACAGGGCCTCTGACTCCATGTGTCTGATGTAACTCGGGCTCCGGTTTGGACGAGGCGGAGCTAACCAGGGCAGAGGAGTTGAATTAATCCTGTCCCGACTGTAAGAATAAGTCTCTTGCTGGGCCAGAGCCGTCTAGACAAATTCTCTGATCCTCCGGGTCTCCACCGCTGTCGGATCATCACCGTCCACTGGGAGAGCCGCCAAACGCATTGACGCTGCGATTAAGTTATCCATGGGGTTGGAGAAGTGACCCGGTGGTATTGGCATATAACGGAGCGGTGCCATATTCCCATGAAAGGGCGCCGTTACCTGAGGCTGAACCGGGCCCCCCCGCTCCGGATGTCATAAGCTGATTTGTACCTGGCAGGTTACTTGGGCCGGCTCCGGGTGTAGCGAAAAGATTCCGAGGATCATAAATCGAAGGCAAACGGGACTGAGTTTTCTGGTGTCTCCTCCTCATTACCTCACTAGATGCGTTCAGACTCATCATGAGCTGATAAGCCTCTGACTGAAGTTGTTGTGCCCGCGCATCTAAGGCCGCCCATTCTGTAGCCAATCTAGTGTCCTCAGCTGCTAAGGTTTCCTTGGCCCGAGCGATTTCTTCACGGACCTTTGCCACCTCAGCATCATGCTCATCTTGGTTTGCAGGGATGACCGTAGCAGTTAACACGGCCATAAGCTTATCCATGAGATCCATCAGTACCTGAGCCAGCGAGCGCACATGGCCTCCTGCCCCGGCTGTCCCGATCCTGGACGTTATCGCTGCTGAGGCCGTAGAATTTTGGCCGGGTTGAGTACCAGCCATGAAGACTCCTGCCCAGTTTGGCGACTCTAAGGGGTCCGGAATAGTGCTGCCATCGGAACAGCCCCCAAGCACACCATCTTGAACTTGATACAACGAATCTATTGAGCCGGCGGACGAATCACCGTCAGAGAGGACGACCGGCTCACCATCACCTTCAGATTCTTCAGAAAGTTCACCTCCGTGGATGCAACCCACGAAGGCACGCTTCACGACGGGTTCAGCTCGGGCGGGTCTCGCACGCTGAGCCGTCTCGACGAGGTCGGTGCGGTTGTCCGACTCAGGGCCCGGCTCACCAATCCGGCAGATGAAGACGTGAATTCCGCCAAAGGGGACCCGGTACCCGTACTCAATTGAGCCGGCGTCGGGGCCCCACCCTTCATCGTCGATGTAGATCTTGCCGCGACGACTTCATCCGGCCGACTGTGTATCCCTTGAGCCCTTCGAAGCTGCCCTTCAAGAACTCAAATCCACCGTGCGCTGGCCCCACGGTGGGCGCCAACTGTCGTGGAATTGTCACGACAGATGTCCTCTTGGAAGGACTTAGTCGTGGAGCCATCGCAACTAGGAAGCTTAAAGGGGTTAATCGGGACAAAGGACACGAGAGGTTTATACTAGTTCGGCCCCTTACGGTGAAGGTAAGGCCTACGTCTAGTTGGGTTGGTATTGCTTGATGTTTCGATGACCAGGGAGCGAGATACGCTATGCCCGGCTCTCGATGGGTTGTTTCTTTCCCTAAGCCGCCGGCGGGTCGTCCCCTTATATACACAGGTTGATGCCCTATGGCCTACAGAGTCCCGACCGGCTTATAAACAGTGTCCGGCTCGGTGACTAGTTACTTCTACCTTATGTTACAAGTCATGCCATCATGGCGGTTTGTCACTATGGGCCTTAAGCCGCCCGTGGGCTTTGAACCCTATGAACCGCCATCCTCATGCCGGGTCTTGGGCTACCTTCACGATGAGTCTTCTTTGCGTAACCCGGCCCCTCCTGGGTGGCTTACACAAATAGTTATATCCCCAACACTTTGTGATCAGCAAGAATCTGAACAACGGGTCATACTACCTTATCGATGTTCGAGAACGCAAAGATTCACGTAAGTCGGAGGAGGAGACCCGCCGGCCATGGAATATCGCTCATCTTCGGCTTTACTATACTTGAGCCACCGGCTCTACTATGTATATATTTCTACTATGTATATATTACATAAAGCAATAAAGCAGGACCTCTGTCCTTTTTTCCCACCCCAAAAGGTTTATGTGTCTTATTTGCCATGTGGTGGAGATAACCAACAGGAAGCGGGTTACATCTGAATCCGGCTTTTCCTTTGGTCTGGCTTATGATCATATAGTATTCGAACCAAAGAGGACATAGCTGTCGATACCCACTTGATCGGCATACTGCCAAACCCACTTGGGGGCTTCTTGATCATATTTGAATCATAGCTTAACCCCTTTGGGTCTGACGTGGATCGTATTCGAATCAGCGTCATTAAACAACTCTTATGGTCACTTGGGGGCTTCTTGTTCAAACATAGGTCATATTCGAACCAAAGAGAACATAGCTGTCGATACCCACTTGATCGGCATCGCCACAACCACTGGGGGCTATATGATCGTATCCGAATCTTAGCTTAACCCCTTTGGAACGGTTCACTGATCGTATTCGAATCAGAGGCCTTTAAATCTTATTTATTATTCATCATGTTTTGTACGTGTCAATATTTGTTGATCTTCAGACTCTTGAAAACATTATGGAGTGGATTTCATTCCTCCGGATTAATGTTGGTTACCTTGGGTTGTCACGAACCAGGTAAACTTCTATATATCAATTTTCAAGAGTTAAGAATACCCTCGGGAGTTGGGTTATATGAGCCGATGAGGTAACTACAAGCATCATAGGTAAATCATTATGATTATGTTTACTAAAGCTTAATCGCAAGTTGGTTTTCCTAAATATTGCTTGGTATGTACTCCGGGTTATCAATACCTTTATATGACCCCTGTGGCGGTAAGTGGCCATAGGATTCTTTGTTTGTCCCTTATGCAGGATAAGGCAAGTAACTTCTGTTTAAACATAAAGGAACGAGAAGATCAATAAAAAGCTGGAAATATACAACGATGGCGGCTTAAGAAAGTATTGGGTGCCATAAACATGCGCGAAAGCATGACAAAAACCGAGAGTTTTTCTACCCTATTACAAGACTCCCCGAGTCTGAATAATGAAGCATTGTTTGCACAAAGACACAAACATATGACACCTGACGTCTTTACTCCCTTGGTTGGTTTGATGATTCCGGGTTATCCTTCTCCGCCTCTTCGTCTGCTGCCCTGTCCTGGAAGGTTGATGAGGTCCAGTCAATGCCACTCAAGGCTTCAAACTCAGCTTCATCATCTATTAAACCGGTTGGATCGACTTCAGGGGCAAAGGTATGCTTGCGAATTGGAGGGATCAGGCTGACATCATCATAATGAGGTGTTGGAATCCTCCGGTTCTCGCTGTCATAACCCGGCTGGTACTTGGTAAGATCAGTGTCATTCCTAATGAGAGTAGCCACAGGGCGGATGTCTTTTACACAAGCGGTGAAGTCCGCCTCATCAAATAAGGTTCCATCTTCCTTCAGACTTGGGTATCCAAGACTGAGGTCGGCCGGGTCTAGCTCTGGAATCCACGCCTTGGCCCGGCTCAAGGCAGCTATAGCTCCAGCTCTGGCAGATGCCCATCTTAGTTCTTGGACCAGCTGAGGCAGCACGGCAAGCCGTTTTAGCACATCTTGCAAGATATGGGGGACATCATTTGATAAAGCCACAACGGCCAAAGCACGTTGTGACTTGGTGTACAATTGCTCCACCAGAGTATAGACTGCTTTCAGTTTGACCACCATGTCCTGCTTGAGGGTTGTGCTCCTGGGGCCTGTGTTATTAAACAAAGGGTAAGCCGGAGGCAATAATCAACTTAGTCATCAAAGGAAGGATGGCAATATTTGAGGTTCATGTAAAGTAACTTACCGAAGATTGCCGAGACCATTCGAGATATCTGACGCTTCAAGCCGGACAGCTCGGTGTTTGCTTTTGCAAGGGATGCTTCGACTGTCTCGGCCCGAGTCACCAGAGAGGCCTTCTCATCAGCCCAGGTTTTCTTCTTAGATTCAAAGTTCTTCTTCAACTTCTCTTGTTCAGAGACGCTGAATTCAAACTTGGAGTTGGCTTTTTGCATTTCAAGTTCCTGGGCTGCCAGGCGGCTCTTCAGGTCCGCAATCTCCGACTCAAATTGACTTATGGTGGTCTGCATTGGTACCGGGTCATAGTCAGGATTATGATACAAATAAGCTTAAGTCCCAAGCACTTTGCAAGCAGAGATACTTGACACTTGGGGGCTAATGTATGCTGAAGAATTCTAAATTACTACGCCGGCTTATACAAACTAAAGTCCCAAGCACTTTGCAAGCAAAGATACTTGGCACTTGGGGGCTAATGCGTATCGCAAGTTCAAGGTATCAGGCTACAAACCTGGTTAAGTATTTTCTCTTTAAGCCGGATAAGCGTACTAGATAGTTTTTCTAAGTCTACATCATATTTACTCATAAGCAATAGACTTGGGGGCTGGTACAGTAAGTATGATTGACAGTAAGGAAGCATAAGTCATACCTCAGATTTTTGCTGTATTTGCTTCACCATGTCAACTTACAGATCACGACTGCTATGCACCTGGTGGATATAGCCCGAGACGATCTCTCCAATACTCAAATGAGTATAGTCAGTGATATCCATCTTGGCTCTACGGCGCTCTAGCAACTCCTCCTTAGCAGAGCATTTGGCAAGAACAGTGGGCCGGGCCGGCTCAACGAACTGAGTCTTGAGAATTTCCACTTCTGGGTCAATCGTCCTGGCCGGGCTACGTGCTTCCGGGTTAACAGAATCATCAAGAATGTCTTCAGTAGGCGGGTCAGAAGTTGGTGCCGGAATATCTTGAGCCAGTTCTTGTGGCGGTTGATGTGTGGAAGAGTCGGGGGCAGCTGTGCCCAGTTCCGACTCAGTCACTACAGGGTCTTGGGCCGGCTTATCCTTCTTTGTTTTCTTCCTGGGTTTTACTTGCACACTGTGGACAAGGCAGAAAGGTGAGTGCCAAAATATGAGTAACATAAAGCATGAGGTAAACAAATTGACATTACCCAGGAGCAGTTTTAAAGGCCGGCATGTTTGACTGCATAGACTCGCCGGAGGAAGGAGAGGTATCTTGATAATTGGAGTTAGATGAATTGAGAGGTTGACGAATTAAACCTGCCAAAGGCGAAGCAGAGCGTAAGTCGGAAATAACCTCGTTCCGACGCTTCCTGGTCGCGTCAGGCAAGCCGGAGGAGAGCTCTGCGTCCTTGCTGGTCCGGGTCTGCCTCCGGCTTTCAGTTTGCTGTTGCTTCAAAATAAAGTCAGGGTCTTGGTAAGCCAAAGGATGTGAAAATCTTACTTTCCGGGTTACTCTTCGAATTTTTTGACGTGGCAGAGGCTCGGAGTCGGAGGAGATTATAGTTACGTCTTCTTCGACGGGTTGGCTGTTTCCCGTGTCTTCCTGAAAGAGAAATAATGTCAGTGAAATGATGATAAAAGAGTTAGAGAAGTTTAAAAGTTACCTCTTCTTCATTATCATCAGAGTCATCAAGTTGAAGCATCTCTGAGGCGCTTGGTTTCCTTTTCTTGGAAGTGGTAGGCTTGGCGGCCTTTCTGTCGGCTTTCTTAGCCGCCCTGGCTTGTTTGGCCGCCTCATGGTCATAATGGACCTTCCAGAAGCCGTCATTTGCCTATGAGAAATTATAAAAGGTTGTAAGTAAAAGCAAAGTATAACGTAGTAAAAGGTAATCACTGAGACTTACTGCAGGGGCCGGGTTCTTCTTGCAGAAGGGCAGTAAGCCGAAGGCGTTACTGGTTACTGTACCCTCCTTCAACAAAGACTGAGTGGTAGCCTCCACTACGTCATCGGGTAAGTCGTCAGGACTATGACGTTGATGATCAACTTTCTCGCCTGAGTAGTTACACATTAAGCCGGGGTGGCGGCTTAACAGAATTATTCTCCAAGCAACCCAGACTCGGACCAGGTCGATGCCATCTAAGCCGTTCCCCAAAAGGGCTTTGATTTTCCTGATAATGGGGGTGAGCGGCAGACGTTCAATAGCAGTCAACTTATCCGGCAGCGGGTGAGTAGATTCAAGGCGCAATGCACGGAAGCCGGGCAGCGGGTTTTCACCAGTCGAAGAAGTATCCTGGCAGTAGAACAATGTCTGGTTCCAGTCCTTTGGATGACTCGGCAATTTAGCATAAGGGAACAAGTAGTCTCTCCGCCTTTGAATCGATATGCCACCAAGTTCCAGGCTGGGCCCGTTGGCGCGCTCATTCTGCCGGTTCAAATAGAACAATTCTCTGAACAAAAGTAGGCTGGGCTCTTCTCCAAGGTAGACCTCATAGAAAACTTGGAAGTTGCAGATATTTGACACGGAATTGGGCCCGATGTCTTGAGGTCTTAAGTCAAAGAAGTGCAAAACGTCTCTAAAGAATTTTGAACCGGGTGGAGCGAATTCCCGGCTCATATGATCTGTAAAAACTATACCTTCCCTTCTTTGGGATGAGGTTTCTCCTCGGACGGGTCAGGAGCACGATAAGACATGACCTCCTTCTTGGGCAGGTAGCCAGACTTCACAAATTCGGACAATTTGCTTTCCGTGACAACGGATGGGACCCAATTGCAGGTCACCGGAGGTCTGGGAGCTTTGGGTGCCATTGCGTAAATCAAAGCCTACAACAAGATAAAAGAAATTTTTCCGGCTCAATTTTTAACCCGGAGGAAAGCACTATTGATTTATTCAGGGTGGTGACTTAAGAAGGGGCCTAATGGCATATAGGTGACTACGCGATGATATTTAAAATGATGCATGTATCAAAGACAATTAAGATTTTCTTAAGTAGCCAGAAGCAAGCGGTGCTGACAGCCGGTGTTATTTTTAACCGGTCACATGAACTATTATGGCCGAAACAGAGTCAACAGATGAAGTTTTTTGGCTATGTGTGGGACAAACAGGTTTCACAAGTTGCAATCATTATTATGGATCAAATGATGCTCTGAAAAGGAAAATATTCCTAGACCTAAAACAACACAGAGAAGTTCATATCCTCGCGGAGGGTTTCTAAAACAAGGGAAATGAGATCTGTTCTCATACAGGATAAGCACAAACATTTTCCGCAGCAATTCTATGTCTTTTTTATAATCTAAGCCAGGCATTGGAGGTAGGATTAATGGAGGTTTGTGTCGGGCGGCGATGAACGCCGACGAACTCAAAACGGTTTCAACGCAGATCTAAGAAAGGGGAAAAGAGGAACTCACAGATGCGGAAGAGCTGCGGAGGGTCACCGTCGTTTTCTGGTCAGAGTCAGGGTGATGCAGCGGCCTGAGTCGGTGAAGACGAGGAGTTTGACGGCGGCGGCGGCGGAGCTTGAACAGCAGAGAAGGGAGTGCGAGGAGGAAGACGACTAAAGGAAATGAAAAAGACCTAGGTCGCATCTATTTATAAGGAGGGGTCGACGGAGACGGCGCGAGAAATGAGGAGACCAAGACATCATTATCCAGCGGCCCCGATGCCTCGGGTTTCGGGATGGTAAGTAAAGGCAGAGATCCGTTGAGGATATGGCGGAATAAAATATGAAGTCAGTGGAAGATGACATCACGACGGCTTATCATGAATCCAGAAGATGATGTCACGGCGAGTTAGGACCTTTGCACTGACAGAAGACAGGAAGATGTATTTTTAAGGTATTTTAAGATTGACATGAACCGGTTCAAATCAATCCGGGGCCTAATGTTGGGGATATAACTATTTGTGTAAGCCTCCCAGGAGGGGCCGGGTTACGCAAAGAAGATCCATCAGAAAGAAGCCCAAGACCAGGCATGAAGATGGCGGTTCAGTAAAGGGTCTAAGGCCCACAGGCGGCTTAAGGCCCGTAGTGGTAAACCACCATGATGGCATGACTTGTAACATAAGGTAGAATTAACTAGTCACCGAGCCGGACACTGTCTATGAACCGGCCGGGACTCTGTAGGCCGCAGGGTGTCAACCCGCATATATAAGGGGACGACCCGCCGGCGGCTTAGGGTAAGAAAACAACCAATCGAGAGCCGGTCATAGCGTATCTCGCTCCCTGGTCATCGAAATCTCAAGCAATACCAACCCAACTAGACGTAGGCCTTCCTTCACCGCAAGGGGCTGAACTAGTATAAACCTCGCGTGTCCTTTGTCCCGATTAACCCCTTTAAGCTTCCTAGTTGCGATGGCTCCATGATCAAGTCCTTGCAAGAGGACATCTGCCGTGACAATTCCACGACAAAGAGGGAGGGTGCTTCCATGGAGCCCACACAGGTGTGCCCAGGATGGTATGAGATAAAGACCGGATAAGTCACCGGCTGTACAAGCCGGCTTTGTGGCCTATGCAAAAGAAAAATAAGTCAAACGACAATGTTATCTTGGCATAGTACACTTAATTTTTTTCACCGACGAAGCATTGCTATTCCGTTTCGCATGAAAATTGGCGAGCACACTTGTTACACTAACACTAACATCTATAAGGAAAACCAGGATTTTAATAACTTATTTCATTTTTGTTTTTAATTTACTGTTCACCAGGGAGCATATGCTCTCTAGAGACAAAACTTCCCGCCCCGTGAATATGTCCATACTTTCATGCATGCATGTATGCCTGTTAATATACATTTGTTCTTTTCGCAATATATATATATATATATATATATATATATATATATATATATATATATATATATGTTCATTTTTTTGTTGATAGTTGTTAGTAAACCCTGCTTTTTTTCTCACAAGCCAACCTTCAGTGTTGATCTTTTATTTATCTTTGAACTGTTTTACCTTTGGTACCAGGAATCTTTGAACTGATTTGTGCGCTAGCTCCGATGACCCGAGGCTCAAATATCCTAGTACTAAGACCCTCATAGTCCCATTTCAATTCACAGCTAATAGAGCCAACAAGGAGGTGATCGAGGTCAAGCCACGTTAATTTTTGTGTTATGGCCCTCTCGTTTATCTTTTTTGTGTTGGACTGTAGCCAAAGGCCGGCTAGATTAGTTGAACTAGCTGCAGACAGCTGTGAGGCACATGGCAAGATGCGATAGCCAGTAGGCTGTTAATGATTCCTAATACTCAAGCCTTCTGCTCGTAATGAAAGCATGATAATTAGTATCATGCATATCAACTAAATAATTTAGATGAGATGACATATAATTAAATAAAGAAAAAAGGGAGTATCATCTCATGATACCATATCATAATAATTGTTGCGATGAAGAATGTGTATCAGGTATTTGGTGACTGCATTTTTGGTGATGCTCCTCGAGTACCGTGTCTCGATTCTCAAGGTAAAACCCAAGGTCTGGACTTCATTGGTTGTACCTCGCAATGTGCTTGTTGAGGACATTTTTTTGGGTGCACTCGGACTTTCTCTAGAGTGAAAACCCAAGATCTTCGATCGAGCATCGACAATGTTTGTGCATTGTTTTCTTTTTGGAGGCATTGTTTTTGGAAAACCTATTTTGTAATCCGGGTGTTGTCTTTGATGGTGGTTAGAGTGTTGTTGATGCTAGTGATGGATCACCGTGACATGTCTTTTATTCTGTTGTTTTTCTTTTTCTTTTTTGGTTGTGTGTATCTCCAATTTCTTTGGACATCTTGTTGGTACAGAAGCCGGGTGTAATTGCTATCTTCGTAATATTAGTATATTCTTTTTATTGAAAATAAAAGTCAATAAATAAGTTAATCTATAATATTGTGCATTACGAAAGTAGGGTTATACACTAGTATCTTATGCATGATACTAATATGTCTGGAGCCGTCATCTTAGCAACAACCGTCGCTACTCTTATCCACTTGCTGAAGGGTGCAGATAGTCTGATCCAAATACCCAGACCTCTCACTCAAACCTAACATCTAAAGCAAGAGGACCAACCAAGCCACATACCGGGTGGGCAGATACCGGTCCGACGCACTCGTAGGCCGTCGTCGCCGTCTTCCACCGATCCATCTTCATAGTAGGTGCTGATGCATCGACCTTCACTAGTAGAAAACGGGCCTATTATCCCGGTCGTTACTAATGCCCTCACCCTTTAGTCCTGGTTCATACCAGAACCGGGACAAATGGGCCTCCACGTGGCCTGTGCGCCGAGCCCAGGCAGGAGGGCCTTTGGTCCCGGTTGGTGGCACCAACCGGGACCAATAGACCTCCACGCGTCAGCATTTCTGTGGCTGGGGTTTTTGGTTTTTTTTAAGGGGGGGGGTTGGGGGTTTTGGGGGGTTAATTTTGGTATTTCATATATTGTGTTAGATAGCTAATTAATAGAGAGAAGTGTCCTCTCTTATGTCCGTGCTTGGTCGACGCTACGTACTATACATACGTATAGAGAGGACTAGGCACGCTAACTAGCTAGTAAGCAAACGAAGGAAACATAAGATCGTCATGAACATATATGCATACAGAGAGAAGTGATATCGACCACCTCTCTTTCTTCGAGAGATTGGTCGAACAACAAGTTCTCGTATATCTATTGTCCGACACTACCGGCTACATATATACAATAATTATCTTTTACAAATATAATCTTCTAAATTATGGACGCATGGTCCACATAGTATTCTCCGTCTTCAGCGATCACGTGGTCAAGAAAGAATGCCGCCAATTCCTCTTGAATTTCTCGCATGCGATCTGGTTCTAGGAGTTCATCCCACTGCCGAAACATCTAATTTGAAGAAGGGGGTCAATACATATATATATGAATGAATGAAACTCAACACAAATGATGGTAATAAACAAAAAATGTGAATATTATTTATTACGCACTTCATATTGTTCGTCGGAGTACCCGCCCCGCTCACAGGTCGTGTGGCGGATGGACTCGCAAACGTAGTATCCACAGAAATCATTCCCTTGTTCCTGCCACAACCACTTTACAAGAAATAGAGGTCAATCAAACAGATAAGCAAGAATGCCAAATGGTATTGATGAAACTAGCGCTTGAATCAATAGCTAGGAGACGCGCGGAACATGCTACTATAGTACTTACTTTCGGGTATCTAAATTGCAGCATCTTCGGCAGTCCCGGGGATTTTGTGGTGAATTTTCTCCAAACCCTGCCAGACAAAAGAAAACAATTACTTGATATCGAGAAATGAACAAAGTTGCTGATATGGTGGATAATGATCGATTTAACTTACTTCTCGAGGATTTCAGTCATGTCCGCATACTCCTGGGGATCTTTTCGTTTAGAGTCCAAGACAGTTACTACTCCTTGCTCAAGCCTAATCTCTAGGAGAATATAGTGGTACCTGCGCACGCATGCATAACTCATCAATTACATTACTATAATCTGGACTAATATATAAGGGAAACCGAATATGCACAAGACAGTAACACTCACTTGAAGTTGTAAGGAAAGAGTATTATATCTTTGTTTTCATTTATTTTGAATGATCGTAGCAAGTTGGCCTTGATTTCTGCGGCATGATCTTTAACCTGAACTGCATCTATGAGATTTGTGTTAATGAACCCAATATCACCGATTTGTCTTTTCTTCAATTCGGCGATCTTCAATCTGCATAATATAGTGAGGATAATTATAAATACATGCAATGAAAGAGCTGAGCTATATAGAGAGACTTAATGACAGAAGTAGTAGTACTTACAAACAGTAGCAGGTGACCGTTGCTTTATCGAGGGCCAATTGATTGAAAAACTGATAGAACTCCTCAAATGGAATAGGCAACAGATCAATTCCAACAAGGTCATGCTCCGGTTTAACTCTCGCATACAAAGTACTCCTCCCCCAGACTCTCTGCACATTTTCAAGTACCAATCATGCAATCTTCGCATCATCGTTGATAGAGATCTTTCATCTTTGACGAGAGGCTTCCCGTACTTGTATCTGTGTATCTGCACGTCCAGGAAATCATAATGTACATCGTCGGGCAGCTAATCGTCAAGATTGTTATAACCGGGCACCATCCTCGGATCGACGCTAGGCACCTTGAGCGGGGGCACGATTGATTCCCTTGTTCGCCGAGCTGGGCAATTTGTTTCCCAGCTGCTCGTCGTTCTTTCAACCTTTGATCACTGATTGTATTTCCCGACCGCTCCGCTTCGGCCCATGTCTTTGCAATAATGCACTCATAGTTGCCTTTCGGCGGAGACTTGGGTGGTTTTGCCAGGGCAGCCAGAGTGCGCTTCGCTTTCACCGGATCTACCTTTTTCTCCGGAGGTGGATGTCTCTTTGCTTTCAATCCTTGAAACCATTTCTTCGCTTCGGTTCGGCGATCTTCGCATTCTCCTCCGGGCTCATCTCGTATGGTAACTTCTCTGGAGTCTTCAGAGAAGGACCGAATCTGTATGTCCTCCAGCCTCTGGCTATACTGCTAGACGCCGGCAGAGCAGACAGAGCGGCAGTCTTCTTGACTTGCTTACGAGGCGGAGGAGAAGGACTACGACGCGCCGGAGCAGCTGCCGAAGCGGCAGTGGGTCTCTTCCGCCCTTGCTGACGAGGCAGAGAAGGAGTAGGCTGGCTGCTCGGGCGCGCCGGCGCAGGCGGAGAAGGAGGCGGAGTGCCGCCACGCGCCGGAGAAGGAGCCGGCCGAGGGCCCTGATCGTCACTCGCCGGAGGAGGAGGCAGTGGAGGAGGCGGAGTGCCCTGACTCGCCGAAGGAGGAGGAGGAGGCGGAGGCGTCCAGTTTGGAAGGTTGATGAGCTCCTTCCGCCATAGGCCTGGAGTCTTCAGAGCAGAACCCAGCCGAGTCTCCCCTTCTCCGGTAGGGTGGTCAAGCGGGAGGTCCTCAAATCCCTCCGTTATTTCATCCACCATCACCTTAGCATATCCTTCTGGAATCGGCAGGCAGTGAAAAGTTGCGCCGGGTTCATTAGGAAAACAGAGCCAACAGCCGCCTTGACCTTCATATTCATCCATTGCGTCATAAGGTGGCAATTTTGAGCCTCCGTGATAGCATCCACGGGATAGCTGGCAGGAGCCGTCAAGACAAGCTCCGGCTGAAGCAGCTCGGTGGAAGCCACGCTGCTTCTCCACTGAGATGGCGGGGTAGCTTCAGGGGAAGTTTCGGCAGTACGTTTGCTGCGATTTGCTTCTCGTTCCTCTATCTCGAGTACCCTTGCTTTAAGCGCCTGTAGTTCGGACTACTGCACTTTCTTCCTCCTCTCTTGGCTTTTGTAACCGCCTGCGTCCGGAAACCCAGCCCTCCATGAAATGGAGCCCGGCGTGCCTCATGTCCGTCCAGGGTGCTCAGGATTCCCGAGGGCCTTTGTGAGCTTGTCGTTCTCTCTGTCTGGAAGGAACGTCCCTTGCTGCGCTGCATTGATATAGTACCGAAGCTTCTTCAAGGGTATGTCAAGTTGCTCGTCCGTCCAAATGCACTTCCCTGTTACAGGGTCCAAGGTTTCGCCAGCCCCGAAGAACCAAGTCCGGCAACGGTCTGGCCAGTTCATTGTCTCTGGTTCGATCCCTTTTTCAACCAGATCATTCTCAGCCTTGGCCCACTTAGGCCGGGCTATGAGGTAACCACCTGACCCCGTGCGATGGTGAAGCTTCTTCTTCGCAGCATTTTTCTTGTTTGTCGCCGACATCTTCTTACTCTTTTCTGATGTCTTGTGGGCCACAAATGCAGGCGAGTCATCTCTGATCTTCTCATATATGCCCTTGAATTCTGGTGTCTCTTTTTTCTCGACAAACCTATTCAGGTCTTTCTTCCACCTCCTGAATAGGTCTGCCATCCTCTTAAGAGCAAAAGACTTGATTAATTGTTCTTTAACTGGCTTCTCTGGATCATCCTCTGGCGGTAGGGTGAAATTTGTCTTCAGCTCAATCCAAAGATCATTTTTCTGCATATCATTGACGTAAGACACCTCAGGGTCTTCTGTAGCCGGCTTAAACCATTGCTGGATGCTGATCGGGATCTTGTCCCTAACCAGAACCCCGCACTGAGCAACAAATGCCTTCTTTGTTCGGATGGGTTCAATAGGTTGGCCGTCGGGCGCGATTGCTATGATCTCAAACCTTTCATCCGAGCTCAACTTTTTCTTCGGGCGTCGTCTCTTTACCTCAGTTGTGCTCGATCCGGAGGGCTAGAAAAAAGAACAAAGACTTAATTAGTATGTGTACATACCAAAACAATGAATGCATCAATTAGCTAGTCAGCACAGGCTTAACTAATATATATACCTGGCCGGACTCGGTTCGGTCACCGGAGCCGTCATCACGGTCTCCTTCTTGCACCGGCATTAGGTCACCAGAGCCAGCTTCTTCACCCTCTCCTTCCAGACCATCGGTGTCGTTGAGA
This sequence comes from Aegilops umbellulata, assembly GCA_032464435.1. NCBI lineage: Eukaryota > Viridiplantae > Streptophyta > Magnoliopsida > Poales > Poaceae > Aegilops > Aegilops umbellulata. The sequence goes on from CP136057.1 coordinate 46,687,468, forward strand.
AACAACGAGACGACATCACTTCCTTCTGCGATTATGTCCCTCAACAACGCTTCTTTTGCTTCGTCCCGGTCGGTGTCCATAGTTTCTACAAATATGTACAACATGGCAATTAGTATTCAAACATGACAGATGGATATATTAGTGGCAAACGTAGATCTAGCTAGCTAATCACAATAAGGAATCATATTAATTAGTGGCCTCGACGCTGCTTCTATAGGGTTTCGGGTGGCCTCGACAACACTTCAAGGGTTAGGGGTGGCCTCGAGAACGCTTAAAGGAGGGGGTAATATCGACCCCCCACGTGTTGAAGCTATCGGGAGGGGGCGGGTATATCGACAACGACGACACTACATCTATGTCCCTCGACGACCCTCGTTCCCGATAAAAAAAAGAGGAAGAAGAAGAAAAAAAAGATGAGAAGAAAGAATAGAGGAGAAGAACTCCTCTATTCTTTCTTCTCCTCTTTTTTTCTTCTTCCTCTTCTTTTTTATCCTCTTCTTCCTCTCATGTTCGAGAGGATCGCCGAGGGGTCGGGAGGTTGCCTAGTGTCAAAGGAGAAGAAGAAAGGAATAGCTAGAGGAGAAGATCGAAAAAAAAGAAGAAAAAAAAGAGGAGAAGAAGAAAGGAATAGTGGAGAAGAAGAGAAAATAGAATATTCTATTTTCTCTTCCTCTCCACTATTCCTTTCTTCCTCTCCTCTTCTGTTTCTTCTTTTTTCTTCTTATTTATTTCTCCTCTTCTTTTCCTCTCCTCTTCTTCTTTCTTTCCTATTCTTATTTTCTTCTTTCCTATCCTTCTTTTTCTAAAATTGTAACTTTTGCATATATAAAAATTTTCTAAAATTGTAACTTTCTATATATATGAACAAAAAACTTTCTATGAACAAAAAAACATTTTTAACATATATATTTAGCAAATTCTAGCCACATACATCACATACACATAAACATTATAGCCACATACACACATATATATATACATCACATATGAACAAAAAAATAAACTAATAAAAATAAAAAAACATATTGCAACATATGAACAAAAACATATAGCCACATACATACACATACATTATATATATATGAAAAAAAAAATTAAACTAATAAAAAAAGTGGTGGCGCCGGCGGGGCATAGGGGCATGGCGGCAGCGGTGGCGCCAGCGGGGCAGGGCTGGGCAGGGTCGCGGGAGCGAGGCAAGGCAGGGGCGCGGCACGGCGGCCGCGGTGGCGCACGGCAGCCGCGCAGGGCAGGGGCAGCGGCGCGGCAGCCGCGCAGGACAGGGGCGCAGGGGCGCGCGCGGGACGGCAGGGGTGCGTGCTCACAGGGGGCGGCGACGACAGCGAAGGCGATCAGCCTGACGGCGTCGGTGGCGGCAGCGACGGCGAAGGCGAGCAGCCTGACGGCGTCGGTGGCGATGGCGACGAGGAGGAGCAGGGGCGTCGGGCGGCGACGATGATGTGGAGGAGCAGGGGGCGTCGGGGGAGAAGTGGCTGATTTGGTCGAAAACTGCTAAGTGCTGCTTATATAGCAAAGCCTTTAGTCCCGGTTTGTGGCACAAATCAGGACTAATGCCTCCTTTAGTCCCGGTTGGTGCCACCAACCGGGACCAAAGGCCTCTTTTCAGCAGCCCAGAGGGCGGGAAGCGGCGGCCTTTGGTCCCGGTTGGTGGCACCAACCGGGACTAAAGGGGGGCCTTTGGTCTCGGTTTGTGCCACAAACCGGGACCAAAGCCCCCCTTTGGTCCCGGTTCGTCCCACCAACCGGGACCAAAGGCCTTGTGCTGCCCAGCGCCCAAATGTTTAGTCCCACCTCGCTAGTTGAGAGGGAGCCGCACCTGTTTATAAGGTGCGGTGCGCCTTCCCTCTCGAGCTCCTCTCTAAAGCAGGCTTTCGGGCCTAACCGTGCAATGTGTGCCTGTGGGCCTACTGGGCCTCCCACGGGCCTGAATCCTGGCCCATGGTAGGGTTTCTAGTCGTATTCAGGCCGTGGGTGCCTAGTAGGTGGCACTTTTTTTGTTTTTTTGTTTTTTGTTTCTACTTACAACAAAATACTTATAGTTTTGTAGTGATTTATTTTTTATTTTAGGTCACAAAAATTATAAACTTTCTGTAGTGCCATTAGTTTTAAAATTTGAATAGTTTAAATTTGAATTTTTTAAAATTTGTGTGAATCACTAGTTTATGAATAACTTTACTATAGAAATTGTTTTTTGCATTATTTATTTCCTTTTTTTTGCTTTATTTTTTAATTCTTTTTGCTTTTAGTTTTAGAAAAATTATAAACTTTCTATTAGTGCCATTAGTTTTCAAATTTGAAAACACTTTTTTAGTTTCTTTGTTTTCTTTGTTGCTTTGTTTATTTTATTTTGTTTCGACTTACAACAAAATACTTATTGTTGCTATTTTTATTTTTATTTCCAGTTTTTTTGTTTTGTTTTCTATATTATTTATTTTCTTTTGTTTTTTGCTTTATTTTTTAATTCTTTTTGCTTTTAGGTCAGCAAAATTATAAACTTTCTGTTAGTGCCATTAGTTTTAGAAAAAATATAAACTTTCTGTTAGTGCCATTAGTTTTCAAATTTGAATAGTTAAAATTTGAACATAGATGCACCTATAGAGAAAATTCGACCTAAATTCATAGTTTTCAAATGAACTCTGAAAAAGTTGGCATAGCATACTCGTCTATTACAAATTTGGCATGATATCATCATAATAGTTGCGGCAGAAAGTCTTCACTTTTCTTTGCTTGTGTCATTTGCTTATTGCGCCGTAACCATGGATAATCTTCATCGTTTATCAGGATGCTTGGATTAGCCCTGTCATTGAAGGGAGGAATTTCATGAAACTTTTCATAATCTTCAGACATGTCTGTCTTGCCCTCCACTCCTAGGATGTCCCTTTTTCCTGAAAGAACTATGTGGCGCTTTGGCTCATCGTATGATGTATTCGTTTCCTTATCTTTTCTTTTTCTCGGTCTGGTAGACATGTCCTTCACATAGATAACCTGTGCCACATCATTGGCTAGGACGAACGGTTCATGAGTGTACCCAAGATTTTTCAGATCGACTGTTGTCATTCCGTACTGTTGGTCTACATGTACCCCGCCTCCTGACAGATTGACCCATTTGCACTTAAACAAAGGGACCTTAAAATCTTGTCCGTAGTCAAGTTCCCATATGTCCACTATGTAACCATAATATGTGTCCTTTCCCTTCTCGGTTGTTGCATCAAAGCGGAAACCGCTGTTTTGGTTGGTGCTCTTTTGATTTTGGTCAATCGTGTATAATGTATTCCCATTTATCTCGTATCCTTTGTAAATCAATACAGTCAAAGATGGTCCCCTGGACAACAAGTACAACTCATCACAAACAGTGTTGTCACCTCTGAGACGTGCTTCCAACCAACTGCTGAAAGTCCTAATGTGTTCACATGTAATCCAGTCGTCGCACTGCTCCTGGTGTTTGGAGCACAGACTGTTCTTGTGTTCATCGACATACGGGGTCACCAAGGTAGAGTTTTGTAGAACTGTGTAGTGTGCTTGAGACCAAGAATGCCCGTCCCTGCATATTATTGAGTCCTCTCCTAGCGTGCCTTTTCCAGTCAGTCTCCCCTCATACCGCGATTTAGGGAGACCTATCTTCTTAAGGTCGGGAATGAAGTCAACACAAAACCCGATGACATCCTCTGTTTGATGGCCCATGGAGATGCTTCCTTCTGGCCTAGCGCGGTTACGGACATATTTCTTTAGGACTCCCAAGAACCTCTCAAAGGGGAACATATTGTGTAGAAATACGGGCCCCAGAATGACAATCTCGTCGACTAGATGAACTAGGACATGCGTCATGATATTGAAGAAGGATGGTGGGAACACCAGCTCGAAACTGACAATACATTGCGCCACATCACTCCTTAGCCTTGGTACGATTTCTGGATCGATCACCTTCTGAGAGATTGCATTGAGGAATGCACATAGCTTCACAATGGCTAATCGGACGTTTTTCGGTAGAAGCCCCCTCAATGCAACCGGAAGCAGTTGCGTCATAATCACGTGGCAGTCATGAGACTTTAGGTTCTGGAACTTTTTCTCTGGGATATTTATTATTCCCTTTATATTCGACGAGAAGCCAGTCGGTACCTTCATACTGAGCAAGCATTCAAAGAAGATTTCTTTCTCTTCTTTCGTAAGAGCGTAGCTGGCAGGACCTTCATACTGCTTCGGAGGCATGCCATCTTTTTCGTGCAAACGTTGCAGGTCCTCCCGTGCCTCAGGTGTATCTTTTGTCTTTCCATACACGCCCAAGAAGCCTAGCAGTTTCACACAAAGGTTCTTCGTCACGTGCATCACGTCGATTGAAGAGTGGACCTCTAGGTCTTTCCAGTAGGGTAGGTCCCAAAATATAGATTTCTTCTTCCACATGGGTGCGTGTCCCTCAGCGTCATTTGGAACAGCTAGTGCGCCGGGACCCTTTCCAAAGATTACGTGTAAATCATTGACCATAGCAAGTACGTGATCACCGGTACACATGGCGGGCTTCTTCCGGTGATCTGCCTCGCCTTTGAAATGCTCGCCTTTCTTTCGACATTGATGGTTGGTCGGAAGATATCGACGATGGCCCAGGTACACATTCTTCCTGCATTTGTCCAGGTATATACTTTCAGTGTTATCTAAACAGTGTGTGCATGCGTGGTATCCTTTGTTTGTCTGTCCTGAAAGGTTACTGAGAGCGGGCCAATCGTTGATGGTCACGAACAGCAACACCTTTAGGTTAAATTCCTCTTGTCTATGCTCATCCCACGTACGTACACCGTTTCCATTCCACAGCTGTAAAAGTTCTTCAACTAATGGCCTTAGGTACACATCAATGTCGTTGCCGGGTTGCTTAGGGCCTTGGATGAGAACTGGCATCATAATGAACTTCCGCTTCATGCACATCCAAGGAGGAAGGTTATACATACATAGATTCACATGCCAGGTGCTGTGAGTGCTGCTCTGCTCCCCGAAAGGATTAATGCCATCCGCGCTTAAAGAAAACCATACGTTCCTTGGGTCCTTTGCAAACTCATCCCAGTACTTTCTCATGATTTTTCTCCATTGCGACCCGTCAGCGAGTGCTCTCAACTTCCCGTCTTTCTTACGGTCCTCATTGTGCCATCGCATCGACTTGGCATGCTCTCCGTTTCTGAACAGACGTTTCAACCATGGTATTATAGGAGCATACCACATCACCTTCGCAGGAACCCTCTTCCTGCAGGGCTCGTCGTGAACATCACCAGGGTCATCTCGTCTGATCTTATACCGCAATGCACCGCATACCGGGCATGCGTTCAGATCCTTGTATGCACCGCGGTATAGGATGCAATCATTAGGGCATGCATGTATCTTCTCCACCTCCAATCCTAGAGGGCATACGACCTTCTTTGCCGCGTATGTACTATCTGGCAATTCGTTATCCTTTGGAAGCTTCTTCTTCAATATTTTCAGTAGCTTCTCAAATCCTTTGTCAGGCACAACATTCTCTGCCTTCCACTGCAGCAATTCCAGTACGGTACCGAGCTTTGTGTTGCCATCTTCGCAATTGGGGTACAACCCTTTTTTGTGATCCTCTAACATGCGATCAAACTTCAGCTTCTCCTTTTGACTTTCGCATTGCGTCCTTGCATCGACAATGACCCGACGGAGATCATCATCATCGGGCACATCGTCTGGTTCCTCTTGATCTTTAGCAGCTTCACCCGTTGCAGCATCATTGGGCACATCGTCTGGTTCCTCTTGATCTTCACCAGCTCCCCCCCGTTGCAGCATCACCGTATTCAGGGGGCACATAGTTGTCATCGTACTCTTCTTCTTCGCCGTCTTCCATCATAACCCCTATTTCTCCGTGCCTTGTCCAAACATTATAGTGTGGCATAAAACCATTGTAAAGCAGGTGGGTGTGAAGGATTTTTCAGTCAGAGTAAGACTTCGTATTCCCACAATTAGGGCACGGACAACACATAAAACCATTCTGCTTGTTTGCCTCTGCCGCATCGAGAAACTCATGAACGCCCTTAATGTACTCGGAGGTGTGTCTGTCACCGTGCATCCATTGCCGGTTCATCTGCGTGCATTATATATAATTAAGTGTCCAAATTAATAGAAGTTCATCATCACATTAAAACCAAAGTACATACATAGTTCTCATCTAACAACATATAGCTCTCCAGAGCATCTAATTAATTAAACCATACATTGAAACTATGTAAAACATTTTAATGCGAAAACAAAGGCGATCATAATCGCAACCAAGGTAACAATTGATCCAACGACATAATGATACAAAGCCTCGGTATGAATGGCATATTTTCTAATCTTTCTAATCTTCAAGCGCATTGCATCCATCTTGATCTTGTGATCATCGACGACATCCGCAACATGCAACTCCAATATCATCTTCTCCTCCTCAATTTTTTTATTTTTTCCTTCAAGAAATTGTTTTCTTCTTCAACTAAATTTAACCTCTCGACAATAGGGTCGGTTGGAATTTCCGGTTCACATACATCCTAGATAAATAAAATCTATGTCACGTTGGTCCGCATAATTTTCATAAAAAATAAATGAACCAATAGTTATAAAGATAATATATATACCACATCCGAATCATAGACAGGACGAGGGCCGTCGGGGGCGGATACCAAAACCATCGCACTATATAAGATGCAATAATAAAAGTAAGAAAATTATACAAGTATCTATCTAAACATACAAGTAACAATATTTTTACTTTCAGAAAGAAGATAAGAACAAGAGGCTCACCACGGTGGTGTCGGTGATGAGATCGGCGCGGGTGATCGACGGTGGTGAAGACGGGGGTGGGGCGTGACTGACCGCTAAATCTAGACAAATCTCGAGGAAAATGGAGCTTTGGGGTCGAGCTTCGAGAGGAGAAAGCTTAACTACTGTGGCTCGGGCATTTCATCGAACACCTCATGTGCATAGGAGGTGAGCTAGACCACCACAAACCCCTCCCCTCGCCGGCCAGAGAAAAACAGAGCACTAGAGTGCTCTGCTCGCGGGCGAGGGTATATATAGGCACCTCATTGGTCCCGGTTGGTGGCATGAACCGGGACTAAAGGGGAGCCTTTGGTCCCGGTTCAGGCCACCAACCGGGACCAATGGTGGTGGGCCAGGAGCCAGGCCCATTGGTCCCGGTTCGTCCCACCAACCGGGACCAAAAGGTCCAGACGAACTGGGACCAATGGCCCATGTGGCCCGGCCGGCCCCCTGGGCTCACGAACCGGGTCCAATGCCCCCATTGGTCTCGGTTCTAGATTGAACCGGGACTAATGGGCTGACCCGGCCTGGACCGTTGCCCCCTTTTCTACTAGTGCTTGCTTGACCTACCATTGATGCCCCCACGGCGCTAGACAATGCCTCCACCCTACGCGCGTCCATCAACACATGTCCATCGCCAGGACCCCGCTGCGCCACGTTGCTGAGACCTGCCGTCGTCAACCGTGCACACCCTCAATCTCAATGCCTAAGATGACGCCTCGAAGGGCATGACGAGGCCATCACGCAGCCACTACCCATCCACACAGAACTAGGGTTTTCAACCAGACAAAGAGGAAGGAGAGAGCAGGGAGGAGTGACCTCGTCGTCGCCACCAAGGATGAAAATAACACCGGGAGCGTCATCGACGAGTTGGCCTCCATCGTCAGCCAAAGGTTTACCCCGGACAAGCTCCCACCCTGGCACCCATCAGGCCAACCACCAAGACCTTCATAGGAGATCTGGACCAGCCGATGGGAGAGCCGCATGCAAAGATGATCGGCAGCAGATTTGATGGGACGGGCACAGAGAACCGCCTCATGCCATGACCGCTAGCGTATGACGTCGCCGAAGCCGCCTGATACGTCTCCGTCGTATCTACTTTTCCTAATGCTTTTGGTCTTGTTTTGGACTCTAATTTGCATGATTTGAATGAAACTAACCCGGACTGGCGCTGTTTTTAGCAGAACTACCATGGTGCTGTTTTTGTGCAAAAATAGAACTTCTCGAAATGGAACGAAACTTTTTGGAGAATTATTTTACAATAAAAGAAAAATACTAGAGCCAAGAACCACAGGAGAGGGCCCTTGGCTAGGAACAAGACACCAGGGCGCGCCCCCACCCTCTGATGCGCCCTGGTGGGTTGTGCCTACCTTGTGGCCTCGCAGACCCTAATTCCAACTCTATAAATACCTATTTTTGGAGACAAAAAATAGGAGAGGAAGTTTCATCACGTTTCACGATAAGGAGCCGCCGCCACCTCCCGTTCTTCATCGGGAGACCAGATCTGGAGCCCGTTCGGGGCTCCGCAGAGGGGAATCTTCGGTCGTCATCACCAACCCTCCTTTATCACCAATTATATGATTCTCCCCACCGGGAGTGAGTAATTCCTTCGTAGGCTCGCAAGTCGGTGAGGAGTTGGTTGAGATTCATCATGTAATCGAGTTAGTTTTGTTAGGGCTTGATCCCTAGTATCCACTATGTTCTAAGATTGACGTTGTTATGACTTTGCCATGCTTAATGCTTGTCACTAGGGCCCAAGTGCCATGATTTCAGATCTGAACCATCTACGTTTTCACCATTATATCTATGTTCTAGACCCGACCTTGCAAGTCATATTCACCTATTACGTGTTATGATTCGTAAACTTTTCGGTGATGATCGTAGTTTGAGGGGTTCATGTATTCACTATGTGTTAATGCTTTGGTTCGGTTCTCTATTAAAACACTACAAGAATCTTGTTAATCCATGACAGATACTATCTGTCATGGAACAGTGCAAAACTGTCAAGGAGGGTTGTCCATGACGGATTTATAATCCGTCATGTATATCGCGTCATAATTTGACAAATGTACCACCATGACGGATCTTGGCCGTCATCGATCAGTCCCTAGGCCCGCCCAAGCCCAGTCCTCTATGAGAGACTAGTCCATCATGGATTTATACGAGCTATACAAAAATGGGCTTGACGTGGCATCTACATGGCACCAGCGTGGATGTGACGTGGCATCCAATCTTTTTGCTGTGGTAGTTTAGAACATTTATTTTAGTCTAGCCATGATTTCCATACAACCAGTTACAACGCCACCCATTACACATAATCAAATAAGCTTTCACAACACAATTAATTTCTATTGAACAGATCCATAATTTGAAGCATTTCACAAATTTCTATTCAATTATTTCACTGAGTAAAACCCTTTTAAAACGTGGCCAATAAAACATCCAACATCAGATCACAGGCCCTTAGTAATAATTACACCAGATTACATCAACAAATATACAAGATTGTACAGACCCTCTTAATCATCAAGTTCATGCCTACACCTCGAACTTCCTTTTTGGCTCTGACTACCAAGTAAACCTGTAACAGACAATATGCTTCTGTTACGAAATGGCAAGCTGATTACAACAACATAAATAGTAGTTATTATCATCCGAACCATCATTTTTATTTCACGTGGTTTGAACCTCACTCATGAGGCATATATACTTAAAAGTTATGCCAGGATTGCTTGTCTTCCATTAATCAACAATATTGTTTCATTGCAGCAACACAACATTGACGACTAATCACGAGTAACCTAGTGCCAAATAGTTCAAATCATCCTGAAGGGCATAGTAGCTTACCCATGCCAAAACGCCGAGGAGCTCCACCTTGTTGTGCAACTGTAGGTACCTTTGAAAAATTGTCATCTCAAAGATCAGAGGGGTGTTGACAAATAATAAAGGGACAGGGGAACAAGATAAGTTATTGTTTCTGGAAAACTACTTGCAACAAAACTGTACTTCTTTTTACCATAGTGCACACCCTTGTTTTTCCTAAACCATGATCATGAACTAACTTGGTGTCATTTTTCTTATGTAAACAAATACACCTATCTACGTGTGAGAACAAACATAATAGGTATACTATAGTATCAAGAACATCCAAGTGACCTCTTTTTTACTTATAAACTTGATCAAATTCAATTATTTCGGAATTGAGGAAGCAGATTATAAATAATACCTATTAATGGTAGAGAAAATAAGAATAAATGAAATGTTCAAGGTGGAGACACTTTCAAAGTTACACTGCACTTAACATGATTTAATAAACTTGAACCACTAACTCTCGATTTTGATAACAGATCTTGCATTAAACAAATGCAAATTTTGATTATTATATTTAGAATTGGTAGAGGAAATCAATCAAACATAGAACTTATATAATGGGCTATGGCAATCTGATCTCTACCAGTACCACAAGAAATAACAACCAAGCTGGAAGTAATGATGAACAGAAGAGCTATATAGCCAACGATGGTTCACATAACATTTCAGGGAAGTATATCTAAACTAATATAAAGTAGTTATGATTGACTATGTACTGTAGTGTGAGGTCCTAAAGAATTGACACACTAAGTTCTTTTGTCTGCAGCATAGTTCTTCAACTATATTTAATTCTACCAGTGAACTGATTCAGTGGTTCAGTTGTAATCGTCAACCTTCGTCACTGATCAAGTGGAGACCTGAGCTAGGAACAGTGCTTAAGATATCATAACAAGCATAATAATACTTCATTAATATATACACTTTACATTAGTAGAGAAATATGCCAGACAAGGAAGACCGATTCCACAATACAGAAAGACAAAAAGGAGGCTACTGTAGAATGTAAAGAAACATCCATTAATTCATAAAGTGGATAACTCGCTTTTCCTGATATATCAAGAAGCATTCTGGAAGTGGTTGAACTAGTAATACACTCCCTTTTATTAGGCAGTAAGAAGAGGTTCAGTTCTCCATCTCTTTTCATTCTGGAAAGATACAAAAATGTACAACACGTACAATTTTGCACATTGCCTTTTATTATGAGCTAGAAGATGTTCAATTCATCTCTTTTGGTTCTGAAAAGATACAAAAATGCACAACGAATACAATTTTGCACTCTAGAGTTTACTTTCACAGAATACAGCTAAAAAAGTACAGTCAAATAAAACTACAGCTACCTGATGGCAACAGTCATTTTAATCAAATTAGGAAAGCATCAAACAATTTATTGACTATGAGCCTAACTTGCTACTAGACTATAAATTCTATAAAAGAGGGATTGATGTTTGTAAATATTAAATCATCAATTCTTGAGAGGAAAGATGCAAAATCAAGCTGAATCAAGGAGAAGATGGGGGTAGAGGTCGCAGTGCTCACTGGAGACCTTTGTAAGCAATGCAATGGTCGCAGTGCAGGTCAGACACCGTCTCGCGTGACAGAGGAGGTTGCCACAGGACGCACCGCTGCGCCGGAGACGCGAAAGAGGGGGTTAGGGTCGCCGCCGTCCAACCCAACGCAGTCGAGCGCACTGTGCTAGGGAGAGGCGGAGAGGCGCGAGGGGGCGCGTTGCACGATGAAGTGGTGGTGTTGGAGACGCACCAGTGGCAGACGCGCCGCCGTAGCTGAAACCCTAGACATTGGCTAGGGGTTGAGTGCAAGCGCAGGGGGCTGGGAGCGGCAGATCCAGCCGAGCTGGAGGCGGATGGGTCGGAGATGAGCTCACGAGTGTGCTGCACGGTGGCGGACGTCGCCGGAATCGGCGGATCTTGGTGGCGGCGTGATGATTCATGGGAGAGGGAGAGATGGGTCGCGCGAGATATGGATTGGTGGGGGTTGCGGCAGATCTAGCAGCTGTCGGAGCAGCTAGGTGAGAGGAGGGAAAGGGCTGGCGACGAGCAGTGGGAGGAGGCGATGTGGTGGTGGGTGGCGGGGATGTGTGTGAGGAGATGGGGAATCGGGAAGGGGACTGCGACAAAGGGAGAGGAGAGGCACTTAGGGTTTGGGTTTTATACGTGAATGGTTAGGCGGGCTTTAGTGGGCTTGCGGGGCTGTACCGGGCCATTCATGACAGATTTCGAAAACGTCATGCGAAACCCGCCATGGATCAACAGGTTTATTGTAGTGAAAGGAGGCCTTAATATCCCTTAGTTTCCTTATGGACCCCACTGCCACGGGAGGGTAGGACAAAAGATGTCGTGCAAGTTCTTTCCATAAGCACGTATGACAATTTACGGAATACATGCCTACATTATATTTATGAATTGGAGCTAGTTTTGTATCACCCTAGGTTATGACTATTATATGATGAATATCATCCAACGAATTCACCGATCCAATGTCTATGAATTTTCCACATATTGTTCTTGCTAAGTTACTACTGCTGCAATTACTGTTACTCTTGCTACAAAATCATTGCTATCACTTTTACTGTTACTACTCTTGTTACCACTGATATCAAAATTATCCTATTACTGTGCTACTGATCACTTTGCTACAGATATCTAATCTCCAGGTGTGGTTGAATTGAAAACTCAACTGATAATACTCACAAATATTTTTGGCGCCTCCCCTTGTGTCAAATCTATAATTTGGGTTTAATACTTTACCCTCGAAAACTGTTGCGATCCCCTATACTTGTGAGTTATCAAGGCATTTTTCCGGCGCCGTTGCCGGGGAGCATATCTATATTTGTTGAGTCACTTGGGATTATTATCTACTGATCACTATGAAGAATCTCAAGGATACCAAAACCAAGAACCTCCCCTCTAAGACGAGGGGAGGTAAGGATTTGCCATCACAAACTGCACTTGATTCACCTTCTGTTTTGAGTAGACTTGCAACACCACCACATGCTATTAATCATGATATGTCGCAAGTTATTGATGATGCTACTTCTGCTAGGAATGATACCAAAACCAAGAACCTCCCCTCTCAGACGAGGGGAGGTAACGATTTGCCATCACACTCTGCACTTGATTCACCTTCTGTTTTGAGTAGACTTGCAACACCACCACATGCTATTAATCCTGATATGTCGCAAGTTATTGATGATGCTACTTCTGGTATGAATGATACTCTTGATGATGCTAGTACCTTGCTAGATGATAATGTGTCACTAGGTGAATTTCTTGATGAACAACTTACTAGAGCTAAAGATACTGAGAATGCTAAAACTGATGAAATTATTGAAACTGATGAAGTACTTGAAACTAAAAATCTTGAACCCCTATTAGATCTAGCTCTTCTAGATATGAAATGCCGAAGGTACGTGAAGGTTATGTTATGGATGAGGAGACAACTGGAGATTTTCTTGCTTGCAATGATAGAGATGATCTTAAGAAATTATTATGCAAACAGAAAGAAAAATCTTTGAATGCTAGGATGAAATGTGATCCTAAGTTTGCTACTTCACATATCTTTGTTACTGATAAGGATTATGAATTCTCTGTTGACCCAGAGTTAATTACTTTGGTTGAATCTGATCCTTTCTATGGCAAGCAAATTGAAACTATTGTGGCACACCTTACTAAACTAAATGATATAGCCACCCTATTTGCTCGTGATAAGAAAAATTGCTACTATTATATCCTCAAATTATTTCTGTTCTCATTAAAGGGTGATGCCAAGATATGGTACAATAATCTTGCTCCTGGTTGTGTGCGTAGTCACCAGGATATGATTTACCACTTCTTTGAAAATATTTTCCTACTCATAAGAAACAAGCTGCCTTACATGAAATATTTAACTTTGTGCAAATTCAATAAGAGAGTCTCCCACAAGCTTGGGGGAGGTATCTCCGATTGCTTAATGCTTTTCCTGATCATCCTCTTAAGAAAAATGAAATACTTGATATCTTCTATAATGGACTAACCGATGCTTCTAGGGACTTCCTAGATAGTTGTGCTGGTTGTCTTTTCAGGGAACGAACTATTGAACAAGTTGAAGAATTATTGAATAATAAGTTGAAGAATTATGATGATTGGAATCTTCTTGATCCACCGCCTAAACCCACTCCAAATAAGAGGGGCATCTTATTTCTCAGTCCTGAAGACATGCAAGAGGCAAAGAAATGTATGAAGGAAAAAGGTATTAAAGCTGAAGATGTTAAGAATTTACCACCTATTGAAGAAATACATGGACTTGACACGCCAACACAACCAGTGGTAGAGGTGAACTCTTTAATGAAATTTGATGAAAGTGACACCCCTTATAATAAGTATCATAGTCAATGGCTTTATGAGTTTGATAACTACATTAGAAAACAAGATCACTTCAATGCCAATGTTATGAAACAATTGAAATATAATTCTGATGTGATTGCTCGCTTGAGTGACTTGTTATTCAGAATCACCAATGATGTTAGAGGTGTAGGAAAACATGCCTCGGTGGTTCAAAGCCAATTAGAACAAGTTGCTAAATTGCAACGAAAATTGCTTGATGAAATGAATAATACTATGAATGACCATGCTATTAGAGTAGTAACTAGAGGAGGCAGAATGAATCAGTAACCACTTTATCCCGAGGGAGACCCTAAAAGAATTGAACAAGGCTGTCAAAGAATTAACACTGATGAACCTAGTCCTTCTAAAAGGAAAAAAGAAAAAGAAAAATGATAGGACTTTGCACACCTCTAGTGAACATGAAATAGATAAACCTCCTAAAGATAATAATAATGTCTCTATCTCAGATGCTGAAACTCAATCTGGTAATGAACATTCATCTAGTGATAATGAAAATGATAATGATGATGTTCATAAAGACACTCAACAAGACAATGATAAAGAACTAGATAATGATGTTGAGATAGAACCTGCTATTGATCTTGATAACCCACAAACTAAAAATAAAAGATATGATAAAAAAGACTTTGTGGATAGAAAACTGAAGGAAATATGCCCTAGAGGCAATAATAAAGTTATTATTTATTTCCTTATTTCATGATAAATGTTTATTATTCATGCTAGAATTGTATTAACCGGAAACATAATACTTGTGTGAATACATAGACAAACAGAGTGTCACTAGTATGCCTCTACTTGACTAGCTTGTTGATTAAAGATGGTTATGTTTCCTAACCATAGACAAAGAGTTGTCATTTGATTAACGGGATCACATCATTAGAGAATGATGTGATTGACTTGACCCATCTGTTAGCTTAGCATGATGATCGTTTAGTTTGTTGCTATTGCTTTCTTTAGGACTTATACATGTTCCTATGACTATGAGATTATGCAACTCCCGTTTACCGGAGGAACACTTTGTGTGCTACCAAATGTCACAACGTAACTGGGTAAATATAAAGGTGCTCTACAGGTGTCTCCGAAGGTACTTGTTGGGTTGCGTATTTCGAGATTAGGATTTGTCACTCCGATTGTCGGAGAGGTATCTCTGGGCCCACTCGGTAATGCACATCACTATAAGCCTTGCAAGCATTTGCAGCTAATGAGTTAGTTGCGGGATGATGTATTACGGAACGAGTAAAGAGACATGCCGGTAACAAGATTGAACTAGGTATTGAGATACCGACGATCGAATCTCGGGCAAGTAACATACCGATGACAAAGGGAACAACGTATGTTGTTATGCGGACTGACCGATAAAGATCTTCATAGAATATGTAGGAGCCAATATGGGCATCCAGGTTCCGCTATTGGTTATTGACCGGAGACATGTCTCGGTCATGTCTACATTGTTCTCGAACCCGTAGGGTCCGCACGCTTAACGTTACGATGACAGTTTCATTATGAGTTTATATGTTTTGATGTACCGAAGGTTTTTCGGAGTCCCGGATGTGATCACGGACATGACGAGGAGTCTCGAAATGGTCGAGACATGAAGATTGATATGCTGGACGACTATATTCGGACACCGGAAGTGTTCTGGAGAAGTATCGGATTAAAACAGAGTACCGGGGGTTACCGGAACCCCCCGGGGGGTTAATGGGCCTCATGGGCCCAAAGTGGAGCGGAGGAGGGGCGGCCAGGGCCGGCCGCACGCCCCCTCCCCCTCTAGTCTGAATTGGACAAGGAAGGGGGCGGCGCCCCCCTTTCCTTCCTCTCCTCTCTCCCTTCCTTCCTCCTCTCCTACTTGGACAAGGAAAGGAGGGAGTCCTACTCCCGGTAGGAGTAGGAATCGTCCCTGGCGCGCCTCCTCCTGGCCGGCCGCCCCTCCCCCTTGCTCCTTTATATACGGGGCAGGGGGGCACCTCTAGACACAACAATTGATCCTTGAGATCTATTAGCCGTGTGCAGTGCCCCCCTCCACCATAATCCTCGATAATATTGTAGCGGTGCTTAGGTGAAGCCCTGTGACGGTAGAACATCAAGATCATCACCACGCCGTCGTGCTGACGGAAATCATCCCCGACACTTTGCTAGACCGGAGTCCGGGGATCGTCATCGAGCTGAACATGTGCTAGAACTCGGAGGTGTCGTAGTTTCGGTGCTTGATCGGTCGGGCCGTGAAGACGTACGACTACATCAACCGCGTTGTTATAACGCTTCCGCTTTCGGTCTACGAGGGTACGTGGACAACACTCTCCCCTCTCGTTGCTATGCATCACCATGATCTTGCGTGTGCGTAGGATTTTTTTTGAAATTACTACGTTCCCCAACAAAAACATGGTAAAGAAAAAGAACCTTGGGTTCAGAAACCCACGTCCTTTCCACCTAAACCAATGAAGAAAAAAGATGATGAAGAATTTGAACACTTTGCTGAAATGCTTAGGCTAGTTTTTTGTGCACTCGCTTGACTGATATATTAAAGATGGCCCCTTATGAAAAATACATGAAAGACATCATCACTAATAAAATAAAGATACCGGAAGCTGAAATCTCCACCATGCTTGCTAATTATTCTTTTAAGGATGGAGTACCTAAAAAACTTGGAGATCCAGGAATACCAACTATATCTTGCTCCACAAAAGAAATTATGTTAAAACTGCTTTGTGTGATTTAGGAGCTGGTGTTGGTGTTATGCCTTTCTCCTTATATAAAAGACTTGATTTGAATAAACTCACACCTACTGAAATATCTTTGCAAATGGCTAATAAATCAACTGCCACACTTATCGGTATTTGTGAGGATGTGCCCGTTGTTGTTGCAAATGTTACTATCTTAACAGAGTTTGTTATACTTGAGATGCCCGAGGACGACAACATGTCGATTATCCTTGGTAGACCATTTTTGAATACTACAGGGACTATTATTGATTGCAAGAAAAGCAAGGTCACTTTTCATATCAATGGTAATGAACATACGGTGCACTTTCATATCAATGGTAGTGAACATACAGTGCACTTTCCAAAGAAACAATTCCAAGTGAATGGTATTAATGTTATTGAAAAATCTCTGACACTCACTATTGGAAGTTTTAAACTACCTCTACCTATTGCCAAAAGGAAATTTGAAATTCTTATTGTTGGGGACATGCATATCTCCATTGGGGTAACTTAGTGTTTTACGAAAGTTCTTCGGTTTCATGCTAATCGAAGGTGGTTGTTAATAAGACTTGATAAACCTTATTAATTGATCATTTTTGAGAGGTATGAATTTGATGAATTAATAAGGCACTACCTTCTGTCCTTGCCTTTTGTTCTCTATTTTTCTTAATTAAATAAAATAAAATGCCATGTTTATTCTGTTTTCTGGATTTTCTATGCAATAAAAAATGACCCAAAAATAAAAGTTCTCGGAATGGCCTAAAAATTCAATACGATTTTTTCTGAATTTCTCGTGCAAATAACATCAGAGGAGGGGGGTGCATCTGGTGACCACAAGACACCAGGGCGCACCAGCAACCCAATCCGCGCCCTGGTGGGTTGTGGTCCCCATGTGGGTCCCCTCACTTATCACTTTTACCCATGTCATCTCCTACCTCCAGAAAAAAATCACCATAACTATCTCTCTCTTGTGTTCTTGCTCTCAAACCCGTGGATTTCGATCTCTATGCTTGACAATAATTAGCTACTCTTGGTGCTGCTCTAGATGAGCTTGCATGTTGAATTCTTAGATTTTCTAAGTAGTTTGAATGCTCAATATGGCCTTTGGGCATCCTTATGAGTAGTTGCTATCAATAGTGTGAAGTTTTGTTGACAATAATTTGTGGACAAATTTTTTGAGAATTTTATCTATAGGAATAAGATGAGTTTCTTTAGGAATTTTGCCTCCAAGAAGAATGCCAAAGGAGTCATTGGGGAATCATCAGACAATGACCTCAACACTTTGAGAAGGGCAGAGGTGCGGCCATGCGAATGGCCATATAATGCCTTCATGGAGGGGGGCGGGTTCCATCAAGAGTTCGCTCAATTCATTGCAAATGCTGGGCTAACCGACTTCATCGCAGCTGAGTGTGATCAAAACGCCCTTACAAATTCCTTTGTGCAAATTTTTCATTTTCTAGTAGGAATAATCCCCCTGAGGTGCATAATTTATATGCCGAAACCCGTTAGATACTACTCACTGACTTTTGTGATATATGCTTGACCCCTTCTGAGGGGAAATAAGAGAGCACAGACCCGCAGAGTTTGAGGAACTTTATCGTACTCTGTCTGTGGAAAATGAGAGAGGTGTATCGGGTGTTACCTCCACTAGTTTGTAGTTTCCTTCCGTGCATTCCTTTGCTATATTCATCGCGAAGTGTTTAACTGCTAGAGAGAAGGTCGGTGCACTCAGTGCCCCCCGACTTCGCCATTTTACGCCGTGCACTACAGAATGACCACACCTTTAGCTTAGGGGCTATTATTGCACGTCATCTGCACCTTAACAGAACGAAGGGCAAAATTCATGGCGGTATTTATGCTACTCGCCTAGCGAGCCATTTTAACGTTTAGTTATGCCAACATGATTATCCTTTGTCCCGAGTTTATCTAGATCACCAGGCGATGGTGGCTCACCAGTTTACTGATGATGCCGACTCTCTTCATAATATTCATTACTACCTGGTTTTTAGTGTGGATTCTTGTGATGTTATTCCATTGCCTGCACCTGCTTTGTTTGATTCTATTGTCAGGGCGGATACAGTGTCATGACAGCGAACATTTTTGCTTACCGGAACAACCAGGCAGCAGTTGAGTAGGAACCTCAGGAGCGGTACGCTCAGGTACCCACATCACAACACTTCAACGTGGGACCGGATGGCTACTACGAGTGGTGATTACCAAGCTAGGCCAAAAGCCTAAGCTTGGGGGAGTACGTATCTCCACTGACATTATATTCATGTTCACACATTTCATTCCAGATGTCGGTGTTCACACGTTTTCATTTTATTATCCATGCTAGATCTATTTTCTTGCTTTCTTCTTGTGTGTTTGAAAAACTTTGAGAAAACCCAAAATATTTCTTGCTTCTTTTCGGTTTTTCTTTCTAGTTTAATTAGTTCTAGTATTAAAAGAAAACCCAAAAATATTACTTGATTCCTCTTCTTGCTTGTTGGGGGCTTTCACGTGTAAACACTTTTTCTCGTTTTTGTTTTCCTTTTCTTCAATTTGCTTTCTTATATAAAAACTAAAAACTCCAAAAATATTTCAGTGTGTTTCTCTGAGACTCTTTTCTTTTGTTGAATCAGACTAATACGCTGGATCACTGATACGTCTCCAACGTATCTATAATTTTTGATTGTTCCATGCTATTATATTTTCTGTTTTGGATGTTTAATGGGCCTTAATTTGCTCTTTTATATTATTTTTGGGACTAACCTATTAACCGGAGGCCCAGTGCCAGTTTCTGTTTTTTCCTATTTTACTGTTTCGCAAAAAAGGAATATCAAATGGAACCCAAACGGAATGAAACCTTCACGATGATCTTTCTTAGACCGAAAGCAATCCAAAAGACTTGGAGTTGAAGTCTGGAACGCCACGAGGCGGCCACGAGGCAGGAGGGCGTGCCTAGGGGGTAGGTTCCCCCACCCTCCTGGGCCCCTCGTAGCTCCACCGACGTACTTCTTTCACCTATATACATATACGCCGCCGCCGCAATCTTCTGTACCCGTGAGATCCCATCTTGGGGCCTTTTTCGGGGATCTGTCGGAGGCGGAATCGATCATGGAGGGCTTCTACATCAACACCATAGCCTCTCCAATGAAGTGTGAGTAGTTTACCACAGACCTTTGGGTCCATAGTTATTAGCTAGATGGCTTCTTCTCTTTCTTTGATCCTCAATACCAAGTTCTCCTCGATGTTCTTGGAGATCTATTCGATGTAATACACTTTTGCTGTGTGTTTGCCGAGATCGGATGAATTGTGGATTTATGAACTTGATTATCTATCAATATTATTTGGTTCTTCTCTGAATTATTATATGCATGATTTTATATCTTTGCAAGTCTCCTCGAATTATCGGTTTAGTTTGGCCAACTAGATTGATATTTCTTGCAATGAGAGAAGTGCTTAGCTTTGGGTTCAATCTTGCGGCGTCCTTTACAAGTGACGGTAGGGGCAGCAAGGCACATATTGTATTTTTGCCGTCGAGGATAAACAGATGGGGTTTATATCATATTGCTTGAGTTTATGCCTCTACATCATGTCATCTTGCTTAATGCGTTACTCTGTTCTTATGAACTTAATACTCTAGATGCATGCTGGATAGCGGTCGATGTGTGGAGTAATAGTAGTAGATGCAGAATCGTTTCGGTCTACTTGACATGGACATGATGCCTATATTCATAATCATTGCATTAGATAACTTCATAATTATGCGCTCTTCTATCAATTGTGCGGCAGTAATTTGTTCATCGACCGTAATGCATGCTATCTTGAGAGAAGCCACTAGTGAAACCTATGGCCCCCAGGTCTCTTTCTTATTATATTGCATCTCTTTTATTTACATCACATCTCGTTTACTATTTTGCAACCTTTACTTTCCAATCTATACAACAAAAATACCAAAAATATTTACTTTACTATCTTTATTAGATCTCACTTTTGTGAGTGGCTGTGAAGGGATTGACAACCCCTTTATCGCGTTGGTTGGAAGGCTCTTGATTGTTTGTGCAGGTACTAGGTGACTTGTGCGTTGTCTCCTACTGGATTGATACCTTGGTTCTAAAAAACTGAGGGAAATACTTATGCTACTTTGCTGCATCACCCTTTCCTCTTCAAGGGAAAACCAACGCATGCTCAAGAGGTAGCAAGAAGGATTTCAGGCGCCGTTGCCGGGGAGGTTTACTCCAAGTCAAGTCAAGATTTGATCTCCCGTCAACATGCCAATTTCTGGCGCCGTTGCCGGGGAGATCTACGCCAAGTCAAGACATACCAAGTACCCATCATAAACTCTTCTCCCTCGCATTACATTATTTGCCATTTGCCTCTTGTTTTCTTCTCCCCCACTTAAAATGATTTTCGAAAACCTTTGCCTTTTCTTCGTCCTTTTCCGTTCATCTCTTTTCACTTGCTTCTTGTGTGCTTGTGTGTTGGATTGATTGTTTGTCACGATGGCTCAAGATAATACTAAATTATGTGACTTTTCCAATACCAACAACAATGATTTTATTAGCACTCCGATTGCTCCTACTAATGATGCTGAATCTTGTGAAATTAATACCACTTTGTTGAATCTTGTTATGAAAGATCAATTTTCTGGCCTTCCTAGTGAAGATGCCGCTACCCATCTAAACAACTTTGTTGATTTGTGTGATATGCAAAAGAGGAAAGATGTGGATAATGATATTGTTAAATTGAAGCTATTTCCGTTTTCGCTTAGAGATCATGCTAAAACTTGGTTCTCTTCTTTGCCTAAAAATAGTATTGATTCATGGAATAAGTGCAAAGATGCTTTTATCTCTAAGTATTTTCCTCCCGCTAAGATCATATCTCTTAGAAACATTATTATGAATTTGAAGCAACTTGATCATGAGCATGTTGCACAAGCTTGGGAGAGGATGAAATTAATGATACGTAATTGCCCTACACATGGTTTGAATTTGTGGATGATTGTACAAAAAATTTATGCCGGATTGGATTTCGATTCTAGAAATCTTTTAGATTCGGTCGTGGGAGGCACTTTTATGGAAATCACTTTAGGAGAAGCTACTAAACTCCTAGAAAATATTATGGTTAATTATTCTCAATGGCACACCGAGAGATCCACTAGTAAAAAAGTTCATGCGATTGAAGAGATTAATGTTTTGAGTGGAAAGATGGATGAACTTATGAAATCGTTTGCTAATAAAAGTGTTTCTTCTGATCTTAATGATATGCCTTTGTCACTTTGATTGAGAATAATAATGGATCTATGGATGTGAATTTTGTTGGTAGGAACAACTTTGGTAACAACGCGTATAGAGGAAACTTTAATTCTAGGCCATTCCCTAGTAACTCCTCTAATAATTATGGTAATTCCTACAACAAATCTTATGGAAATTTTAGTAAGATGCCCTCTGATTTTGAGACTAGTGTTAAAGAATTTATGATTTCACAAAAGAAGTTCAATGCTTTGCTTGAAGAAAAATTGACTAAGATTGATGAGTTGGCTAGGAACGTGGATATAATTTCTCTTGATGTTGATTCTTTGAAACTTAGATCTATTCCACCTAAGCGTGACATCAATGAGTCTCTCAAAGCCATGAGAATTTCCATTGATGAGTGCAAAGAAAGAACCGCTAGGAAGCATGCTAAAAAGATTGCTTTATGAAAGCGTGTTCTTCTAGTTTTCATGATAATAATGATGAAGATATAAAAGTGATTAATGTGTCTCCTATGAAGTATTTGTTTTCCAATATGAATCTTGATAAAGATGGGACTGGAGATGAGTCAACTTTAGTTAGAAGGCGTCCCAATGATTCATAGTTTTTAGATGTTGATGCAAAAATTGATAAAAGTGGGATTGAAGAGATCAAAACTTTACATAGCAATGAACCCACTATTTTGGATTTCAAGGAATTTAATTATGATAATTGCTCTTTGATAGATTGTATTTCCTTGTTGCAATCTGTGTTAAATTCTCCTCATGCTTATAATCAAAATAAAGCTTTTACTAAACATATCGTTGATGCTTTAATGCAATCTCATGAAGAAAAGCTTGAACTAGAAGTTTCTATCCCAAGAAAACTTTATGATGAGTGGGAAACTACTATTAAAATTAAGATTAAATATTATGAATGCTATGCTTTATGTGATTTGGTTGCTAGTGTTTCCATGATTCCAAAAACTTTGTGTGATGTGCTAGGTTTCCGTGAATTTGATGATTGTTCTTTAAATTCGCATCTCGCGGATTCCACCATTAAGAAACCTATGGGAAGGATTAATGATGTTCTTATTGTTGCAAATAGGAATTATGTGCTCGTAGATTTCATTGTTCTTGATATAGATTGCAATCCTACATGTCCTATTATTCTTGGTAGACTTTTCCTTAGAACGATTGGTGCAATTATTGACATGAAAGAAGGAAATATTAGATTCCGATTTCCCTTAAGGAAAGGCATGGAACACTTTCCTAGGAAGAAAATTAAATTGCCTTATGAATCTATTATGAGAGCCACTTATGGATTGCATGCCAAAGATGACAATACCTAGATCTATTCTTGCTTTTATGCCTAGCTAGGGGCATTAAACGATAGCACTTGTTGGGAGGAAACCCAATTTTATTTTTGTTATTTACTTTTTGTTCCTATATAGTAATAAATAATTCATCTAGCCTCTGTTTAGATGTGGTTTTATGTTTTAATTAGTGTTCGTGCCAAGTAGAACCTTTGGGAAGACTTGGGTGAAGTCTTTGCGATCTTGCTGTAGAAAACAGAAACTTTTGCGCTCACGAGATTAGATGCCATTTTTTTACTGGAGACTGCTTTTAGGTTTATTATTTTTGCAGATGATTAATAAAAAATTCCTCACGTCCACCAATTTATTTCAGAATTTTTGGAGTTCCAGAAGTATTCGATTTAGTCAGATTGCTACAGACTGTTCTGTTTTGACATATTCTGTTTTTCGTGTGTTGTTTGCTTATTTTGATGAATCTATGAGTAGTATCGAGGAGTATGAACCATAGAGAAGTTGGAATATAGTAGGTTTAACACCAATATAAATAAATAATGAGTTCATTACTGTACATTAAAGTGGTGGTTTATTTTCTTGTACTAACGGAGCTCATGAGATTTTCTGTTGAGTTTTGTGTTGTGAAGTTTTCATGTTTTTGGGTAAAGATTTCATGGATTTTGGAATAAGGAGTGGAAAGAGCCTAATCTTGGGGATTCCCAAGGCACCCAAGGTAAAATTCAAGGACAACCAAAAGCCTAAGCTTGGGGGGCATCCCCTCTTTTGTCTTCGTCTATCGGTAACTTTACTTGATGCTATATTTTTATTCACCACATGATATGTGTTTTGCTTGGAGCGTCTTGTATGATTGGAGTCTTTGCTTTTCAGTTTACCATAATCATCCTTGCTGTTCACACCTTTTGGGAGAGACACGCATGAATCGGAATTTATTAGAATACTCTATGTGCTTCACTTATATCTTTTGAGCTAGATGATTTTGCTCTAGTGCTTCACTTATATCTTTTTAGAGGACGGTGGTGGTTTTAGTCCATAGAAATTATTGATATCTCATGCTTCACTTATATTATTTTGAGAGTCTTTTAAAACATCATGGTAATTTGCTTTGGCTATAAAATTAGTCCTAATATGATGGGCATCCAAGATGGGTATAATAAAATTTTCATAAAAAGTGCGTTGAATGCTATGAGAAGTTTGATGCTTGATGATTGTTTTGAGACATGAGGATGGTGATATTAGAGTCAGGCGAGTACATTAATTGTGATTTTGAGAAATACTTGTGTTGAGGTTTGCAAGTCCCGTAGCATGCACATATGGTAACCGTTGTGTAACAAATTTGAAGCATGAGGTGTTTCTTTGATTGTCTTCCTTATGAGTGGCGGTTGGGGACGAGCGTTGGTCTTTTCCTACCAATCTACCCCCCTAGGAGCATGCGCACAGTGCTTTGTTTTTGATGACTTGTAGATTTTTGCAATAAGTATGTGAGTTCTTTATGACTAATGTTGAGTCCATGGATTATACGCACTCTCACCCTTCCACCATTGCTAGTACCGCGCAACTTTCACCGGTACCATAAACCCACCATTTAACTTCCTCAAAATAGCCACCATACCTACATATTATGGCACTTCCATAACCATTCGGAGATATATTGCCATTCAACTTTTCACCGTTCCGTTTATTATGACACACTCCATCATTGTCATATTGCCTTGCATGATCATGTATTTGACATCGTATTTGTGGCAAAGCCACCATTCTTAATTTTTTCATAAATGTCACTCTTGATTCGTTGTGCATCCCGGTACACCGCCGGAGGGACGCATATAGAGTCATATTTTGTTCTAGTATCGAGTTGTAATTTTTGAGTTGTAAGTAAATAGAAGTGTGATGATATTCATTATTAGAGCATTGTCCCATGTGGGAAATAAATAAATAAATAAATAATATAAAAAAGAGATAGAAAGGCAAAATAAAAGAAAAGAGAAGGCCCAAAAAATTGAGAGAAAAAGAGAGAAGGGACAATGCGATGATCCTTTTTTCCACACTTGTGCTTCAAAGTAGCACCATGATCTTCATGATAGAGAGTCTCTTATTTTGTCACTTTCATTTACTAGTGGGAATTTTTAATTATAGAACTTGGCTTGTATATTCCAACGATGGGCTTCTTCAAAATGCCCTAGATTTTCGTGAGCAAGCAAGTTGGATGCACACCCACTTAGTTTCTTTTGTTGAGCTTTCATGTATTTATAGCTCTAGTGCATCCGTTGCATGGCAATCACTACTCACCCACATTGATATCTATTGATGGGAATCTCCATAGCCCATTAATACACCTTGTTGATGTGAGACCATCTTCCTCTTTTTTTTTCTCCACAACCACCATTCTATTCCACCTATAGTGCTATGTCCATGGCTCACGTTCATGTATTGCGTGAGAGTTGAAAAAGTTTGAGAATACTAAAGTATAAACAATTGCTTGTCTTGTGCTACCTCTTGAGCTTGCATTGGTTTTCCCTGAAGAGGAGAGGATGATGCAGCAGAGTAGCGTAAGTATTTCCCTCAGTTTTTGAGAACCAAGGTATCAATCCAGTAGGAGTCCACGCTCAAGTCCCTCGTACCTGCATAAATCGATAGCAACTCGCAACCAACGTGATTAGGGGTTGTCAGTCCCTTCACGGTCTCTTACGAGAGTGAGATCTAATAGAGATAATATTTTTGGTATTTTTGATATAAATATGCAAAGTGAAAAGTAAAAGGCAAAGTAAAAACAAAGCAAGATTAAAGTGATGGAGATTGATATGGTAAGAATAGACCCGGGGGCCATAGGTTTCACTAGTGGCTTCTCTCAAGAGCATAAGTTTTCTACAGTGGGTGAACAAATTACTGTTGAGCAATTGACAGAATTGAGCACAGTTATGAGAATATCTAGGCATGATCATGTATATAGGCATCACGTACGTGACAAGTAGATCAAAACGATTCTGCATCTACGGAGGAAGGAGTACATGGTGGAGCACCGAGGGGCCCACGAGGCAGGGGGCGCGCCCTGTGGGGGAGGGGGCACCCTCGTGACCACCTCCGGTACTTCTTGGAGTAGGGTCCAAGTCTCCTGGGTCTTATTCGGGAAGAAAATCACGTTCCAGAAAGGATTTTGCTGTTTGGACTCCGTTTGATATTTTGTTTCTTCGAAATACTAAAATAGGCAAAAAAACATCAATTCTGGGCTGGGCCTCCGATTAATAGGTTAGTCCCAAAAATAATATAAAAGTGGAAAATAAAGCCCAATATAGTCCAAAACACTAGATAATATAGCATGGAGCAATAAAAAATTATAGATGCGTTGGAGACGTATCAGGCATCCCCAAGCTTAATTCCTGCTCGTCCTCGAGGAGGTAAATGATAAAAAGAGAATTTTTGATGCGGAGTGCTACTTGGCATAATTTCAATGCAAAATTTCTTAATTGTGGTATGAATATTTAGATTAGGAAGATTCAAGACAAAAGTTCATATTGACATAAAGAATAATAACACTTCAAGCAAACCAACAAAGCAATTATGTTCTCTCAAAGTAACATGGCCAAATAAAGTTCATCCCTACAAACTCATATAGTTTAATCACGCTCCATTTTCGTCACACAAGAATGCTCTCATCATGCACAACCCCGATGACAAGCCAAGCAATTGTTTCATACCTTAATAATCTCAAACTCATAAACTTTCACGCAATACATGAGCGCGAACCATGGATATAGCACTATGGGTGGAATAGAATATAATGATGGGGGTTGTGTGGAGAAGACAAAAAAGGAGAAAGTCTCAAATCAACGAGGCTAATCAATGGGCTAGGGAGATGGCCATCGATTGACGTTAATGCAAGGAGTAGGGGTTGCCATGCAACGGATGCACTAGAGATATAAATGTATTAAAGCTCAACAAAAGAAACTAAGTGGGTGTGCATCCAACTTGCTTGCTCACGAAGACCTAGGGCACTTGAGGAGGCCCATTGTTGGAATATACAAGCCAAGTTCTATAATGAAAAATTCCCACTAGTATATGAAAGTGGTAACTCAAGAGACTCTCTATATGAAGAACATGGTGCTACTTTGAAGCACAATATATGAGACTCGCTATATCATGGTGCTACTTTCAAGCACAAGTGTGGAAAAAAAGGATAGTAACATTGCCCCTTTTTTTCTTGGGCCTTTTTTTTCTTTGGCCTTTCTCTTTTTTTTTGGGACAATGCTCTATTGAATGATGATCATCACACTTCTATTTATTTACAACTCAATGATTACAACTCGATACTAGAACAAAGTATGACTCTATATGAATGCCTCCGGCGGTGTACCGGGATATGCAATGAATCAAGAGTGACAAGTATGAAAAAATTATGAACGGTGGCTTTGCCACAAATACTATGTCAACTACATGATCATGCTAAGCAATATGACAATGATGAATGTGTCATGATAAACTAGATGGTGGAAAGTTGCATGGCAATATATCTCGGAATGGCTATGGAAATGCCATAATAGGTAGGTATGGTGTGACGCCCCTGATTCAATCGTACACTAATCATGCACGCAAATGTGTACGATCAAGATCAGGGACTCACGGGAAGATATCACAACACAACTCTACAAATAAAATAAGTCAAACAAGCATCATAATACAAGCCAGGGGCCTCGAGGGCTCGAATACAAGTGCTCGATCATAGACGAGTCAGCGGAAGCAACAATATCTGAGTACATACATAAGTTAAACAAGTTGCCATAAGATGGCTAGCACAAACGGGGATACAGATCGAACGAGGCGCAGGCCTCCTGCCTGGGATCCTCCTAACTACTCCTAGTCGTCGTTAGCGGGCAACACGTAGTAGTAGGCGCCTCCGGTGTAGTAGGAGTCGTCGTCGATGGTGGCGTCTGGATCCTGGGCTCCATCGACTGGTCGCAGCAATCGGGTAGAGAAAGGGGGAAAAGGGGGAACAAGGCAACCGTGAGTACTCATCCAAAGTACTCGCAAGCAAGGAGCTACCCTACATATGCATGGATATATGTGTAAAGGGCCATATCAGTGGACTGAACTGCAGAATGCCAGAATAAGAGGGGGATAGCTAATCCTGTCAAAGACTACGCTTCTGGCATCCTCCGTCTTGCAGCATGTAGAAGAGAGTAGACTGAAGTCCTCCAAGTAGCATCGCATAGCATAATCCTACCCGGCAATCCCCTCCTTGATGCCCTGTTAGAGAGCGATCACCGGGTTGTATCTGGCACTTGGAAGGGTGTGTTTTATTAAGTATCCGGTTCTAGTTGTCATAAGGTCAAGGTACAACTCCGGGCCGTCCTCTTACCGAGGGACACGGCTATTCGAATAGATAAACTTCCCTGCAGGGGTGCACCACATAACCCAACACGCTTGATCCCATTTGGCCGGACACACTTTTCTGGGTCATGCCCGGCCGCGGAAGATCAACACGTCGCAGCCCCACCTAGGCACAACAGAGAGGTCAGCATGCCGGTCTAAGCCTAAGCGCACAGGGGTCTCGGCCCATCGCCCTTAGCACACCTGCACGTTTTGAACGCAGCCGGCGAGCAGACCTAGCAACCTCCATTACAAAGGAAGTCACGTTACACGATCCAACCCGACGCGCGCCACTTAGTCGCTGATGTCACGAAGGCTTCGGTTGATACCACGACGTCGAGTGCCCATAACTGTTCCCGCATAGTTGGTTAGTGCGTATAGACCAAATGGCCAGACTCAGATCAAATACCAAGATCTCGTTAAGCGTGTTAAGTATCCGCTAACGCCGACCAGGGCCAGGCTCACCTCTCTCCTAGGTGGTCTCAACCTGCCCTGTCGCTCCACCACAAAGTAACAGTCGGGGGCCGTCGGGAACCCAGGCCCACCACTACCTGGGTGGAACCACCTGCCCCTTTAGCCCCCATCTCCGAACAGTATCACAGGTAATGTAACAGTGTAAACTATATAGTATATGGCCGTGATCACCTCCCGAAGTGATAACGGCCTAGTAGTATAGCATGGCAGACGGACAAGAGTGTAGGGCCACTGATGGAACACTAGCATCCTATACTAAGCATGTAGGATTGCAGGTAAAGGTAACAACAGTAGTAGCAAGGACAGACTATGCATCAGGATAGGAATAACGGAAAGCAGTAACATGCTACACTACTCTAATGCAAGCAGTATAGAGAAGAATAGGCGATATCTGGTGATCAAGGGGGGGGGCTTTCCTGGTTGCTCTGGCAAGTAGTAGGGGTCGTCTTCGATGTAGTCGAACACACGAACATCGGCAGCGGTCTCAGAGTCTACCGGAAATAAGTAATGGAGGGGGAACACAATAAATAACAGAGCAATCAAATGTAACACAAAGCAGGACGCGGCAATACGTTGTGCTAGGGGTGATCTAACGCAGGGGTAGCTGATACCGGCGAAAGGGGAAACATCCGGGAAAGTATCCCCGGTGTTTCGCGTTTTCGGACAAATGAACCGGAGGGGGAAAGTTGCGCGTTTGCTATGCTAGGGATGTGTGGCGGCCGAACGGGCTGCGTATCCGGATTCGTCTCGTCGTTCTGAGCAACTTCCATATACAAAGTTTTTTCATCTGAGCTACGAATTATTTTATATGGTTTTCTAAAGTTTTAATTCATTTTCAGAATTTTCTGAAATTAATATTATTTCGAAATAAAAGAATAAAGTGCTATGGGTACACAGAGAGTGTACCCAGAGAGGTGCATACATGGCTGACAGTGGGCCCAGTTGACTGGGTCAACTGCCCAGTCAGCAGAGGCTGACTGATGGGGCCGGTCAAAGTCCATGACCAGTCAGCATTGACCGTTGACTGGTCAAATTGACCAGTGGGTCCCGGTTGTCAATGACTTAGGTTAACTAAACAGGATTAGTTAATTTAATTAAGTGATTAGGTTAATTAATCTTAATTAGTCCATTTAAACAATGTTAATTAAGTTAATTATTTAATTAATTATTATTATTATTATATTATTTTTTATAAATTCCTTTTTTAACATTCTAGGGGTGGACCCCACTTGTCATAGGGCCAGGAGATACTAGCGGGCACGGGTGCGCCGGCTAACGGGCAGGGCAGGAGCGGAATGGAGCTGGGGGAGGGGGCGAGCCCAGCACGATGGCACGGGGCCAATGGCGAGCGGCGCCAGCAGCAGACCAGCAGCTGTTGCAGCATGGGCGACGCGGCGAGGCCGCAGGTGGAGGCGAGGTGCAGCAGAGCGCACGGGGCAAGCGAGGCCGCGTGGGGCTGCGGAGCTGCGGGCAGGGCGCAGGGGGAGAGGCGACGGCGTGGAGGCAGGCAAGGGAACGGCGAGGTGGGCGTGTGCGCGCGGGCGTAGTGCAGCAGCAGCTGCAGTCTGCGGGAGCGGGGGCGAGGCAGGGAGGTGCGTGCGCGCGATGGTGCTGCGGGGGGGAGGGTAGGGGCTGCGCCGGGGGCGCGCGCGGGGGGGCGTGCGGGCTCTGCCGGGGCTTGAACGACGCAGGCGCGCGCGGGCGATAGCCGCGGCGGGGCGCAGGAGCAGAGATGGGGTCGGACGGCGCATGGTGAGCACGCGGGGCGAGGGAGAAAGGAGGCCGGGGCCTCACCGCGGGGATGCAGGGCACGGGGCAGTGGGGGTCAGGGTGGAAGACGGGGACGACGACGGAGAGGATGGCGACGTCAGGCGCGGTGGGGGCGATCCGAGGCGACGAGGATGAAGTGGCGCCGGACGTCGGGGTTCGGCTCGCTTGCCGATCCAGATCGGGATGAGGGCGATCCGGCGGAGGGGGCTCGGCACGGCGGCGGGGTCCGGTGACGGCGTCGAACGTCGGGGCGTGGTGGCGTGGTAGGGGAGTGGCGACGGGTGGCGGTGCCAGGGACGATGGGGTCGGGGCGGTTTGCCCCGATCCAGAAACGGCGGGAGTGGGGGAGCGAGCGAGTGGGGGAGTGGGGGCGATAGGCTAGGGTTTCTGTCGGTGGGGAGGTTATGGAGGGGTTAGGTGGGCCGGCCGGTTGGATGGCCAGCTGGGCTGGGGCCCAACGCGAGGAGGGGGGTTTCCCTTACTTTTGTTATTTTTTTGTTTTACCTTTTGTTCATTTCTATTTTAGTCTTTAATATATTTTAGTTTAATTAAAGGATAAAATAAACTTCTAAATTAGTATTATCATTTAACCCACGGCTACAAAAATTTTGACCCCTAAATAAAATATAGCTCCAAGTAAAATTACCGATGGAAGTAGACGAAAGAGGGGATGCCTTCCGGGGCATCCCCAAGCTTTGACTTTTTGATGTCCTTGGATTATCTTGGGGGTGCCATGGGCATCCCCAAGCTTAGGATCTTGCCACTCCTTGTTTCATAATCCATCAAAAGAATTCACCCAAAACTTGAAAACTTCACAACACAAAACTTAATAGAAATCTCGTGAGCTCCGTTAGAGAAAGAAAACATAAAACCACTTCAAGGTACTGTAATGAACTCATTATTTATTTATTTTGGTGTTAAACCTACTTTATTCCAACTTCTCTATGGATTATAAATTATTGTAGTAACCATAGATTCATCAAAATAAGCAAACAACACACAAAAACAGAATCTGTCAAAAACAGAACAGTCTGTAGCAATCTGCAACTAACGCAAACTTCTGGAACTCCAAAAAATCTACCAAAATTAGAAGACCTAGACAAGTCTTTTATTAATCAGAAGCAATTGGAATCAGTATTTTATCACGTTCTGATGATTTTTAATAATTCGGGCACTGAACGCAAAGTTTCTGGAAATTACAGCAAGATCAAATAACTATCATCCAAGAAGATCCAATAGGTCTAGCTTGGCACAAACACTAATTAAAAAACAAAACCACATCCAACCAGAAGGTAGATGGGTTATTTATTCCCTAACAGAATAAAAACACAAAAAAAACTAAAAATAAAATTGGGTTGCCTCCCAACAAGCGCTATCGTTTAACCCCCCTAGCTAGGCATAAAAGCGAGGATAGATCTAGGTATTATCATCTTGATTCTTAATTCTTTTAGCGATGTTATGCTCGAATCCGGGAGGTTCCTTACGTTTCCCTTCATATTTAGAGATCTTGATATCTAAAGAATCCAACCGCTTATTACAAAGAGTAATCAACATATTCATGTTGTGAAGATTTCCGCTAACGCTCTTAAGAGGTTCAAGAGAATTTTGTAAAATCTTAGTTACTTTGCAAATTTTCTCAAAAACTTGCGTTTCCTCTTGGGTATGATGGGGCCCCTTTTGTTGAGTTAAAGTTCCTACTATACCTTCTACAATTTCATGCGCGATACTGGGATCAATTTCAATAAAATTGTCGTTGGCAACACAATCCAAAAGTTGTCTATGAGACATATTAAGCCCAACATAAAAGTTACAAAGCAAAATTCTGAAATTTACTTCTAGGGTGCATTTACGATAAGATTCCATCATTCTAAACCAAGCATCCTTTAAGTTTTCTCCTTGCCTTTGTTTGAAGTGAAGGACTTCAAACTCGGGGGACAAAGGAGCAGAAAGAGGATTAGCCATGACGACAAGATATGCGAGAAAAAGGAAAACGGAGAAGGAGAAGGAGATTGGGAAAGAGAGGGCGAATAAAACGGCAAGGGTGAAGTGGGGGAGAGGAAAACGAGAGGCAAATGGCAACTAATGTAATGCGGGAGATAGGGATTGTGATGGGTACTTGGTATGTTGACTTTTTGCGTAGACTCCCCGGCAACGGCGCGAGAAATTCTTCTTGCTCCCTCTTGAGCTTGCATTGGTTTTCTCCGAAGAGGAGATGATGCAGCAGAGTAGCATAAGTATTCCCCTCAGTTTTTGAGAACCAAGGTATCAATCCAGTAGGAGGCCACGCTCAAGTCCCTCGTACCTGCACAAATCGATAGCAACTCGCAACCAACGCGATTAGGGGTTATCAATCCCTTCACGGTCTCTTACGAGAGTGAGATCTAATAGAGATAATATTTTTGGTATTTTTGATATAAAGATGCAAAGTGAAAAGTAAAAGGCAAAGTAAAAAACAAAGCAAGATTAAAGTGATGGAGATTGATATGGTAAGAATAGACCCGGGGGCCATAGGTTTCACTAGTGGCTTCCCTCAAGAGCATAAGTTTTCTACGGTGGGTGAACAAATTACTATTGAGCAATTGACAGAATTGTGCATAGTTATGAGAATATCTAGGCATGATCATGTATATAGGCATCACGTCCGTGACAAGTAGATCGAAACGATTCTGAATCTACTACTATTACTCCACTCATCAACCGCTATCCAACATGCATCTACAGTATTAAGTTAAAAATAGAGTAACGCTTTAAGCAAGATGACATGATGTAGAGAGATAAATTCATGCAATATGAAATAAACCCCATCTTGTTATCCTCGATGGCAATGATACAATACATGCCTTGCTGCCCCTTCTGTCACTGGGAAAGGACACCGCAAGATCGAACCCAAAGCTAAGCACTTCTCCCATGGCAAGAACTACCAATCTAGTCGGCCAAACCAAACGGATAATTCGAAGAGACTTGCAAAGATAACCAATCATACATAAAAGAATTTAGAGAAGATTCAAATATTGTTCATAGATAGACTTGATCATAAACCCACAATTCATCGGTCTCAACAAACACACTGCAAAAGAAGAAGATTACATCAAATAGATCTCCACAAGAGAGGGGGAGAACATTGTATTGAGATCCAAAAAGAGAGAAGAAGCCATCCAGCTAATAACTATGGGCCCGAAGGTCTGAGGTAAACTACTCACACTTCATCGGAGAGGCTATGATGATGTAGAAGCCCTCCGTGATGACGGCCCTCTCCGGCGGAGCTCCGGAACAGGCTATGATCTCGTGGATACAGAAAGTTGCGGCGGTGGAATTAGGTTTTTGGTTCCTGTTCTGATCGTTTGGGGGTACGTGGGAATATATAGGAGGTAGGAGTACGTCGGTGGAGCACCGAGGGGCCCACGAGGCAGGGGGCGCGCCCTGTAGAGGGGGCGCGCCCCCCACCCTCGTGACCGCCTCCGGTACTTCTTGGAGTAGGGTCCAAGTCTCCTAGGTCTTATTCGGGAAGAAAATCACGTTCCAGAAAGGATTTTTCTGTTTGGACTCCGTTTGATATTCTGTTTCTTTGGAACACTGAAATAGGCAAAAAACAGCAATTCTGGGCTGGGCCTCCGGTTAATAGGTTAGTCCCAAAAATAATATAAAAGTGGAAAATAAAGCCCAATATAGTCCAAAACAGTAGATAATATAGCATGGTTTAATCAAAAATTATAGATACGCTGGAGACGTATCAGCTTGTCATCGGGGTTGTGCATGATTTGAGCATTTTGTGTGACAAAGATGGAGCATAGCCAAACTATATGATTTTTTAGGGATAAACTTTCTTTGGCCATGTTATTTGAGAAGACATGATTCCTTTGTTAGTTTGCTTGAAGTATTATTATTTTTATGTCAATATTAAACTTTTGTCTTGAATCTTTCGGATCTGAACATTCATGCCACAATAAAAAAAATTACATTGATAAATATATCAGGTAGCATTACACATCGAAAATTCAGTTTTTATCATTTACCTACTCGAGGACGAGTAGGAATTAAGCTTGGGAATGCTTGATACGTCTCCAACGTATCTATAATTTTTTATTGTTCCATGCTATTATATTATCTATTTTGGATGTTTAATGGGCTTTAATATGCTCTTTTATATTATTTTTGGGACTAACCTATTAACCGGAGGCCCAGTGACAGTTCCGGTTTTTTTGCCAATCTTAGTGTTTCGCAGAATAGGAATATCAAACGGAATCCAAACGGAATGAAACCTTAGCGATGATCTTTCTTGGACCGAAAGCAATCCAGAAGACTTGGAGTTGAAGTCTGGAACGCCATGAGGCGGCCACGAGGCAGGAGGGCACGCCCAGGGGGGCTAGGCGTGCCCCCACCCTCGTGGGTCCCTTGTAGCTCCACCGACGTACTTCTTTCGCCTATATATACTCATATATGCTAAAAACATCAAGGGGAGCCACGAAACCACTTTTCCACCGTCGCTACCTTCTCTACCCGTGAGATCCCATCTTGGGGCCTTTTCCGGCGATTTGCCGGAGGGGGAATCAATCATGGAGGGCTTCTACATCAACACCATAGCCTCTCTGATGAAGCGTGAGTAGTTTACCACACACCTTCGGGTCCATAGTTATTAGCTAAATGGTTTCTTCTCTCTCTTTGATCCTTAATACAAAGTTCTCCTCGATGTTCTTGGAGATCTATTCGATGTAATACTCTTTTGCTGTGTGTTTGCCGAGATCCGATGAATTGTTGATTTATGAACTTGATTATCTATCAATATTATTTGGTTCTTCTCTGAATTCTTATATGCATGATTTGATATCTTTGCAAGTCTCCTCGAATTATCAGTTTAGTCTGGCCTACTAGATTGATCTTTCTTTCAATGGGAGAAGTGCTTAGCTTTGGGTTCAATCTTGCGGCGTCCTTTCCCAGTGACAGTAGGGGTAGGAAGGCATGTATTGTATTGTGTCCATCGAGGATAAAAAGATGGGGTTTATATCATATTTCTTGAGTTTATCCCTCTACATCATGTCATCTTGCTTAATGCGTTACTCTGTTCTTATGAACTTAATACTCTAGATGCATGCTAGATAGCGATCGATGTGTGGAGTAATAGTAGTAGATGCAGAATCGTTTCGGTCTACTTGACACGGACGTGATGCCTATATTCATAATCATTGCCTTAGATAACTTCATAACTATGCGCTCTTCTATCAATTGCTTGGCAGTAATTTGTTCACACACCGTAATACATGCTATCTTGAGAGAAACCACTAGTGAAACCTATGGCCCCCGGGTCTCTTTCTTATTATATTACATCTCTTTTATTTACATACAATCTCGTTTACTATTTTGCAATCTTTACTTTCCAATCTATACAACAAAAATACAAAAAATATTTACTTTACTATCTTTGTTAGATCTCACTTTTGCGAGTGGCCGTGAAGGGATTGACAACCCCTTTATCGTGTTGATTGGAAGGTTCTTGATTGTTTGTGCAGGTACTAGGTGACTTGTGCATTGTCTCCTACTGGTTTGATATTTTGGTTCTCAAAAACTGAGGGAAATACTTACGCTACTTTGCTGCATCACCCTTTCCTCTTCAAGGGAAAACCAACGCATGCTCAAGAGGTAGCACATACCGAGGAGAATACCACGATGAAAATGTTCAGTGGCTCTCATATGTATTATTGTTGATCTAACTAAGAGCCCAAAGTGCTTTGTCTTCTCCTTTTGAATAACATGTTTGCAGATTCCAGCTTTGTCCACGACACTCTTGCACCATTATTATTTTATCATTCAGTCGTGTAAGTGAAAGGCAATAATGACGATATTTGATGAAGTGACTGTGGCGGAGAAAAGCGGGTATGAACTCGACTTGATCTTTTTTTGTAAATATGTTTAACCTAGTATGCATGATTTAGCATATTATGATCAAACATGTTTGCAACAACAATTAGAGATTATAATTCCTCATGCCATGCTTAATTAGCTAGGAGTGGATAACGGTTTATCTTGGATGTCAATATTGCGTTAAAATGATCGTGATGTAGTATGATCATATGTATCGTCCTCTGAATGTTTCAAGTGGCTTGACTTGGCACATGATCGTGCATGTAGTTGAATCAAAACCAACATAGCCTCTATGATATTCATGTTCATGGTGTCCATATCCTATTCATGCTAGTATTCAATGTTCATTATTCATAATGCATGTTCATGACCGTTTTCGCTCTCTAGCTGGCCACTTCTCAACCTATTTGCTAGCCTTCACCTGTACTAAGCGGGAATACTGCTTGTGCATCAAAGTCCTTAAAACCCAAGTTATTCCAGATGAGTCCACTATATCTACCTATGTGCGGTATTACCCTGCCATTCTAAGTAAATTTGCATGTGCCACCTCTAAAACTTCAAATGAATATCTGTTTTTTGTGTGTTTGGATTGTTCATAGAGCGGCAGGGGGTAGTGAGTATCTTCCATGGTAAGCAGGTTATTCTCATGATGATGGTTTATTCACTCATCCTTGCACGAGAGGGGCGGTAATAAGGATTCCCAGTCTCGAAATAAAAAAGCAAATAATTAAACAAAACTCCCCTAGGATTGTTATTGGTATGGACGGTACCCGTGGATTCGGCTTGCCGTGGAGTGTGTTTGTTGGTGGAGGGGTAGTAAACCTTTACTTTTATCACTTGGGAACCGCCACTAATGTGTTTAGGGTGGAAAAAATTGATAATTCTTGGTCGTGACATAAACAGGAAGGGTGCATTTCCCAAAAAAATTATTTATCTCTGTTTTAAAAAATTGAGCTCTAGAACCTCTGGAAATCTCTGCTTCCCTTTGTGAAGGGACTATCTATTTAATTTTATGTTGAGTCATCACCTTCTCAAATAAGCGCCACATCTGAGAGCACTATTGTCATCCTCATGTATTATGTATAGTTACTGTTGGATGCATCATGACTGGATCTTTTCTACCATGAATTACAATGATTAGTTGTTGCTTGAACTTTGGAGGTGCTCTGCATTTATGTTTTGCGGTCTCAGAAAGGGCTAGCGAATACTACTCTTATCATATTATATCATGATTGTTTTGACAAAGTGTTGGCATTTGAGATATCTTATTATTGCTCGCTAGTTGATTATGCCATTGATATGAGTTAATATAATTTTAAGAGTTATTGCTAATATGGTTAGTCATGATCTTTGCTGAAAACCTAGGTGCTACTTAAGCTTATTTATGTAAACAAAAACAAAAGAGTTCATAAAAGTTTTTCTTTTTCACTTTCAGTTTGTCAACTGAATTGCTTGAGGACAAGCAAAGGTTTAAGCTTGGGGGAGTTGATACGTCTCCGTCGTATATACTTTTTTCTAACGCTTTTGCTCTTGTTTTGGACTCTAATTTGCATGATTTGAATGAAACTAACCAGGACTGACACTGTTTTTAGCAGAACTACCATGGTGTTGTTTTTGTGCAGAAATAAAAGTTCTCGGAATAGAACACAACTTTTTGGAGAATTATTTTACAATAAAATAAAAATACTGGAGTCAAGAACCAACTAATGAAGCTATGTACCTAGGGTAGGGTCATGGACCTGTCCAAACTACCCTCCCCAAGGACATCCGTAGAAGAAATCACCTTTCAATCGACTTGGAGGTGATCCACTCAACTGACTCGAAGACACTTGACCATAAAGCCAACCACTCGACGGCCAGGAAATCTAAAGACACTCCACACGCTAACAGACGGGCATTAAGTGGTCTTTATGGTCATCATAACACTTTATTAGTAGCGTTACCAGTAACGCCCGACCTTAATGTACCTTAAACCCTGCATAACTGAGGACTGGAGGGGTCTGGCGAACTCTATATAAGCCACCCCCCTCCTCAGTGTAAAGGGGTCGCATCTCTGTAATTCATGCACACATAATTCAGTCGACCGCCTCCGGGCTCCGAGACGTAGGGCTATTACTTCCTCTGAGAAGGGCCTGAACTCGTAAACCTCGTGTGTCTACAACTACTCCATAGCTAGGATCTTGCCTCTCCATACCTACCCCCTACACTACTATCAGACTTAGAACCACGACAGTTGGCACCCACCGTGGGGCAGGTGTTTTAGCGACTTGTTGGAGAAGTTGCTTCTTTTCCGGTTCCCTTCATCATGGTTTCAGGCAGAGTTTTGGTTGAGGGCTGCGAGATCCGGCTCGGCGCGCTCACGTTCATCGCCGACGACTCTGCTTGGCTCCAGGAGGCTCCGCTCGACGTCGACGCGCTCCCTGTCCGCGGAGCAACACACTTTCGTGCGTGCGTCTGCGGCGTCCTCCTACGGCAACCGTCGACCCAGTATCGGTCGGCGCCTGTGCCGTCCTCCCTGCCGGTCTCCCATCAGCGCAAGCGCTCCGGTCGGTCGAGGCTTCAGCAGTGGGTGAGGCACGCGGTGGCTCGCCAGTCAGCCACCCCTCAAGTTGCGGCGATTGAGCCCGACGAATCTCTCTACGGCCTTTTCGACTGGCTCCGCAGAGACTGCATCCGAGTGCGACAGCAGTGATCCAGCGGCGGAGGTTCTGATGGTCGATGGACCGCGCAGTCCTCCCGGTTTTCCCCGCACCGACGGAGGCGCCGGCGGAGGCGATCAGTCGCATGACCATGACGAGTATCGCCCCGAGCCCCTCACGTCGCTGCAGAGGAAAGAATTTCGCTGCCGGAACATGGATGCGCTGCACACTCCTATCGTTGGAGAAACCCCCGAGGCCCGTGCCTTAGAAGACGCATGCTTGGCCAACTTGGCTGAGCGCACTCGACTGGAAAACCTCCAGCTAGCACTCGACGAGCGCGCACGGCAACGGGTTCCAGAATTCAGTCGACATCAGCTCTTTCCTCCACCAACTCAGGTATACCAAACTCCGATTCAGAATTTAGCAGCTGCAGCCCATATAGCAGAGTCCATTCAGCCCTCTCAGTCAGAGGCTGGTAGAGGCCTGTTACAGATCAGAGCATTACTCCGGGTGGCAGGAGATCAGAATTCAGCTGTGTCACAGTCATGGAATAGTATCCACAGCAGATCCGTTGCTGCAGATACTGTTCAGTCGGCCCACAGCCCAAGATCGCCCCCGAGGCGTGAAGGACGTGGAGACCAGCGTGATTAGTACAGGAACCGCGAGCAGTATGATCACCGACTCGATCGTGATGATCGACGTCGATTGCCCACCCCTCCCCCAAGGAGTGGATCGTACGTGCCTCGGCAGCAGGATGATAGACGCCCTCATAGTGTTGGGCGAAGGATTCCAGTCGACCCTAGGCAACCAGTCTTTGATGCGAGATCCATTCTTGTTCAAGGCTTGGTCGACAGGAACAGAGCTCACCGAGAAGGTCATGACAGAGATTTACCCACCAGCAGCAGAGTACACGTCTCAGGACCAGAGTGCTTCAGCAGGGCTATCAGGGCCGCGGTGATCCCTCCCAACTTCAGGTTGGCGACTGGGGTCAGTAAGTTCACTGGTGAGTCCAAGCCCAATACTTGGCTCGAGGACTACCGAGTGGCTATTTAGATTGGTGGCGGCAACGATGAAGTGGCCATGAAACACCTGTCTCTTATGTTGGAGGGTTCGGCCAGAGCATGGTTGAATCAGTTAGCACCCAGCAACATTTACACTTGGGAAGATCTTGCCCGAGTGTTTGTCAGAACATTTGAAGGAACTTGCAAGCGACCCGCAGGATTGACAGAATTATAATCTTGTGTGCAGAAGCCGAATGAAACTTTGAGGGATTACATCTAGAGATGGATCACGTTGCATCACATGGTAGAGAATGTGTCTGATCACCAAGCAGTTTGTGCCTTCAAGGAAGGCGTTAAGTACAGAGAGCTGAACATGAAATTCGGTCAAACCGGAGACATGTCTCTGAGTCGGATGATGGAGATTTCCACCAAGTATGCCAATGGTGAAGAAGAGGATCGACTCCGGAGTGGCAAGCACAAATCAGTCGCCCACGAAACCGGAGGAGGTAATTCCAGTCGGAAGCAAAAGCAAAAAGCCGAGCCAGCTGCTCCGGGAGAAGCCTTGGCCATGACTCAAGGAAAGTTTAAGGGGAAGCCCAAAGGGCCTTGGAACCCTAAGAAAGTGAAGGACCAAGATGGAAATGACGTGTTGGACCTGCCATGCCACATTCACACAAAGAAAGATGAAGAGGGTAAACTCATTTACCCAAAACATACCACTCGACATAGTCGACTCTTGATCCAGCAGTTCCAAGGGAAGCAGCCCAAAGATAAGGAAAAGGAGTCGGACAAAGTTGAGGACAAAGAGGATAGTGATGATGGTTATCCCCAGGTCAATTTCACCCTGATGATTTTTGCTGATGTTGAAAGAAAAAGTCGACTGAAAGTAATCAACAGAAAGGTGAATATGGTCGCCCCGGCGACACCCAGTTATTTGAAATGGTCTCAGACTGCCATCACATTCGACCAGTCCGATCACCGACGCACATAGCCACCCCTGGGAGGCAGGCGCTGGTGGTCGACCCAGTTGTCGAGGGCACTCGACTGACCAAGATTTTGATGGATGGAGGCACCGGCCAGAATATACTGTATGCAGAAACATTGAAACGGATGGGCATTCCGATGTCCAGACTCAGCACCAGCAACATGAGCTTCCATGGAGTCGTTCCTGGAAAGAAGGCTGAGTCACTCGGCCAAATTGCTCTTGATGTGGTTTTCGGTGATTCCAAGAATTACCGCAAAGAAAAGTTGACATTTGAAGTTGTAGATTTCCAGAGTGCTTACCACGCTATTCTGTGCAGACCAGCTTATGCGCGTTTCATGGCTCGACCATGCTATGTGTACCTCAAATTGAAGATGCCTGGTCCCAGAGGTGTGATCACTATAACTAGCAATCGGAAGAAGGCGGAAGAGTGCTTTCAGAAAGGCTCAAAGATCGCCGATGCTCAGATGGCAGTGGTAGAATTGCAGGAATATCAAAAAACTACAGATCCGAGTGATTTGTTGCGAGCTAAGAAGCCTGCAACGGATTCATCATTTCAGTCGTCCGGTGAGACAAAGCCGATCCACATTCACCCAACCGATCCTAGTTTGCTGCTCCGACTCATATTTCAACAACGCTCGACTCCAAATAGGAAGAAGCGCTCATCCAGTTCCTCCGAGAGAACTGGGACATCTTCGCATGGAAACCTTCTGACATGCCAGGTGTTCCCAGGGGGCTGGCTGAGCACCGTCTACGAGTCGACCCAAAAGTGAAACCTGTTAAAGAGCATCTTCGACGGTCCGCCGTCCAGAAGAGAAAGGCCATTGGCGAGGAGGTGGCTTGGCTCTTAGCGACAGAGTTTATCCGAGAAATTTATCACTCCGAGTGGCTCGCCAATGTTGTCATGGTCCCCAAGAAGGACAAGTCACTCCTCATGTGCATTGACTTTAAACATATCAATCGGGCCTTCCAGAAAGATCATTTTCCTCTCCCCCGCATCGACCAGATAGTCGACTCGACTGCGGGATGTGAGCACCTGTCTTTTTTAGACGCCTATTCCGGGTACCATCAGATCCGTCTGTATGGACCCGACGAGATCGAAATAGCTTTTATCACTCCATTCGGGTGCTTCTGTTATGTTACCATGCCATTCGGCCTCAAGAATGCCGGGGCCACGTTCATGAGGATGATTCAGAAGTGTTTTCTCACTCAAATCAGTTGAAATGTGGAAGCATACATGGATGATATTGTGGTCAAGTCACGGAAGGGTTCCGACCTACTGACTGATCTTGCTAAAACCTTTGCCAACCTCAGGAGGTATGATATCAAGCTCAATCCATCCAAGTGCACATTCGGATTTCCTGGTGGGAAGTTACTCGGTTTTCTCGTTTCTGAACGAGGAATCGATGCCAACCCAGAAAAAGTTGGTACTATACTCCGAATGAAGCGCCCTGTGTGCGTGCACGTTGTCTAGAAGCTTACTGGTTGCTTGGCCGCTTTAAGTCGATTCATTTCTCGTCTTGGTGAAAAGGCGTTGCCTCTTTACCGACTGATGAAGAAGTCCGACAAGTTCAAGTGGACTCCCGAAGCTGATGCATAGCTAAAAGCCCTGCTCTCCACCCAGCCGGTGCTTGCAGCCCCAATCAGCAAAGAGCCTTTACTGCTTTACATTGCATCCACAGGACAAGTTGTCAGTACAGTACTTATGGTCGAGCGGGAAGAAGAAGGAAAGGCCTTTAAAGTTCAGTGCCCAGTATATTATGTTTCTGAAGTTTTGACTCCATCAAAGCAAAGATACCCTCATTATCAGAAGCTTGTCTATGGGATTTATATGACCACAAAGAAGGTTGCTCACTACTTCTCTGATCATTCCATTACAGTCGTCAGCGACGCTCCGTTGTCAGAGATTCTGCACAACAGATATGCAACTGGTCGAGTGGAAAAATGGGCGATTGAACTCCTTCCCCTAGATATCAAGTTTGAGGCAAAGAAAGATATCAAGTCCCAAGCAATAGCAGATTTCGTTGCCAAGTGGATTGAACAGCAACTGCCGACTCAAGTTCACTCGGAGCACTGGACCATGTTCTTTGACGGTTCCAAGATGCTGAATGGTTCCGGTGTTGGGGTAGTATTGGTTTCCCCCCGAGGAGATAAGCTCAGATATGTTCTCCAAATCCACTTTGATTCCTCCAATAACGAAGCAGAATATGAAGCACTTTTGTATGGGTTGCGCATGGTCATTTCACTCGGCGTCCGTCACCTCATGGTCTATGGCGACTCAGATTTGGTGGTTAATCAAGTGATGAAGGAGTGGGACGTCAGAAGTCCAGCCATGACTGGTTATTGCAATGCAGTGAGAAAGCTAGAGAAGAAATTCGAGGGGTTAGAGCTTCATCACATACCCCGACTGAAAAATCAAGCAGCTAACGACTTGGGAAAAATAGGTTCCAAGAGAGAAGCCATTCCCAGCAATGTGTTTTTGGAACAAATCCACACACCATCGGTTCAAGTGGATCCTTTCACTGAAGAAGCCCCGCAGCCAAAAAGTGCCACGGATCCGACTGAAGTTGAGATTCCAGCAGTGGTCGACCTGATCATGGAGGTTTTGGTCATCACTCCCGACTGGACGGTGCCATACATCGCGTACATCCTAAGGAAAGAGCTCCTGGAAGACGAAGAAGAGGCTCAACAGATCGTCCGTCGATCCAAGGCCTTTATCGTCATAAAGGGACTGTTGTATAGAGAAAGCACGCCTAGAGTCAACCAGAAGTGTATAACGCCAGAAGAAGGTCAAATAATTCTTGATGATATCCACTCGGGGACCTGTGGCCATCATGCGTCCTCTCGGACCATTGTGGCTACAGCATACCGAGCGGGATTTTACTGGCCAAGAGCAAATGAAATGGCGAAAGAGATAGTTGACAAATGTGAAGGATGCCAGTTTTACTCCAATATGTCGCACAAGCCCGCGTCAGCCCTAAAGACCATCCCACTCATCTGGCCCTTTGTTATTTGGGGATTGGATATGGTTGGACCTCTGAGAACGGGCAGGAGCGGCTTCACTCATGTGCTAGTGGCAGTCGACAAGTTTACCAAATGGATTGAAGCTAAGCCTATCAAGAATCTTGATGCCTGCACTGCTATCAGTTTCATCAGAGAGTTGATATTCAGATATGGAGTTCCACATAGCATCATCACTGACAATGGGTCAAACTTCGATTCTGACAAGTTCAGAGCCTTTTGCGCCTCCCAAGGCAAACGAGTCAACTATGCT
This sequence comes from Aegilops umbellulata, assembly GCA_032464435.1. NCBI lineage: Eukaryota > Viridiplantae > Streptophyta > Magnoliopsida > Poales > Poaceae > Aegilops > Aegilops umbellulata. The sequence continues at coordinate 46,732,151 of CP136057.1, forward strand.
TCAGTCGCCCACCCCCAGTCGAATGGACAAGCAGAAAGAGCAAATGGCTTGATTCTCAAAGGACTGAAACCCCGGCTGATGCGCGACCTCAAACACGCTGCTGGCGCATGGGTCGACGAGCTTCCATCAGTTCTTTGGGGATTGAGGACCACCCCGAACCGGTCGACCGGACGAACTCCATTCTTTCTGGTCTATGGGGCTAGAGCAGTTTTGCCGCGTGACTTGCTTCACAATGCACCCCGAGTCGAGCTCTACTCTGAAGATGAAGCAGAACAAGCCCGGCAGGACGCATTCGACCTCCTGGAAGAAGAAAGAGAGATGGCCATGATCCGATCAACTATCTATCAGCAAGACTTGCGTCGATTCCATGCCAGAAATGTGAAGAGTCGAGCCTTCCAAGAAGGAGACTTGGTCCTCCAAGTGGATCAACAGAAACCACACAAGCTCGCTCCTACTTGGGAAGGTCCCTTCATCGTCACCAGAGTCTTCCACAATGGAGCGTACCACCTTTACAATGTCGATCGCCAAATCGATGAGCCACGAGCTTGGAATGCGGAGCTGCTTCGCCCCTTTTACACTTAAGTACTCACTCGGATGAGATGTAATAAGAGATACCTCTATAGTTTATTTATCAAAGACAAAAGTGTTATAATTTTCCCAGTGTTTGTTGTTGCTTTTGTTTACATGAGAAATCCCCAAGTGGGTGGCTTAGGTGCAATCCGTTTCGCCTAAGTTCAAAAATCCCACCGAGTGGCCAGCCAGCCTTCCACTCGGGGGCTTAGCTGCGAATCTGTTTTGCCTAAGTTCAAAAAAATTCCCACCGAGTGTTGAGCCAGCCTCCCACTCGGGGGCTTAGCTGCAGCCCAAGTGCTCGCCTAAGTTTGAAAAGTCCTACCGAGTGGCGAGCAATCCTCCCACTCGGGGGCTTAGCTGCAGCCCAAGTGCTCCCCTAAGTTTGGAAAATCCTACCGAGTGGTGAGCAATCCTCCCACTCGGGGCTTAACTGCAGTCCCAGTACTCGCCTAAGTTTAAAAAATCCTACCGAGTGGTGAGCAATCCTCCCACTCGGGGGCTTAGCTGCAGTCCCAGTACTCGCCTAAGTTTAAAAAATCCTACCGAGTGGCGAGCAATCCTCCCACTCGGGGGCTTAGCTGCAGCCCAAGTGCTCGCCTAAGTTTAAAAAATCCCACCGAGTGGCGAGCCAGCCTTCCACTCGAGGGCTTAGCTGCGAATCTGTTTCGCCTAAGTTCAAAAAAAATATCCCACCGAGTGGTGAGCCAGCCTCCCACTCGGGGGCTTAGCTGCAGCCCAAGTGCTCGCCTAAGTTTGAAAAATCCTACCGAGTGGCGAGCAATCCTCTCACTCGAGGGCTTAGCTGCAGCCCAAGTGCTTGCCTAAGTTTGAAAAATCCTACCGAGTGGTGAGCAATCCTCCCACTCGGGGCCTTAGCTGAAGCCCAAGTGCTCACCTAAGTTTAGAAAATCCTACCGAGTGGCGAGCAATCCTCCCACTTGGAGGCTTAGCTGCAGCCCAAGTGCTCGCCTAAGTTTGAAAAATCCTACCGAGTGGCGAGCAATCCTCCCACTCGGGGGCTTAGCTGCAACCCAAGTGCTCGCCTAAGTTTAAAAAATCCTACCGTGTGGCGAGCAATCCTCCCACTCGGGGGCTTAGCTGCAGCCCAAGTGCTCACCTAAGTTTAAAAAATCCTACCGAGTGGCGAGCAATCCTCCCACTCGGAGGCTTAGCTGCAGCCCAAGTGCTCGCCTAAGTTTAAAAAATCCTACCGAGTGGCGAGCAATCCTCCCACTCAGGGGCTTAGCTGCAGCCCAAGTGCTCGCCTAAGTTTAAAAAATCCTACCGAGTGGTGAGCAATCCTCTCACTCGGGGGCTTAGCTGCAGTCCAGTACTCGCCTAAGATTTCTACATCTCAGAGCTGCATTCCAAGCACAAAGAGTATTCCAAGTGAAAACAAATTCCAGTTGAAAGGAAACACCAGCATATTCAGAAACAAACCAAGTTCGAATAAATCCTAAGGTTCCAAACGGCAGATCAAAAGTATTCGAGCATCAAGCCCAAATAAGTTTAACGGTTACACCATCACTCGGCATTCTGAGGCAAATTTAAAGCGAAGCATAGAAGTTTTACTCCTCGGGTGGAGGGCTGGAGGGCGTGACAAACTGGTCCAAGTCAATCCCGTCAGCGATCCGAGTGGCAGCAGCAATGAAGGTCTCCATGAAAGTCTGAAAGTTGTGCTTCCTGGTATTGGCAACTTGGATATCCGCCAGCTTTTCCTCTCGCACTTCCTTGCAGTGAACACGGACCAAGGACAGAGCGACGTCAGCACCGCACCTAGCAGAGGACTTCTTCCATTCCTACACTTGACCTGGAACCTCATTCAGTCGAGTCATCAGAGACTCGAGGTCATTCTGAAGCGTCGTTCCAGGCCAAAGTGCTGTGTCGATCTGCGACACCGCAACCTTCAGTCGAGCGAGGTAATCAACCGCACCAGCAACACGAGACCCCAGTCAGAGCACGTTCATAGCAGCCTCATCCTTCACCGGAGAATTAATGGGGTCCAAGCTTGTCTCTACTCGGCTAGTCTCCTCCTCGAGGTTCTGGCAGAATTCTGTAAACACAATTCAAAGATAAGTCAGTGGCTCTACATTGGATTGATGACAACAAGTCAGTCGGGTAGGAGTGATTACCCTCAAGCATGACGAATAACTTCTTGGCGAGCCCACCCAGATAAGCCTCCAGATCGTTCCTCTTCCCCGTCAATTCACTTGCCTTGTCATTCAGGGCTATCTTGTCATTCTTTAGACGACTGGCCTCTTTGTTGGCCGCGTCGAGAGCAGCTTTCAGTTTGGCCTTCTCTTCTTCCAGTTTACCGACTGAAGTCAATTTTTCTTCCGCAAGCTTCGTTTTTCCGAGGCCGCCTTCTGCGCCTCAGCAAGGTCAAGGTCCTTCTTCTTCAAAACTTCCTCCATTTTACCTACAAAGTGACGATGAGGTCAGAATCAAGGATGGGTATAAAGATAAAGATAATCGTCAAATTCTCACTAGCCATACCTTCTGCCTCGTCTCTCGCCTTCTGCAAGTTCTCCTGAGAAAGTTTCAAGTCAAGGTTGAGCTGGATTTGTTTGTTTTCCAATTCAGTATATCGAGCCACAAGCTCGTAGGATTTCTGCAAAGAGTCAGTCGACAGACATCAATGATAGGTTGCTTCCGAGCGACTAAGAGTAAAATCATAACATTCCTAAGACTACAGCCGAATCAAAAATATTCGACAGTTGTCTCGGGGACTACACCCAGAGGGTGCACTTAGCGTGCCCCATTGGTTTGACCTACTTGGCTCGATTAGTCGACCGAAAGAGACATAGAGGTTATGATCCTAGACCACGGCTAACTGCCAGCAGTCAGCCATGGTTTCAAAAAAAACAAGGTTCTTCAGAACTTAGTCGACTGCCAGCAGTCGACCATGGTCTCAGGGACTACACCCAGTGGGTGCACTCGGCGTGCCCCCACTGGTTCCAAGATTCCATTCGATATGGCTCGGCCAGACCGAGTGAAAAAGTTAAAGCGCAGCAACTCAGAATATAAAGACTACGGTCGACTGCCAGCAGTCCACCATAGTCTCGGGGACTACACCCAGTGGGTGCATTCAGCGTGCCCCCACTAGTACAAAACATTCAATCGACACACCCAGTGGGTGTACAGGTGTGAAAGCCTTCGGAAAAAGAGTCTTCAGATAACATATCCTAACAGAACAAGCGATGATCAACTAACCTGGACATTACTCTGAAGAGCTGAACTTGCGTCATAGGCTGCTTGGCTGGCCTCCCGGACCACCTTCACCTGCTCCATCATGATCCCCGCCTGGCGTATAGCCTCCTTAGCAGCACCCACCTGGTCCTCTGGGACGTGGTGTGTGGCGAAAAGGGAGAGCGGATCAGCGGTCGACGATGAAGGCCGGACACTCGTCAGCGGCACAGCAAAGGACACAGAAGTCCGAGTGGTATTACCACCCTCCTGAACCACTATCTCAGGCGCTGATGCAGTTTGTGGTGTCTTGCCAGTTGACGCCTTCCTATTCTTCCTCGCCCTCAGCGGCACTTCGTCATCGTCATCAGGGAGATCAATGAGATGAGGAGGAGCTATAAGAAAAATCCAAAGTTAAAGACGAAAATCCAATCGACCAGAAAAGACCGTCAATCGACCAAGAGTGAAACATCAGAAAACGTACCAAGGTTGGAGGTAACATCGTCTTCCATTTCCTGGTCATCGTTCCTGGCAGAGATCTCGAAGGTAGCAACACTGCAGATTTCAGAAACCAGTCAGTTTAGTCAATGAATCGACCAAGACTCTATCCATGCTCAACGAAAAAACGCAAGTTTCGCTGTTACCCGGAAATGGTGGGAATAGTCATCTTCATCTTGGGTAGGGCCTTCGGTGGCTTTGACGACGCCGCTCGTGGATGCTTGGTCACTTTTTCAGTCGGCGCTGGAGAAGACGTCCGAGGGCGTTTGGACGACTACCCAACAGGCACAATCGCCTTGCCACGTTCGCGCGCAGGGTCGTGGGTGAGCTTGGATCGCCTTTTCGTGCGGGGATGATCGACTTCTTCCTCCTCTCTCCACTGGAATCGTCGTCGTCATCCTCCTCCCCTTCTCCGTCAGATTGCCACTCCTCCCCACTTTCGCTCCCGCTCGCCTCCCCCTCCTCGGCCTGCTCTTGCGCCCCGTTGGGCATCGAATACATATCAGTAATGGTCTGGAGGACAACAAACAAGACAAGAGTCAATCGACTGATTTTGAGCAAACAGAATGAAGAAAGCAAGGTCGCAGTCAGAGATGCAGAATTGGACCTGGTCTACTTCGTACGTCTGGTCGAGTGGAGGAATCCTCCTGGCTCCTCGGGGGTTGTCCTTGTTCCCCATGATACTCGACAACCACCCTTCCAACGTCGCATCGTCGACCTCCTCCGGATGAATCCGAGTGGTGTCATCGAGGCCCGAGTACATCCACATCGGATGGTCATGAGCTTGGAGCGGTTGGATGCGCCTACGGAGGAAGACCTCTAATAAATCCATACCAGTCACCCCGTCGCGGACGAGCTAAACCACTTGACCGACCAGCAATTTGACTTGCGCCCTTTCTTCCGGCGTAACTTTCAGAGAGGAAGGTTTTTCTGCTCGGTTCAGAGAAAAAGGAGGAAGACCCGTCGCCTGTCCTGGAGTCGCCTGGTCTTTGTAGTAGAACCAGGTCGATTGCCATCCGCGGACTGACTCGGGAAGAGTCATAGCTGGAAAAGAACTTTTACTTCTCATTTGGATCCCAACACCCCCGCACATCTGAATCACTTGCGTCCTATCGTCACTCTACTTGGCTTTATTAACCGACTGAGAACGACAAGTGAAAATGTGCTTGAAGAGGCCCCAATGGGGACGGCAACCCAAGAAGTTCTCGCACAAAGATACAAAGGCAGCAAGATACACAATGGAATTTGGAGTAAAGTGATGGAGCTGCGCTCCGAAAAAGTTCAAGAAGCTCCGGAAAAAAGAATGAGGAGGCAGAGAAAATCCGCGGTCGACGTGAGTAGTGATGAGGACGCACTCACCCTCGCTAGGCTGCGGTTCGATGTCATTCCCCGGAAGACGCGCAGATTGGTGTGGAATGAATTCCCCATCGATCAAATCATCGATGTCATCCTGCCGGATCGCCGAAGGCATCCAATCGCCCTGGATCCAGCCCTTCGGCAGAGCGGACCTCGAAGAAGTTCCGCCCCACCGGACTTCTTCCCCTTCGCCTGCACCGTCGCTTTCTTCGCGCGCTCCAGAGCCGCCGTCTTCTCCTTCACCATCGCCGCAAACGAAGCTCGAACGGGTTGGCGGTGCTGAGACGAGGGCAGAGGTGGCAGAAGAATTCGAGAGGAAAGGGGAAACTGAAGGCGCACTGTTCAAAAACCCTGGGCTGGCAGCTTATATGGGGTCACTTCCGAGTGGCTGACTTGTAGGCCCAGGCGATCCTGTCAAATCCCGCAACAGTCGCGCACACGATACGTGGCGAAAAAGGTGGCGCGGAGATCGAGGCGGCTCCGCCCTATCCCATCCGATTACTGCGGCCTCCCCCGTCCCGCGCGCTTCCCGAAATTCGAATCCCGCAAAATCCGCGGGCAGCAGAACAACTCGTCAGACGGAGAGTCTCCTCCACGCGGCCACTCGGGAATCTACAAGTAAAGAAATTCACTCGACTAAAGAAAATTATGAATGGATCAAGGCGACCAGAAAAGAAGTTGGTGACAATGCCCAGGTTCATTGATCCAAAACAAGATATACTCATGACACGAAGGATGGGTCAGAAGAGTGCTCAACTCCTTCCCCACTCAAACCTCGATCCATTCGGGGGCTAATGATGAAGCTATGTACCTAGGGTAGGGTCATGGACCTGTCCAAACTACCCTCCCCAAGGACATCCCTAGAAGAAATCACCTTTCAATCGACTTGGAGGTGATCCACTCGACGGACTCGAAGACACTCGACCATAAAGCCAACCACTCGACGGCCAGGAAATCTAAAGACACTCCGCACGCTAACGGACGGGCATTAAGTGGTCTTTATGGTCATCATAACACTTTATTAGTAGCGTTACCAGTAACGCCTGACCTTACTATACCTTAAACCCTGCATAACTGAGGACTGGAGGGGTCTGGCGAACTCTATATAAGCTACCCCCACCTCAGTGTAAAGGGTTCGCACCTCTGTAATTCATACACACATAATCCAGTCGACCGCCTCCGGGCTCCGAGACGTAGGGCTATTACTTCCTCCGAGAAGGGCCCGAACTCGTAAACCTCGTGTGTTTACAACTACTCCATAGCTAGGATCTTGCCTCTCCATACCTACCCCCCCCCTACACTACTGTCAGACTTAGAACCACAACACCAACAGAGGGGGTCCCTGGCTGGGCACAAGACACCAGGACGCGCCAACCTCTGGCTTGCCCTGGTGGGTTATGCCCACCTCGTGGCCCCGCAGACCCTAATTCCAACTCTATAAATACCTATTTTTGGAGAGAAAAAATAGGAGAGGGAGTTTCATCGTGTTTCACGATATGGAGCCTCTGCCAGCTCCTGTTCTTCATCGGGATGTCAAATCTAGAGCCCGTTGGGGGCTCCAGGAGCGGGGAATCTTCGGTCTTCGTCATCACCAACCCTCCTTCATCATCAGTTCCATGGTGCTCCCCACCGGGAGTGAGTATTTCCTTCGTAGGCTCATTGGTCGGTGAGGAGTTGGATGAGATTCATCATGTAATCGAGATAGTTTTGTTAGGGCTTGATCCCTAGTATCCACTATGTTTTGAGATTGACGTTGTTATGACTTTTCCATGCTTAATGCTTGTCACTAGGGCCTGAGTGCCACGATTTCAGATCTGAACCGTCTATGTTTTCACCATTATATCTATGTTCTAGATCCGATCTTGCAAGTCATATTCACCTATTACGTGCTATGATCCGTAAACCCTAGTGTGACAGTAATTAGGATACATTTTGGTGACGACCGTAGTTTGAGGAGTTCATGTATTCACTATGTGTTAATGCTTTGTTCCGGTTCTCTATTAAAAAGAGGCCTTAATATTCCTTAGTTTCCTTCTAGACCCCGCTGCCACGGGAGGGTAGGACAAAATGCAAGTTCTTTCCATATGCACGTATGACAATTTACGGAATACATGCCTACATTATATTTATGAACTGGAGCTAGTTTTTGTATCACCCTAGGTTATGACTGTTATATGATGAATATCATCCAACGAATTCACCGATCCAATGCCTACGAATTTTCCACATATTGTGCTTGCTAAGTTACTACTGCTGCTATTATTGTTACTCTTGCTACAAAATCATTGCTATCACTGTTACTGTTACTACTACTGTTACCACTACTATCAAAATTATCGTATTATTGTGCTATTGATCATTTTGCTACAGATATTTAATCTCCAGGTGTGGTTGAATTGAAAACTCAACTGCTAATACTTACAAATATTTTTCGCACCCCTTCTGTCGAATCTATAAATTTGAGTTGAATACTCTAGCCTCGAAAACTGTTGCGATCGCCTATACTTTGTGGGTTATCACCACCAGAATCCGGCCGCCCAACCTCCATGCCGGCATGCGACTACCAGGCCAACAAAGTCTGCCAAGCCACCATACAGCAGATCCGCTCTCGTGACACTTTACCGGCGCAGCTGAGCCACACGGGATGCAGAACCTTGCCGGGGCGACGCCCAAGCACCACATAGACGTGCGCCTTAGATCTGCCGGCCACATCACCGCGGCAGAGAGCGACGGCCGCACCCATGCACATGCATCCCACGCTTGCGAGCGCCAGCCGCGCGCTCGCTGCGCCCTCTGGCGCCACCTCACTACGACGGCGACCAATCACTCGTTGAACGAGAGCCCCGTAGCAGCCCTAGCTTTGCGAGAGGTGGGAAAAATTGAGGGCCCCACCACCGTAGATGCCACGCAGGCTTTGCCTGGCGGTGCCTACCGACGACGGCGAGGGGAGAGACGGCTAGAGAGGGTAGGCTCCCCGGCGGCTAGGGTACGCCCAGCTCGCCCGCAGGGAAGACAACGCAACACGTTGGGGTTGAAAGGCTGAAACTAATCCGACCTTCATCATTGCCCACTTGCCAAGCTGCTATGGCCATATGTATATTTAGCTTTTAATCCATCTTCACCATGAGTAGGTACAAATATATTCAGAAACTGAGGTGCATCACAAGTTAAAGTCTCAGATCCTTATGAAATTTATGCTTTAGTTGACATCATTTGGAACACTCTTAATTAGCATATACTCTAAAATTTTATATGTTATCTTCAAAACCAACTGGTTTCACGCGTGGTGCAGACAGAGAGGAGACGAATCCATGGGCTTGTTGGCAAATCCGAAGAGGAGAGCTTACCCTAAGTACACACTACACTACCAGAGGCGTCGCCCCTAGGGCGACTCGGGGGAGTCTAGGGTTTTCCCCCGCCGCCACCCCCACCCCCCATCCCCCTCGCCGCCACTGGAGACGACCGTCAGGAAAGCCCGCGCGGGCGCCGGGGAAGGTGGCGGCGGGGTCTTCGGCGCTCCTCTGTCGCGGAGGCCATCGGATCCAGGGGCGGCGGCCCCTGCTGGCGTGGCGTGCGGCGTGTCTGGGGGTTCGGCCTGAGGACGGCGAGCCACAGGTGGTGGCCGAGCGCGGCGCGGATCTTCCCGTGCCTGATCTGGAGGTATTACCCCCGTCCCTTCCATGCATCCCTTCCTAGTCCCCGGTTTGGCTTTGGATCTTGCCGGATCCACCTCCGGTGTGTTCTGGTGGAGCAGATCGGTGTCCAAGGGAAACCTTGGTTGCCTTGGCTGGCCGGCAGCGGCGACGTCGCCTTTTGGCGCCGCTTTCCTCCTTGGGGGCGCTGCTGAGGACACCATTTCTCCACTCCGACCCATGTCCGGGCGAAAGCCCAAGATCCGATGCGGATCGGGCGTCGGCGGCTCCCCGTGCACCGTAACCTTCCTGGAGGCGGCGCCAAGGACATTGAGATCGGATGGGAGGGTCTGCGGGTGAGGGGTGGGGGTGTGCTGCCTCCTTTTCGGTGGAGCGGTGTTTCGTTCTACATATTCTTGGCGGCGGATCTTGGCGGCATGGAGCAGCGGAGGCTTGGCGTCAGATGCGTGATGACGGACACGCGCAGGAGGTCGACGCTGTCTGGCGCCGTGGTGGCGTCGGCGGCAGCGAGACCGGGCAAGGCCGCAGTATAGCTCTGAAGATGGATATGTGGCAGGTGGCTGTGGGGGCCTCATACCCGACAGGCGTCCTGGTTGAGGAGCACGCCGGCCTGGTGGGTGCCCATACCCGGCAGGCGTCCTGGTTGGGACCTCAGGTCTTAAATGTTAGGTTTGGCTGCGAAATCTGTTTGGTATTAGGCCTAGACCATCAGCGCCCCTTCATCAGATAGATAGGAGTAGCGACAGAGGTTGCTCAGATGGTGGCTTTGGTCTTACTGTTGTATGACTTTGTAAGGTCTTGTGTTAATAATTAATAAATTGGCTGTATGTATCGTCCAGATGCAGAGGCCGGGGTATTCCTCCTTTTCAAAAAAAACACACTACACATACACGTCTACTGATATATACGTTGTCTGCCACTCCACAGTGGAGAGGAGATAGCTTTGCCAAGTGTTTTTTTCCCAGCACTCGGTTTAGGGCATCTCCAACCCCGACCGTCAAACCTTCAGCAACCGTCCGGACCGCGGAAGCCATCCGACATGTTCCTGTATCGGTCCGCAGGGCGGTTCGGACACAATTTCTTCCGCATACCGAAGACAAACGTGGGAAGGTTTGCGGGAGTCCGAACCGATCCCCTGCCCGCTTCTGACCACCCTGACTGTGACATTGTGGGCAATGTGGCACGCAAGAAAAAAAAGCTATATGTGAGGGAAATTTCCAAAGCCCATAGCAACCCATATCTTTTGTGAACAATTTCATTGCAGAACTTGAGCAACTTCCGGTCACTAAGACCGGCGCGGCAGCGCCGAGTGCACCTCAAGTTCACCTTCAGAGATGGTTGGTTCCAGCAAATGGTGTTTTGAAGGTGAATGTCGATGGAGCCATTGCCAGGAATAGGCGTGGTGGTCTGGTTGCAGCCCTATGCCACGACGACAATTAATATAACTAGATGACCAGTTGCGCCAAATGGCGCAAAGACCCGTTTAAAACCATGTTCGTGTTGAAATCATTTGTATTTTTTCAATAACCGTATATTTGAGTACATTTGGTAAGAATTTATACCCCTATATATAAAGGAAATTAAATGCAAATATTTTCTTAAGGTAATAATGCCACAAATTAGATCATCGGTAGGTCAAGATAGTTGAGTCTACAATTAGGAATTCCGAGTAGCTGTAAACTTCATTAAAAAAAGAGTAAACACAAGTGACACAATAAAATGTACTTAATACATGAACTCGTGAACATTGTGTACACGAGAAGTTGATAGAAATAATAGTCAATTACATCATATAATTTGGTTCTATACTCTTTTGTTCATATGTATTAGTTGGCTTGGGTAGCGAATGAAGCATCAAACCAAAAATAATAAATGAAAATCATCTTGCTTCATTTCTTCAGCGAGCCACACCCCTCGCAGCCACTGCCAAGGGAACCGCTGTTTCTGCCAAGCCTCCATGGCAATTCATCTACTGGTCCACAGCTGTAATTCCTCCCAAAACATAAACAATAAACAAATCCAGTCCTGATCTCCATAGCTCTAGCAAAAGTGTACAATAACCATTGTTCAGGCAAATGATGAGTGATTCATGAGAAGCCAAGTGCCACCTAATATAGTAGAGAAAACAACTAATCTGCTTCTGCCAAGCCTCCATGGCAATTCATCTACAAAACAATACTCTGCTTAAAAACAATGACCACTACCAATTGGAAATATAGCATCTCCAGATGAGCTACAGAGAAACCTATAAATTATCATAAACAATGATGTCACTGACAGCAAAAAGAGCATGGAAAACCTGATCAGGTAACATGCATAGTTTTTCCTGATCTCCTAACATGTATTCAAGTATAACATAACAAGTGATCTGGCAACCCTTTGTGAAATTCTCAATAGCATATTTAATTCTCTGATAAAGAGAAAGACCTGCCATGCATTTGGATAATGGATAACATAACAAGTGATCAGGTCGTGAACAATAATCTCACGAGGCAAGTGATACAAGTGCACTTATGTGCATTAGGAGTAGGAGGCGTCTTGAAGCACTTATCCTCAATGAGCCTTGAATATAGTGTTGGGAGAGTGAGTCTAGGGGTGCAGAAACATGTACTAAGATGCCTGCACACGCCTCACCAAGTATTATCTAAGAGACTTCTGGCAAAAAAAGCACTCCCTCGGTCTCACAATATAAGACGTTTTTGCAAGCTAACATAGCTTGCAAAAATGTCTTACATTATTCGGACGGAGGGAGTATTATCTAAGAGACATGAGCTAACTGTTCCCATCAAGTATGCATCGGAGGAGGGAGAGTGGAGGCGGAGCAGCACGGGAGGGTTTCCTCCTCCTCTTGGTCAGCCACCGTGGTACCGTTTCATAATAAGGCAGGCCTGGTCAACATCCTGCAAAAAGAAAACTGGGTCAGGCAATATTTCAAGTTATAGTGGGGAACATAAGATTCAAATGGGGACCTTCATAAAATTTGATAGCATACTGATCAAGGGATCATCCTTTAAATGGAAAGATGGATTTTGCCATCAATCATATATTGCTAGCACTCGTCTTCTCAGTTTGAGGTTTTAAAAGAGCCAAAATCATGAGAACATGGACAGAAAAAGAAACAAGAAATTACCAGTACAGAACATCTACATTTATTCCTCGAAGGCAAATAAATAACACATAGTTTCTCAAGCACAACCTCTGAAATCTAAATTTACTTTTTTGTAGATGTAACACCAGTGACATATTTACTACAGATAGTACATAACAATCAATTTTTTGCTACTGAAGTGCATGGCCTTTTCTCTGAAATTAATGGTCGGGTGGGTGTTGGATCGTAAAGTGCAGTTATATTTCACAAAAGGCTCATGTGCATATATATTTGCAGAAGTGCAGTCATATATATTCACCAAGCATATCCCCTCTTCTCAGACCAAGATGGCACAATGAGGTATCATCTGTTTCCTAATTACACTGTAACCTGAATTCTGTGTGCATACGTGCATAGGCATATCCTGATATTATATATAATAACATCTAGTTTCTATCAGTCGTAATTTTCTCATGAACAAACTGCTATAAAGATTAATCCAAATCTAAACTCTAGATCCCCATGAAAAAATTAAGTCTAAACTCCAGATTATAACCTAAACTGATACAGTAGTAGAAGTCCTTCACCATTTCATGTATGGATCACACTAATATAGATCATAGAACAACTTGGTCTTGTATCATAGATATGATGATAGAAGATAGCTATTTCACTAATGAAGTGCGTAACTGCATTTAGTAGTAAGATTGGGCTTCTGGACATTTAGACAATCCTAACTTGGGTTTCATAGTAAAGAAATGGCTGGAGATCAAACACACCGTCGTGTTACCCTTCCTCCTTGTTCCATTGCATCACTTCCTACTTCAGAAAAGAAACAGAGTAACATAGTTCAATAATATCAATAGTAGTACACTGTTTCAGAACATTTTATACCACCGAATTTAGACAGGGTTGTGCAGGCATGGAGGAAGAAATCAAGTGGAGGATGAGCTCACCGGGAGCTTAGGCCCGCCTATCTGGACATGCCAACGCCAAATGTAAATAGGGGCATTGCCTACTCCGCTTCTTGCTCCCACCCACTTATTTGCGCGACACTCTTTAGCGACACCCTCGACTCAATCATTTGCACCACTCTTCCGCGACACTCCGGAGGCCACGCTCCGGTTTGCCTCACTGCTCACAACCTGAAGATAGGAGATGAAACATGGAACACGGCAAAGTCAATAAGTTTAAGAGAAATGTCTAACAGCTCCCGGGTGCCCCTACACCCTCATGAACAGTAAATTCATATAAAATCGAAAAAAAATCAAAAAAATCTGAAACTTTCAGGGATCAAATATTATCAAAGTTTTGATGTTCCTACAAAGTTTCAGCAACAAATAACCTTCATGGAGCCCTCACCGAAAAAAACAAAATCACTGCTCAAAAATCTACATAAACTTTGAACAATGATTTTGTTTTTTTCATTTGAGTGCTCTTCGAATGTTATTTTTAGCTAAAAACTTTGCAAGATCATCAAAAGTTTCATGATGTTCGATGTCCCGAAGTTTCAGATTTTTTTGATTTCTTTTGAATTTGTTTTGAATTTACTGTTCATAGAGGGTGTAGGGGCACCCGGGTGCTGAAAGTCCTATCTCTAAGTTTAATCAGTACACCTATACATCAGCTAATCCGTCCTATACAGCGCTACCAACCATAACAATAAATAAATATTTTTTCTTTCTTGCTTCCGTAATCAATGCCATTTCATCCTATTCTCTGTTGGTAGCCAAGATTAATGCATTTTTGCAGCATTAAATCCCCTGATCAATAAGCAAAATCAACAGTCAGTAAGAGAAGCATAGAATATTGGATCAATAGAAGGAAGCTTCCTAGCAGCAACATGGTCAAAACCATATGTGATTGCAAGCACACGGAATTGGTATGTACAGATCAGCTGAACCAGCATTTCAAATCCCCTTATTAATTTAACCAAGCAATAAAGAATGCCGCTCTTAGGCTTTCCGGCAATGAAAGGAAGCTTCCCAGCAGCAACATGGTCAAAACCATATGTGATTGCAAGCACACGGAATTGGTACGTACAGATCAACTGAACCGGTATTTCAAATCCCCTTATTAATTTAACCAGGCAATAAAGAATGCCGCTCTTAGGCTTTCCGGCAATGAAACTAAGCTAAACAGAATCCCCTGATTAATCAGACGCAGCAACATTTAGACCTTTTTAAGATCATATAGAGTTCATTTCAATTGAATCCTAGCCAGACAACTATGCATGTATGCTACAGAACAGTAGATGTAGAAGCTGTAGAACTATGTATAGAACTTAACAAAACCAACCAAAGCACGTACATTCATAGTCACCAGAATCAGAGCTCACCTGAGATTCAAAGGCAACACACACACGAGGAAAGGAGACAAAACCAACACCTCCCAGCACCAGCAAGCCCAAGCTGCCCAACCCCTAACAGGGATAGAATAAAGCGTAAGAAAAAGAGCTCGTTATCACACAGTCATTTCTTTGAACATATCACAGGCAAGTATGATGAAGAGACCAGATAGCAAAAATACATAGCTAACAAAACCAAATAATAGTAGAGCAAAAGGGAAGGTAAAGGATCAAGGAACAAATAGAATATCAAACCAGTAGACAAGGAACAACAGAAGATCAAATTGGTTGGCCTATGTTTTTTTTTTATCTGTGACACTGTAAAAAATGATACATAGTTCTAAGGGGGTTTACATAATTTAAAAAAGGAATTAGGGGACGCACAAAAACAAGATACTCAGACATTGCCTTGAAATTATTCTGCAGCACTAAATATAAGCTTTGTAACTCCAGTTTCACTTTATAACGAATTCCTGGTATTGGTAAAATTATTGTAGTTTCTTTTCTGGACCATGCACGAGGGTTTTAAAATGCAGATTATTTTCATGTTAATCCCAGATAAATATCAAAGTTATTGCCTATTTTTATTAAGTGTTGAGCTAATCATTTTATCTCCGTGAGTTGTATCCGCTTAAATTTAAAAGCATCTGAATGTACAATGACAGAAATAAAACAATTAAGCACAACCAAAAGCTACAGAGGCATTCTCTGAAAGCAATTTGTTTCCTCAACACTAAACAGTCAAATAAGAGGAAGATGGGAAAAATGCAGTGATAATTATAGTAGGTATTTTATTAAACCCAATCTGTCAGCTCTGTATCTGTGAACAGGAAGAAAACAAGAAGAGAATGGCAAGAACAAATCAGCGCTTGAAGAACAAAATCAATCTGTTGGAAGAAGAGGCACATCCTTACCCTAACAGAACACAGAAGCAACGGCTATAGCGAGGAAAGCCATTGCTCTCTGGCAAGCAGGCAGCAAGCAAGACGATGGCGGGCGATGGTGTTCGACGATGGATTGAAGAGACGGACGAAGAGGCGGACACTGGACGAAATGTCCTCACTGATATACCAAAAGCAGGCCAGGTTACCAATGAGCCCCCTTTAGGCATGTACCTTTCGGAAAAAACAACAAGGAATAAAATATCAAGGACATTGAACATAAAGAATCAAGAGTTTAGTATAGAAAGTTCGAAATAAATGTCACAAACAATTGGTTCTTTCTCAATAGACAACAAGCAGAACATAATGTAGAAATAAATCTTGCTTCTCTAGACCTTTAATCAAGCTATGAAGAACGTAATGTCGAAATGATAACTGCTGAAGAAGGAAATCACCACCATCCATGTGTAATATGTGACTGAGGTTAATGCCCAGCAAAATACAGAAGCTTATATGCACATAGGAACATTAAAATCTATAGGTATTTCTTGGTACAGACCAGACACGAGACCTACGGAATCTATGACAAAGCATGATACAATCTATTTCTGCACATGGAAAGGAACACCATAAGAGAAGGTCAAATTTATAATCATCCATTGGTTGACAAAGTATATCGCAACCTCTGGATAAGACGGACACCATGCGAATGCGGCAACAACCAATCACTGAATCTAAGCTTGTAGAAACAGTCACACATAGATTGCAGGAGTGAAAGAAGTACCTCTTAAGATTTTCAACACGATGCTTGACAGTCTCGGCCAGGCCACGGCAGGGCCTCCCTCAGCATCTCTGCAGGCTTTGTTTCATTTTGTGAAAGACGGCATTTTCCAATAAGGTTCTAGAATCCATACCAATACGGATAAATCATGACTGTAAAATCTTGCCGAAGTTGCTGAGAGCATCGCGTAATGCATCCAGGTACCAAACAGCATGGATATCTTTTCTTAATCTTATGTTCCTGAAGAAAGGAAGCTCAGTACTATCAAAATCCTCAAAACATCAGACCAATAAATGGGATTGAAACAAAACCTAAGCAATCAAACTCTCAAGCAAACCCATTGAGAGAAAATCTGTGTATATTCAGCCAAAGTAAACAATTTTTGCTACTTAGGTGCCATTTCAAACAAATAATATTTGGAATTTCTAACATAGATACATGATTCTTCAAGAGCAAATTTCACACGGGTCTATCTTCCCTGGAAGTACAGGTAAAATCAGATCACACGGACACATGGAGTTGCACAACAACTGCAGCTTACATACAAAACCACTGGCACCAAAAGCATGGTCGATTTAAATCTATAAAGTCTGTCGCACTGCAATTTTACAACGAAAGAAATAGTAGTAACATCAGACCTATTCCTATGGAGATTAAATAGATGTAATGGAACAGTAGATTCAGAGCAAAAATATTATATTTGACTGCCACCCGTCTATTTATATATAAGAACAATTATCTTGAGAGATTTCCTGTCAGAAATGGGCCTCACCTTCATGATGACTTTGTAGATATCCTCGGCAATCAGAGGGGACAGCAGCCCAGATCTCTCGTTGTAGTGCAGGTACATGTCCTTAATCCTGCATCCACAGCCCATAAGTTACAGTCCTAGAGAAATAACATCATGAAATGGTGCTTCTGAATTAGGGTCGAAAAGATAAATATATATAACAAAAAAGAGATATCAGATATATTGAAGCCGCCAAATGATCAAAGAGAGAGCACAACTCCGGAGTTCTCACTGCTGTAAAATTAATTATTGATTCTTATTTTAATGACTTAACCAGGTACGAGCACCCGTACTTGATCAACAACATAGCTAAAACCCCTAAATATTCATAAGAATCCTAAGAAAGAACACATACATGCTAGCATGACAGATTGGTACCAGATCCTATGTTCTATTTCAAAGAGGCGCATCATCAAGCATCTAGCATCAAGAGAGATTAAACCAAGTGCTGGGAGGCACCTGCAGAGCAAGCGGCCCTCGTGGGGCGCTACAAGCGAGTAGTCCAAACTCCTAAAAAATGTTCTCACAATGATCCAAACTCCTACAAAACAATACATAAATTTTTTGCTTTAGCATATGACCCGTTCATTCTGAAAAGAATTCAAAATTGTCATACAAATTCTTGCAATTCTTCCTACTGTACTGAGCATGTAAAATCAATGATATTAGTATATGTATTTCATTCTCTTTCTCTAGCTAGAAATCTCCAATCTGGAGTTTCAAGACACTAATCAAAGTACATTATGGAAGAAAAGAAGCTCGCTGCCTTTGCACTATTCATAGCGACACTATTGTACAAACAAGCGACGACCAATGAAGGAAGCGGACGCTGACGGGAATGAAAAACCCAAGTCAGGGAAGGATGACAATAGGATAGATAACCCCTCTCTGTTGTTGTTCATATCCGTTTCATATGTATATATATGCTATGCACCCAACTCTTAACTCGAGCATTGCCCGCTGCTGAACCTGCACATGAAAAGGCTGACAAATGCTCTTATTCTTGTTTTGCCTCATGCAACATTTCCGACTAACCTACAACTCAGTGTGTAAATTATGAAAAGCAAATATGAGGAATGACGGGGGAAGAAGGTTTCAGCTAACCTGGAGAGGGACACCATGGCACCGCCAAACAAGTGAGTTATTTGTACAGCAACACGACTCGGTGTAGGAATCAACCCAAACAATATCTGCATAAGTGTGGTGCACAGTAAATATGGGGAAAATGCAATCAAGACTTATGCTACATAGATCTGATGGCCTGATCGAATTACCCTAAGAATTTATCTGAAAACATCCATACTTAATCTGGTATGTACATTTGTAGCAAATGTTTATTGTTTTCAAACAACAAACAGATTGAGTGTTCGGCAGTCAGCACAATATAATATCCACTAAATTGGCTGGGATGTTGTCTGCTTCCTGCTAGCATGGAACTTACTTTCTCTTTGGAGATCAGGAGGAGGACATTCTCTGACAGTGAGACAATGTCGCGGAGGCCATCGGACACCAGCATGGAAAACTTATGGAAACCCTCGGACTCTGCACATGATCTCACCATCCCTCTCTGCCAGTCCAGGCTAATCTCTACTCAAATAGATCACAAAACACAAAACCAAGAACTGCTTATAATAAACCAAGAGGCGGAAATCGAGAGATCCACACAAGCGGCAAGTGTAGCAAAGCCCACCATCCTCCTCCTCCCCCTTGTCCTCGTTTCTGCGACCCTGGAGGATCTGCGCTTTGCCCTCCTCGAAGAGCAGCGGCTCGAAGACGCCTAGGTACTTGTCCACCGAGGCGTAGTTGTTCTTCACCTCCTGCAGCCCCTTTGTCCTTGTCCGCGCCCTGCCCGCCCCAGCACAGAGAAGGACGCGGACCAGGAGGAGACCCCGCCGCCGCCGGGCTTGTCCACCGCCATGGATTTCTCTCCGCTGCGGCAGGGGTTTGGGGCGGCGAGGCGGCGACAGCAGGAGCGGAGGCGGCGGCGGCGATAGGAGGAGGAGGCGGGGAAGAGATGAGGCAGGAGGGGGAGGAGAGTGCGGAGCGGAGGCGGCGACAGGAGGAGGAGGCGGGGAAGAGAAGAGGCAGGAGGGGGAGGAGAGTGCGCGAGCGGGCGACGGCTAGGGTTTGTCCACGGACGGGCTGAGTTTTATATGCCTACGCATGAAATGACTAAAATGCCCTTGGCGGGGCACGGAATTTACAGGCGGTGGCACGAGCGATTTCAAGGCGACGTGGATGGCCTCGTCCTGCCTATGACTTCTTGAGGGTTTATATGTTCAATGGCATTTATCTTGCAGCTTCGGAGGTTGTTTACCAGGCCATCGCTGACCCGACGATACACGAGACATATGCTTGTAGAGAAGCTCTTTCTTCGGCGGACGACCTTGCCATTCAGAATATGATCATGGCCTCGGATTGCCAAGGAGTTGTCAATGACATCAACATGTGAACACTAGGGCCTCATGTAGCTATCATACTTGAAATAGTAGCTCGTAGTTCTAGTTTTATTTCTTATAGCTTTGTTTTCGAGCCTAGAAACCACAACTTTGAGGCTCACAATCTTCCTAAATTTGTTTGTAACTTAGATATAGGTAGACATGTTTGGTTGGGTCTTCCTCATGATCCAAATCTTGTACCTATGGATATCAGCTTGAATCAATAAAGTTGGCGAGATTTCTCAAAACAAATTGAGGAGTATTCCTTGCAAAGGTCATTGACACCTTCCTCAGGGTTGACAAGTGACGCATTGCATCTGTGTCACTTGTCGTAACATGTGGGTTTTTCAAAAAAATAATCGTAGATTCGTTTATTAAAAAAAATGTTCTTTAATCGTGCATCCAAATTCTGAACCGTATTCACTTATGGATTTCTCGGGTCGAGATCTCCAAACAAGATCCTAGGTTAACAGGTTTCGACAATTTTTTTTCACGAAAAAACAGGAAGAGAAAAACTGATTGAGAAGCACAGTTTTTTTCCCTCTTTCCGAGAGGCCCTCTCCAAAAGCAAATATGTGCTTCCCACGAAAGACAAAAAAAGATAATCCGTTTCTTCCCTTTCCAGAAAGCACAGTTGTGCCTCTCGCGAAAGCAAATCTGTGTCTCCACGAGAAGTATATATGTGCCTACCATGGAAGCAAAAAGAATGACTCCCACGTAAGCAAATCTATGTATCCCGTGGAAGAAAAAAAAACATGTGTTTTTTCCTTTTATGAGAGGCATCGCTGAAGCAAATCTATGCCACCGATGGAAATAAAAAAAGTTTCCTTTCCTTTTTCGAGAGGCAAAATTGTGCCTCTCGCGAAAACAAACTTGTGCCTCTCGTGAAAAAAAAGATTGTTTTTTCGCCCAATTTTGTTTGAATTTTTTCTTCAAAACATAGGGGACACAAAAAAAACCTGAAAAAACCCATCTAAAACAAGAAAACGCCTACAGGAAAAAAACTTTTGAAAGCGTCCAACATGCGACACGTGGTTGCCTCTAAGAGTGCACCAAGTGATGCACTCTGAGTCCACTAAAGTGACCCTTGTGGAGCTCTCGTGGGAGATACCCCTTGATTAGTTGCTCTCGGACAAGCTTGCCCGGCTCGTCGAGGCGAGTTATAGTCCTGTTTTATAGATGGAAATGAAGCAGGTGATCCAAGTCAAGTTCAAACCTTAGCTCTTTATTCGCACATACACTTGGCTTGCAACATGTTTATACGGAAGCTTCACAAGGTCCTGCCAGACCTTGGCAAGGCCTGACTGAATATAGCTGAATTGCATATACCTGCAAGGCACATGGGAAGGCCAGTAGCGTATTAATGATTCCACCTCAAAGTCTATGTCAAGTTGTAAATAAATGTTCAAGTATGAAGCCTTCGCCCAGACATTAAACAAATCTGATATTTAACTGCACACGTCCTCGTATTCATTTTTGGATTTCTCGCGTCGAGATCTTCAAATTAGATCCCTGGTTAACAGGTTTCGACAATTCTTTTTCACGAAAAAATAGGAAGAAAAAAACCGATTCAGAAGCACATTTGTTTCTCTTTCTGAGAGGCCCTCTCCCGAAAGCAATATGTGATTCTCACGAAAAGACAAAAAAAAAATCTGTTTTTACCCTTTCCGAAAGCACAGTTGTGCCTCTCGCGAAAGCAAATCTGTGCCTCCATGAGAAGTATATATATGTGCCAACCGTGGAAGGAAAAAAAATGCCTCTCGCGTAAGCAAATCTATGTATCCCGTGGAAGCAAAAAAATATGCGTTTTTTCCTTTTATGAGACGCATTGCAGAAGCAAATATATGCCTCCGCTGGAAATAGAAAAAGGTTTCCTTTCCTTTTTTGAGAGGCAACATTGTGGCTCTCGCGAAACAAACATGTGCCTCTCGTGAAAAAAAATGTTTTTTCACACAATTTTGTTTGAATTTTTCTTTAAAACATGGGGGACACCCAAAAAATATCTGAAAACCTCATCTAAAACCCGGAAAAGCCTACAGAAAAAAAAAATTTCTAAGCGTCCAACATGCGACACGTGGTTGCCCTTAAGAGTGCACCGAGTGACACACTCTGAGTCCACTAAAGTGACCCTTGCAGAGCTCTTGCGAGGGATACCCTTGCTCTCGGACAAGCTTGCCCGGCTCGTCGAGACGAGTTATAGTCCTGTTCTGTAGATGGAAATGAAGCAGGTGATCCAAGTCAAGTTCAGACCCTAGCTCTTTATTTATACATACACTTGGCTTGCAACATGTTTATACGGAAGCTTCACAAGGTCCTGCAATTTGTTTTTTCTGTGTTCAGACATTGGCAAGGCCTGACTGAATATAGCTGAATTGCATATACCTGCAAGGCACATGGGAAGATGCCATAGCCAGTAGCGTATTAATGATTCCACCTCAAAGTCTACGTCAAGTTATAAATAAATGTTCAAGTATGAAGCCTTCGCCGAGACATTAAACAGATCTGATGTTTGACTGCACACGTCCTCGTACTTGTCCATATAATCACATTTGTTTTTTTAAAAGAAGGTAGATAGCTTTCTACCTTATATTTCAAAACAAGCCAGGCCTGGGGACCAAAGGTCAATTACATGAAGTTTAAATTTGACACACAAGGTGCCCTGGCCATAAGCTGCCAGTTAAAGAAAAGGGAGAGAAGCTAAGCTAGAAAAAGACACCAAGGGTCAATAGCCATCTGATCATCCTGGTTGCAGCAACTATGCTTCCATAACCGGAGTAATTGCGCAACATATTGTTTTATGTATGATGAGGACCATTGCTTTTGGTAGAAAATCCTGTCATTCCGAGCGTGCCAGGCGGTAACAGCAACGGCAGCGAAGAGGATATTGAACTTGCTGGATGCTGGCCATCGTTGCTAGTCCTGCTGCATGAAGCTGATGATGCCTGAAGAGCTGGAGGCAAGGTTATCGAGAGCAAACAGATGCCAGATGACTGTAGCTGGAGAGCAGCGCAACGCTAAGTGCATAGCAGATTCAGCCGCGGGGCAGATATCGCAGTCTTGATGAGCAACGATGGACGTCCAGTGCTTCTTCATCATGTTGTCCCGGGTATTGAGCCGCCCCCAGAACAAAAGCCACAGGAAGACGCGATGCTTGAGGGGAATGATCCTGTCCCAGATCCATATGCCGTAGTCGCAAGAAATACCTCTGAAAGTGAGCAGCTCGTAGATGTGTGCAGCACGGATAGATTTGGTATGTATGGCAGAGATCCTTACATCCGGGCTCCGAGTGATAGGCGTAACCGTAGGCAAGAGAGAAAGAAGCAGGTGCAGTTCTTGGCTGGCCGCGTAGGATAGGTTCGGGTGCAGTTGGATGCGCCAAGTTGCGAGAGAGAACTGAGAGGCCACAGAGCAGGCTCGGTCGGTGGCAAATGTGTACAGAGAGGGCAAGGCAAAGCAGAGCCGCCCTACCAGCAGTCAGGTATCATGCCAGAACGAGGTTAGCTCCCCTGAGCCTAGGGAGCACCTGGAAGAGTTGATGATCATACCGGCAAACTGTTTGAAGCCTTTCTAGATAGCCGTGTCTCGATAGCATGGCCGCAAGGGCAGTTGATTGTGGCAGTATTGCTGAGCGAACCATTGGTAACAAGGAGCATCGGAGTGTTGCAGAACTCGAGCAGTGAACTTGGCAAGCAGAGCTTGGTTGTGCTCAGGCAACGCACGTATGCCTAAACCTCCTGCACAGCGCGGCATGGTGACGAAGTGCCAAGCAACTAGGCATTGGCCACCTTTGACGGTGCTCGTGCCTTGCCAGAAAAAAGATCTCAACAGCCCTTCTAATTTCTGTAGGGATTCCTTAGGCCAGCAGAAACATGACATAGAGTAGCTGGAGATGCTGGCCAAAACTGAGTTGATGAGAGTGAGCCCCCCCCCCCCAAGACAAGAGAGTAGCCAACCAACCGGATAACCTTTTGTCCACTTTGTGTATCATAAGTAGTAGCATGTCGTGTCTGATCTTGTGCAAGGGAAGAGGCAGGCCAAGGTACGTACATGGAAAGCCAGAGGCTGGGCACCCAAACAAACTGACGATCTCCTCCGTGGCATTGCTATCCAAGCAGACAGGAATGAGGGTGCTCTTGTGGTAATTAATCTTTAGCCCGGAGAAATCAGAGAAATCAGACAAAATCTGTTTAATGATACATGCTTGCTCAATGCTGCCGTGGAACATGATCAAGGTGTCATCGGCGTACCGCAGCACAGGGAACATTCTGTCAGATCCAAGCGGATGAACTAGGTGGCCATCCTGAAAAGCTGAGCAGCATAATCGTTGCAGAACATCAGCCACAAGAATGAAGAGGTATGGTGAAATGGAATCGCCTTGCCGAAAACCCCTCCTAGTGGTGAAGGAGTCTCCCAACTCCCCATTCAGCAGAACTTTTGAAGTTGCAGTAGTAAGTAGGGATTCTATCCAACAGCTCCAGCGTTGAGGAAAGCCTCTAGCAGAGAGGATGCTGAAGAGGCAAGGCCAGCTAACCGTGTCAAAGGCTTTTTGAAAATCCAACTTAAGGGCCACCATAGGTAGCTTTCTCTTATGAGCTGTTTGTATCATATCAGCAGCCATGGAAAAGTTCTCCACAATGGCACGTCCTTTGATGAACCCGGATTGCAAGCTGTGAACTAGGTTAGGGATGTGAACTTGAAGCCTTCTAGTTAACACTTTGCTGGCAAGCTTTGGCAGACTTTGAACGATAGAGATTGGCCGAAAATCCTTTAGCTCAAGCGGTGTATCCTTTTGGGCAGGAGAGAAATGTGAGCCACGTTTATGCCCTTGAGATTTAACTGATTCTGGTAAAGCTGAGAGAAAAAAAGTTGGAGATCCACCTTGATGGCACCAAGGAAAGCCTTATAGAACTCGTTGGTAAAGCCGTCTGGGCCAGGGCTGCGGTTGTTCGGCGAGTGGTTGATAGCATCAACAACTTCTTCCCAGGTGAACTCCCTTTCCAAACATGAAAGATCTTATGGTGCATATAGCTGGCTAAGCTGAACTGTGGGCATAGAGGGAGAAGGCTGACCCGGAAGATCAGAGAAATAGTCAGTTGCCAACTTGAGCTTCTGCTGGTCGTCAAAAAATTCGATACCATCCCTGACGAGCACCCTGACCTTGTTCCGTTGAGAATGACCATTGGCTGCAGCATGAAAAAAATTGCAATTCTCGTCTCCGGAGACACACCAACGAAGTTTTGCCCTCCGTCGCCAGTACTCTGTTTGCCATAGAACAAGTTGTTCTGCCTTCTGTTGTGCAAACGTCCTCGGGGTTCACTCAAGCTGGGATAGGGGTCGCCGCTCCTCGACTGCATCGAGGTAGGCTACCACTACCTTGTTGTTTGAGGATAGCAGGTCCAAGCTTGCATGGTTCCTCTTCCACTGTCTGAGGGCAGCACGGAGCCGTCTGAATTTGAGGTTGATGAGAGAGGCAGCTGAGTGGATTGGTATGGTTCCTTGATGCCAACTATTAAGAATGATGGACCTCGTGTCCTCCATCAGCAGCCATTGGTTCTCCATTATGAAGAAACTCCTCTTGGCTTGAACGGTACCAAACTGAACCAGGATAGGCACATGATCGGAGGTGACAGAAGGCACGACAGAAGCAGACGTGGGGATAAGGAGAGCAGCCATCTAGTATTAATGAGCACACGATCCAGTCGAACCAAAGTTGGGTCTACACGCTTGTTCGACCAGGTGTATCTGCGGTTGCAAATTTCGACATCATCAAGCCCAAGAGATCTGATCCAACCACTAAAAGTCTCCATCATCGCCCAATTGACTCTACCACGTGACTTTTCCTCCGCGAACCGGTACATGTTGAAGTCGCCAAGGATAGCCCATGGTTCAGATAACAGGCCAGAGACGCTAACCAACTCATCAAATAAAAGTTGTCTCTCGTGTTGAGTGCAGGGAGCATACACTGTAGTGATCACGAAGACTGAAGCAGATGACGTTGATGAGAACTTGACGGTGACATGGTATCTGTGGGTTGCAACAATCTGTCCTGAGAGAGCATAAGCGTCCCAGGCGACCAAGAGGCCCCCCGAGGAGCCGGCAGAAGGCATGAGCGCGTGGTTATTGAGGTGGGGAGGAAGAAAACTCCGCAACTTCAAGACTGGGGCAGTTTCCAGCTTTGTTTCCTGAAAACAGACAACGCTAGGTTGACAAGAGGTTAGAACATCACGAACCAGAGCACATTTGTTCTCATCACCTAGGCCTCATACATTCCAGTTAAGAAGTTTCATGGATCAAGGTGATAAAAACTGCATGTGCATAACTGGAGAAAAAAACCAAAACTAGATGCATGAAGTAGCAGGGAGGTAACATAGGGCAACAAAAAGAACCATGGAGATACAGATAACATCTTAACAGCTTAACGTCCGGGGTACAGACCAAATGCATATAGCGCTTAAACCTAAGCACACCAAGAGACTGAGCAACAAAATCCATGACAGGATGGTGGCTGCGGCTAAACATGAATCTAAAGCAGGAGTACACAGGACTAGAACTAAAACCGACAACTACCGGGATGGCACCGGGCATAGACTTAGCAAGGAGAACCTCAAACATCTGAAACAGAACGTGCACCCATGGAAGCAGAGGCGCTGCCCGAAGAGCCAGAGCAGCCTGCACCAGCGTTCGAGGAGGAAGAAGCTTGAGCAAAGATGGCATCTACGTTGAGGTCGCAGCACTTGGCTACCTGCTTGAGCTTGCCGCGGGTCATGGGTTTGGGGGTGTCGCCGAACTGAAGATCCAGCAGTTCAGCAACAGGCACCACCTTAGTCTTCTTACAGCAGGAGGCGCTGGAGGAGGGGCGACGGCTAGCACCACCGGAGCCAGCACCGGAGCCCGCGGCCTTGCGCTTGGAAGCACGCTCGACGGAGCTGACGCGTTCCCCGTCGTACATCTGCCTGATGCGGGGGCTGTGGCGGGCAGCCGAAGGGGGCGCTGACAGATCTTGAGCAGAAGAGCCAGCAGCCGACACCTGCTGATCTGGCTCAACTACAGCCAGAGCCTGAACTGTAGAGCCGGCGCCAGGGTCTGCGGGGGCCTCCAGGGGGATCTGGTCGCTGATGGGAGGGAGGGGACCGATCCCTAGGTCCAGGTCGGCATGAGCTGCGTCGTCTGCTAGCGGCGGCGCATGGTGGGTGATGGTGCAAGAGGCAACAGGCGGAGCAACGAAGAGCGGGAGCGTGGGCAGTGGGCGGAGATCATCAGCTCGCGGCTCTGGTGGTGGCGTGCGGCAAGAGCAGAAGGATGTGGCGATGTGAGCGGGGAGCAGAGAGCACGCCCTGTGCACCAGGTTGGTGTTGGCCACAGGGGACCGGTCGCAGCCAAGCAGGCCATCACCCAAGGCAGGGGTGTGCCTGAGAGGCCTGGGGCAGATGGGCCTGGTGGCCAGCACCTGGTGGGCCTGCACCCGCGCGTGCACAGGGAAGTAGGCTTCAGCGGGGAGAACGACCCCTCCCGCCATGGAGAGGGGTGGGCCAACGGCGGCAGCAGCCCATGTGGCACGACGGGCTTGGGTGGGTGCATGTTGTCAACTGAAGGCAGAAGGGGCAAAGTGCGCGGGCACATGAGCCCACATGCATCTTGTGGCCAGAATTTGAACAGGAGGGAGCGGCAGCTTTCCCGCGCCAGTAGATCGTGGCGCAGATCGAAGCAAGGGAAGAAGCCATCGTCAAGTGCCACAGCCCGCACCTGGATCTCACCCTTGGCAGCCCGACATTTACTGAGCTCAAGTGTGAAGGAGAAAGACATGGCGTCAGGGTCGAAGGAGACAGCCGCGCTAGGACGGGTGCAGTCAGCGGCCACCAGCGCTGAACAGAGGCAACCACACCCCTCGTCCTCATGCGCAAGCTGCTCGGCCGTGGGGTGGGAGAAAGGGGCCCCCTTGATGAACTTAGGCTTGAAGGAGAGCTTCAACATGGCCATGAAGTCTTGGACCGAGGCAATCTAAGGCTGCAGATAGGCGCGGTATGCTTGGGTAGCCATGTCGTCGTCGTCAAGCTGGCCGCCAGGCGCCGTGCCGGAGCCCCTAGATGGGGCGCGGCCTTGACGAGGAAGAGTCCTTGGAAGCGCACGGCCAGGGCCCGAGCCATCTCCTCCAACGAAGCGGCGCACAGATGGAGGTAGCGGAGGCGCAGGTGGTGCCGACGGGGCCCCGAGCGACCGGGCGACATCCCAAATCTCATTGATGAGCACGTCGGTGTACGCCCCCGCGCCGTCGAAGCGATGAAAGGCGATATGGTCGGGGATGTGCTGCAGCGCCTCGACCTTGACAAGCACGAAGATGTTGGCGAAGTCGTTCCCGTGCAGGCAGGCGTGCTCCACCCGCAGCATGCCTGCAAAGCCGGCGACGGTGGCAGTGACACCGCGCCTGTTCCAAAGCTCCAGAGGCAGCTTCTCAAGGGAGAGGTTGACGACGTGGCGGTAGGAGAAAGAGAAGGCGTTATCCCCCGCGTCGTGCGGGAGGATGCGGACCGTGTGGGAGCGGACGTAGATCGGGCTCGCACGGAAGGCCGCAGCCTGCTCCTCCTCCCTTTGAATGACGGCGAAGGCCGTGCCCACCGAAGAGCCAGCGAAGCGTACGGCGCCAATCCGCAGTCGCTGTCTGAAGACACGTCGTAGCCAAGGCAGGAAGTTGCACTTGGGTGGGGAGATGTTGATGAGGCAAATGAGAGTGTTTTGATCAGAAACGAGCGGGAAGTGGACGTTGAACGAGGTGGGCGGCCTGGGATCACAGGCTCCATGGCGTCGATCGGAGCAGGATTGGGTGGAGTGGGGGAGAAGAGGACGATTGCGAGAGAGGTGTGAGAGGCCGGATCTGCGTCGAGAGGATTAGTTTGTTGCGAGCAGGAGGGGGAGGGGGTATTAGTATCGATGGCGCTGGACCGAGGGCTGGGATTGTAGGCGCGCAAGCTGCATTGGAAGCTAAGATGACCAACACGACGACAAAGCCAGCAGACAGCAGGATCCCGACAAACACGTCGTCTATGGCTGTAGGAGAGGCAACGGAAGCAGCGCCGGTGAAGGTCAGCAGGCTTGCTATATCTGAAAAGCTGATTTTTTGCGGGACGCGAGGCGCATGATGACCCTGGCGGCACCGAGTCAGCGATAGCAGGGCGTCCCGATAGGTCGCAAAGCGCGGCCGAGCTGGACTATCGGATGGGGGGGCGTGCGAGCTGGCAGGGGAGGCAGAACGACGGCTGGGAGACGCGAGGGGAGAGAAGGAAGCGACGATATGGCGTCCTCGAGCATCCCCCGGTAGGCCATGAGCCTGCTGCACCAACAGGGCAGAGGGATTTGGGGGATCTAAACCGCCAGGCGGTTGATTATGGCTGCCCGCGTGTTGTGGAGAGAGGGCTGAGATATGCCAGGCCGATGCAGAATCCCTGGAATCCTGAGCACGAGTGTCGTGCATGGGGTGGGGTCCCAGAAGAGAAGGCAAAGCAGCGTTAGCGGTCCACGCAGAAGAACGAACACGCGGAAGAGACAAGGGAGGGGCAGAAGGAGACAAGCTGGAGAGGGTCATCCTGACGCGTAGCAAACCCGACGTCCAGCAATCGCGGAGAACGATCTCCTTGGCGATGCATGCATGCGCGACGAGGAAGAAAAACAACCTGGCTGACACGGCCTGACAGCGTAGCCGTTGGCGACCCCCCGAACCAGTGGACCAGCAGAGAGGCGAAGAAAGCCGGTGAAAGGAAAACACCATCGTCGAGAACGACGGCCATCACACCGGCGGGCTGGCGCCGCCCTGCGATCGCCTCAACAGTGGCGCAGCCATACTTCGAAAGCATAGCATCCTGAAACCGAACGCCTTTCATGGGGCAGCAAAGACAACAGACTACGGGGCAACAGAGAAACTACATGCATCAAGGAGGGAGAACGATAAGTACGAAAGCAAAAGGAACAGGCAGCAATCAACCAAGAAGCCAAGAACACTTAGGAGGAAGGAAACCAGCCTGAGATGAAGGAGAAACCGTGAACGTATGGGACGTGGTTAAAAACCTCATGCCACGGTAAGGCGCACCGAGAAGGGGTGGATGCCGCGGCCTGGGAGTGGCGGGCGGCGATTTGGTGGACGCCGTTCCCGGGCGGGAGACGGCGAGAGGGTGGCCGCCGGCGCCGGGGTGGCGGGCGGCGGGGTGCGCTCTTTACCTCATAACTCAATACTCCATGGTCTTTCAATTCTTAGCGATTGGACATCCAAAATGGACGTACGCCGTTCCCGGGCGGGAGACGGCGAGAGGGTGGCCGCCGGCACTAGGGTGGCGGGCGGCGGGGTGCGCTCTTTACCTCCTAGCTCAATCAGCAGAAACTAGTTCCTTTCTTCTTGTATAAACAGGTGATCGTTCGTCTCATGTCCTGGACGGACGCCGCCCTGTTCCACGGCGGCAAGCACCACGCCACGCCACACCGGGACTACGGCGGGCTTATATCTTTCATTCCAAGCCATGACGGGCACCGGACAAGTTACAGGAAGAATTGTAATGAAAGAAAAAAAGTTGCAAGTATCCAAAGTGTTGTTCTAGTCCCGAGCTCATGTGAGCTCGAGTGAACAGTAAAATCAAAACAACATGGAAAAAATCCAAATATTTCTGAATTTTTTGTGTAAAGCTTTAAGAAATGTTTTGATGGCTTGCAAAATTTCAGTGCCAGATGACATTTGTGTAAAATGTGGAAAAAAAGAAAACTAAATCGATGCTCCAAAATATGTTTGAAAACAACATTTTTGGAGCATTGATTTTGTTTTTTTGCCACATTTTACACAAATAAAATCTGGCGAATTTTTCTTTGCAAGCTATCAAAACATTTGTGAAAGTTCCCTAAAAAATCAGATTTTTTTACTGTGCATCCGAGCTCATATGAGCTCGGGGTCATAACAACCGCGTCCTACAAGTATTACATTCTCCTAGAGAGAGAAACAATATAGAAACCCAATCCCGGAAAATGACTTATTTAGCAAGGTCCTAAGGGCATCTCCAATGGCGACTCATAAATTTTCTCCACCATCCATCCACGGATAGGAGGGACCAGTCCGCGGACACAGATATGGGAGGCCTTCCAACGCTAGCCATATACATTGCAAACTCTTTTTCAACAAACCCAATGAAATTCATGCAAACACGGCCGGATTTTATACAAACAGACGGATTTCATACAAAGCGAACGAAAATGGTTACATTTTGGACATTTTTTAACTAAAAAGGTAAAACAATGTGCACATACGGTCGCACTGAGCTCCACTCTCACGACAAGGATACTACACTAGTCTACGGTCGGCCGTGGCAGATCCCTTTGTCCTCCCCATCTCCGGTAGCCCGCTCACCGAACTGTCGGGATTCCCGGAGGCATATTCTTTCCTCGTATCTTCCCTATGTCAAGTTGCGCCGCTCATCGAGTGCCAAAGAGGGTACTTCAGTCGGAGAGGAAGGGTGCTTCCATGGAGCCCACACAGGTGGCCCAAGATGGTATGAGATAAAGACCGGATAGGTCACCGGCTGTACAAGCCGGCTTTGTGGCCTATGCAAAAGAAAAATAAGTCAAACGACAATGTTATCTTGGCATGGTACACTTTATTTGTTTTTTACCGACAAAGCATTGATATCCCGTTTCGCATGAAAATTGGCAAGCATGCTTGTTACACTAACGTTAACATCTATTAGGAAAACCAGGATTTTAATAACTTATTTCAATTTTGTTTTTAATTTACTGTTCACCAAGGAGCATATGCTCTCGAGAGCCAAAATTTCGCGCCCCGTGAATATGTCCATACTTTCATGCATGCATGTATGCCCGTTAATATATATTTGTTCTTTTCGCAAAAATAAATATATATTTGTTCATTTTTTTGTTGATAGTTGTTAGTAAACCCTGCTTTTTTTTCTCGCAAGCCAACCTTTAGTGTTGATCTTTTATTTATCTTTGAACCGTTTTACCTTTGGTACTAGGAATCTTCGAACTGATTCGTGCGCTAGGTCCGACGACCCGAGGCTCAAATATCCTAGTACTACCTCTCTCTTAGTTTACAAGGCGTGCGCGTATTCCTAAGTCGTCAATTTGACCAACCTAATACAAGTCATATATTACAAAAAATATACCAACATAAATTTCGGAGTTCCTACTTTGAAAAGGTATAATTTTTGTGTTATATAGTTTATATTAGAGTGATAAATTGGCAACCTAGATATACGCGCAGGACTTGTAAATTGAAATGGAGGTAGTACTAAGACCCTCATAGTCCCATTTCAATTCACAGCTAATAGAGCCAACAAGGAGGTGATCGAGGTCAAGCCACGTTAATTTTTGTGTTATGGCCCTCTCGTTTCTCTTTTTTGTGTTGGACCGTAGCCAAAGGCCGGCTAGATTAGTTGAACTAGCTGCAGACAGCTGTGAGGCACATGGCAAGATGCGGTAGCCAGTAGGCCGTTAATGATTCCGGCGATCCCAAAGTCCAGGTCAATTCCTAATACTGTGCTTGCTGCTCGTAATGAAAGCATGATAATTTGTATCATGTATATCAACTAAATAATTTTGATGAGACGACATATAATTAAATAAAGAAAAAAGGAGTATCATCTCATGATATCATATCATAATAAATGTTGCGATGAAGAATGTGTGTCAGATATTTGGTGACTGCATTTTTAGTGATGCTCCTCAAGTACCGTGTCTCGATTGTCAAGGTAAAACCCAAGGTCTAGACTCCATTGGTTGTACCTGACAATGTGCTTGTTGAGGACATTGTTTTTGGGTGCACTCGGACTTTCTCCAGAGTGAAAACCCAAGATCTTTGATCGAGCATCGACAATGTTTTGCATTGTTTTCCTTTTGGAGGCATTGCTTTTGGAAAACCTATTTTGTAATCCGGGTGTTGTCTTTGATAGTGGTTAGAGTGTTGTTGATGCTAGTGATTGATCACCGTGACATGTCTTTTATTCTGTTTTTTTTCTTTTTTGGTTGTGTGTATCTCTAATTTTTTTGGACATCTTGTTGGTACAGAAGCCGGGTGTAATTGGTATCTTCATAATATTAGTATATTCTTTTTGCTGAAAATAAAAGTCACTTAATAAGTTAGTCTATGATATTGTGCATTACGAAAGTAGTGTCATACACTAGTATCTTATGCATGATACTAATATGTCTGGAGCCATCATCTTAGCAACAACCGTCTCTAGTCCTATCCACTTAATGAAGGGTGCAGATAGTCTGAGCCAAATACCCAGACCTCTCACCCAAACCTAACATCTAAAGCAGGAGGCCCAACCAAGCCACATACCGGGTTATCACCGCCGTCTTCCACCGATCCATCTTCATAGTAGGTGCTGATGCATCGACCTTGCCAGACCTGCCGTCAATGCCCCATCATCGCTAGACAACGCCTCCACCCTACGCGCATCCATCAACACACGTCCATCGCCAGGACCCCGTTGTGCCACGTTGCCGAGACCTGCCGTCGTCAACGCGGTAGATGCCACACCGCACCACCTCCGGCACCAGGAACCATCCGTGCTCACCGTGCACACAGTCCATCTCAATGCCCAAGATGGCGCCTTGAAGGGCGTGATGAGGCCATCGCGCAGCCACTGCCCATTCACACAGAACTAGGGTTTTCACCCAGACATAGAGGAAGGAGAGAGCAGGGAGAAGTGACCTCGTCGTCGCCACCAAGGACGAAAATAACACCGGGAGCGTCATCGACGACATTGGCGCCACCGTCAGCCAAAGGTTTACCCCGGACAAGCTCCCACCCTGGCACCCATCAGGCCAACCACCAAGACCTCCGTCGGAGATCTGGACCAGCCGATGGGGAGAGCCGCATGCAAAGATGATCAACAGCAGATTTGATGGGAGGGGTACGGAGAACCGCCTCACGCCACGACCGCTAGCGTATGACGTCGCCCGAGCCGCCTGATACGTCTTCGTCATATCTACTTTTCCTAATGCTTTTGCTCTTGTTTTGGACAGGGACGAAGCTAGAAAAAATGGGCACTGGTGTCAACCACTGCCCGCGCTAAGCCTCTAGCACAAATTATAGTGGTGCAACAACATTGATAATGGCCGAGAGCGATATAAGAAGCAACAATATGCAGGTGATATTATTATTACATCAAAAAAATCATACCGAGTAGCGAGGATTGGTTGAGCAAAGTCATAAAATAACACTTCTTTACATATTCCAGCAATAATAGGCAAAAGCATGACTTCGAACGTTTCATTTTTAACTTTCTGGAAAGGATGAACAAAAGAACATATTAAATTCACAACAGTAGTAAGAAACAAATAATGCAGAAAATAAATATCGTTAAGGAAAAAATAAAGTGATACGAGACTCACATTTCATAACTTCCCTTCTCGATCTTTCATCTTCTTAAATAGATCAATCACATCATCATTCGTTATTGTAGAAAATATGTCTTTCTCCACATAGTAAATCAAGCAATCACTCATGAACTCGTCACCCATTTTGTTCCGCAAAACACTCTTGACAATATTCATTGGTAAAAAGAATCTCTCCACGGACGTTGTGGCAACTGGCAGAATTAGCACCAACTTGAAAAGTTGATACACCAAAGAAAAAGCAAGATGCTTTTTAGTTTCCACCAACACTTTAGCAAGATCGACAATGCCATCCAAATTGGCAAATCTTTGGTCCGCTTGGACATTGTCTATGAAAATCCGAAGCTCATGACCAAGATCCATCAATTGTGTTGAATTGAAATCATCGGGATAAAACTGAGCTAGCTTCAATAAACTATCTAAGTTAAAAGCAGCGAAGGAGTTTTTTGGGTTGAAAGAAGCCATGTGGATAAGCAATGCAGAATTCAATTCATTGAATCTACCATCAAACTCTCAAAGTTGCCAATCAATAACAGAATTAAGGCACTCTATTTGGTAATGATGAATATTTCTAATATTGGTTATTTTTCTTGGCTTATGCCGATTGACATATTCATCATTCATGTTTAGCTTAGGAATGTCATGTTCTTCACGGAATGAATATACCTTCTCTAGAAGTGATTCCCATCCATCATCTCTTAGTTGTTGTAGATCATTCCATGTTGACTTCACACATGACATGGCATTCAAGATATCTTGATCCTTTTGTTGCAATGCATGTGACAAAGTATTGGCACTCCCTAATATATGGAACATCATGTGCAAATATAACACAAAATCAAAGGTTCCAAAATATGATGGAAGGCCACGTGCTTCACTTTTCTTGGAATCCTTCTCGCCTTATTTTGCTACATAATTCAGGACACTAACAATTGATGGGAACAACTGGATTAAGCTTGAGAGGCTTCTATAGTGAGAACCCCAATGGGTGTCTCCCGCCCTTTGAAGTGATTGGTCTTGATTTACCCCTGTGCCAGTACTAATTCGTCCACTACTTATGGATTTTTTATTTATATTGTGTTAAACCTACTGTATTCCAACTTCTCTACGGATTATAAACTATTTAACTAGCCATAGATTCATCAAAATAAGCAAACAACACACGAAAAAACAGAATCTGCCAAAAACAGAACACTCTGTAGTAATCTGTAACTAACGCAAACTTCTGGAACTCCAAACAATCTATCAAAATAGGAAGACCTAGACAATTTGTTTATTGATCATCAGCAATTGGAATCAGTATTTTATCACGTTCTGGTGATTTTTAACAATTGTTTTTGTGAATAGAAAGATTCTGGAAATTACAGCAAGATCAAATAACTATCATCCAAGAAGATCCTATAGGTCTAACTTGGAACAAACACTAATTAAAACACAAAACCACATCTAAACATAAGTTTTGGGTTATTTATTCCTAAACAGAAGCAAAAAAAAAACTAAAAATAAAATTGGGTTGCCTCCCAACAAGCGCTATCGTTTAACGCCCCTAGCTAGGCATAAAAGCGAGAATAGATCTAGGTAGTGCCATCTTTGGTAGGCAATTCTTCAATGAGGCATCAACCTTCCTTAGAGATTTCTTTCTTTCTAGTAATTATCAAACTTTTAGGCACAAGACCGAAAAATTCATTTTTAGCAAATGGTTCCTCAATAATAGCAAAAAGATCAGGAAGAATACTTATAGATTTAAGATCTGCAGTTTCCTTACTAGAGGATTCACCCTTATTTTTAGGAACATACATAAGCTTGGCAATTTTAGTAGGAGGACTTGGAGTATTTTTTATGGAAGAAAAAGCGGTTGCCAATTTTGTAATGATACCCTCAAGTTTATCGATTCTAGTGGAATCTAGATTTATTTTCTCATTAACTATAGGTTCCTTTTCCTTAATATTTTTCAGAGGCATTCCTACCTTAGATCCATATTGGGTAATTTGATTGTGGATCTTTTTATCTATATTTTCAATTGATTCAATGGTAGCAACTTTATTTTCAATAATTTCAAGCCTTTGCATAACATGCTCCAAATTAGCATAGTTCCATTAACCAAAAGAGGTGGTGAGCCAAATAAATCTATCATAGCGTTATAAGAATCAAAAGTATGGCTACCCAAGAAATTCCCTCCGGTAATGGTATCAAGGATATATCTATACCAAGGACTGCACCTACATAAAAATTGCAAAGAAGAATTGAAGTAGATTGCTTCCTGGTAGATCTATTTTGAGCATTGCAAATTCTATACCAAGCATCTTTCAAATTTTCTCCCTCCCTTTGTTTAAAATTTAGGACTTCGTTCTCGGGAGATAACGGAGAAGATATAAGACTAGTCATGATGACAAGGCAAGCGGAAAAAAGGAAAACGGAAAAGAGAGGGCAAATAAAACGGGAAGGGTGAAGTGGGGGAGAGGAAAACGAGAGGCAAATGGCAACTAATGTAATGCGGGAGATAGGGATTCTGATGGGTACTTGGTATGTTGACTTTTGCGTAGACTCCCCGGCAACGGCGCCAGAAATTCTTTTTGCTACCTCTTGAACACTGCGTTGGATTTCTCCGAAGAGGAGAGGATGATGCAGCAAAGTAGCATAAGTATTTCCCTCAGTTTTTGAGAACCAAGGTATCAATCCAGTAGGAGGCCACGCTCGAGTCCCTCGTACCTACACAAAAACAATAGCTCCACGCAACCAATGCGATTAGGGGTTGTCAATCCCTTCACGGTCACTTATGGGGGTGAGATCTGATAGAGATGATAGATAATGTTTTTGGT
The DNA here is from genome assembly GCA_032464435.1 of Aegilops umbellulata. Lineage (NCBI taxonomy): Eukaryota > Viridiplantae > Streptophyta > Magnoliopsida > Poales > Poaceae > Aegilops > Aegilops umbellulata. The sequence continues at coordinate 46,768,949 of CP136057.1, forward strand.
ATTTTTGGTATAGAGATGCAAAGTGAAAAGTAAAAAGGCAAAGTAAAAAGCAAGCAAGATTAAAGTGATGGAGATTAATATGAGGAAAATAGACCCGAGGGCCATAGGTTTCACTAGTGGCTTCTCTAAAGAGCATAAGTATTCTACGGTGGGTGAACAAATTACTGTTGAGCAATTGACAGAATTGAGCATAGTTATGAGAATATCTAGGTATGATCATCTATATAGGCATCACGTCCGCGACAAGTAGACCGACTCCTGCCTGCATCTACTACTATTACTCCACTCATCGACCGCTATCCATCATGCATCTAGAGTATTAAGTTAAAAATAGAGTAACGCCTTAAGCAAGATGACATGGTGTAGAGGGATAGTTTCATGCAATATGATAAAAACCCCATCTTGTTATCCTCGATGGCAACAATACAATACGTGCCTTGCTGCCCCTTCTGTCACTGGGAAAGGACACCGCAAGATTGAACCCAAAGCTAAGCACTTCTCCCATGGCAAGAAAAACCAATCTAGTAGGCCAAACCAAACTGATAATTCAAAGAGACTTGCAAAGATAACCAATCATACATAAAAGAATTCAGAGAAGATTCAAATATTATTCATAGATAGACTTGATCATAAACCCACAATTCATCGGTCTCAACAAACACACCGCAAAAAGAAGATTACATCAAATAGATCTCCACGAGAGAGGGGGAGAACATTGTATTGAGATCCAAAAAGAGACAATAAGCCATCTAGCTAATAACTATGAACCCGTAGGTCTAAGGTGAACTACTCACACTTCATCGGAGGGGCTAGGATGATGTAGAAGCCCTCCATGATGATGGCCCTCTCCGGCGGAGCTCCGGAACATGCCCCAAGATGGGATCTCGTGGGTACAGAAGGTTGCGGCGGTGGAATTAGGTTTTTGTCTCCGTATCTAATCGTTTGGGGGTACGTAGGTATATATAGGAGGAAGGAGTACGTCGGTGGAGCAACAGGGGGCCCACGAGGCACGGGGCGCGCCCCCCACCCTCGTGACCGCCTCTTTTGTTCCTTGGAGTAGGGTCTAAGTCTCCTGGATCATGTTCAGTGAGAAAATCACGTTCCCGAAGGTTTCATTCTGTTTGGACTCCGTTTGATATTCTGTTTCTCCGAAACACCGAAATAGGAAAAAAACAGCAATTCTGGGCTGGGCCTTCGGTTAATAGGTTAGTCCCAAAAATAATATAAAAGTGGAAAATAAAGCCCATTATAGTCCAAAACAGTAGATAATATAGCATGGAGCAATAAAAAAATTATAGATACGTTGGAGACGTATCAGTGCACTAGTTCGGCGAAGGGATGGTGATACAAGTGTAATATGGATGGTAGATATAGGTTTTTGTAATCTGAAAATATAAAAACAGCAAGGTAACTAGTAACAAAAGTCAGCAAAAACGGTATTGCAATGCTTGGAAACAAGGCCTAGGGTTCATACTTTCACTAGTGCAAGTTCTCCCATTAATGATAACATAATTAGAACATATGGAAATCCCTCAACGTACGACAAAAGTCACTCCAAAGTTTCTATCAGAGAACGTAGGATAAGAACGTGCATCAACCCTATGCATAGATTACCCCCATGTCACCACAGGAATCAGCAAGTTGAGTGCCAAAACGTTCATCAAGTGAATCAATAGAACATTCCATTGTGACAACGGATATCCCATGGCAAGACATACATCAAGTGTTCTCAAATCCAATACTCAATCCAACATAATGATACCTTAATGAGCAAGACTCAATTCATCATAAGAAGGTAGAGGGGGAGAAACAACATATGATCCAACTATAATAGCAAAGCTCGTTGTACATCAAGATCATGCCAAATCAAGAACACGAGAGAGAGGGATCAAACATATAGCCACTGGTACATACCCTCAGCCCCGAGGGTGAAATACTCCCTCCTCGTCATGGAGAGCGTCGGGATGATGAAGATGGCCACCGGTGATGGTTTCCCCCTCCGTCAAGGTGCCGAAACGGGCTCCTGATTGTTTTTTCGTGGCTACAAAGGCTTGCGGCGGCGGAACTCAAGATCTAGCTTCCTTTCTGGGGGTTTCTGGATTTATAGGAATTTTTGGCGTCGGTTTCACGTCAGGGGGTCCACAAGTCAGCGACAAGGCAGGGGGCGCGCCCTCCTCCCTTTTCATTGACTCGGGACTCTTCTGGCCCAACTCTTGTGCTTGGGGGCTTCTTCTGGTCCATAAAAAATCACCGTAAAATTTTAGCTTATTTGGACTCCGTTTGATATTGCTTTCGTGCAAAACTCAAAAACAAGGAAAAAACATAAGGTGGCACTGGGCTCTAGGTTAATAGGTTAGTCCCAAAAATAATATAAAATAGCATATTGATGCATATAAAACATCCAAGATTGATAATATAATAGCATGGAACAATAAAAAATTATAGATAAGTGGGAGACGTATCAAAGGCTAGCAAAAGATTGAGAAGCATCCAACCAAGAAATGAAAATCTCATAAGCGAGCATTAAGCATAACTAACACCGAATAATGAACCACAAGTAGGATGTAATTTCATTGCATAATTACTTAGTTTCGTGCTTGCATAGGGAATCACAAACCTTAACACCAATATTCTTACTAAAGCATAATTACTCATCAACATGACTCACATATTATATCAACATATCGCAAAACTATTACAAGGAATCAAGTTTATTTTGTCCAATGATCTTCATGAAAGTTTTTGTTATATCCCTCTTGAACATCTATCACTTTGGGACTAATTTCATATGTTGCTTTTGATAGCTCAAACAAATCTAAGTGAAGAACATGAGCATAAAATTTTCTTCTCTCTAAATAATTAAAGTGAAGCATGAGATCATTTCTTAATAATTTTTTTACTAACTCTCAAATAAATCTAAGTGAAGCATGAGAGAATTTCTTCAAAAATAATAAAGCACACCGTGCTAAAAAGATATAACTGAAGTACTAGAGCAATTCCATAGCTGAAAAAGATTTAAGTGAAGCATAGAGAGAAATTCTAACAAGTCATAGCATAATTTTGGCCCTCTCAAATAGGTGTGTCCAACAAGGATAGATGACAAAAAATAAAAATAAAGCAAGCAAAGACTCATATCATACAAGACGCTCCAAACAAAACTCACGATATGTGATGAATAAAAATATAGCTCCAAGTAAAATACCGATGGTCGTTAGAAGAAAGAGGGGATGCCACTTGGGGCATCCCCAAGCTTAGTTGCTTGCTTCTCTTTTAGATAATAGCTTGAGATGCCATGGGGAATCCCCAAGCTTAGGCTCTTCTTACTCCTTATTCCTTCATCCATCGTGATCTCACCCAAAACTTGAAAACTTCAATCACACAAAACTCAACAAAACCTTCGTGAGATCCATTAGGATAACAAAGAAAATCACTATTCTAAGTACTGTTGCAAACCAATTCATATTTTATTTTTGCATTATATCTACTGTATTCAATTTTTGTATCGCAAAAACTCTTCAAAGGAAACCATAGAATCATCAAAACAAGCACACAACGCAAAGAAAACAGAATCTGTCAAAAACAGAACAATCTGTAGTAATCAGGGAACTTCGTATACTTATGTAACTCCAAAAATTCTGAAAAGTTAGGACAACGTGGAAATTTGTATATCAATATTGTGTACAAAAACCAGGATTTTAGTGCGTTTCTGTGGATTTTCAAAATTGTTTTACTGGATGCAAAATTTTCTGTTTTTCAAGAAGATCAAATACACCCAACATGATCGCAAAGGCTTTGCTTGGCACAAACACTAATTAAAACATAAAAACACAATCATAACAGTAGCATAATTGTGCAAACACTCAAGAACATAAAGAAAAAAGCAAAAATAAAATTTATTAATTGGGTTGCCTCCCAACAAGCTCTTTCTTTATAGCCATTAAGATAGGCTTAAGATTTCAACGATGCTCACATGAAAGATAAGAATTGAAACACAAAGAGAGCATCATGAAACTTTTGACAAACACATTTAAGTCTAACATACTTCCTATGCACAGGAATTTTATAAGTAAACAAATTATCAAGACAAGAAACATCTAACATATGCAAAGAAGAGGAATAAAACCTTGATGATCTCAACATAACGAGAGGTAATTTAGTGACATGAAATTTCCACAACCATATTTTCCTCTCTCATAATAATTACATGTAGGATCATAATCAAATTCAGAAATATAACTATCACATATAATATTCTCTTGATGATCCACATGCATGCAAAGTTGACACTCTTCCAATATAGTGGGATCATCATCAAATAAAGTCATGACCTATCCAAGCTCACTTTTATCAAAAAATTCATAAGATTGAAGACTCTTCAAATATGTGGGATTAGTTTTAGCTAAAGTTGAAACTCTTCCAGACCCACTTTTAATATTACCGCAAGCATATTCATCCCGAGGTTTAAATAAAATTTCAAGATCATAAGAATCACTGTCACCCCAATCATGATCATTGCAATAAGTAGTGGGCATAACAAAAGAAGCATCTCCAAGCTTGGGGTTTTGCATATCACTAACACACATGACATTAATAGAATTTATAATAACATCATTGCAATCATGATTTTCATTCAAGTATCTATCATGAATAACTTTATCAATTTCTTCGTTTAATAGTTCATCACAATTACCAGATCCATAAATCTCAAGTAAAACTTCATAAAGATAATCTAGTGAACTCAATTCATTATTGATTGATTCATCATAACTGGATCCTTTGAAAAGATTAGCAAGTCGATGAGGATCCATATCAAGAGATTTTTAGCAAGTGAAGATGCAAGCAAATAAAAGACACATGGCACACAAGCAAGGAAGAGATCTGAAGAGAAAACGGTGAACGAAAAAGAGGGCGAATAAAATGGTAAATTTTTGTGAAGTGGGGGAGATGAAAATGAGAGGCAAATGGCAAATAATGTAAATTGCAAGGAGATTAGATTTGTGATTAGGAACCTGGTAGGTGTTGATGATGTCTCCCCGGCAACAGCGCCAGAAATTCCTTTTGATACGGCTTGAACTACGTTGGTATTTCCCCAAAGAGGAAGGGATGATGCAGCACATCTAAGGTAGGTATTTCCCCCAGTGATGATACCAAGGTTATCGAACCAGTAGGATACCCACGCAACACCACGTAAACAACTCCTACACACAAAGAACAAATACTTGCAACTCGACGTAAGAGAGGGGTTGTCAATCCCTCACGGGTAAAAGGATAGGTAAAAGTGTAGTAGATTGGATAAATAGATGTCGCGGGAACGCGAGATAAAATAAATAAATAAAAATTGCAGTAAGGTATTTTTTGTGTTTTTGGATTAATAGATCTGAAAATAAAAGCAAATAAAAATGGATCTCTAAAGAAAATATAATAAAGAAGAGACCCGGGGGCCATAGATTTCACTAGTGGCTTCTCTCGAGAAAAAATATGGTGGGTAAACAAATTACTGTTGGGCAATTTATAGAAATTCAAATAATCATGATGATATCCAGGCAATGATCATTACATAGGCATCGCATCCAAGATTAGTAGACTGACTCCTGCCTGAATCTACTACTATTACTCCACACATCGACCGCTATCCAACATGCATCTATAAGTTCATGAAAAAATGGAGTAATGCAATAAGAATGATGACATGATGTAGACAAGATTTATTTATGTAGAAATAGACCCCATCTTGTTATCCTTAATGTCAACGATACATACATGTCGGTTCCCCTTCTGTCACTGGGATCAAGCACCGTAAGATCGAACCCTTCACAAAGCACTCTTCCCATGGCAAGAAAAATTGATCTTGTTGGCCTAACTAAACCAAAGATTCAAAGAAGAAATACGAGGCTATAAATAATCATCCATATAAGAGATCAAAAGACTCAAATAACTTTCATGGATAAAAACATAGATCTGATCATAAACTCAAAGTTCATTGGATCCAAACAAACACACCGCAAAAAGAGTTACATCAAATAGATCTCCAAGAGACCATTGTATTGAGAATCAAAAGAGAGAGAGGAAGCCATCTAGTTACTAACTACGGACCTGCAGGTCTACAATGAACTACTCACGCATCATCGGAGAGGCACCAATGAGGATGATGAACCCCTCCGTGATGGTGTCTAGATTGGATCTGTGGTTTCTGGAACTTGCCGCGGCTGGAATTAGTTTTCATCGCCTCCCCTAGGGTTTCTAGAATATTGGGGTATTTATAGAGCAAAAAGGCAGTGTGGGAGGCCACCGAGGTGGGCACAACCCACCTGGGCGCGCCTGGGCTGCCAGGCGCGCCCTGGTGGGTTGTGCTCCCCTCGGAGCACCCCTTAGGTACTTTCTTGGCCCATCGTGTGTCTTCTGGTCCAGAAAAATTACCAAAAAGTTTTGTTACGTTTGGACTCCGTTTGGTATTGATTTCCTGTGAAGTAAAAAACAAGCAAAAAACAACAACTGGCACTAGGCACTATGTCAATAGGTTAGTCCCAAAAAATGATATAAAATTGCTATAAAATGATTGTAAAACATCCAAGAATGATAATATAACATCATGGGACAATAAAAAATTATAGATACGCTGGGGTTGTATCACTTACCAAGCCGCATTCATGCCGGACCAGAGCACACGGAGGCCGGCATTGATGCCGCGATGTGACGAGAGGGAGGGAGGGTGGCGCTGACCAACGCGACCTCTCAGAAGCCGTTGATACATCTCCAACGTATCTATAGTTTATGAAGTATTCATGCTGTTATACTATCATTATTGCATGTTTTACAATCATTTTATAGCAACTTTATATCTTTTTCTGGGACTACCCTATTGACATAGTGCCTAGTGCCAGTTATTGTTTTTTGCTTGTTTTTTACATCACAGAAAATCAATACCAAACGAAGTCCAAATGCAACGAAATTTTTTGGAGAACTTTTATGGACCAGAATACACAACTTGGGCCAAAGATGTACGAGAGGGGTGCCTCGAGGGGGCACAACCCACCTGGGCGTGCCTGGGGGCCCAGGCGCGCCCTGATGGGTTGTGCCCACCTCGGCAGCCTCCCGCACCACCTCATTTCCCTATAAATTCCAAAATATTCCAAAAACCCTAGGGGAGTCGATAGATCAGAAGTTCCGCTGCCGCAAGCCTCTGTAGCCACGAAAAACCAATCTAGACCCCGTCCCGACACCCTTCCGGAGGGGGAAATCATCACTGGTGGCCATCTTCATCATCCCGGCGGCCACCATGATGAGGAGGGAGCAGTCCACCCTCGGGGCTGAGGGTTTGTACCAGTAGCTATGTGTTTAATCTCTCTCTCTCTCTCTCTCTCTCTCTCTCTCGTGTTCTTGAGTTGGCACGATCTTGATGTATCGCGGGCATTGTTGATATAGTTGGATCATATGGTGTTTCCCCTCTCTATCTTGTTGTGATTAATTGAGTTTTCGCTTTAAGATTTCGTTTTTATCGGATTGAATACTTCTACGGATTTGAGAACACTTGATGTATGTCTTGCAATGAATACCCGTGGTGACAATGGGGTATCATATTGATTCACTTGATATGTGTTTTGGCACTCAACTCATGGATTCCCAAGGTGACATTGGGGTAATCTATGCATAGGAGTTGATGCATGTTCTCGTCTTTATTTCTCTGGTAGAAATCTTGGGGAACTCTTTGAGGTTCTTTGTGTTGGATTGAGTACTATGAATCTGAAATTCTTTGATGCACATCGTATAATCAACTCATGGATACTCGCGGTGACACTGGAGTATCTAGGTGACACTAGAGTTTTTTTTTGAAACTATGTACTGCAAGGCAACAGCCTCACAGTGTTTTATTAAAATAATAGAGTCTTAGATACAACTAACTGAAGAAACAAGAAGGGAGAAATACTTACAAAAAGAAAACTATTAGAGGTCAGCTATCCAAGATGCTAAACTATCCTTATATTTACATTTAACCCTGTGAGACAGAAGAGAAATGTCATGAATGAAGTTCCTTCTCCAAGCACGAAATGAAGGTTGCTCATTCCTGAATATCTTCCCATTCCTTTGTGTGCAAATATTCCATGTAGCGGTGAAAACCACCTCAGAGAAGAAAGGGTGTCCAAAATCCTTCCTAGCTGCTTGAGCCAAATCATATGTGGTTTGGTTTGGTTGTGGCGTCCAAGATATCCCAAGGTAGTTCCAGACCCTGTGGCTGTAGTTGCAAGCAAAGAAAAGATGAGCCCGATCCTCATGATGAGCAAGATTACAAAGCACACAGGTGTCATCCTGGATGATCCAATGTCTCCGTTGCATCATATCTCTGGTATTCAAACGATCCATTAGCAGAAGCCAACCAAAAACCTTTATCTTTAGCGTGCAAGAACTCTTCCAAATCCACTTGAAAATTGGATCCACCACAAGCCGAGAGAAACAAGAGTTATAGTATATCTTTGCCATATAATCTCCAGACTTGGAAGGCCACTTCCACACGTCCTTGATCTCCCCATTCAAAGTGACCAAAGACAGGAGTGCCTGCAACTATATGAGCTCGGAAAAAGCCTCTTGCGATAATGGTAGCTGAAAATTCTCCAAGATGTCAGGCCGCACAAGAAACTCTTTGATGGTAACAGCACTGTCCACGGCAAAGGAGTGTAGCCTTGGGAAAGAGTCCTGCAACAACACAACATGAGTTCCCAGCTGCCAACGATCAAGCCAAAAAAGGACCGTATCACCAGCATGAACATGGGGAACTGCCAGGTTGGAGAACTTAGGGAATAAGCGCATAATATCGCGCCACCAAAAGGAACCACAGACCCTGGTGCTTTGGGGTGGAGAAGCTGCGTAATAGGTATCCCAGATTAGAGAAACCCAAGGCACGTCCACTTTGTTGAAGAACTTGAAGAGTTGTTTAATAAGCAAAGCTTCATTTTGGATGGTCAAGTCCATAACACCCAGACCACCAAAACCCTTAGGACGACAGACAAGATCCCAAGCAGCCAAAGATTGACGTGGGTTATCTGTATTACCCCTCCACAGGCACTGTCGCATGATCCTCTCAAGCTGCTGAATAATGCCCTTTGGAAGTGAAAGGGTACATAGAAAATATATTGGCATGGAGCACAACACGGACTGAACAAGTTGCAAGCGACAACCTTGATTAAGCAAACAGGAAGATGCAGACAGACGGCGCTCAATACGATCCACCAGGGGCGTCAGCTCGTTAATGGTGGGCCTTGAAGTTCCCATGGGCAAACCTAGATATGTGAATGGCAGCGTGCCAACATCGCACCCCAGCAAAGCAGCCACTCTTGCTCCTTCATCATCGCTCATATTTATTGGAATGAGTGAAGATTTGGTGAAGTTGACTCGCAAGCCAGTTGACTCCGCAAAAGTTCCAAGCATCTCCTTCAAGGCAACGAGTTGATCATCAACCGCCGGCAACACAATTAGTGTATCATCAGCATACTACACTATTGGGTAATCATTTGAGTTGGACGGAATTGGGAGAGTAAGGATACTCTTGGCGCGCATCTCATTAACAACAGACTGCAACAAGTCAACTGCAATCACAAAGAGTAACGGAGATAGTGGGTCTCCTTGGCGCACACCTGTTCTGCAAACAAAGTGCTTCCCTGGCACGCCGTTTAGAAGAACAGAAGAAGATCCTGTGGATAAAATAGAATTGATCCACCCAGTCCACCTAGAGTCAAAACCCTTGTATTGCAAAATTTTGAGAATTAGATGGTGTTCAATTGTATCAAAGGCTTTCGTGAAGTCCAGCTTGAGTAAGACAATGGGACGTTTGGAAGCTTTGCATTGATGTATATACTCAAAGCACCAGGCTAGGCAATCTTGTATAGAACGAGACCGAAGAAAGCCATATTGATTACGGTGGATGCAGCGAAGGATCGCTTTCTGAAGACGGTTTGCAAGCAGCTTAGTCAGAAACTTCAGGCAAGTGTTGGTCAAAGAAATTGGTCAGAAGTCTCCGACAACTTCAGGACTTAACTTCTTTGGTATAAGAGTAATTAATGAGTTGTTCAGACATTCCAAGTTACACTTCCCCGCATGGAAATCCTTAGCAAGTTGCATGAAATCATCCTTGATAATTGGCCAACACCTCTTTAAAAACAGCCCCGAGAAGCCATCGGGTCCGGGTGCACGGTCAGGAGGCATGTTCTTAATGACAGCATCAACCTCAGAATCCGAGAAGGGCTGAGATAGGTCCTGAAGGCCATCAACTCTAGTAATTAAAGCGTCCAAATCAAAACCCATGCGAATTCCTTTTGCATTACCCATTCTCTGATTAAAATCCGACCAAAACATGCTGGCAAGCTGCTGATGATCCGAAACCACATCCCCATCAGAATTCCTCAGAGACGAGATGGTGTTTCTCCTAAACCTTTCCGTGGCCATGGCATGAAAAAATTTGGAGTTTTCCTCGCCAACTTTAATGTTACGGTGTCACATCCCTAGTTCTGGTATGTTCAAGGCTAGCTAGTCATGTGTGCATCATGTTTTAAATTCCATAAAATTTTGAAATGAGGATTTGTAAAACCCTCAGAATTCATTTCTGGAAATGACCCAAATAAAAATTGCTCCAAAAGGGTCCAGGAAATGTTCATGTCTCTCTCTGAAAATATTGGGCAAAGATATAAATCAAACCAATATTTTTAGAAGCTCATAAATATTTTATTTTGGGCATTTGGAATTAATGCAATAATTATTTGCATTGGATATATAAATGATATATATGTTCTATATATCCAAAAATTGTGCCATTTGTTGAGGAGCTCTGGAATAATGCCATTAGCCCTACAAAAAAAATGGCACAAGAAAATAAATTGATTTAGTACTTTTACTAAATCAAAACAAATGTCAGAAAATAGAAAAGAAAACCAAATACAGAAATCTTACCGTGCTTACCTGCGGCCCAGCTCCTGTGCGGCCCAGCTGGGCCAGCCCACCCGCGCTTCGTCCTCCTGGCGCCAGTTGGCCAGGCGTGTGGCCGGCGCGCGCGCACGGCCGTGCCGCCACGCCACCAGCCTGCCTGGCTCCCCTCCTCCGACGCTGGACGTCCCGCGCGTCGCCACGCGACGCCCACCGCCCTCTCACTCTCCCACGCCTTCCTCCTCCCCCTCCTCTGCTCTCGTCCCGCACGCGACCGAACGGAGCCGTCGCCGCCGTTCGCCTTTGCCGCGGCCACCAGCCCCCCCTTGTCAAGCCAGCTAGTCCACGAGCTCCGCCTCATCTGCCTCTTCCTCCTCGACGATTCTCCCGGCCTCGGACGCGCTGCTTCATCGTCACCATCGCCGTTTCCGTCGCCTGCCACCGAAGCTCATCGCCGTCGATTCGGGAGCTACCGGACGTCCCCGACCTCGCCCTCGCGCTCGTTGGACTCGCTGTGAGCACCCGCATCCAACCCCCCTAACCCCGCTGCCTCCTGCTCGCCGTAGCCGTCGCCCCCTTCCTGTCCGCAGCACGCCGCCAGCCGAGCTCGCCGTCAACGTAGCTCCGGTGACCATTTGGTCACCCCGGCGACTCCAACACGCTCGTAGCACCCCGTAGAGCGGCCCCAACGCATCAGTTGGCTCGCTTGCGAGCTGCAGCGCTGAACCCGCTGTTCCCGTAGCTCCGGTCGCCGTGGATGACCTCGCCGCGGTCGTCTCCGGCCACCCCCCTCCTCCTACCTACCCCACTGGATGCGCGAGAGCACGGGCTACGCCCCGGTGCTCCCAGCCGCCGCCCCCGTGCCCTGCAGCGTGGACGCCGCCGTGTCCAGAGGTCGCCGGCGACGACCTCGCCGGCCTGACATGCGGGCCCGACCGGCAAGGTGATTAGCTTAAGGCTAATCACCATTTTTGCTAACCCCTGACACTGACAGTGGGCCCCAGCGCCACTAATCCTTTTATTAAGATTAACTAACCCCTGTTCAACCCCCTGTCACTGACGTGTGGACCCCACACGTCAGGTTTGACCTGGTCAGCTCCGTTGACCTGCTGATGCAGTCATGACGTCATGCTGACGCAATATCTCATTTTCTGGATTTAATTTTAAACAGGAAATTCCAGAAAATTTTCAAAACTTCAAAAATTCATATCAAATCAACCGTAGCTCAGATTGAAACAAGTTATATATGAAAAATCATCAGAAAAATGCAATCTATCCATCTGTACCAGTTTCATGCATGACAAAATAACTTATACCTGCTGAATAGGTGAAATCATATGAATGGCATATATAAGAGCTTAATTAGGAGTTGCATTTGAACCTTTGGTTCAAATGGACTTCATTCAGTTTGAATGCTAGTTGCATTAGGTCAAACAGCATCACATCTTCATGCCATCTTCATGCATCACATTGTTGCATATGATTGTATAATGATTGTCGACACCGTTCCTTCTCGATAGGTTCTGCTCCGGAGACCGTTCGAGAGTACCTGTCAGAGGAGCAGTGCCCCCTTGTTGATCTATCAGGCAAGCAAACCCCCCCTTGTTCATTCCGATATGATCCCACTCTCGCTCCTGCTCTCTTTTATTGCATTAGGACAACAACGAATCAACTGCTACTTTATGCTGCGGTAGTTGAACCCATTCCTCTGCATGACCTGTCATTGCCACAGTAAATAGTTGAAACCCACTAGCATGTGTAGGAGTTGATTGAGCCATGTTGTGCTTCTACCATGCCATGCCTGCTATTGCTTAGAGTGGTGTCAGGTCTGATTCATTGGGAATGGATTGGAGTGATATGATATGTTCTGATGCTGAGAGTTAAGTGTGTGAACACGATTTGGTAAAGGTAGCGGTGAGAGGCCATGTAGGAGTACATGGTGGGTTGTCTCATTGGGACCGTCCTTAAGCACTGAGTTCTGTGTAAGTTGTCCAATGACTAGTTACTACCACACATTGGGCTCCGGGCGCTCCAAGCTCTCTCGACTTATTGACCCACTTGATCTCTGTCCAGGAGTTGCAAATAGTTTCTGGTGTTTGTAGGTAGTGTTAGTAGTCTACCAAGTGGCACCCGGCCAGGTGGGCTTGGGACAGACTAGGCACAAGTGGCCCGGTGTACCGAGTGGCACCCGGATGGTGGGCTCGGGAACCCTGTACACATCGTTTGGGGCCGTGAGTGACACCCCGGCCGGATCTCCTTGCGGATGGAACCCGAATAGGCGATAAACCTGGACTAGAGTCTTGTGTGGTTAGTCAGGTCGTGGCCGACACCCTCGCCAGGCTTCCGCTTGAAGGTTGCCGAGATACATGACGTGTACATGGTGATAAGTGGTGAAAGCGTGTGTGAAGAAGTACACCCCTGCAGGGTTATCATGATCTATTCGAATAGCCGTGTCCTCGGTTATGGACTTCTTGGATGCTTACGTGGTACATAGACAACTTGAAGTGGATACTCTAAAATGCTCAAGATAAGTGTGAGTGCTATGGATGGCCTTCTCGTAGTGAGACGGGGATGAATCCATAGTGGTGTATTGAGGTGGTGATTAGTGGACTCGTGTGCGCCTTTTCAAAAGAGTTACCAGCAGTCGTAGAACAGGTTAGCCACAGAGTCAAAGCTGGCTTGCTGCAACTAAACTCCACATTACCTTTGATACAAACGCATGTATGATAGGATCTGATGTAAGTCTTGCTGAGTACCTTTGTACTCATGTTGCTTTATTTATGTTTTGCAGCGGAGACTTCGGTCTTACTAGTTTACGTGGACTTCGACAAGTAGCTTGAACCTCAGCTACGATCTTGATCGGATGTTGTAGATAGTCGGGCTCTTCAGCCTTTTTCTTTTGTAGTTGTCTGTACTCAGACATGTAATGCTTCCGCTTGTTGCTTGTATGCTCTGAATGATGGGTCATGTGACCATTGCTTGTGTCTAATGTTATGTGGCCCTTTGGGCCTTTATCTATATGAGTTTGCGTTATGTTGTGATGCCATGTTGTACAGCACATACTTGCAAGTTATGCGTACGTGTAACGTGTATTGCTATGTGTGGGATCCGACTATCTAGTTGTTTATCCTTGGCAGCCTTTCATATGGGGAAATGTAGGTCTTGTGCTTCTGAGCGATAGTAGTCCGCTACAGCCCGGTTCACCGGAGTCCTGCTAGCCCAGCACTACTGCTTGGACACTTGACTGGCCGGCATGTGTTTCACGTCGTTCCTATGTCTGTCCCTTCGGGGAAATGTCGCGCGTGTTATTCGGAGTCCTGCCTAGCCTGCTACAGCCCGGATTACCGGAGTCCTGTTAGCCCAGTGCTACAGCCCGAATAAATCCGTTGATGACCGACATGCTCGATGTGATTCATGTATGCCTGTCCTCATAGGCTAGCGCCGCTTTGGGTTCACGACTAGCCATGTCGGCCCGGGTTCTTTGTCATATGGATGCTAGCGACACCATCATATACGTGAGCCAAAAGGCGCAAACGGTCCCGGGCCAGGTAAGGTGGCACCCGTGGGAGTACCGTGCGTGAGGCCGCAAGGTGATATGATGTGTTACATGCTGGATCAATGTGACTTAGGATCGGGGTCCCGACAGCGTTGGTATCAGAGCCTGACTGCCTGTAGGATTTTCAAGCCAACCAAGTCGAAGTTGAGTCTAGAAATGCTTTAGTTATGTAAGGGAATTGATTGTGGAAGGGAACGTAAGGCTCTTTTTACTCCTTATACCCTATGTCCTTCTGATCTGAGTCGTCCTCTTCTCTTCTACGGGGATTAAGAACTAGGCTTCTCTTCTATCACTCAGGGTGACGTGTTACTAAACCGTAGTTGCCTAGGATTGTTGAGTCCAATCCTCAGTTCAGTTCCTACTACCTCTATGTGTTCTTAGTTGATCTCAGAACATGGATTTTGTGATGTTGAGTATGGTGCTACCCCATCGTTGCAGGATGTCTCATATTGAGCATTTTACTGCCGTTATGCTGCCGGAATTATCCTAGGAGTTTGAGAGATACTAAATTCTTGTGCTACCTTCTGCATCCTATAGTTGATGCTGAATCCATCCTTGTTTTCCTTGGTTTCGTTCTTCATGATGTCATTAGTTAAACGAAGTTCTGTTGCTCGTAGCCAGAACCATGGAGATGGTAGGGATGAGGATCCTCCCGATCAGTCTTCGTTGGCAAAGTTCATGTTAGAGGTTGAGATGAACAAGCGTGAGACCAACCGCTTGTTGGCACGTATCGAGGAGAACACCACACCTCAGTTCAAAGGGTCTGCAACCATTCATGACTTCATTCGCTTGCAACCACCCACTTTTCATCATTCTATTGAGCCACTCGATGCAGATGACTGGCTTCGTAGTATCACACACAAGCTGCGTTCTGCGAACGTAGCTGAAGGTGACAAGGTCATTTATGCTGCATATCACCTGGAAGGTCCTGCTAGTCTTTGGTGGCAGAACTATGAGGCTATGCTTCCAGTTGGTCAGATTCCTACCTGGAGAGAATTCACTGAGGCCTTTCGCGAGCATCACATTCCTGAAGCCCTCATCGATCGCAAGAGAGAAGAGTTCTGTAGTTTCACCCAGGGTAAGATGGCTGTTGATGCTTACAGTAGAGAGTTTGAGAATCTCGCCCGCTATGCTATAGAAGAAGTGTCCACAGACGCCAAGAAGCAAGCTAGGTTTCGGAAGGGTCTCAACCCCAAGTTGCGTCGTGATCTCCACTTGCACCATTGCAATACATTCCAGGCTCTTGTGAACAAGGCCATTAATGCAGAGACAGCCCAGCTCACTTACGAGGAGTCTCGTAAGCACACCCGTGATTTGGTTTCCTCCTCCGGTTCTAGTTCGCAGAAGCGCCGGATTTGGATTCCGAACTCCGGCCTTCCACCCGGTTACACACCAAAGCCATCCTATGTGGCACCTCACCCAGTTCAGCAGTATGCTCCATCCAGACCTATTGGTAGACCGCTTGTCAATGCGGGTCCACGTCCAACTTCAGGGACTTGCTTCACATGCGGAGAGCCAGGGCACTATGCACGTGACTGCTCCCAAGCCGGTTATGCTCCACCCCAGCCCGAGAAGTCTGTTGGCCGTGATAAGCCATCACGCAAGATGTTTAATGTCAAGTCAGCTCCCACTGAACGTGGACGTGTGCATCACGTCTCAGCCGAAGACGCTCATGATGATCCAGATGTCGTTCTTGGTACACTCCTTGTCAATTGCCATCCAGCTTCGGTTCTATTCGATACCGGAGCATCTCACTCTTTCATCTCCGAAGGCTATGCTCGTTTGCACGACATGTCATTTTGTGATATGCCAACTCCACTTGAAATCCAAACTCCAGGGTCTAGATGGCAAACCACCAGAATAAGCCATGGTAATGAAATCCTTGTTGACAGACTTGTATTCCTTGCCTCACTTATATCCCTCAAGTCTACAGATATTAACATCATCTTGGGTATGGACTGGATGACAGCTCATCATGCCAAGATTGACTGTTACACCAGATCTGTTCAGCTCACACACTCGTCTGGCAAGATAGTCACTGTCTCCACCAGAATTGCAAAGCGTCAGCTTTATTCTCTTAATGCCAGCCCTCTTCCAGACCTTGAAGATATCCCGGTAGTCCGTGACTTTCCGGATGTCTTTCCAGAAGAACTGCCAGGTGTTCCACCTGACAGAGATGTAGAATTTGTCATAGATCTTCTCCCAGGAACCGCTCCAATTTCTAGGAGACCTTACAAGATGGCACCCTTAGAACTAGCCGAGCTTAATAAACAACTCGATGAGTCCTTGCAAAAGGGTTTCATCCGTCCTAGTTCTTCTCCCTGGGCTTGCCCCGTCCTCTTCGTCAAGAAGAAGGATGGTACGGACCGGATGGTTGTAGATTATCGTCCCGTTAATTTGGTCACGATAAAGAACAAGTATCCGCTTCCCAGGATCAACGACCCGTATGATCAGCTCGCTGGATCCTCAATCTTTTCCAAGATGGATTTGAGGTTAGGCTACCATCAAATCAAGATCAGAAACGGGGACATTCCTAAGACGGCTTTTGTCACTCGTTATGGCCAATACGAGTACACCGTCATGTCCTTTGGTCTAACCAATGCTCCAGCTACCTTTTCCCGCTTGATGAACTCGATCTTTATGGAGTACTTAGATAAGTTCATCGTAGTTTACCTCGATGATATTCTTATTTACTCAAAGAATGAGGAAGAGCATGCTGAACATCTTAGACTTGTGTTAGAAAAACTCAGAGAGCACCGTCTTTATGCCAAGTTCTCCAAGTGCGAGTTTTGGTTGCCAGAAGTGACCTACCTAGGCCACGTGATCTCTGGTAAGGGCATTGCTGTCAATCCCGAGAGAGTTCAGGCCGTTCTTGATTGGACTCCACCTGAAACAGTTAAGCAAGTTAGGAGTTTCCTTGGTCTAGCCAGCTACTGTCGCCGCTTCGTTGAAAACTTCTCCAAAGTGGCCAAACCTCTCACGGAACTTCTCAAGAAAGATAAAAGGTTTGAGTGGACCCCACAGTGTGAGCATAGTTTTCAGGAACTGAAAAGACGCCTGACTTCTGCTCCCATACTTGTGCCACCGGATTTCACTAAGGACTTTGTTATCTACTGTGATGCCTCACGA
The DNA here is from genome assembly GCA_032464435.1 of Aegilops umbellulata. Taxonomy (NCBI): domain Eukaryota; kingdom Viridiplantae; phylum Streptophyta; class Magnoliopsida; order Poales; family Poaceae; genus Aegilops; species Aegilops umbellulata. Next base: position 46,786,542 of record CP136057.1, read on the forward strand.
CAGGGACTAGGTTGCATTCTTATGCAAGATCGTCATGTGATTGCCTATGCATCTCGACAGTTGCATCCACATGAGGAGAATTATCCTACACATGATCTAGAGCTTGCAGCCGTAGTCTATGCACTTAAGACATGGCGACATTACCTTCTTGGTAAACGTTGCGAGATATACACCGACCACCAGAGTCTCAAGTATATCTTCACTCAACCAGATTTGAACCTTAGGCAAAGACGTTGGTTGGAGTTGATCTCAGATTACGACTTAGGGATTACCTACACCCCAGGCAAGGGCAATGTCATGGCTGATGCGCTAAGTCGTAAGTCCTATTGCAACAATCTTATGTTGCAGCAGGGCCAACCACTTCTCCATGAGGATTTCTGTAAGCTTAATCTTCACATTGCTCCTCACGGATTCCTGCCTACCTTGGTGGCGAAACCTACTCTTGTGGATCAAATCATCTCTGCTCAGAAGCAGGATACGGGAATTTCCCGGATCAAGAGAAACATTAACAAGGGAGTTGGTGGAAGTTTCTCAATAGATGATGGAGGTGTTGTTTTCTTTGAGAATCGCTTGGTGATTCCCAAGAATCAACATCTGCGACAGCTGATTCTTAAGGAGGCGCATGAATCCCCTCTCACGATTCATCCCGGTAGTACTAAGATGTATCAGGACCTACGCCAGAGGTTCTGGTGGACTAGGATGAAGAGAGAAATCGCCGACTTCGTTGCTAACTGTGACGTTTGTCGTCGCGTTAAGGCAGAACATCAAAGACCTGCTGGCACCCTTCAGCCTTTAGCTATCCCTGAATGGAAATGGGATAAAGTTGGTATGGACTTCATCACCGGTTTTCCCAGGACCAAGAAAGGGAATAATGCTATCTTCGTAGTCATTGATCGTCTTTCCAAAGTGGCTCACTTCCTACCCGTTCGAGAGAATATCACTGCTAGTCAGCTCGCTGACTTGTATATTTCTCGAATAGTTTCACTTCACGGTGTTCCACTAGAGATCAATTCAGACCGTGGTAGTCTTTTCACTTCTCATTTCTGGGAGAGTTTCCAAACTGCCATGGGCACCCATCTTTCCTTCAGTACCGCTTTCCACCCTCAATCAAGTGGTCAGGTGGAAAGGGTCAACCAAATCCTCGAAGACATGCTTAGGGCTTGTGTTATCTCATTCGGTATGGATTGGGAGAAGTGCCTTCCTTTCGCCGAGTTTGCTTATAACAATAGCTACCAATCCAGTCTCAAGAAAGCTCCTTTTGAGATTCTCTATGGACGAAGATGTCGAACACCTTTGAACTGGTCAGAAACCGGTGAAAGACAATTCTTTGGACCGGATATGATCCAGGAGGCAGAAGAGCAAGTTCGCATCATTCGTGAGAATTTAAAAACAGCCCAATCTCGCCAAAAGAGCCAGTATGACCGTCGTCATAAGGAAGTGGTTTATGAAGTTGGCGACAAGGCTTACCTTCGGGTTACCCCTCTAAAGGGTACCCATCGATTCGGTATCAAGGGAAAGTTGGCTCCTCGTTACATTGGACCTTTTCGCATTCACGCCAAACGAGGAGAGGTTGCCTACCAGTTGGAACTACCGCCACACCTTTCTCGAGTTCATGATGTCTTCCACGTCTCTCAACTCAGGCGTTGCTTCTCGGATCCCATCCGCGGAGTGGACCACGAAACGCTTGATCTCCAAGATAACCTCACATATCGAGAGTACCCTGTTCACATTCTTGATCAAGCGGAGCGTGTCACTCGACGTCACAACATCAAGTTTCTCAAAGTTCAGTGGTCTCATCATTCTGAGAGAGAAGCTACCTGGGAGCGTGAAGATCGTCTTCGACTGGAATACCCTGCCTTCTTTCCGTCGACCCCTGAATCTCGGGACGAGATTCTTTTGAGTGGGGGCGAGTTGTCACATCCCTAGTTCTGGTATGTTCAAGGCTAGCTAGTCATGTGTGCATCATGTTTTAAATTCCATAAAATTTTGAAATGAGGATTTGTAAAACCCTCAGAATTCATTTCTGGAAATGACCCAAATAAAAATTGCTCCAAAAGGGTCCAGGAAATGTTCATGTCTCTCTCTGAAAATATTGGGCAAAGATATAAATCAAACCAATATTTTTAGAAGCTCATAAATATTTTATTTTGGGCATTTGGAATTAATGCAATAATTATTTGCATTGGATATATAAATGATATATATGTTCTATATATCCAAAAATTGTGCCATTTGTTGAGGAGCTCTGGAATAATGCCATTAGCCCTACAAAAAAAATGGCACAAGAAAATAAATTGATTTAGTACTTTTACTAAATCAAAACAAATGTCAGAAAATAGAAAAGAAAACCAAATACAGAAATCTTACCGTGCTTACCTGCGGCCCAGCTCCTGTGCGGCCCAGCTGGGCCAGCCCACCCGCGCTTCGTCCTCCTGGCGCCAGTCGGCCAGGCGTGTGGCCGGCGCGCGCGCACGGCCGTGCCGCCACGCCACCAGCCTGCCTGGCTCCCCTCCTCCGACGCTGGACGTCCCGCGCGTCGCCACGCGACGCCCACCGCCCTCTCACTCTCCCACGCCTTCCTCCTCCCCCTCCTCTGCTCTCGTCCCGCACGCGACCGAACGGAGCCGTCGCCGCCGTTCGCCTTTGCCGCGGCCACCAGCCCCCCCTTGTCAAGCCAGCTAGTCCACGAGCTCCGCCTCATCTGCCTCTTCCTCCTCGACGATTCTCCCGGCCTCGGACGCGCTGCTTCATCGTCACCATCGCCGTTTCCGTCGCCTGCCACCGAAGCTCATCGCCGTCGATTCGGGAGCTACCGGACGTCCCCGACCTCGCCCTCGCGCTCGTTGGACTCGCTGTGAGCACCCGCATCCAACCCCCCTAACCCCGCTGCCTCCTGCTCGCCGTAGCCGTCGCCCCCTTCCTGTCCGCAGCACGCCGCCGGCCGAGCTCGCCGTCAACGTAGCTCCGGTGACCATTTGGTCACCCCGGCGACTCCAACACGCTCGTAGCACCCCGTAGAGCGGCCCCAACGCATCAGTTGGCTCGCTTGCGAGCTGCAGCGCTGAACCCGCTGTTCCCGTAGCTCCGGTCGCCGTGGATGACCTCGCCGCGGTCGTCTCCGGCCACCCCCCTCCTCCTACCTACCCCACTGGATGCGCGAGAGCACGGGCTACGCCCCGGTGCTCCCAGCCGCCGCCCCCGTGCCCTGCAGCGTGGACGCCGCCGTGTCCAGAGGTCGCCGGCGACGACCTCGCCGGCCTGACATGCGGGCCCGACCGGCAAGGTGATTAGCTTAAGGCTAATCACCATTTTTGCTAACCCCTGACACTGACAGTGGGCCCCAGCGCCACTAATCCTTTTATTAAGATTAACTAACCCCTGTTCAACCCCCTGTCACTGACGTGTGGACCCCACACGTCAGGTTTGACCTGGTCAGCTCCGTTGACCTGCTGATGCAGTCATGACGTCATGCTGACGCAATATCTCATTTTCTGGATTTAATTTTAAACAGGAAATTCCAGAAAATTTTCAAAACTTCAAAAATTCATATCAAATCAACCGTAGCTCAGATTGAAACAAGTTATATATGAAAAATCATCAGAAAAATGCAATCTATCCATCTGTACCAGTTTCATGCATGACAAAATAACTTATACCTGCTGAATAGGTGAAATCATATGAATGGCATATATAAGAGCTTAATTAGGAGTTGCATTTGAACCTTTGGTTCAAATGGACTTCATTCAGTTTGAATGCTAGTTGCATTAGGTCAAACAGCATCACACCTTCATGCCATCTTCATGCATCACATTGTTGCATATGATTGTATAATGATTGTCGACACCGTTCCTTCTCGATAGGTTCTGCTCCGGAGACCGTTCGAGAGTACCTGTCAGAGGAGCAGTGCCCCCTTGTTGATCTATCAGGCAAGCAAACCCCCCCTTGTTCATTCCGATATGATCCCACTCTCGCTCCTGCTCTCTTTTATTGCATTAGGACAACAACGAATCAACTGCTACTTTATGCTGCGGTAGTTGAACCCATTCCTCTGCATGACCTGTCATTGCCACAGTAAATAGTTGAAACCCACTAGCATGTGTAGGAGTTGATTGAGCCATGTTGTGCTTCTACCATGCCATGCCTGCTATTGCTTAGAGTGGTGTCAGGTCTGATTCATTGGGAATGGATTGGAGTGATATGATATGTTCTGATGCTGAGAGTTAAGTGTGTGGTTAGTCAGGTCGTGGCCGACACCCTCGCCAGGCTTCCGCTTGAAGGTTGCCGAGATACATGACGTGTACATGGTGATAAGTGGTGAAAGCGTGTGTGAAGAAGTACACCCCTGCAGGGTTATCATGATCTATTCGAATAGCCGTGTCCTCGGTTATGGACTTCTTGGATGCTTACGTGGTACATAGACAACTTGAAGTGGATACTCTAAAATGCTCAAGATAAGTGTGAGTGCTATGGATGGCCTTCTCGTAGTGAGACGGGGATGAATCCATAGTGGTGTATTGAGGTGGTGATTAGTGGACTCGTGTGCGCCTTTTCAAAAGAGTTACCAGCAGTCGTAGAACAGGTTAGCCACAGAGTCAAAGCTGGCTTGCTGCAACTAAACTCCACATTACCTTTGATACAAACGCATGTATGATAGGATCTGATGTAAGTCTTGCTGAGTACCTTTGTACTCATGTTGCTTTATTTATGTTTTGCAGCGGAGACTTCGGTCTTACTAGTTTACGTGGACTTCGACAAGTAGCTTGAACCTCAGCTACGATCTTGATCGGATGTTGTAGATAGTCGGGCTCTTCAGCCTTTTTCTTTTGTAGTTGTCTGTACTCAGACATGTAATGCTTCCGCTTGTTGCTTGTATGCTCTGAATGATGGGTCATGTGACCATTGCTTGTGTCTAATGTTATGTGGCCCTTTGGGCCTTTATCTATATGAGTTTGCGTTATGTTGTGATGCCATGTTGTACAGCACATACTTGCAAGTTATGCGTACGTGTAACGTGTATTGCTATGTGTGGGATCCGACTATCTAGTTGTTTATCCTTGGCAGCCTTTCATATGGGGAAATGTAGGTCTTGTGCTTCTGAGCGATAGTAGTCCGCTACAGCCCGGTTCACCGGAGTCCTGCTAGCCCAGCACTACTGCTTGGACACTTGACTGGCCGGCATGTGTTTCACGTCGTTCCTATGTCTGTCCCTTCGGGGAAATGTCGCGCGTGTTATTCGGAGTCCTGCCTAGCCTGCTACAGCCCGGATTACCGGAGTCCTGTTAGCCCAGTGCTACAGCCCGAATAAATCCGTTGATGACCGACATGCTCGATGTGATTCATGTATGCCTGTCCTCATAGGCTAGCGCCGCTTTGGGTTCACGACTAGCCATGTCGGCCCGGGTTCTTTGTCATATGGATGCTAGCGACACCATCATATACGTGAGCCAAAAGGCGCAAACGGTCCCGGGCCAGGTAAGGTGGCACCCGTGGGAGTACCGTGCGTGAGGCCGCAAGGTGATATGATGTGTTACATGCTGGATCAATGTGACTTAGGATCGGGGTCCCGACATACGGATGGTACAACGTTGCTTCCAATAAACATACTGCCAATGAAGAATATCTTCCAAGTGCAACTTCACAATTCGCCTGAAATTAAACTCAGGCCGCGATAAACACCTGAGCTCCTCCAGTCCATCAAAGTAAAGGATAACCTTGTTGCAATCAGCAATTAAAGCGTTGGTTGTCGACAAACTCATGTGCCATTTCTTGAGGGCATACCTTAACGCTTTAAATTTGGCGGAAATCTTGTGTGTCGTCGATTGTCTTGCCACAGGTTTGTTCCAGACATTGGCCACACAGTCAAACAAACCAGGCAGGTCAATCCAATAATTCTCAAAGCGAAAAATTTTAGCTTTTGGAATGACAGTGGCAATCGAGACGACGCGTGGGACATGATCAGAAGCCGTGCGCGCTAGCGGCAGGACAGTCGTGTTAGGATGGTCAAAGGTCCATGCCACTGAAGTAAAAAACCAATCAATCTGTTCCAGTAATGGATTAGTTTGCATGTTTGACCAGGTAAACTGTCGACCTTTAATTGGTAACTCAATGAGACCCAGATGCCCAATTACTTCATTAAACAGAAAAATGTCATTGACATTACCCCCAGGCTGATTTCTGTTATCCAACGATCTCATGAAATTAAAATCGCCCAACAACAGCCAATTATCATCACAGTTAATATCAAGATTATAAAGCCATTGCACGAAATCATCCCGGGAAGGTCCCTGACACGGACCATACACTGACACGAGCGTCCAAATTTCAGAAGTGTGCTTCGATTGGAATTCAATATTGATGCCAAAATTCCTTGCCTCAATTAACTTTCCTTCAAAGAAAGATGAATTCCAAATAACGATCATGCCAGCGGAAGCACCAACCGAAGGTACATAGGAAAAATTATCAAAACGCCGTGGACAAAACTTCCTAATGAACCTATGATCAATATGCATGCGTTTCGTTTCTTGCAGACAGATAACTGAACAACCACTTTCGTCAATTTTCTGCTTAACTGCTAATTGCCGCGCTTCTGAATTAAGACCACGCACATTCCAACATAACACCTTCCAATCTTTAAACCTTGTCTGATTCATTACAAACCAAAATAAAAAGCATAGGTAACAGTAGATCATGCAATGACATACATCGAGCCACAAAACAGGTAGCAGATAACCTAAACAGGGAACTGAAGAACAGATAAATGATGTTTGAAAAGGTACGCCATGAACCATTGAGCCATTCAGTGAAACTAGCCATCGGAACCCTTGTTGCTGGTGGGTGTAGTAGGACCAGCCTCAAGCTTGTCCTTGGAGATCTTCTCAGGTGCAATTCTCAGACGAGCTCCAATGCGTTGAAGATCAGAAATTGGCGTTGGTGGAGGTACTGACAGCTCCTCCTCTGGCTGTGCTGAGCTAGTTCGGCGCTTCTTGAAAGAGAGCTGGTTGGTGCCTTGATTGGGGCCTCTGCTTGAAGATTTGCGATAACCATCCCGGAGTGCCCTTAAGCGTGCACTGCGACGTACCTCAGAGTCCACCACAACCTTAGTGGCCTGAACAGTCTTGGTCTTACGAGCACGTTTGTTTCTGACCTCTGGCATTGCAGAGAACTGAAAGGATTCACTGACAGGCTCAGAGAGATCACCAAATCCATCAAAAACTAAGGCGCGAGCAACAGGCCGTTTGACTGGAGCTATTTGACGAGGACAGAGTGTAGTTGGTCCAGGTGCCGGTAGCAAAGACAATCTGACATCATTCCCATTGAAGCAAACATCCCAAGAGCTCTTGGACAGAAGCAGAGAGCACAGATTAGTCTTGAACACACACTTTGGAATTTCAGTAGAAAAGATGGCTGGCTTAAACTTGCAGAAGGAACGCTGCCACTGCATCTCAGGCGGGATCACAGGACCAAAGACAGTTAGAACTCGCCCAACATTGAGAGGGGGCTGAACCGGATGCTGCAGAACCGCAAATTGCTCTTCAGGCTGCAGAGCATTAACAGAATCGTTTGAAACTTCCAAAACAATAGATTCCTGAGACAGGTTCTCATCCACTTGATTTTCCTCAATTACCTCCTGTGGTGCATTAAGGTCCTGTGGATCCACATGAATTTGAGGCTCATGCTCCTGCGGAGGTGGAGGCAGCTCATCCCAACCAATCTCAGGAAATTCAGGCATAACCCAGTTGTGATTATGGAACTGCAGATGCCCAGGAAGAGGATGAGGATTGCCATCAAAGGGCATCGGGTCCTCGTCAGGTGGCAAGATGTCAGCAAAGTCAGCAGAGAAAATGTAGATTGGAGCAGACCATGAAATCCGAGAACCACCAAAATCTGCAAACTCCCGATAGACCACATCCCGCGGCACCAATGTCGTTGCCGGGAAAGAGACGTACGCCAGGGTACGAACAAGTAACGGATCGTCCTGGTGCCAGTGATGGAAACGGCCAAAGGTACTGATTGCATCGGCAATGTATTGAGTTCGCCGATAGTCCAGAGGTATCCCAACAATCATAACCCAACCCCTACGAAAACCCTGAACAGCTCTGAAATTGATTCCTTCATCATGCGGCACAAATCTCACAAATCTGTTATTATCTAGCTCAAACGGGGGATGATCAACTAGAGCCTGCCTAGCAAGAGGACTGCGAAAGCAGAGAAGACCCACTCCTTGAATCCACGGTTGAGCATCAAGAACAGCACGACCAAGATTGTTAACAACAAAATCACTAACCATGTTTCTGAAGAGCCCAACTTCTTCAGGCAGAGGGGCAGGCTCGACGATGGCAATGGCGTATTCCTCATGCTGACGATCCGGAGCAACTGCAGGAGAATAGAAGGTACGTGGCAGACGCCGCTGTCCACCATCAATGATCTCGAACCCCGGGGGCACGAAAGGCGTGGGATCAAGGGGGAAGGTAGCCATCGCAGGAAGTTCCTCGGTCGGAGCCGCAGCAGATGATGCGGCAAAGCAGGTTGGTGGCGTCGAAGAGGATGGTGGTGGTGGTGTGATGGGCGGCGGCTCAACGGGTAATGGCGGAGGCGCTGGTGGTGTTGCAGGCGCGATGGGACTTGGCAGAGACCCAGCTAGTCTATTAGTGTGGGAAACCGAGGCGCCAGGCGAGGAAATCCCAGCGGACTCGCCCGGGGAAGTAGGATTGACCTTCGGGACCCACTTGTAAGAGGGAGAGGGAGAATGCGCAGCGTCGGAGCATCCTTTTGCACGATGGCCAAGGCAAAAGCATCTACGGCACCTAATAGGACTGGTGCACGAATTGGCATAATGCAGCAACGATAAACAGTTATGACATTTCCATACCTTGAACACCATATCATCAATAAGATCATTAAAATGGGTAGCCTGGTCCGAAACATCTGTAATTTGGTTCTCCATAACCGCCACGGGAGAAATCTTAACTGAGTCACCAGAAAAATCCGAAATATCTTGAGAATGGTGTGCCAGAGGCTGGGCCATAATACAATCAACCAAGTCACCAGGGCCATTGAGGGCAGAAGAGACATGTTGGGCTGGCGACTCAAACTGGGCCAGGCATCCATGCTGGGCTGGCGACACAGTTAGGGCCATGCATCCATGTTGGGCTGGAGATTCTGGTGCAACATGAGGTGAGGCCTGCTTAGATCGAACTAATTTGTTGGATGTTGATCCGGAATTATCGGCATTTTTTCTGGCCGGAAAGCTGATCGTTCCGAAAGAGATGTGTGGCGTCGCCACCGTCCACTGGAGATTCATCACAGGCGGTGGGGGCAAGATGACCTTCTCATGGGGATTCACATCATATCCGGCCTGAGAGATCACATCCACCTGAGGCTGGTCGGCAGGATACCTATAACCCTTGCAAGCAGGATATTGATGGAAGGTGGCGAAGGAAAGCTTCTTCCTGATTGATGAACTCGTCCTTAAGGAAGATTTAACCGGTGGCTTATGCATAGCTAGTAAACCCAAGGTGGCACGCTTCTTAGATGGGCTCACAAGAATCCACTCAGCGTCACACTCCTTTTTCCAGATCTTAAATTCACGAGTCCAGTTAGGGCCACCATTGCCCCAAAGATGAAAATAGCATTTGAATTGTGGACACGCGAACGATCTTAACTGGAGAATGCATAGGCCAACTTGCTTGCATGAGACAAAAAAGAGAATACCTTGTCTCGGATGAGTTGCACATAAAATTCAATTGCTGAACCCCCAATCGCTGATTCCAAAGCAGCCGCCATAGAATGCTCATTAAGATGGAAGATATGTCTGCTGAACGACACAACCATGATAAACCCCATGTCGTCCGTGGAATGAATAGATCTCCCACAATGTTTAAGAACCTTGTCCGCGAAAATGGCGCCCACCGAGAAATCCAAATCCAACGTCGATCCACCGGCAGGACCCATATGGAATGAGTATAGGCGTGTAGATCAGGTGACGCCGGAGTAGATGGGTGGGTCAGAAACAAAATTCACTGGCTAGAAGAGAAGATCGCCGGAAAACCCTAGGCCGGAGGTGGGAGGGTGGGTGGGAGGTGGGAGGGTCATTTTTTCCAGTCCAGGTGACACTAGAGTTGGTTGATGTGTATCATATGGTGTTATTTTAGTACGAACTCTTGGGTAGATTGATCGGAAAGAATAGATTTTAAGTGGTTTCATACCCTACAAACAATTTCTTCTTATGTTCTCTACTAGATAAGAACTTTGGAGTGATTCTTCATCGCACGCTGAGGGAAGGTTATACGATCCAATTATATCAGCATTGTTGAGAGATTGCACTAGTGAAAGTACGGACCCTAGGTCTTATTTTCAAGCATTGCAATATCATTTGTGCTAACTTTTGTTACTTGCTACCTTGCTATTTTTTATTGTCACTATTACAAAAATCAATATGTACTATCATTCCTACACTTGTATCACCATCTCTTCGCCGAACTAGTTCACCTATACAATTTACCATTGTATTTGGTGTGTTGGGAACCCAAGAGACTTTTTGTTATTCGGTTGCAGGGTTGTCTGAGAGAGACCATCTTCAACCCACGCCTCCCACAAATTGATAAACCTTAGATCATCCACTTGAGGGAAAATTGCTACTTTCCTGCAAAACTCTGCGCTTGGAGGCCCAACACGAGTCTACAAGAACAAGTTGTGTAGTAGACATCAAGATCTTTTCTCGCGACATTGCCGGGGAGGTGAGTGCTTGAAGGTATATATTTAAATCTTGCAATTGAATCTTTTAGTTTCTTGTTTATCACTAATTTGGTTTATTAAAAGAAAACTACAAAAATGGAATTGAGGTGGCCTCATATTATTCGTCTTTATAATGTCCTTCGTAAAAATGATCGAAAGGAAAATTGTGCTCAATTGATAGAATAAGAATTCTATAAAATGATTGACAAAAAATCTTTGAATGATGAGCATGATTGCATTGTTGTTGGTATGAACTCTTTGAATATCCATGATGCTAACGATATGCAAAGCCGTTATCTTGGGGATGCCATATTTGATGAAGATGATATTTTTACTGCCCCAAGTTTTGATGAGAAAATTTATTATGATGATATCATGCCTCCTATTTATGATGATTATATTGATGAAAGTGGGTTTGGAAGAGTGTCAACTCTAGGTGCTAGTTATGCCACTATTTTGTAAGGTGTTGAATCTTATTGTGACAATTATGAATGTGGATTTGGAGAGATCGTAACTTATTTTAATGATGAATCCACTATTTTGGAAGAGGTTTCAATTGATCATGACAACAAAGTTGCTATCTATGATGATTATGGTGATGACATGTATGCTATATTGAGTAATAATAAGCATGAAACTTGTCATCGTGATTTTAATTTTCAATCACATGATAGTTATTTTGTTAAGTTTGCTCCCAATACTATTGATGATAATAAATTTGCTTATGTGGATAGTAATTAAAATTCTATGCTTGTGGATCATGAAAAGAATGCTTTATGTGATAGTTATATTGTTGAATTCATTCATGATGCTACTGAAAATTACTATGAGGGAGGAACATATGCTTCTACATGTCTCAATAATATCAAGTTTCTTTTCTATGTGTTAAAAATCTTGAAGTTTTGCTTGTTTTGCCTTCATGTGCTAGTTGATTCTTGCTCCCATAAATTGTTTTCTCACAAAATCCCTATGCATAGGAAGTGGGATAGGCTTAAATGTGCTTGTCATAAATTGTTTCAATTCTTATCTTTTATGCAAGCATCATTGAAATCATCATGCCTAGCTCAAAAGGCATTAAAGAAAAGCAGTTGTTGGGAGACAAACCAACACTTTTACCTACTGTTTGTGTGTGTTCACATGATTAGGCTACTTAAGTAGTCATGTTTTATAGCTTTTTGTTTCAATAAAGTGCCAAGTAAAGCCTTTGGGATAGAGTGGATTGTAGTTGACTTGATTATGTGCAAAAACAGAAAATTTTGCTTCCAGTAACAGAAATATTTAAATTCCCTGGAACGTGATAAAATTCTGATTTTTTGCACATGATTGATATACAAATTGTCTACGTCGTCCTAATTTTTCAGAATTTCTGGAGTAGCAGAAGTATGATAGTTGTCCAAATCATTACACACTGTTCTGTTTTTGATAGATTCTGTTTTCAATGCATAGTTTGCTTGTTTTTTAATTTCTATGGCTTATATTGCTCAATATAAATTATGGAAATGATATGGTTCAGTAGGCATTGTGTGAGAACAATTGTGTGAAGGAAATATGCCCTAGAGGCAATAATAAAGTTGTTATTTATATTTCATTATATCATGATAAATGTTTATTATTCATGCTAGAATTGTATTAACCGGAAACTTAGTACATGTGTGAATACATAGACAAACGGAGTGTCCCTAGTGTGCTTCTACTAGACTAGCTCGTTAATCAAAGATGGTTAAGTTTCCTAGCCATAGACATGTGTTGTCATTTGATGAACAGGATCACATCATTAGAGAATGATGTGATGGACAAGACCCATCCGTTAGCTTAGCACTATGATCGTTCAATTTATTGCTATTGCTTTCTTCGTGACTTATACATGTTCCTATGACTATGAGATTATGCAACTCCCGAATACCGGAGGAACACTTAGTGTGCTATCAAACGTCACAACGTAACTCGGTGATTATAAAGATGCTCTACAGGTGTCTCCGATGGTGTTTGTTGAGTTGGCATAGATCGAGATTAGGATTTGTCACTCCGATTGTCGGAGAGGTATCTCTGGGCCCTCTCGGTAATGCACATCACTATAAGCCTTGCAAGCAATGTGACTAATGAGTTAGTTGTGGGATGATGCACTACGAATGAGTAAAGAGACTTGCCGGTAACAAGATTGAACTAGGTATGATGATACCGACGATCAAATCTCGGGCAAGTAACATACCGATGACAAAGGGAACGACATATGTTGTTGTGCGGTTTGACCGATAAACATATTCGTAGAATATGTAGGAACCAATATGAGCATCCAGGTTCTGCTGTTGGTTATTGACCGGAGAAGTGTCTCGGTCATGTCTACATAGTTCTCAAACCCGTAGGGTGCGCACGCTTAAAGTTCGATGACGATTGGTATTATGAGTTTATGTGATTTGATGTACCGAAGGTTGTTCGGAGTCCCGGATGAGATCACGGACATGACGAGGAGTCTCGAAATGGTCGAGACATAAAGATTGATATATTGGACCATGTTGTTCGGACACCGGAAGTGTTACCGGAACCCCCCGTGAAGTTAATGCGCCACCATGGGCCTTAGAGGAGAGAGGGCCGGCCAGGAGGTGGTGCATGTCCCCCCAGTCCAAATTAGACAAGGGGTGGGGGCGGCGCCCCCCTCCTTCCTTCTCTCCCCTTCCTCCTTCCTTCCCCTCCTTGTTGGACTAGGAAAGGGGGGAACCTACTCCTAGTAGGAGTAGGATTCCCCCCCTTGGGCGCGCCCCTTGAGGCCGGCCGCCCCCCTCCTCCCCTCCTTTATATACGGGGGAGGGGGCACCCCATAGGCACACAAGTTGATTTCTTAGCCGTGTGCGGTGCCCCCTCCACAGTTTTCCACCTCGGTCATATTGTCGCAGTGCTTAGACGAAGCCCTGCATCGGTAACTTCATCATCGCTGTCACCATGCCGTCGTGCTGATGAAACTCTCCCTCGGCCTCAGCTGGATCTAGAGTTCGAGGGACATCACCGAGCTGAACGTGTGCTGATCGCGGAGGTGCCCTGCGTTCGGTGCTTGATCGGTTGGATCGTGAAGACGTTCGACTACATCAACCACATTACTATCGCCTCCGCTTTCGGTCTACGAGGGTACATGGACACACTCTCCCTGCTCGTTGCTATGCTTCTCCTAGATAGATCTTGCGTGATCATAGGATTTTTTTTGAAATACTACGTTCCCCAACATTATGAATCTTGTCTTTGACAGTACCAAAAGTGAATGGTTTGGTCTTTATCATACTATCCTATCTCAAAAAGTTCCATTAAGCTTTGTGTGATTGAAGCTTTCAAGTTTTGGGTGAGATATCGATATGAGGAGAATAAGGAGTGATAAGACTCTAAGATTGGGGATTCCCAAGGCACCCCCTATGTAATATTCAAGGAAGATCCAAGCAACTAAGCTTGGGGATGCCCCGGAAGGCATCCCCTCTTTCATCTCCAACATTATCAGTAACCTTACTTTGAGCTATATTTTCATTTGTCACATGATATGTGTTTTTCTTGGAGCATCATTTTATTTTGTTTGTATTTGCTTTCTGTTATTTAGAATAGTGTTTTGCATCTTTTATTTCAATAAAAGTGTCAAGGATAGCTTTTCACATGCTTATTTTGCAAGTATATGAGTTGCTGTTTCAAAACACAAAGTTTATCGTTGTTGCAAAAAATTCCTGAGAAAATTCAAAATATGATAAAATGTTAAAAATTTGTGCACAGTAAGGTATGATAAATTTTCTACAGTGTGGTAAATTTTCAGAAATTTTGGAATTACAGAAGTATGAATATTCTTGCATTCTTTACAGACTCTACTGTTTTGACAGATTGATGTTATATTTGCATATGTTTGCCTGTTTAATGATTCTATTTGAGGATAGGACTATTAAATATGCAGAGGCATTTAGTATGCAATGTTAAATAATAATCTTAGTGATTTGCTACAGTAGAGAATGATAAGGTTTTTGTATTAATTTATACTAACTTATCTCATGAGTTGTTGTTGAGTTTTGTGTGGATGAATTTTTTTAAGATTTTGGGAAACCATGATATAAAAGGAGTTATGGTGACACAAAAGCTGAAGCTTGGGGATACCCAAGGCATCCCAAGATATTATTTCAAGAAGTCTCAAGCATCTAAGCTTGGGGATTTCCTGGTAGGCATCCCACCTTTTTTCATCAACAATTATTGGTTAGTATCGGTTGAGCCTAAGTTTTTGCTTCTCCACATGAGTTGTGCTATTCTTAGAATTTCATTTTGTTTTGTTTAGCTTGCTATTTTAATAAAATACTTAGATCTGACAGTTTTGAATAAGAGTGAGTCCTCAATTAGCTACCCATTTACTTAACTACTTGTTTGATCTTCACTTATATCTTTTTGGAGTAGTTTGTCATTTACTCTTGTGCTTCACTTATATCCTATGAGTAAATTGTTGAACGAGTTGAATATCGTGAAGTTGAAATTATATGTTCATATTATGCCTAGTAGTAGCTTCACATTGGGTTTAGAAAGTGAAATCTTTTGGAGCTTGACAATCACAATATTGGTCATACAAGCAATTCATGAATGATTAGTATAAGGAAGAGAACTTTTACATACAAATATATTATCTTGGACATCTTCTATGATTCTGAATACCCATTAATTATTTTCAAACTTGAGCAAATTAGTTGAAGTTGTACAAGGAAGACAAAGTAATGAGTTATGGTTGTGTATATTTGCATAGAAGTTATATTGTTATGGATCCTCCAACATGTGGTGTTTGCCTAGGATCTTTTGCTAACCAAAAAATCGTACTAAGTAGAGATATTACTTGTGCAGCCAAAAACCCTTAAACTCGGTTTCCTACCATGAGTGTCCACTATACTCCCTTCGTTTCTTTTTACTCCGCATATAAGATTTGGTCAAAGTCAAACTACACAAAGTTTGACCAAATTTATATAAAAAATATGAACATCTACAATACTAAAACTATATAGTATGAAAATATGTCTCATGGTGCATCTCGTAATATTGATTTAATATTGTGAATGTTTATATTTTCTAATATAAAGTTACTGAAACTCTAGAAAGCTTGACTTTGACCAAACCTTATATGCGGACTAAAAAGAAACTGAGGAGTACTTATGTCACGCCCAAGATGCGACCCTATCCTAAAGGAACTCGAAGGTCGCACCAAGGACAGAAGCACATCTTGAAGACGCTTTTGCAAGGTGGATATCATTACATCAACATTACATAATTGATGGGGATACATACATACGACACAAACACCCCAAGAATACATCAACAACAAATACAAGATCAACATCCGACTACGGATGAAACACAAATAGAAACTCAAACAATATCCACCCTGCTAGCCCAGGCTGCCGACCTGAAACCTATCCCCTGATCGACGAAGAAGCAGAAGAACTCAAACACAAACAAACATCGCTCTCACATCATGATCATCGCATAACCTGTACCTGCAACTGGTGGCGTAGTAATCTCTGAGCCACGAGGACTCAGCAATCCCATTACCATGGGTATCAAGACTAGCAAAGCTTAATGGGAAAGGAAGGGGTAAAGTGGTGAGGTTGCAGCAGCGACTAAGCATGTATGGTGGCTAACTTACGCAAATAAGAGCGAGAAGAGAAGCAAAGCAAGCGGTCGTCAACTAGTAATGATCAAGAAGTCATCCTGAACTCCTACTTACGTCAAACATAACCCAGAAACCGTGTTCTCCTCTCGATCAACCCCGAAAAGAGACACTCACGGTTACGCATACAGTTTGTGTATTTTAGAGGAGTTTACTTCAAGTTCACTACAACCGGATATTAACAAATTCCCATCTGCCACATAACTGCGGGCACGGCTTTCGAAAGTGCAAACCCTGCAGGGGTGTCCCAACTTAGCCCATGATAAGCTCTCGCGATCAATGAAGGATATTCCTTCTCCCGGGAAGACCCAATCAGTCTCGGAATCCCGTTTACAAGACATTTCGACAATGGTAAAACAAGTCCAGCAAAGCCACCCGATGTGCCGACAATCCCGATAGGAGCTGCACATATCTCGTTCTCAGGGCAACACCGGATGAGACATCCTACGAGTAAAACCGGCCCTCAAGTTTACTCAAGGTGGCCCCGCAGTCTTACTCGTTTTTGGCAAACACTTAGAGAAGCATTGGCCCGGGGGGGGGGGGGGGCTAAAATAAAGATGACCCTCGGGATGCGCGACTCCCAAGGGAAAAGGTAATAGGCTGAGGCAAATGTAAAACCAATGTTGGGCCTTGCTGGAAGAGTTTTATTCAAAGCGAGCTGTCAAGGGGGTCTCATAAATCACCCAACCTCGTTAGGGACGCAAAATCTGGGAACATAATACCGATATGACAGAAACTAGGGCCGCAAGAGTGGAACAAAACACCAGGCATAAGGCCGAGCTTTCCACCCTTTACCAAGTATATAGATGCATTAATAATATAAGAGATATTGTGATATCCCAACATAAACATAATCCAACATGGAGCAACCTTCATCTTCACCTGCAACTAGCAACGCTATAAGAGGGGCCGAGCAAAAGCGGTAACATAGCCAAACAACGGTTTGCTAGGAAGGGTGACAAAGGTTAGAGGTTCATGGCAATTTGGGAGGCTTGATAAGCAAGTGGTGGGTAATGCAGCATAGCGATAGAACTAAGCAACTAGCATAGCAATGATACTAATGAGATCCAAGGTGACGGTCATCTTGCCTGAAATCCCGCAAGGAAGAAGAACGAGTCCATGAAGAAGATGAAGCCACGAAGACGAACCAAGCGTAGACGAACGAATCCTCACGATCGCAACGAAACGGGAACTATCGAGAAGAAGCACACAACATGGTAAACACACCACACAAGAACAACGCATGATTCTCAACCAAGTATGGTGCATGGCAATGCTACATGAAGCTACTCATGGCAAGAGATGATGCAAACATGGGCAACACAACCAAGCAACTTTAAATGAGGCCGGAAAACAACATATACCCATTCTGGTAAGTCCTCATATGCAAATTACGAAATTGGTCCAGATCTGAATAAACCTTATGTTCAAGTTTTTAAACAGCAAGTTAAGATACACCAACATGATCTACACGAAATTCTAGTCAAGTTACATATAAAGTTTATTAGATTCAGAGCTACGGCCTAGAAGATATGAGCAAAACAAGTTAAACATGGCATTGATGCAAAATGCATTCAAACATCAAGTAAACACATCAAAACATGGATGCAGCAACGTAACATGAAGCTACATGCAAAACTAAGCAAGTTTCATATAGAGCACACTCAAAACGGAGCAACAGTTCAACACATACACACCATACAAGTTTAAAGGACAAACTGTCCAAAACAGCAAGTAGGCAACTTGCGAGCATCAAAACAACATGCTACAGGATCTCAACATGAAAACAAAAGGCATGGTCATGATGCACAGGTAAAGCATTACAAAACATGAACATTGAGATATCTCCAGATAATACAAGAACATGCTCAAAAGGACATGGCAAGATTGCAAATAATAACAGTTCACAGGCTTAGTGGAAATCACAGGGCATGGCTGAAATAACATCAGGTTGCAATGTTTAGAGCTATCATACAGCATGCTAGTGGAACTTATCGTCGCAATCAAAGGCATGTCATGAATCTACTGGTTTCATAGAACAAAACTCCCTTAATGGTAATGAGCCAAAAAGGCACAGAAGATACAATGGCACCCATGTAAACATAGCAAGTTTCGTTACAGATTCAGACTGAAAAACAGAGCATGGCATAAACAGCAGCATGAAGGCAAATTTACGAGCTCGATTCACTCATCATAAAGCATTTCATGACAATACAAGCATTCCTACGACAAGAATGCATGTTCATGAAGCTAAGCATGGCAATATTAAATTCATAGCATGCAAGGATCAACTATAACAACCTTGGCAAAATTGATTAACATGTAAACAATCTGCCAGGAACATTTTATAGCAAAAGTAGAGCAATCTTAATACATGCTAGAGCACTCCATAAATACAAACAGAGGCGTGGACGGATATAGCATAACCATATGTCCAAAACATCCTTACTGAACATACTCAAAATAGGCATGGATCTCACTGTAGCAACATGAATACATGGCATGAAAATAACAGTAGAGCAATGACTTGGAGAAATTCTAAGTGACGGAAATCAGCAACATCACAGAGGCTAATTTGCAAGCTTGTAAAAAACAACACATTGCATATCATAAAGAAGGGATTGCACCACAGCAAATATGGCATGTTGTAGCTCATAACACATATAGACTTCATGCTCAAAAGAAAATCACACAAAAAGATGCAAAAAATGACAAATGGGCATGTTCTGTTAACAGACAACAGACAACATTATATAGCACTCTTGCAACGATGATTAGGACATCACGATGAACTCCAATGAACATGGTACAATGGAAAAAAATGAAGAGCATCTCCTGATGAACATTCGATATATCATACGCACAAAACGGAGCAATACACAAGAAGTTACAGGCAGCACAAAATGCACATATGACATGAGTTTTCTGGGACTTGGAGAAAAAAATAACCTCGCGGGAAAACTGGATGACGCGGAGCGGGATGGAGAGATCCGGGGAGGAGTTACGCCGTTTGGTTCACGGGGTTGGTGGATCTCATCCACCTTCCCCGGATCCGGCCGGAGCGGAACTCCGGTGAGCGTTCCGGCGAGGAGGAGCTCGGCGACGGCGGGGCGGTGCCAGTGCGGGGAGGAGGCAGCGCGGGGCGGTGTGGCGAACGGGCGGCGAGGGCGCGGGGGCGCGCGGTGAAGGCGGCGGAGCAGGCGGCGCTCGGCGAGGTGAGGCGGGCGGCGCGGCTGCCGGAGTCGCGGCGGGGCGGCAGAGGCGGCTGCCGCGGCGGAGCGGCGCTGGGGAAGGCGAGGTGGGGCAAGGCGCGCGGCAGCGAAGGAGCTCGGGCCCGGCGCGTGGTGGCGGGGCAGGCGCGCGGGAGTGGCCTGCAGCGAGGCGCGAGGCGGCGGAGCGCGAGGGCCGATCCGGGCTTCGGCGGCGGCGGTTCGGGCCCGTGCGGGCCCGCGATGGGCTCCGCGGGCCGGCGGCGTGGGGCCGGCGGCGGTGGATAGGTGGCGGCTCCGTATTCGCTGAGGGGGCGGTGCGTACATGTCCGGTGACGGGGTGAACATGTCCGTCGGCGGGAGGAGGAAGCTAGGGTTTGGACCCGGATTTCGAAGGGGGAGGTGTTTTTATAGGTAGAGTGAGCTAGGAGGCTCCAACTGGAGTGCAGTTTTCGCCCACACGATCGTGATCGAACGACCGAGAGGATGGAGGGAGTTTGGATTGGTTTTTAGGGCACTTTGGAGGGATGTTGGGCTACACACAAAAGAGACCTTATGGTTCCCCGGTTAACCGTTGGAGCATCAAACGACCTCCGAATGGAACGAACCTTGACAGGTGGTCTACCGGTGGTGTACCAAGGCCGCTTGGCAAACCTCGGTCCATTCCGAGAACGTTTAACACCCGCTCACGAAAAAAGACAAGAGGGGGACGCCGGAGGACAGAGGAGTGCCGGATTGCAAAACAGACAATGGGGAAAATGCCCGGATGCATGAGACGAACACGTATGCAGAATGAGATGCACATGATGACATGGCAAAGTGCAACACGCAAGCAAATGACATGGAAACAACGGCGAATAACTGGCGGACACCTGGTGCGTCAAATCCGGGGTGTTACAACTCTCCTCCACTAACAAGAGATCTCGTCCCGAGATCTTAGGACCGAGACGGAAGGGAAAAAGAGGATGAGGTGAAACAAGAACGCAAGAGGGAAAATGAACAAAGTCGAGAAGACTCGAGTAGAAAAGAGGAAAGGCGAATATGGCAAGAATCAAAAGCTCAAAGAACACGACGGATTCTGAAACCACTCCGGTTAGAACAAGATAAGGATATAATAAGTCCAAAAGAATTTAGGCAGAACTCTGACTGAACAAGGAAAGATTAGAACATGATCTTGAGAAGATGGAACGATACTTGACTTGAGGAACAACACAAAAACTCCGAAAGACTTGAAAAAAGTGGAATGGGAAGAATGGGGAAGAAGATGTCAGCTTTCCCCACGAACGAAAATGGAAGCAACCTTAGAAGGAAGGATTGAACGGAGTTGTTGAGAAAATCAACAACGAAAAGAATAAGCTTGTTGTGGACTTATGGATAACATCTCAAAATTATGAGGTGATTACCAACGGCAACCGGAACGATTGAATATCTGAGAGGAACGAAGAAATGCAAAACTCCACTTCAAAAGAATGCGGAGAAATAATTGCACTTCGAGACGCAAGAAGGGAAAAATTCTTGAGCTCCTCCAAAAGAAACTTGATGAACACTTGAAGAATGAATTAAATCATGACGAACCACCGTGAAGAACTCCGGTAACAAAAGGATGATGAGATAGAACTGAAGGGTGAATAGAATAACATTTGAGCCTTGCGATGATTCAGATGGAGCTTCTAGACGAGATCACCGAGAAAAACTTGGAACTCCGGAAAATAAGGATGAACAACACATAACCGAGAAATTACTCAACATGAACAATCTCCGGAGAAAAGAATTAATCAACTTGATGAAAGAAGAATAAGAATTACGTTATGCTTATCCTACACCAATTAAATTGATGAGAAGCAATGGATTGCATACCACTTATTCACATTGGGAAAAGATTAAGGGGAGATATAGCGCCAAATTTGGGAAGGTCTTCATGAGCCACCGGTAGGATTGGAAGGAACGAGAGAACTGATATGATGAGAACGGAAAAGGAATCTTCAACAAAGCACCGTGAGAATTCAAACTTGAATGACGAAAAGGAATGGATCACCGAGAAGAATTAGAAAAACACGAAGAAACTTGAGAGAATTTGATACCACGAAATGAAGAGGTCTCGAATTGATTAAAGCGTGAAGCACCGGAAAAATATGGAGATGAATGAAGAGGCACATATATAGAATAATTGGAGAACGAATTTGAAAACTTAGAACGAAGAAATATTCCAAAAAGATGGCCTCCGGATAATCGAGACGGAAAAACAACTCCTGAAATACTCCGGATGGATGAAAAGAATTGCACGCCTAGAAACAATTAGATAGGGTAACATCGATCTAGCACCGCGAATCTCCGGGACAACGGACAAGATTTACGAGAAATTCTTCTTCGGTCTTCAAATGTTGAGAATGACGATGAGAAATACCTTGAAGAAATTGGTGGAACTCTCTGGAAGAATGAAAAGAGGACAGATTGACCCGAACATACAGGAATTTGAAAGCGATCTTGGAGAAGGCATATGACTGATGAAATTCATACTTACGTCAAACTTCAAAAAGAACTAGCGAATACCTCTGGGAAAATAGAACAGTCAGGTAAGATCCTGGGAAAAGACCTGTGGGTTATGGCCCACTAAAAGGAACACCGTTGGAAAGGATTGTTGAAAGAGAAATGATGCACCGGAACGATTGAAAGATTTGAATGAGGTGACAACCTCGAAATAATAGAATGCAAACATGAATCTTCTGAGGTGTATTCAACACTCCGTAATGACAGAATGGCTAGAGGCGAATGAGCAAAGGGGAATATTTGAACCGAGGAAAAAATACGATCGACAACGAAAAACTTGAATTTGGATCCACCGGAAAGAAAACAAGACGAACATTGATGAACCAGACGAGAATTCACCAGTTGAAACAATTGAGGAAAAACTGAAAATACTCTGCACGAATGAAATTGATGCTCGAATAGAGGCTCAGACTTCGAGAATAAAAAGGGTGGGAGGGCGGGAAAACAAAGGGAACTTGGAATGGGGAACCAACGAGTAACTTGAAGAGAAAAACACCGGTTGAAATGATTAAGGAGAGAGTGCAAAGGCTTTGCATGAGTAGGATGGATACTCGATTACGGACTCCGGTTCCGAGAAGAAGAAGGGTGGGTGGGTGGGAAAAAACAAGGACAACTTCGGATAGGCACTACTAGAAAAAGGGCTATAGATGGGATTGACACTAATGGCGCACCAGATAGGAGGTGCGCCATTAGTATATACTAATGGCGCACCACCTTCTGGTACGCCATTAGTGTTGAAACTACTAATGGCGCACCTGGCCCAGGGTGCGCCATTAGTATCAATTTTTTTTGAACTAGTGCGCCTGTCCAAACATACTAATGGCGCATCCAGACAATGTGCGCCATTACTAGTTGTAACTAGTAATGGCGCACCAGCAGTAAAGTGCGCCATTAATGTTCTTTTTTTATTATATTTTTTATTCTTTTTGTTGCAAAACTACTAATGGCGCACCATCCATCAATGCGCCATTAGTAACTTTGGTTACTAATGGCGCATTGATGACTGGTGCGCCATTAGTAAAGTAGGACAGCTAGATATTTTGGACAGCCACACCTACCCACTCACTTTCCCTTCATTCTCTCCATCTCGATCCTCCTCCAACTTGTGTCGGCTGCAAACTGGGTGAGTAGGCATACCGGAGGTGATGTTCCAGTTGTGCCCGCTGTGCCCACTGGCTCGTGCCCACTGTGCCCACTGTGCCGCCGAATCGCCGATGGTCCAGTTTGAAGCCGACTAGATCGGAGCTCATGGAGTGCTAAGATCCGCGCTGCAGTGTGTTCGTCACGGCCTCCCATCTCAGGCTCCGGCTGGTTCGTCACCGCCTCTCCAGCATCACCTCGCGTCCTCCTCGACCTCGTCGGCTGCAAGTCGTTGGTGAGCTCCATCTCAATTTTATTAGCTAGTACATGTATGATGCATATAGTTTTATTTTCTTGTGCTTGTTCATGTCAAATCTGCTCGTGCCTGAATGATGCACTTTTGCAACTTCGATTTGATGCTCATACTTGTTCAAGTCTTGGTGGTTTGGCAGTCTAATTTGGACATTATGTTTAACTGTTAAGTACTCTGGAGAACCAAGTTAGTAGGTTAAGGACGGGTAGATAATCCTCGTTTTGAAATTTAGGACATTGCACTGAAAATAATAATATCTACGGTTGTTCCATTTATCGTCACAATACACATTCATTCAGTGAAAAGTTGATGGACAGGGTTGCTGGAATGTCGATTAACTTCCGTTTCGGCAAATTCGGGTACTCCATATGTCCTATTTTCAGCAAAGGTCATGCTGAAATTTTCCTTGAATTTTAGCATGACTTTTCTAAAAATAGGACATATGGGGTACTTAAGAGTCTGCCGGCATCTAGACAGTTGATATACTTCAGAGACATACTAGGAAAAATAAACATATGGATGCCGGAGACATACTAGATGGGGTTTAATTAAGAATGACATAGTACTTAAGAACCTGCCATTCCACTTAACAGTTCACAAACACTTCACAGTTCACAACCATACTAGCTAGCGCAAAAGTTAAACATCATCAACTTCACAGAGGGTGACTACATGGGACTCATAGCCTTCAGGAGGGCTGCATGCTCTGCCCTGATCTTCAGGTCCCTCCCACTCGTCTTTAAACCGCGTGCATGCGACATAAGGTGCTCATACATCCCATCCTTGGGAATTGGCTTAGTGGTGCAGTATGGGCACCTGAACTTGCCCCACTTGTAGTACGCCGCCTTCCCCTTCTCCCTTATCTTGTTGGCTTCCTTCTCAATGAAGGACTTGTGGTTCCACTCTTCCACCTCATCTCCAGAGTTGTACTGCACATACAAATGATTTGCATAAATACATACTTCCCATTTAGAGTAATGTAATTAACAAACATCAGATAATTGCCATTTACTGGAATTTAATGAACAAACAAACATCAGATAACTGCCATCTACTGGAATTTTAATTAACAAACATCAAATAGCTAGCCACGAACGTCCAGGAATTAATTAAACAGAAATAGACCACAGGTAAATCTAACCAAACTGAACTCAAATCATAGGTCTCAATTTTGACATGCGCTAAAACTGCAATTTGATTTGATCATTTGTCCCACACGTAAGATGCATATCAACATTACTCAATCCAGATAACTATCCTATGATCGAAGCAGATGCCATCCCAGCAAATGATTAACACATACTAGTAGGATGTACAAATAAATCCCAAATTTGGACATGCGCTAGAGAACATATATTCTGTCTTGAAAAGAATGATTCAAAAGAAGCAGTAGGGGCATTAGAACATCACACATAATAACATAAGGCAGAAGTTCACCAAAGATGCAGGCAGAAGTTCACATAATAACATAATAACATCAAGCAAATTGTGCCTGGTCGATGCTCCCAGTCCTAGATAAATGGGAACACAGAACATGATTATTACCAAAACACATAGTAGCAGCTACGACATTGAACTGGTACGCTAGATGTAGTAGACCTTGAAGAGATCCATGGCAAGCACCCCAAACTAGCTCTAACCTATGCATCCAAACAGGGCCAAAAAACAGCTTGGGGTTACCTCCTCGTCGTCGTCAGAATCAGACGGGTCATTGAACCCAGCAATGTCCAGCTTCCTCTTGTTGCCAACAACTTCCTCATTCTGCAATATAAGTAATTAATTCAATTATACTACTAACTACATATAACACAGCACATAACATAATCTAACAATTAATTGAGGGAATATGCACAACAAATCTAACAACATATACAACACATAACGTAATCTGAGCACATGCAGCAATCCAGATTCTAATATAAATAACCTAACTAAACATCTAATTAGAAAACCCTAACCACTACATCCACTGGATGATTCAATCACAGATTCTACATATAACTGCCTATAAATTAATCCAATACAAAAGAAACCCTAACCACACTACATCCACTGGATGATTAATTCAATCATAGATTCCACATATCAGTGGCTATAATTGAATCCAATACCAAAAACCCCCAACTAAACATCTAACTCAAAAACCCTAACTAGTAGATCAATCACACCAAACTTAACCTTTCACTATAAATCAATCAATCAAACATCTAAATCTACTGCTTAATGGGGGTAACTAGAAACGGAGGGGACTGCTGGCAAGGATTACCTGCAGGTCCACGTGCTCGCCGCCGGCCTCCGTAGGTCCATGAGATGGGCCGCTGGACGCCGTCACGCCAAGCTCCGGCACGGCGGAGGCCGCCATGGCCACCTTCTTCTCCTCCACACCCGCCGCCACGGCCACCTTCTTCTCCTCCACGGCGCGTGGGGATGTAGCACCTCCTTCTATCATGGCAGCTTCGCCACGGCCTTGCTCCATCCGAGCCAGAAGCAAGCAGGAGGAGAGAGGGAGGCGGTGGTGGTGAGCGAGCAGGTGGGGTGGCCGGTGAGGGAGACGACGAGGCAGAGGAGAGAGGAGGGGGAGGGAGGCGATCTGGGGGAAATGGGGTGGGCGATGCGGCCGGTGCCCGTTCCCCTCCTCTTATACTAGGGGCATTTTTTTGGAAAATATCCACACACACACGTGCACGCGCACGACCACGGGGAAACGGAACCGCCAACAATGGTTGTGGTTAGCGCGCGTCGTTAGGCAGCGACGCTAGGGAATAGACCGGGAATCATGCCTACGTGGCAAAAACGGACGAGAATTAGATCCTGGTGTTGGGTAACGTAGTAATTTCAAAAATTTTCCTACGTACACGCAAGATCATGGTGATGCATAGCAACGAGATGAGAGTATTGTCTACGTACCCTCGTAGACCAGCAACGGAAGCGTTGACGCAACGTAGAGGAAGTAGTCGTACTTCTTCACGATCCAACCGATCCAAGTACCGAACGTACGGCACCTCCGAGTTCTGCACACGTTCAGCTCGATGACGTCCCTCGAACTCCGATCCAGCCGAGTGTTGAGGGAGAGTTTCGTCAGCACGACGGCGTGGTGACGATGATGATGTTCCACCGACGCAGGGCTTGGCCTAAGCTTCGCAACGGTATAATCGAGGTGTAATTTGGTGGAAGGGGGCACCGCACACGGCTAAGGAAAGATCTCAAGGATCAACTTGTGTGTCATGGGGTGCCCCCTGCCCCTGTATATAAAGGAGGGAAGGGGAGGGGCTGGCCGGCCAACAAGGGGCGCGCCAGGGGGTCCTACTCCTACTAGGAGTAGGATTCCTCCCCCCCAATCCTAGTCCAACTAGGGTTTGACCAAGGGGGAAGGGAGAGAGAGGGGGGGCGCCCCCTTCTCCTAATCCTAATAGGACTAGGGAAGGGGGGAAGGTGCGGCCAGCACTTGGGCCCCTTTCTCTCCTTTCCACTAAGGCCCATCAAGGCCCATTGACCCCCCGGGGGGTTCCGGTAACCCCCCGGTACTCCGGTAAAATTCCCAATTTCACCCGGAGTGATTCCGGAGTCCAAACATAGGCTTCCAATATATCAATCTTTATGTCTCGACCATTTCGAGACTCCTCGTCACGTCCGTGATCTCATCCGGGACTCCGAACAACCTTCGGTACATCAACATCATAAAACTCATAGTAACTGTCATCGAAACGTTAAGCGTGCGGACCCTACGGGTTCGAGAACTATGTAGACATGACCAAGACACCTCTCCGGTCAATAACCAATAGCGGGACCTGGATGCCCATATTGGCTCCTACATATTCTACGAAGATCTTTATCGGTCAGACCGCATAACAACATACGTTGTTCCCTTTGTCATCGGTATGTTACTTGCCCGAGATTCGATCGTCGGTATCCAATACCTAGTTCAATCTCGTTACCGGCAAGTCTCTTTACTCGTTCCGTAATACATCATCTCACAACTAACACATTAGTTGCAGTGCTTGCAAGGCTTATGTGATGTGCATTACCGAGAGGGCCCAGAGATACCTCTCCGACAATCGGAGTGACAAATCCTAATCTCGAAATACGCCAACCCAACATGTACCTTCGGAGACACCTGTAATGTACCTTTATAATCACCCAGTTACGTTGTGACGTTTGGTAGCACCCAAAGTGTTCCTCAGGCAAACGGGAGTTGCATAATCTCATAGTCATAGGAACATGTATAAGTCATGAAGAAAAGCACTTAGCAACAAACTATACGATCAGGTGCTATGCTAATGGAATGGGTCATGTCAATCAGATCATTCAACTAATGATGTGACCTCGTTAATCAAATAACAACTCTTTGTTTATGGTTAGGAAACATGACCATCTTTGATTAACGAGCTAGTCAAGTAGAGGCATACTAGTGACACTCTGTAGGTTTATGTATTCACACATGTATTATGTTTCCGGTTAATACAATTCTAGCATGAATAATAAACATTTATCATGACATAAGGAAATAAATAATAACTTTATTATTGCCTCTAGGGCATATTTCCTTCAGTCTCCCACTTGCACTAGAGTCA
Source organism: Aegilops umbellulata (assembly GCA_032464435.1). Classification (NCBI taxonomy): domain Eukaryota; kingdom Viridiplantae; phylum Streptophyta; class Magnoliopsida; order Poales; family Poaceae; genus Aegilops; species Aegilops umbellulata. The sequence continues at coordinate 46,814,658 of CP136057.1, forward strand.
ATAATCTAGATTACACAGTAATGATTCTAACACCCATGGAGTCTTGGTGCTGATCATGTTTTGCTCGTGGAAGAGGCTTAGTCAACGGGTCTGCAACATTCAGATCCGTATGTATCTTGCATATCTCTATGTCTCCCACCTGGACCAAATCCCGGATGGAATTGAAGCGTCTTTTGATGTGCTTGGTTCTCTTGTGAAACCTGGATTCCTTTGCCAAGGCAATTGCACCAGTATTGTCACAAAAGATTTTCATTGGACCCGATACACTAGGTACAACACCTAGATCGGTTATGAACTCCTTCATCCAGACTCCTTCATTAGCTGCTTCTGAAGCAGCTATGTACTCAGCTTCACATGTAGATCCCGCCACGACGCTTTGTTTGGAACTGCACCAACTGACAGCTCCACCGTTTAATGTAAATACGTATCCGGTTTGCGATTTAGAATCGTCCGGATCAGTGTCAAAGCTTGCATCGACGTAACCGTTTACGACGAGCTCTTTGTCACCGCCATAAATGAGAAACATATCCTTAGTCCTTCTCAAGTACTTAAGGATGTTCTTGACCGCTGTCCAGTGATCCACTCCTGGATTACTTTGGTACCTGCCTGCTAAACTTACAGCGAGGCACACATCAGGTCTGGTACACAGCATTGCATACATGATAGAGCCTATGGCTGAAGCATAGGGAACATCTTTCATTTTCTCTCTATCTTCTGCGGTGGTCGGGCATTGAGTCTTACTCAACTTCACACCTTGTAACACCGGCAAGAACCCTTTCTTTGCCTGATCCATTTTGAACTTCTTCAAAACTTTATCAAGGTATGTGCTTTGTGAAAGTCCTATTAAGCGTCTTGATCTATCTCTATAGATCTTAATGCCCAATATGTAAGCAGCTTCACCGAGGTCTTTCATTGAAAAACTCTTATTCAAGTATCCTTTTATGCTATCCAGAAATTCTATATCATTTCCGATCAGTAATATGTCATCCACATATAATATCAGAAATGCTACAGAGCTCCCACTCACTTTCTTGTAAATACAGGCTTCTCCAAAAGTCTGTATAAAACCAAATGCTTTGATCACACTATCAAAACGTTTATTCCAACTCCGAGAGGCTTGCACCAGTCCATAAATGGATCGCTGGAGCTTGCACACTTTGTTAGCTCCCTTTGGATCGACAAAACCTTCTGGTTGCATCATATACAACTCTTCTTCCAGAAATCCATTCAGGAATGCAGTTTTGACATCCATTTGCCAAATTTCATAATCATAAAATGCGGCAATTGCTAACATGATTCGGACAGACTTAAGCATCGCTACGGGTGAGAAGGTCTCATCGTAGTCAATTCCTTGAACTTGTCGAAAACCTTTTGCAACAAGTCGAGCTTTATAGACAGTAACATTACCATCAGCGTCAGTCTTCTTCTTGAAAATCCATTTATTCTCAATTGCTTGCCGATCATCGGGCAAGTCAACCAAAGTCCACACTTTGTTCTCATACATGGATCCCATCTCAGATTTCATGGCCTCAAGCCATTTTGTGGAATCTGGGCTCACCATCGCTTCTTCATAGTTCGTAGGTTCATCATGTTCTAGTAACATGACTTCCAGAATAGGATTACCGTACCACTCTGGTGCGGATCTTGCTCTGGTTGATCTACGAAGTTCTGTAGAAACTTGATCTGAAGTTTCATGATCATGATCATTAGCTTCCTCCCTATTTGGTGTAGGTGTCATAGAAACTGATTTCTGTGATGTACTACTTCTCAATAAGGGAGTAGATACAGTTATCTCATCAAGTTCTACTTTCCTCCCACTCACTTCTTTCGAGAGAAACTCCTTCTCTAGAAAGTTTCCGAATTTAGCAACAAATATCTTGCCTTCGGATTTGTGATAGAAGGTGTACCCAACTGTCTCCTTTGGGTATCCTATGAAGACACATTTCTCGATTTAGGTTCGAGCTTATCAGGTTGAAGTTTTTTCACATAAGCATCGCAGCCCCAAACTTTCAGAAACGACAACTTTGGTTTCTTGCCAAACCATAGTTCATAAGGCGTCGTCTCAACGGATTTAGATGGTGCCCTATTTAAAGTGAATGCAGCCGTCTCTAAAGCATATCCCCAAAACGATAGCGGTAAATCAGTAAGAGACATCATAGATCGCACCATATCTAATAAAGTACGATTACGACGTTCGGACACACCATTACGTTGTGGTGTTCCAGGTGGCGTGAGTTGCGAAACTATTCCGCATTGTTTCAAATGTAGACCAAACTCGTAACTCAAATATTCCCCTCCACGATCAGATCGTAGAAATTTTATTTTCTTGTTACGATGATTTTCCACTTCACTCTGAAATTCTTTGAACTTTTCAAATGTTTCAGACTTGTGTTTCATTAAGTAGATATACCCATATCTGCTCAAATCATCTGTGAAGGTGAGAAAATAACGATATCCGCCACGAGCCTCAACATTCATTGGACCACATACATCAGTATGTATGATTTCCAATAAATCCGTTGCTCTCTCCATAGTTCCGGAGAACGGTGTTTTAGTCATCTTGCCCATAAGGCACGGTTCGCAAGTGCCAAGTGATTCATAATCAAGTGACTCCAAAAGTCCATCAGTATGGAGTTTCTTCATGCGCTTTACACCGATATGACCTAAACGGCAGTGCCACAAATAAGTTGCACTATCATCATTAACTCTGCATCTTTTGGCTTCAACATTATGAATATGTGTATCACTACTATCGAGATTAAGTAAAAACAAACCATTCTTCAATGGTGCATGACCATAAAAGATATTATTCATATAAATAGAACAACCATTATTCTCTGATTTAAATGAATAACCGTCTCGCATCAAACAAGATCCAGATATAATGTTCATGCTCAACGCTGGTACTAAATAACAATTATTTAGGTCTAATACTAATCCCGAAGGTAGATGTAGAGGTAGCGTGCCGACCGCGATCACATCGACTTTGGAACCATTTCCCACGCGCATCGTCACCTCGTCCTTGGCCAATCTTCGCTTAATCCGTAGCCCCTGTTTCGAGTTGCAAATATTAGCAACAGAACCAGTATCAAATACCCAGGTGCTACTGCGAGTATTAGTAAGGTACACATCAATAACATGTATATCATATATACCTTTGTTAACCTTGCCGTCCTTCTTATCCGCCAAATACTTGGGGCAGTTCCGTTTCCAGTGACCAGCGTGCTTGCAATAGAAGCACTCAGTTTCAGGCTTAGGACCAGACTTGGGTTTCTTCTCTTGATCAGCAACTTGTTTGCCGTTCTTTTTGAAGTTTCCCTTTTTCTTTCCTTTGCCCTTTTTCTTGAAACTGGTGGTTTTGTTAACCATCAACACTTGATGCTCCTTTTTGATTTCTACCTCCGCGGCTTTCAGCATCGCGAAGAGCTCGGGCATTGTTTTGGTCATCCCTTGCATATTATAGTTCATCACGAAGCTCTTGTAGCTTGGTGGCAGTGATTGGAGAATTCTGTCGATGACGCAATCATCCGGAAGATTAACTCCCAGTTGAATCAAGTGATTGTTATACCCAGACATTCTGAGTATATGCTCACTGACAGAACCGTTCTCCTCCATCTTACAGCTATAGAACTTATTGGAGACTTCATATCTCTCAATCCGGGCATTCGCTTGGAATATTAACTTCAACTCCTGGAACATCTCATATGCTCCATGGTGTTCAAAACGACGTTGAAGTCCCGGTTCTAAGCCGTAAAGCATGGCACACTGAACTATAGAGTAGTCATCAGCTTTGCTTTGCCAAACGTTCACAACTTCTGGCGTAGCCCTTGCACCAGGCCTAGCACCTAACGGTGCTTCCAGGACGTAATTCTTCTGTGCAGCAATAAGGATAATCCTCAAGTTACGGACCCAGTCCGTGTAATTGCTGCCATCATCTTTCAACTTTGCTTTCTCAAGGAACGCATTAAAATTCAACGGAACAACAGCACGAGCCATCTATCTACACAACATAGACAAGCAAGATACTATCAGGTACTAAGTTCATGATAAATTTAAGTTCAATTAATCATATTACTTAAGAACTCCCACTTAGAAAAACATCCCTCCAATTTCCTAAGTGATTGCGTGATCCATATCAACTACACCATGACCGATCATCACGTGAGATGGAGTAGTTTTAATGGTGAACATCAATATGTTGATCATATCTACTATATGATTCACGCTTGACCTTTCGGTCTCCGTGTTCCGAGGTCATATCTTATATGCATAGCTCGTCAAGTATAACCTGAGTATTCTGCGTGTGCAACTGTTTTGCACCCGTTGTATTTGAACGTAGAGCCTATCACACCCGATCAACACGTGGTGTCTCAGCACGAAGAACTTTCGCAACGGTGCATACTCAGGGAGAACACTTCTTGATAATTTAGTAAGGGATCATCTTATAATGCTACCGTCAATCAAAGCAAGATAAGATGCATAAAGGATTAACATCACATGCAATCAATATAAGTGATATGATATGGCCATCATCATCTTGTGCTTGTGATCTCCATCTCCGAAGCACCGTCATGATCACCATCGTCACCGGCGCGACACCTTGATCTTCATCGCAGCATCGTTGTCGTCTCGCTAATCTTATGCTTCTACGACTATCACTACCGTTTAGCAATAAAGTAAAGCATTACATCGCGATTGCATTGCATACAATAAAGCGACAACCATATGGCTCCTGCCAGTTGCCGATAACTCGGTTACAAAACATGATCATCTCATACAATAAAATTTAGCATCACGTCTTGACCATATCACATCACAACATGCCCTGCAAAAACAAGTTAGACGTTCTCTACTTTGTTGTTGCAAGTTTTACGTGGCTGCTACGGGCTTTAAGCAAGAACTCATCTTACCTACGCATCAAAACCACAACGATAGTTTGACAAATAGACTCCGTTTTAACCTTCTCAAGGACCGGGCGTAGCCACACTCGGTTCAACTAAAGTTGGAGAGACAGTCTTCCGCAAGCCATCTCTGTGCAAAGCACGTCGAGGGAACCGGTCTCGCGTAAGCGTACGCGTAAGGTTGGTCCGGATCGTCTCGTCCAACAATACCGCTGAACCAAAGTATGACATGCTGGTAGGCAGTATGACTTGTATCGTCCACAACTCACTTGTGTTCTACTCGTGCAAATTACATCATACCATAAAAACCTAGGCTCGGATGCCACTGTTGGGTAACGTAGTAATTTCAAAAAATTTCCTACGTACACGCAAGATCATGGTGATGCATAGCAACGAGATGAGAGTATTGTCTACGTACCCTCGTAGACCAGCAACGGAAGCGTTGACGCAACGTAGAGGAAGTAGTCGTACTTCTTCACGATCCAACCGATCCAAGTACCGAACGTACGGCACCTCCGAGTTCTGCACACGTTCAGCTCGATGACGTCCCTCGAACTCCGATCCAGCCGAGTGTTGAGGGAGAGTTTCGTCAGCACGACGGCGTGGTGACGATGATGATGTTCCACCGACGCAGGGCTTGGCCTAAGCTTCGCAACGGTATAATCGAGGTGTAATTTGGTGGAAGGGGGCACCGCACACGGCTAAGGAAAGATCTCAAGGATCAACTTGTGTGTCATGGGGTGCCCCCTGCCCCTGTATATAAAGGAGGGAAGGGGAGGGGCTGGCCGGCCAACAAGGGGCGCGCCAGGGGGTCCTACTCCTACTAGGAGTAGGATTCCTCCCCCCCAATCCTAGTCCAACTAGGGTTTGACCAAGGGGGAAGGGAGAGAGAGGGGGGGCGCCCCCTTCTCCTAATCCTAATAGGACTAGGGAAGGGGGGAAGGTGCGGCCAGCACTTGGGCCCCTTTCTCTCCTTTCCACTAAGGCCCATCAAGGCCCATTGACCCCCCGGGGGGTTCCGGTAACCCCCCGGTACTCCGGTAAAATTCCCAATTTCACCCGGAGTGATTCCGGAGTCCAAACATAGGCTTCCAATATATCAATCTTTATGTCTCGACCATTTCGAGACTCCTCGTCACGTCCGTGATCTCATCCGGGACTCCGAACAACCTTCGGTACATCAACATCATAAAACTCATAGTAACTGTCATCGAAACGTTAAGCGTGCGGACCCTACGGGTTCGAGAACTATGTAGACATGACCAAGACACCTCTCCGGTCAATAACCAATAGCGGGACCTGGATGCCCATATTGGCTCCTACATATTCTACGAAGATCTTTATCGGTCAGACCGCATAACAACATACGTTGTTCCCTTTGTCATCGGTATGTTACTTGCCCGAGATTCGATCGTCGGTATCCAATACCTAGTTCAATCTCGTTACCGGCAAGTCTCTTTACTCGTTCCGTAATACATCATCTCACAACTAACACATTAGTTGCAGTGCTTGCAAGGCTTATGTGATGTGCATTACCGAGAGGGCCCAGAGATACATCTCCGACAATCGGAGTGACAAATCCTAATCTCGAAATACGCCAACCCAACATGTACCTTCGGAGACACCTGTAATGTACCTTTATAATCACCCAGTTACGTTGTGACGTTTGGTAGCACCCAAAGTGTTCCTCAGGCAAACGGGAGTTGCATAATCTCATAGTCATAGGAACATGTATAAGTCATGAAGAAAAGCACTTAGCAACAAACTATACGATCAGGTGCTATGCTAATGGAATGGGTCATGTCAATCAGATCATTCAACTAATGATGTGACCTCGTTAATCAAATAACAACTCTTTGTTTATGGTTAGGAAACATGACCATCTTTGATTAACGAGCTAGTCAAGTAGAGGCATACTAGTGACACTCTGTAGGTTTATGTATTCACACATGTATTATGTTTCCGGTTAATACAATTCTAGCATGAATAATAAACATTTATCATGACATAAGGAAATAAATAATAACTTTATTATTGCCTCTAGGGCATATTTCCTTCACCTGGCGCCGGTCACAAGCGCCCGCGTTGGACATGCCCTAAATGTCCTGCAATAGACATATGCTTGTGGTTAGAGCAGTGAAGCATATAGTTGTGTACATTGAAGCCTGAGCCGGACGTGTTGGTAGCATGTGAAAATGAGAAGTTTTTTATGTGAGTTGTATGTAGGATGAAGCACAAACATGCTTGTTTATGGGGCAACTGTGATGGTAATTTTGGTTCTCGGAAGCATGGAAAACAAATGGTAAATGCCTGTAATTGACCCCTTAGGTGTAGGCAGGATAATACTCTCGGTAATGGCCACCTTTTCCGAGAGGAGCTCTCGGTAAAGCATCTAATCTAGATCTCTTTCCTTCTTGTGCATTCTTGATAATATGTATTATACTTTTGTTGTTGTTTTCTTCCATGCTTGGCAAACAACCTTAGCACATCATAATTATAGTCTTGTGTTTTCTTCTTTGGCTAGTGCATAGCGATGCCGTCGTATGTCGTGTACAAGGGTAAGGTTCCCGGAGTCTACGACGACTGGGAGGAGTGTCGGAGACAGGTTCACCGATTCAGCGGTAACAGTTACAAAGGGTACACCACTAGGGCCGAGGCGGAATCTAGATACGCCCGCTATCTAGCGGGAGAGGGGAGGGAGCGTTGGAGGAACCGGATGAAGATGAGTTTCATCGTGATGATGCTCATCGTGATGACCGCAGCTCTCTTCTATGTGATGGTAGTTTAGATGATCGATATCGACTTGTAATGTGAAGACAAACTCGCTACTCGCGGTCTCGAGACTTGTAATATAATGTTCTATCTTTGTTCGGTCTTTTCAATTCGGAGACTAATATGATGAATTGTATTCGGAGACTAATATGATGAATTGTATTCGGAGACTAATATGATGAATTGTATTCAGAGACTAATCTTCTATTGTATTCGATGAATCTGTTGTTGATGTGTGCTGTCTATATTTTGTCCAATTATACATTTTGTAACCTGTGCAAAAAACAGAAAATAAAAAAAATAAAAAACCTAATATTCATACTAATGGCGCATCACATCATAGTGCGCCATTAGTATGCCAGAGGATACTAATGGCGCATCATTAAGCAGTGCGCCATTAGTATGCCGAAGTTACTAATGGCGCATCCTGTTGTCGTGCACCATTAGTATGCCAAAGCACTTGGGTATACATGGCCCCTGGGAAGCATACTAATGGCGCACCGTGGCCTATACTAATGGCACACCAGTGGTGCGCCATTAGTAAAAATTACTAATGGCGTGCTAGTAATGGCGCACCACTAATGCGCCATTAATGGCCAAATTAGGTGCGCCATTAGTAGCCCTTTTTCTAGTAGTGAGGGAAACAAACATCGATTGAAAAGAACTAAGGATTGATCTCCCAAAAGACAAAGAGGTACGGATCAACTTGACGAGAAATGCGCCGGACAAAAGAGGAAGGACAACGAATGAAAACATAACCGCGTGATCCTAAGGAAAAATTTGAAAGGGAACGGGAGTAGTTCAAAACACCTACGTCAAGATTTCTCACCAGAGCGATGAAGGGGCTGAGGAGTAAAAGAAATCCTACTCTTCGATATAACTAGACTCGGAAAAAGTTTTCTTCTAGACTCAACAATGGCCAAACTACATGATCAATCAAGGGGGGCTCCTAGGGTCGGTCGAGGCTCTGATACCAACTTGTCATGCCCAAGATGCGACCCTATCCTAAAGGAACTCGAAGGTCCCACCAAGGATAGAAGCGCATCTTGAAGACGCTTTTGCAAGGTGGATATCATTACATCAACATCACATAATAGATGGGCATACATACATAAGGGACAAACACCCCAAGAATACATCAACAACAAATACAAGATCAACATCCGACTACGGATGAAACACAAATAAAAACTCAAGCAATATCCAGCCTGCTAGCCCAGGCTGCCGACCTGAAACCTATCCCCAGATCGACGAAGAAGCAGAAGAACTCCAACACAAACAAACATCGCTCTCACGTCATGATCATCGCATAACCTGTACCTGCAACTGGTGGTGTAGTAATCTGTGAGCCACGAGGACTCAGCAATCCCATTACCATGGGTATCAAGACTAGCAAAGCTTAATGGGAATGGAAGGGGTAAAGTGGTGAGGTTGCAGCAGCGACTAAGCATGTATGGTGGCTAACTTACGCAAATAAGAGCGAGAAGAGAAGCAAAGCAAGCGGTCATCAACTAGTAATGATCAAGAAGTGATCCTGAACTCCTACTTACGTCAAACATAACCCAGAAACCGTGTTCTCCTCTCGATCAACCCCAAAAAGAGACACTCACGGTTACGCACACGGTTGGTGTATTTTAGAGGAGTTTACTTCAAGTTCACTACAACCGGATATTAACAAATTCCCATCTGCCACATAACCGTGGGCACGGCTTTCGAAAGTTCAAACCCTGCAGGGGTGTCCCAACTTAGCCCATGGTAAGCTCTCGCGGTCAACGAAGGATATTCCTTCTCCTGGGAAGACCCGATCAGTATCGGAATCCCGTTTACAAGACATTTCGACAATGGTAAAACAAGTCCAGCAAAGCCGCCCGATGTGCCGACAATCCCGATAGGAGGTGCACATATCTCGTTCTTAGGGCAACAACGGATGAGACATCCTACAAGTAAAACCAGCCCTCAAGTTTACCCAAGGTGGCCCCGCAGTCTACTTGTTTCAGGCCAACACTTAGAGAAGCATTGGCCCGGGGGGGGGGGGCTAAAATAAAGATGACCCTCGGGATGTGCGACTCCCAAGGGAAAAGGTAATAGGCTGAGGCAAATGTAAAACCAATGTTGGACCTTGCTGGAAGAGTTTTATTCAAAGCGAACTGTCAAGGGGGTCCCATAAATCACCTAACAGTGTTAGGGACGCAAAATCCAGGAAAATAATACCGATATGACATAAACCAGGGCGGCAAGAGTGGAACAAAACACCAGGCATAAGGCCGAGCCTTCCACCCTTTACCAAGTATATAGACGCATTAATAATATAAGAGATATTGTGATATCCCAACATAAACATACATGGAGCAATCTTCATCTTCACCTGCAACTAGCAACGCTATAAGAGCGGCCAAGCAAAAGCGGTAACATAGCCAAACAACGGTTTGCTAGGAAGGGTGACAAATGTTAGAGGTTCATGGCAATTTGGGAGGCTTGATAAGCAAGTGGTAGGTAACGCAGCATAGCGATAGAACGAAGCAACTAGCATAGCAATGATAGTAATGAGATCCAAGAAGACGGTCATCTTGCCTGAAATCCCGCAAGGAAGAAGAACGAGTCCATGAAGAAGATTATGCCACGAAGATGAACCAAGCGTTGATGAACGAATCCTCACGATCGCAACGAAACGGGAACTATCGAGAAGAAGCACACAATATGGTAAACACACCACACAAGAACAAGGCATGATGCTCAACGAAGTATGATGCATGGCAATGCTACATGAAGCTACTCATGGCAAGAGATGATGCAAACAACGGCAACACAACCAAGCAAGTTTAAATGAGGCCGGAAAACAACATATACCCATTCCGGTAAGTCCTCATATGCAAATTATGAAATTGGGTCAGATCTGAATAAACCTTATGTTCAAGTTTTTAAACAGCAAGTTAAGATGCACCAACTTGATCTACACGAAATTCTAGTCAAGTTACATATAAAGTTTATTAGATTCGGAGCAACGGCCTAGAAGATACGAGCAAAACAAGTTAAACATGGCATTGATGCAAAATGCATTCAAACATCAATCAAACACATCAAAACATGGATGCAACAAGGTAACATGAAGCTACATACAAAACTAAGCAAGTTTCATATAGAGCACACTCAAAACGGAGCAACGGTTCAACACATACACCATACAAGTTTAAAGGACAAGCTGTCCAAAACAACAAGTAGGCAACTTGCGAGCATCAAAACAACATGCTACAGGATCTCAACATGAAAAAAAGGATGGTCATGATGTACAGGTAAAGCATTACAAAACATGAACACTGAGATATCTCCAGCAACTACAAGAACATGCTCAAAAGGACATGGCAAGATTGCAAATAATAACAGTTCACAGGCTTAGTGGAAATCAGAGGGCATGGCTAAAATAACATCAGGTTGCAATGTTTAGAGCTATCAAACAGCATGCTACATGTGGCGCCCCCGATTCAATCGTACATTAATCATGCACGCAAATGTGTACGATCAAGATCAGGGACTCACGGGAAGATATCACAACACAACTCTACAAATAAAAATAAGTCATACAAGCATCATAATACAAGCCAGGGGCCTCGAGGGCTTGAATACAAGTGCTCAATCATAGACGAGTCAGCGGAAGCAACAATATCTGAGTACAGATATAAGTTAAACAAGTTTGCCTTAAGAATGCTAGCACAAACTGGGATACAGATCGAACGAGGCGCAGGCCTCCTGCCTGGGATCCTCCTAACTACTCCTGGTCGTCGTCAGCTGGCTGCACGTAGTAGTAGGCACCTCCAGGGTAGTAGGAATCATCGTCGAAGGTGGCGTCTGGATCCTGGGCTCCAGCATCTGGTTGCGGCAACCAGGTAGAAGGGAAAGGGGGAAAAGGGGGAGAAAAGCAACCGTGAGTACTCATCCAAAGTACTCGCAAGCAAGGAGCTACACTACATAGGCATGGATATATGTGTAAAGGGGCCATATCAGTGGACTGAACTGCAGAATGCCAGAATAAGAGGGGGGTAGCTAGTCTTATCGAAGACTACGCTTCTGGTCACCTCCGTCTTACAGCATATAGAAGAGAGTAGACTGAAGTCCTCCAAGTAGCATCGCATAGCATAATCCTACCCGGCGATCCCCTCCTCGATGCCCTGTTAGAGAGCGATCACCGGGTTGTATCTGGCACTTGGAAGGGTGTGTTTTATTAAGTATCCAGTTCTAGTTGTCATAAGGTCAAGGTACAACTCCGGGTCGTCCTTTTACCGAGGGACACGGCTATTCGAATAGATAAACTTCCCTGCAGGGGTGCACCACATAGCCCAACACGCTTGATCCCATTTGGCCGGACACACTTTCCTGGGTCATGCCCGGCCTCGGAAGATCAACACGTCGCAGTCCCACCTAGGCACAACAGAGAGGTCAGCACGCCGGTCTAAATCTAAGCACGCAGGGGTCTGGGCCCATCGCCCTAAGCACACCTTCACGTTGCGTACGCGGCCGGAGAGCAGACCTAGCAACCTCCATTTCAAAGGAAGTCACGTTACGCGGTCCAACCCGGCGCGCGCCGCTCAGTCGCTGACGTCACGAAGTGCTTCGGCTGATACCACGACGTCGGGATACCCATAACTACTCCCGCGTAGGTGGTTAGTGCGTATAGACCAAATGGCCAGACTCAGATCAAATACCCAGATCTCGTTAAGTGTGTTAAGTATCGCGAACGCCGACTAGGGCCAGGCCCACCTCTCTCCTAGGTGGTCTGAACCTGCCCTGTCGCTCCGCCACAAAGTAACAGTCGGGGGCCGTCGGGAACCTAGGCCCACGTCTACCGGGATGGAGCCACCTGCCCCTTCAGCCCCCATCTCCGAACGGTATCACATGTAATGTAAAGTGTATAGTATATAGTATATGCCCGTGATCACCCCCGAGTGATCACGGCCCGATAGTATAGCATGGAAGACGGACAAGAGTGTAGGGGCACTGATGGATCACTAGCATCCTATACTAAGCAGTAGGATTGCAGGTAAAGGTATCAACAGCAGTATCAAAGACAGGCTATGCATCAGGATAGGAATAACGAAAGCAGTAACATGCTACACTACTCTAATGCAAGCAGTATAGAGAAGAGTAGGCGATATCTGGTGATCAAGGGGGGGCTTGCCTGGTTGCTCTGGCAAGAGAGAGGGGTCGTCAACTCCGTAGTCGAACGGGGCAGCAACAGCGTCGGTCTCGGTGTCTATCGAGAGAAGAGGGGGGAGGGAGAAACAATAAGTACTTAAGCAAGCAGATGCATAGTGATGCATGACATGACAAGTAATGGCGTTAGAGGTGCCCTAACGCGGTATGGGGTGATACCGGTGATGGGGGGAACATCCGGGAAAATATCCCCGGTGTTTCGCGTCTTCGGGCAGAGGAGCCGGAGGAAAAAAGTTGCGAGTTTGATATGTTAGGAATGTGCGGCGGACGAACGGGCTGTGTATCCGGGTTCATCTCGTCGTTCTGAGCAACTTTCATGTACAAAGTTTTTCCAACCGAGCTACGGTTTATTTTATAATGATTTTAAAAGATTAAAATCAATTTTAGCATTTATTTAATTATTTTAATCCAACATTATCCAAAACAGTGCACGCTGATGTCAGCATGATGTCAGCAGTCAACAGAGGCGTTGACTGGGTCAAACTGACGGGTGGGTCCCACTGGTCATAGACTGTTTAGGTTAATCAGGGTTTAGGTTAAGCTAAATACTGTTTATTTAAACTAACAGGTTAATTAGATTAATTAAACAGGATTGATTAACTTATATAATTCACTAATTAATTTATTAATTAATTATACATTTTATTAATTCATTTTTATTTTTATTTCTAATTCCCTTTTTTTAACGTTCCAGGGGCTAGGCCCCACATGTCACTGGGTCAGGGGGGGTTAGCGGGCGCCAGCGCTAGCGGGCAGCGGGTGTGGTGCCCGTGCCCGAGGCCGTAGCCTACCCGGGCGATGGGGAGGAGCCGGTTACGGGCTCCGGCGGCCAAGGGCCGCGATGGCGCTGGCCGGAACAGGGCGGCAGGGCGGAGGCAGGATGGCGTGGAAGCAGGGGGAACGGCGAGGCGTCACCGGCGAGCAGATGCGGGGGCGGGGCGCGGGAAGAGGGCGAGTGCGGCCCGAGCGCGGACGGCGCGGGCACGGCGCGGTGAGCGTGCACCGGACGCAGCCGGAGCGCGTCAACCGCGGACGGCGAGGGGGGGGGGGGGGCGGGCGCACGCGCGGCCGAGCGGGCGCGGCCGTGGCCGCGGTGGCCGTGTGCGTGCACCACACGAGGGAGCCGCGGGGGAAGAAGGGGGGACGACCACGGCAAGTGCTCGCGCGGGAGCAGAGCTCCAGGCGGGGGAGGCGCGGTGGAGAGGGGAGAGGAGGCCGAGGGCCTCACCGGGGTAGCGTGGGGTCTAGGGCGTGGGCTCGATGGAGCTCGGGGTGGGCGTCGGGGACGGCGTGCGGAGCGGGAGGAGTCCGGCCGGCGAGGGAGTCCGGCGAGGTCCAGGGGCGGGGCGGGGGCGAAGGCGTTCGGCGGCGAGGCGGCGGGCGCGGTCGGGCCACGATCCGGTCTGGATCGTTGGGGGGGGGGAGGGGAAAGCGAGTGGGGGAGTGAGAGGAAGCGGCTAGGGTTTCCAGGGGGGTGGGGGGATATGGGCGCGGGGGTGGGCCGGCCTGGCGGCCTGGTGGCCGTTGGCTGGGCCGGGTGGCCCAGCGGGGTGGTGTTTCCCTTTCTTTCTTTCTTTTTTATTTTATGTTTGTTTTCCCTTTTTTGTATTTTCTTTTCTGTTTAAATTGTTTAATCCATTTAGCCATTTTATAAAAATGTATTTACTTCACCACAATTTCCTTTGTAATATTCGGCAACCACCGAACAATTTTGTTTTAATTTTTGAAAACTTTTATTGTTATCAGTAATTTGAATTTGAGTTTCGAACGGTTTTGGATTATTGCGAGGTTAGCAACAGTAACACAGATGACATGGCATCATCAGAAAAGTTTTACTGTAGCCAAATTATCCGGGCGTTACAAATCTCCTGCACTACAAGAAATCTCGTCCCGAGATTTTAGGAGGTAGAAGGAAACAGTGCGGGGTATTCTTCACGAAGACGATCCTCGCATTCCCAGGTGGCTTCATCTTCAGAATGGTGCGACCACTGGACTTTGAGGAACTTGATCGCCTTCTGGCGTGTGCGGCGTTCAGCTTGGTCGAGAATGCGGACCGGATGCTCTTTATAGGAGAGGTCCTGTTGCAATTCGAGCACTTCATGATCCACTGCTCGGATTGGGTCCTTGAAGCAGCGACGGAGTTGTGACACGTGGAACACATCATGAACCTGAGAAAGGTTCGGCGGAAGCTCCAGTTGATAAGCCACTTTTCCACGCCTCTCGAGAATAGTGAAAGGACCGATATAGCGGGGAGCTAGCTTTCCCTTGATCCCGAAGCGGTGAGCACCCTTCATTGGTGTAACTCGAAGATAGGCCTTTTCGCCAGGTTGATATACCATGTCTTTATGATGACGGTCATAATTACTCTTTTGGCGTGACTGAGCAGTCTTGAGATTCTTGCGAATAATGCGGACTTGTTCTTCAGCATGTTGGATAATATCCGGACCAAAGAGTGGACGTTCCCCAGTTTCTGACCAGTTCAGAGGGGTTCGGCACTTTCGTCCATATAACACTTCGAAGGGGGCCATCTTTAGACTAGCCTGATAGCTATTATTATAAGAGAACTCAGCATACGGGAGAGATTCCTCCCATTTCTTACCGAAGGAAACAACACAAGCTCGAAGCATATCTTCGAGAACTTGGTTGACTCGTTCAACTTGCCCTTGTGACTGCGGATGAAACGCAGTACTGAAAGATAAGTGAGTCCCCATAGCTTCTTGGAAACTTGCCCAGAATCTTGAAGTGAATAAGCTGCCACGTCCAAACTAATAACCAGTGGAATACCGTGAAGTGAAACAATTCTGGATATATAGAGAGTTGCAAGCTGAATAGCAGTGATAGTTTCCTTGACCGCCAGAAAATGTGCAACCTTAGAAAGCCGGTCAATGACGACAAGAATAGCATCATTACCTTTCTGCGATTTGGGAAAACCAGTGATGAAGTCCATTTCAACATGGTCCCATTTCCATTCAGGAATAGAGATAGGTTGCAGAGTTCCAGCAGGCCTTTGATGTTCTGCTTTGATACGACGGCAAACATCACACTCGGCAACATAGCGAGCAATGTCTTGCTTCATATTAGACCACCAGAATCTTTGTCGAATGTCCTGGTACATCTTAGTACTACCAGGATGGATACATAGAGGCGTATCATGAGCTTCTTTCATAACTTTCCGAGTCATATTCAGGTTTTCCTTCTTACACGGCACCACTAGGCGGCCTTTGAAGTACAAGGCGCCATCACCAGCAATAGTGAAGTATGAGGGCTTTCCTTCCTTCAGGTCGCGCTTAATCTTGTGGACTTCAGAGTCGTATCGTTGTATTGTCTTGATGGAGCTCACGAGATCGGGTTCGACAGCCAGGGTATAGAGGGAACCCTGGGGAATGACACGGAGGTTCATCTTCTGAAACTCCTCAGGAGGGGGAGCGAGTGCACCCGGAGGAACAATATGGAGGTTCAGCTTTCTGAATTCTTCAACGAGCGAGGGCTGAACTTTATGAACCTGGAGGTGGTTGCAGTAAGACTTGCGGCTCAAGGCATCTTCCATTACATTCGCCTTGCCTGGTGTAAAGGAAATACCCAAGTCAAAGTCTGCAACAGTCTCCATCCATCTCTGTTGACGGAGGTTCAGGTCTGGCTGAGTAAACAGATACTTCAGACTTTGATGGTCGGTGAAGATCTTGCAATGATTACCGAGAAGGTAATGTCGCCACTGCTTCAGTGCATGAATGACAGCAGCCAGCTCAAGATCGTGAACTGGGTAGTTCTCTTCATGAGGGCGCAATTGACGAGAGGCATAGGCAATCACTCTGCGCTCTTGCATTAGGACACAGCCTAATCCTTGACGGGAAGCGTCGCAGTAAATGACGAAGTCCTTCTTTGTATCAGGTGGAGCTAGCACTGGGGCAGAAGTCAACTTGTCTTTAAGTGCCTGGAAGCTTTCCTGACATTTGTCTGTCCATTGGAACTTGACACCCTTATGCAGCAAGTTAGTCAGAGGCCTGGCAATCTTGGAGAAGTTCTCGACGAATTGACGGCAATAGCTGGCGAGACCGAGAAAACTTCTGACTTGCTTGACATTCTTCGGAGGAGTCCAATCAAGAATAGCCTGAACTCGTTCAGGGTTAATGGCAATACCATCCTTAGAGATGACATGTCCAAGATAGGTTACTTCAGGGAGCCAGAATTCACATTTAGAGAACTTGGCATACAGCTGATGTTCTCGTAGCTTTTCCAGCACAAGTCAAAGATGTTCAGCATGTTCTTCTTCGTTCTTGGAAAATACCAGGATATCATCCAGATAAACCACGACGAACTTGTCGAGGTAATCCATGAATATATAGTTCATCAGGCGAGAGAAGGTGGCTGGGGCATTGGTTAAGCCGAAGGACATGACAGTGTACTCGTATGAACCATAACGAGTCACAAAGGCGGTCTTTGGGATATCCTCTTCACGAACACGGATCTGGTGGTAACCCAATCTCAAGTCGAGTTTAGAGAACACTGATGAACCAGCCAGTTGATCATACAGATCATTGATCCGAGGAAGAGGATACTTGTTCTGAATGGTAGCTTGGTTAATAGGACGGTAGTCTTGGACCAGTCGGTTTGTCCCATCCTTCTTCTTGACAAAGAGAGAAGGTGCTCCCCAAGGAGAGCAACTTGGGCGAATGAAACCATTTTGAAGAGATTTGTCGATTTCCTCCTTAAGCTCAAGGAGTTCATGTGGTGGCATCTTGTAGGGTCGCTTGGCAATAGGAGTGGTGCCTGGTTTCAAGTCGATGACGAATTCGACAGCTCTAGCAGGGGGAATCCCTGGAAGTTCTTCAAGAAAGACGTCGAGGAAGTCACGCACGACGGGGATGTTTTCGATGCCCTCGAGTGGTGCAGAGTTCAATGCATTCAAGGCATAAAGCCTTGCCTCGGCATTTTGCACCAGGCGAGCGTGGTATGTAACTATTTCATCTGAAGGATGTAGCAGATGGACGGTCTTAGTGGCGCAAACTATGGAAGCAGTATGCGCTTTCAACCAATCCATCCCCAGAATGAGGTCGATGTTAGACGTCTTCAGGATAATGGGCGCGGCATAGAATTCCAGCCCTTCGATTTCCACGGGGACGTCGACGCCAACCATGGAGGTTTGACATTGTCCCACGGGGGTTTTTACCATTACCGAAGTGTTCATCGCCTCACACTTAACGTCGTGCTTGTATGGAAATTCTTCTGACATGAATGAATGCGATGCTCCTGTATCGAATAAAACAGATGCAGGTACTGAATTTACGAGGAGTGTACCCATCACAGTAGCAGGCTGGTCTTGAGCTTCGTTCAGATCAACGTGGTTGGCATGAACACGACCATAAGACTTGGCATTGTTGTTGCGGTTCTGGTTGTTCCCACGACCAGCTGCAGGAAGGGCCAGCTGATTCTGATTCTGATTCTGATAGCAGTTCCTGGCAAGGTGACCTGGTTGACCACACTTGTAGCACAGACCATTATTGGGAGTGGGGACCGGAGCTTGGGGTGGTGGAGCTGGAAGTTTTGGCTGCCTAGCAGGAGCATTAGGCAGACGAGGTGTAGCATAGGACTACCTTGGGGCAGGTGCATTCGGCTGGTACATGCTGTTGGGAATCCATATCCTGCGCTTTTGCGAGGACGGGCCCGAAGATGAGCCCGTGTCACGGCTGCGCCTGTGAGAGCTCTGGTATTCCTGCAGACCATTTTCGACGTTGATGGCTTTGTTCACCAAGGTGGCGAAATCAGCAAAGTCGTGCACTAGAAGTGCGAACTTGATGTCAGCTTGAAGGCCGTCACGGAACTTCTCCTGTCTGCGTGAATCAGTAGCAATGTCCTCTTCAGCATAGCGGGACAAGTCCAGAAACTCCCGCTGATAAGCTTCAACAGTTTTGTTGCCTTGGATGAGCTTGCGGAACTCACGCTTCTTCCGGTCCATGACTCCCTGAGGAATGAAGCGGGCACGGAAAGCAGCTTGGAAGTCTGGCTAGGTGATGATTGTTCCAGCTGGCAGAGTACGCCTGTGGCTGTCCCACCATTGAGCTGCGGGTCCCTTCAGGAAGAAGGAAGCAAACGTGACATAGCTGGCAGGGGCTACATCAGCAGACTCCATCTCATAGGTGATGTCACGGAGCCAGTCATCAGCATCCAGAGGCTGAGTTGAGCTGCGGTACACAGTTGGGTTCAGGCGTATGAAATCTTGCAGAGTTACTGTGTTTGGCTGCTGGTTCATATTGGGGCGAGGAAACTGAGCAATCATGTTCTCCATGAACTGGCGATTCATCTCAAGCTGTTGGATCATACCAGCCATGTACTCAGGCGGTGGTGGGAAGTTGCCACCCCGACCACGACCACCTGGTCTAACCATCCTGCTAATATATAACAGGGGTAGTTCAGCATTTGAGAATAATTGCAAGACAAGAATCATTCAAGATGAAACATGCATAATGAAAACAGCACGATAGATACCACGTAATAGTCGGCATATCTTACAAAAGAGATCATGCATGGAGTTCGGTACACAGAGTTCCGTACATAGACTAAGACATCATAGGCGGCACGCAGGCTCGCGGCGAATGCATCACACACAAGCAAGCAAGTCTACATTAGTCCCACACGACACTGCGGAGGTAGGTGTAGCCTGAAAGCTGGTAGTGTGGCAACGGGTACACCACGTCGGCAACCTGGGGTCTGCGGGTGCTCTGGTGCTGAACCCGACGTTCTGGCGGCAGAAGTGGACCAAGTGCGGGAGAGTAGCCTCCCACCTCTGGCCAACCGACACCCTGAGGCATCACGGTCCTGGCTGGGTAGATAGCAGAACGCGGCAGCTCCCCAGATCCAACAAAGGGGTGCAACATCGTCAAGGCACGGTAGAGGTGCTGGCGAGTGGTGTACAACTCGTGGCGAAGAGCTCGGTTAGCTCGATCCAGCCCATCAGCATGCAGAACAAAGTTCTGATGGTGGAAGGGCTCGCGGGTGACAGTGGAGTAGGCAGCAGTGTAGTAACCCCCCGCACCAATATCAGATGCGATAGCAATGTGCCTGAAGGGGGAGGTGTCCAACTCCCGGTACTCCCTACGAAGGCGTGTCAGAGCAGCATAGGCAGCATCGTGAACTGCCATATCGATGGTCACTCCAACACCATAAGCGGTGTGCAGCACAGTAGTGGAGTCATACTCCCGAGAGTAGAGGTGGACGGTGGCACGGTACTGCTCCTGGTTAAAGTCCTGGTACTCCTCGGTGACGGTGTACTCGGGGTGCCAGCGATAACCCAGATAGGTCATCATCTCAGCTAGCACGGTCGGTGATCCCGAGGCACCAATGGCCGCCGTGTGGCGCACGACCTGCCTCGTGGGTTCCATCTGAAAACAAAGATGTTTCAAAGGAGTCAAATGACAGTGTGGAAATTGTGCAAAACACTATACCAAGGGATAACTATGGCTTTTATCCAACTTTGGGGTGAATGTCGTCACGGGACCTTAGTGTCAGAGTTAGTAAATTCGTTTAACCCGAGTAGAAGAGAGTTCAGAGTCCCAAAGTAAAGGTCGAGGAGTAAAAGATCCTAGTACCACCCGATGGCGACGTGGGCCCGTAAGGCACACAGCCAAGTTAGTAAAAGTTTTTGTAATGTCTAGACTCGACTTCGGCCAAGGAGTGTGGAAGGGGGATTCCTACAGGCAGTCGGCTCTGATACCAACTTGTGGCGCCCCCGATTCAATCGTACACTTATCATGCACGCAAATGTGTACGATCAAGATCAGGGACTCACGGGAAGATATCACAACACAACTCTACAAATAAAAATAAGTCATACAAGCATCATAATACAAGCCAGGGGCCTCGAGGGCTTGAATACAAGTGCTCGATCATAGACGAGTCAGCGGAAGCAACAATATCTGAGTACAGATATAAGTTAAACAAGTTTGCCTTAAGAAGGCTAGCACAAACTGGGATACAGATCGAACGAGGCGCAGGCCTCCTGCCTGGGATCCTCCTAACTACTCCTGGTCGTTGTCAGCTGGCTGCACGTAGTAGTAGGCACCTCCAGAGTAGTAGGAGTCGTCGTCGAAGGTGGCGTCTGGATCCTGGGCTCCAGCATCTGGTTGCGGCAACCGGGTAGAAGGGAAAGGGGGAAAAGGGGGAGAAAAGCAACCGTGAGTACTCATCCAAAGTACTCGCAAGAAAGGAGCTACACTACATAGGCATGGATATATGTGTAAAGGGGCCATATCAGTGGACTGAACTGCAGAATGCCAGAATAAGAGGGGGGTAGCTAGTCTTATCGAAGACTACGCTTCTGGTCACCTCCGTCTTACAGCATATAGAAGAGAGTAGACTGAAGTCCTCCAAGTAGCATCGCATAGCATAATCCTACCCGGCGATCCCCTCCTCGATGCCCTGTTAGAGAGCGATCACCGGGTTGTATCTGGCACTTGGAAGGGTGTGTTTTATTAAGTATCCAGTTCTAGTTGTCATAAGGTCAAGGTACAACTCTGGGTCGTCCTTTTACCGAGGGACACGGCTATTCGAATAGATAAACTTCCCTGCAGGGGTGCACCACATAGCCCAACACGCTTGATCCCATTTGGCCGGACACACTTTCCTGGGTCATGCCCGGCCTCGGAAGATCAACACGTCACAGTCCCACCTAGGCACAACAGAGAGGTCAGCACGCCGGTCTAAATCTAAGCGCGCAGGGGTCTGGGCCCATCGCCCTGAGCACACCTTCACGTTGCGTACGCGGCCGAAGAGCAGACCTAGCAACCTCCATTTCAAAGGAAGTCACGTTACGCGGTCCAACCCGGCGCGCGCCGCTCAGTCGCTGACATCACGAAGTGCTTCGGCTGATACCACGACGTCGGGATACCCATAACTACTCCCGCGTAGGTGGTTAGTGCGTATAGACCAAATGGCCAGACTCAGATAAATACCCAGATCTCGTTAAGTGTGTTAAGTATCGCGAACGCCGACTAGGGCCAGGCCCACCTCTCTCCTAGGTGGTCTGAACCTGCCCTGTCGCTCCGCCACAAAGTAACAGTCGGGGGCCGTCGGGAACCTAGGCCCACGTCTACCGGGATGGAGCCACCTGCCCCTTCAGCCCCCATCTCCGAACGGTATCACATGTAATGTAAAGTGTATAGTATATAGTATATGCCCGTGATCACCCCCGAGTGATCACGGCCCGATAGTATAGCATGGAAGACGGACAAGAGTGTAGGGGCACTGATGGATCACTAGCATCCTATACTAAGCAGTAGGATTGCAGGTAAAGGTATCAACAGCAGTATCAAAGACAGGCTATGCATCAGGATAGGAATAACGAAAGCAGTAACATGCTACACTACTCTAATGCAAGCAGTATAGAGAAGATTAGGCGATATCTGGTGATCAAGGGGGGGCTTGCCTGGTTGCTCTGGCAAGAGAGAGGGGTCGTCAACTCCGTAGTCGAACGGGGCAGCAGCAGCGTCGGTCTCGGTGTCTATCGAGAGAAGAGGGGGGGGGGGAGAAACAATAAGTACTTAAGCAAGCAGATGCATAGGGATGCATGACATGACAAGTAATGGCGTTAGAGGTGCCCTAACGCGGTATGGGGTGATACCGGTGATGGGGGGAACATCCGGGAAAATATCCCCGGTGTTTCGCGTCTTCGGGCAGAGGAGCCGGAGGAAAAAAGTTGCGAGTTTGATATGTTAGGAATGTGCGGCGGACGAACGGGCTGTTTATCCGGGTTCATCTCGTCGTTCTGAGCAACTTTCATGTACAAAGTTTTTCCAACCGAGCTACGGTTTATTTTATAATGATTTTAAAAGATTAAAATCAATTTTAGCATTTATTTAATTATTTTAATCCAACATTATCCAAAACAGTGCACGCTGACGTCAGCATGATGTCAGCAGTCAACAGAGGCGTTGACTGGGTCAAACTGACGGGTGGGTCCCACTGGTCATAGACTGTTTAGGTTAATCAGGGTTTAGGTTAAGCTAAATACTGTTTATTTAAACTAACAGGTTAATTAGATTAATTAAACAGGATTAATTAACTTATCTAATTCACTAATTAATTAATTAATTATACATTTTATTAATTCATTTTTATTTTTATTTATTATTTTTATTTCTAATTCCCTTTTTTTAACGTTCCAGGGGCTAGGCCCCACATGTCATTGGGTCAGGGGGGGGGTTAGCGGGCGCCAGCGCTAGCGGGCAGCGGGTGTGGTGCCCGTGCCCGAGGCCGTAGCCTACCCGGGCGATGGGGGGGAGCCGGTTATGGGCTCCGGCGACCAAGGGCCGCGATGGCGCTGGCCGGAACAGGGCGGCAGGGCGGAGGCAGGACGGCGTGGAAGCAGGGGGAACGGCGAGGCGTCGCCGGCGAGCAGATGCGGGGGCGGGGCGCGGGAAGAGGGCGAGTGCGGCCCGAGCGCGGACGGCGCGGGCACGACGCGGTGAGCGTGCACCGAACGCAGCCGGAGCGCGTCAACCGCGGACGGCGAGGGGGGGGGGGCGGGCGCACGCGCGGCCGAGCGGGCGCGGCCGTGGCCGCGGTGGCCGTGTGCGTGCACCACACGAGGGAGCCGCGGGGGTAAGAAGGGGGGACGACCACGGCAAGTGCTCGCGCGGGAGCAGAGCTCCAGGCGGGGGAGGCGCGGTGGAGAGGGGAGAGGAGGCCGAGGGCCTCACCGGGGTAGCGTGGGGTCTAGGGCGTGGGCTCGATGGAGCTCGGGGTGGGCGTCGGGGACGGCGTGCGGAGCGGGAGGAGTCCGGCCGACGAGGGAGTCCGGCGAGGTCCAGGGGCGGGGCGGGGGCGAAGGCGTTCGGCGGCGAGGCGGCGGGCGCGGTCGGGCCACGATCCGATCTGGATCGTGGGGGGGGGGAGGGGAAAGCGAGTGGGGGAGTGAGAGGAAGCGGCTAGGGTTTCCAGGGGGTGGGGGGATATGGGCGCGGGGGTGGGCCGGCCTGGCGGCATGGTGGCCGTTGGCTGGGCCGGGTGGCCCAGCGGGGGGGTGTTTCCCTTTCTTTCTTTCTTTTTTATTTTATGTTTGTTTTCCCTTTTTTTTGTATTTTCTTTTCTGTTTAAATTGTTTAATCCATTTAGCCATTTTATAAAAATGTATTTACTTCACCACAATTACCTTTGTAATATTCGGCAACCACCGAACAATTTTGTTTTAATTTTTGAAAACTTTTATTGTTATCAGTAATTTGAATCTGAGTTTCGAACGATTTCGGATTATTGCGAGGTTAGCAACAGTAACACAGATGACATGGCATCATCAGAAAAGTTTTACTGTAGCCAAATTATCCGGGCGTTACACTACAGGAACTTATCGTGGAAACCAAAGGCATGGCGTGAATCTACTAGTTTCATAGAACAAAACTCCCTTGATGGTCATGAGCCAAAAAGGCATAGAAGATACGTTGGCACCCATGTAAACATAGCAAGTTTCGTTACAGATTCAGACTTAGTGAAAAACATAGCATGGCATAAACAGCAGCATGAAGGCAAATTTACGAGCTCGATTCACTCATCACAAAGCAAGTTTCGTTACAGATTCATACTTAGTGAAAAACAGAGCATGGCATAAACAGCAGCATGAAGGCAAATTTAGAGCTTGGGCATCCAAATAAAAAGCGCATGGCAACCTCTGCTTCCCTCTGCGAAGGGCCTATCTTTTACTTTTTAGTGTTTACTTTTATGCATGACTCAATAGAATACATTCTCATTTCAACCTCAATTATTCTCTAGTTGGCAAGCATAATGTGGTGGGTAAAGATCTAGGCACATATGACCAGTGAAATATATTTGATCATGATTTATTATTGTTGACAATTGTCTCTATGATAAATGAGTTGGGAGGTGAAACATTAAGCCCCTATCTTTCTCTGTGTTCGATGGATTCCATTTGTTCTAAGAATATGCTTTGAGTACTAGCAATCATGGAAGACTATATGATGATTGAGTATGTGGAGCTCTTACTTAGAATTTGTTGAATAAGTTGAATGGCAATTGTTTGGTGACCACGAATATATGTTGTTGAGTTTCAAGAGAATTCATTGTCTGAACCTTAACATGTGAATTTGTTGCTACTTTTTCATGATGAGTTTTATGAGAAAGAGTTGTTGTTATGATGCAATGAAAAGTGATTGAAATTATCATTGATCAAACTTGTGCAGTAGCACTTCATAAATTATTTCTTTTACCATTTACCTACTCGAGGACGAGTAGGAATTAAGCTTGGGGATGCTGATACGTCTAATAACCCACAAGTATAGGGGATCACAACCGTTTTCGAGGGTAGAGTATTCAACCCAAATTTATTTATTTGACACAAGGGGAGCCAAAGAATATTTGTAGGTATTAGCAGCGGAGTTGAGAATTCAAACACACATGGAGATTAATTATCTGCAGCAAAGTGATCAGTAGCAAAGTAGTATGATAGTTTTGATAGTAGTAGCAACAACAATAGTAACAATAATAGTAGAAACAATGATTTTGTAGCAAGTGTAATAGTAATGATAGAAGTAGTAACTTAGCAAAAACAATATAAAAGAGATTCATAGGCATTGGATCGGTGAATTCATTGGATGATATTCATCATATAACAGTCATAACCTAGGGCAATACGGCACTAGCTCCAGTTCATATATATAATGTAGACATGTATTCTGTAAATAGTCATACGTGCCTATGGAAAGAACTTGCATGACATATTTTGCCCAACCCTCCCGTGGTAGTGGGGTCCGTATGGAAACTAAGGGATATTAAGGCCTCCTTTAAATAGAGAACCGGAATAAAGCATTAACACATAGTGAATACATGAACTCCTGAAATTACGGCCATCACCGGAAAGTATCCCGACTTCTTTTACTCTGGGGTTTATGGATCATAACACGTAATAGGTGACTATAACTCGCAAGATCAGATCTAGAACATAGATATAATGGTGAAAACATAAATGGTTCAGATCTGAAATCATGGCACCCAGGCCCAAAGTGACAAGCATTAAGCATGGCAAAGTCATAACAACATCAATCTCAGAACACAATGGATACTAGGGATCAAGCCCTAACAGAACAAACTCGATTACGTGATGAATCTCATCCAACTCCTCACCAACCAGGGAGCCTACGAAGGAATTACTCACTCCCGGTGGGGAGCATCATGGAATTGGCGATGGAGAAGGGTTGGTGATGACGAAGATCGAAGATCCCCCTCTCCGGAGCCCCAAACGGACTCCAGATATGGCCTCCCGATGAAGAACAGGAGGTGGTGGCAGCTCCGTCTCGTGAAATGAGATAATTCTTTCTGCCCGATTTTTTCTGGAAAAATAGGTATTTATGGAGTTGGATTCAGGGTCTGCGGGGCCACCGGGTGGGGATAACCCACCTGGGCGTGCCAGGAGGGGGTCGCCCTGGTCGGTTGTGCTCACCCAGGGCCCCCCTTTGGTGGTTCTTGGCTCCAGTATTTTTTATATATTCTGAAATAATTCTCCAAAAAAGTTTCGTTCCAATCCGAGAACTTTTATTTCTACACAAAAATAACACCATAGCAATTCTGTTGAAAACAGCTTCAGTCCGGGTTAGTTTCATTCAAATCATGCAAATTAGAGTACAAAGCAAGAGGAAAAGTGTTAGGAAAAGTAGATACGATGGAGAGGTATCAACTCCCCCAAGCATAAACCTTTGCTTGTCCTCAAGCAATTCAGTTTATAAACTGAAAGTGAAATAGAAAAACTTTTATGAACTCTGTTGCTCTTGTTTACATAAATAAGCTTAAGTAGCACCCAGGATTTCAACAAAGATCATGACTAACCATGTAGACAATAGTTCTTAAAAATTACATTAAATCATATCAATGGCATAATCAACTAGCGAGACATAATAAGATAGCTCAAATGACGACACTTTGTCAAAACAACCATGATATAATATGAGAATAGTGGTATCTCGCTAGCCCTTTTTGGGACCGCAAAACATAAATGCAGAGCACCTCCAAAGTTCAAGTAGCGACTAAACATTGTAATTCATGGTAGAAAAGATCCAGTCATGATGCACCCAACATTAGCTACAAAAAATGCATGAGGATGACAATAGTGCTCTCAGGATCTAGCGCTTATTTGAGAAGGTGATGAAACAACATAAATGTAAATATATATTTTCTTCGCAGAGGGAAGCAGTGATTTGCAGCAGTGCGAAAGCTCAAGTTTTAATAACAAAGGTAAATGAAATTTTGAGAAATGCACCCTTCTTGTTTACTTCACGGCCATTAGTTATCAGTATCTTCCATGCTAAACACATTAGTGGCGGTTCCCAAGCGATAAAAAGTAAAGGTTTACTTCCCCTCCATTAACGAACACACTCCACGGCTAACCGAATCCATGGGTCCGTCCATACCAACAACAGTCCTCGGGGAGTTTTGTTTAATTATTTGCAATTTTGAATTTGGGACTGGGAATTCCTATTACATCCCCTCTCATGCAAGGACGGGTGAATAAACACTCATCATGAGAATAATCCGCTTAGCATGGAAGATACTAACTACCTCATGTCGCTCTATGTGCAATCCAGGCATACAAAAAGGATATTTATTATAAGTTTTTAGAGGTGGCACGTGCAATTTACTTAGAATGGTAGGGTAATACCGCATATATGTAGGTATGGTGAACTCACCTGGAATAACTTGGGTTTCAGGATTTTGATGCATAAGGAGTATTCCCGCTTAGTACATGCGAAGGATAGCAAATAGGTTGAGAAGCGGCCAGTTAGAGAGCGAAAATGGTCATTGACATGCATTATGCATAAGTAACATTGGATACTAGCATGGGTAGGATATGAACACCATGAGTATAAATATCATAGAGGCTATGTTGGTTTTGATTCAACTACATTCATGAACATGTGCCAAGTCAAGCCACTCGAACATTTAGAGGAGGATACCATATCATCATACTACATCACAATCATTTTAATTCGATGTTGACATCCAAGATAAATCCTTATCCACTCCTAGATACTTAAGCATGGCATGAGGAACTATAATCTCTAAGGGTCGCCGCAAACATGTTTAATCATAATAGGTTGAATCATGGATACTAGGTTAAACATATTTACAAAAACTAAACAATTTGAGTTCATACCCATTTCTCCCTGCCACAGCCAGTTCATCAAATATCGTCATTATTGCCTTTCACTTGCATGACCGAATGATATAAAAATAATAATAGTGCAAGAGTGTCGTGGACTAAGCTGGAATCTGCAAACACTTTATTCAAAAGGAGAAGACATGGTAAAATGGGCTCTTTCTTAGATCAACAATAATACAAATGAGAGCCACTCAACATTTAATTGTGGTCTTCTCCTTATGATGTCTACTACGCAACCTTCTTCTTGTAGACGTTGTTGGGCCTCCAAGTGCAGATGTTTGTAGGACAGTAGCAAATTTCCCTCAAGTGGATGACCTAAGGTTTATCAATCCATGGGAGGCGTAGGATGAAGATGGTCTCTCTCAAGCAACCCTTCAACCAAATGACAAAGAGTCTCTTGTGTCCCCAACACACCCAATACAATGGTAAATTGTATAGGTGCACTAGTTCGGCGAAGAGATGGTGATACAGGTGCAATATGGATAGTAGATATAGGATTTTGTAATTTGAAAATATAAAAACAGCTAGGTAACTAATGACAAAAGTGAGCACAAACGGTATTGCCATGTGTTGAAACAAGGCCTAGGGTTCATACTTTCACTAGTGCAAGTTATCTCAACGATAATAACATAATTGGATCATGTAACTATCCCTCAACATGCAACAAAGAGTCACTCCAAAGTCACTAATAGCGGAGAACAAATGAAGAGATTATGGTAGGGTTTGAAACCACCTCAAAGTTATCCTTTCTGATCGATCTATTCAAGAGTCCATAGTAAAATAACATGAAGCTATTCTTTCCGTTCAATCTATCATAGACTTCATACTAGAATAACACCTTAAGACACAAATCAACCAAAACCCTAATGTCACCTAGATACTCCAATGTCACCTCAAGTATCCGTGGGTATGATTATATGATATGCATCACACAATATCAGATTCATCTCTTCAATCCAACACAAAGTACTTCAAAGAGTGCCCCAAAGTTTCTTCCGGAGAGTTAAGACGAAAACGTGTGCCAACTCCTATGCATAAGTTCACAAGCGGAACGCGCAAGTTGATCACCAAAACATACATCAAGTGAGTCACGTGATATCCCATTGTCACCACAGATACGCACATGCAAGACATATATCAAGTGTTCTCAAATCCTTAAAGACTCAATCCGATAAGATAACTTCAAAGGGAAAACTCAATCCATTACAAGAGAGTAGAGGGGAATAAACATCATAAGATCCAACTATAATAGCAAAGCTCACGATATATCAAGATCGTATCACCTCAAGAACACGAGAGAGAGAGAGATCAAACACATAGCTACTGGTACATACGCTTAGCCCCGAGGGTGAACTACTCCCTCCTCGTCATCGAGAGCACCGGGATGATGAAGATGGCCACCGGTGAGGGTTCCCCCCCCCCCGACAGGGTGCCGGAACATGGTCCCGATTGGTTTTTGGTGGCTACAGAGGCTTGCAGCAGCGGAACTCTCGATCTATTCTGATCCCCGATGTTTTTAGGGTATATGGATATATATAGGCAAAAGAAGTCGGTAAGGGGAGCCACGAGGGGCCCACGAGGGTGGGGGCGCGCCTCCCTGCCTCGTGGCCACCTCGAAGCTTCCTTGACTTCAACTCCAAGTCTCCTGGATCACGTTCGTTCCAAAAATCACGCTCCCGAAGGTTTCATTCCGTTTGGACTCCGTTTGATATTCCTTTTCTGTGAAACACTGAAACAAGGGGAAAAACAGAAACTGGCACTGGGCTCTGGGTTAATAGGTTAGTCCTGAAAATAATATAAAAGTGTAAAATAAAGCCCATAAACATCCAAAACAGATAATATAATAGCATGGAACAATCAAAAATTATAGATACGTTGGAGATGTATCAGCATTCCCAAGCTTAATTCCAGCTCGTCCTCGAGTAGGTAAATGATAAAAACAGAATTTTTGATGTGGAATGCTACCTAACATATTGATCAATATAATATTCTTTATTGTGGCAAGAATATTCAGATCCATAAGATTCAAGACAAAAGTTTAATATTGACATAAAAATAATAATACTTCACGCATACTAACTAAGCAATCATGTCTTCTCAAAATAGCATGGCCAAAGAAAGTTCATCCCTACAAAATCATATAGTTTGGTCATGCTCCATTTTCGTCACACAAGAATGCTCTCATCATGCACAACCCCGATGGCAAGCCAAGCAATTGTTTCATACTTTAGTAATCTCAAACTTTTTCAACCTTCACGCAATACATGAGCATGAGCCATGGATATATCACTATGGGTGGAATAGAATATGATAATGGGGGTTGTGTGGAGAAGACAAAAAAGGAGAATGTCTCACATTGACGCGGTTAATCAACGGGCTAGGGAGATGCCCATCATTTGATGTCAATGCAAGGAGTAGGGATTGCCATGCAACAGATGCACTAGAGCTATAAATGTATGAAAGCTCAACAAAAGAAACTAAGTGGGTGTGCATCCAACTTGCTTGCTCATGAAGACCAAGGGCATTTGAGGAAGCCCATCGTTGGAATATACAAGACAAGTTCTATAATGAAAAATTCCCACTAGTATATGAAAGTGACAAAACAAGAGACTCTCTATCATGAAGATCATGGTGCTACTTTGAAGTACAAGTGTGGAAGAGGATAGTAGCATTGTCCCATTTTTTGGGCCTCCCTTTTTTTATTTGGCCTTTTTTATTGGGACAATGCTCTATTAATGATGATCATCACACTTCTATTTATTTACATCTAAATGATTACAACTCGATACTAGAACAAAATATGACTCTATATGAGTGCCTCCGGCGGTGTACTGGGATGTGCAATGAATCAAGAGTGACATGTATGATAATTATGCATGGTGAATTTGCCACAAATACGATGTCAATTACATGATCATGCAAGGCAATATGACAATGATGAAGCGTGTCATAATAAACGGAACGGTGGAAAGTTTCATGGAAATATTGAAGGAAATATACCCTAGAGGCAATAATAAAGTTATTATTTATTTCCTTATATCATGATAAATGTTTATTATTCATGCTAGAATTGTATTAACTGGAAACATAATACATGTGTGAATACATAGACAAACAGAGTGTCACTAGTATGCCTCTACTTGACTAGCTCATTAATCAAAGATGGTTATGTTTCCTAACCATGAACAAAGAGTTGTTATTTGATTAACGAGGTCACATCATTAGTTGAATGATCTGATTGACATGACTCATTCCATTAGCTTAGCACCCGATCGTTTAGTATGTTGCTATTGCTTTTATCCATGACTTATACATGTCCCTTTAACTATGAGATTATGCAACTCACGTTTACCATAGGAACACTTTGTGTGCTACCAAACGTCACAACGTAACTGGGTGATTATAAAGGTGCTCTACAGGTGTCTCCGAAGGTACATGTTGGGTTGGCGTATTTCGAGATTAGGATTTGTCACTCCGATTGTCGGAGAGGTATCTCTGGGCCCTCTCGGTAATGCACATCACATAAGCCTTGCAAGCATTGCAACTAATGTGTTAGTTGTGAGATGATGTATTACGGAACGAGTAAAGAGACTTGTAGGTAACGAGATTGAACTAGGTATTGGATACCGACGATCGAATCTCGGGCAAGTAACATACCGATGACAAAAGGAACGACGTATGTTGTTATGCGGTCTGACCGATAAAGATCTTCGTAGAATATGTAGGAGCCAATATGGGCATCTAGGTCCCGCTATTGGTTATTGACCGGAGACGTGTCTCGGTCATGTCTACATTGTTCTCGAACCGTAGGGTCCGCACGCTTAAGGTTTCGATGACAGTTATATCATGAGTTTATGAGTTTTGATGTACCGAAGGAGTTCGGAGTCCCGGATGAGATCGGGGACATGACGAGGAGTCTCGAAATGGTCGAGATGTAAAGATCGATATATTGGACGACTATATTCGGACATCGGAAGGGTTCTGAGTGGTTCGGGTATTTTCGGAGGTACCGGGGAGTTACGGGATTACGGGAGAAGTAATGGGCCTTGATGGGCTTTAGTGGGAAAAGGAAAAAGGCTGCTGCGCCCCCCCTCCCCTCTAGTCCGAATTGGACTAGGGAAAAGGGGGCCGGCCACCTCTCCTTCTCCTTCTATTCCTTCTCCCTTCCTCCCCTCTTGGTGGACTCCTACTAGGACTTGGAGTCCTAGTAGGACTCCATATCTTGGCCGCACCAATTGGCTTGGCCGGCCTCCTCCTCCTCCATCCTTTATATACTGAGGCAAGGGGCACCCCATAGACACACAAGTTGATCTACGGATCGTTCCTTAGCCGTGTGCGGTGCCCCCTTCCACCAAATTCCACCTCGGTCATATCGTTGCAGTGCTTAGGCGAAGCCCTGCGCTGGTAACACATCAAGATCGTCACCACGCCGTCGTGCTGACGGGACTCTTCCCCGACGCTTTGCTGGATCGGAGCCCGGGGATCGTCATCGAGCTGAACGTGTGCCAAGAACTCAGAGGTGCCGGAGTAACGGTGCTGTGATCGGTTGGATCGCGAGGAGAACGTACGACTACTTCCTCTACGTTGTGTCAACACTTCCGCTTCGGTCTACGAGGGTACGTAGACAACACTCTCCCCTCTCGTTGCTATGCATCACCATGATCTTGCGTGTGCGTAGGAATTTTTTTTTGAAATTACTACGTTCCCCAACAGTGGCATCCGAGCCTAGGTTTTATGGTTTGATGTTATTTGCACGAGTAGAACACAAGTGAGTTGTGGACGATACAAGTCATACTGCCTACCAGCATGTCATACTTTGGTTCAGCGGTATTGTTGGACGAGACGATCCGGACCAACCTTACGCGTACGCTTACGCGATACCGGTTCCCTCGACGTGCTTTGCACATAGATGGCTTGCGGAAGACTGTCTCTCCAACTTTAGTTGAACCGAGTGTGGCTACGCCCGGTCCTTGAGAAGGTTAGAACGGAGTCTATTTGACAAACTATCGTTGTGGTTTTGATGCGTAGGTAAGATGAGTTCTTGCTTAAAGCCCGTAGCAGCCACGTAAAACTTGCAACAACAAAGTAGAGGACGTCTAACTTGTTTTTGCAGGGCATGTTGTGATGTGATATGGTCAAGACGTGATGCTAAATTTTATTGTATGAGATGATCATGTTTTGTAACCGAGTTATCGGCAACTGGCAGGAGCCATATGGTTGTCGCTTTATTGTATGCAATGCAATCGCGATGTAATGCTTTACTTTATTACTAAGCGGTAGTGATAGTCGTGGAAGCATAAGATTGGCGAGACGACAACGATGCTGCGATGAAGATCAAGGTGTCGCGCCGGTGACGATGGTGATCATGACGGTGCTTCGAAGATGGAGATCACAAGCACAAGATGATGATGGCCATATCATATCACTTATATTGATTGCATGTGATGTTTATCTTTTATGCATCTTATCTTGCTTTGATTGACGGTAGCATTATAAGATGATCTCTCACTAATTATCAAGAAGTGTTCTCCCTGAGTATGCGCCGTTGCGAAAGTTCTTCGTGCTGAGACACCACGTGATGATCGGGTGTGATAGGCTCTACGTTCAAATACAACGGGTGCAAAACAGTTGCACACGCGGAATACTCAGGTTTAACTTGACGAGCCTAGCATATAACAGATATGGTCTCGGAACACGGAGACCGAAAGGTCGAGCGTGAATCATATAGTAGATATGATCAACATAGTGATGTTCACCATTGAAACTACTCCATCTCACGTGATGATCGGACATGGTTTAGTTGATTTGGATCACGTGATCACTTAGAAGATTAGAGGGATGTCTATCTAAGTGGGAGTTCTTAAGTAATATGATTAATTGAACTTTAATTTATCATGAACTTAGTCCTGGTAGTATTAGCATATCTATGTTGTAGATCAATAGCTCGCGTTGTTGCTTTCATATGTTTATATGTTCCTAGAGAAAATTGTGTTGAAAAATGTTAGTAGCAATGATGCGGATTAGATCCGTTATCTGAGGTTTATCCTCATTGCTGCACAGAAGAATTTTGTCCTTGATGCACCGCTAGGTGACGGACCTTTTGCAGGAGCAGATGCAGACGTTATGAACGTTTTGCTAGCTCAATATGATGACTACTTGATAGTTTAGTGCACCATGCTTAACTGCTTAGAATCGGGACTTCAAAGACGTTTTGAATGTCATGGAGCATATGAGATGTTCCAGGAGTTGAAGTTAATATTTCAAGCAAATACCCGAGTTGAGAGATATGAAGTCTCCAACAAGTTCTATAGCTAAAAGATGGAGGAGAATCGCTCAACTAGTGAGCATGTGCTCAGATTGTCTGGGTACTACAATCGCTTGAATCAAGTGGGAGTTAATCTTCCAGATAAGATAGTGATTGACAGAATTCTCTAGTCACCATCACCAAGTTAGTAGAACTTCGTGATGAACTATAATATGCAAGGGATAACGGAAAATATTCCCAAGCTCTTCGCGATGCTAAAATCGGCGAAGGTAGAAATCAAAGAAAAACATCAAGTGTTGATGGTTGACAAGATCACTAGTTTCAAGAAAAGGGCAAAAGGAAAGAAGGGGAACTTCAAGAAGAACGGCAAGCAAGTTGCTGCTCAAGTGAAAAAGCCCAAGTCTGGTCCTAGGCCTTAGACTAAGTGCTTCTACTGCAAAGGGACTGGTCACTGGAAGCGGAACTACCCCAAGTGATTGGCGGATAAGAAGGATGGCAAAGTGAACATAAGTATATTTGATATACATGTTATTGATGTGTACTTTACTAGTGTTCATAGCAACCCCTCAGTATTTGGTACTAGTTCAAGTTGCTAAGATTAGTAACTCGAAACGGGAGTTGCAGAATGAACAAAGACTAGTTAAAGGGCAAGGTGACGATGTGTGTTGGAAGTGGTTCCAAGATTGATATGATCATCATCACACACTCCCTATACTTTCGGGATTAGTGTTGAAACTAAATAAGTGTTATTTGGTGTTTGCGTTGAGCATGAATATGATTTGATCATGTTAATTGCAATGCGGTTATTCATTTAAGTTAGAGAACAATTGTTGTTCTGTTTACATGAATAAAACCTTCTATGGTCATACACACCAACGAAAATGGTTTGTTGGATCTCGATCGTAATGATACACATATTCATAATATTGAAGCCAAAAGATGCGAAGTTAATAATGATAGTGCAACCTATTTGTGGCACTGCCGTTTAGGTCATATTGGTGTAAAGCGCATGAAGAAACTCCATGCTGATGGGATTTTGGAATCACTTGATTATGAATCACTTGATGCTTGCGAACCATGCCTCTTGGGCAAGATGACTAAAACGCCGTTCTTCGGAACAATGGAGCAAGCAACAGATTTGTTGGAAATCATACATACTGATGTATGTGGTCCGATGAATATTAAGGCTCGCGACAAGTATCATTATTTTCAGAACTTCACAGATGATTTAAGCAGATATGGGTATATCGACTTTATGAAACATAAGTCTGAAACGTTTGAAAAGTTCAAAGAATTTCAGAGTGAAGTGGAAAAATCATCGTGACAAGAAAATAAAGTTTCTACGATCTGATCGCGGAGACGAATATTTGAGTTACGAGTTTGGTCTTCAGTTAAAACAATGTGGAATAGTTTCACAAATTCATGCCACCTGGAACACCACAGCATAATGGTGTGTCCGAACGTCATAACCGTACTTTATTGGATATAGTACAATCTATGATGTTTCTTACCGATTTACCAATATCGTTTTGGGATCATGCATTAGAGACAGTTGCATTCACGTTAAAAGGGGCACCATCTAAGTCCGTTGAGACGACACAATATGAACTGTGGTTTAGCAAGAAACCAAAGTTGTCGTTTCTTAAAGTTTGGGATTGTGATGCTTATATGGAAAAGTTTCATCCTGATAAGCTCAAACCCAAATCGGAGAAATATGTCTTCATAGGATACCCAAAGGAAATTGTTGGGTACACCTTCTATCACAGATCCAAAGGCAAGACATTTGTTGCTGAGAATGGATCCTTTCTAGAGAAGGAGATTCTCTCGAAAGAAGTGAGTGGGAGGAAAGTAAAAACTTGATAAGGTAATTGTACCTTCTCCCTTATTGGAAAGTAGTTCATCACAGAAATCTGTTCTTGTGACTACTACACCAATGAGTAAGGAAGCTAATGATGATGATCATGTAACTTCAAGATCAAGTTACTACCGAATCTCGTAAGTAAACTAGAGTGAGATCCGCACCAGAGTGGTACGGTAATCCTGTTCTGGAAGTCATGTTACTAGACCATGACGAACTTGCGAACTATGAGGAAGCGATGATGAGCCCAGATTCCGCAAAATGGTTAGAGGCCATGAAATCTGAGATATGATCCATGTATGAGAACAAAGTATGGACTTTGATGGATTTGCCCAATGATCGGCAAGCCAAAGAAAATAAATGGATCTTGAAGAGGAAGACGGACACTGATAGTAGTGTTACTATCTACAAAGCTAGAATTGTCGCAAAAGGTTTTCGACAAGTTCAAGGTGTTGACTACGATGAGAGTTTCTCACTCGTATCTATGCTTAAGTCTGTCCGAATCATGTTAGCAATTGCCGCATTTTATGAAATCTGGCAAATGGATAAACAAAACTACATTCCTTAATAGATTTATTAAAGAAGAGTTGTATACGATGCAACTAGAAGGTTTTGTCGATCCTGAAGGTGTTAACAAAATATGCAAGCTCCAGCGATCCATCTATGGACTGGTGCAAGCATCTCGGAGTTGGAATATACGCTTTGATAAGTTGATCAAAGCATATAGTTTTATACAGACTTGCGGTGAAGCCTGTATTTACAAGAAAGTGAGTGGGAGCACTACAGCATTTCTGATAAGTATATGTAAATGACATATTATTGATCGGAGATAATGTAGAATTATTCTGTAAAGCATAAAGGAGTATTTGAAAGGAGTTTTTCGAAGAAGGACCTCGGTGAAGCTGCTTACATATTGGGCATCAAGATCTATAGAGATAGATCAAGACGCTTGATAAGTTTTTCAATAAGTACATACCTTGAAAAGATTTTGAAGTAGTTCAAAATGGAACAGTCAAAGAAAGAGTTCTTGCCTGAATTACAAGGTGTGAAATTGAGTAAGACTCAAAGCCCGACCACGGCAGATGATAGAAAGAGAATGAAAGTCATTTCCTATGCCTCAGCCATAGATTCTATAAAGTATGCCATGCTATGTACCAGATCTATTGTATACCCTACACTGTGTTAAGCAAGGGAGTACAATAGTGATCTAGGAAGTAGATCACTGGACATCGGTCAAAATTATCCTTAGTAAAATAAGGATATGTTTCTCGATTATGGATGTGACAAAAAGGTTCGTCGTAAAAGGTTACGTCGATGCAAGTTTTGACACTAATCTAGATGACTCTAAATCTCAATCTAGATACATATTGAAAGTGGGAGCAATTAGCTAAAGTAGCTCCGTGCAGAGCATTGTAGACATAGAAAATTGCAAAATACATAACGGATCTGAATGTGGCAGACCCGTTGACTAAACTTCTCTCACAAGCAAAACATGATCACACCGTAGTACTCTTTGGGTGTTAATCACATAGCGATGTGAACTAGATTACTGAATCTAGTAAACCCTTTGGGTGTTGGTCACATATCGATGTGAACTATGGGTGTTAATCACATGGTGATGTGAACTATTGCTGATAAATCACATGGCGATGTGAACTAGATTATTGACTCTAGTGCAAGTGGGAGACTGAAGGAAATATGCCCTAGAGGCAATAATAAAGTTATTATTTATTTCCTTATATCATGATAAATGTTTATTATTCATGCTAGAATTGTATTAACTGGAAACATAATACATGTGTGAATACATAGACAAACAGAGTGTCACTAGTATGCCTCTACTTGACTAGCTCATTAATCAAAGATGGTTATGTTTCCTAACCATGAACAAAGAGTTGTTATTTGATTAACGAGGTCACATCATTAGTTGAATGATCTGATTGACATGACTCATTCCATTAGCTTAGCACCCGATCGTTTAGTATGTTGCTATTGCTTTTATCCATGACTTATACATGTTCCTTTAACTATGAGATTATGCAACTCACGTTTACCATAGGAACACTTTGTGTGCTACCAAACGTCACAACGTAACTGGGTGATTATAAAGGTGCTCTACAGGTGTCTCCGAAGGTACATGTTGGGTTGGCGTATTTCGAGATTAGGATTTGTCACTCCGATTGTCGGAGAGGTATCTCTGGGCCCTCTCGGTAATGCACATCACATAAGCCTTGCAAGCATTGCAACTAATGTGTTAGTTGTGAGATGATGTATTACAGAACGAGTAAAGAGACTTGTCGGTAACGAGATTGAACTAGGTATTGGATACCGACGATCGAATCTCGGGCAAGTAACATACCGATGACAAAAGGAACGACGTATGTTGTTATGCGGTCTGACCGATAAAGATCTTCGTAGAATATGTAGGAGCCAATATGGGCATCTAGGTCCCGCTATTGGTTATTGACCGGAGACGTGTCTCGGTCATGTCTACATTGTTCTCGAACCGTAGGGTCCGCACGCTTAAGGTTTCGATGACAGTTATATCATGAGTTTATGAGTTTTGATGTACCGAAGGAGTTCGGAGTCCCGGATGAGATCGGGGACATGACGAGGAGTCTCGAAATGGTCGAGACGTAAAGATCGATATATTGGACGACTATATTCGGACATCGGAAGGGTTCTGAGTGGTTCGGGTATTTTCGGAGGTACCGGGGAGTTACGGGATTACGGGAGAAGTAATGGGCCTTGATGGGCTTTAGTGGGAAAAGGAAAAAGGATGCTGCGCCCCCCCTCCCCTCTAGTCCGAATTGGACTAGGGAAAAGGGGGCCGGCCACCTCTCCTTCTCCTTCTATTCCTTCTCCCTTCCTCCCCTCTTGGTGGACTCCTACTAGGACTTGGAGTCCTAGTAGGACTCCATATCTTGGCCGCACCAATTGGCTTGGCCGGCCTCCTCCTCCTCCATCCTTTATATACTGAGGCAAGGGGCACCCCATAGACACACAAGTTGATCTACGGATCGTTCCTTAGCCGTGTGCGGTGCCCCCTTCCACCAAATTCCACCTCGGTCATATCGTTGCAGTGCTTAGGCGAAGCCCTGCGCCGGTAACACATCAAGATCGTCACCACGCCGTCGTGCTGACGGGACTCTTCCCCGACGCTTTGCTGGATCGGAGCCCGGGGATCGTCATCGAGCTAAACGTGTGCCAAGAACTCAGAGGTGCCGGAGTAACGGTGCTGTGATCGGTTGGATCGCGAGGAGAACGTACGACTACTTCCTCTACGTTGTGTCAACGCTTCCGCTTCGGTCTACGATGGTACGTAGACAACACTCTCCCCTCTCGTTGCTATGCATCACCATGATCTTGCGTGTGCGTAGGAATTTTTTTTTGAAATTACTACGTTCCCCAACAAATATATCTCGGAATGGCTATCGAAATGCCATAATAGGTAGGTATGGTGGCTGTTTTGAGGAAGATATAAGGAGGTTTATGTCTAATAGAGTGTATCATATCACGGGGTTTGGTTGCAGCGGCGAACTTTGCACCAACTCTCAAGGTGAGAAAGGGCAATGCACGGTACCGAAGAGGCTAGCAATGGTGGAAGGTTGAGAGTGCGTCTAATCCATGGAGTCAACATTAGTCATCAAGAACTCAGATACTTATTGCAAAAATCTACAAGTCATCAAAAACCAAGCACTACGCGCATGCTCCTAGGGGGATAGATTGGTAGGAAAAGACCATCGCTCGTCCCCGACCGCCACTCATAAGGATGACAATTAGAGAACACCTCATGTTTCAAATTTGTCACACAACGTTTACCATACGTGCATGCTACGGGACATGCAAACTTCGACACAAGAATTTCTCAAATTCACAACTACTCAATTAGCATGACTCTAATATCACCATCTTCATATCTCAAAACAATCATAAAGAATCAAACTTCTCATAGTATTCAGTGCACTTTATATGAAAGTTTTTATAATATCCCTCTTGGATGCCCATCATATTAGGACTCGTTTCATAACCAAAGAAAATTACCATGCTGTTTAGGACTCTCAAAATAATATAAGTGAAGCATGAGAGTTCATCTATTTCTGCAAAATAAATCCACCGTCATGCTCTAAAAGATATAAGTGAAGCACTAGAGCAACAACAAACTACTCTGAAAGATATAAGTGAAGATCAATGAGTAGTCGAATAATTATGCAACTATGTGAAGACTCTCTAACATTTAATAATTTCAGATATTGGTATTTTATTAAAAAAGAAAGCAAAACAAAATAAAATAAAATGGCGCTCCAAGAAAAACACATATCATGTGGTGAATAAAAATATAGCTCCAAGTAAAGTTACCGATGAACGAAGACAAAAGAGGGGATGCCATCCGGGGCATCCCCAAGCTTAGGCTCTTGGTTGTACTTGAATATTACCTTGGGGTGCCTTGGGAATCCCCAAGCTTAGTATCTTGCCACTCATTATTCCATAGTCCATCGAATCTTTACCCAAAACTTGAAGACTTCACAACACAAAACTTAACAGAAAACTCGTAAGCTCCGTTAGTATAAGAAAATAAAACAACCACTTAGGTACTGTTGTGGACTCATTATAAATTCATATTGGTGTAATATCTACTGTATTCCAACTTCTCTATGGTTCATACCCTCCGATACTACTCATAGATTCATCAAAATAAGCAAACAACACATAGAAAACAGAATCTGTCAAAAACAGAACAGTCTGTAGTAATCTGTATCAAACGTATACTTATGGAACTCCGCAAATTCTGAAATAAACTAGTGGACCTGAGGAATTTGTCTATTAATCATCTGCAAAAATAATAAACTAAATAGCACTCTCCAGTTAAAGGTCGTAGTTAATCTCGTGAGCACTAAAGTTTCTGTTTTTTACAGCAAGATCAAAAAGACTTCACCCAAGTCTTCCCAAAGGTTCTACTTGGAACAAACACTAATTAAAACATAAAACCACATCTAACCAGAGGCTAGATAGATTATTTATTCCTAAACATAACCAAAAAGCAAGAAACTAAAATAAAATTGGGTTGCCTCCCAACTAGCACTATCGTTTAACGCCCCTAGCTAGGCATGATGATTTCAATGATGCTCACATAAAAGATAAGAATTGAAACATAAAGAGAGCATCATGAAGAATATGACTAGAACATTTAAGTCTAACCCACTTCCTATGCATAGGGATTTTGTGAGCAAACAACTTATGGGAACAAAAATCAACTAGCAAAGGAAGGCAAAACAAGCATAACTTCAAGATTTTAAGCACATAGAGAGGAAACTTGATATTATTGCAATTCCTACAAGCATATATTCCTCCCTCACAATAATTTTCAGTAGCATAATGAATGAATTCAACAATATAACCATCACATAAAGCAATCTTTTCATGATCTACAAGCGTAGAATTTTTATTACTCTCCACA
The DNA here is from genome assembly GCA_032464435.1 of Aegilops umbellulata. Taxonomy (NCBI): domain Eukaryota; kingdom Viridiplantae; phylum Streptophyta; class Magnoliopsida; order Poales; family Poaceae; genus Aegilops; species Aegilops umbellulata. The sequence goes on from CP136057.1 coordinate 46,856,271, forward strand.
TAAGCAAATCTATTCTCATTCGGGATAGTGGGGGTATCATAAGAGACTTGAATACTATAAATTGTTTCCACATTAAAAGTGTAATGTTCAGAAAAAGGGTAATCATAATCATGACAAGTTTTATAAATATAATCATCACTACTTTTTATATCATAAGTTTCATCACAATAATCATCATAAGTAGCAACTTTGTTCTCATCATAATCAATTGAAACCTCTTCCAAGATAGTGGAATCATTACTAAATAAAGTCATGACCTATCCAAATCCACTTTCATAATTATCATTGTAAGATTCAACATCCTCCAAAATAGTGGGATCATTACTTCCTAAAGTTGACACTCTTCTGAACCCGCTTTCATCAATATAATCATCATAAGTAGGAGGCATGCTATCATCATAATAAATTTGCTCATCAAAACTTGGGAGGCTAAAAATATCATCTTCATTAAACATAGCATCCCCAAGCTTGGGACAAACATTAATTGTAGCAAATATATTCTCAAACATGTCATTCTCATCAAACATAGCATCCCCAAGCTTGGGCCTTTTCATATCATAAGCATAATCACTCTCATCATTAATAGTATGGATAGCACCAATAGTATAGCAATTGTCATCATCACAATGAGTAATATGAGCAACATCATTTGGGAGGGATACCTTTCTACCTTTGCTTCTCCGTCTTTTCTTTTTCTTCTTCACATCATGTGTGGATTTAACCCTCTTTTTTGAGCTCCTTATTAATGAGATTGGTTGAATAGAAAGCTACTCCTCGTTACCTGATTCATCATAAGAAATAGTAGGAGGATATTGAGAAGTCTCTTCCCTTTCATTAGTATTCTCTTTATCTTCTATTTGTTTTCTTTTCAATATGTAACTGGCAATATAAGGATTTTCAATGCAATCCACCGCACAATACATAAAAATTTCTTCTAGATCAATATCAAGAACTTTATCAAGGATAATTTCTGGAAGATCCTTAGTTATACGTTTCATTTCTTCATAACCCAAAAGCAAACTAAGTTCATTATGATGTGCAAGGGAAATCAAGTCATCACAACTTTTGGACACGATACGATCATGAAACAATTTGCATTGGTTATTGAAATGATCACGTTCATTGCAAAGTTCACAAGTATGGCTAAGAAAGTTTAAATTTTCAGCACAAACATCTGGCCTTTCTTGCAACCATTTAGTTTCCAAATACTTACGCCTCCTGCAAAATCTATTTTCCCTAATTGGAGTGTACTTGCAAGCTCTACATACTCCATACAAATTGACATGCTTATAAGAGACATTTTCATCATGACTAGTGCAATCATCATTAGTACTATGGATATTTAAAGAGTTTATACTAACAACATTGCAATCATGCTCATCATTCAGAGATTTAGTGCCAAACATTTTATAGACTTCTTCTTCTAGCATTTGAGCACAATTTTCCTTTCCATCATTCTCACGAAAGATATTAACAAGATGAAGCGTATGAGGCAAACTCAATTCCATTTTTTGTAGTTTTCTTTTAAAAACTAAACTAGTGATAAAACAAGAAACTAAAAGATTCGATTGCAAGATCTAAAGATATACCTTCAAGCACTAACCTCCCCGGCAACGGCGCCAGAAACTGCTCTATGTCTACTACGCAACCTTCTTCTTGTAGACGTTGTTGGGCCTCCAAGTGCAGAGGTTTGTAGGACAGTAGAAAATTTCCCTCACGTGGATGACCTAAGGTTTATCAATCCGTGGGAGGCGTAGGATGAAGATGGTCTCTCTCAAGCAACCCTGCAACCAAATAACAAAGATTCACTTGTGTCCCCAACACACCCAAAACAATGGTAAATTGTATAGGTGCACTTGTTCGGCGAAGAGATGGTGATACAAGTGCAATATGGATGGTAGATATAGGTTTTTGTAATCTGGAAATATAAAAACATCTAGGTAACTAATGATAAAAGTGAGCACAAACGGTATTGCAATGTGTTGAAACAAGGCCTAGGGTTCATACTTTCACTAGTGCAAGTTCTCTCAACAATAATAACATATATGGATCATATAACTATCCCTCAACATGCAACAAAGAGTCACACCAAAGTCACTAATAGTGGAGAACAAACGAACAGATTATGGTAGGGTACGAAACCACCTCAAAGTTATCCTTTCTGATCGATCTATTCAAGAGTCCGTAGTAAAATAACATGAAACTATTCTTTCCGTTCGATCTATCATAGAGTTCATACTAGAATAACACCTTAAGAAAAATCAACCAAAACCCTAATGTCACCTAGATACTCCAATGTCACCTCAAGTATCCGTGGGTATGATTATACGATATGCATCACACAATCTCAGATTCATCTCTTCAATCCAACACAAAGTACTTCAAAGAGTGCCCCAAAGTTTCTACCGGAGAGTCAAGGCGAAAACGTGTGCCAACCCCTATGCATAAGTTCACGAGCGGAAGCCGCAAGTTGATCACCAAAACATACATCAAGTGAATCACGTGATATCCCATCGTCACCACAGACACGCACATGCAAGACATATATCAAGTGTTCTCAAATCCTTAAGGACTCAATCCGATAAGATAACTTCAAAAGGAAAACTTAATCCACTACAAGAGAGTAGAGGGGGAGAAACATCATAAGATCCAACTATAATAGCAAAGCTCGTGATACATCAAGATCGTATCACCTCAAGAACACGAGAGAGAGAGAGAGAGAGAGAGAGAGAGAGAGATCAAACACATAGCTACTGGTACATACCCTCAGCCCCGAGGGTGAACTACGCTCTCCTCGTCATGGAGAGCGCCTGGATGATGAAGATGGCCACCGGTGAGGGTTCTCCCCCGGCAGGGTGCCATAATAGAGTCTTGACTGGTTTTTCGTGGCTACAGAGGCTTGCGGTGGCGGAACTCCTGATCTATTCTGGTCCCCGATGTTTTTAGGGTGGATATATATAGGCGAAAGAAGTCGGTAAGGGGAGCCATGAGGGGCCCACGAGGGTGGGGGCGCGCCCAGGGGCAGGCGCGCCTCCCTGCCTCATGGCCACCTCGAAGCTTCCTTGACTTCAACTCCAAGTCTCCTGGATCATGTTCGTTCCAAAAATCATGCTCCCGAAGGTTTCATTCCGTTTGGACTCCGTTTGATATTCCTTTTCGGCGAAACACTGAAACAAGGGAAAAACAGAAACTGGCACTGGGCTCTGGGTTAATAGGTTAGTCCCAAAAATAATATGAATGTGTAAAATATAGCCCATAAACATCCAAAACAGATAATATAATAGCATGGAACAATCAAAAATTATAGATACGTTTGAGACGTATCACCTTAGTATGACTCAATAAACGGAAAAGAAATTCAGAGAAATACATTGTTTTTTTTAGTTTTTGTTTTTTCTTAGAATAAAGCAAACAAAAAGGAAAAACAAAAACGAGAAAAACTATTTACACGGGAGAGCTCCAAACAAGCAAAGAAGAACAAGGAAATCTTTTTGGGTTTTTCTTTTTAATACTACAACTAGCTATGCTAGAAAGAAAAATCAAAAATAAAAATATTTTTTTGGATTTTCTCAAAGTTTTTTCAAACACACAAGAAGAAAGCAATAAAATAAATCTAGCATGGATAATACAATGAAAAAGTATGAGCACCGATAACTGGAATGAGATGTATGAACAATGAATGTAATGTCGGTGGAAATACGTACTCCCCCAAGCTTAGGATTTTGGCCTAGCTTGGAAATCACCACTCGAAGAAGCCATCAGGTCCCACGTTGAAGTGCTGGCCAAAAGCAAATGAAATGGCAAAGGAGATAGTCGACAAATGTGAAGGATGTCAGTTCTATTCCAATATGTCGCATAAGCCCGCCTCAGCCTTGAAGACTATTCCACTCGTCTGGCCCTTCGCTGTTTGGGGATTGGATATGGTTGGACCACTGAGAACTGGCAGGAGCAACTTCACCCATGTGCTGGTGGCAGTCGACAAGTTCACTAAATGGATCGAAGCTAAGCCTATCAAGAATCTCGATGCATGCACTGCTATTAGCTTCATCAGAGAGTTGGTATTCAGATATGGAGTTCCGCATAGCATCATCACTGATAATGGGTCAAACATCGATTCCAACAAGTTCAGAGCTTTCTACGCCTCTCAAGGCACACGAGTCGACTACGCTTCAGTTGCTCATCCCCAGTCGAATGGACAAGCGGAAAGAGTAAACGATCTAATTCTCAAAGGACTGAAACCCTGACTGATGCGTGATCTCAAGCACACAGCAGGCGCATGGGTCGACGAGCTTCCATCAGTTCTTTGGGGATTGAGAACCACTCCTAATCGGTCAACTGGACGAACTCCATTCTTTTTGGTCTATGGAGCTGAGGCAGTTCTGCCGAGTGACCTGCTTCAATATGCACCACGAGTCGAGCTCTACTCTAAAGATGAAGCAGAACAAGCCCGGCAGGACGCAGTCGACCTTCTAGAAGAAGAAAGAGAGATGGACATGATTCGATCGACTATCTATCAGCAAGAATTGCGTCGATTCCATGCCAGAAATGTGAAGAGCCGAGCCTTCCAAGAAGGAGACTTGGTCCTCCGAGTGGATCAACAGAAGCCACACAAGCTCGCTCCTACTTGGGAAGGCCCTTCGTCATCACCAAAGTTCTCCAGAATGGAGCGTACCATATTTACAATATTGATCGCCAGATTGATGAGCCACGAGCTTGGAATGCGGAGCTCCTCCGCCCCTTTTATACTTAAGTACTCACTCGGATGAGATGTAATAAAAGATACCCATGTAGTTTATTTATCAAAGCCAAGAGTGTTATAATTTTCCCTGTGAATGCTATTGCTTTTGTTTTGCGTCAGAAATCCCCCAGTGGGTAGCTTAGCTGCGAACCCGTTTCGCCTAAGTTTGTAAGAAAAAAATTTCTACCGAGTGACGAGCAAACCTCTCACTCGGGAGCTTAGCTGCGAATCCGTTTCGCCTAAGTATTTGAAAATCCTACAGAGTGGTGAGCCAGCCTCCCACTCGGAGGCTTAGCTGCGAATCCGTTTCGCCTAAGTATTTAAAAATCCTACCGAGTGGTGAGCCAGCCTCCCACTCGGGGGCTTAGCTGTAGTCCAAGTACTCGCCTAAGTATTTAAAAAATCCTACCGAGTGGAGAGCAATCCTCCCACTCGGGGGCTTAGTTGCGAATCCGTTTCGCCTAAGTATTTGAAAATCCTACCGAGTGGTGAGCCAGCCTCCCACGAGGAGGCTTAGCTGTGAATCCGTTTCACCTAAGTATTTAAAAATCATACCGACTGGAGAGCAATCCTCCCACTCGGGGGCTTAGCTACAGTCCAAGTACTCGCCTAAGTATTTAAAAAATCCTACCGAGTGGAGAGCAATCCTCCCACTCGGGGGCTTAGCTGCGAATCCGTTTCGACTAATTATTTAAAAATCCTACCGAGTGGTGAGCCAGTCTCTCACTCGGGGGCTTAGCTGCAGTCCAAGTACTCGCCTAAGTATTTAAAAAATCCTACCGAGTGGAGAGCAATCCTCCCACTCGGGGGATTAGCTGCAGTCCAAGTACTCGCCTAAGTATTTAAAAAATCCTACCGAGTGGAGAGCAATCCTCCCACTCGGGGGCTTAGCTGTGAATCCGTTTCGCCTAAGTATTTGAAAATCCTACCGAGTGGTGAGCCAGCCTCCCACTCGGAGGCTTAGCTGCGAATCCGTTTCGCCTAAGTATTTAAAAATCCTACCGAGTGGTGAGCCAGCCTCCCACTCGAGGGCTTAGCTGCAGTCCAAGTACTCGCCTAAGTATTTAAAAAATCCTACCGAGTAGAGAGCAATCCTCCCACTCGGGGGCTTAGCTGCAGTCCAAGTACTCGCCTAGGTATTTAAAAAATCCTACCGAGTGGAGAGCAATCCTCCCACTCGGGGGCTTAGCTGCAGTCCAAGTACTCGCCTAAGTATTTAAAAATCCTACCGAGTGAAGAGCAATCCTCCCACTCAAGGGCTTATCTGCAGTCCAAGTACTCGCCTAAGTATGAAATCCATCCCAATCCGCAAGGACGATGAGGTGCAGGTCGACTGTTACCTTCTCCTTCGGAGCTACGCCACAAGTATAACGTACGCTCCATCCCTATCCGCGAGGACGACGAGGTGCAGGTCGACTGTTACCTTCTCCTTCGGAGCTACGCCACAAATACAACATGCGCTCCACCCCGATCCGCAAGGACGACGAGGTGCAGGTCGACTGCAATTTCCACCCCAGAGCTGCATCTCAAGCACAAAATATGTTCCGAGTGAATAACAAAGTTTGCTCGAAGGCAAATGCAAGCTAATTCAACAATAAACCAAGTTTAGATAAATCCTAAAGGTCCCAGACCGCAGATCAAAGAGGAGGACTGGCAGGCTCGACAAACTCATCCAGGTCGACACCATCGGTGATCCGAGTGGCAGCAGCGATGAAAGTCTCCATGAAAGATCGGAAATCATGCTTCTTAGTGTTGGCGACCTTGATCGCTGCCAGCTTATCTTCTCGCGCCTCTTTACAGTGGACAGAGCCACATCAGCGCCACACCGGGAAGAAGACTTCTTCCACTCCTGCACTCAACGAGGGATCTCGTTAAGTCGAGTCATCAGTTACTCGAGGTTGTTCTGGAGCGTTGCCCTTGGCCAAAGCGCCGTGTCGATCCTTGACGTGGCGAACTTCAGTCGAGCCAAGTAATCAACAACACCGTCGATGCAGGATTCCAGTCGGAGCAGGTTCATGGCAGTCTCATCCTTCACGGGAGAGTTGATGGGGTCCAAATTTGGTTCAATCCGCCTGGTCTCCTCCTCGAAGTCTCGGCAAAACTCTGCATGCACAATCCAAGGATAAGTCAATATTCGTATGCTGAGTCGACAAAGATAAACCAGTCGGGACAAGATATGTACCTTCAAGCTTGATGAATAACTTCTTGGCGAGACTCCTCAGATAGCTTTCCAAATCATCCCTCCTGCGAGTAATACCCTCCATCTTCTCGTTCAGGTTGACCTTATCCTTCTTCAAGCGGTTTACTTCCTTGTTAGCTTCGTTCAGGGAAGATTTTATCTTGACATTCTCCTCCTCAAGTTGGCTGACTGAAGCCAGCTTTTGTTCGGCCAGAGCAGTTCGGTCGTCAGCCTTCTTTTGCGCAGCACCCAGATCTTGATCCTTCTTTACCAGAGCCTGGTTCAGTTTTTCTGAGAAGAAATGACGCTCAGTTCAGGAAAAGCAGAATGAAATCCGGGTCTAAGACAAACCAGTCGATAAAGCCTCCTTACCGTTGGCGTCATCTTTGGCCTTCTGTAGCTCTGACTTGGCCAACTCCAGGTCCAGGTTGAGTTGAATTTGCTGCTTTTCCAAGTCGGCGAAGCGAGCTCCAAGGTCACAAGATTTCTGCAGTCAGAAAGGATGGATTATTTTACAGAGACAAACAACAAAGACAATAAATACTAAGACTATGGTCGACTGCTCGCAGTCCACCATAGTCTCGGGGACTACAACCGGTGGGTGCACTTAGCGTACCCCCACTAGTTCAGTTAACACTTGATGAGACCTCTTCGCTGCAAGTATATATATAAAGGGAAAGATAGCAACAAACAAGATCTTCAGACCACAGTCGACTGCCAGCAGTCGACCACGGTCTCAGGGACTACACCCAGTGGGTGCACTTTGCGTGCCCCCACTGGTTCAGTTTACACTCGACACGGCCAAACCAGACCGAGTGGTAGAATTAAAATTTTAAGACTACAGTCGACTGCCCATAGTCCACCATAGTCTCGAGGACTACACCCAGTGGGTGCACTCAGCGTGCCCCCACTAGTCTAAAACTCCAATAACAAAAATTCAGCAACACCCAGTGGGTGTACAGATGCAAAGATCACTAGAAAGAGAGTTTTCAGGTACCATATCCTAACAGAGTAAGTCAAGAAAATCAGTCGATGCGCTGCTAACCTGAACATTGCTTTGGAGGGCCGAGCTGGCGTCATAGGCGGCTTGACTGGCATCCCGCACCATCTTCATCTTTTCCATCATGATAACTGCTTGGCGTATGGCTTCTTTGGCAGCATTCACAACGTCCTCTGGGACGTGATGAGTGGCAAAAACTATAGGTGGATCGGCAGGAGCTTGAGCAGTCGACGAAGAAGACAGAGCACTCGACAATGGCATAGCGAAGGTAACAGAAGCCCGATTGGCGTCACCAGCATCCTAAACGACTGGTTCAGCTATCGGCGTCGACTGTGGCGCCTTGTCTGCAGGATTTTTCCTATTTTTCCTCATCAAAGGACTCTCTGGCTCTTCTTCATCATCATCGGGAAGGTGAGTGACGTGGGGTGCTGTTCAAAGATCAGTCGCCAAAATTCTCACCACCCGATGGCATATATTACAGTTGGATCGACCAAATGAAAACAGAACGAAAAAAATCATACCAAGATTGGAAGTGACTGCATCCTCCATTGCCTCGTCCTCATCCCTGTAAACCGAAGTCCCAGAAGTAGCAGAGCTGCTAGTTCCAAAATTCATTTGGTTAAATCAAGGAAAAATAAACAACATGGAGCGCCGAGTGATTACACAGGAAGATACTCACGCGGAAGCGACGGGGATGTCGATCTTAATCTTCGGCAATGCCTTCCGAGGCTTTTGCACTACAACCTTGGGCTGCTTTGACGCTTTTTCAGTCGGGGCCGGCGAAGACGTCCGAGGGCGCTTTGAAGACTGGCCTGTTTGAGCAATCGCCTTTTCACAGGCGCTCGGCTGGTCTTGGTCGACCTTGGATCGCCTCTCCCCGCGAGGGGGCGACTCGACTTCTTCTTCGCCACTTGAGTCGTCGCTCTCCTTGTTTTCCTCTCCGTCAGAATGCCAGTCGCCGCCGCTTGCCTCCCCCTCCGGGTCTTGCTCTTGTTCTTGCTCTCCGTTGGGCATTGAATACATTTCGATAAGGGCCTGGAAGAAAGCAGGAAGAATGAAAGTAAGTCGACGAATCATAAACAGTCGCGCGAGTGAATCCAGATCATAGTCAGAAGTGCAGAATCAGACCTTGTCTGGTTCATGGGACTGGTCGAATGGAGGAACTCTCCTGGCTCCCCTAGAGTTGTCCTTGTTCCCAGTAATGCTCGTCAGCCACCCCTCCAGCGTGACATCCTCGACCTCCTCCGGGTGGATCCGAGTGGTGTCATCAATGCCCGAATACGTCCACATCGGATGGTCTCGAGCTTGAAGGGGCTGGATGCGTCGCCGGAGGAAGACCTCCAAGAGATCCATACCAGTCACCCCGTCACGGATAAGCTGGACTACCCGTTCGACCAGCACCTTAACCCGCGCCTTCTCCTCCGGGGTCACCTTCAAAGAAGAAGGCTTCCTCACTCGGTCCATAGAAAACAGAGGGAGTCCAGTCGACTGCCCTGGCGTCGGCTGGTCTTTGCAGTAAAACCAGGTCGATTGCCACCCACAGACCAAGTCGGGAAGAATCATGGACGGAAAAGAACTTTTCCCTCTCATCTGAACCCCAAGACCCCCACACATTTGAATCACTTGTGTTCTCTCGTCACTCGGATTGGCCTTTTTCACCGTCCGAGAGCGGCAGGTGAAAATGTGCTTGAAAAGGCCCCAATGAGGCCGACAACCCAGGAAGTTCTCGCACAAAGACACGAAAGCAGCAAGATACACGATTGTGTTAGGAGTGAAGTAGTGGAGTTGCGCCCCAAAGAAATTTAGAAATCCCTGAAATAAAGGGTAAGGGGGCAAGGAGAAACCACGGCCGACGTGAGTGGCAAGGAGAACGCGCTCACCCTCCTGAGGCTGCGGCTCGGATTCCTTCCCCGAAGCCGTGCCGATCCGTGGGGGATCAGTCCTCCATCGGCCAGGTCGTCGAGATCTTCTTGACGAATCGTCAAGCGGATCTAGTCGCCCTAGATCCAGCCCTTCGACAGACCGTCCCTCGAGGAAGATTGCCCCGACTGGTTGTCTTCCCCTTCGCCTTCGCCGTCGCCTTCTTCGCCCGCTCCAGATCCACCGGCTTCTTCCCCATCGTCGTCGGCTAGACGCGTACGGAGCGGCGGCACTGGGGCGAAAGCGAGCGCGGCGGAGAAGTCTGAGGAGGAGAGGAGGAAATGAGAACGCACTATTCAAAAACCCCGGCCCGGTGCCTTATATGAGGTTACTTCTGAGTGGCTGACTTGTAGGCCCAGACGATCCTGTTAAATCCCACAACAGTCGCGCGCGCGATACGTGGCGAAAAAGGTGGCGCGGAGATTGAGGCGGCTCCGCCCTATCCCATCCGATTACTGCGGCCTTCTCCGTCCCGCGCGCTTCTCAAAATTCGAAATCCCGCAAAATCCGCGAGCAGCAAAGCAACTTGTCAGACGGAAGATCTCCTCCACGCCGTCACTCGGAGCTCTTCAAGTAAAGAAGCTCACTCGAAGAAAACTAAGAATGGATCAAGGCGACTAAAAAAGAAGTTGGTGTCATCACCTAGGTTCGTTGATCCAGGGCAAGACGCATTCATAGCACAAAAAATGGGTCGGAAGTGTTCTCAACTCCTTCCCCACTCAAACCTCAATCCATTCGGGGGCTAATGATGAAGCTATGTACCCAGGGTTGGGTCACGGACCTGTCCAAGCTACCCTCCCCTAGGACATCTCTAGAAGAAATCGCCTTTCAATCGACTCAGAAGTGTCCACTCGACGGACTCGAAGACACTCGACCATGAAGACTATCACTCGACCATGAAGCCAACCACTCGACAGTCAGGAGATCTAAATGTTGGGGAACGTTGCAGAAAATTAAAATTTTTCCTACGGTTTCACCAAGATCCATCTAGGAGTTCATCAAGCAACGAGTATTCAGATTAGATAGCATCTACATACCACTTTGTAGATCGCAACGGAAGCGTTCGAGTGAACGTGGATGAGGTAGTCGTACTTGCCGAGATCCAATTCACCGATGACCTAGTGCCGAACGGACGGCACCTCCGCGTTCAACACACGTACGGGACGGGAGACGTCTCCTCCTTCTTGATCCAGCAAGGCAAAGGAGAGGTTAGGGATGAAGGCTCCAGCAACAGCACGACGGCGTGGTGATGGTGGAACCGCAGCACTCCGGCAGGGCTTCGCCGTGCTCAATGGAGGAGGAGGAGGTGTTGGAGAGGGAGAGGGAGGCGCCAGGGCAATGGGGTAATCGGCCCCCTCTCTCCCCCCCCCTTTTATATAACCCCCTAAGGGGGGCGCCTGCCCTAGGAGATGAGATCTCCTAGGGGGGGCGGCGGCCAGGGCAAGGGGGCTTGCCCCCCAAGCAAGGGGGGCGCCCCCTTTAGGGTTTCCCTCCCCCAAACCCTAGGCGCATGGGGCCCATGGGGGGGAGGCGCACCAGCCCACTATGGGCTGGTTCCCTCCCTCATACAGCCCATGGGGCCCTCCGGGATAGGTGGCCCCACCCGGTGGACCCCCCGGGACCTTCCGGTGGTCCCGGTACAATACCGATAACCCCGAAACTTGTCCCGATGTCCGTATGATGACTTTCCATATATAAATCTTTACCTCCGGACCATTCCGAAACTCCTCGTGACGTCCGGGATCTCATCCGGGACTCCGAACAACATTCGGGTTACTGCACATACATATCCCTACAACCCTAGCGTCACCGAACCTTAAGTGTGTAGACCCTACGGGTTCGGGAGACATGCAGACATGACCGAGACGGCTCTCGGGCAATAACCAACAGCGGGATCTGGATACCCATGTTGGCTCCCACATGCTCCACGATGATCTCATCGGATGAACCACGATCTCAAGGATTCAATTAATCCCGTATACGATTCCCTTTGTCAATCGGTATTTTACTTGCCCGAGATTCGATCGTCGGTATACCAATACCTCGTTCAATCTCGTTACCGGCAAGTCACTTTTCTCGTACCGTAATGCATGATCCCGTGATCAAACACTTTGATCACATTGAGCTCATTGTGATGATGCATTACCGAGAGGGCCCGGTGATACCTCTCCGTCAAGCGGAGTGACAAATCCCAGTCTCGATCCATGTCAACCCAACAGACACTTTCAGAGATACCCGTAGCATACCTTTATAGTCACCCAGTTACGTTGTGACGATTGGCACACCCAAAGCACTCCTACGGTATCCGGGAGTTACATGATCTCATGGTCTAAGGAAAGGATACTTGACATTGGAAAACTCTAGCAAACGAACTATGCGATCTTATGCTATGTTTAGGATTGGGTCTTGTTCATCACATCATTCTCCTAATGATGTGATCCCGTTATCGATGACATCCAATGTCCATAGTCAGGAAACCATGACTATCTGTCGATCAACGAGCTAGTCAACTAGAGGCTCACTAGGGACATGTTGTTGTCTGTTATTCACACATGTATTACGATTTCCGGTTAACACAATTATAGCACGAATAAAGACAATTATCATGAATAAGGAAATATAATAATAATGCTTTTATTATTGCCTCTAGGGCATATTTCCAACAGTCTCCCACTTGCACTAGAGTCAATAATCTAGTTACATTGTGATGAATCGAACACCCATAGAGTTCTGGTGCTGATCATGTTTTGCCTTAGGGAGAGGTTTAGTCAACGGATCTGCGACATTCAGATCTGTGTGCACTTTACAAATCTCTATGTCTCCATCTTGAACATTTTCACGAATGGAGTTGAAGCGACGCTTGATGTGCCTGGTCTTCTTGTGAAACCTGGGCTCCTTTGCAAGTGCAATAGCTCCAGTGTTGTCACAGAAGAGCTTGATTGGCCCCGACGCATTGGGTATGACTCCGAGGTCGGTGATGAACTCCTTCACCCATATTGCTTCATGTGCTGCCTCCGAGGCTGCCATGTACTCCGCTTCACATGTAGATCCCGCCACGACGCTTTGCTTGCAACTGCACCAGCTTACTGCCCCACCATTCAAAATATACACGTATCCGGTTTGTGACTTAGAGTCATCCAGATCTGTGTCGAAGCTAGCGTCGACGTAACCTTTTACGACGAGCTCTTCGTCACCTCCATAAACGAGAAACATTTCCTTAGTCCTTTTCAGGTACTTCAGGATATTCTTGACCGCTGTCCAGTGTTCCTTGCCGGGATTACTTTGGTACCTTCCTACCAAACTTACGGCAAGGTTTACATCAGGTCTGGTACACAGCATGGCATACATAATAGAACCTATGGCTGAGGCATAGGGGATGACGCTCATCTCTTCTATATCTTCTGCCATGGTCGGACATTGAGCTGAGCTCAATTTCACACCTTGTAACACAGGTAAGAACCCTTTCTTAGATTGATCCATATTGAATTTCTTCAATATCTTATCAAGGTATGTGCTTTGTGAAAGACCTATGAGGCGTCTCGATCTATCTCTATAGATCTTGATGCCTAATATATAAGCAGCTTCTCCAAGGTCCTTCATTGAAAAACTTTTATTCAAATAGGCCTTAATGCTGTCCAAGAGTTCTATATCATTTCCCATCAAAAGTATGTCATCTACATATAGTATGAGAAATGCTACAGAGCTCCCACTCACTTTCTTGTAAACACAGGCTTCTCCATAAGTCTGTGTAAACCCAAACGCTTTGATCATCTCATCAAAGCGAATGTTCCAACTCCGAGATGCTTGCACCAGCCCATAAATCGAGCGTTGGAGCTTGCATACCTTGTCAGCATTCTTAGGATCGACAAAACCTTCCGGCTGCATCATATACAATTCTTCCTTAAGGAAACCATTAAGGAATGCCGTTTTGACGTCCATTTGCCATATCTCATAATCATAGTATGCGGCAATTGCTAACATGATTCGGACGGACTTCAGCTTCGCTACCGGTGAGAAAGTCTCATCGTAGTCAACCCCTTGAACTTGTCGATAACCCTTAGCGACAAGCCGAGCTTTATAGATGGTCACATTACCATCCGCGTCTGTCTTCTTCTTAAAGATCCATTTATTTTCTATGGCTCGCCGTTCAACGGGCAAGTCAGTCAAAGTCCATACTTCGTTTTCATACATGGATCCTATCTCGGATTTCATGGCTTCCAGCCATTTGTCGGAATCCGGGCCCGCCATTGCTTCCTCATAGTTCGAAGGTTCACCGTTGTCTAACAACATGATTTCCAAGACAGGGTTGCCGTACCACTCTGGCGCGGAACGTGTCCTTGTGGACCTTCGAATTTCAGTAGGAGCTTGATCAGAAGTATCTTGATCATAATCATTAATTTCCTCTCTATTCGGTGCAGGCACCTCAGGAACGATTTCTTGAGTTTCGCCATTTTCCGGTTCAAGAGTCAACACTTCATCAAGTTCTACTTTCCTCCCACTTACTTCCTTCGAGAGAAACTCTTTCTCTAGAAAGGATCCATTCTTGGCAACAAAGATCTTGCCTTCGGATCTGAGGTAGAAGGTATACCCAATAGTTTCTTTAGGGTATCCTATGAAGACGCATTTTTCCGACTTGGGTTCGAGCTTTTCAGGTTGAAGTTTCTTCACATAAGCATCGCATCCCCAAACTTTTAGAAACGACAGCTTGGGTTTCTTCCCAAACCATAATTCATACGGTGTCGTCTCAACGGATTTCGACGGAGCCCTATTTAAAGTGAATGCGGCAGTCTCTAAAGCATAGCCCCAAAAGGATAGCGGTAAGTCGGTAAGAGACATCATAGATCGCACCATATCTAATAGAGTGCGATTACGACGTTCGGACACACCATTACGCTGAGGTGTTCCAGGCGGCGTGAGTTGTGAAACTATTCCACATTTTCTTAAGTGTGTGCCAAATTCGTGACTCAAGTATTCTCCTCCACGATCTGATCGTAGAAACTTGATCTTTCTATCACGTTGATTTTCAACCTCACTCTGAAATTCCTTGAACTTTTCAAAGGTTTCAGACTTGTGTTTCATTAAGTAGATATACCCATATCTACTCAAGTCATCAGTGAGGGTGAGAACATAACGATAGCCACCGCGAGCCACAACACTCATTGGACCACACACATCGGTATGTATGATTTCCAATAAGTTGGTTGCTCGCTCCATTGTTCCTGAGAACGGAGTCTTGGTCATTTTACCCATGAGGCATGGTTCGCATGTGTCAAATGATTCATAATCAAGAGACTCTAAAAGTCCATCTGCATGGAGCTTCTTCATGCGTTTGACACCTATGTGACCAAGGCGGCAGTGCCACAAATATGTGGGACTATTGTTATCAACTTTAACTCTTTTGGTACTCACACTATGAATATGTGTTGCATCACGTACGAGATTCATCAGGAATAAACCATTAACCATCGGAGCATGACCATAAAACATATCTCTCATATAAATAGAACAACCATTATTCTCGGATTTAAATGAGTAGCCATCTCGAATTAAGCGAGATCCGGATACAATGTTCATGCTCAAACTTGGTACTAAATAACAATTATTGAGGTTTAAAACTAATCCCGTAGGTAAATGTAGAGGCAGCGTGCCGACGGCGATCACATCGACCTTGGAACCATTCCCGACGCGCATCGTCACCTCATCCTTCGCCAGTCTCCGTTTATTCCGTAGCTCCTGCTTTGAGTTACAAATGTGAGCAACTGCACCGGTATCAAATACCCAAGAGCTACTACGAGTACTGGTAAGGTACACATCAATTACATGTATATCACATATACCTTTGGTTTTGCCGGCCTTCTTGTCCGCTAAGTACTTGGGGCAGTTCCGCTTCCAGTGACCACTCCCCTTGCAATAAAAGCACTCAGTTTCGGGCTTGGGTCCATTCTTTGGCTTCTTCCCGGCAACTTGCTTACCGGGCGCGGCAACTTCCTTGCCGTCCTTCTTGAAGTTCTTTTTACCCTTGCTCCTTTTGAACTTAGTGGTTTTATTCACCATCAACACTTGATGCTCTTTCTTGATTTCTACCTCTGCTGATTTCAGCATTGCATACACCTCAGGAATGGTCTTTACCATCCCCTGCATATTGTAGTTCATCACAAAGCTCTTGTAGCTAGGTGGAAGCGACTGGAGGATTCTGTCAATGACCACTTCTTCCGGAAGATTAACTTCCAGTTGAGTCAAGCGGTTGTGCAATCCAGACATTCTGAGTATGTGCTCACTGACAGAGCCATTTTCCTCCATCTTATAGCTAAAGAATTTGTTGGAGATCTCATATCTCTCAACCCGGGCATGAGCTTGGAAAACCATTTTCAGCTCTTCGAACATCTCATATGCTCCATGTCTCTCAAAACGCTTTTGGAGCCCCGGCTCTAAGCTGTAAAGCATGCCGCACTGAACGAGGGAGTAATCATCGCATCGCGACTGCCAAGCGTTCATAACGTCTTGTTGTGCAGGGAGAACAGGTGAGTCACCCAGCGGTGCTCTTAGGACATAATCTTTCTTGGCAGCTATGAGGATGATCCTCAGGTTTCGGACCCAGTCCGTATAGTTGCTACCATCGTCTTTCAGCTTGGTTTTCTCTAGGAACGCGTTGAAGTTGAGGACTACGTTGGCCATTTGATCTACAAGACATATTGTAAATATTTAGACTAAGTTCATGATAATAAAGTTCATTTAATCAAATTATTTAATGAACTCCCACTTAGATGGACATCCCTCTATTAGTCATCTAAGTATTACATGATCCGAGTCAACTAGGCCGTGTCCGATCATCACGTGAGACGGACTAGTCAACATCGGTGAACATCTTCATGTTGATCGTATCTTCTATACGACTCATGCTCGACCTTTCGGTCTTCCGTGTTCCGAGGCCATGTCTGTACATGCTAGGCTCGTCAAGTCAACCTAAGTGTTTGCGTGTGTAAATCTGTCTTACACCCGTTGTATGTGAACGTTAGAATCTATCACACCCGATCATCACGTGGTGCTTCGAAACAACGAACTGTCGCAACGGTGCACAGTTAGGGTGAACACTTTCTTGAAATTATTATGAGGGATCATCTTATTTACTACCGTCGCTCTAAGTAAACAAGATGCAAAACATGATAAACATCACATGCAATCAAAATAATAAACGTGACATGATATGGCCAATATCACATAGCTCCTTCGATCTCCATCTTGGGGCTCCATGATCATCTTGTCACCGGCTTGACACCATGATCTTCATCATCATGATCTTCATCATCGTGTCTCCATGAAGTTGCTCGCCAACTATTACTTCTACTACTATGGCTAACGCGTTTAGCAATAAAGTAAAGTAATTTACATGGCGATTCTCAATGACACGCAGGTCATACAAAAATAAAGACAACTCCTATGGCTCCTGCCGGTTGTCATACTCATCGACATGCAAGTCGTGATTCCTATTACAATAGCATGAACATCTCATACATCACATATAGATCATTCATCATACATCACAACTTTGGCCATATCATATCACAAAGCACTTGCTGCAAAAACAAGTTAGACGTCCTCTAATTGTTGTTGCAAGTTTTACGTGGCTGAATTAGGGTTCTAGCAAGAACGTTTTCTTACCTACGTTAAAACCACCACAACGTGATTTGTCAACTTCTATTTACCCTTCATAAGGACCCTTTTCATCGAATCCGCTCCAACTAAAGTAGGAGAGACAGACACCCGCCAGCCACCTTATGCAACTAGTGCATGTTCGTCGGTGGAACCGGTCTCACGTAAGCGTACGTGTAAGGTTGGTCCGGGCCGCTTCATCCCACAATACCGTTGAAGCAAGATAAGACTAGTAGCGGCAAGAAGAGTTGACAACATCTACGCCCACAACAAATTGTGTTCTACTCGCGCAAGAAGAACTACGCATAGACCTAGCTCATGATGCCACTGTTGGGGAACGTTGCAGAAAATTAAAATTTTTCCTACGGTTTCACCAAGATCCATCTAGGAGTTCATCAAGCAACGAGTATTCAGATTAGATAGCATCTACATACCACTTTGTAGATCGCAACGGAAGCGTTCGAGTGAACGTGGATGAGGTAGTCGTACTTGCCGAGATCCAATTCACCGATGACCTAGTGCCGAACGGACGGCACCTCCGCGTTCAACACACGTACGGGACGGGAGACGTCTCCTCCTTCTTGATCCAGCAAGGCAAAGGAGAGGTTAGGGATGAAGGCTCCAGCAACAGCACGACGGCGTGGTGATGGTGGAACCGCAGCACTCCGGCAGGGCTTCGCCGTGCTCAATGGAGGAGGAGGAGGTGTTGGAGAGGGAGAGGGAGGTGCCAGGGCAATGGGGTAATCGGCCCCCTCTCTCCCCCCCTTTTATATAACCCCCTAAGGGGGGCGCCTGCCCTAGGAGATGAGATCTCCTAGGGGGGGGCGGCGGCCAGGGCAAGGGGGCTTGCCCCCCAAGCAAGGGGGCGCCCCCTTTAGGGTTTCCCTCCCCCCAAACCCTAGGCGCATGGGGCCCATGGGGGGGAGGCGCACCAGCCCACTATGGGCTGGTTCCCTCCCTCATACAGCCCATGGGGCCCTCCGGGATAGGTGGCCCCACCCGGTGGACCCCCCGGGACCTTCCGGTGGTCCCGGTACAATACCGATAACCCCGAAACTTGTCCCGATGTCCATATGATGACTTTCCATATATAAATCTTTACCTCCGGACCATTCCGAAACTCCTCGTGACGTCCGGGATCTCATCCGGGACTCCGAACAACATTCGGGTTACTGCACATACATATCCCTACAACCCTAGCGTCACCGAACCTTAAGTGTGTAGACCCTACGGGTTCGGGAGACATGCAGACATGACCGAGACGGCTCTCGGGCAATAACCAACAGCGGGATCTGGATACCCATGTTGGCTCCCACATGCTCCACGATGATCTCATCGGATGAACCACGATCTCAAGGATTCAATTAATCCCGTATACGATTCCCTTTGTCAATCGGTATTTTACTTGCCCGAGATTCGATCATCGGTATACCAATACCTCGTTCAATCTCGTTACCGGCAAGTCACTTTTCTCGTACCGTAATGCATGATCCCGTGATCAAACACTTTGATCACATTGAGCTCATTGTGATGATGCATTACCGAGAGGGCCCGGTGATACCTCTCCGTCAAGCGGAGTGACAAATCCCAGTCTCGATCCATGTCAACCCAACAGACACTTTCAGAGATACCCGTAGCATACCTTTATAGTCACCCAGTTACGTTGTGACGTTTGGCACACCCAAAGCACTCCTACGGTATCCGGGAGTTACATGATCTCATGGTCTAAGGAAAGGATACTTGACATTGGAAAACTCTAGAAAACGAACTATGCGATCTTATGCTATGTTTAGGATTGGGTCTTGTCCATCACATCATTCTCCTAATGATGTGATCCCGTTATCGATGACATCCAATGTCCATAGTCAGGAAACCATGACTATCTGTCGATCAACGAGCTAGTCAACTAGAGGCTCACTAGGGACATGTTGTTGTCTGTTATTCACACATGTATTACGATTTCCGGTTAACACAATTATAGCACGAATAAAGACAATTATCATGAATAAGGAAATATAATAATAATGCTTTTATTATTGCCTCTAGGGCATATTTCCAACACTAAAGTCACTCCGCATGCTAACGGACGGTCATTAAGTAGCTTTTATGGTCATCATAGCACTTTACTTGTGGCGTTACCAGTAATGCCCAACCTTAATGTACCTTAAACCCTGCACAACTGAGGGCTGGAGGGGTCTGGCGAACTCTATATAAGCCACCCTCTCCTCAGTGTAGAGGGTTCGCACCCTTGTAATCCATACACGCATAATCCAGTCGACCGCCTCCGGGCTCCGAGACGTAGGGTTGTTACTTCCTCCGAGAAGGGCCTGAACTCGTAAAACTCGTGCATATACAACTACTCCATAGCTAGGATCTTGCCTCTCCATTCCTACCCCCCTACACTACTGTCAGACTTAGAACCACGACAGTTGGCGCCCACCGTGGGGCAGGCATCTTAGCGACTTGTTGGAGAAGTTGTGATTTTTCTGATTCCCTTCATCATGGTTTCAGGCGGAGTTTTGGTTGAGGGACGCGAGATCCATCTCGGCGCGCTCACGCTCATCGCCGACGACTCCGCTTGGCTTCAAGAGACTCCACTCGATGTTGACACGCTCCCTGTCCGCGGGGCAACGCACTTTCGTGCGTGCGTCCGACGCGTCCTCCTGTGACAACCGTCGACCTAGTATCGGTCGGCCCCTGTGTCGTCCTCCCTTCCGGTCTCCCATCGGCGCAAGCGCTTCGGTCGGTCGAGGCTTCAGCGGTGGATGAGGCACGCGGTGGCTCGCCAGTCGGCCACCCCCCAAGTCGCGGCAATCGAGCCCGATGAATCTTTCTACGGCCTGTTCGACCTGTCGACTGGCTCTGCAGAGACTGCATCCGTGTGCGACAGCAGTGATCTAGCGGCAGAGGTTCTAATGGTCGATGGACCACACAGTCCTCCCAGCTTTCCCCGCACTGACAGAGGTGACGGTGGAGGCGATCCGTCGTGTGCCCATGAAGAGTACCTCCCCGAACCCCTCACTTCGCTGCTGAGGGAAGAACTTCGCCGCCGAAACATGGATGCACTGCACACTCCTATCGTTGGAGAGACCCCTGAGGCTCGTGCCTTAGAGGACGCGCGCTTGGCCAACTTGGCTGAGCGCACTCGACTGGAGAACCTCCAGCGAGCACTCGACGAGCATGCGCGACATTGGGTTCCAGAATCCAGTCGACGTCAGCTCTTCCCACCACCGACTCAGGTGTATCGAACTCCGATTCAGAATTTAGCAGCTGCAGCCCGTATAGCAAGGTCAATTCAGCCTTCCATATCAGAGGCTGGAAGAGGCTTGTTGCAAATCAGAGCATTACTCCGGGCGGCAGGAGATCAAAATTCAGTTGTATCACGGTCGCGGAATAGGATCCACAGCAGATTTGTCGCTGCAGATACAGTCCAGTCGGCCCACAGCCCAGGATCGCCCCCGAGGCGTGAGGGACGTGGAGACCGGCGTGATCAGTACAGGAACCGTGAGCAGTATGATCACCGACTCGATCGTGATGATCGACGTCGAGTGCCCACCCCTCTCCCAAGGAGTGGATCGTACGTGCCTCGGCAGCAGGATGACAAACGCCCTCACAGTGTTGGGCGAAGGATTCCAGTCGACCCTAGGGAACCAGGCTTTGATGCGAGATCTATTCTCGTTCAGAGTTTGGTCGATTGGAACAGAGCTCACCGAGAAGGTCATGACAGGGATGTACCCACCAGCAGCAGAGTACACGTCTCAGGACCATAGTGCTTCAGCAGAGCCATCAGGGCCGCGGTGATTCCTCCCAACTTCAGGTTGGCGACTGGAGTCAGTAAGTTCACTGGTGAGTCCAAGCCTGATACCTGGCTTGAGGACTACCGAGTGGCTGTTCAGATTGGCGGCGGCAATGATGAAGTGGCCATGAAACACCTGACTCTTATGTTGGAGGGCTCGGCCAGAGCATGGCTGAATCAGTTGGCACCCAGCAGCATTTACACTTGGGAAGATCTTGCCCGAGTGTTTGTCAGAACATTTGAAGGAACTTGCAAGCGACCAACAGGATTGACAGAGCTGCAATCTTGCGTGCAGAAGTCAAATGAAACTTTGAGGGATTACATCCAGAGATGGATCACGTTGCATCACACAGTAGAGAATGTGTCTGATCACCAAGCAGTCTGTGCCTTCAAGGAAGGTGTTAAGTACAGAGAGCTGAACCTGAAATTCGGTCGAACCGGAGACATGTCTCTGAGTCGAATGATGGAGATTGCCACCAAGTATGCCAATGGTGAAGAAGAAGATCGGCTTCGGAGTGGCAGGCACAAGTCAGTCGCCCATGAAACTGGAGGAGGAAACTCCAGTCAAAAGCAGAAGCGGAAAGCCGAGCCAGCTGCTCCTGGAGAAGCCTTGGCCGTGACTCAAGGAAAGTTTAAGGGGAAGCCCAAAGGGCCTTGGAACCCTAAGAAGGTGAAAGACCAAGACGGAAATGATGTGTTGGATTTTCGATGCCACATTCACACAAAGAAAGATGAAGAGGGTAAACTCATTTACCCAAAACATACCACCCGAAAGTGCAGGCTCTTGATCCAATAGTTCCAATGAAAACAGCCCAAAGATAAGGAAAAGGAGTCGGACAAAGTGGAGGACAAAGAGGATAGTGATGATGGATATCCCCAGGTCAATTCCACCCTTATGATTTTTGCTGATGTTAAAAGCAAAAGTCGACTGAAAGTTATCAATAGAGAAGTGAATATGGTCGCCCCGACGACACCCTGTTATTTGAAATGGTCTCAGACTGCCATCACATTCGACCAGTTCGATCACCCGACGCACATAGCCACCCCTGGGAGGCAAGCGCTGGTGGTCGACCCAGTTGTCGAGGGCACTCGACTGACCAAGGTTTTGATCGATGGAGGCAGTGGCCTGAATATACTATATGCGGAGACATTGAAAGGGATGGGCATTCCGATGTCCAGACTTAGTACCAGCAACATGAGTTTCCATGGAGTCATTCCTGGAAAGAAGGCTAAGTCACTTGGCCAAATTGCTCTTGATGTGGTTTTCGGTGATTCCATAGCACGAAAAATGGGTCGGAAGTGTTCTCAACTCCTTCCCCACTCAAATCTCAATCCATTCAGGGGCTAATGATGAAGCTATGTACCTAGGGTAGGGTCACGGACCTGTTCAAGCTACCCTTCCCTAGGACATCTCTAGAAGAAATCACCTATCAATCGACTCAGAAGTCTTCTTCTTCTTCTTCTTCTTCTTCTTCTTCTTCTTCTTCTTCTTCTTCTTCTTCTTCTTCTTCTTCTTCTTCTTCTTCTTCTTCTTCTTCTTCTTCTTCTTCTTCTTCTTCTTCTTCTTCTTCTTCTTCTTCTTCTTCTTCTTCTTCTTCTTCTTCTTCTTCTTCTTCTTCTTCTTCTTCTTCTTCTTCTCTTCTTCTTCTTCTTCTTCTTCTTCTTCTTCTTCTTCTTCTTCTTCTTCTTCTTCTTCTTCTTCTTCTTCTTCTTCTTCTTCTTCTTCTTCTTCTTCTTCTTCTTCTTCTTCTTTCTTCTTCTTCTTCTTCTTCTTCTTCTTCTTCTTCTTCTTCTTCTTCTTCTTCTTCTTCTTCTTCTTCTTCTTCTTCTTCTTCTTCTTCTTCTTCTTCTTCTTCTTCTTCTTCTTCTTCTTCTTCTTCTTCTTCTTCTTCTTCTTCTTCTTCTTCTTCTTCTTCTTCTTCTTCTTCTTCTTCTTCTTCTTCTCTTCTTCTTCTTCTTCTTCTTCTTCTTCTTCTTCTTCTTCTTCTTCTTCTTCTTCTTCTTCTTCTTCTTCTTCTTCTTCTCTTTCTCTTCTTCTTCTTCTTCTTCTCTTCTTCTTCTCTTCTTCTTCTTCTTCTTCTTCTTCTTCTTCTTCTTCTTCTCTCTTCTTCTTCTTCTTCTTCTTCTTCTTCTCTTCTTTCTTCTTCTTTCTTCTTCTTCTTCTTCTTCTTCTTCTTCTTCTTCTTCTTCTTCTTCTTCTTCTTCTTCTTCTTCTTCTTCTTCTTCTTCTTCTTCTAAGGACTAGCTGCATCGGTATTAATTCATAAGATTCTTGTTCCATTCTTTTATGGTGTCCCTCCATGGTTTTAAATAGCGGATAGCGGGCTGGTAGCGGATTGGGCTCCGTGTAGCGGAATGTGGATTGTGGGTGTTACTGTGGGTGCTATGTCCGCATGGCAGATTTGTAAAAACCCTAGATCATTAACAAAAAGTAATGACATTTAATTTCATCAATAGCAGACGCTAGTGCGCTAGCCCTATGGCGGACGCAATAGCGGATGCTATCTCTGCTATTTGAAACTATGTGTCCCTCGGGATAAAGTGGTTCCTGAGTCATTCTACCTCCTCTGGTCATTACTCTCACAGCATGATCACTGATATTATTGTTCATTTCATCAAGCAAGTCTTTTTGAGATTTGGCAACTTGTTCTAGTTGAGTTTAAACCATAGAGGCATGCTTTCCTACACCTCTAACATCATTGGTAATTCTAAATAACAAGTTACTCAAGCGAGAAATCATATCAGAGTTGTATTTCAAATGTTTCATAACATTTGCATTGAAGTGATCTTACTTTCTAATGTAGTTATCAAACTCATAAAGGCATTGACTAGGATGCATATTGTAAGGATTATCATTTTCATTGAATTTCATTAAAGAATTTACCTCTACCACCTTGGGTGGTGTTGTATCAAGCCCATGTATTTCTTCAATGGGAGGTAAATTTTTGACATCCTCAGCTTTAATACCTTTTTCCTTCATAGATTTTTTGCCACTTGCATATCTTCGGGACTGAGATATAAGACACCCCTCTTCTTCGGAGTAGGTTTAAGCGGTGGTTTGGGAAGGGTCCAATCATCATAATTTTTTAATATGTTATTAAAAAATTCTTCAGCTTGTTTAACAGTTTCTTCCCTGAAAACACAACCAGCACAACTATCTAGGAAATCCCTAGAAGCGTCGGTTGGTCCAATACAGAAGATATCAAGAATTTCATTTTTCTTAAGAGGATGATCAGGCAAAGCATTAAGCAATTGGAGAAGCCTCCCCCAAGCTTGTGGGAGACTCTCTTCTTCAATTTGCACAAAGTTAAATATTTCCCGTAAGGCAGCTTGTTTCTTATGAGCAGGAAAATATTTTTCAGAGAAATAGTAAATCATATCCTGGGGACTACGCACATAACCAGGAGCAAGAGTATTATACCAAGTCTTAGCAACACCTTTTAATGAGAACGGAAATAACTTAAGGATATAATAATAGCGAATTTTCTCATCACGAGCATAAAGGGTGGCTATATCATTCAACTTAGTAAGGTGTGTCACAACAGTTACATTTTCATAACCATGGAAAGGATCAGATTCAACCAAAGTAATTAACTCTGGGTCGACAGAGAATTCATAATCCTTATCATCAACAAAGATAGGTGAAGTAGCAAACTTAGGATCACATTTCATTCTAGCATTCAAAGATTTTTCTTTCAGTTTGCATAATAATTTCTTAAGATCATCTCTATCATGGCAACAAAGAAAGTCTCTAGTTGTCTCCTCATCCATAGCATAACCTTCCGTTATCTTAGGCAATTTATATCTAGGAGGACTAGGTATAATAGGTGTTTCAAGATTTTCAAACTCAGGTATTTCATCAGTTTCAGTGATCTCATCAGTAACTTAGCAAAAAAATATGAGAGATTCGTAGGCATTGGATCGGTGAATTTGTTGGATGATGTTCATCATATAACAGTCATAACCTAGGGAGATATCGCACTAGCTCTAGTTCATAAATATAATGTAGGCATGTATTCCGTAAATAGTCAGACGTGCTTATGGAAAGAACTTGCATGACATCTTTTGTCCTACCCTCCCAGCAGGGTCCATATGGAAACTAAGGTATATTAAGGCCTCCTTTTAATATAGAACCGGAACAAAGCATTAACACATAGTGAATACATGAACTCCTCACATTACGGTCATCACCGGAAAGTATCCCGACTTCTGTCACTCCGGGGTTTATGGATCATAACACGTAATAGGGGACTATAACTTGCAAGATCGGATCTAGAACATAGATATAATGGTGATAACATATAACGGTTTAGATCTGAAATCACGGCACCCGGGCCCAAAGTGACAAGCATTAAGCATGGCAAATTCATAGCAAGATCAATCTCAGAACACAATGGATACTAGGGATCAAGCTCTAACAAAACTAACTCGATTACATGAAGAATATCATCCAACTCCTCACCGACCAGCGAGCCTACGAAGGAATTACTCACTCCCAATGGGGAGCATCATGGAATTGGCGATGGAGAAGGGTTGGTGATGACGAAGACCGAAGAACCCCCTCTTCGGAGCCCCAAACGGACTCCAGATCTGGCCTCCCAATGAAGAACATGAGGTGGAAAAGGCTCCATCTCGTGAAACGTGATAATTCTTTCTCCTTGGTTTTTTTCTGGAAAAATAGGTATTTATGGAGTTGGATTCAGGGTCTGCAGGGCTACCAGGTGGGGACAACCCCCCTGGGCGTGCCAGGAGGGGGGCGCCCTGGTGGGTTGTGCTCACCCAAGGGCCCCCCTCCGATGGTTCTTGGCTCTAGTATTTTTTATATATTCTGAAATAATTCTCCAAAAAAGTTTCGTTCCAATCCAAGAACTTTTATTTCTGCACAAAAACATCACCATAGTAATTCTGCTGAAAACAACGTCAGTCCGGGTTAGTTTAATTCAAATCATGCAAATTAAAGTCCAAAACAAGAGGAGAAGCATTAGGAAAAGTAGATACGACAAAGACGTATCAACGTCTCCAACGCATCTATAATTTATGAAGTATTCATGCTATTATATTATCATTCTTGGATTTTTCACAATCATTTTATAGCAACTTTATATAATTTTTGGGACTAACTTATTGACATAGTGCCTAGTGCCAGTTGCTGTCTTTTGTTTCTTTTTTACTTCACAGAAAATCAATACCAACCGGAGTCCAAACGCAGTGAAACTTTTTGGAGAATTTTCATGGACCAGAAGTCAAAACTTGGGCCAAAGAAGTACCAGAGGGGTGCCCTGAGGGGGCCACAACCCACATGGGCGCGCCTTGGTGGATTGTTCCCACCTCGGTGGCCTCCCGCATCGCCTATTCGCCCTATAAATTCCCAAATACTAGATGACAACCCGCGCATTGCTGCGGGATTTTTTTTGCACCCAAGATGATACAAATTGTAATCGGTTATATGGTAAATTTTATTTGCATGCAATGAATTTTGTACTTTTTATGACACAACACTGGCAGATGATTTAAACAATTGTAAAGAAAGAGAACAGGTGGCTCCTGGCTTCCTGCATTGTCCTTCATGGTCTGCTTCTAAACATTGTCAAATGGCCATATAAAATGAATAATGTCAAGATCTAAATCACTCCATATAGTAACACTTGGTAAAAAAATAAAAATAAAATAAAACAATTGAGAATAGCGACCAATTATATTGTTGTAGTCTATTGTTGTGCAAACTACAAAAGAAAATATAGAGAATCTTAGTATTAATCACATCAATACGCATTGATTTTTTCATTTCCTTTTGATTAGTACAAAAATCAATCACTATTATCACTGGACACTCGTACAACCACATTTCCTGTGACGCCCCCGATTCAATCGTACACTAATCATGCACGCAAATGTGTACGATCAAGATCAGGGACTCACGGGAAGATATCACAACACAACTCTACAAATAAAATAAGTCATACAAGCATCATAATACAAGCCAGGGGCCTCGAGGGCTCGAATACAATTGCTCGATCATAGACGAGTCAGCAGAAGCAACAATATCTGAGTACAGACATAAGTTAAACAAGTTTGCCTTAAGAAGGCTAGCACAAACTGGGATACAGATCAAAAGAGGCGCAGGCCTCCTGCCTGGGATCCTCCTAAGTACTCCTGGTCATCGTTAGCGGGCTGCACGTAGTAGTAGGCACCTCCGGTGTAGTAGGAGTCGTCGTCGAAGGTGGCGTCTGGATCCTGAGCTCCAACATCTGGTTGCGACAACCAGGTAGAAGGGATAGGGGGAAAAGAAGGAGAAAGCAACCGTGAGTACTCATCCAAAGTACTCGCAAGCAAAGAGCTACACTACATATGCATGGGTATATGTGTAAAGGGCCATATCAGTGGACTGAACTGCAGAATGCCAGAATAAGAGGGGGATATCTAATCCTGTCGAAGACTACGCTTCTGGCAGCCTCCGTCTTGCGGCATATAGAAGAGAGTAGACTGAAGTCCTCCAGATAGCACCGCATAGCATAATCCTACCCGGCGATCCCCTCCTCGTTGCCCTGTTAGAGAGCGATCACCGGGTTGTATCTGGCACTTGGAAGGGTGTGTTTTATTAAGTATCCAGTTCTAGTTGTCATAAGGTCAAGGTACAACTCTGGGTCGTCCTTTTACCGAGGGACACGGCTATTCGAATAGATAAACTTCCCTGCAGGGGTGCACCACATAACCCGACACGCTTGATCCCATTTGGCCGGACACACTTTCCTGGGTCATGCCCGGCCTCGGAAGATCAACACGTCGCAGCCCCACCTAGGCACAACAGAGCGGTCAGCACGCCGGTCTAAACCTATGCGCGCAGGGGTCTGGGCCCATCGCCCTGAGCACACCTGCACGTTGCGAACGCGGCCGGTGAGCAGACCTAGCAACCTCCAGTACAACGGAAGTCACGTTACGCGGTCCAACCCGACGCGCCCCACTCAGTCGCTGACGTCAAGAAGTGCTTCAGCTGATACCACGACGCCGAGTGCCCATATCTTTCCCGCGTAGTTGGTTAGTGCGTATAGACCAAATGGCCAGACTCAGATCAAATACCCAGATCTCGTTAAGCGTGTTAAGTATCCGCGAACGCCAACAGGGCCAGGCTCACCTCTCACCCAGGTAGCCCCGAACTGCCCTGCCGCTCCGCCACAAAGATCTACACAGAGGGCCGTCGGGACAAAGGTCCTTTCAGCCCCCAATCCGTGAATCACTCGCGGGTACTCCTCGAGCCAACCCAACTTTGGTCACCACATGTATCATGTTTAAAGTATAGTATAAATCCATGATCACCTCCCGAGGTGATCACAGCCCAGTAGTATAGCATGGCAGATAGACAAGAGTGTAGGGCCACTGATGGAACGCTAGCATCCTATACTAAGCAAGTAGGATTGCATGTAAAGGTATCAACAGCAGTATCAAAGACAGGCTATGCATCAGGATAGGAATAACGAAAGTAGTAACATGCTACACTACTCTAATGCAAGCAGTATAGAGGAGAGTAGGCGATATCTGGTGATCAAGGGGGGGCTTGCCTGGTTGCTCTGGCAAGAGAGAGGGGTCGTCAACTCCGTAGTCGAACGGGGCAGCAGCAGTGTCGGTCTCAGTGTCTAGCAAGAGGAGAGGGGGGAGAATCAATAAATATTTAAGCAAGAAGATGCATAGTGATGCATGACATGACAAGTAACGGTGTTAGAGGTGCCCTAACGCGGTATGCGGTGATACCGTTGAAGGGGGGAAACAACCGGGAAAGTATCCCCGGTGTTTCGCGTTTTCGGGCAAAGGAGCCGGAGGGGAAAAGTTGTGAGTTTGATATGTTAGGAATGTGTGGCGGACGAACGGGTTGCGTATCCGGGTTCGTCTCGCCGTTCTGAGCAACTTTCATGTTGAAAATATTTTAATCCGAGTTACGGATTAAAAGATATGATTTTCTAAAGGTTTTATTAATTTCTGAAATTTTATTAATTAATTAATTCGAAATTAGATTTATGACATCAGCATGATGTCATGCTGACGTCAGCAGTCAACAGAGTTGACTGGGTCAAACCGACGTGTGGGTCCAGTGGGACCCACCTGTCATTCCCTGATTAGGTTAATTAGGGTTTAACTAACTAATAACTCTTTTGATTAAACTAACAGTTAATTAGGTTAATCTAATTATGATTAATTAACTTAATTAATTCTTTAATTAATTAATTAATTAATTTTTTAATTATTATATTTATTATTATTTTTATTTAAAAAAAACATTCCAGGGGCTGGGCCCCGTTTGTCTGTGGCACAGAGGCCAATCGGGCGATGGGCGCTGGGGCGTTGCAGGGCGCCCGAACTGGAGGTTCGACCCAGTGGTGCAGGCGCGTGCGCCCAGCGCCGGAGCACGCGACCAGGGGGCAGCGGGCGACGCCGGCGGAGGGTTGGCTGCAGCGGGGGCAGGGCGCGGCCCGGGCGAGTGGCTCGGCGCCGGAGCGCGCGGGCGGAGGAGCCTGGCGGAGCAGAGCCGCGGCGGGACGAACGCGACGCGCGGGGAGGCGCAAGCGGGCGCGCGGAAAGTGGCTGGCCGGAGCAGACGCGGTCAGGGTCAGGCGCGGGCGAGGCGAAGCAGAGCCGGGGTGAGGGCGCGGCGATGCGCAGGTGGCCGTCGGAGGCTTGAGGCAGAAGCAGCGGCGGCGCCCGGCTGGGTCCAGCGGGAGCCGCGGTAGTGGCCGCCGGGTGGCCCGGCGAGGCGCGCGGAGCGCAGGATGCGGTCGCGCGCGCGCTTCGGCGCGGCCAGGAGGGGCCGGCCACGGCGTGGGCGCAGCACGGGCGGGCACGGGAGCGGCGTCGCGTGACGAGTGGCGATGGGGCGCGCGCAGAGGAGAGGCGTCGCGGGGGCGGCAGCGCAGGACGAGGCCACACGGGCTGCGGTGTGGCGCGAGAGCGTGAGGGGAGGAGAGGCCATGGCGTGAGCGTGTGCGCGCGAGGAAGAGGGGAGGAGGAGGAAGCTCACTGGGGCGGCGTAGGGTCTAGGGCAGTGAGCTCGGGGGAGGTTGGGGAGGCCGACGGGGACGCGAGGGCGACGGGAAGGCAGGCCGGCTGGGGAGGAGCTTCGGGCGCCGGGGAGGTCGATGGCGTCGCGTGGTGGAGAACGAGCGGCGCGGGCGCGCTGGTCCGTCGAGTGGCGACGGGGTCGTAGCCCCGATCCAGATCGGATCGGGAGGGGTTGGGAGCAAGAGGGAGTGGGGGCGGAGTGGCTGGATAGGGTTAGGGTTTCCGGGGGGAGTGGGGGTTATGGGGCGCGGGGGTGGGCCGGCCTGGCGGTGCGGTGGGTTGGCCCAGTGGGGCTGTGGACTGCTGGGCCGGAGCCCAGTGGGGGTTGCTTTCTCTTTTTTTTGATTGTTTTCTGTTTTCTTTTATTTATTTTCTTTACTGCTTCATTTCACTTTAAAATATTTAGGCATTTTATAAAATTGTGTTTACTTCACCACAATTACCTTTGGAATATTCGGCAACCATCGAACAATTTTGTTTTAATTTTTGGAAACAATTATTGTTATCAATAATTTGAATTTGAATTTCAAACGGTTTCGAATTTTTGCGAGGATAGCAACAGTAACCGAGGTGTCATGGCACGATTAGCGTGGGATTACTGTAGCATGATCATTCGGGCGTTACATTTCCTGTGTTTCATCAAAAAAAATCTCTTTGAATCCACATATCCTGGCATACGTATAGTCTAATCAATCAAATTGCAAAGTCCAAAAGACCAAACAGATCAAATGTTATCTGTATTCAAACTGAGGTACGTAATTAACTGAGGAGAAGGCGGCAGATAGAATCGGCAACACAGTGTAAATTTATGGATTAAAAGAGGTAGCTCCCATGTGTGCCCTTGCTTGGCGATCACGCGGAAGGTGTTGGGGACTTGGGGTAGAGGCAGCAGTGGAGAAAGGTGAGCAGGAGAAAAAGGCGGACGACCCCACGGGCACCGGCTTCTACTGCGACGTACAACGCGAACTCCCCGGTAGCCATCAACACGGCGGCGATGATGGGCTGGATTCGGAAGCTTGGCGTTGTGCAGGAAAGGATGGCGTCCCTGGGTCGGACGGCGGTGAGTGACGTGATGGAGTCGGATGCCTCATGGTCGACCATGATGTGATGCACTGTGTTGCTTGGTGGTGACACGTAAGGCATCAGGATCAAGGCGTCAGTTGATGATGGTGAGCACATGAGAAGAAGGCGTATGACACGGTATGTGCTCGCCTCCGCTGCGATATACAAAGTAGACTCACCGGCGTCCATCAATCAAACACGGTAGCGAGCGGCGCGCTGGAGTTGGAAGCCTCGACGTCGGCCAGGGTGGGACGGCGTCCCCGGGTTGGATGGTGGCGAGCGACGCGCTGGGGTCGAACGCTGAGCATCATGCGACACATTGTGTTGGCTTCAGCTGACCTAACAGCAGTGCAGATCGCCTGGTGGGAGATCCACGGGATATCCTTGGGCGACCAGGCGAGTGAGCGGCTGCCCGGTGGTCTTCTTGACCGCCACTGCTGTTGATTTGTGCGGGTGGATTCGGCAGGTCAAGCTTGCTTTATATATTGGAGGAAGGTGTAGAAGTCGAATTCAACCGGCAAAGGAATAAGTAATGATCTGAAGAGGCAATTATGGTGAAGATAAAGAGGATGGAGGGAGGGAATCGTCAGTTTCTCCGCCCGATTAAACTACCCAGCTCGAGCGGTGAAAAGTTGAATTAATTCATGAAGCTGCAGTGGAGGCAAGGTGTAAGATGGAAGGGCAGAAGACAAAGACACCCTTGCACACTAATGATGTAAGATGAACGGGAGCCAAAGGGCAAGGAACATATGCTAGACTTTTGAATGCTGGCGTGGGTTGACCGATGGTGGATGTTTTATTACTCCTTGGAGGGGAGCGGAAGCGGAAGGTTGGAGTAGTGGTTTACTGTCGGGGCAATATGGGGATAGTTGAAAAACAATAGTGCATGCAAGTGTAGTGAAGATGATGCTAAAAATAAAGCATTATGCATGCTGACAGCTGCTGAAGTGGAGAGGTTGGACGCTGATGTGGCATCATGATGATGTAGATAGTGTGTATGTAGAGAGAATTGCTAGTAATGGAGATCAAGTTTTTAAGAATCTAAGATTCCCTAGGGGAGTCGATAGATCAGAAGTTCCGCCGCTGCAAGCCTCTATAGCCACGAAAAACCAATCTAGACCTCGTTCCGGCACCCTGTCGGAGGGGGAAATCATCACCGATGGCCATCTTGATCATCCCGGCAGCCACCATGATGAGGAAGGAGTAGTCCACCCTCGGGGCTAAGGATTTGTACCAGTGGCTATGTGTTTAATCTCTCTCTCTCTCTCTCTCTCTCTCTCTCTCTCTCTCTCGTGTTCTTGAGTTGGGACGATTTTAATGTATCACGGGCTTTGTTGATATACTTGGATCATATGGTGTTTTCCCCTCTCTATCTTGTTGTCATGAATTGAGTTTTTCCTTTGACATTTCGTTTTTATCCGATTGAATACTTTTACGGATTTGAGAACACTTGATGTATGTATTTCTATGAATACCCGTGGTGACAATGGGGTATCATATTGATTCACTTGATGTGTGTTTTGGCACTCAACTCGCGGATTCCCGAGGTGACATTGGGGTAATCTATGCATAGGGATTGATGCACGTTTCTGTCTTTGTTTCTCTTTGAGGTTCTTTGTGTTGGATTGAGTATTATGAATCTGAAATTGTTTGATGCATATCGTATAATCAACTCATGGATACTCGCGGTGACATTGAAGTATCTAGGTGACATTAAAGTTGGTTGATGTGTATCATATGGTGTTATTTTAGTATGAACTCTTGGATAGATTGATCAGAACGAATAGCTTTGAGGTGGTTGCAAAACCTACAAAAAAATTCTTCTTATGTTCTCCGCTAGATAGGAACTTTGGAGTGATTCTTCATCGCACGTTGAGGGAAGGTTATATGATCCAACTATATTAGTATTGTTGAGAGATTGTACTAGTGAAAGTACGGATCCTAGGCCTCATTTTCAAGCATTGCAATATTGTTTGTGCTAACTTTTGTTACTTGCTACCTTTCTGTTTTTTATTGTTACTATTACAAAAATCAATATCTACTATCATTACTACACTTGTATCACCATCTCTTCGCCGAAGTAGTGCACCTATACAATTTACCATTGTATTTCATGTGTTGGGGACACAAGAGACTTTTCCTTATTCTATTGCAGGGTTGTTTCAGAGAGACCATCTTCATCCTACGCCTCCCACTGATTGATAAACCTTAGGTCATCCACTTGAGTGAAAATTGCTACTGTCCTAGAAAACTCCATGCTTGGAGGCTCAACACGAGTCTACAAGAACAAGTTGTGTAGTATACATCAGCCGCCGCTTCAATGTAGACGCAGGATCCTGAGGAGCCATCTCCGGCCGCTGCACCGCATTGAAGCGGCTAACCGGCCCTTCGCATGGCCTGGGCGTCGTCCACATTGCATCCTCCTCCTCCTTGTCCCCTCTTCCCAGCCATCTCCCTCCACATCTTCCGCGATGGGCAAGTCCTAGGCATCGGTGCCCGCAGGCGGTTCCGAGGCGGGATCTAGCTAATCGTCGCGACGCCGCCCTCGAACTCCGGGACGTCATCCTCGTCGGCTGGTGGCTCCTCGTCGCAGGCGGAGATCGTCATCTCCACCGGCAACGAGGAGGACCAGCAACCGTCGTCATCGTAGTATACGCCGACGGTGCCGGGCCAGATCTACGCCACCACTGATATGGAGTTCGAGGAGCTAATGGACCTGATGCTCCGTTGCTCCGTCGTCCATATCAATGGCCCGGCTCCGCCATCGGTGGCGCTCCTCCCCGTGAAGCCGGAGCTGGCATCCCCTCCACATTCTCCGCCGCAGCGTCCAAATCGGACGCCGTGTGAAGGAAGAGCGGCTCTCGCCGCCGCACCGGTGCGTCAAGGAGGAGAGGCTCTCGCCGATGGCTTGACGCATCGTGAATTAGGAGCGCCGCTTGCCGCCGCCCCGGCGCTTCGTCATGGAGGAGCATCGCACGCCGTTGCCCCTGCCCAAGGAGTGCAGTTGCATTCTCCACTATCTCCGCAGCGGCAACACCAGCGAGAGTTGTTCATCCTGCTAGAGCGCCATGATGGCGCAGGAGTACGCCGACAGGGAGCAGTGCCGGCGGGATAGTTGCAACACCGCACACCGGTCCAACTTCGCGGACTCGGACGTCCCTCCGCCACACATCACGGCGGACCCGGACCTACCGTACGCCTGGGACCTGGACTAGTCGGTGACGACGTCGAAGACAGCCAGGCACCATCTCCACCGCCTCGACGAGGTGATAGACAGGTATGACGAGGAATGGTCCCTCGCCGAGATCAGTGTTGCCACCGACGCCTCCTCCAACGACCGCCGCCCACTCCCACAGCCCACGTCCTCGGCGGTCGCGGCTGCACTACGCACAACGCAGGTGGAAACGGAGAGGATCATCCGCGAGCGTCTGGCGGTCGCCGGGAAGCCCTGCCGCGATGTCACCACCTTCCGTCGCCTGAAGCCCGACGACGACCATGACGGCAGATCTGGCGCCGATGACGGAGGAGCTGCCGGCCAGCCCAAGATGATCTTTTTTTTGTGAGAGAAATTTCCAATCTCTTCATCAATCGTGGCAGTACAGAGAACACAAGAGGCAATAAAAATTACAACCAAGTTTATGGACCACCTAGCGATGACTAGAAGCACTGGAGCGAGATGCGTGCCGCCGTCATCGTCCCTCCGTCACCGGAGCTGGGCAAACCTTGTTGTAGTAGACAGTCGGGAAGTCATCGTGCTAATTAAGGCCCCAAAGGACCAGCGCACCAGAGCGGCAACCCTTGCCATGAAGAGATTTGTAGATCAAAAAGATCAAACCTGGAACCACACGAACGAAGACGAACAAAAACTAGATCCAAATAGATTCACTAAAGACCAGCACCGACCAAATCCCATCAGATCCGGCAGAGACACACCTGCACACATCCTCCGGCAACGCTATTCGCACCATCGGGGCAGGGATAGGGCGTGGGAGGCATTATTGCTATCGAGGGACATCGTCACACCGAAGACCAACACCGACCGAATCCCATGAGATACGGCAGAGACACACCTCCACACATCCTTCGGCAACGCTATTGGTACCATCGGGGCGGGGATAGGACGTGGGAGCCATTATTGTTACCGAGGGACAGCGTCACCGCCCCACAGCCCCAAGCAAGACGTTCAGCCTGGCAAAAACGAGAATGGGGTCCCTCCCGCCGGTGGGGAGGGGGGATCCTCCGCACCTCCACAGCCCAACATGTTCTACGAGGTCACCGTGAAGTATGGGCTAGTTTTGCGTTTTATTTAAGGTTTTTAATTCACCGGATGAAATATCATCCGGTTTTATGTACAAATTATCCTAGTTTCAATGAAATCTGTCATGTTTATATCGATTTTTGCCCAATTTGATCGAATTTCATCCGATTCGTTTGAATTGTTGTTAAAATGTATGCGGCTAGCGTTGGATGGCTTCCTCGCGCATACGTGTCCGCGGACTAATCTCTACCTGTCCGCAGACAGATGCGGAAGGAAATTTACGAGTTGCCGTTGGAGATGCCCTTAGAACGGTTTTTGTTGGTGCCCGACAGAAAACAATCTGTGGAGAGTTGACAAACTCATTAAATTTGTTGATTTCAGTAGCGTATATGCTGATAAGCTAAACTTTATGTCAGACGTCAATTTGTAAAGAAGAATCTCAGATTTAATCGTTCAAGCCTCTGCCAGTACGTTAGTTAGATCTGAGATTTTTCCACGCAAAAAAAAGAGAGATAGATCTGAGATTTGAGTTAAGCGTTTTCCTTCAGCAAAGTAAGCCTTGAGCGAGTCATCGCCGATCCACCAATAGCAGGTGATATATGAGACCCAACAAGCATACTACTATAAAAATATATTTCGTACTGGATCCAATTGTATTACTTTAGTCCCATAAGTGTCCCATAAGTGTTGGCACTTTTCTCTCTCAATTTGATCAAAGCTAAGATACCTTGACTTTATATAGGATATCTGTAAACCTAAAAATCAAGTTGTTGCCGGCCGAGGGAGTATAGTCCATAAATTTATACTTAGCCTACAAAAACATCTTATATTTTGAGACGGAGGTGGTACTGTACAGCACCAAATTCCTCAACGGTTCTCGTTGGTATATAAATAGAAGTCGATCTTGCTGCAATGAGCAACTGAGCATTGCCCTCCGCGCACTTGCCAGCACAAAACTTTGCATCTAGCTTTCCACCCTTCCGGAGAACCAAGAGAGAATGGAGGGCGCGGCGACCCTTGCGAGCAATGTAGGGAAGCTGGTGGGCGAGGAATTCCAGCAGCTCCGCG
This sequence comes from Aegilops umbellulata, assembly GCA_032464435.1. NCBI lineage: Eukaryota > Viridiplantae > Streptophyta > Magnoliopsida > Poales > Poaceae > Aegilops > Aegilops umbellulata. The sequence continues at coordinate 46,892,990 of CP136057.1, forward strand.
GCGTGGGCGGCCAGGTCGCTGAGCTGAGGGACGAGCTAGCCACCATGAACGCCCTCATCTGCATGCAGTCTGAAGCCGAGGACGGTGCCGTGGACCTCTTCGTCCGGGAGTGGATGAAGCAGGTGCGCGAGCTCGCCTACGACGCCGAGGACTTCGTCGACCTCTACATATTCCGCATCAAGTGACAAGTGCCGGCCGAATGACGGCTTCTTCGTCTGGTCCTGACGCCTGGTCGCAACGCTTTTCCCTCGGCATCGCCTAGCTGGTGACATCACGGCGCTACGAGCCCGTGCCGTTGCCATCAGCGAGCGCCATGCGCGGTACGGCGTCAACCGCGAGGCACTGCGCCGCTCTCCTCTCCTGGCCTCGGCCACGGGAGCGACGGCGTCCGCGCATGCGCTGCGCCCTGCCAACGGCCATGACCAGTTCGTCGGCATAAGGGACCAGGCGAGCACCCTGGCCGGGATGGTGAAGGCGGCCAAGGAGGGAGACGACAAGCTGAAGATCTTCTCCATCGTGGGCTTCGGGGGGCTCGGGAAGACCACGCTGGCCATGGACGTGTGCCGGCAGCTCGAGGTGGATTTCCAACGCCAAGCGCAAGTGTCGGTGTCCCAGGCGTTTGCAAGGAATGACCTAAAGGGACTGCTGAAGCGCGTGCTTCAGCAGTTCGTGGAGCAGGGCAGGCAGGAAAAGGAGAACAGCGAGCAAGCCGGCGACGTCGACAAAATGGATGTTAGCCAGCTGTCCGCAGAGCTCAAGAAGCTTCTCAACGGGAAAAGGTAAACTATCCGTTGTCATTAGGATCCACATTACAGTAGTACTTACGGTGGTATATAACAGTTCCTTACGTGGTAGTGTAATATTTTAAAAAAATCCAATATATTCGTCTTTAATCATGGCAGTACAACGAACATTAAAAATAATAAAATTTATATTCAGATTCATAGGCCACCTAGCGACGACTACAAGCACTAAAGCGAGCCAATGGCGTGCCGCCGTCATCGCCCCTCCCTCATCGTAGCCGACCAAAACTTGTTTTAGTAGATAGTCGGGAAGTTGTCGTACATTCTCCCCTCCCCCGCGTCGCTCTATCCAGGGCGACACGGGCGGCCCGTCAAACCCTAGCCCCCAGCCGCCCCCAGCCCTCCCCTCCCCTCGCCGCTGCCGGAGGAGGTCCCCGGGCGAAGCCCGGGGGTGGACGGCGGCGGCGGGGTACCTCCTGCTCGGCTCGCGGCGGTTGGCGGCGGATTCGCGAGTGCTGCAGCGGCGGCGACGGGTGTGGCGGCGCGGCTGGGTGGCTTATTTCGTCGGCGTAGCGGCGCCTAGTGCTGCCCGTGGCCGCGGTGGGCGTGGATCTGGGCTGCCCTTGCTCCCAGATGCGGGTGGTGGCCTCCGACGGGATGCCCTGCCTCTCCGTGCGTTTGGCGGCGCGGGATCTCGGTCATCTGCCACCATCGAAGCCACGCCCCTTTGGCCATCTCCACGTTGCCCTGCTTCTGCAACGACGGTTCCCGTGGGGATTTCCCGTGGCTGTTGTCCTCCCCGTCTCTCCCAGCAGATCCAACTTCGTCATCGCGCCGTCTCGCCCCGTCCATCGCAGGTATACTCCCTTCCACCAGAGTTGGTGTCCTGAGGTTGAGCCTCGTCTCCGACTTCGTACTGTCCGTTGGCTGTTGGAACATTGGTGTATCCGGGCTTCTCAGGTTGAGGTGGGGATCCGGGTGAAAGCTCAGCGACGGCGTCGCCTACGGGCGTCGTTGACCTGCTTGCAGGCGTCGCGTTGGACTCCCTCTCTTGCTCGTGGTGGGCAGCCGGGGATAGCATTGGTTCCCTGAGTGTGGCGTGCTCGACGAGTCTTGGACCAAGCAATTTCCTTTGGTGTGCATGCTAAAGACCCCCCATGGCTACCGTTGTGTTGCATCGAGCTTCGTGCTCTTGGTGTCGTCTCGGTTCATCTTTTCTCAATGATGACGCAGGATGCCTCCCCAACTTGTTAATCGTTTTGAATTTCCGCGGCGGAGCTCCGTGTTGAGGTTCGTGTTTGGTTTAGGCACTCGTTGACTATGGATGCTCCTCTGTTGCGCTGTGGGGTTTGATACGCACGCTAGTGTGGTGCGTTAGGCCGATCGTGAAGTCTTGGTATTGTGATTCTTGAGGACATCCCACATCTACTTGTGTCTCTTATGTGTTGGTCTTTGGTCAGCTACCTAGGTCGAGCCTTGTCTTAGGCGTTTTTCTCACTTCTTCTTTTGTCCTACTTGTATGGTTTTCGGCCTGTTTTCCTGATAAACAGGTCAATTTGTTAAGGTTTTCGATCTGGCTTTCCTTATAAACTGGATCACTCTCCTGGCATTATGGCCATTTTGATTAATATATTCAGGTGGAGGACTCCTCCTCCGGTGATTCTCAAAAAACATAGGACCAGCGCATCAGGACAGCAACCGTCGCCGACAAAGAGTAGCGTAGATAGGAAGGATCCAAGTTGAAGGCACATGAATGTATAGGAATGACCAACAGAACCGAGCAAATCCACCAAAGGCGGATCCATTGAAGACACACCTCCACACGTCACGGATGATGCTAGATGCACCACCGGAACGGGCTAGGCGGGAAGAACTTTATTCCATCTTCAGGAGACGCTGCCATCCCGCCTTCCTGGACAGGAAACAAACCTAACAAAAGTAAAAAAACACATTTCTAGAAACGTACTAAATCCTTCGTTTCAAATTTTATTCAAATCAATGTTTTACAAAAAAAATTCTTACATCTCTTTTTACCTAATTGCTTAAGAAAGCAGTTGTGCTCTTTCATTGTCTCGAGCGCACGCTCTTGTTCACTGTCTCCATCCCTCACGTGGCCCCTTAATGGATAGTAGAAAAAAAACCAACCCAAAGGGCCCACAGAGAGGACTTAACGCGTATGGAAAAGCACATGGTCATTGCGTTTCCGCGTCCCATGTGCATGCATTTAGTTTACGTTTTTCAGTTTTCAAAAAGCTATAACTTCTAAACCGAACATCGAAATCAAGATTTGTTTTCACCACTAGGTTTCCCGCGACGAGCTCTTCAATACTAGATCCCATATGAGTATGTTTCGACTAACCTTTTTTCTCGAGCAACTTTGGGTGCTAAGGAAGCAACTTTAGTGTTATATGAAAGCAACTTCTTGTTAGTGTGTGCAGTATGACTGCCTATCATCGAAGACCCCTTCGAAGTTGACTATCATGACTACCAAGTTAACTAGCTTCATCTCTAAGTTTCGTACCATAACTAGCAAGTATTCTACCATAACTAGCTTCACCTCCAAGTTTATAGTATTGCTGGCAACTTAGTTTTTCGAGGTAGGCTTACATTTACACTAAGCTTGTTGCTATGACTAGCAAGTATCTTAATGACATATTTAGTTGCTTACAATACTTGTAGGTATGGTAAGCAACTTAGTTTCATAGATAGGCAACTTAGCAACACTAATGTGCAACTTTGCTATGTATTGTAGGCAACTGAAATAGTAATTGCAAGCAACTAATATAAGTATCACTGGTAATCAACTTCAGAGTGTTGTAGGCAACATAGAGAAGCAATGATAAGCAATTTCACACTATATGTATGCAACTAATTTGTAAAGTTAGGCAACTAAGCAGCAATGGTAGGAAACTACTTACCAATAGCAGGCAACTAAGCATCACTGGTAGGCAACTTTATAGTGTTGTAGGAAACTTAGAAAAGCAATGGTAAGCAACTTCAAACTATATCTTGGCAACTATTTTGTAAAGTTAGGCAACTGAGCAACAATGGTAGGCAAACCAATAGCAGGCAACTAAGCATCACTGGTAGGCAACATTATAGTGTTGTAGGCAACTTAGAAAAGCAAGGATAAACAACTTCACAATATATGTAGGCAACTGGTCAACAATGGTAGGCAACTAGGCATCAGTGATAGGAAATTCCATAGTATTTATAGACAACTGAGCAGCCATGATAGGTAATTTGGGATAATGTTAGCAAATTAACAGGTGCACATAGTGCAGTGAAGTTGCTTGCATGTAGCACTACCTCATGTTTCGTGTGATTTTCCTCATTCGTTTTACACAAACCAACCTAATTCATAGTCCTACTAGGCAAAAAAGAAGGAGCTGCTTCCCTATAGTGCTACTTAGAGGTGAAACTAATCATTGTTGGTCATGGTAACTAATTTAGAAGGACTCCGACTCATATGTAGTCATATTAGGCAATAAAAAGGAGTTGCTCTCCTATATCACTAAAGCTGCCTCTATAGCATCCAAAGTTGCTCTAAAATAAACTTTGTCGAAACCTACCCATATGGGATCTAGTTTTGAAGAGTTCGTCAAGATAAACCCAGCGGTGAAAACGGATCTTCATTCGGATTCTTGAATCAAAAGTTATAGATTTTTAACTTTTTTTGAAACCCAAAAATTAATGCACGTGGGCTTCTGACTGAGGCAACGTGAGGTTGAAGGCTCATGTACTTTCCTTTTTTGACAGAGTAGGATGACGTCGCACATAGGTTTCCTAATATAGAGGGTATGCTCGGGCACTCCATCTAGCGCCCGCGCGCTGCCTATCCACGTCCCTCTTTTTAATGAGAAAATTGCTTCTTTACGAGACTTACACATACATTACATGCTGAATTTGGCCTGACTACTTACAGGAGTTTTTGTTTTGTAAAAGTACATTTGCAATCGTTGAATTCAACCAAAACTGCCGTTGTGCTTCAAATGGTATGAATATATATACATCACTTAAGTTGACAAGCGTGCCAACTATTCATAAAACTTACTAGATGTATCAAGAATTCCACACATCAATAAGTGGTCAAGACAGCTGCAATTTGCTCCTACTATCTTTCACCTTTAGAGCCGCCTCCAGGGCTAACCAGGAGGGGGAGGCTTAGAACCGCCCCTCACAAAAAATCGGATCGTTTTTTTTCTCATGGAGCTACCTTGCTTAACTCTTCGAGTAAATTGCCAAAAACCATCGAAATTGTGTTGCGTAGTGCCGAAAACTATCTTTTCAACAAAAATGTGCCGAACACTGATTTTGAGTAATTGTTTGCTGAAAACACTAAGGCCTTCTTTGGGCTAGGGTGGATATTTCCAGGGAAAAGATGACCAGCGTAGAATATTCTTGGGAAAACTGAAATCCCGTGGAAAACTTACATGACCCTTTGGAGATATCAGAATAGTACCGGTCTAGGAGGAGAGGAGAGGCAGCACTTGGAGCAGCACGTTGTGTGCAGCTCGTCCACGGCCGCCCACGCTCGCTCGCTCGCAGCACTCGACTGCCGGAGCTGCTCTCGCTGGCGAGCTCACCACCCGAGCGTCGTACCACCACTGACCCACCCTCCCCTCCTTGCTCGCCTCGCTCGAGCCCTCCCGTGCTCGATTTGGTCGTCGAACCGGTCATCGCCGAAGCTCCTAGCATGGATGGTGCCGAAGACCGCCGCCCCGCGAGCTTCCGGTCATGCTTCAGGCTGTCCACGACGTGCTCCTCGGTCCTGCCAATACACCCCGTCGGCGGCCTGTCGCCTGGCGCGCGCTCCATCGACGGCGGTAGCACCACGAGGAGCCTCGCCGGCAGGTGGGTGCACGCCTCTAGCCGCTGGAGCTCGTTGCCAGCCTCGTGGACGCGGGTGTCGTGAGCCGCCATCATCTCCTGCATGTTAGCAGCAAGCCATGCCCATGGTGTGTGCTGCGTCCGAGTCTTGTGGCTGTTGGACGCCAGCAGCGTTGAGCGCGTCGTGTGTGCGTGTGTGTAACGCATGGGCCTGTCCATGTGGCTGAACGGGTGTGTGTAGAGGTAGCCGTTGGCGCGCAGGGAGGGAGTGCGTTGAGCTAGTCCATCGCGGGCTCGCCGCGCCCGGACGTGTGCGTGCATGTCGGGGTGGGCGCGGTAGGAGTGGGCTGGACGGGTGCTCGACGTGGGCAGGGACGTGGGTGCATGCCCAGCGCGTCCCTGGGATATAAGACTCCCCGTGTAATGGTGTTGCCAAGCATGGTGTGATGCTCAAGTTCGAGCTTGAGGGAAACGGCTGTCGTTCCGGCCGCGACGTTCGTGCGCCGGCAGAGTCCATTGTCCACCTGCGTCTTCTTCTTCCTTTCTTCTTCTACCTCGGTTCGCATCACAGAACGAGACAGAGCGAGAGGTAGGCGAGAGCTAGGGCTAGACGGAAATAACAATTGGTATCAGAGCCACAAGGTTCGAGGGGCGGCCGTGGCGTGCGGCTGCGTCCGCGGCGCGCGCGGCGGACATGAAGGCATTGGCTGCGGTGCATGGCGATGCAGTGTGATGCCGTGCGCACGACGAGCAGCGGTGGTCGCGGAGACGAGGAGGTTGTGGAGGACCTGCGTGGTGGCCCAGAGGCCGCGGCGGCTCGGCGCGACGACCGTGGAGGTGTTGCGCTACGGTTGAGGCCGCAACAGTGCAGGGCAATAAGCCGCGGCGGCGAAGCGGGCACGATAGATGCGTGTTATGGGTGCGTACTGGACGCGTCGGGACCGCGGGTGCGCGTACGGGAGTGCGAATCACCGGAGGAGAACACGTCCAGCGGAGCGCGGGGCGGCCGTGTAGATCATGTCAGTGCGTGATCGTGTGCGCGAGCCGGGGCGTGCAGGGCGTGGCGTCATGGAGAAGCTCGGCGTGCGATCGTCGAGGAAGAACATGGAGGCAGCGTCAAGCGTCGAGGAGGCCGTAGGAGCGGCCATGGCGCTACATCGACGACGAGCCTGACATGTGCAAGGTCATGGCTTGGGGCGTGAATGTTAGCAGCAAGCCATGCCCATGGTGTGTGCCGCGTCCGAGTCTTGTGGCCGTTGGACACCATCAGCGTTGAGCGCGTCGTGTGTGCGTGTGTGTGGCGCATGGGCCTATCCATGTGGCTGAACGGGTGTGTGTAGAGGTAGTCGTTGGCGCGCGGGGAGGGAGAGCGTGGAGCTAGTCCATCGCGGGCTCGCCGCTCCCGGACGTGTGCGTGCATGTCGGGGTGGGCGCGGTAGGAGCGGGCTGGACGGGTGCTCGACGTGGGCAGGGACGTGGGTGCGTGCCCAGCGCGTCCCTGGGATATAAGACTACCCGTGTAATGGTGTTGCCAAGCGTGGTGTGGTGCTCAAGTTTGAGCTTGAGGGAAACGGCTGTGGTTGCGGCCGCGGCATTCGTGCGCCGGCAAAGTCCACCGTGCACCTGCGTCTTCTTCTTCCTTTCTTCTTCTCCCTTGGTTCGCATCACAGAGCGAGAGGTAGGAGAGAGCTAGGGCTAGGTGGCAACAACACTGCAAAGGTTCCGCGCCATAACCCGCTCCGGCGAGCCCCGCCGTGAATGCCATGGCCTCTGGCCGCGACCTGTCCCTGCTAGTCGCCGCGGCGGGCCTCATGGGCCGGCGGTGCTGCTGGTGTTGATTACTTGCTTTCAACAGGTCAAACAGAGGCGTCTGGCTAGGAGGCTCCCGCGACCGAGGAGGCGCCTGAGTTGATATGCGGCAGCGCGCCATGGCGACTAGGCATTGGAGGAAGATGATAGAAGGAGAAGGAAGAGGGCACGGGGAAGCAGCTCGTCCGAGCAACGGCGCTCGCCGGCCGCCAGGGCTCCGACGGGTGCAGCTACCGGCCCTCCTGCGCGTGTCGGCTGATCCTCCTAAATCCCAATCCGATCTCATTTCCTTTTTAACGTATCTAAGTTTAACTGTTGATCATGGCCTCATGGGAGAGATAAAAAAACTTCCCAAATGATAACGCACATACGTGTGGCATGTTTGCACTTCTTCCACACGTGTTGATCCACGTTGATTCTGTTTTGCAAGAATTATAAAGGAATCTGTTGAAATTTCAGTGCCACGTAGGCATAAGATGTTGTGTCGGCGTTAGAGCGCTCGCCCACACGACCTGCAGCGCGTGGTTGCCGGCTGCGTCATGTGGGCGAATCAGTTCCCACCCACACAGTCACTACCTAGTCCGCCTGCATGTGGGTGAACTGCTCTTCGCCCACGCGACGACTCTTTTTTGCGGAAAAACTTTCAGTCTATTTATCTTCAATCATTGTAGTACAAAGAACACTAAAAATAATAAAAAATTACATCCAGATCCGTACACCACCTAGCGACGATTACAAACACTGAAGCGAGCCGAAGGCGCACCGCTGTCATCACCACTCCCTCATCGGAGGGTAAGTCGTCGTGCTAAGGTCTCATAAAACCAACGCACCAGAACAGCAACCGCCGCGGATAAAGAATGTAGATCAAAAGGACCCAACCTGAATACACACGAACGAAGATGAACGACGAACAGATCGGAGAAAATCCACCAAACACATATCCGCCGGAGACACACCTCCACACGCCCACCGATGATGCTACACACATCACCGAAACGGGGACTAGATGGGGAGACCTTTATTCCATCTCCAGGGAGCCGCCGCCGTCTCGCCTTCCTGAGCAGGATACAAACTCTAAAAAAGCTCGAAAAAAGATATGAAAACGAAGCACTCCCACCGGCATGGGCCGAGATCCACTCCGCCTCCATGGCCCTAAGGCCACCGGAGACGGGACGGACAGGCGCCGGCGCTGGTGGGAGGCAAAGAACCCTAGTTTTTGGGAGGCGGCGGCTGGCTATGTTGGAAGTGGTGGCTCGCCCACACGACGACTCATACGGTGATAGATGGCAACTAGGTAAACACACATGGCAACTATGATTCGTTGGTAGATGGCAACTGCAGTTGCGCCTACGTGGCAACCAGGTAAACACACATGACAACTATGATTAACCATACATGGCAACTATGGTGGACCACACGTGGCAACTAGGTAAACACACATGATAACTATTGTTTGACCACATGTGACAAGTAGTTAATAACACATGACAACTATGGTTTGAGTACACGTGACAACTACCATAAATTAGACATGGCAACTAAAGTTAACCAAAACAGAAAGAGTTGTCATACTTTTACAACTACATTTGCCACCCCGGATAACTAAAGTTGCCATTCCCGGGGTAACTAAAGCTTCATCCCGCGGGTAACTAACGTAGCTGCGTTAGGACATGTGGGCATAATTACTTCATGCCACACGTGCGGGATGGAGATGAGTAGTATTTGTTGGGCGTGTGGCACAAAGTAGGTTCGCCCACACGTGTGGGCAGTTCTAATATTCGCACACACATGACTCGTTTGGGCTGCCTCCTGCTTACACCACACACGGTGTATGGGCAGGTGTTGCTCCCACCACACGTGTGGACGTTATCAGCGTCCAAGAACTCTTTTGTTCTTTATTCAACTTCTTTTTATTTTTTCTTTGTGTGACAGATGGACCCCATATAGCAGCAACATGACGGTCTTCCCAAACCGTTATCCTAACCCATGTGGCCCTGATGGACGGAGCCCACTGTCAGTTTTTTGTCAAAATATGGTCAAACATTGTTTTTAGTATTTTCAGCAAACAATAACTAAAAAAGGTATTTTCGGCAAAACTTTTAGAAAAACGGTGGCGAGGAATTGTGGTGTTTTTATGGCAATTTACTATAACTCTCCCTCTATTGCATTGATGTTCCCCTCTAATTGTTTCCTCCTCTCTTCATAAAGAATAGATTTTATAAAGTCAAAAAGAAGCATCAAAGTGATAAAAACATAATGAGCACATAGGCAGCCACTGTATGACTAAGATGCACGCATCCAACAGTAACAACAACAAAAATCATAAAATGAGACGTGACAAAAGCCCCGTGTCACCTTTAGGGGAGGCTCGGGCGGAACCCTAGACCGAGCCGCCGTCGAGCCCCCTCCCATCTCCAACCCCCCTCGCCATCGCCGGATGAGGCCGCTGGACTAAATCCGCGTGGCGGACGGTGGCGGCGGGGCATCTCCTAGTCCTATGGCTGGATCTCGTGGTGGATCGAGGCTCGCCCTCTCGCGGCGCGTCGCGGCGACCCCTACGGTGATGCTCTCAAGGTCTTCGTCTTCGGCTCCTGTTGCCGAGGTGATGGCTTCGACGGGCCCATGGGCTGCAGTCCGGTGCTGTCGCCGGCGTGTCGTCACGGAGTGGCGGCCCCCTTCCAGCCTTCTGGAGGCTCATCCGCACGCGGGCCGGCTGGAGGTCGGTCTCTGCTTCCGCTCGTTGCATCGTCGGGGTTGCTGCAGTGGTCACGGCGCCGACAGGTTGCTGGGCTGCCGCACGGTGCTCTCGCCGGCGCATCGGGGCGTGGTGGCGGCCCCCTTCTTGCCTTTTGGAGGCTTCCCCGGGTGAGGGCCGATCTCTGGTGGTTCTGCCTTGGTGCTGTAGCAGGAGGTCGTCGGATCAGTTCCCCGGATCCGGCTCGTCAGTGTCTGCCGGTGGCGAGGTGATTGCTCATGCGTGCGATGACGCCGTCTTCACGCTTGTGGTGCACGAACCAGTTGGCGGGTGGGCTTGTGACTCTTCCTGGTCACCGACTACGTGGGTTGGAGGACTGAGATGCTTCAGATAAGAATCTGCCCGACTTTGTCTGTGTCGACGATGCATCGCCCGTGGGCGTCGCTCCCCTCGTTGGAGGGTCGTTGTGGAGCTCTCCTTTCTCCTCCACCCCGAGTCATGTCCTTCGTGCGAAAGCTCAATACTCAGTGTGAGTCGGGCATCGGCGTCACTTCCACGTCGCTCCCCCCTTGGGGTCGTCGGCTTGAAGGTCATGGTCTCCTATGTGCTTCCGCAAGGGCTGGACGTGGACAGCATCGTGGTCGGTAGGTGCCCGACCAGCATTGCAACGTGTGTGGCAATGACTTGGGTGACGAGAAGATCCAAGTCGCGGCTTGTTCTTCTGATGTCGACGGTCCGGTGCGCCAATGGGTGCGTCTATGATGATTTCTTGCCGTGACAGAGAAGTCAGAGCTGCGGGCGGTGGGGCCTCTGCGGCAATGATGATTCCATGACGATGCTTTTTAGCGGGCGGTGCTCCGGATGTTGCACTGGACTAGGTCAGTGCGAGGCTTGCAAATTTCTTCTGTGAAGCTCATTGGCAAAATCGGAGCTGCCTTGTTCTTGATGCTTCGGTCGACTGTTTGGTGTTTGTGGCCAGGTCGTCCGCGTGTGTCCCATGTGGGGTTTGTAATCTAGGTTTTTGTCTGGTTTTTCTCTAATTAACCGGGCAACTCTCTTTTTCTTAATTAATGAAAATGGCAAATCTTTTGCCTCATTTCAAAAGAAACAAAGCATACAAGATCGAAGCTATTCCTAGGTGGAGCAAAAAAAACCTCCAAAGCGATCAAAGCAGCGATCGACGAACTACAATGACGAGCATCTGCACCAACCATATCTTGGCCCTTTTCGGAAAAAAAACATATCTTCACATCACAAGGATAACAAGAAAATTACTTTTGGTCCCTTATATGTGCTCACCTAGCCAGGTGTTAACTGTGGTTGGCTAAAAAAATCACCCACATAATAATGGTTCAAGGTCCATGGATAACTTAATTAGACTCACCTGCCTCTATGGAATTGGAAACGCAGACGTTTTTTTATGCTGGAGCTAACTCCTTTTTTCTTTCTGGATTTGCAACAATTTCTAACGTTGACATACCTATGGTGGAAACAGGTACCTTATTATGATTGATGATGTATGGACTATAGCAGCGTGGGACACAATCTTTTCCAGCTTGCCAGAGAACAACAACAGCAGTAGAATCATTGTAACTACACGCATAGAGACTGTCGCCAAAGCATGCAGTGGTAGTGTTTGTCAGGATTATTACATCTATCCGATCAAGCCTCTTAGTCATGAAGATTCGAAGAAGCTATTCCTCTACATAGCATTTGGCTCTAAGGATCCCTCTTGCCCCCCAGAATTGGAAGATGACATGCTCCGCATTTTAAGAAAATGTGGTGGGCTGCCATTAGCCATTGTTAGTATTGCTAGCCTTTTGGCGGGTTACAGATCGCCCGAGTGCAAAGGTATGTGGGGAAGAGTTTGCTCGTCACTTGGTTCTCATATAGAGAGTCACCCCACCCTTGAGGGGATGAGGCAGATACTGACACTGAGCTACAGCCACCTGCCGTATGACCTTAAGTGTTGCATGATGTACTTCAGTATCTTCCCAGAGGATTATGTGATTGAAAAGGGTAGGCTCTTGAACCGATGGATTGCCGAAGGATTGGTCGCTGAGAAGCGCGGATTGACCTTGTTGGAGGTTGCAGAAGGTTACTATGATGAGCTGATGAGTAGGGGCATGATTGATAGAGCCGATGATAATGTTGGCCACATTGATGGAAGGGTAGAGACCTGCCGGGTGCACGATATGATGCTTGAGGTCATGGTGTCCAAATCCTTGGAGGCTAACTTTGTTAGCTTGGTAGGTCGGCCGTACCAAGGGATGTCATATGACAGGATTCGCCGCATTTCCATCCATGGTGTAGAAGAGGGATCCAAGGACTCTCTACCGAAGAAAAAGGCAGCAACGCGTGGCATGAGAAATGGAGTCAAGGGGGCAGATGTGCAGCATATCCGATCACTGAGCTCGTTTCAGCAAGAAGGGCACATGCTGCTTGATCGGCTGGGGGAGCTCAACCTGGTGAGAGTGCTTGACCTGGAAGATTGCAATGGCCTAGAAAACAAGCATATGAGGCATATCTGCCGGATGCACCTTCTGAAGTATCTGGGCTTGAAGGGCACAAATATCAGTGTGATGCCTCCGCAAGTTGGTGATTTAGAGCACTTGTTGACGCTTGATGTGCGTGAGACGTGCATCGAGAAACTACCAGAAACTGTGACAAAGCTTGAGAAACTTGAGAACCTTCTGTCCACCTACAAGCATGGAGGGGGGTTTAGGTGGAAACTGCCCAGGGACTTTGGGAAAATGAAGGCCCTGCGTAAGGTAAACAAAGCAGTTATCACTAATGATATTGTTGTTGCCAGAGAGATCGGTGAACTAGAACAACTACAAGAGTTTGGTGTTTATACCAGTACCGACGCAAAGATTAGTCCGGATGTTCTTAAAGCATTTGCCGTCTCACTTGGCAAGTTACACTCCCTTCGGTGGTTCAACACTGGCGACTTGGAATACGGCCATCACGCCATGAACTTTCTCCATGACATCCCCTCGCCGCCGCGGCTCCTCGAATACCTGAGGATCTCTGGCAGCATTGATAGATTGCCCGATTGGGTTGGGCAACTCGCTAATCTTGTTGAGTTTTCCTTAGGGTGGTCATTCCTTGATGGTGACAAGCTATTCGGCGTCCTGTGGAAGCTGCCCAACCTGAAGAACGTCACGGTGGAGGCGGGGTGCTACACCGGGAAAGAGCTGGTTGCGCGTACCAGCCATAAGTTTCCGGTGATCAGGGACCTGAGGCTAACATCCTATAATTACGGAGATGCCGAAGTGTACAGATTTGAGGAGGGGTCCATGCCAACGCTTGAGAAGCTGACAGTGGTTTTTCCAGATGGCATGGAGAGGGCAATTGCTGGTATCGAGTATTTGACGAGCCTTAAAGAGGTGAATGTCAGTGGTAGCAGAGATAATCGCGCATTGGAATGTGGTCTGGACGAGATGAAGAAGGAGAACGAGAGGCGCCCCAAGTCCAGTCAGTTCAAAGTTGTTGCTATATGATGACTGACCACTGTACTTTTTGGCTATGTTTGCTGCAAGTTGGCCAGGTTGGGTTTGTTTTGTTATTTCAGTATGTTCCTTTCATCAAACTGTTCGTCAAGTTTTTGTGCCACCTGAAGCCAGCAGTTTAAATTTGTTTCCGCCATCGCTTTGTTGCTTCTGTAAAGCTGGAATCCAACCCAGAAATCCAGTCTTTGTGTTTGCTTAAGTGTTTGTAATAATAATAAGAGTAGTTGGACCGGTTTGACTGTAAAAGCAAGTGATTGTTACTTTGTTAAGGTTGTACCAGGTTGCTCGAGAAGTGCTGCTGTTCTTCTCTAGAGATCCATTGTTCCATCTTTTCAGCGTATGTTCTAGTTTCAGTTCCCAATCGAGATCCATTGTTCCATCATTTAATTTACAACTACAGCTGTTTTAGTTCCCACTATAGGACTAGTGCTAGTTGCTTTCGGACAGTATCACCAGGTGCAGCACTACGCCCGATTACAGAAGCCCGATTGGTCCATCATGATCAGGTGTAGGGACGAACCTTTATGATCTACGGAGTATCTCGGTGCGATCGACCAAGCAGCACTCTGTATCGACCAGTGGTGTGCCGCCGTGGCGATCAACGGCTTCCACGTTCTACCCGTGTGCTCTGCCGGACAGCATATGGGAGGATCCAAGTCCCACTCAACTGAAGTTCCTCTGCAGACTTGCGGCTGCCAACGCCGATCAATTTCTGCCGGGACAACACGGTGAACCATCCGGACGGCCGGCAGACCGCGCGGCGCCATCAGACGCACACGCGCACGTGGTTGGCTGGTCAGCTAGCGTCGCTTCGACGCGCGCGGCTGCGGCCGCGGCTCGGTTGCCGTACGTGTGCCGCGTGATCGCCGGCGCTGTACGTATACCTACTTGCTACCGTTTACATCTACGCACACGTACATAAGAACACGGACCGTTTACATCCGGATTGGTCCATCTTGCTCTTTGTTTGCTTTTTTTTTTAAACGTCAGTACAGACTCAAGCGCTTATACATGCGCATACATTCATCTCTACGAACGCACACATGCACACCCTATCTCTGTAAGCACCTTTGAAAGACTGAGCCGGCACATCATCTTAAGATTTACGAAGTCACTGTAGACACCTCGTCGTCGATGAGAACGTCTCTGAAAATATTGTGCTAATACTCCATCGTCCCAGTGCGATCGATGAGGCGTATTACATCGATCGGTGGTGCGTCGCCGTGGCAGCTTTTTATACGACGAGCAACGTTTTGCACGTTATACCCGTGCAAAACGACGAGCAACGTTTTGCTCTGCCGGACAGTAGTGTCGCGTATGTATATGTATATAATCATCGCCCGCGTATCGTATCGTACGGACTTGCTTCCGTTTACACGCACACACACGGCTAGAGCCGGGTCAATTCCCATCCATTACTAACTAACCCGGCTTCTAATCTAAGTAGTTGCTTGTTGCGGCTCATGTAAACAACTAGGAGTGGTTGGCACTGGTGGTGTCAAGTTTTGACTTGGGAGATTTATATGTGTCCAGTTTTTTTTTTCTTTGCGAACATATGTATTCAGTTTGACCGACTGACGCTGTGAGAAGGAACACTTCGTATGTTGTGTCGGCCCGTGCATGTGAATGAATGGGTCGCTTCTCGTCGCGGTAGTTACGACCGGTGGAATGTCCTGATGATGACTTTGTTTCCACGAAACTGTGTACAGGTGATCGAACGCGATGCAATGTTAGTACTCCCTCCGTTTCGAATTACTTGTCTTGAATTTGTCTAGATACGGATGTATCTAGACTCATTTTAGTGCTAGATACATCCGTATCTAGACAAATCTAAGACAAGTAATTCGGAACGGAGGGAGTACATGCATGCCATTTTCTTCGGGGCCAGTCGAGGTAAACGGTAAGGCCCTGTTCGATAACAAAGTATTTTTAGAGTAATTGAAGAATACTGCAGTTTTTCAAAATACCATAGTATTAATTACTATGAGTTGTTTGGTTATGACTGAAAACTGTGGTATTAAAACTGCAGTATTTACAAAACCACAGTATTTTCTTAGTTTTAAAAAAAGAACCCTTGACCTTTTTTTTAAAAACAGAGCATGCGAAAGAAAGTAAGAAACGCCGCGTAGTAATCTTCTTCCTCCCTCTAAGCTGCAGCCACAATGTCGCCTATGGACATCGTCTTCATCGGAGACAAATCAAGAGACGTCAAATGAGAGAAGAACGTGAGTATGCTGATCTTTGTCCTCCGCCTCTTCGCGCTGGCACTTGCCTCTGTGGCCGCTTCGTTACCCCCCTACTGCACAGTGCCATCTAAGAGGAACGAGGCGCCCTTGAACTTTGGAGAGCGAGCCCACGTTTAGCCGCCGGCGGCTCGGTAGTTCACTGCATGCGGCTGTTTGTCATGCATGCCCGTTCAGTGCGTCCACCTAGCCAACAACAATTGACGTTGGTGCATATAAGCACTTGCCAAACAGGTCACAGTATTCTCAATACTTCAAGATACTTTGGTATGTGAAAACTGTAGTATCTCGTACCTAGTGGCTAAAATATTGTGGTTTTCAATACTTTAGTTTTTTTAGTACTTCGCTACCAAACATAGCCTAAACCTCGAGGATACAGAATTTTGGTCAACCCGTGCCGCAAACGTCTCATTTGAGCTTGCGACGTACTTCCTCCGTAAAATAGTGATCTAGGCGCTCTTATATTTCTTCACAGAGGGAGTACTTCCTTTGAAACATGCCGAATTCGGTGAAAAAAAGTTACGTGACCAGAAAGGGAAAATCTTTGCAAGACATGTAAAGCAGACTTCTTGTGGTGCCGAACTTTCGACGGTGGTAGAACAGTAGAACTAGGGACGTACTACGTACGCCAATGTTAACACAGGAGAAGGCGACACAGCTTTCTAGATTTTCTCCATTGGAGAGAGAAAGACCAAATCAACGCTTCCGTAGAGATAATTGAAAGACAAAACACATCCAAAACGTTGACAAGTCCTGCCGGATAAAGTGACGCACACAAGCGTTGTTTAGCCAGCATGCTAAGCAATCATAGGTGGTTTTGTTTAATCAGTCTCATGGAAATGAAACAGGGGATAACTATGAAGAAAATCATGTATGAAACGAATAGTCCAGAAGCGAAATCTGACCAAAGACAAAAGCGGCAGCCTTTTCTTTTCTTGGGGGTCAACGCACGGTTTTCCCCTTGCGACGGAGGTCACGAACGGCACACACGCGTATTGCATATTGCCACGCCATCGCGGCATGCATGCTGCCCGGTCGAGAGAAAGAGTCCAATCCAAAACGTGCGTGAATTAAGCCGTTTCTATTGTGGCAAGTCCATATGTTTTACAGTAGTATAGTATTTTCTCCGTTTCAAATTACTCGTCGTGGTTTTAGTTTAAATTTTTGAACTAAAACCACGACGAGTAATTTGGAACGAAGAGAGTACTACTGTTTTTAGGAGGATAAGACCGTTATCTCCGTCCCACAACACAACACGCGTACGCCTATCGATCGGACGAGGCAAAAGGAAGCTTCTGCAGTTTTGGCCTGGCCTTCCGCGGCACATAGTGCCCTTTGACAAATGGCAGCATTGATGTGACCAGCTGGTCAAATCTGGATTTCGTCTACTACACTAGCTACTACTCCCTCCGTTTCAAATTACTCGTCGCACAAATGGATGTATCTAGAACTAAAATACATCTATACATCCATACCTGCGACTAGTAATTCGGAACGGAGGGAGTAGGTACTACCTTTTTTTCTTTGAGGGAATGTGCTTAATTGTAGTTCAAGGATCAAGTTACAGAACTTAATTAACTCTGTCATGCATGAGTGCACGCACAATATATAGAACTGAATTTCCTGCCCTACGATTTCTGCTCAAGCATCTCGAAGACCCTAGACGATAAGATCATCGAGCAGCAGCAGCATCACTTTTCGTGGTATGTACAAATGAAGCCGCTTTCCGTCTTCTCCAACAAATATAATATATGTTGTCAAAATCCGCGTTGTCGTCGAGAATTAATTTGAGAACAAAAACATACCTACGCCCGAACTGGTCTTGTCAAACAAACATCCATTTCTTTTGGGGATGGTGGGTGCGTCGTCATCTTTTTTTTGTTTTTTATTTACAGTTGCGTCCCTATCTTACACTTTCACTGTGAGACGATGACACAAAGCTAGCATAACAGATCACCCAGCCGGCCAAACGCTTCCTTCCAAAAGTGAGATGACACTCGTAGGAGCTCCCGAACCTGAAGTGACACATAACACGCATGCAGTTCGTTTCATAATTGTCCCTTCGATCCACAATGCAATGCATATTTTGTTTTTCAAAAATCAAACATATATATGTCTGAACAAGTTTATAAATAAACTATCAACATGAAAATAATAAATGAGTAAAATATAAAAGTATATTTCATGACGAATCTAATGGTACTGATTTTGTATTGTGGACGCCGACATATAGATTCTTAAACTTGGTCAAACATTTAGCAAACAAAATATGCGCTATATTTTGAGACGGATAAACTGTTGATTTGTCCATCTCAACTGCTAAAAGTGTCGATGTTGGACTCATGTGTTGCCTGCACATAGTTATGGTGTCCTTGCAGGCACTCTGTACGGGCGTGCCTGTCACTCACTTCCAGCCTGACCGATCGAGGATGTGCTAGCTAGTACTGGCCGTATGGTCTGTGTGACTGTGATCTATGGCCTCAGATAGCTTGGCAGATAAGTAGCTATGGCGCGGTCGGCAAATCAATGCATAGCAAGCGATCGATGAACGATCAGTTGGCCACGAGCTGTCCATCCTGCTTACTCGTTTTCGCTCGTCAAACATCTGTACGTACGTGTCGATTACTAGGGCTATGGCTTGCGTCCACTCGATCCATCAGGAGTTTGTCGGCCTGCTTGCCATAGCAGAAAGCTCGATCGGTGCTCCGTCGGCCATGTCACGACTCACGACGGAGACCGCGGGCGACCTCGCACAACGACCAATTAATCAAGGGAATACTCCATCTTGATTGATGGCACTCACAAGATTGAGCGAGCGGTGGCGCGTCATCGCCGTGGCGCCGGCCTCACATAGGTGATCAAACGGTTTCCACGTTCTATCCGTGCTCAGACATTTTTTGTATATATTGTGACCTACTTCGTGGAATACAATTGAGTTGCACCACATAATCTCTTTACATGGTATCAGTGTTACCGTGATCCTCTCGCTTCCGCAACCCGCAGCCGCCACCCCTCCCGTAGCCGCTGCTGCCGCATCTCCAAACCCTAAACGCCGCCACCGCCGCTACCCCTCCCGTAGCCGCCGCCTCCTTCCACCCCAACAACCCTACGCCGCCGCCGCTGCTATCTCTCCCGTAGCCGCCGCCGCCGCCGCCTTCCACCCCAAAACCCTAACGTCGCCGCTGCTCCTTCTTCCCACAGCCGCCGCTACCCTCTTCCTCCCAAAACCCTAGCGCCGCCGTCGCTGCTCTTCTCCAAGCGCCGCCGCCCCCTTCCCTCTGTCACCACCCAAACCCCAAGCCACCACTATGTCTCGTTCCAAGGCCGACCCATCCGACGCCAATTCCTTCACCGGTGCCATGTTCACCTCCGACCGCCTCAACGAGCTCCACATCAAAGACCACGTACCCGTCGTCCTCAACCTCGACTGGCCATCGTACAACGCGTGGCGCACGTACTTCGCGCTGCTGTTTCGTTCTTACCGTCTCATCGAGCATGTTGACGGGAGCGTCGACTTTCTCGACATGAAGGACGGTGACGAGTGGCTGGCTGTGGACGCCTGCATCGTCAAGTGGCTCTTCCTCACCATCTCTGGCAGCCTCTTCAACATGGTGAACTCCCGCGACCCATCGGCGTACGCTATGTGGACGCGGCTATTGATAACCCACAAGTGTAGGGGATCGCAACAACTTTCGAGGGTAGAATATTCTACCCAAATTTATTGATTCGACACAAGGGGAGCCAAAGAATATTCTCAAGTATATGATAGTAATGGTAACGGTAACAAAAGTAACGAAAGCAAAAGTAATATTTTCGGTGTTTTGTAGTGATTGTAACAGTAGCAACGGAAAAATAAATAGGCGAAGACCAATATATGGAAAGCTCGTAGGCATTGGATCGGTGATGGATAATTATGCCGGATGCGGTTCATCATGTAACAGTCATAACATAGGGTGACACAGAACTAGCTCCAGTTCATTAATGTAATGTAGGCATGTATTCCGAATATAGTCATACGTGCTTATGGAAAAGAACTTGCATGCCATCTTTTGTCCTACCCTCCCGTGGCAGCGGGGTCCTAATGAAAACTAAGGGATATTAAGACCTTCTTTTAATAGAGAACCGGAACAAAGCATTAACACATAGTGAATACATGAACTTCTCAAACTATGGTCATCACCGGGAGTGGTCGCGATTATTGTCACTTCGGGGTTGCCGAATCATAATACATAGTAGGTGACTATAGACTTGCAAGATAGGATCAAGAACACACATATATTCATGAAAATATAATAGGTTCAGATCTGAAATCATGGCACTCGGGCCCTAGTGACAAGCATTAAGCATAGCAAAGTCATAGCAACATCAATCTCAGAACATAGTGGATACTAGGGTTCAAACTCTAACAAAACTAACTCGATTACATGATAGATCTCATCCAACCCATCACCGTCCAGCAAGCCTACGATGGAATTACTCACGCACGATGGTGAGCATCATGAAATTGGTGATGGAGGATGGTTGATGATGACGACGGTGACGAATCCCCCTCTCCGGAGCCCCGAACGGACTCCAGACCAGCCCTCCCGAGAGGTTTTAGGGCTTGGTGGCGGCTCCGTATCGTAAAACGCGATGAATTCTTCTCCTTGATTTTTTTCTTTCCAAAAGCAAATATATAGAGTTGGAGTTGGTGTTAGAGGAGCTCCAGGGGGCCCATGAGGTAGGGGGCGCGCCCTAGGGGGGCAGGTGCGCCCCCACCCTCGTGGACATGTGATGCCCCCCTGGCCTTCATCTTTTGCAAGGATTTTTTATCATTTCTAAAAAGTTGTTCCGTGAAGTTTTAGGTCATTCTGAGAACTTTTGTTTCTGCACATAAATAACATCATGGCAATTCTGCTGAAAACAGCGTCAGTCCGGGTTAGTTCCATTCAAATCATGCAATTTAGAGTCCAAAACAAGGGCAAAAGTGTTTGGAAAAGTAGATACGACGGAGACGTATCAGCTGTGTGACCTCTTCCTCGACAATCAACTCCAACGCCGCGTCTTCCTTCAAGGGGAGTTCTTCACTATGCAGCAAAACGATCTTTCGGTCGATGAGTATTGCACGCGGCTGAAGGTACTCACCGACGAGCTACGCGACGTCGGCATGAACATCGACGACTCCGTCCTCCTCACCAACCTCCTTCGGGGCCTCCACCCCGACCTTGGCCAGTCCGCCGCCAACCTCTCCCTCATCACGCCGATGTACGCCAAGGCGGTCACTTACCTTCGCATGGAGGAGAAGCGACTTCGTCACTCCGCTCGGCAGGCGACCCACGCCGCGCTCCACGTCGGCCTCACCGTCGGCACCGGCGCGCCTCCTGCCCCGACTGAGGGAGTCCTGGACTAAGGGGCCCTCGGGCGTCCGACCTGTTATCCATGGGCCGGACTGATGGGCCGCGAAGACATGAAGGCCGAAGACTGTACCCGTGTCCGGATTGGACTCTCCTTAGCGTGGAAGGCAAGCTTGGCGACCGATTATGAAGATTCCTTCTTATGTAACCGACTCCATGTAAACCCTAGACCCCGCCGGTGTCTATATAAACCGGAGGGGTTAGTCCGGAAAGGATACACATTACCATAGTCATATAGGCTAGACTTCTAGGGTTTATCCATTATGATCTCGTGGTAGATCAACTCTTGTAACACTTATATTCATCAAGATCAATCAAGCAGGAAGTAGGGTATTACCTCCATAGAGAGGGCCCGAACCTGGGTAAACATCGTGTCCCCGTCTCCTATTACCATCGATCCTAGACGCACAGTTCAGGACCCCCTACCCGAGATCCGCCGGTTTTGACACCGACATTGGTGCTTTCATTGAGAGTTCCACTGTGCCGTCGACAAAAGGTTTGATGGCCCCTTCATTCGTCAATAATGACATTGTCCAAGAAGGAACCTTCCTCCCCGGACAGATTTTTGTGTTCGGCGGCTTCGTACTGTGGGCCAACTTGCTTGGCCATCTAGAGCAGGTCGACAACTACGCCCCTGGCCATCAGGTCAGATTTGGAAGCTTGAACTACGTCGCGGATATCCGTGGAGACTTGATCTTCAATGGGTTCGAGACCGCGGCGATCGCTCCTTGATAACCCACAAATATAGGGGATCAATTGTAGCCTCTTTCGATAAGTAAGAGTGTCGAACCCAACGAGGAGCTAAAGGTAGAACAAATATTCCCTCAAGTTCTATCGACCACCGATACAACTCTACGTACACTTGACGTTCGCTTTACCGGAAACAAGTATGCAACTAGAAGTACTTTGTAGGAGTTTTTTGGAAGGCTTGCAAGAAAGTAAAGAGCACGAAAATAAAACTAGGGGCTGTTGTAAGTAAAGACACAACTAAATTAGTTTTAGCAGAGATCTTGTTGTCACGAGAAAGTTATTTGTCCCTAGGCAATCGATACCTAGACCGGTAATCACTATTGCAATTTTATTTGAGGGAGAGGCATAAGCTAACATACTTTCTCTACTTGGATCATATGCACTTATGATTGGAACTCTAGCAAGCATCCGCAACTACTAAAGATTCATTAAGGTAAAACCCAACCATAGTATTAAAGTATCAATCCTCTTTATCCCATACGCAAACAACCTACTTACTCGGGTCTGTGCTTCTGTCACTCATGCCACCCACCATAAGCAAATCATGAACATATTGCAAACCCTACAGCGGGAATCCCTCACGCTTGCGCGACACGGAGAGCACTATAGGACAACACCAATAATAAAACATGCAACTCAAACCAATCTTGATCATCAAATAACCCATAGGAAAAAACGGATCTACTCAAACATTATAGGATAGCCATACATCATTGGGAAATAATATATAGCGTTGAACACCATGTTTAAGTAGAGATTACAGCGGGTAAGAGAGAGGTTACACCGCTGCATAGAGGGGGGAAGAGTTGGTGATGATGGCGGTGAAGTTGTTGGTGAAGATTGCGGTGATGATGATGGCCACGACGGCGTTCTGGCGCTACCGGAAGAGAAGGGGAGAGGGGGCCCCTTCGTCTTCTTCTTCCTTGACCTCCTACCTAGATGGGAGAAGGGTTTCCCCTCTGGTCCTTGGCCTCCATGGCATGGGAGGGGAGAGAGCCCCTCCGAGATTGGATCTATTTCTCTGTCTCTCTTTGTTTCTGCGTTCTGTTTTTTTTGAATATTTACTGTGAGGCAAAGCCCCACAGCCCTTTATTGAATCAAGAAAACTGTACAAACAAAATACAGGCTGTACAAAGAAAGAAAGGTAAGAAAAATCTAAGTCTAAACATCCCTACCTATTTACAACAAAGAATTAACCCAAGCCAATAGTTGTGGTTTGATACAATCCTTCATCCTGTGAGCAAGAAGTGAGATGTCATGGATGAATTTACACCTCCAAGCACTGAAGGAAGCTCTCTCAGCCCTGAAGGTTCTGCCATTTCTTAAGATCCAAATGTTCCAAGCTGCTGTCAGCATGACTTCAAAGAAGAAAGGATGCCTAAAGCTAGACCTAGCATGCATGATACATTGCAAGACATCAGAGCCCCCAATCCAATCAATGCCCAGATAATTCCAGACCCTTGAGCTGAATGTGCAGTTAAAGAACAGATGTATTCTATCCTCATACACCAGTTCACTGCAGATAAGACAGAAGTTGTCCTCTTGGCTAGAGCGCCAGTGTCTTCTAACCAACATGTCCTTGGTGCTCAGCCTGTCAAAAAAGAGGAGCCACCCAAACACCTTTATCTTCATGGTACACCTACTCTGCCACAACCACTTGCAAGGTTGTATTGTAGGTAGATGAGAGTGCATGATCATGTAGAAACTCTTGGCAGTATAATCCCCTGATTTGCCAGGCCATATCCAAACATCAGGTATCGTTGGGTCTCTTTCTAACTGCATGATCCAGCCTTCCAGTATATGTAATTCAGCAGCAGCCTCCTGAGAAATAGGCAGATAAAACATGGAGAAGAGGTCCTGAGATTGAAGAAATTCCTGTACAGAGATCTTATCATTATTGATAAATGAGAACAACCTAGGCAATCTCCAACATAATGGCCTGGCCGAACCCCCAATGTGCCAAGAATCTGTCCAGAACAAAACTGAATCTCCCATGTTGATATTAACCGATGCAATAGCAGTATAAGCCTCATGCAACTTCAGAACATCCCTCCACCAAAAAGATCCAACTGCAGCTGTTGCCTGTGGAACACCATGATCATAGTAACTGTTCCATATCAGGGTGACCCAAGGAATGTCGACCTTGTTGTAGAACTTGTGGAGATGCTTGATAAGGAGTCCTTTGTTCTGGATATTCAGATTGATAACCCCTAGACCCCCTTTATCTTTTGGCCTGCAAACAAGATCCCATGCTGCTAGAGACTGTTTGGGAGCATCACTGCTGCCCCTCCAAAGACATTGCCTAAAGATTCTATCAAGCTGTTTGATGATCCCTGGTAGAATCTGCAAGCTACAGAGAAAATAGATTGGCAAGGATGTGAGGACTGAAGTAAGAAGTTGCAAGCGAGAGCCTTGATTGAGCATGGAAGAACTTGCAGTTAGTCTTCTCTCAAGACTGTCAACCAGGGGCATTAGGTCAATGATCTTTGGCCTTGTAGTTCCCAAAGGCAATCCCAAATAGGTAAATGGGAGCTGTCCAATCTTACAACCCAGAATTGCAGCAATTCTAGAAGCATCTTCATCACTCATATTCAGGGGGATCATTGAGGATTTAGCAAAGTTAACCTTTAAGCCTGTGGACTGTTGGAAGGTCAGCAGCATATTCTTTAATGCAACCAGCTCCTCATCCTTAGCTGAAAGAAACAGGATTGTGTCATCTGCATATTGGATGATGGGAAACTCTCTGTCATGGGTTTGAATAGGCAAAGATAGCGTGCCATGAGCAAGCATTTGGTTGACCACTGACTGCAACAAATCTGCTGCAATGACAAACAACAGAGGTGACAGAGGATCACCCTGCCTGACACCACATTTGCACTTAAATTGCTTTCCAGGAATGCCATTTAACAATACAGACGAAGAACCTGTGGACAACAATTGCTTTACCCACGAAATCCATTTGGCATCAAACCCTTTATGCTGCAACATCTGGAGAATGACTTCATGCTCAACAGTATCAAATGCCTTGGCAAAATCCAGTTTGAGAATTATGATAGGTCTCTTGGACTGCTTACATTGATGAATATATTCAACACTCCAGGCCAGGCAGTCTTGGATGGACCTACCCTTAAGGAACCCATACTGATTTTTGTGGATACACCGAAGGATCACCTTCTGCAACCTGTTGGCCAACAACTTGGTAAGAAATTTAAGATAGGTGTTTGTGAGAGATATTGGCCGAAAATCATCGGGCCCTTCAGGAGAAATGATCTTGGGGATAAGCGTAATGAGGGAACCATTGATGTTTTCCAACGAAAGCTTCCATTCATAGAAGTCCCGTATCATCCGCAAGAAGTCTTTCTCAATTATAGGCCAACAGCGCTTGACAAACATCCCATTAAATCCATCTGGACCAGGTGCCCGATCCACGGGTAATTCCTTCAGAACTCCGTTTATCTCTTCGTCAGTAAACGGCAAGGAGAGCTCGTCCAGCCCCGGAATGGGCTGAATTAATTGAGACAAATCAAAGCCCATATTGATCCCCTGGGCCTGGCCCATCCTAGATTTGAACGAGGCCCAGAGAATTCCCGCCAGCTATGAGTGGTTAGACACAGGATCACTCATGGAGTTTGCCTTCAGGCTGGAAATTGAATTCCTTCTCATCCGCTCCGATGCCATGGCGTGAAAGAATTTAGAATTCTCCTCGCCAACCTTTATGTATCGAATGGTGCACCTCTGCTTCCAGTAAATATAGTGAATTTTTAACAGTTGCTCATAGCGAATCTTCACTATTTTCCTGAAATTGAATTCGGGCCTAGTTAAAGGTCTCACTTCCTCTAACTGATCAAAGTGCAAGATCACCTTCGAGCAGTCAACAGTAAGCTTTTTGATGTATGATAACTTTTTGCTCCAAAGTTTTAAATCATATCGCAGCCTCTTAAATTTCTTTGTGAGAACCGCAGAAGCAGAAAGATCAGAGTAAACCGGTGCATTCCAGGACTTGGTGACACAATCCATAAACCCTGGCATGTCGAACCAGAAGTTTTCGAATCGAAAAGTT
The DNA here is from genome assembly GCA_032464435.1 of Aegilops umbellulata. Lineage (NCBI taxonomy): Eukaryota > Viridiplantae > Streptophyta > Magnoliopsida > Poales > Poaceae > Aegilops > Aegilops umbellulata. Next base: position 46,919,025 of record CP136057.1, read on the forward strand.
CTGGCCACAGGAATGGAAGTGTCAATGGACACCACACAGGGCGCATGATCCGATGCAGTTCTGGCCAGTGGATTAACCGCCGTGTTCGGATAGTGTGTAATCCAATCAGCAGTAGTGAAGAACCAATCGAGCTGCTCAAGTAGGGGGTTTTGCTGCATACTGGACCAGGTGAAGCTACGACCTTTCAATGGCAGCTCCAAAAGACCCAGGTGACCAATTATTTCATTGAAGAGGAAAATATCATTAACGTCACCCCCGGGAGGTTTCTGTTATCTAAAGACCGGGTAAAGTTAAAGTCCCCCAACAACAGCCAATTTTCATCAGGAGGGATGTCTAGGTGATAAAGCCAGCTAACAAAATCATCCCTAGGCTGCCCCTCACAAGGTCCATAAACAGACACTAAGGTCCATTTTTCTGAGTTCTGCATCGATTGGAACGAAATGACAACACCAAATCGCTGGATGTCTATCAACTGACCATGAAAGATCGAGGAGTTCCAAATGACTAAAATCCCACCTGACGCTCCAACTGAAGGCGAGAACGCAAACTGATCAAACCTCCTAGGACAAAAGGATTTGATCATTCGAATATCAAAGTTCTCGCATTTAGTTTCCTGTAAACAAAGAATAGAACATCTGCTTTCCTCAATCTTAGCATGTAAGTCACGTTGCCTAGCCTCTGAATTCAGCCCACGCACGTTCCAGCAGAGAACATTCCAATTTCTCTAATAGCAATTATCCATAAAAAAAGATCGCTGAGGAATAGTAGCAGGTCCAGCTGCGTAACAGCATGGACAATATCATAACAAAAGTGCCAACATTAAGGACCCAGTAGTTCAAACAGACGCAGAAGCAGTACGAGCGAAAGTAAAACAGGCACAGAAACAAAAGTGCCCCATGTTCCATGAAGCTTCTTCGGATGTCACTCATCATGAGAACCATCTTCTTTTCCAGCTGGGCGAGGAGAAGCCATAAGCTTCTCGACCGATAGCTCAGATGGGTCGATACCCAGGGCCACTCCAATTGCCTGCATTGTTGGTATAGGCGTCGGGGGTGGAAGAGGAAGCTGACTCTGATCATCATCAAAACGAAGCTTCTTCGCCTTCGGGCGACGCATAGGGGCAGACTTTGGAGGGATTGCAGAAACAGGTTTCATGCCCGTCCTCTTGGCAGAGCTGCGCGTCATCCTTCTGTTGTAGAAATCTAAAACTGGTTCCACAAGTGTGACAGAGCGCCTGGTGCGAGGTTGTTTACCCAACGCAGCTGGAGTAGCCGAGGTAAATTGAAATTCCTCCCGAGAAACCTGAGAAGGATTGAGAGGAACTTGGGAATTGGAGCAAGGCAGATCATCTGATGGCAACTCTTCAATAACCACCAAGGAGTTGTTTCCACGACTGGGGAAACACTGCTCGTCAGACCAGAGCAGATACTTCTGATGCAGATCAACAGAGCCAAATTGGACTTGCAACTTCAAGGAAGAAAACCCAGACAGAGGAGCTGGTATATCTCTGATAATAAACTCAGGCAGTAAAGACTTGAAAGATCTCTCCCAGATCATTGCCGGTGGGAGTACTGGTCCATAAAAGACTCGAACCATGCCAAGGTGAATGGGATCCAAATGCACTACAGGTGGAGCCTGAATAGGTTGCTGGACTTCAAGCATGTCCTCATCATCAGAAGAATCCACGGACAGGTTCAAAACCATGGAGTTCTGGTCTTGGGCTGGCTGAATCTCCTCCTGCTGCTGCTGAATAGGCTGAACCTGATCTTCCCATGGGCCCCATCCCTCATTGTGCTGCACATTATCAGCCCACCCGTGCACTTCAGGCTGACCTTGATTTGGACCCGGAGGAACTGCGTTCCATCCAAGAGCAGGGTATGGAGGCATCGCCCAAAACGGTTGTGGCACATCGACTCCAGGCATCGGGTGGGGATTCCCATTTAGAGGCATAGGATCTTCATCCGCAGGGATCATGGCACCAGCAAATTCTCCAGATAAAATATAATAGCCATGATCTTTCTGCGTTCTGTTCTGCTGCCTTTCCACAGTTTCTTTTATATTCGGAGATCCGTAACTCCAATTGGACTGAAACCTTCGCCGTGATTTTTTTTCCAAAAAATAGCTTTCTTGCGACCGAAGAAGGGCATCAACCGCCTTACGGGTGGCCCACGAGGGTGGGGGGCGCGCCCTCTTGGTACGGGTGTGGGCCCCTGCCTCGTGGCCACCTCGGACACCATTTCGCGTTGATCTTTCTCCCAGATTTTCCAAATATTCCAAAAATAATCTCCGTCCGTTTTTATCCCGTTTGGACTCCGTTTGATATGGATATTCTGTGAAACCAAAAACATGCAACAGACAGGAACTGACACTGGGCACTGGATCAATATGTTAGTCCCAAAAATAGTATTAAAAGTTGCCAAAAAGTATATGAAAGTTGAATAATATTGGCATGGAACAATAAAAAATTTTAGATAGGACGGAGACGTATCAGCATCCCCAAGCTTAATTCCTGCTCGTCCTCGAGTAGGTAAACGAAAAAAAATTGATGTGGAATGCTACCTAGCATAATCTTGATCATATGTCTAATCATGGCATGAATATTAAGACACGAGTTATTCAAAGCAATAGTCTATCCTTTGACATAAAAATAATAATACTTCAAGCATACCAACCAAGAAATTATGTCTTATTGAAATAACATAGCCAAAGAAAGCTTATCCCTACAAAATCATATAGTCTGGCTATGCTCCATCTTCACCACACAAAATATTCACATCATGCACAACCCCGATGACAAGCCAAGCAATTGTTTCATACTTTTGACATTCTCAAACCTTTTCAATTTTCACGCAATACATGAGCGTGAGCCATGGACATAACACTATAGGTGGAATAGAATATGATGGCGGAGGTTGTGTGGAGAAGACAAAAAATGGAGAAAGTCTCACATCGACGCGGCTAATCAACGGGCTATGGAGATGCCCATCAATTGATGTCAATGTGAGGAGTAGGGATTGCCATGCAACGGATGCACTAGAGCTATAAGTACATGAAAGCTCAAACTGAAACTAAGTGGGTGTGCATCCAACTTGCTTGCTCATGAAGACCTAGGGCATTTGAGGAAGCCCATCATTGGAATATATAAGCCAAGTTCTTTAATGAAAATTCCCACTAGTATATGAAAGTGATAACTCAAGAGACTCTCTATATGAAGAACATGGTGCTACTTTGAAGCACAAGTGTGGTAAAAGGATAGTAACATTGCCCCTTCTCTCTTTTTCTCTCATTTTTTTGTTTTCTCTTTTTTTCTATTTTTTTGGGCCTTCTCTTTTTTGGCCTTTCTCTCTCTTTTTTTAATTTTTTTTTTAATATTTTCGTCCGGAGTCTCATCCCGACTTGTTGGGGAATCATAGTCTCCATCATCCTTTCCTCACTGGGGCAATGCTCTAATAATGATGATCATCACACTTTTATTTACTTACAACTCAATATTACAACTCGATATCTAGAACAAAGATATGACTCAATATGAATGCCTCCGGTGGTGTACCGGGATGAGCAATGATCTAGCGTAGCAATGACATAAAAAACGGACAAGCCATGAAAACATCATGCTAGCTATCTTACGATCATGCAAAGCAGTATGACAATAAATGCTCAAGTCATGTATATGATGATGATGAAAGTTGCATGGCAATATATCTCGGAATGGCTATGGAAATGCCATAATAGGTAGGTATGGTGGCTGTTTTGAGGAAGATATAAGGAGGTTTATGTGTGATAGATCGTATCGTATCACGGGGTTTGGATGCACCGGCAAAGTTTGCACCAACTCTTGAGGTGAGAAAGGGCAATGCACGGTACCGAAGAGGTTAGCAATGATGGAAGGGTGAGAGTGCGTATAATCCATGGACTCAACATTAGTCATAAAGAACTCACATACTTATTGCAAAAATCTATTAGTCATCGAAACAAAGTACTACGCGCATGCTCCTAGGGGGATAGATACGTAGGAAAAGACCATCGCTCGTCCCCGACCGCCACTCATAAGGAAGACAATCAATAAACACCTCATGCTCCGACTTCGTTACATAACGGTTCACCATACGTGCATGCTACGGGACTTGCAAACCTCAACACAAGTATTTCTCAATTTCACAATTACTCGACTAGCATGACTCTAATATCACCAACTATTGCAAGGAATCAAACATATCATATTCAGTGATCTACAAGTTTTATGTAGGGTTTTATGACTAACCATGTGAATGACCAGTTCCTGTCATCTCTCTAAATAGATATAAGTGAAGCACGAGAGTTTAATTCTGTATACAAAAGATATGCCCACGCTCTAACAAATATAAGTGAAGCAAAAGAGCATTCTACAAACGGCGGTTGTCTATGTAAAGAGAAACAGGCAATCCAAGCTTCAAATGATATAAGTGAAGCACATGAAGCATTCTATAAAGCCATACTCAAAAGATATAAGTGAAGTGCAATGAGAATTCTATAAATCAACCAAGGATCATCTCATACCAGCATGGTGCATAAAAGAAAAATGAAAACTAAATGCAAAAGACGCTCCAAGATTTGCACATATCACATGAATGAAACGAATCCGAAAACATACCGATATTTGTTGAAGAAAGAGGGGATGTCTTCCGGGGCATCCCCAAGCTTAGACGCTTGAGTCTCCTTGAATATTTACTTGGGGTGCCTCGGTCATCCCCAAGCTTGAGCTCTTGCCTCTCTTCCTTCTTCTCACATCGAAACCTTCTTGATCATCGAACACTTCATCCACATAAAACTTCAACAGAAAACTCGGTAAGATCCGTTAGTATAATAAAGTAAATCACTACTCTAAGTACTATTGCAAACCAATTCATATTTTGTTTTTGCATTTTTTCTGCTGTAATATAACTTTTTCATGGCTTAATCCACTGATATAAGTTGATAGATTCATCAAAACAAGCAAACTATGCATCAAAAACAGAATCTGTCTAAAACAGAACAGTCTGTAATAATCTAAACATTCACCATACTTCTGGTACTTGAAAATTCTTACAAAATTAGGAAAAATAAAAATTTTCTACAGAAAGACAGTTCAATAAGAATCAGAACCATTTGACTTTCCAGTAAAAAATTAAAAATCGCGCACTACAGCCAATGTTTCTGTCCTGCACCGCACAAACCAACAAGTATTGTAAACATCCTAAAGGCAAACCTTGGCACATTATTTTTATAATACAATGAAATTGTACAAGGGGATAATTATTTGTGTTGAAAAGTTTCTGTAATCAAGATTCACAAAGTTGCTGTGAGCATGAAAGATGTTCAAGGCTAGCTCCCACTTCAACAATGCTTGTCTCTCTCACTTTCGCTTTTCTTTTTGAAAATGTTTTGGGTTCCCCTCTTTATTTTTGTTGTTTTTAAACTATATGAAAGCACTCTACAGAAATAAATGACTCTCTAAAACTTCCGGGTTGTCTCCCTGGCAGCGCTTTCTTTAAAGCCATTAAGCTAGGCATATTGTGCTCAAGTAATGGATCCACCCGAATCCCAAGGTATATCAAAGCCAATTTTAATTATCAATGATTTGGCATTTAGTAGTGAGCACAAGGAAACATATATCATGCAACAACGAAGTCTAACTCTCTTCCTATGCATCGGCATGTCATAAAAGAACAATTCATGCACACATAGTAAAGGCCAATGCATAGTATAAACAGTTTCTTGCAATTTTATCATATTGGAAACATAGAGAGGTGGAGATATAGTTCCTCTCTCATAATAATTGCAAGTAGGAGCAGCAAGCACATGCATATTATATCTATCAAAATCATCATGTGCAACGGTAAAAGGCAACCCATCAATATAATCCTTAATAAGAGCAAACTTCTCCGATATAGTATAATCGGGAGATTTCAAAAAGATAATAGGACTATCATGCGTGGGTGCAATAGCAACAATTTCATGTTTAACACAAGGAACTATAGCAAGTTCATCTCCATAAGCATAATTCATATTGGCATCTTGGCCACAAGCATAGCAAGCATCATCAAAAAGGGATATTTCAAGAGAATCAACGGGATCATAATAGTCATCATAGCAATCATCCATCGATAAGCACAAAGGGGAAATAAACAATGTATGAGTTGAAGAGTTACTCTCATTATAAGGTGGGCACGGGTGATCAATCCGCTCTTCCTTCTTTTGTTCTTCGCTCTCCTCCTCATCTTTTCATCCAATGAGCTCACAGTTTCATCAACTTCTGCTTCCGTAGATTCCTGCAAAATATTAGTCTCTTCTTGGACAACGGAGACTTTCTCAATAAGTGCATTAATTTCGTAATTGTATTCATAATTCTCATAGCAATATTTGAGGATAGCTAAATTTTCAGGTCTATAAGCAGCAGCATCAAAATCTTCAAACTCTTTAAACATAGATTCAATTTCATAAGCACCCATAAAAGCAACAAATTCTTCTATTTGTTCCACATCATAGTAATCATATATACCATTAGCATAAGAAGCTAAGGTTTTATTATCATTAAATTTGCATGAAAAGGGAAGGTGTGGATCCTTCATCCTAGAGCAACAAGTATAATCATATTCCAAGCATAGTTGCCTAGCATACCACTTCAATATATGAATTTGATCCCATAATAGTTTCCCTTTTTGAGTCAAGCGATAATCCCTAAAGTATTCACGTTGATCCAACGTTACTCCCATTACATAGTTGAATGGGGTTTTCTCAGGATTATCAAAGTAGTACATAATATCTTTCACATAACCAGCATCGAGGGTTTTAGGAGGTTCCCCATCTCCATGAGTAGCAAGTACACCTAATTTTTTTGGTATTTTGTGTTCCATATCCATAACTAAAGATAAAGAACAACTAAGAACAACAAATAAAAATTACTTAGTGATAAAGCAAACAAGCACACACGAGAATATTCACCCCACGGTATAACTCCCCGGCAACGGCGCTAGAAAAAGGTCTTGATAACCCACAAGTATAGGGTATCAATTGTAGCCTCTTTCGATAAGTAAGAGTGTCGAACCCAACGAGGAGCTAAAGGTAGAACAAATATTCCCTCAAGTTCTATCGACCACCGATACAACTCTACGTACACTTGACGTTCGCTTTACCGGAAACAAGTATGAAACTAGAAGTACTTTGTAGGAGTTTTTTGGATAGGCTTGCAAGCAAGTAAAGAGCACGAAAATAAAACTAGGGGTTGTTCTAAGTAAAGACACAACTAAATTAGTTTTAGTAGAGAGCTTGTTGTCACGAGAAAGTTATTTGTCCCTAGGCAATCGATAACCAGACCGGTAATCACTATTGCAATTTTATTTGAGGGAGAGGCATAAGCTAACATACGTTCTCAAGTTGGATCATATGCACTTATGATTGGAACTCTAGCAAGCATGCGCAACTACTAAAGATTCATTAAGGTAAACCCAACCATAGCATTAAAGTATCAAGTCCTCTTTATCCCATACGCAAACAACCTACTTACTCGGGTCTGTGCTTCTCTCACTCACGCCACCCACCATAAGAAAATCATGAACATATTGCAAACACTACAACGGGAATCCCTCACGCTTGCGCGACATGGAGAGCACTATAGGACATCACCAATAGTAAAACATGCAACTCAAACCAATCTTGATCATCAAATAACCCATAGGACAAAACGTATCTACTCAAACATTATAGAATATCCATACATCATTGGGAAATAATATATAGTGTTGAGCACCATGTTTAAGTAGAGATTACAACGGGTAAGAGAGAGGGTACACCGCTGCATAGAGGGGGGAAGAGTTGGTGATGATGGCGGTGAAGTTGTTGGTGAAGATTGCGGTGATGATGATGGCCACGACGACGTTCCGGCGCCACCAGAAGAGAAGGGGAGAGGGGGCCCCTTCGTCTTCTTCTTCCTTGACCTCCTCCCTAGATGGGAGAAGGGTTTCCCCTATGGTCCTTGGACTCCATGGCGTGGGAGGGGCGAGAGCCCCTCCGAGATTGGATCTATTTCTCTGTCTCTCTCTGTTTCTGCGTTCTGTTCTGCTGCCTTTTCACTGTTTCTTTTATATCCGGAGATCCGTAACTCCGATTGGACTGAAACCTCCGCCGTGATTTTTTTCCAAAAAATAGCTTTCTTGCGGCCGAAGAAGGGCATCAACCGCCTTACGGGTGGCCCACGAGGGTAGGGGGCGTGCCCTCGTGGTACGGGCATGGGCCCCTGCCTCGTGGCCACCTCGGACACCGTTTCGCGTTGATCTTTCTCCCAGATTTTCCAAATATTCCAAAAATAAGCTCCATCCGTTTTTATCCCGTTTGGACTTCGTTTGATATGGATATTCTGCGAAACCAAAAACATGCAACAGACAGGAACTGGCACTGGGCACTGGATCAATATGTTAGTCCCAAAAATAGTATTAAAAGTTGCCAAAAAGTATATGAAAGTTGAATAATATTGGCATGGAACAATAAAAAATTATAGATACGATGGAGACGTATCACTCCTCCTCGCTCTGATGAACATGACTTAAATCTGTCATCGGATCACATCCAGGAGATGGTTCATGTTGCTGCAACGGCTTTAGAACCAGAGCAGATCATACCGTCCGAGGCCACAGAATCCGTGGCATTGGAGCCGCACACGGACTCAACACCTTGCAACATCTGCGTCAACGGAATCCCGGACTCGTTTTCGGCTATAAATTCCGAACCGCATATGCCTGCAGACACCGAGTTGGATCGGTTATCGATCTTCGAGTTCAGTGCCGCAGACATCTTTCAGCACTCGCCCTTGGGCGATATACTAAATTCATTAAAAAACCTGTCCTTGGCAGGGGACTCACAACCGAACTATGTTCGGTTCGAACTAGGGGCTGATGGGGAATTTTGCTTCCCACCCGCCACCCACTTCATAGCTACTGTCGAAAACTCAACCGACACACTTAACTGGGGCTCCGAAGACATCGACAGCTTGGACATCGATGCCGACAAGGAGCAAGGCCAAGACCAGCCATTCACAAGAAGTTGGACGGCCACCTCCTCATACGATGTGTACATGGTCGATACACCAAAAGACAGCAACACCGGCACTGGAGGAAACAATACCCCGAACGACGCCGAACACAATGAAGACCCTGTCAGATCAAAATCCGGATAGGAGGAACAAGAAAACGGGCAAGCCAGCCCTGACCAATAGACCCTGCCCAGCGACAATTCGAAGGACGACAACTACCTTCCACTCTCCGAAGACGAGGTAAGCCTCGGCGACGAAGACTTGATCGTACCCGAAGGACCCCTCGAGCAGGAGCGTTTTAAATGCAGGTGAAACTGCAACTATCCCTAGGTGGTCTTGGTAATTCCTAACAACATATAGCTCATTGAGCTAATGCTATTTCAAGATTAATATTTCAGGAAAGCTCAATGATTGGCATGGCATGGATGAGAAAAGTGGACCCCTCAAAATGCTAAGGACGAAAGGATTGGCTCAAGCTCAAAGCTCAAGACTCTACATTTTCTATTGTAGTGATCCAAGATCACATTGAGTCTATAGGAAAAGCCAATACTATCAAGGAGGGATGAGGTGTTGCTTAATGAGGCTCTTGCTCAAAATGCTTAGTGATATGCTCCAAAGCCCTCAACTACTTTCTCACATCCACATATGACCTAAACCAAAAGTCAAATTCGGCCTCACCAATTCTTTCTATCCGGCGCCACCGAGTTCAGATGTCATAGCCACTGCCACAAACCCTAGGCAAATCGGTCTCACCGATAGGGATCTCGGTCTCACCGAGATGGGATTGTAATCTCTCTGTTTCCCTTCGTAACGTTTCGGTCCCACCGAGATGAGCGATCGGTCCCACCGAGATTGTAATGTAAACTCTTTGTTTCCCTTTCGTAACATTTTAGTCTCATCGAAATGAGCGAATCGGTCCCACCGAGTTTACCTGACCAACTCTCTGGTTAGCTTATTACCAAAATCGGTCTCACCGAGTTTGTGTAATCGGTCTCACTGAGATTACGTCATGCCCTAACCCTAACCATATCGGTCCTACCGTGTTGCATGTCGGTCCCACCGAAAATCCTAACAGTCATTAGATTTGCTGAATCGGTCCGACCGAGTTTATCAATTCGGTCCTACCGAGATTGGCAAGTTGTGTGTAACGGTTAGATTTTGTGTGGAGGCTATATATACCCCTCCACCTCCTGTTCATTCATGGAGAGAGCCATCTGAACGAACCTACACTTCCAACTTACATTTTCTGAGAGAGAACCACCTACACTTGTGTTGAGGCCAAGATATTTCATTCCTACCATATGAATCTTGATCTCTAGCCTTCCCCAAGTTGCTTTCCACTCAAATCTTCTTTCCACCAAATCCATATCATGTGAGAGAGAGAGTTGAGTGTTGGGGAGTGATACATCTCCAACGTATCTATAATTTTTGATTGCTCCATGCTATATTATCTACTGTTTTGGACCATATTGGGCTTTATTTTTCACTTTTATATTACTTTTGGGACTAACCTATTAACCGGAGGCCCAACCCAGAATTGATGTTTTTTTTGCCTATTTCAGTGTTTTGAAGAAACGGAATATCAAACGGAGTCCAAATGGAATGAAACCTTCGGGAACGTGATTTTCTCATCAGATAAGATCTAGGAGACTTGGACCCTCCGTCAAGAAAGCCACGAGGCGGTCACGAGGGTGGAGGGCGCGCCCCCTGCCTCATGGGCCCCTCGAAGCTCCACTGACGTACTCCTTCCTCCTATATATACCTACGTACCCCCAAACGATCAGATACAGGGACAAAAACCTAATTCCACCGCCGCAACTTTCTGTATCCACGAGATCCCATCTTGGGGCCTGTTCCGGAGCTCCGCCGGAAGGGGAATCCACCACGGAGGGCTTCTACATCATCACCATAGCCCCTCCGTTGAAGTGTGAGTACTTTACCTCAGACCTTCGGGTCCATAGTTAGTAGCTAGATGGCTTCTTCTCTCTTTTTGGATCTCAATACAATGTTCTCCCCCTCTCTCGTGGATTCGATGTAAACTTCTTTTTGCGGCGTGTTTGTTGAGAACGAAGAATTGTGGGTATATGATCAAGATTATCTATGAACAATATTTGAATCTTCTCTGAATTCTTTTATGTATGATTGGTTATCTTTGCAAGTCTCTTTGAATTATCAGTTTGGTTTGGCCTACTAGATTGGTTTTTCTTGCAATAGGAGAAGTGCTTAGCTTTGGGTTCAATCTTGCGGTGTCCTTTCCCAGTGACAGTAGGGGCATCAAGGCACGTATTGTATTGCTGCCATCAAGGATAACAAGATGGGGTATTTATCATATTGCATGAATTTATTCCTCTACACCATGTCATCATGCTTAAGGCGTTACTTTGTTTTCATTAACTTAATACTCTAGATGCATGCTGGATAGCGGTCGATGAGTGGAGTAATAGTAGTAGATGCAGGCAGGAGTTGGTCTACCTGTCTCGGACGTGATGCCTATATACATGATCATACCTAGATATTCTCATAACTATGCTCAACTCTGTCAATTGCTCAACAGTAATTTGTTCACCCACCGTAAAAATACTTATGCTCTTGAGAGAAGCCACTAGTGAAATCTATGGCCCCCGGGTCTATTCTCATCATATCAATCTCCAATCACTTTATTATTGCTTTTCTTTTTTACTTTTGCTTTTTATTTTACCTTGCATCTTTATATCAGAAATACCAAAAATATTATCTATCATCTCTATCAGATCTCACTCTCGTAAGTGATCGTGAAGGGATTGACAACCCCTAATCGCGTTGGTTGCATTGAGCTATTCGTTTTGTGTAGGTACGAGGGACTCGCGCATGGCCTCCTACTAGATTGATACATTGGTTCTCAAAAACTGAGGGAAATACTTATGCTACTTTGCTGCATCATCATCTCCTCTTCGGGGAAATCCAACGTAGTGCTCAAGAGGTAGCAAGAAGAATTTCTGGCGCCGTTCCCGGGGAGTCTACGCAAAAGTCAACATACCAAGTACCCATCACAATTCCTTATCTCTCGCATTACATTATTTGCCATTTGCCTCTCGTTTTCCTCTCCCCCACTTCACCCTTGCCGTTTTATTCGCCCTCTCTCTTTTCCCGTTTGCCTTTTTCTCGCTTGCTTTTTGTTTGCTCGTGTGTTGGATTGCTTGCTTGTCGCGATGGCTCAAGATAATACCAAATTGTGTGACTTTACCAATACCAACAATAATGATTTCCTTAGCACTCCGATTGCTCCTCTTACCAATACTGAATCTTGTGAAATCAATACTGCTTTGTTGAATCTTGTTATGAGAGATCAATTCACTGGCCTTCCTAGTGAAGATACCGCTACTCATCTCAATAGCTTCGTTGATTTATGTGATATGCAAAATAAGAAAGATGTCGATAATGATATTGTTAAATTGAAGCTATTTCCTTTTTCGCTTAGAGATCGTGCTAAAGCTTGGTTTTCGTCTTTGCCTAAAAATAGTACTCCCTCCGTTCCTTGATATAAGGTGTATAGGTTTTTGAGAAAAAAACTCAAAATATAAGGTGTATTGCATTGCACCACTCGTTTGGATAATTTTTTAGGGTTTTGGTTACATTTTCTTATATGAGGCAAGCTCCTCTATTTTCTCATGTCAGTTAATCAGGTGTAATCTCACCCAAAACTTATGAAAAGTTTCCTCCACATGCGTTCTTTAATTTCCATGCCAAAAACTATACACCCAATATTCAGGAACGGAGGGAGTATTGATTCTTGGAACAAGTGCAAAGATGCTTTTATCTCTAAGTATTTTCCTCCCACTAAGATCATCTCTCTTAGAAACGATATTATGAATTTTAAGCAACTTGATCATGAACATGTTTCACAAGCTTGGGAGAGAATGAAATTAATGATACGTAATTGTCCTACTCATGGTTTGAATTTGTGGATGATTATACAAAAATTTTAAGACGGATTGAATTTTGCTTCTAGAAATCTTTTAGATTCAGCCGCGGGAGGCACTTTTATGTAAATCACATTAGGAGATGCTACTAAACTCCCAGATAATATTATGGTTAATTATTCTCAATGGCACACTGAAAGATCTACTAATAAAAAAGTGCATGCGATAGAAGAAATTAATGTTTTGAGTGGAAAGATGGATGAACTTATGAAATTATTTGCTACTAAGAGTGTTTCTTCTGATCCTAATGATATGCCTTTGTCTACTTTGATTGAGAATAATAATGAATCTATGGATGTGAATTTTGTTGGTAGGATTAATTTTGGTAACAACGCGTATAGAGGGAATTTTAATCCTAGGCCTTATCCTAGTAATCCTTCTAATAATTATGGAAATTCCTACAACAACTCTTATGGAAATTTTAATAAGATGCCCTCTGAATTTGAGACTATTGTTAAAGAGTTTATGAATTCGCAAAAGAATTTCAATACTTTGCTTGAAGAGAAATTGCTTAAAGTTGATGAATTGGCTAGGAACGTTGATAAAATTTCCCTTGATGTTGATTCTTTAAAACTTAGATCTACTCCTCCTAAGCATGATATCAATGAGTCTCTCAAATCCATGAGAATTTCCATTGATGAGTGCAAGGAAAGAACCGCTAGGATGCGTGCTACGAAAGATGCCTTTATTAAAGCGTGTTCTTCCAATTCCTATGAAAATCAAGATGAAGATCTAAAAGTTATTGATGTGTCCCCTATTAAATCTTTGTTTTGCAATATGAATCTTAATGAAACTGAATATGATCCACCTTTACCTCGAAGGCGTTCCAAAAATTCGGAGTATTTAGATCTTGATGATGAAATTGATAAAAGTGGGATTGAAAAGAATAAAACCCTAGATGTTGCTAAACCCACTATATTGGATTTCAAGGAATTTAATTATGAAAGCTGCTCTTTAATTGATTGTATTTCCTTGTTGCAACCCGTGCTAAATTCTCCTCATGCTTATAGCCAAAATAAAGCGTTTACTAAACATATTGTTGATGCCTTGATGCAATCTTACGAAGAAAAACTTGAGTTGGAAGTTTTTAACCCTAGAAAACTTTATGATGAGTGGGAACTAACTATTAAAATTAAAATTAAGGGTCATGAATTTTATGCTTTATGTGATTTGGGTGCTAGTGTTTCCACTATTCCCAAAACTTTGTGCGATTTGCTAGATTTCCGGGATTTTGATGATTGCTCTCTAAACTTGCATCTTGCGGATTCCACTATTAAGAAACCTATGGGAAGAATTAATGATGTTCTTATTGTTGCAAATAGGAATTATGTGCCCGTAGATTTTATCGTTCTTGATATAGATTGCAATCCTTCTTGCCCTATTATTCTTGGTAGACCTTTCCTTAGAACGATTGGTGCAATAATTGATATGAAGGAAGGGAATATTAGATTCCAATTTCCATTAAAGAAGGGCATGGAACACTTCCCTAGGAAGAAAATAAAATTACCATATTAATATATTATGAGAGCCACTTATGGATTACCTACCAAAGATGGCAATACCTAGATCTATCCTTGCTTTTATGCCTAGCTAGGGGCGTTAAATGATAGCGCTTGTTGGGAGGCAACCCAATTTTATTTTAGTTTTTTGTTTTTGTTTCTGTTTAGGAATAAATAATCCATCTGCCTTATGTTTAGATGTGGTTTTATCTTTTAATTAGTGTTTGTGCCAAGTTAAACCTATAGGATCTTCTTGGATGATAGTTATTTGATCTTGCTGTAATTTCTAGAAACTTTCGGTTCACGAAAACAATTATTAAAATTAACCAGAACGTAATAAAATAGTGATTCCAATTGCTGCTGATCAATAAAAAAAATTCCTAGGTCTTACTATTTTGTCTGATTTTTTGGATTTCACAAGTTTGCGTTAGTTATAGATTACTACAGACTGTTCTGTTTTTCGTGTGTTGTTTGCTTATTTTGATGAATCTATGGCTAGTAAAATAGTTTATAATCCATAGAGAAGTTAGAATACAGTAGGTTTAACACCAATATAAATAAAGAATGAGTTCATTACAGTACCTTGAAGTGGTCTTTTGTGTTCTTTCGCTAACAGAGCTCACGAGATTTCTATTGAGTTTTGTGTTGTGAAGTTTTCAAGTTTTGGGTGAAATCTTTTGATGGATTATGGAACAAGGAGTGGCAAGAGGCTAAGCTTGGGATGCCCATGGCACCCCGAAGATAATCCAAGGACACCAAAAAGTCAAAGCTTGGGCATGCCCCGGAAGGCATCCCCTCTTTCGTCTACTTCCATCGGTAATTTTACTTGGAGCTATATTTTTATTCACCACATGATATGTGTTTTGCTTGGAGCGTCATGTATGATTTGAGTCTTTGCTTTTTAGTTTACCACAATCATCCTTGCTGTACACACCTTTTGAGAGATCCATACATGAATTGGAATTTGATAGAAGACTCTATGTGCTTCACTTATATCTTTTGAGCTATATAGTTTTGCTCTAGTGCTTCACTTATATATTTTGAGCACGGTGGTGGATTTGTTTTATAGAAACTATTGATCTCTCATGCTTCACTTAGATTATTATGAGAGTCTTAAATAGCATGGTAATTTGCTTAATAATAATAATATGCTTGGTATTCAAGATTTGTAAAATTTTCTTTTGAGTGCGTTTAATACTAAGAAAAGTTTGATGCTTGATAATTGTTTTGAGATATGGAGGCGATAATATCAAAGTCGTGCTAGTTGAGTAGTTGTGAATTTGAGAAATGCTTGTGTTGAAGTTTGCAAGTCCTGTAGCATGCACGTATGGTAAACGTTATGTAACAAATTTGAAACATGAGGTGTTATTTGATTTCCTCCTTATGAGTGGCGGTCGGGGACGAGCGTTGGTATTTTCCTACCAATCTATCCCCCTAGGAGCATGCACGTAGTGCTTTGGTTTTTGATGGATTGTAGATTTTTGCAATACTATATGAGTTCTTTATGACTAATGTTGAGTCCATGGATTATACACACTCTCACCCTTCCATCATTGCTAGCCTCTTCGGTACCGTGCATTGCCCTTTCTCACATTGAGAGTTGGAGCAAACTTTGCCGGTGCATCCAAACCCCGTGATATGATACACTCTTTCACACATAAACCTCCTTATATCTTCCTCAAAACAGCCACCATACCTACCTACTATGGCATTTCCATAGCCATTCCGAGATATATTGCCATGCGACTTTCCACCATACCGTTCATCATGACACATTCGTCATTGTCATATTGCTTAGCATGATCATGTAGTTGACATAGTATTTGTGGCAAAGCCACCGTTCATAATTCTTTCATACATGTCACTCTTGGTTTGTTGCATATGCCGGTACATCGCTGCTACCTCTTGAGCACTGCGTTGGATTTCCCCGAAGAGGAGAGGATGATGCGGCAAAGTAGCATAAGTATTTCCCTCAGTTTTTGAGAACCAAGGTATCAATCTAGTATGAGGCTACATGCAAGTCCCTTGTACCTACACAAAACAATAGCTCATCGCAACCAACCCGATTAGGGGTTGTCAATCCCTTCACGGCCACTTACGAGAGTGAGATCTGATAGAGATGATAGATAATATTTTTGGTATTTTTGATATAGAGATGCAAAGTGAAAAGTAAAAGGCAAAGTAAAAAGCAAAGCAATAATAAAGTGATGGAGATTGATATGATGAGAATAGACCCGGGGGCCATAGGTTTCACTAGTGGCTTCTCTCAGGAGCATAAGTATTCTACGGTGGGTGAACAAATTACTGTTGAGCAATTGACAGAATTGAGCATAGTGATGACCCACAAGTATAGGGGATCTATCGTAGTCCTTCCGATAGGTAAGAGTGTCGAACCCAACGAGGAGCAGAAGGAAATGATAAGTGGTTTTCAGCAAGGTATTCTCTGCAAGTACTGAAATAAGTGGTAACAGATAGTTTTGTGATAAGGTAAATCGTAACGAGCAACAAGTAGAAAAAGTAAATAAGGTGCAGCAAGGTGGCCCAATCCTTTTTTAGCAAAGGACAAGCCGGAACAAACTCTTATAATAGGAAAAGCGCTCCCAAGACACATGGGAATATCGTCAAGCTAGTTTTCATCACGTTCATATGATTCGTGTTCGGTACTTTGATAATTTGATATGTGGGTGGACCGGTGCTTGGGTGCTCTTCTTACTTGAACAAGCATCCCACTTATGATTAACCTCTATTGCAAGCATCCGCAACTACAACAAAAGTATTAAGGTAAACCTAACCATAGCATGAAACATGTGGATCCAAATCAGCCCCTTACGAAGCAACGCATAAACTAGGGTTTAAGCTTCTGTCACTCTAGCAACCCATAATCTACTTATTACTTCCCAATGCCTTCCTCTAGGCCCAAATAATGGTGAAGTGTTATGTAGTCGACGTTCACATAACACCACTAGAGGCTAGACAACATACATCTCATCAAAATATCGAACGAATACCAAATCCACATGACTACTAATAGCAAGACTTCTCCCTTGTCCTCAGGAACAAACGTAACTACTCACAAAGCATATTCATGTTCATAATCAGAGGGGTAATAATATGCATATAGGATCTGAACATATGATCTTCCACCAAATAAACCAACTAGCATCAACTACAAGGAGTAATCAACACTACTAGCAACCTACTAGCACCAATCCCGGAATTGGAGAGAAGAATTGGATACAAGAGATGAACTAGGGTTTGGAGATGAGATGGTGCTGGTGAAGATGTTGATGGAGATTGCCCTCTCCCGATGAGAGGAGCGTTGCTCATGATGATGGTGATGATTTCCCCCTCCCGGAGGGAAGTATCCCCGGCATAACAGCTCTGCCGGAGCTCTAGATTGGTTCCGCCAAGGTTCCGCGTCGTGGCGGCGGAGTCTCGTCCCGAAAAGTTCCTCCCTATTTTTTCCCTCATCGAAAGACTTCATATAGGAGAAGATGGGCGTCGGAGAGCCACCAGGGGGCCCACGAGGTAGGGGGGCGCGCCCTAAGAGGGGGGGGGGGTGGCGCCCCCACCCTCGTGAGCAGGGTGTGGGCCCCCTGGCCTTCATCTTTGGCGAGGATTTTTCTTTATTTATTTTAAGATGTTCCATGGAGTTTCAGGACTTTTGGAGTTGCGCAGAATAGGTCTCTAATATTTGCTCCTTTTCCAGCCCAGAATTCCAGCTGCCGGCATTCTCCCTCCTTATATAAACCTTGTAAAATAAAAGAGAATAGCCATAAGTATTGTGACATAACGTGAAATAACAGCCCATAATTCAATAAATATCGATATGAAAGCATGATGCAAAATGGACGTATCAAGTCCCCCAATCTTAGACCTCGCTTGTCCTCAAGCGAAAAGCCGATAACAATAAATATGTCCTCATGTTTAGAGGTGGAGGCGTCGATAAAAATAAAATACGGACATGAAGGCATCATGATTATTCTCATAACAACAACATATATCGATTTTGTCATATGATTACTTATGTTCGAGTGATGATCTATTCACAATGCGAAAGTATGAATCAGAAACCTTATTGAGCACCAAAAAACTATAACCTAAATCATTGAAGCAATTGCAATTTATCATAACATCGGAAAGAGTCTATGTCAGAGCTAAATAGCAACTCCACATACTCAACTATCATCCAGTCCTTCATAATTGCTAACACTCATGCAATACTTGTGGTTACTGAGTTTTAATCGGACACAGAGAAAGATAGGGGATTATAGTTTTGCCCCACAACCTTTTACCTCAAGGGTAATGTAAACAATAATAATTCATGCTCCCCTACATCAAATTATAAAATGAAAGGGTAATATCATGTTCTTTCCAACATGCTGGGCTTGCCAAAGGATAAAATGAAAAAGGAAAGGTGAAGATCACCATGACACTTGCATAAGGTAGAAGATAATAATAAAGGATAGGCCCTTCGCACAGGGAAGCCGAGGTTGCCATGCGCTTTTATGGTTGGATGCACAAAATCTCAATGCGAAAGAACATTACTTTATATTGCCCCTTGTGATATGAACCTTTATTATGCAGTCTGTCGCTTTTATTACTTCCACATCACAAGATCGTATAAAGTTTATTTCTCCCACACCAATCAATCATACATATTTAGAGCAATTTTTATTGCTTTGCACCGATGACAACTTACTTGAAGGATCTTACTCAATCCATAGGTAGATATGGTGGACTCTCATGGCAAAACTGGTTAAAGGGTATTTGGAAGCACAAGTAGTATCTCTAATTGGTGCTGAGAATTTGGCTAGCATGAGGGGGAAAGGCAAGCTCAACACGTTAGAGGATCCATGACAACATACTTTATCTCAGATATAAGAAAACATAACTCATTATGTTGTCTTCCTTGTCCAACATCAACTCTTTAGCATGTCATATTTTAATGAGTGCTCCCAATCATAAAAGATGTCAATGATAATATATCTATATGTGAAACCTCTCTTTCCTTATTACTTCCTATTAATTTCAACGATGACCAAAGCTATGTCTGCCAACTCCCAACAACTTTTAATCATCATACTCTTTCTATGTGAAGTCATTACTTTCAATAAGATCAATATGAACTCTTTGTTTCTTTTTATTCCTTTTCTTCTTTTCTTTTATTCACCCAAGATCATGGCAAAATAATCAAGCCCTTGACTCAACACTAATCTTTATTATATATATAGCTAACAGACTCGATTATATAAAGAGATCATAAAGCAAAACTCAAAACTAGATCATGCCAAAACTTTATTCTACTAGATCAAAATACTACTAATAGGATCGAACTAAGAAAAATGGTAAAGATACGAGTTGTGATTTTTATACGATACCGGGGCACCTCCCCCAAGCTTGGTAGTTGCCAAGGGGAGTGCCCATACCCAGGTGATTATGTCTCCTTTGTCGGTGAAGAAGGTGGAGGTGTTGGATAATCGCACATTGAGCGTAAGAGGTCCTCCAGTTTGCGGATAATGCCCTTGAGTGCAACAATATGCTCCTTCAAGAAAATATTTTCTTGTGTGAGATACTGGTTCTGTATACGAGCTAACTCAATCATCTTGAAAGCTTCGATCTCAGTTGGGGTAAGAAGGTCATGATCAAGTTGAAGGATGTCTTTTGCTGCTGGAGCTTGATCCTCCGTGGCCTTCTTGATCCTTTCATCCTTGTTGACCTTCATGGGTTCTTACCTCTTCACATCTGTCGGTGTACTAAAGTAGGGGTACCTTAGTACCCCGAACATGTGCACGGGCAGTAGTAGCGTCCCGCGGCAAGGCTTGCCAGGGGAGCGACAAGAGTCTCCACGGCCCTTTCTGGGCCGGACGAAGGCCAAGTGATCGAGCCTAGAAGACCAAGCCCCGGCAAGAGGAGCTTGCCGGGCCGAGAAGGCGAGGTCCGGCAAGGGGAGCTTGCCGGGCCAAGGCGACAAGGCCCCGGCAAGAGGAGCTTGCCGGGACGACTAAGCCGAAGCACCAAGGCCTCGGCGGGGGGGAGCTCGCCGGGACGGCCGAGCCAAGGCACACCGAGAGAAGCCCGCCGCGGCGCGCCGCGCGCCCCGGCGAGGCCTGACGAGCGGCAAGCTCTCAGGTGCGGCAAGACAACCACCGCGGCAAGCCACTTGCCGCGGCGAACCACCTCCTCAGGCATGCGCTCCAGCTCACCTGCGCACGCGTCACTCTGGAGCTTCCCCAGAGACACGTGGCGGGGCGCCGCGCAACCTGGGGCGCGCGCATGGCATGCGACGTTGGCAGAGTCGCCCCCGTGGCAAGCGGAGGCTCCCCTAACGGTCCGCCTCGGCACTGTTCAGGCGATCCAGACGGGCATTTAATGCCTTTGTCCCCCGCCGTCAGAGTTAGGTGCGATAGCACTGTGCGCCCCCTGTTCGCACAGTTCCTTGCCATTTTTACCCTCACCTGCGTCGCTACCTGTGGGAAACCCCTTAGCATATAAAAGGAGGCCCATGCGCACGTAGAGAGATAGAGAACCCTAGAGAGAGGGATCCCTAGAGAGATCAAACGCTAGGAGACCCGAAGAAGGACGCCCAGCTCCAACTTACTGTAGCTTCTTGCGCTCCAGAGCAAGAACTCTAATCAACCAGACAAGCAGCAGTAGGGTTTTACGCATCCATGCGGCCCGAAGCTGGGTAAACTCGTTGTGTGTGTGTGTTGCCTCGATCTGCTCTTTGTGCAACCTCCGGCCCCCGCCGAACCGACAAGGGGCTCCGTCCCCATAGGTGCTCGTGGAGGCCGATATCCCCCGACATCTTTGGCGCGCCAGGTAGGGGGTGCGTCGAGGTTGTGCGAACCAGATTTGGCGACCACAGGTGAGCTCAGGTATGGCCAGCTACCTTTCCGCTCCAACCCGCGGAGCGGAGGCATTCCTCCTCACGGACTCGCGCACGGCCCTCCTCGAGTACCCACTCACGCAGAGTCCGGGTAAGAGCAGTTGCTCCTTGGGGAGGACCGCCTTCCGGCCGCTGAGCGAGTTTCTCGCCTCCAGCAAACTCTGCGCCGCTCCCGTAGCCGCAGAAGTTAGCGCCGGAAGTTGCGGGAAAGGCGACCTCGTTCTTCGGCGAGCCCAGGCCGCCAAGATCCAAACGAGTCGACGCCGACCGTGGGAGGAACCTTGCCAGCGCGGCCGTCGGAACCCGTTCCGTCGGCCACCCTCTCTCTGTCCAAGTCTTGCCGCAGTTGCATGTAATCCTTGGTACAGAGACGGGCGCAGATCCCGAGCATAGCTTATGTGCCCCGCACATCTTGTCGATTTCGCGCCTCTCCGCTTGGCGCATGCATTATTTGACACGATTGCGCAGCACTCGACCCCGGCAAGCGATGGCGGGCCGCGAAGCCCCGAGCCTTCGTTATTCCCTTACCTCGAGTAGGGGGGATGACAGGATAGGCTGGGCGTCGCCCGAGGAAGCTGCGCCTTGCCGGACGGCAAACAACAGAAAAGCTAAGTAGCCAAAGTTTGAGCAATTAAGCTCCTTTTTATCCTTAAGTTATCTTCCTCGAACGGCCGAGCTTCGTATGGGAAACCTGTGCGCGGAGGGGCCGGCTCGTGGCTGGTTGCGCCCTTATTTCGTTTCGAGTCCGCTCAACGACTTAATTGTGCTACATCCCGAGTAGCGTCCTTACTTGTTTCGAGCTCGCTCGGCGGCTTGAGTGTGCCGCGACTGCAGTCGCCACAGTTACCCCGCCCTGAGCCTGCTCAACATTTAAGTGAGTTGCGCCAGCCGCGGCAAGGTTTCTTGCCGGTGGAGGCTCCGTCAGCGGGTTGCTGATGTCCCGCACTCGGCACGCGTGGCAAGGCGGAGACTTGCGCCGACAAGTTCCCGGAAGCGTAGGGCGCGAACGTACGAAGCACAAGGTCGAACGAGGGAGATGACAGCGCAATGAACTGCCTAAGATAAAAGTTATATTTCAAAATGACTTGCCGCTGTTCTAATCAGCTGTTTCTATGGCATGCTCGGCAGCGACAAGGGAAGAAAAGAAAGAGGTGGGCGGCCTAATCCGCGCGGTCGCCCTCGATCCGCCTGATCCCGGCCACCCTTTCCACAATGGGGGTGACGAGGGCCCTGATCTCCGTCAAGTCGGCGTCTTCCGGCAGGTGCCTGAGGACATTGGTAAGCCTGATGGTGGGGTTGCGGAAGACGATCTTCACCAGCACCCTCTCGAGGGCCCCGGAGACGGCTTCCCGCGTCTCCTTGGCCAGCTGCTCCGGGATCTTTTCCCGGAGATGCTGGAGCACTCCCACTAAGCCCTTGAAGAAGGAAGTGAGCTTGGCGCTCGGCGGGACGTTCTCGCCGGAAGGGTACTCGTGGCCCTCCATCCCCAGCAGCTTCAGCTCCTTGTCGATGGTGGTGGCGATGTCGACGAGGCCTTCGGTCCACCGCACCACCGTCTCCTAGAAGGTGTTCTGGGTAGCGGCGGCACGCTTCAACAGCTCCTCGTTGCCAGCAACCTCCTTCCGCAAGGTCGCTTCCTGCCCCTTGGCGCTCTCCAGCGCCTTGGCCAGGGTGTCCAGCTTCAGCTCGAGGTCAGCCTTGGCATCCTTGGCGGCGTCGAGCTCCTGGATCTTCTCGGCGAAGCGGCCCTGCAGCTCGCCAAGGGTATGAGCGCCCTTCTCGCGCTCCTGTTTGAGCGCGGCAAGCTCCTCGCCGCTCGCCTTGAGGTCGCTGGCGAGCTGCGCCACCCTCGTCTCCAGCTCCCGCTTGGCGACCTCGGCGGCCGCGGCAGCGTCCTGCGTTTCCTGCAGGGCCCCGCCAAGCGTCTGCTCGCGCGCGGCAACCTCCTCCTCGTGGCTGGCGAGGCTGGCCTTCTATTGCACCAGTTTGCTTTCCCGCGCGGATAGCCCCGCAGCGGCAAGCCTCTGCTGCTCTTCGGCCTCTGCCTTCTCGAGGAGAAAGGCCGTCCGCGCCTCGTCGAGCAGCCTCCGCTCCTCCGCCAAGGACCGGAGAGCCTCCTGGTTGAGCTCCCGGAGCTCCCCGGCGCGCTTCTCCATGTCCGCGCCGGCCCTCGCGACGAGCGCCTCCTGGCGCTCCACCTTAGCCTGCCGGGCGCGGTAGAGCGACACAAGCTTCCGGAGCAGCCGCTCCTCCTCGGGCTCGCCGCTGCTGGTGCTTGGCACGTCGACCACCGTCAGCCCGACGGAGGTGGGTACCCGGTCGGGTACAGCTTCTGGGCGATGGCGGGAAGAACTCGCGTGCGCGGATGCGCTCGCGTCGCCGTCAACCAGAAGAGGCGGTATTCGTTCTTCAGCCTCAGCGCATCGAGCTGAGGGGGGAACGTCGCCCTCTCCTTCCGAAGCGCTTCCAGGCGCAGCGCCTCGGCCGACTTCACGACCTTCCCCTTCGCCTTGTCGCTCTTCGGGGCCATGGCAGAAATGGGGAGGGGGAGTTGTCGGCATGGGCGGCGCCGGGGGCTGCGAAAGCGAATCGCTGCTTTCTCTAGTAAGGAGGAAGTGGCGGAGATTTTCGAGGAACAGCAACCGGCGGAATGGCGAGCTGCCCCTGTTCCCCTCCGCTTATAAAGGGGGGAAGGAGTGGGGGCGGACGTTCCGCCTTTCCAAATGAAGAGATCATGCCCGACGTGACGCATGCCTGCGGGCCTCAAGCCCCGCGCACGCCACCCACGTCACTCACGCCTCGCACGCCTCGCCCCCCACGACGCCGCGATAAGCGCGCGCCACTTGGGGAGGGCGCGACGAGCACGGAATTAAGGAGCAGCGCAACCCAGGCCACGCGCGCCCGTGCATTGTTAGGGCCTGCCCAACAACGCTCGACACCGTGTATGGCCCAGACCCGGGGGCTCCTGTCGGTGTACTAAAGTAGGGGTACCTTAGTACCCCGAACTTGTGCACGGGCAGTAGTAGCGTCCCGCGGCAAGGCTTGCCAGGGGAGCGACAAGAGTCTCCACGGCCCTTTCTGGGCCGGACGAAGGCCAAGTGATCGAGCCTAGAAGACCAAGCCCTGGCAAGAGGAGCTTGCCGGGCCGAGAAGGCGAGGTCCGGCAAGGGGAGCTTGCCGGGCCAAGGCGACAAGGCCCCGGCAAGAGGAGCTTGCCGGGACGACTAAGCCGAAGCACCAAGGCCCCGGCGGGGGGAGCTCGCCGGGACGGCCGAGCCAAGGCACACCGAGAGAAGCCCGCCGCGGCGCGCCGCGCGCCCCGGCGAGGCCTGGCGAGCGGCATGCTCTCAGGTGCGGCAAGACAACCACCGCGGCAAGCCACTTGCCGCGGCGAACCACCACCTCAGGCATGCGCTCCAGCTCACCTGCCCACGCGTCACTCTGGAGCTTCCCCAGAGACACGTGGCGGGGCGCCGCGCAACCTGGGGCGCGCGCATGGCATGCGACGTTGGCAGAGTCGCCCCCGTGGCAAGCGGAGGCGCCCCTAACGGTCCGCCTCGGCATTGTTCAGGCGATCCAGATGGGCATTTAATGCCTTTGTCCCCCGCCGTCAGAGTTAGGTGCGATAGCAATGTGCGACCCCTGTTCGCACAGTTCCTTGCCATTTTTACCCTCACCTGCGTTGCTACCTGTGGGAAAACCCTTAGCATATAAAAGGAGGCCCATGCGCACGTAGAGAGATAGAGAACCCTAGAGAGAGGGATCCCTAGAGAGATCGAACGCTAGGAGACCTGAAGAAGGACGCCCAGTAGACCCTCGTCTACATCCAGCTCCAACTTACTGTAGCTTCTTGCGCTCTAGAGCAAGAATTCTAATCAACCAGACAAGCAGCAGTAGGGTTTTATGCATCCATGCGGCCCGAAGCTGGGTAAACTCGTTGTGTGTGTGTGTCGCCTCGATCTGCTCTTTGTGCAACCTCCGTCCCCCGCCGAACCGACAAGGGGCTCCGTCCCCATAGGTGCTCGTGGAGGCCGATATCCCCCGACAACATCTATCTTCATTAGCCAAGCATTGTTGTCACCATTGTTGGAGGAGGGGGACAACATGATGCCTAGCCTTGAAAACCCTGACAGAAAACAGCTCGAAACAAGAACATAGGAGATTTGCGTGATACGGGAGTCAAAACCTTCGGGAGAACATATAATGAATTTTTACCGACCAAAATATGTATCATGCAAGAAAACGGAGTCCGGAGGGCACACGAGGTGCTCACGAGGTAGGGGGGCGCGCCTAGGGGGTAGGGCATGCCCACCACCCTCGTGGGGCCCCCGTGTCCTTCCCGGACTGCTACTTATTTTTCTATTTTTCTAAATATTCCAAAACGGAGAAATATTGCCTTAAAAATTGTTTTGGAGTCGGTTTACTTACCGTACCACATACCTATTCCTTTTCGGAGTCTGAAACGGTCTGGAAGGTGTCCCTTATGTATTCCTCCGGGGTCACGGTTTCAATAATATTGGTTTCAACATTTATGGGATTACCTAAGATGTAATGTTTAATTCTTTGACCGTTTACCACCTTCGGGTTCGTGCCTTCGAAGTTGTTGATCTTTATGGCACCAGAACGATCGACCTCCTCGATAACATAGGGGCCTTCCATTTAGAGAGAAGTTTTCCTGCAAAAAATCTTAAACGAGAGTTGTATAGCAATACATAATCACCTACATTAAACTCACGCTTTTGTATCCTTTTGTCATGCCATCTTTTAACTTTTTCTTTAAACAACTTGGCATTTTCATAAGCTTGGGTTCTCCATTCATCAAGTTAGCTAATATCAAATAACCTCTTTTCACCGGCAAGTTTGAAATCATAGTTGAGCTCTTTAATAGCCCAATATGCCTTATGTTCTAGTTCGAGAGGTAAGTGACATGATTTTCCATAAACCATTTTATACGGAGACATACCCATAGGATTTTTGTATGCAGTTCTATAGGCCCATAATGCATCATCAAGTTTCTTGGACCAATTCTTTCTAGATCTATCAACAGTCTTTTGCAAAATTAATTTGAGCTCTCTATTGCTCAATTCTACTTGACCACTAGACTGTGGGTGATAAGGAGATGCAATTCTATGATTAACATCATATTTAGCAAGCATTTTACGGAAAGCACCATGAATAAAATGTGAACCACCATCAGTCATTAAATATCTAGGGACTCCAAACCTTGAAAAAATAACTTCCTTAAGCATTTTAATTGAAGTGTTATGATCAGCACTACTAGTTGGAATAGCTTCTACCCACTTAGTAACGTAATCAACAACAACTAAAATATGTGTATATCCTTTAGAGGTTGGAAAAGGTCCCATATAATCAAAGCCCCATACATCAAATGGTTCAATAACAAGTGAATAATTCATAGGCATTTCTTGACGTCTACTAATATTACCAATTCTTTGACATTCATCACAAGACAAGACAAACTTACGGGCATCCTTGAAGAGAGTAGGCCAATAAAAACTGGATCGCAATACCTTATGTGCAGTTCTATCTCCCGCATGGTGTCCTCCATAAGCCTCGGAATGACACTTGCGTAGGATCTGTTCCTGTTCATGCTCAGGTACACAACGTCTAATAACACCGTCTACTCCTTCTTTATAAAGATGTGGGTCCTCCCAAAAGTAATGTCTCAAGTCATAGAAGAACTTTTTCTTTTGTTGGTATGTGAAACTAGGTGGTATAAACTTAGCAACAATATAATTAGCATAATCAGCATACCAAGGAGTACTACGAGAAGTACTTATAATATTTAATTTCTCATCAGGAAAGCTATCATCAATAGGTAGTGGGTCATCAAGAACATTTTCTAACCTAGACAAGTTGTCTGCCACGGGGTTCTCAGCTCCCTTTCTATCAACGATGTGCAAATCAAATTCTTGCAGCAAGAGAACCCATCTAATAAGTCTAGGTTTAGCATCTTTCTTTTCCATAAGGTATTTAATAGCAGCATGATCAGTGTGGATAGTTACTTTAGAATCAACAATATAAGGTCTGAACTTATCACAAGCAAATACAACTGCTAGGAGTTCTTTTTCAGTAGTAGCATAATTTCTTTGAGCATTGTCTAGAGTCTTACTAGCATAATGAATAACATTTAATTTCTTATCAACTCTTTGCCCTAGAACAGCACCTACAACATAATCACTAGCATCACACATAATTTCAAAGGGTAAATTCCAATCGGGTGGTTGAACAACAGGTGCAGAGATTAATGCTTTCTTAAGTATTTCAAATGCTTCTAGACAATCATCATCAAAGACAAATGGTATATCTTTTTGCAATAAATTAGTCATAGGCCGAGAAATTTTTGAGAAGTCATTAATGAACTTCCTATAAAATCCGGCGTGACCAAGGAAGCTTCTTATACCTTTGATGTCCTTAGGACATGGCATCTTTTCAGTAGCATCAACCTTGGCTTTATCAACTTCAATACCTCTTTCAGAAACTTTGTGCCCCAAGACAATACCTTCATTAACCATAAAGTGGCACTTTTCCCAATTCAAGACAAGATTAGTTTCTTCACATCTCTGCAAAACTTGATCGAGATTGCTCAAGAAATCATCTAATGAGGAACCATAGACGGAAAAGTCGTCCATGAAAACCTCACAAATCTTTTCACAAAAGTCAGAGAATATAGCCATCATGCATCTTTGAAAGGTAGCGGGTGCATTACATAAACCAAAAGGCATATGTCTGTAAGAAAAAGTACCAAAAGGGCATGTAAAAGTAGTCTTTGATTGATCTTTAGCCGACACAGGTATTTGAGAGAAACCAGAATAACCATCTAGGAAGCAATAATGTGTATGTTTGCATAATCTTTCTAGCATTTGATCAATAAAAGGTAAGGGGTAATGATCTTTCTTAGTAGCCTTATTTAATTTGCGGAAATCAATTACCATCCTATAACCTGTAATAATTCTTTGTGGGATCAATTCATCTTTATCATTAGGAACAACAGTAATACCTCCCTTCTTAGGGACACAATGGACAGGGCTTACCCACTAACTATCAGCAACGGGATAAATTATACCTGCCTCCAGAAGCTTTAATATTTCTTTTGTTACCACTTCTTTCATTTTAGGATTCAGACGTCGTTGAGGATCACGAACTGGTTTGGCATCTGCTTCCAAATTTATTTTATGTTGACATAGAGTGGGACTAATGCCCTTAAGATCATCAAGAGTATATCCAATAGCGGCACGATGCTTCTTCAGAGTTTTCAATAATCTTTCTTCTTCATGCTATGAAAGGTTAGCACTAATAATAACAGGATATATCTTCTTTTCATCAAGATAAGCATATTTAAGATTATCAGGCAACAATTTAAGCTCAAACACGGGATCACCCTTGGGTGGAGGAGGATCCCCTAAAATTTCAACAGGCAAATTGTGTTGCAGAATAGGTTCCTGTTTAAAGAATACTTCATCTATTTCCCTTCTTTCATTCATGAACATATCATTTTCATGGTCTAGCAAATAGTGTTCTAAAGGATCACTAGGAGGTACGGCAATAGAAGCAAGACCAATAATTTCATCCTTACTAGGCAATTCTTCCTCACGATGTTGTTTACTAAATTTAGAGAAATTAAACTCATGAATCATATCATCCAAGCCAATAGTAACAACATTCTTTTCGCAATCTATCTTAGCATTAACAGTGTTCAAGAAGGGTCTACCAAATATAATGGGACAAAAGTTATCTTGTGGAGAACTGAGAACAAGAAAATCAGCGGGATATTTGGTTTTCCCACACAAGACTTCAACATCTCTAACAATTCCCACTGGTGAAATAGTATCTCTATTGGCAAGTTTAATTGTGACATCAATTTCTTCTAACTGAGCAGGTGCAATTTCATGCTTGATTTCTTTATACAAGTCATAAGGTATAACACTAGCACTAGCACCCATATCACATAAGCCATGATAACAATGATCTCCTATTTTAACAGAAATAACAGGCACGCCTACCACAGGTCTATGTTTATCTTTAGTACAAGGTTTAGCAATTCTAGAAGTTTCACCGTTGAACTGAATAACATGCCCATCAATATTATCAGACAAGAGATCTTTAACAATAGCAATATTAGGTTCTACTTTAACTTGCTCAGGAGGTGTATAAGTTCTAATATTGCTTTTACGAACAACAGTTGAAGCTTTAGCATGATCCTTTATTCTAACAGGGAAAGGTGGTTTCTCAACATAAGAAGTAGGAACAATAGGATCATTATAAGTGACAGTCTTTTCTTCAACTTTAATAGGTGCAGCTACTTTTACTTCTATGGGAGGATGATATTTAAACCACTTCTCCTTGGGGAGATCAACATAAGTAGCAAAAGATTCACAGAAAGAAGCTACTATCTCAGAGTCAAGTCCATATTTAGTGCTAAACTTACGGAAAATATCGGTATCCATAAAAGATTTAACACAATCAAACTTAGGTGTCATACCTGACTCCTTACCTTCGTTGAGGTCCCAATCTTCAGAGTTGCGTTTAATTCTATCCAATAAGTTCCATTTGAATTCAATAGTCTTCATCATAAAAGAGCCAGCACAAGAAGTATCGAGCATGGTGCGATTGGTTTCAGAAAGCCGAGCATACAAATTTTGAATAATTGTTTCCCTTGAAAACCCATGATTGGGGCATGAATATAACATTGATTTAAGCCTCCCCCAAGCTTGAGCGATGCTTTCTCCTTCGCGAGGCCAAAAATTATATATATAATTGCGATCACGATGAACAAGATGCATGGGGTAATACTTTTGATGGAATTCCAATTTCAATCTTTTATAGTTCCATGATCTCGTATCATCACATAGCCTATACCATGTCAATGCGTCTCCCTTCAAAGATAAAGGGAAGACCTTCTTCTTAGCAACATCATCGGGAATACCTGCAAGCTTAAATAATCCACAAACTTCATCCACATATATTAAGTGCTCATCAGGATGTTTTGTTCCATCTCCTGTAAAAGGATTAGCTAGCAGTTTTTCCATCATACCCGAAGGAAATTCAAAAGTAGTTTCATTTTCAATAGGTTCAGTAGGTTGAGGAGCAACTCTTTGCTCTACTGGACGAGGTGAAGATACCCCGAACAAGCCCCTCGGAGAATTACTTTCCATAGTAACAAGTGACAGTAAATTTCAACACACTATATAAAATTTTCCTTACCAAATTCCACCTACCAAAGGCGCTACACTCCCCGGCAACGGCGCCAGAAAAGAGTCTTGATGACCCACAAGTATATGGGATCTATCCTAGTCCTTTCGATAAGTAAGAGCGTCGAACCCAACGAGGAGTAGAAGGAAATGATAAGCGGTTTTCAGCAAGGTATTCTCTGCAAGTACTGAAATAAGTGGGAACAGATAGTTTTGTGATAAGGTAAATCATAACGAGCAACAAGTAAAAAAAGTAAATAAGGTGCAGCAAGGTGGCCCAATCCTTTTTGTAGCAAAGGACAAGCCGGAACAAACTCTTATAATAGGAAAAGCGCTCCCGAGGACACATGGGAATATCGTCAAGCTAGTTTTCATCACGTTCATATGATTCGCGTTCGGTACTTTGATAATTTGATGTGTGGGTGGACCGGTGCTTGGGTGCTGTTCTTACTTGAACAAGCATCCCACTTATGATTAACCTCTATTGCAAGCATCCGCAACTACAACAAAAGTATTAAGGTAAACCTAACCATAGCATGAAAATGTGGATCCAAATCAGCCCCTTATGAAGCAACGCATAAACTAGGGTTTAAGCTTCTGTCACTCTAGCAACCCATCATCTACTTATTACTTCCCAATGCCTTCCTCTAGGCCCAAATAATGGTGAATTGTTATGTAGTCGACATTCACATAACACCACTAGAGTCTAGACAACACACATCTCATCAAAATATCGAACGAATACCAAATTCACATGACTACTAATAGCAATACTTCTCCCTTGTCCTCAGGAACAAACATAACTACTCACAAATCATATTCGTGTTCATAATCAGAGGGGTAATAATATGCATATAGGATCTGAACATATGATCTTCCACCAAATAAACCAACTAGCATCAACTACAAGGAGTAATCAACACTACTAGCAACCTACTAGCACCAATCCCGGACTTGGAGAGAAGAATTGGAGACAAGAGATGAACTAGGGTTTGGAGATGAGATGGTGCTGGTGAAGATGTTGATGGAGATTTCCCTCTCTCGATGAGAGGAGCATTGGTGATGACGATGGTGATGATTTCCCCCTCCCAGAGGGAAGTATCCTCGGCAGAACAGCTCCGCCGGAGCTCTAGATTGGTTCCGCCAAGGTTCCGCCTCGTGGCGGCGGAGTCTCGTCCCAAAAAGTTCCTCCCAATTTTTTCTCCTCGAAAGACTTCATATAGGAGAAGATGGGTGTCGGAGAGCCACCAGGGGGCCCATGAGGTAGGGGGCGCCCCCTACCCTCGTGAGCAGGGTGTGGGCCCCCTGGCCTTCATCTTTGGTGAGGATTTTTCTTTATTTATTTTAAGATGTTCCGTGGAGTTTCAGGACTTTTGGAGTTGCGCAGAATAGGTCTATAATATTTGCTCCTTTTCCAGCCCAGAATTCCAGCTGCCGGCATTCTCCCTCCTTATATAAACCTTGTAAAATAAGAGAGAATAGCCATAAGTATTGTGACATAACGTGAAATAACAGCCCATAATTCAATAAATATCGATATAAAAGCATGATGCAAAATGGACGTATCACATAGTTATGAGAATATCTAGGTATGATCATGTATATAGGCATCACGTCCGAGACAAGTAGACCGACTCCTGCCTGCATCTACTATATTACTCCACTCATCGACCGCTATCCAGCATGCATCTAGAGTATTAAGTTAAAAACAGAGTAACGCCTTAAGCAAGATGACATGATGTAGATGGTGTTGGGGAACGTAGTAATTTCAAAAAATTTCCTACGCACACGCAAGATCATGGTGATGCATAGCAACGAGAGGGGAGAGTGTTGTCTACGTACTCTCGTAGACCGAAGCGGAAGCGTTGACTCAACATAGAGGAAGTAGTCGTACGTTCTCCTCGCGATCCAACCGATCACAGCACCGTTACTCCGGCACCTCCGAGTTCTTGGCACACGTTCAGCTCGATGACGATCCCCGGGCTCCGATCCAGCAAAGTGTCGGGGAAGAGTTCCGTCAGCACGATGACGTGGTGACGATCTTGATGTGTTACTGGCGCAGGGCTTCGCCTAAGCACTGCAACGATATGATCAAGGTGGAATTTGGTGGAAGGGGGCACCGCACACGGCTAAGGAAAGATCTCAATGATCAATTGTGTGTCTCTGGGGTGCCCCCTGCCCCTGTATATAAAGGAGCCAAGGGGGAGGGGCTGGCCGGCCAAGCTTGGCGCGCCAGGAGAGTCCTACTCCCTCTGGGAGTAGGATTCCCCCCCCCCCCCAATCCTAGTTGGACTAGGATTCTCCAAGGGGGAGAGAGAGAGAGGGGGCGCCCACCTCTCCTAGTCCTAATGGGACTAGGGGAAGGGGGGGAGGCGCGCAGCCCATGAGGGCAGCCCTCTCACTTTTCCTCCAAGGCCCATGTTGGCCCATTATGCTCCCGGGGGGTTCCGGTAACCCTCCCGGTATTCCGGTAAAATCCTGATTTCACCTGGAGTGCATCCGATGTCCAAACATAGGCTTCCAATATATCATTCTTTACGTCTCG
This sequence comes from Aegilops umbellulata, assembly GCA_032464435.1. Lineage (NCBI taxonomy): Eukaryota > Viridiplantae > Streptophyta > Magnoliopsida > Poales > Poaceae > Aegilops > Aegilops umbellulata. The sequence continues at coordinate 46,952,172 of CP136057.1, forward strand.
ACCATTTCGAGACTCCTCGTCATGTCCCCGATCTCATCCGGGACTCCGAACTCCTTCGGTACATCAAAACTCATAAACTCATAATATAACTGTCATCGAAACCTTAAGCGTGCGGACCCTACGGTTCGAGAACAATGTAGACATGACCGAGACACGTCTCCGGTCAATAACCAATAGCGGGACCTGGATGCCCATATTGGCTCCTACATATTCTACGAAGATCTTTATCGGTCAGACCGCATAACAACATACGTTTGTTCCCTTTGTCATCGGTATGTTACTTGCCCGAGATTCGATCGTCGGTATCCAATACCTAGTTCAATCTCGTTACCGACAAGTCTCTTTACTCGTTACGTAATATATCATCTCACAACTAACACATTAGTTGCAATGCTTGCAAGGCTTATGTGATGTGCATTACCGAGAGGGCCCAGAGATACCTCTCCGACAATCGGAGTGACAAATCCTAATCTCGAAATACGCCAACCCAACATGTACCTTCGGAGACACCTGTAGAGCACCTTTATAATCACCCAGTTACGTTGTGACGTTTGGTAGCACACAAAGTGTTCCTACGGTAAACGGGAGTTGCATAATCTCATAGTTTAAAGGAACATGTATAAGTCATGGATAAAATCAATAGCAACATACTAAACGATCGGGTGCTAAGCTAATGGAATGGGTCATGTCAATCAGATCATTCAACTAATGATGTGACCTCATTAATCAAATAACAACTCCTTGTTCATGGTTAGGAAACATAACCATCTTTGATTAATGAGCTAGTCAAGTAGAGGCATACTAGCGACACTGTGTTTGTCTATGTATTCACACATGTATTATGTTTCCGGTTAATACAATTCTAGCATGAATAATAAACCTTTATCATGATATAAGGAAATAAACAATAACTTTATTATTGCCTCTAGGGCATATTTCCTTCAGTCTCCCACTTGCACTAGAGTCAATAATCTAGTTCACATCGCCATGTGATTTACCAGCAATAGTTCACATCACCATGTGATTAACACCCATAGTTCACATCGATATGTGACCAACACCCAAAGGGTTTACTAGAGTCTGTAATCTAGTTCACATTGCTTATGTGATTAACACCCAAAGAGTACTAAGGTGTGATCATGTTTTGCTTGTGAGATAATTTTAGTCAACGGGTCTGTCACATACAGATCCGTAAGTATTTTGTGAATTCTATGTCTACAATACTCCGCACAGAGCTACTCTAGCTAATTGCTCCCACTTTCAATATGTATCTAGATCGAGACTTAGAGTCATCCAGATCGGTGTCAAAGCTTGCATCGACGTAACCCTTTACGACGAACCTTTTTGTCACATCCATAATCGAGAAACATATCCTTATTCCACTAAGGATAATTTTGACCGCTGTCCAGTGATCTACTCCTAGATCACTATTGTACTCCCTTGCCAAACTCAGTGGTAGGGTATGCAATAGATCTGGTACACAGCATGGCATACTTTATAGAACCTATGGCTGAGGCATAGGGAATGACTTTCATTCTCTTTCTATCTTCTGCCGTGGTCGGGCTTTGAGTCTTACTCAATTTCACACCTTTATGACACAGGCAAGAACTCTTTCTTTGACTGTTCCATTTTGAACTACTTCAAAAACTTGTCAAGGTATGTACTCATTGAAAACTTATCAAGCGTCTTGATCTATCTCTATAGATCTTGATGCTCAATATGTAAGCAGCTTTACCGAGGTCCTTTCTTTGAAAAACTCCTTTCAAACACTCCTTTATGCTTTGCAGAATAATTCTACATTATTTCCGATCAACAATATGTCATTTACATATACTTATCAGAAATGCTGTAGTGCTCCCACTCACTTTCTTGTAAATACAGGCTTCACCGCAAGTTTGTATAAAACTATATGCTTTGATCAACTCATCAAAGCGTATATTCCAACTCCGAGATGCTTGCACCAGTCCATAGATGGATCGCTGGAGCTTGCACATTTTGTTAGCACCTTTAGGATTGACAAAACCTTCTGGTTACATCATATACAACTCTTCTTTAATAAATCCATTAAGGAATGTAGTTTTGTTTTATCCGTTTGCCAGATTTCATAAAATGCAGCAATTGCTAACATGATTCGGACAGACTTAAGCATAGATACGAGTGAGAAACTCTCATCGTAGTCAACACCTTGAACTTGTCGAAAACGTTTTGCGACAATTCTAGCTTTGTAGATAGTAACACTACTATCAGCGTCCGTCTTCCTCTTGAAGATCCATTTATTTTCTATGGCTTGCCGATCATCGGGCAAATCCATCAAAGTCCATACTTTGTTCTCATACATGGATCATATCTCAGATTTCATGGCCTCAAACCATTTCGTGGAATCTGGGCTCATCATCGCTTCCTCATAGTTCGCAAGTTCGTCATGGTCTAGTAACATGACTTCCAGAACAGGATTACCGCACCACTCTGGTGCGGATCTCACTCTAGTTTTCTTACGAGATTCGGTAGTAACTTGATCTTGAAGTTACATGATCATCATCATTAGCTTCCTTACTAATTGGTGTAGTAGTCACAAGAACAGATTTCTGTGATGAACTACTTTCCAATAAGGGAGAAGGTACAATTACCTTATCAAGTTTTCTACTTTCCTCCCACTCACTTCTTTCGAGAGAAACTCCTTCTCTAGAAAGGATCCATTGTTAGCAACAAATGTCTTGCCTTTGGATCTGTGATAGAAGGTGTACCCAACAATTTCCTTTGGGTATCCTATGAAGACATATTTATCCGATTTGGGTTTGAGCTTATCAGGATGAAACTTTTTCATATAAGCATCACAACCCAAACTTTAAGAAACGATAACTTTGGTTTCTTGCCAAACCATAGTTCATATTGTGTCATCTCAACAGACTTAGATGGTGCCCCTTTTAACGTGAATGCAGCTGTCTCTAATGCATGATCCCAAAACGATATTGGTAAATCGGTAAGAAACATCATAGATTGTGCTATATCCAATAAAGTACGGTTATGACGTTCGGACACACCATTATGCTGTGGTGTTCCAGGTGGCATGAATTTGTGAAACTATTCCACATTGTTTTAATTGAAGACCAAACTCGTAACTCAAATATTTGTCTCCGCGATCAGATCGTAGAAACCTTATTTTCTTGTCACGATGATTTTCCACTTCACTCTAAAATTCTTTGAACTTTTCAAACGTTTCAGACTTATGTTTCATCAAGTAGATATACCCATATCTGCTCAAATCATCTGTGAAGGTTAGAAAATAATGATACTTGTCGCGAGCCTTAATATTCATCGGACCATATACATCAGTATGTATGATTTCCAACAAATCTGTTGCTTGCTCCATTGTTCCGGAGAACGGCGTTTTAGTCATCTTGCCCAAGAGGCATGGTTCGCAAGCATCAAGTGATTCATAATCAAGTGATTCCAAAATCCCATCAGCATGGAGTTTCTTCATGCGCTTTACACCAATATGACCTAAACGGCAGTGCCACAAATAGGTTGCACTATCATTATTAACTTCGCATCTTTTGGTTTCAATATTATGAATATGTGTATCACTACGATCGAGATCCAATGAACTATTTTCATTGGTGTGTATGACCATAGAAGGTTTTATTCATGTAAACAGAACAACAATTGTTCTCTAACTTAAATGAATAACTGTATTGCAATTAACATGATCAAATCATATTCATGCTCAACGCAAACACCAAATAACACTTATTTAGTTTCAACACTAATCCCGAAAGTATAGGGAGTGTGTGATGATGACCATATCAATCTTGGAACCACTTGCAACACACATCGTCACCTTGCCCTTTAACTAGTCTTTGTTCATTCTGCAACTCCCGTTTCGAGTTACTAATCTTAGCAACTTGAACTAGTACCAAATACTGAGGGGTTGCTATGAACACTAGTAAAGTACACATCAATAACATGTATATCAAATATACTTATGTTCACTTTGCCATCCTTCTTATCCGCCAATCACTTGGGGTAGTTCCGCTTCCAGTGACCAGTCCCTTTGCAGTAGAAGCACTTAGTCTCAGGCTTAGGACCATACTTGGGCTTTTTCACTTGAGCAGCAACTTGCTTGCCGTTCTTCTTGAAGTTCCCCTTCTTTCCTTTTGCCCTTTTCTTGAAACTAGTGATCTTGTCAACCATCAACACTTGATGTTTTTCTTTGATTTCTACCTTCGCTTATTTTAGCATCGCGAAGAGCTCGGGAATATTTTCCGTTATCCCTTGCATATTATAGTTCATCACGAAGTTCTACTAACTTGGTGATGGTGACTAGAGAATTCTGTCAATCACTATCTTATCTGGAAGATTAACTCCCACTTGATTCAAGCGATTGTAGTACCCAGACAATCTGAGCACATGCTCACTAGTTGAGCGATTCTCCTCCATCTTTTAGCTATAGAACTTGTTGGAGACTTCATATCTCTCAACTCGGGTATTTGCTTGAAATATTAACTTCAACTCCTGGAACATCTCATATGCTCCATGACGTTCAAAACATCTTTGAAGTCCCGATTCTAAGCAGTTAAGCATGATGCACTAAACTATTAAGTAGTCATCATATTGAGCTAGCAAAACGTTCATAACGTCTGCATCTGCTCCTGCAAAAGGTCCGTCACCTAGCGGTGCATCAAGGACATAATTCTTCTGTGCAGCAATGAGGATAAACCTCAGATTACGGATCCAATCCGCATCATTGCTACTAACATTTTTCAACACAATTTTCTCTAGGAACATATCAAAATAAACACAGGGAAGCAACAATGCGAGCTATTGATCTACAACATAGATATGCTAATACTACCAGGACTAAGTTCATGATAAATTTAAGTTCAATTAATCATATTACTTAAGAACTCCCACTTAGATAGACATCCCTCTAATCTTCTAAGTGATCGCGTGATCCAAATCAACTAAACCATGTCCGATCATCACGTGAGATGGATTAGTTTCAATGGTGAACATCACTATGTTGATCATATCTACTATATGATTCACGCTCGACCTTTCGGTCTCCGTGTTCCGAGGTCATATCTTATATGCATAGCTCGTCAAGTATAACCTGAGTATTCCGCGTGTGCAACTGTTTTGCACCCGTTGTATTTGAACGTAGAACCTATCACACCCGATCATCACGTGGTGTCTCAGCACGAAGAACTTTTGGAACGGTGCATACTCAGGGAGAACACTTCTTGATAATTTAGTGAGAGATCATCTTATAATGCTACCGTCAATCAAAGCAAGATAAGATGCATAAAAAGATAAACATCACATGCAATCAATATAAGTGATATGATATGGTCATCATTATCTTGTGCTTGTGATCTCCATCTCCGAAGCACCGTCATGATCACCATCGTCACCGGCGCGACACCTTGATCTCCATCGTAGCATCGTTGTCGTCTCGCCAATCTTATGCTTCCACGACTATCACTACCGCTTAGTAATAAAGTAAAGCATTACATCGCGATTGCATTGCATACAATAAAGCGACAACCATATGGCTCCTGCCAGTTGCCGATAACTCGGTTACAAAACATGATCATCTCATACAATAAAATTTAGCATCATGTCTTGACCATATCACATCACAACATGCCCTGCAAAAACAAGTTAGACGTCCTCTACTTTGTTGTTGCAAGTTTTACGTGGCTGCTACGGGCTTAAGCAAGAACTCATCTTACCTACGCATCAAAACCACAACGATAGTTTGTCAAATAGACTCCATTTTAACCTTCTCAAGGACCGGGCGTAGCCACACTCGGTTCAACTAAAGTTGGAGAGACAGTCTTCCGCAAGCCATCTATGTGCAAAGCACGTCGAGGGAACCGGTCTCGCGTAAGCGTACGCGTAAGGTTGGTCCGGATCGTCTCGTCCAACAATACCGCTGAACCAAAGTATGACATGCTGGTAGGCAGTATGACTTATATCGCCCACAATTCACTTGTGTTCTACTCGTGCAAATAACATCAAACCATAAAACCTAGGCTCGGATGCCACTGTTGGGGAACATAGTAATTTCAAAAAATTTCCTACGCACACGCAAGATCATGGTGATGCATAGCAACGAGAGGGGAGAGTGTTGTCTACGTACCTCGTAGACCGAAGCGGAAGCGTTGACTCAACGTAGAGGAAGTAGTCGTACGTTCTCCTCGCGATCCAACCGATCACAACACCGTTACTCCGGCACCTCCGAGTTCTTGGCACACGTTCAGCTCGATGACGATCCCCGGGCTCCGATCCAGCAAAGTGTCGGGGAAGAGTTCCGTCAGCACGACGGCGTGGTGACGATCTTGATGTGTTACTGGCGCAGGGCTTCGCCTAAGCACTGCAACGATATGATCGAGGTGGAATTTGGTGGAAGGGGGCACCGCACACGGCTAAGGAAAGATCTCAATGATCAATTGTGTGTCTCTGGGGTGCCCCCTGCCCCTGTATATAAAGGAGCCAAGGGGGAGGTGCTGGCCGGCCAAGCTTGGCGCGCCAGGAGAGTCCTACTCCCTCTGGGAGTAGGATTCCCCCCCCCCCAATCCTAGTTGGACTAGGATTCTCCAAGGGGGAGAGAGAGAGAGAGGGGGCGCCCACCTCTCCTAGTCCTAATGGGACTAGGGGAAGGGGGGGAGGCGCGCAGCCCATGAGGGCAGCCCTCTCACTTTTCCTCCAAGGCCCATGTTGGCCCATTATGCTCCCGGGGGGTTCCGGTAACCCTCCCGGTATTCCGGTAAAATCCTGATTTCACCTGGAGTGCATCCGATGTCCAAACATAGGCTTCCAATATATCATTCTTTACGTCTCGACCATTTCGAGACTCCTCGTCATGTCCCCGATCTCATCCGGGACTCCGAACTCCTTCGGTACATCAAAACTCATAAACTCATAATATAACTGTCATCGAAACCTTAAGCGTGCGGACCCTACGGTTCGAGAACAATGTAGACATGACCGAGACACGTCTCCGGTCAATAACCAATAGCGGGACCTGGATGCCCATATTGGCTCCTACATATTCTACGAAGATCTTTATCGGTCAGACCGCATAACAACATACGTTTGTTCCCTTTGTCATCGGTATGTTACTTGCCCGAGATTCGATCGTCGGTATCCAATACCTAGTTCAATCTCGTTACCGGCAAGTCTCTTTACTCGTTCCGTAATATATCATCTCACAACTAACACATTAGTTGCAATGCTTGCAAGGCTTATGTGATGTGCATTACCGAGAGGGCCCAGAGATACCTCTCCGACAATCGGAGTGACAAATCCTAATCTCGAAATACGGCAACCCAACATGTACCTTCGGAGACACCTGTAGAGCACCTTTATAATCACCCAGTTACGTTGTGACGTTTGGTAGCACACAAAGTGTTCCTACGGTAAACGGGAGTTGCATAATCTCATAGTTTAAAGGAACATGTATAAGTCATGGATAAAAGCAATAGCAACATACTAAACGATCGGGTGCTAAGCTAATGGAATGGGTCATGTCAATCAGATCATTCAACTAATGATGTGACCTCATTAATCAAATAACAACTCCTTGTTCATGGTTAGGAAACATAACCATCTTTGATTAATGAGCTAGTCAAGTAGAGGCATACTAGCGACACTGTGTTTGTCTATGTATTCACACATGTATTATGTTTCCGGTTAATACAATTCTAGCATGAATAATAAACCTTTATCATGATATAAGGAAATAAATAATAACTTTATTATTGCCTCTAGGGCATATTTCCTTCAGTCTCCCACTTGCACTAGAGTCAATAATCTAGTTCACATCGCCATGTGATTTACCAGCAATAGTTCACATCACCATGTGATTAACACCCATAGTTCACATCGATATGTGACCAACACCCAAAGGGTTTACTAGAGTCTGTAATCTAGTTCACATCGCTTATGTGATTAACACCCAAAGAGTACTAAGGTGTGATCATGTTTTGCTTGTGAGATAATTTTAGTCAACGGGTCTGTCGCATACAGATCCGTAAGTATTTTGCGAATTCTATGTCTACAATACTCCGCACAGAGCTACTCTAGCTAATTGCTCCCACTTTCAATATGTATCTAGATCGAGACTTAGAGTCATCCAGATCGGTGTCAAAGCTTGCATCGACGTAACCCTTTACGACGAACCTTTTTGTCACATCCATAATCGAGAAACATATCCTTATTCCACTAAGGATAATTTTGACCGCTGTCCAATGATAAAAAGAGAATTTTTGATGCGGAGTGCTACTTGGCATAATTTCAATGCAAATCTTCTTAATTGTGGTATGAATATTCAGATTTGAAAGATTCAAGACAAAAGTTCATATTGACATAAAAATAATAATACTTCAAGCATACTAACTAAGCAATTATGTCTTCTCAAAATAACATGGCCAAAGAAAGTTATCCCTACAAAATCATATAGTCTGGCTATGGTCTATCTTCACCACACAAAGTATTTAAATCATGCACAACCCCGATGACAAGCCAAGCAATTGTTTCATACTTTAACATTTTCAAAACTTTTTCGATCTTCACACAATACATGAGCGTGAGCCATGGATATAACACTATATGTGGAAGAGAATGGTGGTTGTGGAGAAGACAAAAAGAGGGGAAGATAGTCTCACATCAACTAGGCGTATCAACGGGCTATGGAGATGCCCATCAATAGATATCAATGTGAGTGAGTAGGGATTGCCATGCAACAGATGCACTAGAGCTATAAGCATATGAAAGCTCAACAAAAGAAACTAAGTGGGTGTGCATCCAACTCGCTTGCTCACGAAGACCTAGGGCAATTTGAGGAAGCACATCATTGGAATATACAAGCCAAGTTCTATAATGAAAAATTCCCACAAGTATATGAAAGTGACAAAATGAGAGACTCTCTATCATGAAGATCATGGTGCTACTTTGAAGCACAAGTGTGGTAAAAGGATAGTAGCATTGTCCCTTCTCTCTTTTTCTCTCATTTTTTTATTTGGGCCTTTCTCTTTTTTTATGGCCTCTTTTTTTTCGTCAGGAGTCTCATCCCAACTTGTGGGGGAATCATAGTCTCCATCATCCTTTCCTCACTTGGGACAATGCTCTAAAAATGATGATCATCACACTTTTATTTTTCTTACAACTCAACAATTACAACTCGATACTTAGAACAAAATATGACTCTATATGAATGCCTCAGCGGTGTACCGGGATATGCAATGAATCAAGAGTGACATGTATGAAAGAATTATGAACGGTGGCTTTGCCACAAATACGATGTCAACTACATGATCATGCTAGCAATAGGACAATGATGGAGCGTGTCATAATAAACGGAACGGTGGAATGTTGCATGGCAATATATCTCGGGATGGCTATGGAAATGCCATGATAGGTAGGTATGGTGGCTGTTTTGAGGAAGGTATATGGTGGGTGTATGATACTGGCGAAAGGTGTGCGGTATTAGAGAGGCTAGCAATGGTGGAAGGATGGGAAAAAGTGCATATAATCCATGGACTCATCATTAGTCATAAAGAACTCATATACTTATTGCAAAAATCTAGCAGTTATCAAAGCAAAGTATTACACGCATGCTCCTAGGGGGATAGATTGGTAGGAAAAGACCATCGCTCATCCCCGACCGCCACTCATAAGGAAGACAATCAATAAATAAATCATGCTTCGACTTCATCACATAACGGTTCACCATACGTGCATGCTACGGGAATCACAAACTTTAACACAAGTATTTCTCAAATTCACAACTACTCAACTAGCATGACTCTAATATCACCATCTTCATATCTCAAAACAATTATCAAGCATCAATCTTTTCTTAGTATTCAACACACTCAAAAGAAAGTTTCACAAATCTTGAATACCAAGCATATTATTATTAAGCAAATTACCGTGCTATTAAGAATCTCAAAATAATCTAAGTGAAGCATGAGAGATCAATAGTTTTGTTTAAAACAAATCCACCACCGTGCTCTAAAAGATCTAAGTGACGCACATAGAGCAAAATTATAACGCTCAAAAGATATAAGTGAAGCACATAGAGAAAAAACTACATAGCTCAAAAGATATAAGTGAAGCACATAGAGTATTCTATCAAATTCCAATTCATGTATGGCTCTATCAAAAGGTGTGTACAACAAGGATGATTGTGGCACAATAACAAACAAAGAAACAAATAATACAAGACGCTCCAACCAAAACACATATCATGTAGTGAATAAAAATATAGCTCCAAGTAAAATTACCGATGGAAGTAGACGAAAGAGGGGATGCCTTCCGGGGCACCCCCAAGCTTTGACTTTTTGGTGTCCTTGGATTATCTTGGGGGTGCCATGGGCATCCCCAAGCTTAGTCTCTTGCCAGTCCTTGTTCCATAATCCATCAAAAGATTTCACCCAAAACTTGAAAACTTCACAACACAAAACTCAACAGAAATCTCGTGAGCTCCGTTAGAGAAAGAAAACAAAAGACCACTTCAAGGTAATGTAATGAACTCATTATTTATTTATATTGGTTTTAAACCTACTGTATTCCAACTTCTCTATGGATTATAAACTATTTTACTAGCCATAGATTCATCAAAAGAAGCAAACAACACACGAAAAACAGAATCTGTCAAAAACATAACAGTCTGTAGTTATCTGTAACTAATGCAAACTTCTGGAACTCCAAAAATTCAGCCAAAATAGGACGAGTGAGGGAGTCCTGGATTAGGGGGTGTTCGGATAGCCGGACTATACCTACGTTCGGACTCCTAGACTATGAAGATACAAGATTGAAGACTTCGTCCCGTGTCCGGAAGGGACTTTCCTTGGCGTGGAAGGCAAGCTTCGCGATACGGATATGTAGATCTCCTACCATTGTAACCGACTCTGTGTAACCCTAGCCCTCTCCGGTGTCTATATAAACCGGAGGGTTTTAGTCCGTAGGATGAACAACAGAACAACAATCATACCATAGGCTAGCTTCTAGGGTTTAGCCTCCTTGATCTCATGGTAGATCTACTATTGTACTACCCATATCATCGATATTAATCAAGCAGGAGTAGGGTTTTACCTCCATCGAGAGGGACCGAACCTGGGTAAAAACATCATGTCCCTTGTCTCCTGTTACCATTTGCCTAGACGCATAGTTCGGGACCCCCTACCCGAGATCCATCGGTTTTGACACCGACATTGGTGCTTTCATTGAGAGTTCCTCTTTGTCATCACTTTTAGGCCCGATGGCTTCTCCTATCATCAGCAGTGATACGGTCCAGGGTGAGACTTTTCTCCCCGGACAGATCTTCGTATTCGGTGGCTTTGCACTGCGGGCCAATTCGCTTGGCCATCTGGAGCAGATCGAAAGCTATGCCCCTGGCCATCAGGTCAGATTTGGAAGTCTTAACTACACGGCTGACATCCGCGGAGACTTGATCTTTGATGGATTCGAACCAAAGCCAAGCGCACCGCACTGCCACAAAGTGCATGATTTAGCTCTGCCGGCGAACAATGTCTTGGAGGCCGCGCCCGCATCGGCCCCGACCCTTAGTTCGGAGCCGATCGCGCCGATCGAGGACGGGTGGTTGGACGCCGCCTCGGAGGCCGAAATTCTACGGCGATCGAGCCGAACACCAGCTTTGTCGCTTGCAAAGCCCGTGACTCCAAGGTGCCGGACTCCTCTTCGGACTCCAAGCCCCCCGCGCCCCTGCTGATCAAATCCGATTGGGCGGCGATTATGGAGTTCACCGCCGCGGACATCTTTCAGCACTCGCCTTTTGGCGATATTCTGAATTCACTAAAGTCTCTCTCTTTATCAGGAGAGCCCTGGCCGGACTATGGTCAGCAAGGTTGGGATGCGGATGATGAAGAAATTCAAAAGCCACCCACCACCCACTTTGTAGCCACTGTCGATGATTTAACCGACGTGCTCGACTACGACTCCAAAGACATCGACGGTATGGACGCCGATGCAGGAGACCACCAGGAATCAGCGCCTATAGGGCACTGGAAAGCCACCTCGTCATATGACATATACATGGTGGATACCCCAAAGAGGGCGATGACGATGTAACAGCAGAGGATGACCCCTCCAAGAAACAGCCTAAGCGCCGGCGTCAGCGGCGCCGCTCTAAATCTCACCAAAGCAAAAAAGGTGATTCCGGCACGGGAGATAATAACACTCCGGACAGTGCCGAAGAAAAACCCCTCCAGCAAAACTCAGCACAGGAGGATGGAGAAGCCAGCCCTCATGAGAGAGCGGAAGACAGAGAGGTCGAGGATGATAACTACATGCCTCCCTCCGAAGATGAGGCAAGCCTCGACGACGACGAATTTGTCATGCCTGAGGATCCCGTCGAACAAGAGCGCTTCAAACGCATGCTTATAGCCACGGCGAGCAGCCTCAAGAAAAAACGGCTACAACTTAGAGCTGATCAAGACTTGCTAGCCGACAAATGGACGGAAGTCCTAGCGGCCGAAGAGTATGAACTCGAACGCCCCTCCAAGAGCTACCCAAAGCGCAGGTTGCTACCCCAATTATAGGAAGAAGAACTTACATCACCAGCGCATGAAGCGGCCGACCGGCCACCACGTGGCTGTGACAAAGAGGCCTCTCGGCCCTCCACTCAAGCCGCACCCCGGCGCCGCTTTAAAAATACTAAGGCATGGGGGAATGCGCCAGACCTGCGAGATATATTGGAGTACAAGGCAAAGCAAACAAGGTCGATCTATGGATCACGTGAGCACCTCACGGCATGCGACGGTAATCGTGACACCGAATACAGTAAATCCGGCTGGGCCGAACACAGTAGACAAAGCTCGCTTGAGTTACGTCGTGATATAGCTCAATACAGAGGTGCCGCACACCCACTATGCTTCACAGATGAAGTAATGGATCATCAAATCCCAGAGGGTTTCAAACCCATAAACATCGAATCATATGATGGCACAACAGACCCTGCGGTATGGATCGAGGACTATCTCCTCCATATCCACATGGCCCGCGGCGACGATCTACACGCCATCAAATACCTCTCACTCAAGCTTAAAGTACCAGCTCGACATTGGCTTAATAGCTTGCCAGCAGAATCAATTGATTGTTGGGAGGACCTGGAAGCCACATTCCTCGATAATTTGCAGGGCACTTATGTGCGACCACCAGACGCCGATGACCTAAGCCACATAATTCAGCAGCCAGAGGAATCGGCCAGGCAATTCTGGACACGGTTCCTAACCAAGAAAAATCAAATCGTCGACTGTCCGGACGCAGAGGACCTAGCGGCCTTCAAGCATAATATCCGCGACGAGTGGCTTGCCCGGCACCTTGGACAGGAGAAGCCAAAATCTATGGCAGCCCTCACGACGCTCATGACCCGCTTTTGTGCGGGAGAAGACAGCTGGCTGGCTTGTAGCAATAACATAACCAAGATCCCTGGTAATTCGGATACCAAGGACAACAGTGCCAGGTCGCGTCGCAACAAGCACAAGCACCGCATTAACGGCGACAATGCTGAGGATACGGCAGTTAATGCCGGATTCAGAGGCTCTAAACCCGGTCAGCGGAAAAGGCCATTCAAAAGAAATACTCCGAGCCCGTCCAGTTTGGACCGAATACTCGACCGCTCGTGCCAGATACATGGCACCCCCGAAAAGCCAGCCAATCACACCAACATGGATTGTTGGGTGTTCAAGCAGGCAGGCAAGTTACACGCCAAAAACAGAGATCAGGGGCTACATAGCGACGACGAGGAGGAGCCCCGGCTGCCGAACAGTAGTGGACAGAAGGGATTCCCTCCACAAGTGCGGACGGTGAACATGATATACGTAACCCACATCCCCAAGAGGGAGCGGAAGCGTGCGTTAAGGGATGTATACGCGGTGGAGCCAGTCGCCCCGAAGTTCAACCCATGGTCCTCCTGCCCAATCACTTTTGATCGAAGGGACCACCCCACTAGCATCTGTCACGGCGGATTCGCCGCATTGGTTCTCGACCCAATCATTGACGGATTTCACCTCACTCGAGTCCTCATGGACGGCGGTAGCAGCTTGAACCTGCTTTATCAGGATACAATGTGGAAAATGGGCATCGATCCTTCAAGGATTAAACCCACTAAAACGACCTTTGAAGGCGCCATACCAGGTGTAGAGGCCAATTGTACAGGCTCAGTCACACTTGAAGTGGTCTTCGGATCTCCGGATAACTTCCGAAGCGAGGAATTAATCTTCGACATAGTCCCGTTCCGCAGTGGCTATCACGCACTGCTCGGGCGAACCGCATTTGCCAAGTTCAATGCGGGACCGCATTACGCATACCTCAAGCTCAAGATGCCAGGCCCTCGAGGAGTCATTACGGTCAATGGAAACACCGAACGCTCCCTCCGTACGGAGGAGCATACAGCGGCTCTCGTAGCGGAAGTACAAAGCAGCCTCTCAAGGAAATTTTCCAGTCCGACCACTAAAATCCGGACACCGTCAAGCGTGCTCGGAGTAACCTACAGCAAGACCGCCTGGCACGTTGTGAGTAGGTGTAGCAATGCGGCCCCAACCCCAGCCCTCACGAAATTGCGAAACCAGTACTGCGCGTACATAACTACGCTCTGGAAATACCATGGGGACAGGGGGAGGGGCACCATCACGGCATGCCCAAAACACGGCTTAAACCACACTAGGGGCTGCCGATTTCTTACTTTTATCTTACTTTCAGGACTCCATTCTTCGGAAGGCCTAAGCCGGCAGTACAATTGCCGCACAAACGATGCAAGAACCAGGGAAGAAGAAAACCACGCCGCACTATGGAACTCTAAGGTGGTCTCTATAACGAGCAGTATACCTGTTTTGCATATCATTCCACAGCCCGCCCCTGGATAGGACATGTCAAATAGTCCCACATTTTGCTTATCGCACAATTTGTATCGTTCTTCTTTGATCGCAACTTCTTCAAATAAACAATGCATAGCTTTTGTATATTACTATATTACTCTTTTTTAAGAATACAAGTTCATTAATGACATGCCGCACCCGTACACTTTGGTACGGCCAATACACCAGGGGCTTAAGTCCCCCACAACACGGTGTGAGAAGTCCGAACACTTTCACAAGCGCGGCACCCCGAACTTATAGCATTATATGCATCGGCTCCGAATCATGTCTTGGGTTTGCCCGGCTCCTATGTTTTGGTACCTTATGTTCCATTGTATCGGCTAAGGTAGCGCTAGGAGAACTACTACGATTGTGCCCCAGTTGAGCTGGGCTAAAGCACCTTAGTAGAGAAAGCTAAAACTGACCGTCATGATAAGGCGAGAGCTGGTTGTTGTTCGAGAGGTTTTCGAGTCCCTAAAGACTTATGCCGCTTAGAGCGAGGAGTCGGCTTTGTCCGGCCCAGGCGTGGATAGCGCCCCGAACTCGGTCTTCCGAACACTAGGGGCTTCGCCGAATTTTAAAATTATAGAATTCTATGGCTAAGTGAGAGTGTTCAAGCATTATAGTCCGATTGCCTTGTTCATTGTGTTGAGCGCCTCCCTCGAAGGACCCAAGAATGGGAAAAAGAGCGCTCAAGTTTATCCCGAACACCCCAGCACTCGTGGCATGGGTGCAAAAGCCGATGACTCGCCATCTCTCAAAATTCGATAAACGGCCGCACAGAAGGTAATATTTTAAATTCAAAAAGAATTGCTTAGCGCACATGAACAAGTTTTCAGCGCACAGGACAAAATAAACAAGTATTACTCAAAAGTTACATCTTTCGAGCATTCGTCCGCCATAAGGCGGGCGCCTTCCAGAACGCCCTTATAGTACATCCCGGGGTGGCGATGCTCCTTGCCCGGTGGCGGTCCGTCCTTCACAAGCTTCTCCGCATCCAGCTTGCCCCAGTGCACCTTAGCACGGGCAAGCGCCCTACGGGCACCTTCGATGCAGACGGAGCGCTGGATGACTTCGAGCCTTGGACAGGCCTCCACCAGCCGCCTCACCAGCCCGAAGTAGCTCCCAGGTAGAGCCTCTCCAGGCCATAGCCAAACTATGAGGCCCTTTGTCGGTGTCAAAACCGGCGGATCTCGGGTAGGGGGTCCCGAACTGTGCGTCAAGGTCGGATGGTAATAGGAGACAAGGGACACTTTATTTTACCCAGGTTCGGGCCCTCTCGATGGAGATAAAACCCTACTCCTGCTAGATTAATATTGATGATATGGGTAGTACAAGAGTAGATCTACCACGAGATCAAGGACGCTAAACCCTAGAAGCTAGCCTATGGGTATGATTGTGTATGATGATTATTGTCCTACGGACTACAACCCTCCGGTTTATATAGACACCAAATAGGGTTAGGGTTACACAGAGTCGGTTACATTGGTAGGAGATATCGAATATCCGCACGCCTAGCTTGCCTTCCACACCAAGGAAAGAACTTTCCGGACACGGGACGAAGTCTTCAATCTTGTATCTTCATAGTCCCGGAGTCCGGCTGAAGGTATAGTTCGGCTATCCGAACACCCCCTAATCCAGGACTCCCTCAGTAGCCCCTGAACCAGGCTTCAATGACGACGAGTCCGGCGCGCAAATTGTCTTCGACATTGCAAGGCGTGTTCCTCCTCCAAGTTCTTCAAGAAGATAATAAACACCCAAAATAGTGTCCGGCTCTGCAAAAAAGTTTCCACGTATTGCCGTATAGAGAATAATACAAACACAAATCAAATCTGCTGACGTATTTCGCAGTGCGTCATAACACTGCGACCAAGCCTTCTGTATGGGTTATTTTTTGCTGTTCCACCATGGCACGTTCAACGAGGCGGGTGTTGGAAATATGCCCTAGAGGCAATAGTAAATTGATTATTATTATATTTCCTTGTTCATGATAATCGTTTATTATCCATGCTAGAATTGTATTGATAGGAAACTCAGATACATGTGTGGATACATACACAACACCATGTCCCTGGTAAACCTCTAGTTGACTAGCTCGTTGATCAATAGATGGTTACGGTTTCCTGACCATGGACATTGGATGTCATTGATAACGGGATCACATCATTAGAAGAATGATGTGATGGACAAGACCCAATCCTAAGCCTAGCACAAAGATCGTGTAGTTCGTATGCTAAAGCTTTTCTAAATGCCAAGTATCATTTCCTTAGACCATGAGATTGTGCAACTCCCGGATACCGTAGGAATGCTTTGGGTGTGCCAAACGTCACAACGTAAATGGGTGGCTATAAAGGTGCACTACGGGTATCTCCGAAAGTGTCTGTTGGGTTGGCACGAATCAAGACTGGGATTTGTCACTCCGTGTAAACGGAGAGGTATCTCTGGGCCCACTCGGTAGGACATCATCATAATGTGCACAATGTGATCAAGGAGTTGATCACGAGATGATGTGTTACAGAACGAGTAAAAGAGACTTGCCGGTAACGAGATTGAACAAGGTATCGGGATACCGATGATCGAATCTCGGGCAAGTATCGTACCGATAGACAAAGGGAATTGTATACGGGATTGATTAAGTCCTTGACATCGTGGTTCATCCGATGAGATCATCGTGGAACATGCGGGAGCCAACATGGGTATCCTGATCCCATTGTTGGTTATTGATAGGAGAACGTCTCGGTCATGTCTGCATGTCTCCCGAACCCGTAGGGTCTACACACTTAAGGTTCGATGACGCTAGGGTTATTAAGGAAGTTCATATGTGGTTATCGAATGTTGTTCGGAGTCCCGGATGAGATCCCGGACGTCACGAGGAGTTCCAGAATGGTCCGGAGGTAAAGATTTATATATGGGAAGTCCTGTTTTGGTCACCGAAAGAGTTTCGGGTTTTATCGGTAACGTACCGGGACCACCAGGAGGGTCCCGGGGGTCCACCAAGTGGGACCACCGGCCCCGGAGGGCTACATGGGCCAAGTGTGGGAGGGGACCAGCCTCAGGTGGGCTGGTGCGCCCCCCACCAAGGCCCAAGGCGCAGGGAGAGTGGGAGGAGGCAAACCCTAGGTCCAGATGGGCCTTAAGGCCCACCTAGTGGTGCGCCCCCCTCTCTCCCCCCTTGGCCGCCCCCTAGATGGGATCTAGGTCTGGCCGCCACCCCTAGGGGTGGAAACCTAGGTGGGGGCGCAGCCCCTCCCCTCCCCCTATATATACTTGAGGTTTGGGCTGCCCAATACACGCGATTCAATCTCTCTCGATGGCGCAGCCCTGCATCTCTTCTTCCTCCTCTCCCGCGGTGCTTGGCGAAGCCCTGCAGGATTGCCACGCTCCTCCTCCACCACCACGCCGTTGTGCTGCTGCTGGATGGAGTCTTCCTCAACCTCTCCCTCTCTCCTTGCTGGATCAAGGCATGGGAGACGTCACCGGGCTGTACCTGTGTTGAACGCGGAGGTGCCGTCCGTTCGGCACTAGGATCATCGGTGATTTGAATCACGGCGAGTACGACTCCATCAACCCCGTTCACTTGAACGCTTTCTCTTAGCGATCTACAAGGGTATGTAGATGCACTCTCTTTCCCCTCGTTGCTGGTTTCTCCATAGATAGATCTTGGTGACACGTAGGAATTTTTTTGAATTTCTGCTACGTTCCCCAACAGCGGGCTCCTTGGCACGTCTTGTCGAAGCAGAGATCGTGCGCCCCTTTTAACGGGATTCTCATTAATATGGACGTGGGTAACCCAACCGCGCCATTTACCACGGCGCTTGAGCGGCAAGTGAGTTTTATTAGGTCGGTGGGGATGCATAACGGCATCAGCCTATATAAGGGGATAAGGATCGACCTCTTTCACCTATGCCTTCTTCCTCCTTTGCCCATCCATCTCTTGCGCACTCAAGCTCCAACGCCCAAGTCCGCTCTTTCTTCCTCAACCTTCTCCAGCAATGCCCGGAGCGGGAGGCAAGTGGATGGCTTCCTCCGTCACGGAGGGTCAAATCAAAAAGCTTAGGAAGGCCGGATATCTGACCAAAGACATCTCGCACCGGCTTCCTGAGGCAGGGGAGCTTCTTCCCACCCAAAGGCCCAATGAGAGGGTAGTTTTTCTTCCCCATTTCCTCCGCGGACTGGGTTTTCCACTCCACCCTTTTGTCCGGGGGCTCATGTTCTACTACGGCCTGGATTTCCACGATCTGGCCCCGGACTTTGTCCTCAACATCTCGGCGTTTATCGTCGTGTGCGAGGCCTTTCTCCGCATCCGCCCCCACTTCGGCATTTGGCTCAAGACCTTCAACGTCAAGCCTAAGGTGGTGTCCGGCACCCAGGCGGAGTGCGGAGGTCCTATGGCCGGCAAGAAGGCCAACGCCCTCTGGTTCGATGGCTCCTTTGTGGAGACCTTAAAGGGGTGGCAGGCAGGGTGGTTTTACATCACCGAGCCACGCGACTCGAAATGGGTCGCGGCCCCTGAGTTCCGATCAAGACCCCCCACGCGCCTCACGTCCTGGAAAGAGACGGGCATGTCGTGGGGCAACGAAAAAGAAGTGACCGGACTGCAAACTTGCATCCAGTCCCTGGTGAACAAGCCAATCCGGCATGTCAATACCATCCAGGTTATGCTCGTCCGCCGGATCCTTCCGTGCCAACAACGGGATTTTACTTTGTGGGAATTCGACCCGGCGCAGCACCAGACCCTCAATAGGCTCTTCGATACGACGTACGAAGACGTTTGGAAGGTGCTGACCAAAGGCGCCGAGTGCCCCACATTCACCTCCGAAGATCGCGGATACAGCTCGCACCGCAACGCTGGCGAGGTAAGCCATCTATACCTTTAACAGGTTCGTTAAACTTTTCTTCATAGATTAACTATATGCGAGATCTAAAAACTCCCTTTGCCTTTGACAGGAGTGGCTGAAGATAGCCGGACCAATCAACTGTCCGGCTCCTCTGCCCGAAGACCAAGACCCATCTCTCCTAGAGAAGCTGCTGGCTCCGGCGCCTTATGTGGTGCCGGAGAAGAAGGTCAAGAAGAAGACCACCCGGACTCGAGAGAGTGCCCGCAATATGGTGGTGTCGAGCTCGTCATCTAGCGAGTCTGCGACGCCCTCCTCTCGTGAAAACGAGGAGGAGGAGCAAAGAAGCTCTCCCCCCCAGTGGGGGGAGAGAAGAAGAAGAAGGCCGCCCCAACGGGGGAGGCCGAGGGGTCAAGGAAAAGGAAGACCCCTCCGCCGGACTACTCCCATGACACCGAAGAGGGCGGAAAGGAGTGGCCGGACAGTACCAAGCGTTCGGCGATATCGTAAGTGTTTACATACCAGAGTGACTCCTAATATTTCCTGATGCGCGGCTTTCCCTAACGTCGAATGTTACTTGTGCAGCCCGCCCCGGGCCGGACTCGACGATTCGTCAGGCGGCTCCCTGGATTCGTCGGACATGGACTCTGTCCCACCCGCGGTCTCCCCCAGCAGGGCGGACGATGCCGAAGCGGCATCCCGCCGAACAGGGCAGGAGGAGGTGGTCCTGGAGGAGCCGCAAGGCAATCCTCAGGACCCCAGGAGTAAAGGGGACGAAACCCCCCAGGGCTCCAAGTCCGGCTTTATGCCGGACACCGCGCCGGACTCAACAGTCCAGGTCCGCGATGGGCGAACTCCTTCCAAGAGGAGTAAGCCGTCTGAGCCGGCGACCTCTGTCCAACCAGAGGCGCCAGATAATCTGCTGGAGGCGCCTGAGGGCGCCACCATCGACGAGGAGCACCATACTGTTATGAGTATGGTGGTCTAAAGGGTTCAGTCCGCTCCGAAGCTTGTGCTAGCCTTCTAACAGGCTTCCAGGTAAGCAAAAATATGCCAAGTTCATTACCGCATAGACAGTAGCCCCTGATGCTCTGTTCGGTGTTCGGAAAGAAAAGCCGAATAGAGGATCTAGTAATTTTCGCAGGAATCTAACAATAAAAAGTCAAATATGCGTATGCAGGCTTCCCTGCTATCCACCGCCGCACTGACTGCGCAGGTGGATGTCCTTAAAAAGGACCTCGGGCGGTCCGAGCAAGAGCTCGGCCTTGCCAAACGACAGCTCGAGGAGAAGGAAGGTAAGAAAATACCTTCAATAGTAAAAGGTGCCTATAGAGAGGCTTGATTGCAAAAGAGAAATAACAGGACTGTACTGCTTATTGTAGGGGCCACAACTGAGGTGGCAACCCTGAAGCAGGCGCTCGCTGAGGCCGAACAAAAAATGGCCGAGGAGCGCACCAAGCGAGAAAAGCTTGTGGTCCAAGTCGGCGAGGTGCAGCAAGAGCTGCAAGCTCTCATGAAAAAACATGAGGGTTTGGAGCTTGAGGCGAAAGCCCCCTAGACCACCAAGAGTGCCAAGGCCGAAGCCCAGAAGGCCCTCCAAGAGTTGGAGGATGTGAAAAAGATAGCAGCGGGTAAGGCATTCTCAATGCAAAGTAGGAATATAAAAGTAAAATACCTATTGCTTACCCGAATCCGGAGTTCTCCAGGGGTGTTCTTCGATCTTCCCCGCAGCGCATCCGACGCTGCCGCATTCTACCGAGCTGAAGAGGACAGCTCGACGGAGAGTGTGTTCTGGTCTCAGTATTCTGAGGCCGGACACCCTGTGCCCTTGAGCGATCAGCTGAAGCAGCTGGTCGAGCTCCACAAGGCGGCCGAACAAGCCATGAAGGGCTTACTAGTTCGGCTGTGGCCTGGGGAGGCCCTGCCTGGGAGCTACTTCGGGCTGGTGCGGCGGCTTGTGGAGGCCTGTCCACGGCTTGAGGTCATCAAGCGCTCCGTCTGCATTGAAGGTGCCCGGAGGGCCCTTGCCCGTGTAAGGGTACATTGGGGCAAGCTTGACGGAGAGAAGCTGGTGAAGGACGGGCCGCCAGCGGGGAAGGAGCATCGCAAGCCCGAGAACTACTACAAGGAAGTTCTTGCCGGAGCTCGCCTTGTCGCGGATGAATGTACCAAAGATGTAATATTTCAATGAACTCGCTCGTTTGTATCCTGTGCGCTGAAAACTTGTTCATATGCGCTAAGCAATGCTTGTTTAATTTAAAATATTGTTTTCTGTGCGGCTGTTTATCAATAATTGAGAGATGGCGAGTCGTCGGCTTCTGCCCCCATGCCACTAGTGCTGGGGTGTTCGGGATAAACCTGAGGGCTCTTGTTCCCATAGTTGGGTCCTTCGAGGGAGGTGCTCAGCACAGCGAACCAGGCAATCGGACTATAATGCTTGAACACTCTCACTTAGCCATAGAACGTTATAATTTTAAATTTTGGCGAAGCCCCTAGTTTGGAAGGCCGAATTCGGGGCGCTATCCATGCCTTTGGCCGGACTTTAACCGGCTCCTCGCTCGAAGCGGCATAAGCCTTTAAGGACTCGAAAAACCTCTCGAACAGCGACCGGTCTCACGCCTTATCATGACAGTCTGTTTTAGCTTTCTCCACTGAGGTGCTCACCCACCTGATCTAGGGCACAATCGCAGTGGTTATCCTAGTGCTACCTTAGCCGATATAGCGGAACGTAAGGCACCAAAACATAGGAGCCTGGCAAACCCAACATATGACCAAAATCATGACTCGGAGCCGATGCATATAGTGCTATAAGTTCGGGGTGCCGCACTTGTGAAAGTGTACGGACTTCTCACACCAGATAAAAGGGTAATAAAGCCCCTGGCGTGGTTTGCCGTACCATGGTGTACGGGTGCGATCATGTTATAGAATAAACATATATATATATATATATATATATATATATATATATATATAAGATGATAATGCAAAAAATAGACGAAAAGCTATGCATTGTTTATAAGGAGGCTGTTTATTCAAGCCGAACGATAAAGTAGTGCGATATGCAAAAAATATTTTAGACTATTTAACATGTCCTGACCAGGCGCAGGCCGCGAAATTTAGAAACAGATATATCGCTCGAAATAGAGACCACCTGAGAGTTCCATAATGAGGCGTTGTTTTGTCTGCTTTCTTGTGTCTTGTATCGTCAGTGCGGCGGTAAAGCCGAACATTTTATCCAGAGTATGGAGTCCTGAAAGAAAAGAAAAATCCGGCAGCCCCTAGTACGTTTGACGCCGTATTGTTGGCATGCCGTTTAATGTGCCCCTTCCCCTATGCCCATGGAATTTTAAGGGCGTAATTGTGTACTCAAGGTACTAGCTCCGCTATGTAGCGATGGATGGGGTTGGGGCCGTATTGCTATGCTTGCTCCGAACGCGCCAGTCGGTCTTGCTGCAGGTTACTCCGGGCGCGCTTTGCGTTGTCCGGCTTTTTAGCGGCCGGACTCGAGAGTTGCCTTAAAAGGCTGCTTTGCACTTCCGCTGCGAGGGCCGCCGTGTGCTCCTCCGTACGGATGGAGCGTTCGGTGTTTCCGCTGACCGTGATTACTCCTCGACGGCCTGGCATCTTGAGCTTGAGATATGCGTAGTGCGGCACCGCATTGAATTTAGCGAATGTGGTTCGTCCAAGCAGAGCATGATAGCCACTGCGGAACGGAACTATATCGAAGATTAATTCTTCGCTTTGGAAGTTATCCGGAGATCCGAAGACCACATCAAGTGTTATCGAGCCTATGCAGTTGGCCTCTACACCTGGGATGACGCCTTTAAAGGTCGTCCTTGTGGGCTTGATCCTTGATGGATCTATGCCCATTTTCCGCACTGTATCCTGGTAAAGCAGGTTCAGGCTACTGCCACCGTCCATGAGGACTCTTGTAAGGTGAAATCCGTCAATGATTGGGTCGAGAACCAATGCGGCGAAACCACCGTGACGGATGCTGGTGGGGTGGTCCCTTCGATCGAAGGTGATCGGGCAAGAGGACCATGGGTTGAACTTTGGGGCGACTGGCTCCATCGCGTATACGTCCCGTAGCGCACGCTTCCTCTCCCGCTTGGGAATGTGAGTCGCGTATATCATGTTCACCATCCGCACTTGTGGGGGAAACCCCTTCTGTCCATTGTTGTTCGGCGGCCTGGGCTCCTCCTCGTCGTCGCTGTCCAGCCCCTTGTCTTTGTGTTCGGCTCTTAACTTGCCTCCCTGCTTGAACACCCAACAATCCCTGTTGGTGTGATTGGCTGGCCTTTCGGGGGTGACGTGAATCTGGCACGAGCGGTCGAGTATTCGGTCCAAACTGGACGGGCCCTGGGTATTCTTTTCAAATGGCTTTTTTCCGCTGACCGGATTTATGGCCTCTGAATCCGGCATTTACTGCCGTATCTTCATTGCTGTCGCTGCTAACGCGGCGTTTCTGTTTATTCCGTCGTGACCTGCCACCTTTGTCCTTGGTATCCGAGTTACCTTGCTTCTTCGATAAGTTGTTGCTGCGAGCTAGCCAACTATCTTCGCCCGCACAAAAGCGGGTCATGAGTGTCGTGAGGGCTGCCATTGATTTCGGCTTCTCCTGTCCTAGGTGCCGGGCCAGCCATTCGTTGCGGATGTTATGTTTGAAGGCCGCTAGGGCCTCTGTGTCCGGACAATCGACTATCTGATTTTTCTTTGTTAGGAACCGTGTCCAGAATTGCCTGGCCGATTCTTCTGGCTCCTGAATTATGTGGCTTAGGTCGTCGGCGTCTGGTGGCCGCACATAGGTCCCTTGAAAGTTATCGAGGAATGCGGCCTCCAAGTCCTCCCAAGAGCCGATTGAGTCTGCTGGGAGGCTGTTAAGCCAGTGCCGGGCTGGTCCCTTAAGTTTAAGGGGTAAATATTTGATGGCGTGCAAATCATCGCCACGTGCCATGTGCATGTGGAGGAGATAGTCCTCAATCCATACTGCCGGATCTGTCGTACCATCGTACGACTCGATATTGACGGGTTTGAAACCCTCTGGGATTCTATGATCCATTACTTCGTCTGTGAAGCATAGTGGGTGTGCGGCGCCCCTATACTGGGCTATGTCACGACGCAGTTCGGAGGAGCTGTGCCTGTTGTGTTCGGCCCGGCCGGATTTATTATGTCCGGGGTGAAAATCATCACGTGCCGTCGGGCGTCCGCGCGATCCATAGATAGATCTTGTTTGCCTTGCTTTGTTCTCCAGGACGTCTCGCCGGTCTGGTTCGTTTTCCCGTGCCTTGGTGAAGCGGCTGCGGGGCATGGTTTGTTTGAATGTTCGACAGGCTTCTCTGTCGCGGCCGCGAGGTGGCCGGTCTGCCATGTCTTGTGCTTCCTCCTCTGATTAGGGTAGCGGCCTGCGCTTAGGATAATTTTTGGAGGGGCGTCCGAGTTCGTACTCTTCGGCCGCAAGGACTTCAGTCCATCTGTAAGCTAGCAAATCTTGATCAGCTCGAAGCTGTTGCTGCTTTTTCTTTAGGCTGTTCGCCGTGGCTAAAAGCCTGCGTTGAAAGCGCTCTTGTTCGGCGGGGTCTGATGGTACGAAGAATTCATCGTCGCCGAGGCTTGCCTCATCTTCGGAGGGAGGCATGTAGTTATCATCCTCGACCTCTCGCTCCACCGCTCTCTCATGAGGGCGATCTTCTCCATCTTCCTGCGCCGAATCTTGCTGGTTTTGCTGTTCTTCGGCGCTGTCCGGGGTAGTATTGTCTCCCGTGCCGGAATCACCGTTTCTGCTGTGGCGGGATTTAGAGCGGCGCCGCTCACGCCGGCATCTTGGAGGCTTTTTCGAAGTGCCATCCTCCGCTGTTCCATCGCCATCTCCATCTTTTGGAGCATCCACCATGTATATGTCGTATGACGAGGTGGCCGTCCAGCGCCCTACAGGTGCTGGTTCTTGTTCGTCTCCTCCTTTGTCGTCCATACCGTCGAAGTCTTCGGAGCCGAAGTCGAGCACGTCGGGTATATCGTCGACAGCGGCTATTAAGTGGGTGGTGGGTGGGCTTTGAATTTCTTCGTCGTCCGAATCCCAACCTCGCAGGCCATAGTTCGGCCTGGGCTCTCCTGACAAAGAGAGAGACTTGAGAGAATTCAGAATATCACCGAAAGGTGAACACTGAAAGATGTCCGTGGCGGTGAACTCCATTACAGGCGCCCAATCTGATTCGATTGGCAGGGGCGCGGGAGGCTCGGAGTTCGGAGAAGAGTCCGACTCCTTAGAGTCATGGGCCATGCGGAGTGCGGGGCTTGCGTTCGGCTCGATTGCCTTTAAGATCGCAGCCCCCGAGGTGACGTCCAACCGTTCATCCTCAAAGGACGCAGCGGGCTCCTAGTCGAGGATCGGGGCCAGAGCGTATGCGGCCTCCAGGACACTGTTCGGGGGCAGAGCTATATCATGCCCCTCGGGATAGTGCGGCGCGCTTGGCTGTGGCTCGAATCCGTCGAAGATCAAGTCTCCGCGGATATCCACCGTGTAGTTTAAGCTTCCAAACCTGACTTGATGGCCAGGGGCGTAGCTTTCGATCTGCTCCAGATGGCCAAGCGAGTTGGCCCGCAGAGGGAAGCCGCCGAAGACGAAGATCTGTCCGGGGAGAAAAGTCTCGCCCTGGACCTCATCGTTGCTGATGATCAAAGGAGCCATCGGGCCTAAAGGCGACGACACAGAGGAACTCTCAATGAAAGCACCAATGTTGGTGTCAAAACCGGCGGATCTCGGGTAGGGGGTCCTGAACTGTGCGTCAAGGTCAGATGGTAACAGGAGACAAGGGACACTTTATTTCACCCAGGTTCGGGCCCTCTCGATGGAGGTAAAACCCTACTCCTGCTAGATTAATATTGATGATATGGGTAGTACAAGAGTAGATCTACCACGAGATCAAGGAGGCTAAATCCTAGAAGCTAGCCTATGGGTATGATTGTGTATGATGATTATTGTCCTACGGACTACAACCCTCCGGTTTATATATACACCGGATAGGGTTAGGGTTACACAGAGTCGGTTACATTGGTAGGATATCTCGAATATCCGCACGCCTAGCTTGCCTTCCACGCCAAGGGAAGAACTTTCCGGACACGGGACGAAGTCTTCAATCTTGTATCTTCATAGTCCTGGAGTCCGGCTGAAGGTATAGTTCGGCTATCCGAATACCCCCTAATCCAGGACTCCCTCACCCTTCATGGCCTGTTCGGCCACCTTGTGGAGCTCGACCAGTTGCTTCAGCTGGTCGCTCAAGGGCACAGGGAGTCCGGCCTCAGCATACTGAGACCAGAACACCTTCTCTGTCGAGCTGCCCTCCTCGGCTCGGCAGATTGCGGTGGCATCGGACACGCTGCGGGGCAGATCTGCGAATGCTCCTGGAGAGCTCCGGATTTGGGTAAGTAATGAGTAATTGACTTTCACATGCTTGCTTTGCATAAAGAAAGCCTTACCCGCCGCTATCTTCTTCATCGCCTCAACCTCCTGGAGGGCCTTCTGGGCTTCGGCCTTGGCAGACTTGGCATTCTCAATGGACGTCGCGAGCTCAGACTCTCGGGTCTTTGAGTCAAGATCCAAACTCTCATGTTTTTTCATGAGAGCCTCGAGCTCTTGCCGCACCTCGCCAACCTGCGCCTCATACTTCTCCCGCTCGGTGCGCTCCGCGGCCGCCCTCTTCTCGGCCTCGGACAACGCTTGCTTAAGGCTCGCCACCTCAGTTGTGGCCCTATAATAGCCACGTTAGTGTTGTCACTTTTTGCAATTGCACCATTTTATACTTAATAAGGTATTTCTTACCTTGTTTGTCCTCGAGCTGCTTCTTGGCAAGGCCGAGCTCTTGCTCGGACCACTCGAGGTTCTGCTTTAGCATGTCCACCTCCGCAGTCAGTGCGGCAGACGTCAATAGTGAAGCCTGCATACGCATATTGACTTACTTTTGTTAGACTCCTGCGAATTTTATTAGATCCTCTATTCAGCTTTTCTTTCTGAACTCCAAACAGGCATCAGGGGCTACTGTCTATGCAGTAATATTTTTACATATTTTTTACGTACCTCAAAGCCTGTTAAAAGGCCGGCACAGGCTTCGGTCAGCCCGCTCTTGGCGGACTGAACTTTATGAACCACCGCACTCATAATAGTGCAGTGCTCCTCGTCGATGGAGGCGCCTTTAAGCACCTCCAGCAGATTGTCCGGCGCCTCCGGTTGGACGGGGGCCACCGACTCAGTGGGCTTGCTCCTCTTGGAAGGAGGTCGCCCGCCGGACTCTGGAACCTGTGAAGGTTCTGGAGCGGTGTCTGGCCTAGGGCCGGACTTGGAGCCCTTAGGGGTTCTATTCCCTTGGCGCCTGGGGTCCGGAAGGTCGCCTTGCGGCACCTCCGGGACCACCTCCTCCTGGCTTGGAACCTCCTGGGATGCTACCTCAGCGTCATCCGTAGGGCGGGGGGAAATAGCCGTCGGAAGAGAGTTTATGTCCGACGAGTCCAGGGAACCGCTTGACGACACGTCGAGCCGGTCTTTGGGTGGACTGCATAATCATATTCGACGTAAGGAAAAGCTGTGCCGTAAAGGAATACTATGACTTACTCTGGTATCCGGATACTTACAATTTCGCCAGGGGCTTAGCCCTGTGCGGCCACTCCTCTTTGCCGTCATCGGCGTTGGTGGAGTAGTCCAGAAGAAGGGTTTTCCCCTTCTTGGACCCTCCGGCCTCCCCAGTTGGGGCGGCCTTCCTTTTCTTTCACTCCCCCGCTGGAGGGGGAGGGGAATCTTCTTCATCCTCCTCATCTTCATCGGAGGATTGCGTCTCGGAGTCGTCGGACGATGAATCCGACACCACCACATGACGGGCACTCTTTCGAGTCCCCGTGGCCTTCTTCGTAGCCTTCTTCTCCAGCACCACATAGGGTGCCAGAACCAGCAGCCTTGCCAATAGAGCGTCCGCTGGGTCTTCGGGCAAAGGGGCCGGACAGTTGATCTGTCCGGACTTCGCCTGCCACTCCTGTCAAAGGAAAGGGAGCTTAGATCCCGCATAAAGTCAAAACTATGAAAAGATAAAATACCCTGTAAAAGGTGAAAACGGCTTACCGCACTAGCGCGATGCTGCATGCTGAATCCGCGATCCTCGGTAGCGGATGCGGGAGCCTCGACGCCCTTGAATAGCACCTTCCAGGCATCTTCGTACGTCGTGTCGAAGAGCCTGCTTAGAGTTGGGTGCTGCGCCGGGTCGAACTCCCACAGGTTGAAGGCCCGTTGTTGACACGGGAGGATCCGGCGGATGAGCATAACCTAGACTACGTTGACAAGTTTAAGCTTCTTGTTCACCAGGGATTGGATGCATGTTTGTAGTCCAGTCACCTCTCCTTTGTTGCCCCATGACAGGCTCGTCTCTTTCCAGGACGTGAGCCGCGTACGGGGTTCGAATCGGAACTCGGGGGCTGCGACCCATTCAGGTTCACGCGGCTCGGTGATATAGAACCATCCCGATTGCCACCCCTTCAAGGTCTCCACGAAGGAGCCCTCGAGCCATAGGACGTTGGGCATATTGCCCACCATGGCGCCTCCGCACTCCGCCTGGGTGCCGCGCACCACCTTTGGCTTGACATTGAAAGTCTTGAGCCATAGGCCGAAATGGGGGCGGATGCAGAGGAATGCCTCGCACACGACGATAAACACCAAGATATTGAGGACAAATTTTGGGGCCAGATTGTGGAAATCTAGGCCATAGTAGAACATAAGCCCCTGGACAAATGGGTGGAGAGGGAAACCCAGTCCGCGGAGGAAATGGGGGAGGAACACCATCCTCTCATGGGGCCTTGGGGTGGAGACGAGCTGCCCCTCTTCGGGAAGCCGGTGCGCGATATCGTTGGACAAGTATCCGGCCTTCCTCAGTTTCTTGATGTGTCCCTCCGTGACGGAGGAAACCATTCACTTGCCTCCCGCTCCGGACATGGTTGGAGTAGGTTAAGGTGGGGAGCGCGGACTTGGGCGCTGGAGCTCGAGTGCGCGGAAATGGATAGGCAAAGGAGGAAGAAGGCGTGGATGAGAAAGGTGGATCCTTATCCCCTTATATGGTTGGACGCAACTACGCGTCCCCACCCGCCTAGTAAAACTCGTTTATCTCCCAAGCGCCGTAATCAATGTCCGGTTGGGTTACCCACGCCCGTATTGATGAGAATCCCGGATTAAGGGGACACGATCTCTGCTTTGACAAGACGTGCCAAGGAAACCGCCTCGCATAACACGCTGAGGTGGGATAATAAAACGATTCGAATAAAGGCTTGGCCGTGGTGTGATGTCATGCTACGGAATACGTCAGCAGATTAGATTGGTGTAAATACTATTCTCTCTATGGCAATATGTGGAAACTTATTTTGCAGAGCCGGACACTGTCCTTGTGTTCAAAATCTTCTATGAAGTACTTGGAGGAGGAACCCGCCTTGCAATGCCAAAGACAATCTGTGCGCCGGACTCGGTGTCATTGAAGCCTGGTTCAGGGGCTACTGAGGGAGTCCTGGATTAGGGGGTGTTCGGATAGCCGGACTATACCTTCGGCCGGACTCCTGGACTATGAAGATACAAGATTGAAGACTTCGTCCCGTGTCCAGAAGGGACTTTCCTTGGCGTGGAAGGCAAGCTTGGCGATACGAATATGTATTTCTCCTACCATTGTAACCGACTCTGTGTAGCCCTAGCCCTCTCCGGTGTCTATATAAACCGGAGGGTTTTAGTCCGTAGGACGAACAACAGAACAACAATCATACCATAGGCTAGCTTCTAGGGTTAAGCCTCCTTGATCTCGTGGTAGATCTACTCTTGTACTACCCATATCATCAATATTAATCAAGCAGGAGTAGGGTTTTACCTCCATCGAGAGGGCCCGAACCTGGGTAAAAACATCATGTCCCTTGTCTCCTGTTACCATCCGCCTAGACGCACAGTTCGGGACCCCCTTCCCGAGATCCGCCGGTTGTGACACTGACAATGACCTAGGCAATTTGTTTATTGATCAGCAGCAATTGGAATCAGTATTTTATCACGTTCTGGTGAATTTTAATAATTCGGGCACTAAGGGCAAAGTTTCTGGAAATTACAGCAAGATCAAATAACTATCATCCAAGAAGTTCCTATAGGTTTAACTTGGCGCAAACACTAATTAAAACACAAAACCACATCTAAACAGAAGGTAGATGGATTATTTATTCCTAAACAGAAGCAAAAACAAAAATAAAATTGGGTTGCCTCCCAACAAGCACTATCGTTTAACGTCCCCAGCTAGGCATAAAAGCGAGGATAGATCTAGGTATTGCCATCTTTGGTAGGCAATCCATAAGTGGCTCT
The DNA here is from genome assembly GCA_032464435.1 of Aegilops umbellulata. Classification (NCBI taxonomy): domain Eukaryota; kingdom Viridiplantae; phylum Streptophyta; class Magnoliopsida; order Poales; family Poaceae; genus Aegilops; species Aegilops umbellulata. The sequence goes on from CP136057.1 coordinate 46,983,245, forward strand.
CATGATAGTTTCATATGGCAATTTTATTTTATTTCTAGGAAAGTGTTCCATGCCCTTTTTAATGGAAATTGAAATCTAATATTCCCTTCCTTCATATCAATAATCGCACCAATCGTTCTAAGGAAAGGTCTACCAAGAATAATAGGGCAAGAAGTATTGCAATCAATATCAAGAACGATAAAATCTACGGGCACATAATTCCTATTTGCAAAAATAAGAACATCATTAATTCTTCCCATAGGTTTCTTAATAGTGGAATCCGCAAGATGTAAGTTTAGAGAGCAATCATCAAAACCACGGAAATCTAGCAAATCACACAAAGTTTTGGGGATAGTGGAGACACTAGCACCCAAATCACACAAATCATAAAACTCATGATCTTTAATTTTAATTTTAATAGTTGGTTCCCACTCATCATAGAGTTTTCTAAGGATAGAAACTTTCAACTCAAGTTTTTCTTCATAAGATTGCATCAAGGCATCAATGATATGTTCGGTAAAGGCTTTATTTTGATTATAAGCATGAGGAGAATTTAGCACGGATTGCAACAAGGAAATACAATCAATTAAAGAGCAACTTTCATAATTAAATTCCTTGAAATCCAATATAGTGGGTTTAGCAACATCTAGTGTTTTATTTCTTTCACTCCCACTTTTATCAATTTCATCATCAAGATCTATATACTCCGAATTTTTGGAACGCCTTCTAGGTAAAGGAAGATCATATTCAGTTTCATCAAGATTCATATTGCAAAACAAAGATTTAATAGGGGACACATCAATAACTTTTAGATCTTCATCTTGATTTTCGTAGGAATTGGAAGAACACGCTTTAATAAAGGCATCTTTCGTAGCACGCATCCTAGCAGTTCTTTCCTTGCACTCATCAATGGAAATTCTCATGGCTTTGAGAGACTCATTGATATCATGCTTAGGAGGAATTTATCTAAGCTTTAAAGAATCAACCTCAAGAGAAATTCTATCAACGTTCCTAGCCAAATCATCAACTTTAAACAAATTCTCTTCAAGCAAGGCATTAAAATTCTTTTGTGAATTCATAAACTCTTTAACACTATTCTCAAATTTAGAAGGCATCTTATTACAGTTTCCATAAGAGTTGTTGTAGGAATTTCCATAATTATTAGAAGGATTACTAGGATAAGGCCCAGGATTAAAATTCCCTCTATACGCGTTGTTACCAAAATTATTCGTACTAACAAAATTCATATCCATAGATTCATAATTATTCTAAATCAAAGTAGACAAAGGCATATCATTAGGATCAGAAGAAACACTCTTAGTAGCAAATAATTTCATAAGTTCATCCATCTTTCCAGTCAAAACATTAATTTCTTCTATCGCATGCACTTTTTTATTAGTAGATCTTTCAGTGTGCCATTGAGAATAATTAACCATAATATTATCTAGGAGTTTAGTAGCATCTCCTAAAGTGATTTCAATAAAAGTGCCTCCTGCGATCGAATCTAAAAGATTTCTAGAAGCAAAATTCAATCCAGCATAATTTTTTGTATAATCATCCACAAATTCAAGCCATGAGTAGGGCAATTACGTATCATTAATTTCATTCTGTCCCAAGCTTGTGCAACATGTTCATTATCAAGTTGCTTAAAATTCATAATGTCGTTTCTTAGAGAGATGATCTTAGCGGGAGGAAAATACTTAGAGATAAAAGCATCTTTGCACTTGTTCCAAGAATCAATACTATTTTAGGCAAAGACAAAAACCAAGCTTTAGCACGATCTCTAAGCGAAAAAGGAAATAGCTTCAATTTAACAACATCATTATCAACATCTTTGTTCTTTTGCATATCACATAAATCAACGAAGCTATTCAGATGAGTAGCGGCATCTTCACTAGGAAGGCTGGCGAATTGATCTTTCATAACAAGATTCAACAAAGCAGTATTGATTTCATAAGATTCAGTATTGGCAAGAGGAGCAATTGGATTTCATAAGATTCAGTATTTCATAAGGAAATCATTATTATTGGTATTGGTGAAGTCACACAATTTGGTAGTATCTTGAGCCATCGCGACAAACAAGCAATCCAACACACGAGCAAACAAAAGGCAAGCGAGAAAAAGGCAAACGGAAAAAGAGGAAGAGAAGGAGACTGGGAGAGAGAGGGCAAATAAAACGGCAAGGGTGAAGTGGAGGAGAGGAAAACGAGAGGCAAATGGCAACTAATGTAATGCGGGAGATAGGGATTGTGATGGGTGCTTGGTATGTTGACTTTTGCGCAGACTCCCCGGCAACGGCGCTAGAAATTCTTCTTGCTACCTCTTGAGCACTGCATTGGATTTCCCCGAAGAGGAGAGGATGATGCAGCAAAGTAGCGTAAGTATTTCCCTCAGTTTTTGAGAACCAAGGTATCAATCCAGTAGGAGGCTACACGCAAGTCCCTTGTACCTACACAAAACAACAGCTCCTCGCAACCAACGCGATTAGGGATTGTCAATCCCTTCACGGTCACTTACGAGAGTGAGATCTGATAGAGATGATAGATAATATTTTTGGTATTTTTGATATAGAGATGCAAAGTGAAAAGTAAAAGGCAAAGTAAAAAAGCAAAGCAATAATAAAGTGATGGAGATTGATATGATGAGAATAGACCCGGGGGCCATAGGTTTCACTAGTGCCTTCTCTCAAGAGCATAAGTATTCTACGGTGGGTGAACAAATTACTGTTGAGCAATTGACAGAACTGAGCATAGTTATGAGAATATCTAGGTATGATCATGTATATAGGCATCACGTCCGAGACAAGTAGACCGACTCCTGCCTGCATCTACTACTATTACTCCACTCATCGACCGCTATCCAGCAGGCATCTAGAGTATTAAGTTAAAAACAGAGTAACGCCTTAAGCAAGATGACATGATGTAGAGGGATAGTTTCATGCAATATGATAAAAACCCCATCTTGTTATCCTCGATGGCAACAATACAACACGTGCCTTGCTGCCCCTTCTGTCACTGGGAAAGGACACCGCAAGATTGAACCCAAAGCTAAGCACTTCTCCCAAGGCAATAAAAACCGATCTAGTAGGCCAAACCAAACTGATAATTCGAAGAGACTTGCAAACATAACCAATCATACATAAAAGAATTCAGAGAAGATTCAAATATTATTCATAGATAGACTTGATCATAAACCCACAATTCATCGGTCTCAAAAAGCACACCGCAAAAAGAAGATTACATCGAATAGATCTCCACGAGAGAGGGGGAGAACATTGTATTGAGATCCAAAAAGAGAGAAGAAGCCATCTAGCTAATAACTATGGACCCGAAGGTCTGAGGTAAACTACTCACACTTTATCGGAGAGGCTATGATCATGTAGAAGCCCTCCGTGATGACGGCCGTCTCCGGTGGAGCTCCGGAACAGGCCCCAAGATGGGATCTCATGGATACAGAAAGTTGTGGCGGTGGAATTAGGTTTTTGGTTCCGTATCTGATCGTTTGGGGGTACGTAGGTATATATAGGAGGAAGGAGTACGTCGGTGGAGCAACAGGGGCCCATGAGGCAGGGGGCATGCCGTAGGGGGGGCTCCCCCCACCCTCGTGACTGCCTCTTTTGTTCCTTGGAGTAGGGTCCAAGTCTCCTGGATCACGTTCGGTGAGAAAATCACGTTCCCGAAGGTTTCATTCCGTTTGGACTCCATTTGACATTCTGTTTCTTCGAAACACTGAAATAGGCAAAAAAAACAGCAATTCTGGGCTGGGCCTCCGGTTAATATGTTAGTCCCAAAAACAATATAAAAGTGGAAAATAAAGCCCAATATAGTCCAAAACAGTAGATAATATAGCATGGAGCAATAAAAAATTGTAGATACGTTGGAGACGTATCAATCGCCGGAGGCATTCATATAGTCATACTTTGTTCTAGTATCGAGTTGTAATCATTGAGTTGTAAATAAATAGAAGTGTGATGATCATCATTCAATAGAGCATTGTCCCAAAAAAGTCCAAAGAGAAAAAGAAGGCCAAAAAAAGGAAAAATGAAAATAAAAAGGGGCAATGCTACTATCCTTTTTTCCACACTTGTGCTTCAAAGTAGCACCATAATCTTCATGATAGAGAGTCTCTTGTTTTGTCATTTTCATATACTAGTGGGAACTTTTCATTATAGAACTTGGCTTGTAAATTCCAATGATGGGCTTCCTCAAATGCCCTAGGTCTTCATGAGCAAGCAAGTTGGATGCACACCCACTTAGTTTCTTTTGTTGAGCTTTCATACATTTATATCTCTAGTGCATTCGTTGCATGGCAATCCCTACTCCTTGCATTAACATCAATCGATGGGCATCTCCATAGCCTATTGATTAGCCTTGTTGATGTGAGATCTTCTCCTTTTTTGTCTTCTCCACATAACCTCCATCATCATATTCTATTCCACCCATAGTGCTATATCCATGGCTCACGCTCATGTATTGTGTGAAGGTTTATAAAGTTTGAGATTATTAAAGTACGAAACAATTGCTTGGCTTGTCATCGGGGTTGTGCATGATGAGAGCATTCTTGTGTGACGAAAATGGAGCATGACTAAACTATATGATTTTGTAGGGATGAACTTTCTTTGGCCATGTTATTTTGAGAAGACACAAGTGCTTAGTTAGTATGCTTGAAGTATTATTATTTTTATGTCAATATGAACTTGTCGGGGGGAATCGGCCTCCTCGAACACCTATGGGGACGGAGCCCCTTCTCGGTTCGGCGGGGAGCGGAGGCTGCGCAAAGAGCAGATCGAGGCGACACACACACACAACGATTTTACCCAGCTTCGGGCCGCACTGGTGCGTAAAACCCTACTGCTGCTTGTCTGGTTGATTTGGGTTCTTGCTCGAAAGCGCGAGATGCTACAGTACACTCGAGCTGCTTGCGAGGCTGGACGCGAATGGGTTCCTCCTCCTTTTTCCCCTACATGCGCATGGGGTCTCGTTTTATATGCCAAGGGATTGCCCACACGTGGCAGCGTAGGTCAGGGTAAAAATGGAAAAGAGCTATGTGCACAGTGGCTGCACAGTGCTATCGCACCTAACTCTGACGGCGGGGGACAAGGGCATTAAATGCCCGTCTGGGTCGCCCGAACAGTGCTGAGGCGGACCGTTAGGGGCGCCCCCGTTTGCCATGAGAGCGGCCTTGTCAGCGTTGCATGCCATCGCATGCCTCTGGCTGCGCCGTGCCCCGCCACGTGCCTCTGGGAAAGCCCCAAAGTGACGCGTGGGCGGGTGAGCTGGAGCGCAGTCCTGAGGTGGTGGCTTGTCGCGGCAAATGGCTTGCCGCGGCTGCTGTCTTGCCGCGCCCGGGTACTTGCCGTTCGCCGGGCCTTGCCGGGGCGCACGGTGCACCGGGGCGAGTTTTCCCTAAGTTGCTCTGGTGGGCCTCCCCAGCGAGTGCGAGTTTTCCCTAAGTTGCTCTGGTGGGCCTCCCCAGCGAGCTCCTCCCGCGGGGGTCTCTTGTGCTTCTGCTTGGTCGTCCCGGCAAGCTCCTCTTGCCGGGGCCTTGTCTCTCTGGCCCGGCAAGCGCCTCTTGCCGGGGTCTTGCCTTCGTACTTTGTTCTTGAATGGACAAAAGAGGGCCATGGTAGGTTTTGCCGTTCCCCTGGCCAGCCTTGCCGCGGGGGGGGGGGGGGGGGGGGCTGCGACTGTCCGTGCACAAGTTCGGGGTACTAAGGTACCCCTACTTTAGTACACCGACAGAACTTTTGTCTGGAATCTTTCGGATCTGAATATTCATACCACCATTATGAAGATTTGCATTGAAATTATGCCAAGTAGCACTCCGCATCAAAAATTCTCTTTTTATCATTTACCTACTCGAGGATGAGCAGGAATTAAGCTTGGGGATGCCTGATACGTCTCCAACGTATCTATAATTTTTGATTGCTCCATGCTATATTATCTATTGTTTTGGACCATATTGGGCTTTATTTTTCACTTTTATATTACTTTTGGGACTAACCTATTAACCGGAGGCCCATCCTAGAATTGTTGTTTTTTGCCTATTTCAGTGTATCGAAGAAACGGAATATCAAACGGAGTCCAAACGGAATGAAACCTTCGGGAACGTGATTTTCTCATCAGATAAGATCCAGGAGACTTGGACCCTCCAACAAGAAAGCCATGAGGCGGTCACGAGGGTGGAGGGCGCGCCCCCCTAGGGCGCGGCCCCCTGCCTCATGGGCCCCTTGAAACTCCACCGACATACTCCTTCCTCCTATATATACCTACGTACCCCCAAACGATCAGATACGGAGCCAAAAACCTAATTCCACCGCCGCAACTTTCTGTATCCACGAGATCCCATCTTGGGGCCTGTTCCGGAGCTCCGCCGGAAGGGGAATCCACCATGGAGGGCTTCTACATCATCACCATAGCCCCTCCGATGAAGTGTGAGTAGTTTACCTCAGACCTTCGGGTCCATAGTTAGTAGCTAGATGGCTTCTTCTCTCTTTTTGGATCTCAATACAATGTTCTCCCACTCTCTCGTGGAGATCTATTCGATGTAATCTTCTTTTTGCGGTGTGTTTGTTGAGACCGATGAATTGTGGGTTTATGATCAAGATTATCTATGAACAATATTTGAATCTTCTCTGAATTCTTTTATGTATGATTGGTTATCTTTGCAAGTCTCTTCGAATTATCAGTTTGGTTTGGCCTACTAGATTGGTTTTTCTTGCAATAGGAGAAATGCTTAGCTTTGGGTTCAATCTTGTGGTGTCCTTTTCCAGTGACAGTAGGGGCAGGAAGGCACGTATTGTATTGTTGCCGTGGAGGATAACAAGATGGGGTATTTATCATATTTCATGAATTTATTCCTCTACATCATGTCATCTTGCTTAAGGCGTTACTCTGTTTTCATTAACTTAATACTCTAGATGCATGCTGGATAGCGGTCGATGAGTGGAGTAATAGTAGTAGACGCAGGCAAGAGTCGGTCTACTTGTCTCAGACGTGATGCCTATATACATGATCATACCTAGATATTCTCATAACTATGCTCAATTCTGTCAATTGCTCAACAGTAATTTGTTCACCCACCGTAGAAATACTTATGCTCTTGAGAGAAGCCACTAGTGAAATCTTTGGCCCCCGGGTCTATTCTCATTATATCAATCTCCAATCACTTTATTATTGCTTTGCTTTTTATTTTACCTTGCATCTTTATATCAAAAATACCAAAAATATTATCTATCATCTCTATCAGATCTTAAGTGACCGTGAAGGGAGGACAACCCCTAATCGTGTTGGTTGCGTTGTGCTATTCATTTTGTGTAGGTACGAGGGACTCGCGCGTGGCCTCCTACTAGATTGATACCTTGGTTCTCAAAAAACTGAGGGAAATACTTACACTACTTTGCTGCATCGTCCTCTCCTCTTCGGGGAAATTCAACGCAGTGCTCAAGAGGTAGCAGGGAGACTATCATTTGAAGCACAAGAGCAAGGAGTTCATCATCAACACACCATTTGTTACTTCTTGGAGAGTGGTGTCTCCTAGATTGGCTTGGTGTCACTTGGGAGCCTCTGACAAGATTGTGGAGTTGAACCAAGGAGTTTGTAAGGGCAAGTCCTTCGTGAGCGGCGGCCATGGTGTGATAGACAAGGTTGCTTCTTCATGGTCCCTTCGTGGGTGGAGCCCTCTGTGGACTCGTGCAACCGTTACCCTTCGTGGGTTGAAGTCTCCATCAACGTAGATGTACGATAGCACCACCTATCGGAACCACAACAAAAACATCCGTGTCTCCTATTGCGTTTGAATCCTCCAAACCCTTCCCTTTACATTCTTGCAAGTTGCATGCTTTACTTTCCGCTGCTCATATACTCTTTGCATGCTTGCTTGAATTGTGTTAAGATTGCTTGACTTGTCCAAAGTTGCTAAAATCTGCCAAGAATTAAAATTGGGAAAAGGATAGATTTTTATTTGGTCAAGTAATCTAATCTCCCCCCTCTAGACATACTTTCGATCCTACAGCAGGCTAATAGCTACCGCAAGGAGCCTGAAAAAGAAGTAGCAGCAGCTTCAAGCTGACCAAGACCTGCTCAATGATAGATGGACCAAAGTCCTGGCTGCCAAAGAATACGGCCTTAGTGGCCCAGCCAAAATCTACCCGAAGCATAGATCGCTACCTCAGTCTGATAACGAGGCGTTGGAGCCCATACCATTATCACACCATGCGGCAGGTCGGCGACAGCACGGTCCGGATAAAGAGGCAACTCAAGCCAAACTCTGGACCGCCCTACCTCGCCGTAAAGGCAAGAATAACACAGCTCGTGGTTGTACAGACAACCTTCGATGGGACTTGGACAGTAGAGCAGGACACGCAAGATCGATCTACGGATCGCGAGGGCATGTCCCGATACATGACGACGACTACCTATTCGGACGTGACAAACCTAGCCACGCCTGAGGCGAAAACCACAAATGGACTCCTTTAGAGTCACGTCGCATTGTGGCCCAACATAGAGGCGCCGCACACCCTCTTTGCTTCATCGATGAAGTAATGGATCATGAATTCCCCAAGGGCTTCAAACCCGTCAATATTGAACCATACGACGGAACAACCGATCCCTTGGTATGGATAGAAGATTTTATTCTCCACATCCATATGGCCCGTGGAGACGACCTCCATGCCATTAATACCTCCCACTAAAGCTAAAAGGGCTAGCTCGGCACTGGTTAAACAGCCTGCCTGAAAATTCCATAGGCAGCTGGGAGGACTTGGAAGAAGCCTTCCTTGGCAACTTCCAAGGAACATATGTCCGGCCACTAGATGCCGTTGACCTAAGCCACATTGTCCAGCAGCCCGGAGAGTCAGCCAGGGAGCTCTGGACTCGGTTCTTAGTCAAAAAGAACCAAATCATCGACTGTCCGGACGCGGAAGCCCTTGCGGCCTTCAGACACAGGGTCCGGGATGAATGGCTAACACGCCACCTCGGCCAAGAAGGACCTAAATCCATGACAGCCCTCACTGCTCTGATGACCTGCTTTTGCACGGGAGAAGATAGCTGGCTCGCTCACAGAAGCAACAGCGCCAGCGACCCGGGCACTTCCGAAATCCGTGACGGCAACGGCAAGCCATGACGAAGCAAATACAACAGTCGCAATGATAATAAAAGATCACGCGACACAGCGGTCAAAGCTGGATTCAGCAATCCCAAGCCCGGTCAGCGGGAGAAGCCATTCAAGGTGAATCGCGACGAACCATCTAACCTGGACAGGATATTGGACCGACCCTGCCAGATTCATGGCCACCACGATAAACCAGCCAATCATACTAACAGAAACTGCTAGGTCCTTAAGCAGGCCGGCAAGCTCAACGCTGAACACAGGGGAAGGAGGCCGCCAAGCGACAAGGATGACGGAAAGGTTCACCAACGAAGCACCGGGGGTAAGAAGCAATCTCCACCGGAGGATCAACTACTCCCAGAACGGAAATAGCAACCCGGCTTCCGCCGCCCACTTTGTACACCTACAAAATTTGTACCGCGCATACATCATTATGCACTCAAGATACCATGGGCATTGGCGGGAGCACAATACGGACAACCCCGCAAACACCCCAGTAACATTTTCTATTTTCCTTTTTATTTTTTCTTCCTTCGCTATCCTTTAAAAACAGGTGACGAATAGGATAAACGTCGGGAACTGGCTCTATCGGAGTCCGGATCCGTATACTCACCTAAGGGCCATTTCCATCAAGGATTCCCCCCACCAAGGACTGGCGGCACAGACGTGCGACAGGAGGTCCAAAATATATTTTTGTAGACCGCACTCTCTATTTCTTGAGCCTGTACTATGCCTGTTCCTCCGCCTCCAACCCCGAGCATGTCAAATATCCGGGAGGATGGCTTTATATATATCATAAGTAATCTTTGGCATACCGCTCAGTTCCCAGTAAAACATATCCGAACTAATCATCTGTGTTGTCTCGCCATGGAATACGGCTGCCACGTTTGTTTCACAAATATACACTGGCACAACCTGCCAGGGGCTCGGTATGGGAACAAATGATTTGCCAGCAAAAGCCCGAACAGCTCTACAACGCACTTCGGCGTCGCAAGTTTGGCCTTGTATGCATCAGCTCCGAATCATTGTCTTGGGTCAATAGTTGGGTTGCCCGGCTCCTGTGCTTGCTACCTTATGTTCCGCTCTATCGGCTAGGGTAGTAAAGGGAGAACTACTGCGATTGTGCCCTGGCCTAAACCGGATGAGCACCTCAGTAGACAAAGCCGAAAACTGACTGTCATGATGCGGCGAGATCTGGTCAACCACTTGACGACTTCTTGGAATCTTTAGCGATTCTCCATGTCACACGAGGGATCTTTTTCAAGATCAAACATGTAAGGCACCCTATGCCGCATACATACCAGGGGCTATGTCGTATCCCTACGATAGAACTCCTATGGCTAAGTGAAAGCGTTAACGCCCTATAGTCCGGTTGCCTGGTTCGCCGCATTATCACCTCCTTCATGGACCAAGACGTTGGATAAAGAGTGATTAAATGCTTTTCCAAACACCCTTGTAGTTCCTACGAGGGGGCTGAAGCCGACGACTGGAAAACTTTAAGTTTATATCAAAAACGGCCGCATAGGAGGAATTCAAGCTTTCAAGCAAAAACATGTAAATAGATTAACTACAAAATTGTCTTTTACAATTCTCACACACCTCACTCGAACGTTATGTCTTTCGAGCACTGACCCTCTATCAAGCGGGCGACCTCTAGGACGTCTTCAAAATAATGCTCCGGTTCCGGATGGTCCTTGCCTTTGGGTGGACTCTTTACCGCAACATCGATGGCCTTCATCTTCCCCCAGAATATCTTGACTCGGGCAAAAGCCATCCGTGCACCCTCAATGCACGTTGACCGCTTCACAGCGTCGATACGCGGCACGACATCAATAGGCCTTTGCACCAAACCGAAATAGCTATTCGGAACAGGCTCGCTTGGCCACAACCGGACTATGACGTTCTTCATGGCAGCGTCGAATATCCTATGAAGTTCGGCCCATTGGAGCAGCTGTTCATTGAGCAACAGAGGGCGCTTTGATGCGCCAAACTGCGACCAAAAAAGCTTCTCCGTTGCATACCCATCTCGCTCTTAGTAATACTGCGCCGCATCGGAAGAACTCTTCGGCAAGTCCAAGAACTCGTCCGGAGAACTCCACACTTGGTTAAGCTGAGGATAGTTCGGGTCACCGAACTTAGTTTGCAGCAGAAATGGCTTTCCAGCAGCAATCTCCCTAGCCTGCCGAACCTCCTCACGGACTGCTCTGGATTCCGATTGCGCTTCCCTTGCCTCTTGTAAGGCCTTGTCCAGTTTAGCCATTAAGGCTTTATACTCCTTCTCCAGAAATTCACAGTGGCCAGTGGCATTTTCTAGTTCAAGCACCACCATGGACATCTTCTCCTCGTCCTGGCGCCGTGCAGCTTGCGCGGCTTTCAGCTCGGCCGATGCCTTTTCGGCAGCAGCATTGCTATGCTGGGCCTGCTCCTTGGCCTGGGCCAGCTCCGCTCGAAGAACTTCAATGGCGGCAGCACCATCTGCAGCCACGCATACTCCAGCATACAGATTTTAGCGTCATGCTTATACCACATAATTTTTAGGGGATTGCACCGAATACATACCTTTCGACTCGTCAAGACGCATATTGATTAATGCAAGATCGTCCCCTGCCGCATCAATCTTCTGCTGCAGCTCGGCAATTTCCATAGTCCAGGAAGTGGCCAAGGGGGAAGCAGCCTGTGTTCAACGTTTATCAGGTTAGTCCTCAAGCGATCCTTTTCGATCCTCCGTTTGCTTCCTTAGGGAAGACAACCCGAGTCTCAGAGGCTACTACCTATACACTGGCGCATCTTCTGTAGCGACCAGACCTCAAACAGTCTGACCTCTGTGCTCAGGTGTCATCCCTGGATCAGTAATGCTGATACCACACAATACTTTGAAGGATTTATAACAGAGTAGCAATCACACACTTATTACATTGAAAGTCTCAAAGAGAACTTATTACAATAAATATGGCTTGAGGCCATCTAATAACGATAACAGCGGAAGGCTTGGAAGATAAGCAAGTCCATCAACTCCAACGGCATCACTGAGTATAGAACCACGACCTAAAAGGCACCTTACTCGTCGTCTGAAAAGTCTGCACCATGAAATGTTGCAGCCCGAAAACGGGTCAGCACATGGAATATGCTGGCAATGTAACACACAGAGAGTAATGAAAGATTAAGCCTATACTACATGCATATATGGCTAGTGGAAAGCTCTATGGTTACAGTTTTTGCGTAAAGCCAATTTTTCCCTACTGCAAAGGAATAAATTTATTTAACTATCATGGTGGTTGTTAAACATTGAGAATGGTTGACAACATCCTCAATCCCATTAAAGTAATCATCATTAAAACCCAATAACATTAATTTAAAGTAACATGATGAGATTCACATGATATCCAAATACTACATACTCAAGACGTCCATAACCGGGGACACGGCTAACCATGATTAGTTTGTACACTCTGTAGATGTTTGCGCACTTTTCCCCACAAGACTCGATCGCCTCCGTTGGATTCCTCGCACTACATGGTGTTTGAGAAACGGATGACCGAGACATAGTCTTTCAGAAGCGCTAGCACCTTACGATGGATAGACCAGTACACCTACTTTCCCCTACATCTGCTAGTCTACCCTGTAAGAGTTCGCACGACTTAATCAACTATGCCAGAGCCCATAATGGCTTGTGGCTGCACACAGAAGTTTCTAGTATGAATAATCTCATGATCCCTTTGAGCCTGGGTGGCGGTCCATAAAGAATAAACAACAGGCAATCCTGGAATACCCAGGTGCCTCAATCCATCCAGATGTGTGTTTATGTTGCCACCTTAGATAAAACATTAAATTAACAAACTCACATCTGTCATGGATATCACTCACCCAATCCATGTCTACTAGCATAGCATGGCATAATAAGCAAACATAGAAGTAACTCCCAAAGGTTGATAATCAAACAGGTAATAGGTACTACCTCAACTACTTCCCATCCCACAATTTAATTAGATCCTAACCATGCAATGTTTGAGGATTTATCTAATGCAATATAACTAGGTAGTAAAAGAGGTATGATCAAAGTGTTACTTCCCTTGCTGATGATCCGCGAAACCTAGAGATTCGAAGTAACAGGCGGCGCACTCCGGGTATTCTATCGCAGACAAACAAACAAGCATACAATAAGTACTCATGTAATGCACAGCTAAAAATCAAATAAAAGATCTAACCAGAAAGTTCAACTTAAGAACTCCGGTTTGCAAAAGGAATCAAATCAAACGAAGCAACGAAAGTCAAACGGCGAAAGAAAACAACTTCATTCTACTAATCTGGATCTAAGTCAAATTTTGCCGAAGCAAAAACTTGTTTAAGTTGATTAAACGGATAGAGGGTTTTGAGACGAAACTCCAGCCGCTTGAATCGCCTGATTCCGATAAACGAGCGAAAAGTTATACTAAAACGAAAATCGGATCAAAAATCGCGGAAAATCCGAGAGAAAGAAAAACAATGAACGGATTAACGAACGAACGTTCGTTATCCAGATCTAAACGATAAACACGTTCGTTGAAACGAACGAACGAGCGAACGCTCGCTAATTAACCTAAACCGAAAATAAAAACCAATCTAATAATAAAAACGGAATCTAAAAAAACCGACGAAAACCGATCGGTTTAAAAAAAAACCGGCGGCACGGGATTCGAGGCGAGGCGAACCTCGGGCGGCGTGCGGCGGGGCGGCGTGCGGCGGGGCGGCGCGGTGAGGCGGCGGCGTCCGGTGGCGGCGGGCGGCGGCGGCGCGGGTGCGGGGCTGGGGCGGCGGCTCGGGCTAGGGTTTGCCCCGGATGGGCTGCCCCGGCTTATAAGGGCTAGTCGGGCCGGAGTCCCGGTCGGACACGACCCGTAGGTTGGTTCGTTTTCTTAAATAATTACGCGCAGAAGAAAAAAATAAAAAGAAATACTAAATGGACTCCAAAAATCCTGAAATAAATTTTCGCTGACTTCTAAAATCAAACTTGACAAAGTGAACATTTATTTGGGGCCTAAATGCAATTTTGAAAAACGCATATTTTTCCTAAATTCAAATAAAAATAGCGAAAAACTCCGAAATAAAATCTTATTTGATTTTATTATTTAATCCTCAATATTTCTTTATTTTGGGAAAGTCATTTTATTCCCTCTCTCATATTTTTGTAATAGAAATTATTGATGATAAAATAATTAGAATCAAATGATCCTATTCTCAAAATTTGAGAAAACTCAAATATGAAAATAACGAATTCCCCAATTCTCTCCGAGGGTCCTTGAGTTGCGTAGAATTTCTTTGATCAAAACCAAAAGCAAATAAAATATGATATGCAATGATGATCTAATGTATAACATTCCAAATTGAAAATTTAGGATGTTACAAACCTACCCCCCTTAAGATGAATCTCGCCCTCGAGATTCGGGTTGGCTAGAAAATAGGTGAGGGTGGTCCTTGAGAAAATCTTCTTCTCGTTCCCAGGTGGCTTCATCCTCTGTGTGGTGGCTCCACTGAACTTTACAGAACTTGATAACCTTGCTGCGAGTGACTCGGCTGGCAAACTCGAGAATCTTAACTGGTTTCTCCTCATAGGTCAAATTGTTATCCAACTGAATTGCTTCCAATGGCACTGTGTCTCTCAAAGGTATGTCAGCCATCTCCGCGTGGCACTTCTTCAACTGAGAAACGTGGAACACATCATGAACTCCTGACAATCCTTCAGGCAATTCCAACTTGTAGGCCACTTCTCCCATACGCTCCAAAACTCGGTATGGTCCTACAAATCGTGGCGCTAACTTTCCCTTAACTCCAAAATGCTTAATTCCTTGAAGTGGAGATACTCGAAAATAAACTGTGTCTCCGACTTCGTAAACTGTCTCCTTGCGTTTAGAATCTGCGTAGCTCTTCTGCCTGGACTGGGCTACCTTGAGCCTATCGCGAATCAACTTCACCTTCTATTCAGACTCCTTAATCAAATCAGGTCCAAACAACTGGCGGTCTCCAACCTCGTCCCACGATAACGGTGTCCTGCACCTCCTTCCGTACAAGGCTTTGAAAGGGGCCATTTGGAAACTGGTTTCGTAACTATTGTTGTAAGAGAACTCTGCATATGGCAAATTGTCATCCCAACTAGATCCATAATCTAGCGCACAAGCTCTCAGCATATCCTCCAAAATCTGATTGACTCTTTCGGTCTGTCCATATGTCCGTGGATGAAAAGTTGTACTGAAATCTAGCCTGGTACCCAAAGTTTCGTGCAACTGCTTCCAGAACTTTGAGGTAAACTGGGTTCCTCTATTCGATACGATACTCCTTGGAACTCCATGTAGACATACGATCCTGGTCATGTATATCTTTGCCAACTTAGCACTGGTGTAAGTGGTCTTTACTGGGATGAAATGAGCTACCTTCATCAACCGATCAACTACAACCCAAATCGAGTCATAGCCTGAACGAGTCCTGGGTGATCCCGTGATAAAATCCATGCCTAGCTTATCCCACTTCCATTCGGGTATCGGCGATGGCTGTAATAATCCTGCTGGC
Organism: Aegilops umbellulata; assembly: GCA_032464435.1. Classification (NCBI taxonomy): domain Eukaryota; kingdom Viridiplantae; phylum Streptophyta; class Magnoliopsida; order Poales; family Poaceae; genus Aegilops; species Aegilops umbellulata. The sequence goes on from CP136057.1 coordinate 46,998,872, forward strand.
TTCTGATGCTCTGCCTTTACTCTCTGACATACATCACAAACTGCTACATACTCTGCAATATCTTTCTTCATTCCGGTCCACTAGAAAGTATCCTTCAAATCCAAATACATCTTGGTATTTCCTGGGTGAATCGAATAGGGTAAATCATGCGCCTCTTGCAGAATCAACTTCCTGATCTCCGGGTCATTGGGCACATAAACACGGTCTTCAAACCATAGGGTATCGTGCTCATCCTCACGAAATCCTTTAGCTTTTCCTTCTCTCATTTTCTCCTTTATAGAGGCAATCTCCTAGTTAGTCTTCTGAGCTTCTCTGATTCTATCCATCAAAGTTGGCTGAATCTCCAATGCTGCTACATAGCCTCTCGGAACTATTTCCAAACATAGCTCACGAAGATCCTCGGCTAACTTCTTTGGTATTTCTCCCGTCATTAGCGTATTGACATGGCTCTTACGGATCAATGCGTCAGCTATTACATTAGCCTTTCCGGGATGGTAATGTAATCTCATATCATAATCCTTGATGAGCTCCAACCATCTCCTTTGTCTGAGGTTTAACTCCTTCTGTGTGAAAATGTACTTCAAACTCTTGTGATCCGTGTACACTTCACAATGGTTTCCAATGAGGAAATGTCTCCATGTTTTCAATGCATGTACTATGGCTGCTAACTCCAAATCATGCGTGGCATAATTTAGTTCGTGAGGCTTCAGTTGTCGTGAAGCATACGAAACAAATCTTCCCTCCTGCATAAGCACTGCTCCAAGTCCTCGACGTGAAGCGTCGCAATATACCTCATAATCCTTGGTCTGGTCTGGCAAAATCAACACTGGTGAGGTAACCAAATGTTTCTTCAATTCCTGGAAACTAGCCTCACACTCCTCAGTCCATATGAATTTGGTATCCTTCTTCAACAACTCCGTCATAGGCTTTGCAATCTTTGAGAAATTCTCAATAAATATCCGGTAGTATCCTGCGAGTCCAAGAAAACTCTGGATCTCTCCAACTGTTGTTGGTGCTTCCCAATTGGTCACAGTGATAACCTTTGTGGGGTCAACTACTATTCCTTCTCCGGATATAACGTGTCCGAGGAATCCTACTTCCTTCAACCAAAACTCACATTTGCTAAACTTGGCGTATAACTGGTGTTCTCTGAGTTTCTCCAGTACCAATCGTAAATGTTCTTTATGCTCTTCTTCATTCTTCGAGTAAACCATAATATCATCAATGAACACTACGACGAACTTATCCAAAAACTCCATAAACACTTTGTTCATCATGTTCATAAAATAGGCAGGTGTGTTAGTCAGACCAAATGACATAACGGTGTACTCATACAGTCCATATCTTGTGGTGAAAGTTGTCTTAGGTATGTCTTGCTCTCGAATCTTTAACTGATGGTACCCTGATCGCAAATCGATCTTGGAAAACACTTTAGCTCCTTGCAATCGATCAAATAGATCATTTATCATCGGTAGTGGGTACATATTCTTGATCGTTACCTCATTCAATCCGCGGTAATCAACAACCATTCTTAATGATCCATCCTTCTTCTCCACTAGAAGTACTGGTGATCCCCAAGGCGACGAACTTGGGTGAATGTAACCTTTATCCAGTAACTCCTTAATCTGCTTCTTAATCTCCTCCAAATCATTTGCGGGCATCCTGTATGGTCTCTTCGATATTGGCCCAGTGCCTGGCAAAAGTTCAATCAAAAACTCAATATATCTATCCGGTGGCATGCCTGGCAACTCTTCTGGAAATACGTCAGGGAAATCCTTTACCACTGGTACTTCCTCCTGCACAACTCCTGATAAGGAATTTCCTTGTGTCCTGTTTGGCGCATGCCGGTATACATATTTGATCCTTCTTCCTTCCGGCGTTGTGAGCAAAATTGTCTTACTTGCACAATCGATGTTTCCTCCATACATCGACATCCAATCCATACCGAGAATTACATCCAAACCTTGGGATTCCAAAATAATTAAATCCGTTGAGAAAACATGCCTTCCTATACTTAATGGCACTTGAAAACATCCTTGGCTGGCCATGTACTCCGCTCCTGGTGAGCTTACTAGCATATGTGTTTTGAGAATCCTAGTGGGCAGGCTATACTTTTCCACAAATCCCCTTGATATGTATGAATGCGATGCACCAGTATCAAAAAGAACGAGTGTAGTAAATGACTTAACCAAAAACTTACCGATTACTGCATCGGGCTGAGCTTCAACCTCCTCCACATTAACGTGGTTCGCCTGTCCCCTGTTGAAAGGGTTCGGCTTCTTTCTAGAGCTTCCATTGCCATTCTGGCCTTCAGGACATTCATTGGCATAATGTCCGGTCTTTGAAGACTTGAAACAAGTGACTTGGCTCAAGTCTCTCATGGCTGGGGTTGATGGGGTGGTACGGTTCTGGCCGTTGCTTCCTCCATTCCCATTACCATTCTTGGGGCCATTATGGTTGTGCGAGCTACCTCCTCCACGGGTATGCTGAAAATGAACTCCCAGTTTAGGGGTAAGACGGGGCTTCTGCTGAGCTCCTGAATTATACTTCCCCTGTCCATACTTCCTCTTGCGGTTTTCAATCTGCTGCTGCTTCCCCTCAATCATAAGAGCATGAGCTACCAACTCCTGGTAGTTGTTGAAGCTTGCTACCATCAACTGCATACTCAGCTCGTCATTCAGTCCTTCCAGAAACTTCTCCTGCTTAGCTGCGTCCGTAGCAACGTCATCTGGGGCATAACGTGCTAGCTTACTAAAGTCATCCACATACTGGCCAACTGTCCGTCCTCCTTGGTGCAAGTTGCGAAACTCACGCTTCTTCATGGCCATAGCTCCTGCTGAAACATGGGCAGTACGAAAAGCTTGCTGAAACTGATCCCATGTGACAATGTCTACAGGGTAAGTGGCTGTAAAACTCTCCCACCATGCTGCTGCGGGTCCTTCAAGCTGATGTGCGGCAAATTTCACTTTTTCCCCATCTGTACATCCTGCAGTGGTCAATTCCCTCCCTGTCTTGCGGAGCCAATCATCTGCTACTATCGGCTCGGTGCTACTGGAGAACACCGGCAGATTCGGCCTAAGAAAATGGGTTAAGTGATCAACAGGTGGTGGCGGCAGTGTGTTGTGGTACTGCACCAAGGCATTCTGCTGCTGGATCAACTGAGTGAGCTCCGGTGGGAAAGCAAATCCATTGTCACGTCTCAGAGGCATCTGAGGGTTTAGAAAAGATGAGAATTAAGAATAGAATGAGGTCTAAAGAGAAAACACTACCCAAATGCACATGAGACAAATGCACACAAAATCACTTCATTCAATCAAACAAGGGCATAAAATCGGTCTATAACTATCGCAAAAGTGTGTGGACTATACTATGTACATGGTGGAACACTACTACTGTTATGGTAGTCTTCTAGAAAAACTGCTCTGATGAAGACTCCATGATATCTGCTCCAGCTTCTTCTTTGAAATCATCATCACTAGGATCGGAATCAGTGTCGTCGATGATGATGTAGTTATCTGGACAGGTGCAATCTTCATCTTCTCCTCCGGGTGCTGAGTTCCCCATGAGTTCTTCAATCTTCTCCTTAAGGTCGCCGTTTTGTCTCACTAGAGCTACAATCTCATCCATGTAGTCCTTATGAGTGGCCTTCAGTTCTCCTTCTAGCTCAATAACCTTGGTTTTTGCTTTCTTCAACTCCATCATGTCTGCGCACATCTGGTTCTCCTGGCGTCGAATGTGCTGGTTTAACTCCTGGATGAAAGCTGCAATGGATCTATCCTTCTTGGTGCTAACTATCTCCCATTGTTCATCTCGGCGTCCGCAAATCTGGTAAATAGTATCCTTGAGGTCTTCCTGGTAAACTTCTCCAATGCGTCCCATGGTAATGTGAGCTGCCATGCTCTTTCCCAGACTCCAGGTTGGTGCATTAAAAACACACTCTATGGGCTCCTTGACTGGCGCGAATGTCCTCCTGGAACTTGAGCTTGAATCTTCCAACGCTCCTCTTCGGGTAAAGTGGCGTTGTAGGTCCCGGTGAAGCTTGGTATTCCAATGTTCAGGTACTTGGTGACTTCCTTCAGGTGTCATCCAAAAGGTGTATCTTCATCCGGTTGCGTGAACTTGATCCTCGATTCCGTCATCCTAAAAGAGTGGAAAAGATGAGGAGTCAGAAATGAGAAGAGAGTAGTGATCTAGGGCTTTAGCTTAGTGGTCGTGTCCTACAGTCAGCGTGTGCTCTGATACCATCTCTGTAGCAACCAGACCTCAAACGGTCTGACTTCTGTGCTCAGGTGTCATCCCTGGATCAGTAATGCTGATACCACACAGTACTTTGAAGGATTTATAACAGAGTAGCAATCACACACTTATTACATCGAAAGTCACAAAGAGAACTTATTACAATAAATATGGCTTAAGGCCATCTAATAACGATAACAGCGGAAGTCTAGGAAGATAAGCGAGTCCATCAACTCCAACGGCATCACTGAGTATAGAACCACGACCTAAAAGGCACCTTACTCGACGTCTGAAAAGCCTGCAACATGAAAAGTTGCAGCCCGAAAACGGGTCAGCACATGGAATATGCTGGCAATGTAACACATAGAGAGTAATGAAAGATTAAGCCTATACTACATGCATATACGGCTGGTGGAAAGGTCTATGGTTACAGTTTTTGCGTAAAGCCAATTTTTCCCTACTGCAAAGGAATAAATTTATTTAACTATCATGGTGGTTGTTAAACATTGAGAATGGTTGACAACATCCTCAATCCCATTAAAGTAATCATCATTAAAACCCAACAACATTAATTTAAAGTAAGATGATGAGATTCACATGATATCCAAGTACTAGATACTCAAGACGTCCATAACCGGGGACACGGCTAACCATTATTAGTTTGTACACTCTGCAGAGGTTTGCGCACTTTTCCCCACAAGACTCGATCGCCTCCGTTGGATTCCTCGCACTACATGGTGTTTGAGAAACGGATGACCGAGACATAGTCTTTTAGAAGCGCTAGCACCTTACGATGGATAGACCGGTACACCTACTTTCCCCTACATCCGCTAGTCTACCCTGTAAGAGTTCGCACGACTTAATCAACTATGCCAGAGCCCATAATGGCTTGTGGCTGCACACGGAAGTTTCTAGTATGAATAATCTCATGATCCCTTTAAGCCTGGGTGGCCGTCCATAAAGAAAAAGACAACAGGCAATCCTGGGATACCCAGGTACCTCAATCCACCCAGATGTGTGTTTAAGTTGCCACCTTAGATAAACCATTAAATTAACAAACTTACATCTGTCATGGATATCACTCACCCAATCTACGTCTACTAGCATAGCATGGCATAATAAGCAAACGTAGAAGTAACTCCCAAAGGTTGATAATCAAACAGGTAATAGGTACTACCTCAACTACTTCCCATCCCACAATTCAATTAGATCCTAACCATGCAATGTTTGAGGATTTATCTAATGCAATAAAACTGGGTAGTAAAAGAGGTATGATCAAAGTGTTACGTGCCTTGCTGATGATCCGCGAAACCTAGAGATTCGAAGTAACAGGCGGCGCACTTCGGATATTCTATCGCAGACAAACAAACAAGCATACAATAAGTACTCGTCTAATGCACAGGTAAAACTCAAATAAAAGATCTAACCAGAAAGTTCAACTTAAGAACTCCGGTTTGCAAAAAGAATCAAATCGAACGAAGCAACGAAAGTCAAACAGCGAAAGAAAACAACTTCGTTCTACTAATCTGGATCTAAGTCAAATTTTACAAAATCATAAACTTTTTTAAGTTGATTAAACGGATGGAGGGTTTCGAGAAGAAACTCCAGGCACTTGAATCGGCTGATTCCGATAAACGAGCGAAAAGTTATACTAAAACGAAAATCGGATTAGAAATCGCGATCAAAAAATAATCGCGGAAAATCCGAGAAAAAGAAAAACGACGAACGGATTAACGAACGAACGTTCATTATCCAGATCTAAACGATGAACACGTTCGTTAAAACGAACGAACGAGCGAACGCTCGCTAATTAACCTAAACCGAAAATAAAAACCGATCTAATAGTAAAAACGGAATCTAAAAAAACCGACGAAAACCGACGGAAAACCGATCGGTTAAAAAAACCGGCGGCACGGGATTCGAGGCGAGGCGAACCTCGGGCGGCGTGCGGCGGGGCGGCGCGGCGAGGCGGCGGCGGGCGGCGCGTGCGGGCGGCAGCGGCGCGGGTGCGGGGCTGGGGTGGCGGCTCGGGCTAGGGTTTGCCCCGAGTGGGCTGCCCCAGCTTATAAGGGCTAGTCGGGCCGGAGTCCCGGTTGGACACGGCCCGTATTTCGGTTCTGTTTTTTTAAATAATTATGCGGAGAATAAAGTAATAAAAGGAAATACTAAACAGACTCTAAAAATCCCAAAATAAATTTTTCCCGACTTCTAAAATCAAGCCGGACAAAGTGAACATTTATTTGGGGCCTAAATGCAATTTTGAAAAACGCATATTTTTCCTAAATTCAAATAAAAATAGCGAAAAACTCCGAAATAAAATCTTATTTGATTTTATTATTAAATCCTTGATATTTCTTTATTTTGGGAAAGTCATTTTATTCCCTCTCTCATATTTTTTTAATAGAAATTATTGATGATAAAATAATTAAAATCAAATGATCCTATTCTCAAAATTTGAGGAAACTCAAATATGAAAATAACGAATTCCCCAACTATCTCCGAGGGTCCTTGAGTTGCGTAGAATTTCTTGGATCAAAACCAAAAGCAAATAAAATATGATATGCAATGATGATCTAATGTATAACATTCCAAATTGAAAATTTGGGATGTTACATCTTCACAAATGAAACATAGCTGAAAACATTATGTCACAAACCTCAAAGCCCTTCAGTAGGCTCAGGAAGGCTTCATTTAAGCCGCTTTTTACGGACCAAACCTTCTCAATCACTGTACCCATCAAGGTACGTTGCTCCCCCGAGACAGATGCTTTCCGCAACATGTCCCGCAATATATCCGGAGTCTCCAGGTCTCCGGAAGCTGCCCCAAAAGCACAATCATCCTTTGAAGGAATCTGTTCACCCGTCTCCAAAATCACTGTCGGCTGTGAGCCAGACAGTCTGGGGCCTTTGTTATCATCATCCCCGGAGTCCCGGATGGTCGGAGGTCCACCTTCGGGCACTGCCTCTTTTTTCCCCTAGTCTAAAGGGACCCTCCGCGATGACACTTCAGAGTCATCCGCCTTATTGGGCGAAGAGGTTGGAGGAGGCGTTTCGCTCTCCATCATCTCTAGGAGGAGACTTCCCGAAGAAGAGGATCGCCCAGAAAAACTCTATGCCGACCTATAAAAATGCATGAACGCGTTACGTATATCTTCGGTAACAACAACGGAGCGGGACGCTATCAAAGTACTCCGGATTCACTTACGGTTTGGCAGAGGGCGTATTCCCTTGTTGGAGCTGTTTAACGGCGTCGCTTTCCAAACCCAAGCCGCTCGATGGTGGCACCTTGCCCTTCTTGGAAGACCGCCCCTCCCAATCTTCGGAGGCGGCCCTTTTCCTCCTGCTTGGAGAAGGGATACTAGGTCCTTTTCCGCCTCCGTCTTCGGGCGAGGAAAGGTCGATTTCTCCGGACTCAGTGTCCGACTTACCTCCGGAACCAAGGTCATCTTGGGTCTTCTTGCCCTCCCCTGCTGGTGCCTGGTATGGCGCCGAGGCCAACATCCTTGTTAACACAGGAGTAGCTGAGTCTTCGGGAAGGGGAGCCGGACACCTAATCCGTTCCACCTTCTTTATCCAGCCCTACTGTTGGTATCTTGCCACTGGGTATCTGACTATAAGGTATTCAGTTAATGGGTACTTACCGGGGTATCCAGATGGTTACAGTCTAGGCCGACATCTTCGGTGGTGTTCGGCCATTGCCTTTGTTTCCCGAAGAATAATCTCCACATTCCTTCGTGCGTTGTGCCGAAGAAGTGCTGGAGAGTCCGCGACCCTTCTGGATTGAACTCCCATAGGCGGAGAGGCCGTCGCTGGCACGGCAGGGTCCGACGAACTAGCATTACTTGAACGACGTTGGCCATGTCGATGTCCCTCTCAATGAGGCTTCGGATGCGACTTTGCAGAGTTCGCACATCATTCATTGATCCCCAATCCAGCCCCTTGTTAATCCATGATGCAAGCTGAATTGGGGGGCTGGATCGAAAGGCAGGTGCAGCTGCCCACTTGGAGCCACGGGGCTTGGTGATATAGAACCACCCCTGCTGCCATAAATCGGAAGATTTGGCGAAGGATCCTTTCAGTCAAATAGCGCTAGCAAGCTTTTCTCACTGTAGCGCCACCGCACTCAGGTTGCTCCCCTTCTATCGCTTGCGGCTTCACATCAAAAGTTTTGAGCCATAAACCGAAGTGCGGAGGAGTTCGGAGGATGGCTTCACACGTGACGATAAACACCGAGAAAAGAAGATTAGAGTCTGGGGCCAGATCGTGAAAATCTAGCCTGTAATAGAACATGAGCCCTCGGACGAAGGGGTTAAGTGCAAACCCTAACCCACGGAGGAAGTGGGATATGAACACGACCCTCTCACCGGATCTGGGGGTGGAAATAACCTGCCCCTCGGCAGGAAGCCGATGATGGATTTCTGCGGTCAGGTACCTCGCCCACGGAAGCTCGGCAATATCTCCTTCCATTACAGAAGAAGCTATCCACCGGCCTTGATGACTGGATCCGGACATGATTGGGGCTTGGGGCAACCGAAACCTGGGTGTTGGAACTCAGGGTAGCAGGGGTCGAGGAAGAAGCAAGTGTGAAAGAAAAAGACGGGTCTGTACCCCTATATAAAGGATGCGAATATCAAATGTCTCCTCCTGGGCCTCGAAACTTGCCTATTCCCAAGGAGTTGCACCCAAGCGACGGTTGGGTTACCCACGTATGGGTTGGCAAGAATCCCCTAAAGAAGGGGAGACACGATCTCCGCTTGGATGAGACATGCCAATAAAACCACGTCTCGAGACGTGGTACTGTGGGCCAGCTAACGGCTCGGAAATAATGGCCGAGCAGGCGTGATGTCATATTACCAAAAATTATCAGCGGATTGAGCTCATGAAATATTATATCCTCTACAGTTGTGTATATAGGTCCGGCTACAATCATTACATCTGAAGACTATCTTGGATTTCGGAAAGGGGAACCCGCCTTGCAATGCCGAAGACAATCTGCGCGCCGAACTCCCCGTCATTGAAGCCAGGTTCAGGGGCTCCTGAGGGAGTCCTGGACTAAGGGGTCCTCGGGCGTCTGGCCTCTTATCCATGGGCCGAACTGATGGGCTGCAAAGACATGAAGGCCAAAGACTGTACCCGTGTCCGGATTGGACTCTCCTTGGCGTGGAAGGCAAGCTTAGCGACCGATTATGAAGATTCCTTCTTATGTAACCGACTCCATGTAAACCCTAGATCCCCCCGGTGTCTATATAAATGGGAGGGGTTAGTCCGGAAAGGATACACATTACCATAGTCATATAGGCTAGACTTCTAGGGTTTAGCCATTACGATCTCGTGGTAGATCAACTCTTGTAACACTTATATTCATCAAGATCAATCAAGCAGGAAGTAGGGTATTACCTTCGTAGAGAGGGCCCGAACCTGGGTAAACATCGTGTCCCCCGTCTCCTGTTACCATCGATCCTAGACGCACAGTTCGGGACCCCCTACCCGAGATCCGCCGGTTTTGACACCGACACCGATTACGCCACATGCTCCTGCTCCGACCCCGCCTCCCGCACCCACCCCCTCCGTTGGCTGCAAGCAGAAGGGCCGAGGGGTCGAGCCCGCAACTCCAACGCCGTGCAGCGCCCGCCCGCGAACACCGCGGTCGCTCCTCCTCCACCTTGGTTGTCGGGGTACAATCCCTGGACAGGTGTTGTACATGCGTACTCCGTGCCCGTCCCTCGCCCTCCTACTCCAGGCATCCTCGGTCCGCGGCCGGCCTCTCATCAAGCACTGCTGACCACGCCTTCTCCCGGACCCGCGACATATGGTGGTGCTGCGCCCTACGGCGGTCCGGCGGCATATGGTGGAACCCACGGCGGTGTCTGGGATCCCGCCCTCCTCTCCGCTCTTCATGTCGTGCCCTCGCCGAGCAACTACAGCGAAGGTGGCGATTGGTATATGGACACCGGCGCTGCCGCTCACATGGCTTCCAGCCCCGGTATCCTCTCCCGTGCCTCCCTGAGGGAGTCCTGGATTAGGGGGTGTTCGGATAGCCGGACTATACCTTCAGCCGGACTCCAGGACTATGAAGATACAAGATTGAAGACTTCGTCCCGTGCCCGGAAGGATCTTTTCTTGGCGTGGAAGGCAAGCTAGGCGTGCGGATATTCAAGATCTCCTACCAATGTAACCGACTCTGTGTAACCCTAACCCTATCCGGTGTCTATATAAACCGGAGGGTTGTAGTCCGTAGAACAACCATCATCATACACAATCATACCATATGCTAGCTTCTAGGGTTTAGCCTCCTTGATCTCGTGGTAGATCTACTCTTGTACTACCCATATCATCAATATTAATCTAGCAGGAGTAGGGTTTTACCTCCATCGAGAGGGCCCGAACCTGGGTAAAATAAAGTGTCCCTTGTCTCCTGTTACCATCCGACCTTGACGCACAGTTCGGGAGACCCTACTCGAGATCCGTCGGTTTTGACACCGACATTGGTGCTTTCATTGAGAGTTCCTCTATGTCGTCGCTTTTAAGCCCGATGGCTCCTTTGATCATCGACAACGATGAGGTCCAGGGTGATACTTTCCTTCCCGGACAAATCTTCGTCTTCGGCGGCTTCGCTCTGCGGGCCAATTCGCTTGGTCGTCTGGAGCAGATCGGAAGCTACGCCCCTGGCCATCAAGTCAGGTTCGGAAGCTTAAACTACACGGCAGATATCCGCGGAGACTTGATCTTCGACGGATTCGAGCCACAGCCAAGCGCGCCGCACTATCCCGAGGGGCATGGTATAGCTCTGCCTCCAAATAGTGCCTTGGAGGCCGCACACGCTCCGGCCCTGATCCTCGATTCGGAGCCCGCTGCGTCCTTTGAGGATGAACGGTTGGACGTCACCTTGGGGGCTGCGATCTTAAAGGTGATCGAGCCGAACGTCAGCCCCGCACTCCGCATGGCTCATGACTCCAAGGAGCCAAACTCTTCTCCGAACTCCGGGCCGTCCGTGCCCCCGCCGATCGAATCCGATTGGGCGCCTGTAATGGAGTTCACCGCCGCGGACATCTTTCAGCGCTCACCTTTTGGTGATATTCTGAATTCTCTCAAGTCTATCTGTTTGTCAGGAGAGCCCAGGCCGAACTACGGTCTGCGAGGTTGGGATTCGAACGACGAAGAAATTCAAAGCCCACCCACCACCCATTTAATGGCCACTGTCGACGATTTAACCAACATGCTTGACTTCATCTCCGAAGACTTCGACGGTATGGACGACGAAGGACGAGACGAACAAGAACCAGCACCAGTAGGGCGCTGGACCGCCACCTCGTCATACGGCATATATATGGTGGGCGCTCCAAAGGATGGAGATGGCAATGGAACAGCGGAGGATAACAACTCGAAAAAACCGCCAAAGCGCCGGCGTCAACGGCGCCGCTCTAAATCCCGCCACAGCAGAAACGGTGATTCCGGCACGGGAGATAATACTACCCCGGACAGCACCGAAGAACACCAAAACCAGCAAGATTCGGCGCAGGAAGATGGAAAAGCCAGCCCTTACGAGAGAGCGGCAGAGCAAGAGGTTGAGGATGATAACTACATGCCTCCCTCCGAAGACGAGGCAAGCCTCGGCGACGAGGAATTCGTCGTACCATCAGACCCCGCCGAACAAGAGCGCTTTCAACGCAGGCTTCTAGCCTCGGCGAACAGCCTAAAGAAAAAGCAGCAACAGTTTAGAGCTGATCAAGATTTGCTAGCTGACAGATGGACTGAAGTCCTTGCGGCCGAAGAGTATGAACTTGGGCGCCCCTCCAAAAATTATCCTAAGCGCAGGCCGCTACCCCAATCAGAGGAGGAAGCACATGACATGGCAGACCGGCCACCTCGCGGCCGCGACAGAGAGGCCTGTCGAACCTTTAAACAAACCATTCCCCGGGGCCGCTCAACTAAGGCACGGGAAAACGAGCCAGACCTGCGAAACGTCCTGGAGGATAAAGCAAGGCTAACAAGATCGATCTATGGATCGCACGGACGCCCGACGACACGTGATGATTTTCACCCCGGACACAATAAATCCGGCCGGGTCGAAGACAACAGGCACAACTCTTCCGAACTGCGTCGTGACATAGCCCAGTACAGGGGCGCCGCACACCCACTATGCTTCACAGACGAAGTCATGGATCATAAAATCCCAGAGGGTTTCAAACCCGTCAATATCGAGTCGTACGATGGTACGACAGATCCGGCAGTATGGATTGAGGACTATCTCCTTCACATCCACATGGCACGTGGCGATGATTTGCACGCCATCAAATATTTACCCCTTAAGCTCAAGGGACCAGCCCGGCACTGGCTTAACAGCCTCCCAGCGGACTCAATCGGTTCTCGGGAAGATCTAGAGGCCGCATTCCTCGACAACTTCCAGCGGACCTATGTGCGGCCACCGGACGCCGACGACCTAAGCCACATAATTCAGCAGCCAGCAGAATTGGCCAGGCAATTGTGGACACGATTCCTAACAAAGAAAAATCAGATAGTCGATTGTCCGGATGCAGAGGCCCTAGCAGCCTTCAAACATAACATCCGCGACGAGTGGCTTGCCCGGCACCTGGGACAGGAAAAGCCGAAATCCATGGCAGCCCTCATGACACTCATGACACGCTTTTGCACGGGCGAAGATAGCTGGCTAGCTCACAGCAACAACTTATCGAAGAAGCACGGTAATTCGGATACCAAGGACAAAAGTGGCAAGTCACATCGGAATAAGCAAAAGCGCCGCGTTAGCAGCGACATCAACGAGGATACGACAGTAAATGCCGTGTTCAGAGGCTATAAATCCGGTCAGCGGAAAAAGCCATTTAAAAAGAATACCCAGGGCCCGTCCAGTTTGGACCGGATACTCGACCGCTCGTGCCAGATTCATGGCACCCCCGAAAGGCCAGCCAATCACACCAACAGGGATTGTTGGGTGTTCGAGCAGGTAGGCAAGTTAAGAGCCGAACACAAAGACAAGGGGCCGAATAGCGACGGCGAGGAGGAACCCAGGCCGCTGAACAACAATGGACAGAAGGGGTTTCCCCCACAAGTGTGGACGGTGAACATGATATACGCGACCCACATTCCCAAGCGGGAGAGGAAGCATGCCAAGGGAGTCCTGGATTAGGGGGTGTTCGGATAGCCAGACTATACCTTCAGCCGGACTCCAGGACTATGAAGATACAAGATTGAAGACTTCGTCCCGTGTCCGAAAGGATCTTTTCTTGGCGTGGAAGGCAAGCTAGGCGTGCGGATATTCGAGATCTCCTACCATTGTAACCGACTCTGTGTAACCCTAACCCTATCTGGTGTCTATATAAACCGGAGGGTTGTAGTCCGTAGGACAGAACCATCATCATACACAATCATACCATAGGCTAGCTTCTAGGGTTTAGCCTCCTTGATCTCGTGGTAGATCTACTCTTGTACTACCCATATCATCAATATTAATCTAGCAGGAGTAGGGTTTTACCTCCATCGAGAGGGCCCGAACCTGGGTAAAATAAAGTGTCCCTTGTCTCCTGTTACCATCCGACCTTGACGCACAGTTCGGGACCCCCTACCCGAGATCCGCTGGTTTTGACACCGACATTGGTGCTTTCATTGAGAGTTCCTCTGTGTCGTCGCCCTTAGGCCCAATGGCTCCCTTGATCATCAACAACGATGAGGTCCAGGGTGAGACTTTCCTCCCCGGACAAATCTTCGTCTTCGGCGGCTTCGCTCTGCGGGCCAACTCGTTTGGTCATCTGGAGCAGATCGGAAGCCACGCCCCTGGCCATCAAGTCAGGTTTGGAAGCTTAAACTATACGACAGATATCCGCGGAGACTTGGTCTTCGACGGGTTCGAGCCATAGCCAAGCGCGCCGCAATATCCCGAGGGGCATGTTATTGCTCTGCCTCCGAATAGTGTCCTGGAGGCCGCACACGCTCCGGCCCCGATCCTCGACTCGGAGCCCGCTGCGTCCTTAGAGGATGAACGGTTGGATGTCACCTCGGGGGCTGCGATCTTAAAGACGATCGAGCCGAACGCAAGCCCCGCACTCCGCATGGCCCATGACTCCAAGGAGCCGAATTCTTCTCCGAACTCCGGGCCTTCCGTGCCCCCGCCGATCGAATCTGATTGGGCGCCTGTAATGGAGTTCACCGCCGCGGACATCTTTCAGTGCTCACCTTTCGGTGATATCCTGAATTCTCTCAAGTCTCTCTCTTTATCAGGAGAGCCCAGGCCGGACTATGGCCTGCGAAGTTGGGATTCGGACGACGAAGAAATTCAAAGCCCACCCACCACCCATTTAATAGCCACTGTCGATGATTTAACCGACATGCTTGACTTCGGATCCGAAGACTTCGACGGTATGGACGACGAAGATGGAGACGAACTGGAACCAGCACCTATAGGGCACTGGACCTCCACCCCACCTAACGATGTATTCATGGTGGATACCCCTAAAGGAAACGACAACGAGGAGAAAGGGGGCGAAAAAAGAGGTAAAACCTCCGAAAAGCAGTCAAAGCAGCGACGTAAACGCCGAGCCAAGCCCCGCCTCGATCAAGACCCAGCCGTAGAGCAGGATGAGCCGGCAGACGACGAGCTTGCTTCAGAACAGCCGTCCGAACAGGGCAACACGCATAGAGAGGACGAACAGCCCTCCCCCGGCCATAACAGAACTCCGAACGACATCACGCCGGACAAAACCATGGAGCAGAAGAATCTCCACGAAAGGCTCGTTGCCACAGCACGTAGCCTGAAGAAGCAGAAGCGGAAGCTAAAGACGGCGGAAGAAGCACTCAGAACAAGATGGAGCAAAGTAATCAAGACCGCAGACAAATACGGCGATAGCCGCCGCACCAAAAGCTATCCGAAGAGAAAACTACTGCCCGAATTCGACCATGAGGCCTTAGGGCCCCCACACTTGAAAAGCAAAAAAGCCACACGGTCGGATAGACGACCCCACGGCCACCATAAAACGGCAAGCGGCGCCGCACTGAATGCGGCATGCGACCCAATCAAAGACTCGCATCATGGCCCAGCCAGGTCCATTTACGGGCCAAGAAAGCAAGCTCTCACAAGCAATGCAAAAAATCCACCATCAGAATCCGGCACACCCAAATACAGGGGCGCCGCACACCCCCTATGCTTCACCGATGAGGTCCTAGAATATGAATTTCCAGAAGGATTTAAACCCGTCAACATAGAGGCATACGATGGAACAACAGACCCCGGAGTCTGGATCGAGGATTATATCCTCCACATACATATGGCTAGAGGAGATGATCTCCACGCCATAAAATATTTACCCCTTAAGCTTAAAGGGCCAGCCCGGCACTGGCTTAAAAGCCTTCCCGAAAACACAATTGGAAGTTGGGAAGAGCTCGAGGACGCTTTCCGAGCAAATTTTCAAGGGACCTATGTCCGCCCCCCTGATGCAGACGATCTCAGTCACATAACTCAGCAGCCCGGAGAATCAGCTCGGCAGTTCTGGAACAGATTCCTCACTAAAAAGAATCAAATAGTGGATTGTCCGGACGCCGAAGCCCTAGCAGCTTTCAGGCATAATGTTCGAGACGAATGGCTCGCCAGACACCTCGGCCAGGAAAAGCCAAGAACAATGGCCGCACTCACAAGCCTCATGACCCGCTTTTGTGCAGGAGAAGATAGCTGGTTGGCACGATGCAGCCCCAGCGACCCAAGTACATCAGAAATCAGGGATGGAAACGGAAAACCGCGGCCAAATAAGGACCGCCGCCGAATCAAAGGCAAAAATCCGAAGAGCACGGTAGTTAATGCCGGATTCAAAAGCTCATGGCAAAATCAGACAAAACCACGCCTCCAAGATAATAGGGATGATCTGTCCAGCCTAAGCAGAATCCTGGACAGAATATGTCAGATACACAGTACTCCTGGGAAGCCTGCCAATCACACCCACAAAGACTGTTGGGTTTTTAAACAATCCGGAAGCTTAACGCCGAACACAAGGGGCTCGATACACCAAGTGAAGAAGAGGACGAACCCCAAAGGCAGAACACCAAGAAACAAAAGAACTTCCCTCAAGAAGTCAAAACAGTGAACGCACTTCACATGACAAAACGTGTGGCACCCATAAAGGTCCGCATATTCAAGCCTATCACTCAGGAGTCCCGCCACTGGTCACTAAAGCCAATCATTTTTTATCAACTAGATTATTCTCGAAATATCAAAAGCGCAGGCCGGACTGCCTTGATACTTGATCCAATAATCGACGGATTCCATTTTACCAATGTCCTTATGGACGGCGGTAGTGGACTAAACCTGATATATCAGGATACAATTCACCGCATGGGCATAAACCCAGCAAGAATCCGTCACAGTAAAACCTCCTTTCAAGGGGTAGCACCAGGCCCGGACACCCATTATATGGGTTTTCTCCGGCTTATGGTCATATTTGGCTCTGCCAACAACTTTCGTCGCGAAAAGCTGACCTTCCATGTAGTCCCGTTTTCAAGCCGCTATCAAGCACTAATGGGACGCGGATTTTTCGCTCGCATTAACACAATACCGCATTATGCATCCCTCACGCTAAAGATGCCCGGTCCTCGAGGCATCATCTCTTTAAAGGGAGCGCACTAAAATACGTCTCCTCCAAACGGAGGATTGCACGGCCGCTTAAACAGCCACACAATAAAGTGGCCTCGCCAGCCAAAGGACTCTTTCGATACAAGTCATTCAAGGCCACGGACCGGACTCAATGAATTCGGCACAAGCCCATTGTCAATATAGGCTTAGTACGCCATACCAGGGGTTGTACGCAGAGACAATAAAGCTCCACTTCATTCATTTTTTACTCCTATATTTTGTTTTCCTTTTTTCCGCACGACCCATTTTCAATTTAGTTCCTCTCTTTTACAGATGAACGTCGTACGGCGCCCGTCCAGGACACGGCACAGCGGAGACACAGGCGCAGACGTGCAGTAGGGACCCGTCCTAAAGGATTCTTTCTAGATTAAGACCCTGCGTAAACCTTTTTTACTGTCTCTTGCTGTTATACATCCCCTGGTTCCTTTTACTATAACCAAGGAGGAGGCTGGCGTTTTGGCATGTGGCCACGCCAGAATTCTTGCTCGTACCTGGACATTAAGGGCTTTCTTCTTTTTTTTAAGGGTGATTGTTTCACACACACCCACAAAGACCGAACACCTTAGGGAGTGTTCGGCGTTGCGAGTTTTGGCACTATATGCATCAGCTCCGAATCATGTCTTTGGTCAAATGTTGGGTTGCCCGGCTCCTGAGTTCGGCTACCTTACGTTACGCTTTATCGGCTAAGGTAGCACCAGGAGAACTACTGCGATTGTGCCCCGGTTCGGCCGGGCAAGCACCTCAGTAGAGAAAGCCGAAAATTGACTGTCATGATATAGCGCGAGACTGGTCGCCACTCGATGACCTATAGGAATTTGTCGAATTCCTCCGTTTTAACGAAGGGCCGCTTCCCGGTCAGGCACGTACGCGCCCCGAATTCGGGTAAACGCAGTCGCCACTAAGGGTCTACCTAAAGAGTCCCACTGTCAAGCTCCTATGGCTAAGTGAAAGTGTTAAAGCATTATAGTCCGGTTGCCTAGCCCGCTGCGCTATCACCTCCTTTATAGGACCAAGACGTTGGGTTAAGTGTGAAAATGCGTCTTCTGCGCGCACCCCCGCACTATGTGCGTGGGGGCTGAAGCCAACAACTGCAATGTTTCAGAATTTATATATTTAACGGCCGCACAGGAGGTGTTTTTATTACTTGAAGGCACAAGTCTAAAATATGCCACTACATTTTATCAAAATACTGTTTTAAAATTACATATGTTGTCATAACATAGCATCCTTCGAGCACTGCGTCTCTATTATGCGAGCGCCTTCGAGGACTTCCTCAAAATAGTGCTCAGAAGGTATTCGACTTTTATCCGAATCACGGGACGCAACAACGGTGGGCTCCATACCTGCCCAATATGTCTTGACACGGGCAAGAGCCAGCCGAGCGCCCTCTGTGCACGCTGACTTCTTCATAGCGTCGATACTTGGCACCACGTCGAGAAATTGCTGCACCAAGCTGAAATAACTCTTCGGCTTCGATCTCCCCGGACACAGGCGATCCATGGCGTACTTCATGGCGAGTCCGGACAACCTATTCAGCTCGGCCCATTGGACCAGGCGATCGTCCACTGCAAGTGGACGCTCTGGATTGGTGAATTGCCACCAGAAGAGCTTCTCCACTTCTTGACCCTTCCTATCTTGAAAGTATTTGGTCGCATCAGCTGCACTAGCCGCCAAATCCAGATGGGTGTCCTCCATGCTCCATGCTCGGTCCAACGGGGCGAACTTCGGATCACAGAATTTTCTCCGCAGCAGGAAGGGCTTTCCATCCGCAATTTGTCCGACTTGATGTAGCTCTTCCCTTGCCGCTCTCATTATAGAGCGGGCGTTCTTGGCGTCAGCAACAGCCTTCTCTAAGCTTGTTTGCCCTGCCCGACCTTCCTCTTCAAGGAGCTTGCAACGGTCAGTCGCACTTTTTAACTTTACGGCGATACCAGCCATCTCCTCCTTGCTTCAGCAATGGGCAGCCTGTTCGGCTTTCAGCTCTTCATGGGCTCTCACGGCAGCCGCATCACTTCTTCTGGTTTGTTTCTTTGCTCGGGCGAGTTCGGCCCTAAGACCTTCTACGGCAGCCGCACCATCTGCATCAAGCATACACACGGTAAGATATTGACATAAAGCTCCTCTTACTAAAAATTTCCCAATCATTTTAAATACCTTGAGCATCATCAAGCCGCTTGTTAACAAGCACGATGTCGGCTTCTGCCTCATCAAGTTGTCGCTTCAATTCGGCAAATTCTCGAGTCCGGCTTGACTCCGGACAATCAACCACCTACATATAAAGGTGCCACTTAAAGGACCTGGGATTAAGATCCTCTGCGCGCCGTACATCTTTAAGACGCACAGAGTCTCAGGGGCTACTATCTACACAAGGCGCACTTTATGCGCAACTAACATAAATATACGTTATGTAAAACATACCTCAAGGCCCGCCAGTAAACTCTTGACGGCCTCATGCAGTCTGCTTTCTGCGGATGAAATCTTTTCAATCACCGTGTTCATTAACGCGCGGTGCTCCTCCGAGACAGAGGCTCGCCCCAGCAGAATCTTTAGCTCCTCCGGCCAGACACCAGATGGTGACAGACTCGTCCCATGGCCGTCCTCAAAGGCCGAACGTGGATAACCTCGGGGGGGGGGGGCGCATGGTCACCTTCCGCCCCCGGTGGATCCAAAGAAATCCCCCGCGATGACACTTCAGCGTCGCCCGCCTTGTTAGGCAATACAGAAGAGGGAGGCGTTCCGCTCTCCATCATCTCCGGAAGAAGATCCCCCGAGGACGAGCTTTGCTGAGAAGGGCTGAGGTCCGAACTACAAAATAAAGTTTCGGTTAAAACTTCTCAGATATAAATCAAGGATTTCTCTTAAAAGAATAACTCTCCTTCTACTTACGGCTCGCTGGAGGGCTGTCCCCTTTGAAGGTTTAGTTCGGCCGAGGGGCTCCTCGGTGTCGGGCCCTCTGACATGGATTCTTTCCCCCGCTTTGAAGCCATGGTTTCCGGGACGTCAGAGGCGGCCCTTTTCTTCCCCTTAGGAGAGGAATTATCGATTCCCTCCTTCGGAATGCCCTCTTTCGAAGAGGCCATGGTTTCCTTGTCCGCCCCCTTATTTCCCTCCAAAGGCACCACCTCGAGCATCCTGATTAGCTCGGGATCGAGCCTGGTTTCGGGAAGGGGAGCCGGACACCGGATCAGCTTCGCCTTCGCTATCCATTCCTGCTTAAAAGGAGAAGTGTAGTTAAAAAGCATGTTAATTATGTGGATAGAAGGTCCGGGTGCAAGGTCACCTACTTGAGTGTCCGGGCGGTTGCGGCTTAAACCTACGTCCTCGGTCAAATCCGGACTCACATCTTGTGATTCGAAGAACAGTTTATACATCTCCGTAGGTGTCATGCCCATAAAATTTTGGAGAGCTCGCGGCCCCTCTGGATTAAACTCCCACAAGCGGAGGGGGCGACGTTGGGCGGGCAGTGTCCGGCGAATCATCATGACTTGTGTCACTTTGACCAGGTTGAGGTCTCCTACCAAGAGATCCTTAATGCGGCCCTACAACAGAGGAACATCTTTGGGCAAGCCCCGGTCTAGCCATGTGTTGATCCACGATGCAAACCATGGTGGGGGACCCGAGCGAAAGGCAGGAGGCGCCACCCATGCGGTGCCCCGAGGAGCGGTGATGTAGAACCACTCCTGTTTCCATGGGCCAAGCTCCTCTTGAAAAGCGCCCTCGGGCCATGGAGCGTTGGTATTTCTTTTTATGACAGTGCCTCCGCACTCTGCGTGGCGCCCCTCGATTATCTTCGGTTCTACTTTGAAGGTCTTGAGCCACAACCCGAAGTGGGGGGTAACACGGAGGAATGCTTCGCACACAACTATGAACGAGGAGATATGAAGGATGGACTCCGGAGCTAGGTCGTGGAATTCCAGCCCATAATAAAACATCAGCCCCCTTACAAAAGAATCCATTGGGAAGCCTAATCCCCGAAGGAAGTGGGAGATGAATACCACTCTCTCACCGGGCTGAGGGCTCGGGATCGCCTGTCCTTGAACAGGCAACCTATGCGGAATCTCACTGGTCAGGTACCTAGCTTCCCTCAACCTTGATATGTCCTCCTCCGTAACAGAGGAGGGCATCCATTGGCCTTGGAGGTCGGAGCCGGACATTGTCGAAGGTCCGGTGCGCCTGGAATCTGGAAGCCTGGGGTGTTGGAACTCGAGGCGACGGGCGAGCTTGTTTCGAGAGAACAAGAGGGGAACAGGGTCTTGGTCTCTTTATAAGAGGTAGAATACCAAGAGCCCTCCCCGAAACCGTCTTGGACTAGCCTTTAGTTAAGGCAGGACGTGCTAACGGGCACGGTTGGGTTACCCACGTCCATATTAATGAGAATCTCGTTAAAAGGGGCACACGATCTCTGCTTTGACAAGACGTGCCAAGGAAACCGCCTCGTTAAACGCGCTAAGGTGGAACAATGAAAATAATCTATACAGAAGGCTTGGTCGTAGTGTTATGACGCACTGCGGAATACGTCAGCAGATTTGATTTGTGTTAATATTATTCTCTATATGGCAATACGTGGAAAACTTGTTTTGCAGAGCCGGACACTATTCTTGGTGTTTATAATCTTTTTGAAGAACTTGGAGGAGGAAAACCGCCTTGCAATGCCGAAGACGATTTGCGCGCCGGACTCGTCGTCATTGAAGCCTGGTTCAGGGGCTACTGAGGGAGTCCTGGATTAGGGGATGTTCGGATAGCCGGACTATACCTTCAGCCGGACTCCAGGACTATGAAGATACAAGATTGAAGACTTCGTCCCGTGTCCAAAAGGATCTTTTCTTGGCGTGGAAGGCAAGCTAGGCGTGCGGATATTCGAGATCTCCTACCATTGTAACCGACTCTGTGTAACTCTAACCCTATCCGGTGTCTATATAAACCGGAGGGTTGTAGTCCGTAGGACAGAACCATCATCATACACAATCATACCATAGGCTAGCTTCTAGGGTTTAGCCTCCTTGATCTCGTGGTAGATCTACTCTTGTACTACCCATATCATCAATATTAATCTAGCAGGAGTAGGGTTTTACCTCCATCGAGAGGGCCCGAACCTGGGTAAAATAAAGTGTCCCTTGTCTCCTGTTACCATCCGACCTTGACGCACAGTTCGGGACCCCCTACCCGAGATCCGCTGGTTTTGACACAGACACGTGCGCTACGGGACGTATACGCGATGGAGCCAGTCGCCCCAAAGTTCAACCCATGGTCCTCTTGCCCGATCACTTTCGATCGAAGGGACCACCCCACTAGCATCCGTCACGGCGGTTTTGCTGCATTGGTTCTTGACCCAATCATTGACGGATTTCATCTCACAAGAGTCCTCATGGACGGCGGCAGCAGCCTGAACCTGCTTTACCAGGATACAGTGCGCAAAATGGGCATAGATCCATCAAGGATCAAGCCCACAAGGACGACCTTTAAAGGCGTCATCCCAGGTGTAGAGGCCAATTGCACAGGCTCAATAACACTTGATGTGGTCTTCGGATCTCCGGATAACTTCCGAAGCAAAGAGTTAATCTTCGATATAGTCCCGTTCCGCAGTGGCTATCATGCCCTGCTTGGACGAACCGCATTCGCTAAATTCAATGTGGTGCCGCACTACGCATATCTTAAGCTCAAGATGCCAGGCCCTCGAGGAGTAATCACGGTCAGCAGAAACACCGACCGCTCCATCCGTATGGAGGATCACACGGCGGCCCTCGCAGCGGAAGTACAAAGCAGCCTTTTAAGGCAACTCTCCAGTCCGGCCGTTAAAAAGCCGGACAATGCAAAGCGCGCCCGGAGTAACCTGCAACAAGACCGTTTGGCACGTTTGGAGCAAGCGTAGCAATACGGCCCCGACCCCAGCCATCGCACCATAGCGAAGCTAGTACTTAGAGTACACAATTACGCCCTTAAAATTCCATGGGCACAGGGGGAGGGGCACATCAAACGACATGCCTACAATACGGCGTCAAACGTACTAGGGGCTGCCGAATTTTTTCCTTTTTACTTTCAGGACTCCATACTCTGGATAACCTGTTCGGCCTTGCTGCCGCATAGACGATGCAAGACCCAGGAAAGCAGACAAATCTATGCCACATTACGGAACTCTCAGGTGGTCTCTATTTCGAGCGATATATCTGTTTCTAAATTCCGCGGCCTGCGCCTGGTAAGGACATGTTAAATAGTCTAGTATCTTTTTTACTTATCGCACCACTTGTATCGTTCGGCTTTGATAAATAGCCTCTTTATAAACAATGCATAGCTTCTTGCCTGTTTTTTGCATTATCCTCTTATATATATATATATATGTTTATTAATTAACATGATCGCACCCATACACCATGGTACGGCAAAACACGCCAGGGGCTTCATTACCCTTTTATCTGGTGTGAGAAGTCCGTACACTTTCACAAGTGCGGCACCCCGAACTTATAGCACTATATGCATTGGCTCCGAGTCATGATTTTGGTCACATGTTGGGTTTGCCCGGCTCCTATGTTTTGGTGCCTTACGTTCCGCTATATCGGCTAAGGTAGAACTAGGAGAACCACTGCGATTGTGCCCCAGTTCAGGTGGGTTGAGCACCTCAGTGGAGAAAGCTAAAACAGACTGTCATGATAAGGCGTGAGACCGGTCGCTGTTCGAGAGGTTTTTTGAGTCCTTAAAGGCTTATGCCTCTTCGAGCGAGGAGCTGGTTATGTCCGGCCAAAGGCGTGGATAGCGCCCCGAATTCGGCCTTCCGAACTAGGGGCTTCGCCGAAATTTAAAATTATAACGTTCTATGGCTAAGTGAGAGTGTTCAAGCATTATAGTCCGATTGCCTGGTTCATTGTGCTGAGCGCCTCCTGTTGGAAATATGCCCTAGAGGCAATAATAAATTGGTTATTATTATATTTCCTTGTTCATGATAATCGTTTATTATCCATGCTATAATTGTATTGATAGGAAACTCAGATACATGTGTGGATACATAGACAACACCATGTCCCTAGTAAGCCTCTAGTTGACTAGCTCGTTGATCAATAGATGGTTACGGTTTCCTGACCATGGACATTGGATGTCATTGATAACGGGATCACATCATTAGAAGAATGATGTGATGGACAAGACCCAATCCTAAGCCTAGCACAGATCGTGTAGTTCGTATGCTAAAGCTTTTCTAATGTCAAGTATCATTTCCTTAGACCATGAGATTGTGCAACTCCCGGATACCCTAGGAATACTTTGGGTGTGCCAAACGTCACAATGTAACTGGGTGGCTATAAAGGTACACTACAGGTATCTCCGAAAGTGTCTGTTGGGTAGGCACGAATCGAGACTGGGATTTGTCACTCCGTGTGACGGAGAGGTATCTCTGGGCCCACTCGGTACGACATCATCATAATGTGCACAATGTGATCAAGGAGTTGATCACGGGATGATGTGTTATGGAACGAGTAAAGAGACTTGCCGGTAACGAGATTGAACAAGGTATCGGGATACCGACGATCGAATCTCGGGCAAGTATAATACCGCTGGACAAAGGGAATTGAATACGGGATTGATCGAATCCTCGACATCGTGGTTCATCCGATGAAATCATCGTGGAACATGTGGGAACCAACATGGGTATCCAGATCCCGCTGTTGGTTATTGACCGGAGAACGTCTCGGTCATGTTTGCATGCTTCCCGAACCCGTAGGGTCTACACACTTAAGGTTCGATGACGCTAGGGTTATAATGGAAGTTTGTATGTGGTTACCGAATGTTGTTCGGAGTCCCGGATGAGATCCCGGATGTCACGAGGAGTTCCGTAATGGTCCGAAGGTAAAGATTTATATATGGGAAGTCATCATACGGTCACCGGAAGGGTTCGGGGGTTACCGACATTGTATCGGTACCACCGAAGGGGTTCCGGGGGTCCACCGGGAGGGTCCACCTGCCCCGGAGGGCCCTATGGGCTGTATGTGGAGAGGTACCAGCCCCTTAGTGGGTTGGGTGCCTCCCCCCTAAGGGCCCATGCGCCTAAGGGTTTGGGGAACCCTAAAGGGGGCGCCCCCCCTTGCCTTGGGGGGCAAGGCACCCCCTCCTGGCCGCCGCCCCCTCCTCAGATGGGATCTGAGGGGGCCGGCCCCCCTATCCCTTGCCCCTATATATATGTGGGGGGTAGGAGGGCAGCCGAACCAATGTGCTGGCGCAGCCCTCCCCCTCTCCCAAGTCCTTCTCCTCTCCCGTGGTGCTTGGCGAAGCCCTGCAGGATTGCCATGCTCCTCCACCACCACCACGCCGTTGTGCTACTGCTGGACGGAGTCTTCCTCAACCTCTCCCTCTCTCCTTGCTGGATCAAGGCATGGGAGACGTCACCGGGCTGTACGTGTATTGAACGCGGAGGTGCCGTCCGTTCGGCACTTGGTCATCGGTGATTTGGATCACGGCGAGTACGACTCCATCAACCCCGTTCACTTGAACGCTTCCTCTTAGCGATCTACAAGGGTATGTAGATGCACTCTTCTTCCCCTCGTTGCTAGTTTCTCCATAGATAGATCTTGGTGACACGTAGGAAAATTTTGAATTTATGCTACGTTCCCCAACAGTGGCATCATGAGCTAGGTCTATTGCGTAGATTCTTTGCACGAGTAGAACACAAAGTAGTTGTGGGCATTGATTTTGTTCAATATGCTTGCCGTTACTAGTCCAATCTTGATTCGGCGGCATTGTGGGATGAAGCGGCCCGGACCGACCTTACACGTACACTTACGTGAGACAGGTTCCACCGACTGACATGCACTAGTTGCATAAGGTGGCTAGCGGGTGTCAGTCTCTCCCACTTTAGTCGGATCGGATTCGATGAAAAGGGTCCTTATGAAGGGTAAATAGCAATTGACATATCACGTTGTGGTTTTGTGTAGGTAAGAAATGTTCTTGCTAGAAACCCATAGCAGCCACGTAAAACATGCAAACAACAATTAGAGGACGTCTAACTTGTTTTTGCAGGGTATGCCATGTGATGTGATATGGCCAAAAGGATGTGATGAATGATATATGTGATCTATGAGATGATCATGTTCTTGTAATAGGAATCACGACTTGCATGTCGATGAATATGACAACCGGCAGGAGCCATAGGAGTTGTCTTAATTTATTTATGACCTGCGTGTCAAACATAAACGTCATGTAATTACTTTACTTTATTGCTAACCGTTAGCTGTAGTAGTAGAAGTAATAGTTGGCGAGACAACTTCATGAAGACACGATGATGGAGATCATGATGATGGAGATCATGGTGTCATGCCGGTGACGATGATGATCACGGAGCCCCGAAGATGGAGATCAAAAGGAGCAAAGTGATGATGTCCATATCATGTCACTATTTGATTGCATGTGATGTTTATCATGTTTATACATCTTATTTGCTTAGAACGACGGTAGTAAATACGATGATCCCTCATTAAAATTTCAAGAAAGTGTTCTCCCTAACTGTGCACCGTTGCTAAAGTTCGTCGTTTCGAAGCACCACGTGATGATCGGGTGTGATAGATTCTTACGTTCACATACAACGGGTGTAAGACAGATTTACACACGCGAAACACTTAGGTTGACTTGACGAGCCTAGCATGTACAGACATGGCCTCGGAACACAAGAGACTGAAAGGTCGAGCATGAGTCGTATGGTAGATATGATCAACATGAAGATGTTAATCGATGATGACTAGTCCGTCTCACGTGATGATCGGACACGACCTAGTTGACTCGGATCATGTAATCACTTAGATGACCAGAGGGATGTCTATCTGAGTGGGAGTTCATAAGATGAACTTAATTATCCTGAACATAGTCAAAAGATCTTTGCAAATTATGTCGTAAGCTCGCGCTTTAGTTCTACTGAGTAAGATACGTTCCTAGAGAAAATATAGTTGAAAGTTGACAGTAGCAATTATGCGGACAGTAGAAGGCTTATGTCCTTAATGCACCGCTCAGTGTGCTGAACCCCAAACGTTGTTTGTGGATGTTGCGAACATCGGACATACACGTTTAGATAACTACGTGATAGTTCGGTAATGTTAAATGGTTTAGAATTGAGGCACCAAAGACATTTTTTTTTAAATGTCGCGGAACATATGAGATGTTTCGAGGGCTGAAATTGGGATTTCAGGCTCGTGCCCACGTCCAGAGGTATAAGACCTCCGACGATTTTCTTAGCCTGCAAACTAAGGTAGAAAAGCTCAATCGTTGAGCTTGTGCTCAGATTGTCTGAGTACAACAATCACTTGAATCGAGTGGGAGTTGATCTTCCAGATAAGATAGTGATGTTTTTCCAAAGTCATTGCCACCAAGCTGCTAGAGCTTCGTGATGAACTATAACATATCAGGGATAGATGATCCTTGAAATATTCGCGATGTTTGACACCGCGAAAGTAGAAATCAAGAAGGAGCATCAAATTTTGATGGTTAGTGAAACCACTAGTTTCAAGAAGGGCAAGGGCAAGAAGGGATACTTCATGAAATGGCAAATTAGCTGCTGCTCTAGTGGAGAAACCCAAGTTGAACCCAAACCCGAGACTGAGTGCTTCTGTAATAAGGGGAACAGCCACTAGAGCAGAATTACCCTAGATACTTGGTAGATGAGAAGGATGTCGGTAGAAGTATATTGGATATACATTATGTGAATGTGTACTTTACTAGTACTCCTAGTAGCATCAGGGTATTAGATACCGGTTCAGTTGCTAAGTGTTAGTAACTCGAAATAAAAGCTACGAAATAAACGGAGACTAGCTAAAGGTGAGCTGACGAGATGTGTTGGAAGTGTTTCCAAGGTTGATATGATCAAGCATCGCACGCTCCCTCTATCATCGAGATTGGTGTTAAACCTGAATAATTGTTATTTGGTGTTTGCGTTGAGCATAGACATGATTGGATTATGACTATCGCAATACGGTTATTCATTTAAGGAGAATAATGGTTACTCTATTTTGAATAATACCTTCAATGGTCTTGCACCTAAAATGAATGGTTTATTGAATCTCGATCATAGTGATACACATGTTCATGCCAAAAGATATAAGATAGTAATGATAGTACCACCTACTTGTGGCACTGCCATGTAAGTCATATTGGTATAAAACGCATGAAGAAGCTCCATGTTGATGGATCTTTGGACTCACTCATTTTTGAAAAGGATTGAGACATGTGAACCATGTCTATTGGTATATACGCATGAAGAAACTCCATGCAGATGGACCGTTTGGACTCACTTGATTTTGAATCGCTTGAGGCATGCAAATCATACCACATGGGCAAGATGACTGAAAGCTTCAGTTTCAGTAAAATGGAACAAGAAAGCAAGTTGTTGGAAGTAACACATTTTGATGTGTGCAGTCCAATGAGTGCTGAGGCACGCAGTTGATATCGTTATGCTCTTACTTCACAGATGATTTGAGTAGATACTGAGCATATTTACTTGGTGAAACACAAGTCTGAATTATTGAATGGTTCAAGTAATTTCAGAATGAAGTTGAAGATCGTCGTGACAAGAGGATAAAATATCTATGACATGATCATAGAGATGAATATCTGAATTACGAGTTTGGCACAGAATTAAGACATTGTGGAAATTGTTTCACAACTAATACCGCCTAGAACACCATAGTGTGATGGTGTGTCTGAACATCATAACTGCACCCTATTGGATATGATGCATACCATGATGTCTCTTATCGAATTACCATGATAGTTTATGGGTTAGGCATTAGAGACAACCACATTCACTTTAAATAGGGCACCACATAATTCCGATGAGATGACACCGTATGAACTATGGTTTAGAGAAACCTAAGTTGTCATTTGTTAAAAGGTTTGGGGCTGCGACGCTTATGTGAAAACGTTTCAGGCTGATAAGCTCGAACCCAAAGCGGATGAATGCATCTTCATAGAATACCTAAAACAGTTGGGTATACCTCCTGTCTCAGATCCGAAAGCAATAGGGATTGTTTCTATAATCGGGTCCTTTCTTGAGGAAAAGTTTCTCTCGAAAGAACTGAGTGGGAGGATGGTGGAGACTTGATGAGGTTATTGAATCGTCACTTCAACTAGTGTATAGCAGGGCACAAAGAGTTGTTCCTCTGGCACCTACACCAATTGAAGTGGAAGCTTATGATAGTGATCATGAGATTTTGGATCAAGTCACTCCCAAACCTCGTAGGACAACAAGGATGCATACTACTTCAGAGTGGTACGTAATCTTGTCTTGGAAGTCATGTTGCTAGACAACAATGAACCTACGAGCTATGGAGAAGCGATGGTGGGCCCGGATTCCGATGAATGGCTCGAGGCCATAAAATCCGAGAAAGGATCCATGTATGAAAACAAAGTGCAGACTTTGGCAGAACAGCCCGATGGTCGTGAGGCTGTTGAGTACAGATGGATTTTAAAAGGAAGATGAACAATGATGGTAAATGTCACCATTAAGAAAGCTCGACTTGTCGTTAAGATGGTTCCCGACAAGTTCAAGGAGTTGACTACGATGAGACTTTCTCACTCGTAGCGATACTAAGAGTCTGTTGGAATTAGCAGGTACTGCATTATTTATGAAATCTTGCAGATAGGATGTCAAAATATTGTTTCCTTGTTCTTGAGGAAAGGTTGTATGTGATACAACCAGAAGATTTCGTCGATCCTGAAAGGTGCTAAAAAGTATGCAAAGCCCCAGCAATCCTTCTAAAGACTGGAGTAAGCATCTCGGAGTTGGAATGTACACTTTGATGAGATGATCAAAGATTTTCGGTTTATACAAAGTTTATGAGAAACTTGTATTTCCAAAGAGGTGAGTGGGAGCACTATAGAATTTCTGATGATTATATGTTGTTGACATATTGTTGATTGGAAATGATGTAGAATTTCTGGAAAGCATATAGGGTCATTTGAAAAGTGTTTTTCAATGGAAAACCTGGATTAAGCTACTTGAACATTGAGCATCAAGATCTATAAGGATAGATCGAAACGCTTAATGGTACTTTCAAATGAGCACATACCTTGACATGATCTTGAAGGTGTTCAAGATGGATCAGTCAAAGAAGGAGTCCTTGCCTGAGTTGTAAGGTATGAAGTTAGGACTTAAAGCTTGACCACGGCAGAATAAAGAGGAAGGATGAAAGGTCATCCCCTATGTTTTTGTCATAGGCTCTATACAGTATGCCATGCTGAGTACCGCACCTGATGTGTGCCTTGCTACATGTCTGGCAAGAGGGTACAAAGGTGATCTAGGAGTAGGTCACCAGATAGCGGTCAAAATTATCCTTAGAGGAATAAGGATATGTTTCTCGGTTATGGAGATGATAAAGAGTTCGACGTAAAGAGTTACGTCGATGCAAGCTTAACACCTATCCAGATAGCTCTGAGTAGAGTAAACCGGATTCGTATAGTAGAACAGTTGTTCCAAATATAGCGTAGAGATTTGCAAAGTACATACGGATCTGAATGTGACAGACCCGTAGACTACAACCCCTCTCACAAGCAACATGATCAAACCCAGAACTCATTGAGTGTTAATCACATAGTGATGCGAACTAGATTATTGAACTCTAGTAAACTCTTTGGGTGTTGGTCACATGGCGATGTGACCTGTGAATGTTAATCACATGGCGATGTGAACTAGATTATTGACTCTAGTGCAAGTGGAAGGCTGTTGGAAATATGCCCTAGAGGCAATAATAAATTGGTTATTATTATATTTCCTTGTTCATGATAATCGTTTATTATCCATGCTATAATTGTATTGATAGGAAACTCAGATACATGTGTGGATACATAGACAACACCATGTCCCTAGTAAGCCTCTAGTTGACTAGCTCGTTGATCAATAGATGGTTACGGTTTCCTAACCATGGACATTGGATGTCATTGATAACGGGATCACATCATTAGAAGAATGATGTGATGGACAAGACCCAATCCTAAGCCTAGCACAGATCGTGTAGTTCATATGCTAAAGCTTTTCTAATGTCAAGTATCATTTCCTTAGACCATGAGATTGTGCAACTCCCGGATACCGTAGGAATACTTTGGGTGTGCCAAACGTCACAACGTAACTGGGTGTCTATAAAGGTACACTACAGGTATCTCCGAAAGTGTCTGTTGGGTTGGCACGAATCGAGACTGGGATTTGTCACTCCGTGTGACGGAGAGGTATCTCTAGGCCCACTTGGTAGGACATCATCATAATGTGCACAATGTGATCAAGGAGTTGATCACGGGATGATGTGTTACGGAACGATTAAAGAGACTTTCCAGTAACGAGATTGAACAAGGTATCGGGATACCGACGATCGAATCTCGGGCAAGTATAATACCGCTGGACAAAGGGAATTGAATACGGGATTGATCGAATCCTCGACATCGTGGTTCATCCGATGAAATCATCGTGGAACATGTGGGAACCAACATGGGTATCCAGATCCCGCTGTTGGTTATTGACCGGAGAACGTCTCGGTCATGTCTGCATGCTTCCCGAACCCGTAGGGTCTACACACTTAAGGTTCGATGACGCTAGGGTTATAATGGAAGTTTGTATGTGGTTACCGAATGTTGTTCGGAGTCCCGGATGAGATCCCGGACGTCACGAGGAGTTCCGAAATGGTCCGGAGGTAAAGATTTATATATGGGAAGTCATCATATGGTCACCGGAAGGGTTCGGGAGTTACCAGCATTGTACCGGGACCACCGAAGGGGTTCCGGGGGTCCACCGGGAGGGTCCACCTGCCCCGGAGGGCCCTATGGGCTGTATGTGGAGAGGGACCAGCCCCTTAGTGGGTTGGGCGCCTTCCCCCTAGGGCCCATGCGCCTAAGGGTTTGGGGAACCCTAAAGGGGGCACCCCCCCTTGCCTTGCGGGGCAAGGCACCCCCTCCTGGCCGCCGCCCCCTCCTCAGATGGGATCTGAGGGGGCCGGCCCCCCTCTCCCTTGCCCCTATATATATGTGGGGGGTAGGAGGGCAGCCGAACCAATGTGTTGGCGCAGCCCTCCCCCCTCTCCCAAGTCCTTCTCCTCTCCCGTGGTGCTTGGCGAAGCCCTGCAGGATTGCCACGCTCCTCCACCACCACCACGCCGTTGTGCTGCTGCTGGACGGAGTCTTCCTCAACCTCTCCCTCTCTCCTTGCTGGATCAAGGCATGGGAGACGTCACCGGGCTGTACGTGTGTTGAACGCGGAGGTGCCGTCCGTTCGGCACTTGGTCATCGGTGATTTGGATCACGGCGAGTACGACTCCATCAACACCGCTCACTTGAACGCTTCCGCTTAGCGATCTACAAGGGTATGTAGATGCACTCTTCTTGCCCTCGTTGCTAGTTTCTCCATAGATAGATCTTGGTGACACGTAGGAAAATTTTGAATTTATGCTACGTTCCCCAACACCTCCCTCGAAGGACCCAACTATGGGAACAAGAGCCCTCTGGTTTATCCCGAACACCCCAGCACTAGTGGCATGGGGGCAGAAGCCGACGACTCGCCATCTCTCAATTTTTGATAAACAGTCGCACAGAAAATAATATTTTAAATTCAATAAGCATTGCTTAGCGCATATGAAAAAGTTTTCAGCGCACATGATAAAAACGAGCGAGTTCATTCAAATACTACATCTCTAGTACATTCATCCGCGACAAGGCGAGCTCCGGCAAGAACTTCCTTGTAGTAGTTCTCAGGCTTGCGATGCTCCTTCCCCGCCGACGGCCCGTCCTTCACCAGCTTCTCTCCGTCCAGCTTACCCCAGTGTACCCTTACACGGGCAAGGGCCCTCCGGGCACCTTCAATGCAGGCGGAGCGCTTAAGGACCTCAAGCCGTGGACAGGCTTCCACCAGCCGCCGCACTAGCCCGAAATAGCTCCTAGGCAGGGCCTCTCCAGGCCACAGCCGAACTAGTAAGCCCTTCATGGCCTGTTCGGCCGCCTTGTGGAGCTCGACCAGCTGTTCCAGCTGATCGCTCAAAGGCACAGGGTGTCCGGCCTCAGAATACTGAGACCAGAACACACTCTCCGTCGAGCTGCCCTCTTCAGCTCGGTAGAACGCGGCGGCGTCGGATGCGCTGCGGGGAAGATCAAAGAACGCCCCTGGAGAACTCCGGATTCGGGTAAGTAATAGGTAGTTTACTTTTATATTCTTACTTTGCATTGAGAATGCCTTACCCGCTGCTATCTTTTTCACCTCCTCCAACTCTTGGAGGGCCTTCTGGGCTTCGGCCTTGGCACTGTTGGCGGTCTCAATGGCCGACGCGAGCTCGGATGCTTGCGTTTTCGCCTCAAGCTCCAAACCCTCATGTTTTTTCATGAGAGCTTGCAGCTCTTGCTGCACCTCACCGGCTTGGACCCCAAGCCTTTCTCGCTCGGCGCGCTCCTCGGCCGTTTTCTTTTCGGCCTCAGCCAGCGCCCGCTTCATGGTTGCCACCTCGGTTGTGGCCCCTACAATAAGCAGTTCAATCTTGTTATTTCTTTCTGCAATCGAGCCTCTCCATAGGCACCTTTTTTAGGGTATTTCTTACCTTCTTTCTCCTCGAGCTGCCGTTTGGCAAGGCCGAGCTCTTGCTCGGACCGCCCGAGGTCCTATTTAAGGACTTCCACCTGCGCAGTCAGTGCGGCGGTGGACAGCAGCGAAGCCTGCATACGCATATTCGACTTTTTTTGTTAGACTCCTGCGAAAATTACTAGATCCTCTATTCTGGTTTTCTTTCCGAACACCGAATAGAGCATCAGGGGCTACTGTCTATGTGGTAAATAATGTAACACATTTCTGTTTACCTGGAAGCCTGTTAGAAGGCTAGCGGAAGCTTCAGTCAGTCCGCTCTTGGCGGACTGAACCCTTTGGATTACCGTACTCATAACAGTACGGTGCTCCTCATCGATGGTGGCGCCCTTAAGCACCTCCAGCAGATTGTCCGGCGCCTCTGGTTGGACAGAGGTCGCCGGCTCAGACGGCTTACTCCTCTCGGAAGGAGTTCGCCCACCACGGACCAGGACTGTTGAGTCGGGTGCGGTGTCCGGCACAAAGCCAGACTTGGAGCCCTGGGGGGTTTCATCCCCTTTACTACTGGGGTCCGGAGGATTGCCTTGCGGCTCCTCCAGGACCATCTCCTCCCGCCCTGACGTTTGGCGGGGCGCCACTTCAGCGTCATCCACCCCGCTGGGGGAGACAGCGAGCGAAACAGAGTTCATGTCCGACGAATCCAGGGAGCCGCCCGACGAATCGTCGAGTTCGGCCTGGGGCGGGCTGCATAAATTACGTTCGACATTAAGGAAAGTTCCGCATTAGAAAATATCATGAGTCACTCTGGTATGTAAATACTTACGATATCGCCGGACGCTTGGTTCTGTCCGGCCACTCCTTTCTGCCCTCTTCGGTGTCATGGGAGTAGTCCGGCGGAGGGGTCTTCCTTTTCCTCGACCCCTCGGCCTCCCCCGTTGGGGTGGCCTTCTTCTTCTTTTCTCCCCTCACTTGGGGGGGGGAGAGCTTCCTTGCTCCTCCTCCTCGTTTTCACGAGAGGAGGGCGTCGCAGACTTGTCAGATGACGAGCTCGACACCACCATATTGCGGGAACTCTTTCGAGTCCTGGTGGTTTTATTCTTCTTGACCTTCTTCTCCGGCACCACATAAGACGCCAGGGCCAGCAGCTTCTCTAGGAGAGCTGGGGCTGGGTCTTCGGGCAGGGGAGTCGGACAGTTAATTAATCCGGCTAGCTTCAGCCAATCATGTTAAAGGCAAAGGGAGTTTGGATCCCGCTTAGAGTTAATCTATGAAGAAGATCTTAACGAACCTGTTAAAGGTATAGATAGCTTACCTCGCGAGCATTACGCTGCAAGCTGTATCCGCGATCCTCGGAAGCGGATGCGGGCGACTCGGCGCCTTTGGTCAGCACCTTCCAGACGTCTTCATACGTCATGTCGAAGAGCCTGTTGAGGGTTTGGTGTTGCGCCAGGTCGAATTCCCACAAAGTAAAATCCCGTTGTTGGCACGGGAGGATCCGGCGGACAAGCATAACCTGGACTATACTGACAAGCCGGATTGGCTTGTTCACCAGGGACTGGATGCAAGTTTGCAATCCGGTCACTTCTTCTTCGTTGCCCCACGACAGGCCCGTCTCTTTCCAGGACAAAAGCCGCGTGGGGGGTCCGGATCGGAACTCGGGGGCTGCGACCCATTTCGGATCGCGTGGCTCGGTGATGTCAAACCACCCAGCTTGCCACCCCTTTAGGGACTCCACAAGGGAGCCATCGAACCAGAGGACGTTGGCCATCTTGCCAACCATAGCTCCTCCGCACTCCGCCTGGGTGCCGGACACCACCTTGGGCTTGACGTTGAAGGTCTTGAGCCAGAGGCCGAAGTGGGGACGGATGCGGAGAAAGGCCTCACACACGACGATAAACGCCGAGACATTGAGGACAAAGTTCGGGGCCAGATCGTGGAAATCCAGGCCGTAGTAGAACATGAGCCCCCGGACAAAAGGGTAGTAGTGGAAAGCCCAGTCCGCGGAGGAAATGGGGAAGAAAAACTACCCTCTCATGGGGCCTTGGGGTGGGAAGAAGCTGCCCCTCCTCAGGAAGCCGGTGCGGGATGTCCTTGGACAGGTATTCGGCCTTCCTGAGCCTTTTCACTTGAGCCTCCGTGACGGAGGAAACCATCCACTTGCCTCCCGCTCCGGACATTGCTGGAGAAGGTTGAGGAAGGAAGAGCGGACTTGGGCGCTAGAGCTTGAGTGCGCGAGAGATGGATGGGCAAAGGAGGAAGAAGGCGTAGGTAAAAAAGGCGGATCCTCATCCCTTTATATAGGCAGATGCAGTTATGCGTCCCCACCTACCTAATAAAACTCGCTTGCCTCTCAAGCGCCATGGTAAATGGCGCGGTTGGGTTACCCACATCCGTATTAATGAGAATCCCGTTAAAAGGGGCACACGATCTCTGCTTTGACAAGACGTGCCAAGGAAACCGCCTGGCTAAACACGCCGAGGTGGAACGATGAAAATAATTTATATACAGAAGGCTTGGTCGTAGTGTTATGACGCACTGCGGAATACGTTAGCAAATTTGATTTGTGTTGATATTATTCTCTATATGGCAATATGTGGAAACTTGTTTTGCAGAGCCAGACACTATTCTTGGTGTTTATAATCTTCTTGAAGAACTTGGAGGAGGAACCCGCCTTGCAATGCCGAAGACAATTTGCGCGCCGGACTCGTCGTCATTGAAGCCTGGTTCAGGGGCTACTGAGGGAGTCCTGGATTAGGGGGTGTTCGGATAGCCGGACTATACCTGCAGTCGGACTCCAGGACTATGAAGATACAAGATTGAAGACTTCGTCCCGTGCCCGGAAGGATCTTTTCTTGGCGTGGAAGGCAAGCTAGGCGTGCGGATATTCAAGATCTCCTACCAATGTAACCGACTCTGTGTAACCCTAACCCTATCCGGTGTCTATATAAACCGGAGGGTTGTAGTCCGTAGAACAACCATCATCATACACAATCATACCATAGGCTAGCTTCTAGGGTTTATCCTCCTTGATCTCGTGGTGGATCTACTCTTGTACTACCCATATCATCAATATTAATCTAGCAGGAGTAGGGTTTTACCTCCATCGAGAGGGCCCGAACCTGGGTAAAATAAAGTGTCCCTTGTCTCCTGTTACCATCCGACCTTGACGCACAGTTCGGGACCCCCTACCCGAGATCCGCCGGTTTTGACACCGACACTCCCCCTATCCCTTCAACTCTCGCATCATGGTTGGTGATGGTTCCTCCCTTCCCATCGCCCATCATGGTCCTTCCTCCCTCCTGTTTCCCTCCTCTTCTTTAACTCTTAATAATGTGCTTATTTCGCCTTCCTTAATCAAAAACCTATGCTTCGTTCGTACTCTTACTCGTGAAAATCCTGTCACTGGTTAGTTTGACGCCCTTGGTTTCTCTGTCAAGGATGCATGCTCCCGGAGGGTTCTGCACCGATGTGATTCCCTCGACGATCTCTACCCATGCGGTCCTACTACGAGTGGCGGTCCGGTTGCTCTCCATGCCGACGTCTCGCTTTGGCACGCTCGACATGGTCATCTCGGCGCCGACGCTCTTCATGAAGTTTTGAGCACATTTCCTTTTTCATGCAATAAATCCGCAACACATACTTGTCATGCTTGCCGGGTCGGAAAACTCGTTCGTTTGCCGTTTCCTTCATCTACATCAATAGCTACTTTTCCCTTTGATGTTATTCATTGTGATGTTTGGACATCTCCCGTGCCTAGCAACTCGGGTCTATCATATTATCTTGTGATCTTAGATGATTTTTCTCACTTCACTTGGACTTTTCTGCTACACAGTAAATCCGATGTCGCCTCCATTCTCCACTCATTTTATGCACATGTCCGCACCCACTTTCATCGCACCATTGCGCACCTTCAAACGGATAATGGAAAAGAATTTGATAAC
Organism: Aegilops umbellulata; assembly: GCA_032464435.1. Taxonomy (NCBI): domain Eukaryota; kingdom Viridiplantae; phylum Streptophyta; class Magnoliopsida; order Poales; family Poaceae; genus Aegilops; species Aegilops umbellulata. The sequence continues at coordinate 47,036,192 of CP136057.1, forward strand.
CTCGCCATTCGACATCTTCTCTCCACTCATGGCACCATTTTTCGTCTTACATGTCCATACACATCTCAACAAAACGATCGTGTCGAACGTGTTGTTCGCACCCTCAATGAGAGTGTCCGTGCGTTGCTCTTCCATGCACACATTGTTGGGGAACGTAGCAGAAATTCAAAATTTTCCTACGTGTCACCAAGATCTATCTATGGGGAAACCAGCAACGAGGGGAAGGAGAGTGCATCTACATACCCTTGTAGATCGCTAAGCGGAAGCGTTCAAGTGAATGGGGTTGATGGAGTCGTAATCGTCGTGATCCAAATCACCGATGATCCTAGTGCCGAACGGACGGCACCTCCGCGTTCAATACACGTACAGCCCGGTGACGTCTCCCACGCCTTGATCCAGCAAGGAGAGAGGGAGAGGTTGAGGAAGACTCCATCCAGCAGCAGCACAACGGCATGGTGATGATGGAGGAGCGTGGTACTCCAGCAGGGCTTCGCCAAGCACGTGATGGAGGAGGAGAGGTGTTGGGGAGGGGAGGGGCTGCGCCTTGGATGAGGTATGAAGTCCTCCATCTCCCCCACTATATATAGGAGGGTTAGCACCTAGGGGTGCCTTCCCCTTGTGGGACTCTTCCCTCTTGTAACCCTAGGTGCATGGGCCTCTTGGGGCTGGTGCCCTTGGCCCATGTAGGCCAAGGCGCACACCCCTACAGCCCATGTGGCCCCCCGGGGCAGGTGGCCCCACTTGGTAGACCCCCGGGACCCTCCCTGTGGTCCCGGTACGTTACCGATAAAACCCGAAACTTTTCCGGTGACCAAAACAGGACTTCCCATATATAAATCTTTACCTCCGGACCATTCAGGAACTCCTCGTGACGTCCGGGATCTCATCCGGGACTCCGAACAACATTCGGTAACCACATACAAACTTCCTTTATAACCCTAGTGTCATTGAACCTTAAGTGTGTAGACCCTACGGGTTCGGGAGACACGCAGACATGACCGGGACGTTCTCCGGTTAATAACCAACAGCGGGATCTGGATACCCATGTTGGCTCCCACATGTTCCACGATGATCTTACCGGATGAACCACGATGTCAAGGACTTAATCAATCCCGTATACAATTCCCTTTGTCTATCGGTACGATACTTGCCCGAGATTCGATCGTCAGTATCCCGATACCTTGTTCAATCTCGTTACCGGCAAGTCTCTTTTACTCGTTCCGCAACACATCATCCCGTGATCAACTCCTTGATCACATTGTGCACATTATGATGATGTCCTACCGAGTGGGCCCAGAGATACCTCTTCGTCACACGGAGTGACAAATCCCAGTCTCGATTCGTGCCAACCCAACAGACACTTTCGAAGATACCTGTAGTGTACCTTTATAGCCACCCAGTTACGTTGTGACGTTCGGCACACCCAAAGCATTCCTACGGTATCCGGGAGTTGCACAATCTCATGGTCTAAGGAAATGATACTTGACATTAGAAAAGCTTTAGCATACGAACTACATGATCTTGTGCTAGGCTTAGGATTGGGTCTTGTCCATCACATCATTCTCCTAATGATGTGATCCCATTATCAATGACATCCAATGTCCATGGTCAGGAAACCGTAACCATCTATTGATCAACGAGCTAGTCAACTAGAGGCTTACCAGGGACATGGTGTTGTCTATGTATCCACACATGTATCTGAGTTTCCTATCAATACAATTCTAGCATGGATAATAAACGATTATCATGAACAAGGAAATATAATAATAATCAATTTATTATTGCCTCTAGGGCATATTTCCAACAGTCTCCCACTTGCACTAGAGTCAATAATCCAGTTCACATCGATATGTGATTAACACTCAAGGTCACATCCCTATGTGACTAACACCCAAGAGTTCTGGGTTTGATCATGTTATGCTTGTGAGAGAGGTTATAGTCAACGGGTCTGAAACATTCAGATCCGTATGTACTTCGCAAATTTCTAAGTCATCTTGTAGATGCAACTACTACGCTACCTTTGGAGCTATTCCAAATAACTGTTCTACTATACGAATCCAGTTTACTACTCAGAATAATCTGGATTAGTGTCAAAGTTTGCATCGGCGTAACCCTTTACGACGAACTCTTTTACCACCTCCATAATCGAGAAAATTCCTTAGTCCACTAGTTACTAAGGATAAATTTGACCGCTGTCTTGTGATCCATTCTTGGATCACTCTTGTACCCCTTGAGTGACTCATGGCAAGGCACATTTCAGGTGCGGTACACAGCATAGCATACTGTAGAGCCTACGTCTTCAGCATAGGGGACGACCTTCGTCCTTTCTCTCTATTCTGCCGTGGTCGAGCTTTAAGTCTTGACTTCATACCTTACAACTCAGGCAAGAACTCCTTCTTTGACTGATCCATCTTGAACACCTTCAAGATCATGTCAAGGTATGTGCTCATTTGAAAGTACCGTTTAAGCATTTTGATCTATCCTTATAGATCTTGATGCTCAATGTTCTAGTAGCTTAATCTAGGCTTTCCATTGGAAAACACTTTCCAAATAATCCTATATGCTTTCCAGAAATTCTACGTCATTTCTGATCAACAATATGTCAACAACATATACTCATCATAAATTCTATAGTGCTCCCACTCACTTCTTTGGAAATACAAGTTTCTCATAAACTTTGTATAAACCCAAAATCTTTGATCATCTCATCAAAGTGTATGTTCCAACTCCGAGATGCTTACTCCAGTCCTTAGAAGGATTGCTGGAGCTTTGCATATTTATTAGCATCTTTCAGGATTGACAAAACCTTCCGGTTGTATCACATACAACCTTTCCTCAAGAAAATCGTTGTGGAAACAATGTTTTGACATCCTATCTGCACGATTTCATAAATGCAACTTATGCTAACATGATTCCGACGGACTTAAGCATCGCTACGAGTGAGAAAGTCTCATCGCAGTCAACTCCTTGAACTTGTCGAAAAACATCTTAACGACAAGTCGAGATTTCTTAATGGTGATACTTAGCATCATTGTCCGTCTTCCCCTTTTAAAATCCATATGTACCCAACAGCCTTATGACCATGAAGTAGTTCTTTCAAAGTCTACACTTTGTTTTCATACATGGATCCTCTCTTGGATTTTATGGCCTCGAGCCATTTTTCGGAATCCGGGCCCACCATCGCTTCTCCATAGCTCGTAGGTTCATTGTTGTCTAGCAACATGACCTTCAAGACAGGATTATTGTACCATTCTGAAGCAGTACGCATCCTTGTCACCCTACGAGGTATGGTAGTGACTTGATCCGAAACTCTATGATCACTATCATAAGCTTCTACTTCAATTGGTGTACGTGCCACAGGAACAACTTCCTGTGCCCTTGCTACACACTAGTTGAAGTGACGGTTCAATAACCTCATCAAGTCTCCACCATCCTCCCACCTAGCTTTCCGAGACAAACTTTTCTCGAGAAAGGACCCGATTCAAGAAACAATCCCTATTGCTTTCAGATCTGAATTAGGAGGTATACCCAACTCTTTTGGGTGTCCTATGAAGATGCATTTTATCCTCTTTGGGCTCGAGCTTATCAACCTAAAACTTTTACATAAGCGTCGCAGCCCCAAACTTTTAAGAAACGACAACTTAGGTTTCTCCAAACCATAGTTCAAACGGTTTCGTCTCAACGGAATTACGTGGTGCCCTATTAAAGTGAGTGCGGTTGTCTCTAATGCTTAACCCATGAACGATAGAGGTAATTCGATAAGAGACATCACGGTACGCACCATATCCAATAGGGAGCAACCATGATGTTCGGACACACCATCACACTATGGTGTTCCAGGCGGTACTAGTTGTGAAACAATTTCCACAGTGTCTTAATTGTGTGCCAAACTCGTAACTCAGATATTCATTTCTATGATCATATCATAGACATTTTATCCTCTTATCACGAAGATCTTCAACTTCACTCTGAAATTACTTGAACCATTCAATAATTTAGACTTGTGTTTTATCAAGTAAATATACTCAGTATCTACTTAAATCGTCTGTGAAGTAAGAATATAACCATATCCACTGCGTGCCTCAGCACTAATTGGACTGCACACATCAAAATGTGTTACTTCCAACAAGTTGCTATCTTGTTCCATCTTACTGAAAACGAGGCTTTTCAGCCATCTTGCTCATGTGGTATGATTTGCATGTCTCAAGTGATTCAAAATCAAGCGAGTCCAAAGATCCATCAACATGGAGCTTCTTCATGCGTTTTATACCATTGTGACTAAAATTGCAGTGCCATAAGTATGTGGTACTATCATTACTATCTTATATCTTTTGGCATGAACATGTGTATCACTACGATCGGGAGTCAATAAACCATTCATTTTAGGTGCAAGACCATTGAAGGTATTATTCAAATAAATAGAGTAACCATTATTCTCTTTAAATGAACAACCGTATTGCGATAGACATAATCCAATCATGTCTATGCTCAACGCAAACACCAAATAACAATTATTTAGGTTTAACACCAATCTCGATGGTAGAGGGAGCGTGCGATGCTTGATCATATCAACCTTGGAAACACTTCCAATACATATCGTCAGCTCACCTTTAGCTAGTCTCCGTTTATACCGTAGCTTTTATTTCGAGTTACGAACACTTAGCAACCGAACCGGTATCTAATACCCTTGTGCTACTAGGAGTACTATTAAAGTACACATTAACATAATGTATATCCAATATACTTCTATCGACAGCCTTCTCATCTACCAAGTATCTAGGGTAATTCTGCTCCAGTAGTTGTTCCCCTCATTACAGAAGCACTTAGTCTCGGGTTTGGGTTCAACCTTGGGTTTCTCCACTAGAGCAGCAGCTGATTTGCCGCTTCATGAAGGATACCTTCTTGCCCTTGCCTTTCTTGAAACTAGTGGTTTCACTAACCATCAACAATTGATGCTCCTTCTTGATTTCTACTTTCGCGGTGTCAAACATCGCGAATATTTCAAGGATCATCATATCCATCCCTGATATAGTTCATCACGAAGCTCTAGAAGCTTGGTGGCAATGACTTTGGAAAAACATCACTATCTTATCTGGAAGATCAACTCCCACTCGATTCAAGTGATTGTTGTACTCAGACGATCTGAGCACAAGCTCAACGATTGAGCTTTTCTCCCTTAGTTTGCAGGCTAAGAAAATCGTCGGAGGTCTTATACCTCTTGACGTGGGCACGAGCCTGAAATCCCAATTTCAGCCCTCGAAACATTTTATATGTTCCGCGACGTTTTGAAAAACGTCTTTGGTGCCTCAACTCTAAACTGTTCAACTAAACTATTACGTAGTTATCAAAACGTGTGTGTCAGATGTTCGCAACATCCACAGACAACGTTTGAGGTTCAGCACACTGAGCGGTGCATTAAGGACATAAGCTTTCTATTGTCCGCATAATCGCTACTGTCAACTTTCAACTATATTTTCTCTAGGATCGTATCTGACATAGTAGAACTAAAGCGTAAGCTATGACATAATTTGCAAAGTTCTTTTGACTATGTTCAGGATAAACAAGTTCATCTTATGAATTCCCACTCAGATAGACATCCCTCTAGTCATCTAAGTGATTACATGATCCGAGTCAACTAGGCCGTGTCTGATCATCACGTGAGACGGACTAGTCATCATCGGTGAACATCTTCATGTTGATCGTATATACCATACGACTCATGCTCGACCTTTCGGTCTCTTGTGTTTCGAGGCCATGTCTGTACATGCTAGGCTCGTCAAGTCAACCTAAGTGCTTTGCATGTGTAAAACTGTCTTACACCCGTTGTATGTGATCGTAAGGATCAATCACACCCGATCATCACGTGGTGCTTCGAAACGACGAACTTTAGCAGCGGTGCACAGTTAGGGGGAACACTTTCTTGAAATTTTAATGAGGGATCATCTTATTTACTACCGTTGTTCTAAGCAAATAAGATGCAATAACATGATAAACATCACATGCAATCAAATAGTGACATGATATGGCCATCATCACTTTGCTCCTTTTGATCTCCATCTTCGGGGCTCCATGATCATCATCGTCACCGGCATGAGACCATGATCTCCATCATCATGATCTCCATCATCGTGTCTTCATGTAGTTTTCTCGCCAACTATTACTTCTACTACTATGGCTAACGGTTAACAATAAAGTAAAGTAATTACATGACGTTTATGTTGACACGCAGGTCATAAATAAATTAAAGACAACTCCTATGGCTCCTGCCGGTTGTCATACTCATAGACATGCAAGTCGTGATTCCTATTACAAGAACATGATCAATCTCATACAACACATATCATTCATCACATTCTTCTTGGCCATATCACATCACATAGCATACCCTGCAAAAACAAGTTAGACGTCCTCTAATTGTTGTTTGCATGTTTTACGTGGCTGCTATGGGTTTCTAGCAAGAACGTTTCTTACCTACGCAAAACCACAACGTGATATGCCAATTGCTATTTACCCTTCATAAGGACCCTTTTCACCGAACCCGTTCCGACTAAAGTAGGAGAGACAGACACCCGCCAGCCACCTTATGCAACTAGTGCATGTCAGTCGGTGGAACCGGTCTCACGTAAGCGTACGTGTAAGGTTGGTCCGGGCCGCTTCATCCCACAATACCGTCGAAACAAGATTGGACTAGTAACGGCAAGCATATTGAACAAAATCAACGCCCACAACTACTTTGTGTTCTACTCGTGCATAGAATCTATGCAATAGACCTAGCTCATGATGCCACTGTTGGGGAACGTAGCAGAAATTCAAAATTTTCCTACATGTCACCAAGATCTATCTATGGAGAAACCAGCAACGAGGGGAAGGAGAGTGCATCTACATACCCTTGTAGATCGCTAAGCGGAAGCGTTCAAGTGAACGGGGTTGATGGAGTCGTACTCGTCGTGATCCAAATCACCGATGATCCTAGTGCCGAACGGACGGCACCTCCGCGTTCAACACACGTACAGCCCGGTGACGTCTCCCACGCCTTGATCCAGCAAGGAGAGACGGAGAGGTTGAGGAAGATTCCATCCAGCAGCAGCACAACGGCATGGTGATGATGGAGGAGTGTGGTACTCCAGCAGGGCTTCGCCAAGCACGTGACGGAGGAGGAGAGGTGTTGGGGAGGGGAGGGGCTGTGCCTTGGATGAGGTATGAAGTCCTCCATCTCCCCCACTATATATAGGAGGGCCAAGGGGGGGCGCCGGCCCTAGGAGATCCAATCTCCTAGGGGGCCGGCGGCCAAGGGAGGTTTCCCTCCCCCCCAAGGCACCTAGGGGTGCCTTCCCCTTGTGGGACTCTTCCCTCTTGTAACCCTAGGCGCATGGGCCTCTTGGGGCTGGTGCCCTTGGCCCATGTAGGCCAAGGCGCACACCCCTACAGCCCATGTGGCCCCCCGGGGCAGGTGGCCCCACTTGGTGGACCCCCGGGACCCTCCCGGTGGTCCCGGTACGTTACCGATAAAACCCGAAACTTTTCCGGTGACCAAAACAGGACTTCCCATATATAAATCTTTACCTCCGGACCATTCCGGAACTCCTCGTGACGTCCGGGATCTCATCCGGGATTCCGAACAACATTCGGTAACCACATACAAACTTCCTTTATAACCCTAGTGTCATTGAACCTTAAGTGTGTAGACCCTACGGGTTCTGGAGACACGCAGACATGACTGAGACGCTCTCCGGTCAATAACCAACAGCGGGATCTGGATACCCATGTTGGCTCCCACATGTTCCACGATGATCTCATCGGATGAACCACGATGTCAAGGACTTAATCAATCCCGTATACAATTCCCTTTGTCTATCGATACGATACTTGCCCGAGATTCGATCGTCGGTATCCCGATACCTTGTTCAATCTCGTTACCGGCAAGTCTCTTTTACTCGTTCCAGAACACATCATCCCGTGATCAACTCCTTGATCACATTGTGCACATTATGATGATGTCCTACCGAGTGGGCCTAGAGATACCTCTCCGTAACACGGAGTGACAAACCCCAGTCTCAATTCGTGCCAACCCAACAGACACTTTTGGAGATACCTGTAGTGTACCTTTATAGCCACCCAGTTACGTTGTGACGTTTGGCACACCCAAAGCATTCCTACGGTATCCGGGAGTTGCACAATCTCATGGTCTAAGGAAATGATACTTGACATTAGAAAAGCTTTAGCATACGAACTACATGATCTTGTGCTAGGCTTAGGATTGCGTCTTGTCCATCACATCATTCTCCTAATGATGTGATCCCGTTATCAATGACATCCAATGTCCATGGTCAGGAAACCGTAACCATCTATTGATCAATGAGATAGTCAACTAGAGGCTTACTAGGGACATGGTGTTGTCTATGTATCCACACATGTATCTGAGTTTCCTATCAATACAATTCTAGCATGGACAATAAACGATTATCATGAACAAGTAAATATAATAATAATCAATTTATTATTGCCTCTAGGGCATATTTCTGACACACATGCCTGCACGCTTTTGGGCAGATGCTCTCGCCACCGCCACTCTTCTTCTCAACATTCGTCCGTGCAAACCGCGATGGAGCTATACACCTCATCACCTTTTGTTTGGGTCTCCTCCTTCCTATGATGATCTCCACGTCTTTGGTTGCTTGTGCTACCCCCACATCACCGCCACCGCTCCACATAAACTTGCGCTTCTGTCTCTTGCCTGTGTCTTTCTTGGCTATCAACCCAACACCAAAGGATTTCGCTGCTACGACCCGGTCTCTTGCCGTGTCTTCGTCTCGCGGAACGTTTACTTTGATGAGGTTGTTTTTCCTTTTCAGCAGGTTATTACCACAGCGGCGCCATCCTCGGATCCTTCTCCTCGACGCCCTCGAGGAGCCCTTGCGCTCCCCCCACCGCGCATGCATGCACCTTCGGCGCGCCTCTGTGGGATCAGGCGGAGCCGACCTCGTTCCTGGAGGCTTCGACGCCAGCTTCCGCTGGCCTGGCGGCATCCTCAGGAGGCGCCCTGACCGGGTCCCCGGCTGCCTCCCCGACGCTCCCGACCGCACCCACGTTGGCCGCGGCATTGCCCGCGCCCACATTGGCTGTGGCTCTCCCGCCGGCTCGCCATCGTCTTCTGCGGTCTCACCCACGGACACGTCTGCGCCACCCGCGGCCTCGTCTACGCCACCCGCGGCCTCGCCCACGGCCTTGTCTCCACCACCTGCGGCCTTGTCTCCGTCACCCGCGGCCTCGCCGTTGCCTGCGGTCTCGCCCGCAGCCTCGGCCGCGGCCTCATCACCCGCGTTTTTTCCCGCGGCCCCATCCTCATCCTCTTCCGCAACAGAGGTTGCGCCTCCTCCTCGCCGTAGAGCTCGGGCCCCGCCTCCGCCGCCTCATCACTCCATGGTGATGCGCGCTAAAGACGGGATACATCAACCAAACCCACGCTATCACAATCTCAGCGTCACGGTGATCTCTCCAGTACCGCGCTAGGTGCGCTCTGCATTGAGTGATCCGCACTGGCTTGCGGCTTATGCGCGCCGAGTATGATGCCCTCGTCGCCAAGCGGACCTGGACATTGGTTCCTCGTCCACCCGGTGCCAACATCATCACCAGCAAGTGGGTATTTCGGTATAAGCTTCTCCCGGATGGCTGTCTGGTACAAGGCTCGTTGGGTTGTTTGTAGCTTTGCACAATGTGTCGGTGTTGACTTCTCGGAGACCTTCTCTCCAGTCGTTAAACCCGCTACGATTCGTGTGGTTCTTCAGCTTGCCGCCTCCCGTCACTAGCCTGTTCATCAGCTCGACATCAACAACGCTTTTCTATACGGTCATCTCCAGGAGCGTGTTCTCTGCCAGCAGCCTACTGGATTTGTTGATCCTACCCGCCCTGATGATGTCTGCCTGCTCTCACGGTCTCTCTATGGTCTGAAACAGGCGCCTCGTGCGTGGTATCAACGCATCGCAGCATTTCTCACCGCTCTTGGTTTTCACAGGACCACCTCCGACACGTCGCTATTTGTGCCTCATGTCGCCATGCTTCTTCTGTATGTTGACGACATCATCATCACCACCTCTCGCGCGGATCTACTTCGCAACATCATTGGTCGCCTCAGTTCTGAGTTTCGGCTAAAGGACTTGGGCGCATTGCACTTCTTCCTCGGCATCAATGTGCGACGTGATCCCTCCGGATTTTTTCTTCATCAAGGACAGTATGCTCTTGATCTCTTGGATCGTGCTGGCATGACCGAATGCAAACCTGCTGCTACTCCTGCCGAGGCCAAGCCAAAGCTCTCTGCCACTGCTGGACAGCCTGTCACTGACGCCGCTCTCTACCGCAGTATTGTTGGTGCTCTTCAGTACCTCACGCTCACCAGACCGGACATTCAGTTTGCCGTGTAGCAAGTCTGCTTGCATATGCACTCGCCTCGGGATGTTCACTAGTCTCTGGTCAAGCGCATTCTCCGGCACATTCGCGGCACACCGACCTTTGGTCTCTGTCTTCGTGCCTCTGCCTCCACTGAGTTGTATGCCTACACTGATGCGGATTGGGCCGGTTGTCCTAACACTCGCCGCTCTATGTCGGGATATTGTGTCTTCTTTGATGATTTGTTCGTCTCATGGTCCTCTAAGCGGCAGCCCACCGTCTCCCGCTCGAGTGCTGATGCCGAGTATCGTGTCGTCGCCAACATCGTTGCCAAGACTTGTTGGCTCCGTCAACTACTTAGCGAACTTCGGGTTTCAATCCCGAAAGCTATGGTGGTTTTTTGTGATAATGTTTTGGCCACCTACCTCGCGGCCAACCCGGTGCAGTATAAGCGCACCAAGCACATTGAACTTGATGTTCACTTTGTTCGCGAGAAGGTTCAGTTGGGTCAGCTTCGGGTTCTTCATGTACCGACCACACAACAGTTCGCCGACATTATGACCAAAGGGCTCTCAACTGCTGCATTCCAGGAGTTCTGTAACATCCCAAAATTCTAAATTTTGGAATGTTATAATAAACAGATAGATTGAATTGATTGTTTGATTGTTGTGTGATTGATTGAGTGAACTCGAAACTTTTGAAAGTTAAATGAGAGGGAATAAAAGGACTTTCCCAAACTTTCACATTTGCATTTTATGATCTCCTGAATTCAAATTCTTTTCAACTACAAAACCCTAGAGTGAAGATGACATGACTTCTTCCATTTAATTAAATGAAACAGGGTTGTTGAAAATATTTGAATTTCATTTGAAAATATTTCCAATTCTAAAACTTTATGCAACTCAATGATTTTCATGAGAGAAGATAAAATGACTTCTTCAAATTATATGAGATATGAGTTGGGAGTTTCGAAGAATTAAATTCAAAATTGTCTTGAATTTATTTTCAATTTGGAGTTATTTGAGTTTTATTCAAATTATTTTTCTCCAAAAATAAAATATATGTAAATTAGGGTAACATGATTCCCTACAACAGAAAATTGGAGAGAAATAAATTTTAAATCATTTTGGTATTTTTAAAATGATTGTTATTGGATTTTATTAGACCAGTAGCACTCTTTGCTTTATTTACATCTGTGTGGATTTTATTTGAAGTTATAAAAATGTCCAGCTTGTAGGAAATCTTTTTCTGAAAATTTTGATATATAATATGCCTATATTATTTTTCTTCTATTTTCTTTTCTTTTATTTACGTTAGCCTGTGTTTCAAAAAAAAGCTCTTCGAACAGTGCCAGACCGAAGCCCAGCACTGCTCTCTCTCTCTCTCCCTCTCTCCGTCCCACGGCCCAGCCGAATCGGCCCATGGCCTCTTCGCCTCGCGCGAACCGCCTTCGCCCCGGTCGCCCGTTCCCTCCCTCTCTCTCCCGCGGACGCCGACAGGTGGGCCCCGCATCCACTTCCTCCTCCCGCAAGGCAGCACGAGTTCTTCTCCTATACGCCGACGCCGGCCGACGCCGAGTCCGCCTTGGACTCTCCTCTCCACCTTGCCCCTCGCCCAAGCCTCGCCCCACCTATATATAGCCAGGCCCTGGCCTCGTTTTGCCTCTAAACGGAAGGCCCGAGACCCTCCCCACGCTCCACGCGAACTCGCCGGAGTTCGCGAGATCCGACGAGCTCCGCCGCCAAGCCCCGCGCTGTTCCGACACCGCAGCCGAGCGTCGACCCCGCCATCGGTTTCACCACCTCGCGCCGCTTCTTCCCGACCCCACGGCCATGCCAGAGGACCACCAGAGTCGCCGCCCGCTCGAAGCTGACGCCGCTGCCGCCGTCTTCTCCGGCGACGTCGACGCCCACCACCGTGGTAAGCCGCCGGTGCTCCTCGTCCGTCCGATTGTAGATCTAGGGCTAGGATTAGATCGTCTAGTTTTTTTTCTTTCGAATCGTTTTTGTTTAATTGACGAACGTTCGTTTGATAAACTTCTGAAGCGAACGGTTACATCCAGTAGGATTCTGCCACTTAGCCAGGGACCGGTTGCAATTAGTTTTTCTTACAGAATAGTCCCTGTTTTTCAAACGACCACATCTTTTTACTCGTTTATCCAAATTCAACGAAACCAACGCCCACTTCTTCGTTATGAACCCCTCTATCCAGTACAACAACTTGAACATGTTTTTGAAAGTTTTAAAATTTGAATTCAAATAAATTTGTATTCAAACTTTGTTTGAACATAACTTGAGTTTCGTAACTCCGATTCAGTTGATTCTTTTTGCAAATTAAAGCTCTTGACCTAAACTTTCTGATAAGGCAAAATCCACATAATTTTGGTACTGTTAGAAATTGTTTTATGTTACAAGATTTATTTGTTTGGTTTTGATGTTCTCCGAATCATCTTCTTCGATTTTTCCGATCTTTTGAGTGGTTGCTTATGTGTGGTTACTATTGCTTGCTTACGATAGATTGACCGGAGTGTGACGAGTAGAACTATCAAGTGTGTTGAGTGCGAATCATCTTCATCAACATTGCAGGCAAGTTCACACTTTGATCATACCTTTTCTACTACCCAGTTTTATTGCATTAGATCAATCCTCAAACATTGCATGATTAGGATCTAATCTAAATTGTGGGATGGGAAGTAGTTGAGGTAGTACCTATTACCTGTTTTATTATGAAACCCTTGGGAGTTACTCTATGCTGCTTATTATGCCATGCTATGCTAGTAGACGTGGATTGGGTGAGTGATATCCATGACAGATGTGAGTTTGTTAATTTTAACGGTTTACTTAAGGTGGCAACTTAAACACACATCTGGGTGGATTGAGGCACCTAGTTTCTATCAGGACTTGCCTGTTTTTCTTTTGGACCGCCACCCAGGCTCAAAGGGATCATAAGATTATTCATGCTAGAAACTTCCGTGTGCAGCCACAAGCCATTATGGGCTCTGGCATAGTTGACTAAGTCATGCGAACTCTTACAGTGGTAGACTAGCTGATGTAGGGGTTGTAGGTTGGTACGGTCTACCCGATCGTAAGGTGCTAGCGCTTCTAAAAGACTATGCCTCGGTCATCCGTTTCTCAAACACTATGTAGTGCGAGAAACCAAACGGAGGCGATCGAGTCTTGTGGGGAAAACTGCGCAAACCTCTGCAGAGTTTACAAACTAATCATGATTAGCCGTGTCCCCGGTTATGGACGTCTTGAGTATCTAGTTCTTGGATTTTCCTGTTGATCTCATCATGTTACTTTAATTAATTTTGTTGGGATGTTAATGATTACTTTTAATTGGGATTGAGAATGCTGTCAACCATTCTCAATGTTTAACAACCACCATGATAGTTAAATAAAGTTTATTCCTTTGCAGTAGGGAAAAATTGGCTTTACGCAAAACTGTAACCATACAGCTTTTCCACCAGCCAAATATGCATGTAGTGATAGCCATATTTCAGCATTGCTCTACAGTGTGAATTTGCCAGTACATTCAATGTACTGACCCATTTCGGGCTGCAACGTCTCATGTTGCAGGTTTCTTATGACGAGTAAGTGATACGTTAGGGTTATGATTTCTACACTCAACTTTGCCGTTGGTGTTGATGGGAATCCACAACCTTGTTGCTTCCACTATATTGGATTGAGGTAATAGTATTTATGTTTTGCAGGTTTCTTATGACGAGTAAGTGATACGTTAGGGTTATGATTTCTACACTCAACTTTGCCGTTGGTGTTGATGGGAATCCACAACCTTGTTGCTTCCACTATATTGGATTGAGGTAATAGTATTTATGTTACTTTATACATGTGATTTACCTCTGTTATAAATCCTTCGAGTACTGTGTGTGTCAGCATACCGATCCAGGGATGACATATAAGCACAGAGACTTGATCCATTCGGGTCAGGTCGCTACAAGATGGTATCAGAGCACATGTTGACTGTAGGACGTGACCCTAGAAACTGGCAAGCCCATAGGAAAGATTTTTCTCTGAAACTTTACTTTTCAAAAGGAATCTTTTACCTCTCTTCTCTTCTGAGCTTATTCAAATATTCCCTTCTAGTGAGACTATACTCCTTTTTCCCTTTTGACCACTCGAAGGTTCGACGGATGAGACCACTTCAAGAAGTACGAGATATTGGACAACCACGACCACTACGGAATGAAGGAGATTTTACCTTGCATCTGAATAATGGAAACTACAGTGGTTGAAGACTCCGAAGACTAGGAGAATTTGAAGGCTCTGAAGAATTCCCCGATTTTTATGACCTAGGAAGGCTACCCTTATGGAACTTGGCAGGCTATGGAAGTTGTCCATACCCGAGATCAAGGTGTATCGGAGAAAGACCGGAGCATGGAGAGTTAAAAACTCAAAGTTTTGTCAAGGAAACCCCAATGTAGAAGATATCAACTACGGAGAGATAGCTCATGGAAATGACAAAGGGAAGAAACTCGGTTATCCATGAGGTTATCGCCCGCTTATGCTATTGTCACCGTGCTAAGTTAAAGCATGCATATGCATGGAAGGATTGTAGAAGGCTGATGGAGCACCTATCACCAAGATGAAGTTTTAACCTTAGCTGATGTAACACCAGGATCTAGAGTATTACATCAAGGGTGTTAAGATGGACCTGCAGGAAGCAGTATTTGATAAGGAAGCATTTTGTGAAGAACTCAGGACCCAAAAGCTGAAAATAGCCAAGCTAGAGGAGCAAAACCTTGGTACATCAAAGACTCATCAGGAACTGAAGGACAGTAGGACCGTGGTTCATACCAAGGATGTTGAAATCCAGAAGTTTGGAACACAACTTCAGAATATTAAAGGACGCCATGAGAGACTTCGCGTCAATAGAGATGATCTGACAAAAGAATTTGAGAAGGACAAACACGTATCGGAAGAAGCCATCGAAGACATGAGCAAGACTTGAAGAGTTTGATGACTTTGAAGATTTATTGACCTTTAGAAGACCAAACCCCTATTATATACCTACGATAGATGCGACTTTTGTGAGCTGTCATTTGTTTGTTATTTTTCCGATAGTCACAATAAAATCTGTCTTTTCAAAACCATTGTTGCCTTGTGTGTATCCCTCTCCATCTCTCCCATCTCACCCCAAAACCCATGGACCCAATAGAGGATGAATGGAGATGAGCTTGCAATTTTCTGGACCGATGAGTCAATTGGAGACGGACCGATGGATTCAGAACATGGAGGATCACATGAAGAATAACACTATAGCCAGAAAAGATATAACCCAGCATGCTCTTGAGTGCTTTGAAAGAAGTGCTGCTACTTGGTGGAGGATGTACCAAACCATCAATGGATGGCAAGGAGTAACCACTTGGGAAGAATTTAAGTTGACTCTGCAAAAAAATCTCGTCTTGTGTCCCAGAAATTGAAGCCTTATGGAAAGGATATGAAGAAAACTTGTGCATGCAAGCTTTGTGGAGAAATAGGACACAACCATAAAGAACACAAGGATGAATGCCCTAATTGTGAAGTAAGTCACCCAGCTAAACGATGCCCTACTAGGCAGATCACTTGTTTCTTGTGTGAAGGGACTACCCACTACCCTGCTCAGTGTCACATTTACCCCATGGTACAAAGAACCATCCAGCAAAAGAAAGAAGCAATGAAAGGAGCCCTAATGGAAATTTTAGAAGAACCAGTGATGAAGGAAGAGG
Source organism: Aegilops umbellulata (assembly GCA_032464435.1). Taxonomy (NCBI): domain Eukaryota; kingdom Viridiplantae; phylum Streptophyta; class Magnoliopsida; order Poales; family Poaceae; genus Aegilops; species Aegilops umbellulata. Next base: position 47,052,303 of record CP136057.1, read on the forward strand.
TGGAGGACACACCCAAAGAAGAAGCAATTAAACCCTGCACCAAGTCATGCTATTCATGTGGATAAGAAGGACACATCTCCCAAGATTGTGTGAATGGAGATCTAGTAAAATTCCCGACAGAGGAAGTAGAGTATGACCCACAGGAAATAGGATCCCTAATTGGAATGGAAAAGTCTAGGAAGAGGAATAGATTGGATTCTAGGAAAGACCTAAGTCATGTCACCTGTTACAAGTGCAAGGAGTCAGGGCACTACATCAACACTTGCCCAAAAAGGAAGCCAAGGACCCAAGTAGGCTATATAATCACAAGGAAACCTCGAAACTTGCCAAAAGTAATATGTTTCCGTTGTAATGAAGCAGGGCACTTTGCCATAGATTGTCCGAAGGAGAAGGAGACTTGCGATAAATAGTTGAGTTTGTAACAGAAGAAATATAGTAGTAGTAGTGAGAACATTTTTCTTCATATTGAGGTGTTTAGTTGAGGCATGTAATGGAAAAACAGGAGATTGTCATAATTTGAGAATAAATAAAGTTAGCGGTGTTGGTACCAATTTGGATTGTATAAGTTACTCTATGAGAAAAGATGTTGACCATTTTCGAGGATATGAGAAATATGGCCTATGGAATATTGGAACATTTTAAGGGTGGTAGTACCCTGTAAGAACCATTGACCCTGGAAACGATAAGGATACTCCCCTGAGTGAATTTCGGACAAAATGAATACGAGTTTTGCCTCGATATATGTGATACCCCAAGAGTGTGTGGGAAGAAGTTGGAGACCGTTAGTTGTTTGGACCAAATGTGATCAAGGAGTCAGAAGAGAATGTGAAGTTGATTTGAGATAGACTGAAGGTAGCTCAGTCCAGGCAGAAGAGTTATGCAGACTCAAAAAACGCAAGGAGGTAGTCTATGAAATTGGAGACAGAGCATGTCTTCATGTGTTCCCTCTGCGAGGAGTTAAACGATTTGGAATTAAAGAAAGTTAGCCCCGAGATTTGTAGGACCATACCGAGTTTTGGAGCGTATGGGAGAAATGGCCAACGAGTTGGAGTCACCCGAAGGACTGTGAGGATTTTATGATGTGTTTCACGTTTCCCCGTTAAATAAGTGCCATGCAGAGATGGCCAATATTCCCCTATGAGGACACTTGACCCATGGAAAGGAGAATGATATACCACGAAGTGGATTTTTGACAATATAAGGATGAGTCTTGTCTCGGTATGTGGGATATTCCATGAGGATGAAGAGATGAAGTGTTATTGGATATAAAGGAGATATGATGTTGGTATTATGGAACGATTATAACTCCATGATGAGTCTGAGTAATCATGTCCTAGTTTGGTGCCAATAGAAGGAAGAAGTACAGTACAATTGGATGGATTTAAGTATGCTATGAAGTTGGATGTTGGATTAAGGATCAGTTGCCCCGATGATGAGTTCAAGGTATGCAAGTGATGAGATGGGCCATAACCCACATGCCCCAGGACCTGCCAAGAAGCAAGCACATTCGTGCTGAAGGAAAAACCCTGGAAGAAGTTACGATTTGATCGATAGACGAATTTATAGGAGTTTATGCAAAACCTGAGGGTTGGGAAGGAACGATAGATGTTTGTTTGGCTTGCAGAATCAATGGATTTATCCGAACCTGGTTCGTTGACAAGAGAAATTCTGCAATGCTTGTGAGGATGACCGAGTGTTAGAATGCGAGATTCGCTAAACTGTATACAAGGTAATGATTTGGGTGCGGGATGGATTGATCACCATACCGACTTACTCTTATTATTCGCTTTGCTATATGGGATGGCAAATCTGAGTGACTTACCTATAGTAACGAGAGGACAATCAAAACCTTGTATAAACCTTAGAATGGTATAAGAATTTTTCCCCTTGTACAAGGCAGCTTTTGCCAACCGTAGGTTATACGGTGAGGTTCAACCAAGACCCATTTCCTGCAGGAGATGCCATAAATTGTTGACCACCATGAGATATTGATAGTTGTTTAGTTTTGGCGCCAGACCTATCAACTATGAAGACCCAGTCTCGGAATAACCTTACCAAGATGAAAGGACATAAGAATTGCGGTAAAGGTTATGCCACTACCGGAAAAGCCAGAGAAGGAATTTTCTTGAGAATTTGAGAAGACCGACCCTGTCAAGAATAAGGATGGAGTATATGAGTTTTGATGGAACCGTAATAATGATTCTAAGGGTGGTAGAACCCCAGGCCCCCTCCCGCGACAATCGATGGATTTTTTTAGAAGACCCCCAAACCCTAACCTTTTTCTTTCTAGCCTCTCCGAATCTCGAGGACGAGATTCACTTTGTTCGCGAGAAGGTTCAGTTGGGTCAGCTCCGGGTTCTTCATGTACCGACCACACAACAGTTCGCCGACATTATGACCAAAGGGCTCTCAACTGCTGCATTCCAGGAGTTCTGTAACATCCCAAAATTCTAAATTTTGGAATGTTATAATAAACAGATAGATTGAATTGATTGTTTGATTGTTGTGTGATTGATTGAGTGAATTCGAAACTTTTGAAAGTTAAATGAGAGGGAATAAAAGGACTTTCCCAAACTTTCACATTTGCATTTTATGATCTCCTGAATTCAAATTCTTTTCAACTACAAAACCCTAGAGTGAAGATGACATGACTTCTTCCATTTAATTAAATGAAACAGGGTTGTTGAAAATATTTGAATTTCATTTGAAAATATTTCCAATTCTAAAACTTTATGCAACTCAATGAGAGAAGATAAAATGACTTCTTCAAATTATATGAGATATGAGTTGGGAGTTTCGAAGAATTAAATTCAAAGTTGTCTTGAATTTATTTTCAATTTGGAATTATTTGAGTTTTATTCAAATTATTTTTCTTCAAAAATAAAATATATGGAAATTAGGGTAACATGATTCCCTACAACAGAAAATTGGAGAGAAATAAATTTTAAATCATTTTGGTATTTTTAAAATGATTTTTATTGGATTTTATTAGACCAGTAGCACTCTTTGCTTTATTTACATTTGTGTGGATTTTATTTGAAGTTATAAAAATGTCCAGCTTGTAGGAAATCTTTTTCTGAAAATTTTGATATATAATATGCCTATATTATTTTTCTTCTATTTTCTTTTGTTTTATTTACGTTAGCCTGTGTTTAAAAAAAAGCTCTTCGAACAGTGCCAGGTCGAAGCCCAGCACTGCTCTCTCTCTCTCTCTCCCTCTCTCCGTCCCACGGCCCAGCCGAATCGGCCCATGGCCTCTTCGCCTCGCGCGAACCGCCTTCGCCCCGGTCGCCCGTTCCCTCCCTCTCTCTCCCGCGGACGCCGACAGGTGGGCCCCGCGTCCTCTTCCTCCTCCCGCAAGGCAGCAGGAGTTCTTCTCCTGTACGCCGACGCCGGCCGACGCCGAGTCCGCCCTGGACTCTCCTCTCCACCTTGCCCCTCGCCCAAGACTCGCCCCCTCCTATATATAGCCAGGCCCCGGCCTCGTTTTACCTCTAAACGGAAGGCCCGAGACCTTCCCCACGCTCCACGCGAACTCGCCGGAGTTCGCAAGATCCGACGAGCTCCGCCGCCAAGCCCCGCGCTGTTCCGACGCCGCAGCCGAGCGTCGACCCCGCCATCGGTTTCACCACCTCGCGCCGCTTCTTCCCGACCCCACGGCCACGTCAGAGGACCACCAGAGTCGCCGCCCGCTCGAAGCCGACGCCGCTGCCGCCGTCTTCTCCGGCGACGTCGACGCCCACCACCGCGGTAAGCCGCCGGTGCTCCTCGTCCGTCCGATTGTAGATCTAGGGCTAGGATTAGATCGTCTAGTTTTTTTTTCTTTCGAATCGTTTTTGTTTAATTGACGAACGTTCGTTCGATAAACTTCTGAAGCGAACGGTTACAGCCAGTAGGATTCTGCCACGTAGCCAGGGACCCGGTTGCAATTAGTTTTTCTTACAGAATAGTCCCTGTTTTTCAAACGACCACATCTTTTTACTCGTTTATCCAAATTCAACGAAACCAACGCCCACTTCTTCGTTATGAACCCCTCTATCCAGTACAACAACTTGAACATGTTTTTGAAAGTTTTAAAATTTGAATTCAAATAAATTTGTATTCAAACTTTGTTTGAACATAACTTGAGTTTTGTAACTCCGATTCAGTTGATTCTTTTTGCAAATTAAAGCTCTTGACCTAAACTTTCTGATAAGGCAAAATCCACATAATTTTGGTACTGTTAGAAATTGTTTTATGTTACAAGAGTTATTTGTTTGGTTTTGATGTTCTCCGAATCGTCTTCTTCGATTTTTCCGATCTTTTGAGTGGTTGCTTATGTGTGGTTACTATTGCTTGCTTACGATAGATTGACCGGAGTGTGATGAGTAGAACTATCAAGTGTGTTGAGTGCGAATCATCTTCATCAACATTGCAGGCAAGTTCACACTTTGATCATACCTTTTCTACTACCCAGTTTTATTGCATTAGATCAATCCTCAAACATTGCATGATTAGGATCTAATCTAAATTGTGGGATGGGAAGTAGTTGAGGTAGTACCTATTACCTGTTTTATTATGAAACCCTTGGGAGTTACTCTACGCTGCTTATTATGCCATGCTATGCTAGTAGACGTGGATTGGGTGAGTGATATCCATGACAGATGTGAGTTTGTTAATTTTAACGGTTTACTTAAGGTGGCAACTTAAACACACATCTGGGTGGATTGAGGCACCTGGTTTCTATCAGGACTTGCCTGTTTTTCTTTTGGACCGCCACCCAGGCTCAAAGGGATCATAAGATTATTCATGCTAGAAACTTCCGTGTGCAGCCACAAGCCATTATGGGCTCTGGCATAGTTGACTAAGTCGTGCGAACTCTTACAATGGTAGACTAGCTGATGTAGGGGTTGTAGGTTGGTACGGTCTACCCGATCGTAAGGTGCTAGCGCTTCTGAAAGACTATGCCTCGGTCATCCGTTTCTCAAACACCATGTAGTGCGAGAAACCAAACGGAGGCGATCGAGTCTTGTGGGGAAAAGTGCGCAAACCTCTGCAGAGTGTACAAACTAATCATGATTAGCCGTGTCCCCGGTTATGGACGTCTTGAGTATCTAGTTCTTGGATTTTCCTGTTGATCTCATCATGTTACTTTAATTAATTTTGTTGGGATGTTAATGATTACTTTTAATTGGGATTGAGAATGCTGTCAACCATTCTCAATGTTTAACAACCACCATGATAGTTAAATAAAGTTTATTCCTTTGCAGTAGGGAAAAATTGGCTTTACGCAAAACTGTAACCATAGAGCTTTTCCACCAGCCAAATATGCATGTAGTGTCACGACCGGTTTTCCGTGCATTAATTTCCAGAAAATGGCCATTGTGCTCACCAGCCCCAGGATTACTGTTAGCTGATGAGACACCAACTTGATACAAAAATTCCAAGCAAGAGTACAAAATATGCAGTACAAGACCATTGTGGCCTATGAGTACAACAAATGGTTTCTAGTGGTTGAGGGCGGAAGCGGTTTGTGGATCACCACGGCTATGGGACTCCATTTACCACGGGAACAGCTGACCAGGTTAACTCCTATCTTCGTGAGGCTGCTACCACCGTTGCTTAGGTTCCGAAGCTGTTGTCGCAACGCTCCTCTCCAAGCAAGTAATCTAGCCAAGACAATAGCCAGGGACAAGCCAGTGAGTACTTTGAATGTACTCGCAAACATTAAGAACACAGGTATAATATAACCATTGACGCTCATGCTTTGCAATATCCTTATACTCACTTAGTTAGTCATAAAAATAAATATCTTGATGCATGCAAGCAGGTTATTCATATGCAACTGGAAATTTATGCAATGGCCACATAGAGGTAATAAATACTGGGTGCCAAGCGAGGGTCTGAATGACTCCTCGAGCGGAAAATGCAGAATAATAGATACTGGTGCCAAACGAGTGTTTGAAAGACTCCTCGAGCGGAAAAATGCAGAACAATAATACTGGTACCAAACGAGTGTCTGAAAGACTCCTCGAGCGGAAAAATGCGGAATAATAGATACTGGTGCCAAACGAGTGTCTGAAAGACTCCTCGAGCGGAAAAATGCGGAATAATAGATACTGGTGCCAAACGAGTGTCTGAAAGACTCCTCGAGTGGAAAATGCGGAATAATAATATTGGTACCAAACGAGTGTCTGAAAGACTCCTCGAGCGGAAAATGCGGAATAATAATACTGGTACCAAACGAGTGTCTGAAAGACTCCTCGAGCGGAAAATGCGGAATAATATATACTGGTAAGGAAATAATATATTCATCATAAATATATTCAACTCATGGAATTAAACGGGTTAGTCCATCCACAAGAATAAACATCATATATCACAAGTCATAATCAATATTCGGGTTTTAGTGATTTCTCCTCCGAAGACCGACACTAAGACCGACACTTGACCCATCCTAGACTGTAATCCTTAACCATGGACACGGCTATTCAAATAGATTTGATCTCTGCAGAGGGTGTACTCTTTACCCACGAGTGACGGATTCCTTTAGTCCATCGGGACTAATTTCGTCTACGGTCTTTTAATTGAAAACACACCTGACTTGCACACACCAGCTCAACTCACCGGTGTCTGGAATCACCCACGACACCTGTCAAGCAAACTCTAAGTGGGGAGGCTACAACCTCGACGTAGCATGGGATCAAATTTCTTTTCGCGCGCTCTAAGGGGTATCCCCCTCTCGGTCCCAACCGGATACACCCATGCCCCCGGACCAGGTGGCATGCCTACCGGATGCAGCCGGTATCTTCCACCATGTCCTCTCTGTACGGTGTGTGCCAAGACAAGGGTTAACAACTTACTGAACCATACCCACCTACGGTAGGGACTAGTGGCAGTACGAAACAAGTATGGGGGTTACTGGAACAAGACTCGATCTATGGCCGACTCAGGAGGCTTACAAGAGTTCCCTGCATGGTTAGCGCAACAAAAATACTTCAACCAACAAATCACCACTCAATATACCTTACCATGCCATACCGGATGTAACCGTCCCGACGGAGACCGGCGACAAGCTCACACCTACCCAAGGCAGAGGCTTTCCCAGATCCCTTACCGGCATGCATGTAAGGCACATGGAGATGATTGCCATCACACGGGTATGCTCATTTCCAACAGCAAGGAAATTTCACATAATGCATCCATGTACAAGATCATTTCACATGAAATAACATCACTCCGAAACGAGGTGGCATTTATAAACGTGTCAATCATCACACTAACATATTATTCCGGGGTTCAGAATGCTTGCCTTAAAGGTGTGGAGAGGTGGGGGTGCTCTCCAAAACTTTTGGAAGTTTTTCTTCTCTTCCAAAATCCTATTTCAAATAAATTTGAATTAACACACATTTCAAAACAGTACAGAAAAGTTGCTTGAATTTTTTTCAAATAAATCTTAAAATAAACTAGACATTATTTGAGAGAGATAGGAAAAAGAATCAATTCATTTGGAGTTGTATTTAAAAAGTTATAGACAGTCAAAGTTCTGGTCAAAAATGCTATTTAAAATAATAAACAGAAAAGAAAACGTTTTAATTGAACACGTACACGTCGAAAGCGTATTCTGGGATTACGCTTTCGGTCAGGGGAGGCGCACTTGAGGTTTTACGCCTCCACTCATCCACGTGGACTGGCGCTGGGTCTCTGACGGTGGGCCCGCCTGGCCCACTGGTCAGGTTTGACCAGTCGCCCGTGCTGTCTCCCTCCTCTGCCCGAGCGGAGCGGGGCTCCGGCGATCGTCACCGGCGAACGGTGGCTCTACGCGGGCATCTGAGGGTGGAGATGGATCCGCATGACTGGGGCGGTTCTCCCGGTGGTCGAGGGAGTGACGGGGACGGAGTGAGTCACCGGTGGCGAGCTCTGCGGCGGAGGGAAGCCTCTGTGGCGAAGTGGTTTTGGGGCGGCGGTGGCTCCCGATCGAAATCTAGTAGGGGAAAAGGTTCACGGGAGGGAGAGGGTGTTCCTGGTGGAGAGAGTGGAGGGGGAGAGGCCCTGGCTACGCCGAGCGGAGCCGGGAGGCGGCGGCGGTTGCGGTTGCCGGAGTTGAGGAAGACGGCATTTCCCTGACAATTGCGGGCTGTGGGGGTGCTATGGGAGTAGCCTGAGGTTGCGTGCGTGCTCAATGGGGCCCGGGGTCCCTTAAATAGGCGAGTCGAGGCGGTTCAGCGGCGGCCACGGATGAGCTCGTCGGCGACCGTCTTTCTGTAGCTGCAGGGCATCGTGGCGGCGACGAGCGTTAGCCGACACGCTTGTGGATGAGCTCGCGCTGTTCCAAGAGCCAGGTGGCAAGCGGGGAAGGCTTGGGCGGCGCTGCTCATGGCGGTGGCGGATATGGCCACGGGCGTGCCACCAAACGGCTTGCTGGCAACGCTGCAGAGGCGGTCGGGGGGGGGGGGGTTGGCGCGACGCAGCGAGAGGTCATGTGAGTGGCGCGGCTTGGCAGAGTGGTGGCAAACCAGGGGCGCGACGCGTCGGCTCGGGCGCGGCACGTGCAAAACGCGCGCTCTGCTCGCGCCCGGAGCGCGCACGGTACGTGTTTGACGAAATGCCCATGCATGCTAGGGGTCTCGGGTGAGGTTGGCGAGAAACAGGGCTAGTCTAGGGTTAGCAAGGTAATCAAGGGACATGGTGGATGGGTCAGGGGCTCAAGTTCACAATGTAAACTTGAAATCATGTCAAATCTGGCTATGCACTCAGGGTGTTCGACGAAATGCCGAAGGAACCTAGGCAGTTCTTGGGGTGGCCAAAACTCCCAGGGTGGGGTCTCTTTAGGAGAAAGAGGGGGTGGTGAAGTTAGTTTGCAAAAAGTAGAAACTTGCTAGTGCAAGTTTTGCAAAACTACACTTCTGGACAGGGTGTAAATGGCCTCATTTCATGAACCAAAAGTGTTCCAAAGAGTGCATGCTCCTGGACTTAGAGGTTTGGTAGGGTTGACTACAAGTAGAAAAAGGAATCAAGAGCAAAGGGGCAAGCAAAAGTATGGTTGCTGTACAAACCAGCAAGTTGGGCCAGAATGGAGATGAGGTTGATTCACTCAAATATTTCAAATAACATCATTGGGTTTTTGCATAAAGTTGAATTATAGGCTATTTCCAATATCCCATAATTTTGGTGGAGGCTAGAAGCAAAGATTCAAATGGGTTGTAGTGCAAATTGGCACTCTGGACCAGAGAAAGAAATAGGGTGTAGAGCTCAAAAATATTTTATGAATCAAAGTTATTTTTGCATAAAAGTGATTTAAAAACATCACCTGACATCTCCAAATTGTGGTTGGAATATTAGATGAATTTATCAAATGATTGTAGTTCAAATATGGCCATTTAACTTTGAAAACCAAATCCAAAAAGAATAAAAAAAATCAAGGTTTTAAATCCTGGCAAAAATTTCAATCCATTTAAAACAAGGTCAGGATTTTTGGGGTGTCACATGTAGTGATAGCCATATTTCAGCATTGCTCTACAGTGTGAATTTGCCAGTACATTCAATGTACTGACCCGTTTCGGGCTGCAACGTCTCATGTTGCAGGTTTCTTACGACGAGTAAGTGATACGTTAGGGTTACGATTTCTACACTCAACTTTGCCGTTGGTGTTGATGGGAATCCACAACCTTGTTGCTTCCGCTATATTGGATTGAGGTAATAGTATTTACGTTACTTTATACATGTGATTTACCTCTGTTATAAATTCTTCGAGTACTGTGTGTGTCAGCATACCAATCCAGGGATAACACGTAAGCACAGAGACTTGATCCATTCGGGTCAGGTCGCTACAAGTTCCGTTCCAGTCTTTGTATCGCCGACACCGACGCTTCGACTGCGGGGAAGGGGGGTGTTAAACTTGACGTATTATACTTCTAATCCTATCTTCTCTAGCGTTGTATAGTTGACTCCTAGAGATATGATAGGGTTAGTTTTCTTGTCACGCAAGACATCTCTTGTATATATGGTGACCTACTCCGTAGAATACAATTGAGTTGCACCGCATAATCTCTTTACACACACATCTGTACACACGCACAGAATTAGCGGTCGTCAGTCCGTATCCACTTTGCTAACTAACGCGGCCGGCCTCTTCGATCGAGTTGCTTGCTTGCTTGTGGGAGGCTCGTGTAAACAAAGTAGTACTGCTAGTGGTGTTAAGTTTTGACCTGGGAGTTTGTTTACACGATTTGATTGACTGACGCGTGCTGTGAGAAAGAACAGTCGCGGTCGCGCCTTGTCTTACCTCGATGGAACGGTTGGCTGACAAGTTAAAAGACGTGTGCATGTGAATGAATGGGTCGCTTCTCGTCTCGGTAGCTAATTACCTGCAGAATGTCCTGATGCCTTTGTTTCGACGAAACTGTTGGAAACGAATATTTGGGTAATGCTACTCGATGTATTAATCGGTGCATAGCGCACGTATATATGGAGTACAAGATGGGCCTCTACCTTAACTATACAAAGACTAGGAGGTGGGCCAGACCATACAATAAACATGTACAAACCATATATTCATCACCCCCCTGCAGTCGAAGCGTCGCCGGTGACGCAAAGACTGGACCTGAACTCCTTGAAAATAGAAGTAGGCAGTCCTTTTGTCATAACATCGGCAAACTGTTGCGCCGTCGGGACGTGGAGGGCCCGGATGCGCCCAAGGGCCACCTGCTCGCGAACGAAGTGTATGTCGAGCTCAATGTGTTTCGTTCGTCTATGATGGACCGGGTTGGCGGAGAGGTACACGGTGGAGACGTTGTCGCAGTAGACGAGCGTGGCCTTGTGAACATCACAAAGCAACTCCTGGAGCAGCTGACGAAGCCAAGAGCATTCAGCAACGGCGTTAGCCACTGCCCGATACTCTGCCTCGGCACTCGAGCGAGAGACTGTGGGCTGTCGCTTGGAAGACCAAGAGATCAGGGATGGCCCAAGGTAGACACAGTACCCCGAAGTGGAGCGCCGTGTGTCCGGGCAGCCAGCCCAGTCCGCATCAGAGTAGTCGACGAGGTCGGTGGAGGCGGAGGCCGTCAGTGTAAGTCCCATGGACGGGGTGCCGCGTATGTAACGGAGGATACGCTTTACCAAGGTCCAGTGAGAATCACGCGGAGCATGCATGTGAAGGCAGACCTGCTGAACGGCATACTGCAAGTTGGGGCGCGTTAGAGTGAGGTACTGCAAGGCACCCACAATGGAGCGATAGAAGGCCGCGTCGGATGCGGGAGAGCCCTCCAGAGCTGAAACCTTGGCCTTGGTGTCAACAGGCGTGGGAGCAGGCTTGCAATTAAGCATGCCGGCACGATCGAGAAGCTCATGGGCGTAACGCTGCTAGTGCAGAAAGAACTCATCTAGCCGTCGAACCACCTCAATGCCGAGGAAGTAGTGAAGGGGCCCCAAATCCTTCAGGGCAAACTCATCGCGAAGACGAGCAGTAAGCCGCTGGAGAAGTGCGACAGTGGATGCCGTCAGGATGATGTCGTCGACATAGAGCAACAAGTAGGCCGTGTCAACCCCGTGATGATACACGAAGAGGGACGCATCGGAGCGGGTCGACGAAAATCGGAGCGTCTGCAGAAAGCCAACGATGCGCTGGTACCAGGCCCGAGGCGCCTGCTTCAACCCGTAAAGCAAACGGGAGAGCAAGCACACATGATCCGGCTGTGTGGCGTCGACGAAGCTGGTGGGCTGCTCACAGAACACCTGCTCGGCGAGGTGGCCGTGCGAGAAGGCGTTGGAGACGTCCAACTGATGCACAGGCCAAGCTCGGGAGACGACCAGCTGAAGCACGGTGCGGATCGTGCCCGGTTTAACAACCGGAGCAAAGGTGTCGGTGAAGTCCACGCCCGCACGTTGCCGAAAGCCTCGAACCACCCAGCGAGCTTTGTAGCGCTCGAGAGTCCCGTCTGGGTGAGTCTTATGCCGAAAGGCCCACTTCCCCATGATGATGTTGGCACGAGGCGGTCGAGGGACAAGCTGCCAAGTGCGGTTCCGTTGGAGCGCATCGAACTCTTCCTGCATCGCAGCGAGCCAATGAGGGTCCCGAAGGGCTGCTCGAGCTGACGATGGGAGAGGGGACGGCTCAGAGGCGGAAGCAGCGAGAAGATACTCATCGCTGGTGTACCGCGTACTCGGGCGGAAGGTACCGGCCCGAGAGCGAGTCATCGGGCGAGGCAGCAAGTCCGGGGCAACGGGCGATGACGAAGAAGAGCCCGCCGCCGCTGAAGTCGCGGGCGAGGCCGCCGGCGAGGTCGCCGCGGTAGAGGCCGTCCACGAGGCCGCCAGCGAGGGCGTCGCGGGCGAGGCGGCCGGCGAGGGCGCGGGGAGCGCCGAGGAGTCCCGCGCCGAGGATGGCGCGAGGGGTGTCGCGGGCGCCGGGAGGGGTGCAGCCCCTAATGGAGCCAGCCGGGGTGGAACTCGACCCGGGGCACGGGGGGCACCCTCAAAGCCAGGAGGCGGCCCGAGAGAAGCACTCGAGCGGCCGTCGCCAGGAGCGGGCAAGGCCGCAACATCCGAAGGTACCTGCTGAAACGGAAAAACCATCTCATCAAAGTAAACATGTCGGGAAGTGATGACCCGACGGGAGATAGGATCATAGCAGGGGTAGCCTTTGGTGTTGGGGGGATAGCCGAGAAAAATGCAGGCCATGGACCGTGGTGCGAGCTTATGAGGAGTAGTGGAAGCGATGCTAGGGTAGCATAAGCAACCGAAGATGTGAAGCTCGGTGTAGGAGGGTGGCGTGCCAAACAAGAGATGATGAGGAGCAAAGTTCCCGCGAGTGCGATAGGGACGGATGTTGAGGAGTAGTGATGCTGTGGCGAGCGCGTCAGGCCAGAAACGTGGTGGCACATTGGCGTGAAAGAGGAGGGTGTGAACGCAGTCATTAAGAGTGCGAAGCATGCGCTCCGCGCGGCCATTTTGTTGCGAAGTGTACGGGCAAGTGAGACGAAAAATTGTGCCGTGTGTGGCGAGAAGGTTGCGGATCGCAAGATTATCAAACTCCTTCCCGTTGTCTGTTTGCAACGCATGAATGGGACGACCAAACTGCATGGCGACATAGGAGTAGAAAGCGGTGAGAGTGGCAACAGAATCCGACTTTCGCCGCAACGGGAAGGTCCACACATAGTGCGAAAAATCATCAAGAATAACAAGATAATAAAGATAGCCCGTGTTACTAGCAACAGGAGATGTCCAAACATCACTATGAATCAACTCAAATCGGTATGAAGCAACATGCGAGGAAGTGCTAAAGGGTAAACGAGTATGTTTGCCGAGACGACAAGCATGACAAGTGTGATCGTCGATCTTATTACACGTGAATGAAAAGCTACGAAGAATATGACGAAGGGTGGCGGTGTTGGGATGACCGAGACGGGCGTGCCAAAGGTCCACTCTGGCGGAGAGCTCCATGGGTGCAGCGACGGAGGATGTGGATGAGTGGACCGGGTAGAGCTCGTCGGGGCTGTCACATCGGTGGAGCACCATCCAGGTACGCGCATCCTTAACAGAAAAGCCAAACATGTCAAATTCAACGGTGACAGGATTTTCACGTGTAAGAGAACGAACAGAAACTAGATTTTTAATGATGTTAGGGGAAACAAGAACATTAGAAAGATATAATGGAAGGGAGTTAGAAGGAAAAGCAGCATGGCCGACATGAGTGATGGGCATGGAAGAGCCGTCGCCCACGGTAATGCGAGCAGCAGTGTGAACGGGATGAGCGGTAAGAAGGTTACCGGGGTTGGCGGCCATGTGAGCCGTGGCTCCGGTGTCCATGTACCAGTCGCCACCGCCAGTGTACTGCTGTGGTGTGGGGGCGGTGTGGAGGGCCGCTAACAGCGCGGGGTCCCAGGGCGCCGGCGGGAGGGCCGGGGCCGACGGCAGAGGCTGCGGTGGCGGCGCCGTGAACCCACCGGCCGAGGGCAGGCCATAGGCCGCCGAGGGGCCGTAGAGCGGCGCCGGCGGATATGCCTGAGGGGCCGCGTACATAGCCTGATGAGGGGCTGAACGGGCGCCAAAGACACCGGGGACGGGGGCACGCGGAATAGGCATGGAGTATGCGTGTACCACCCCCGTCCAGGGGTTCTGGCCGGCCTGCAGGGCGTCGGCTGGAGCTGGTGTTGCGGCGGGCGCGGCGCCCCGCCCTGTGCAACCGGCTGCTGCTGCTGCTTGCGGCCTCCTCGGCCGCGATGCCCGCCCCGGCGCTGCTGCTGCTCGGCGGGGGGCGGTGGAGGGGCCTGGGGCGCCACGGGGTAGGGGAACCCGGGTGGCGGCGGCGCATGGGCGGGCCGTGGAGGGGGAGCCGGAGCGGTGGGCGGCGCACCGCCCCGGGTCCCGGCGGTGAGAGCCGTGTGGGTGGCCCGGGTGCGCGACATCCGCATCCTCCTCTCCTCCAGCTTCAGGTACGCGACGATCTTGGGGAAGGTCGGGTTGGTGATGAGGGGGATGTTGGAGGCGGCGTTCCCAAAGTCCTCGTTCAGGCCGGCGATGAGAGTGGTGAGGAGAAGCTCGTCGGAGACCTTCTCGCCGAGGTCACGGATCTCGTCGACGAGCTTCTTGAGCCGCATGCAATAATTGTCCACCGACGAGTCAAGCTGCTGGCACCCAAAAAACTCACCGTGCAAGAAAACCTTGCGTTGGAGCGCGTTGTCGGTGAAGAGGCCGTTGAGTTTAGTCCAAACGGCGTGAGCGTCATCCTCGGCGGAAACCACCATGTGGAGGAGGTCCTTCGAGATGGTGGTGTAGAACCAGCGGATGAGGGTGGCGTCGATGGACGTCCACTCCTCGTCGTCCTCCATGAAGCGGGAGTCCACGGAGCCATCGATGTGATCCCGGAGATTGTACTCGCGGAACACAAGGGAGAAGTACGTCTTCCAGGCATAGTAGGTGGAGGTGAGATGATCGAGAACGACCGGAACCCGAGCGAGGATGTTGAGATCGCGGATGACGACGGGATCGGGGCCTTCGAAGGGGTTGGTGCGGCGGCTGCGGGTGGTACCGGAGGAACCGGGGGAGGCCATGGTCAGAGGGGAGGCGGCGGCGCGTGTGGCGGCGCGGCGGCTAGCGGAAGGCGGCGCGGCGGGTGGCGACGCGACGGGGTTGCGGGCGGAAGCGTGAGGCGGCGGCGACACACGGGGGGCGGCGGCGCGGCGGCGGGGAGGCGCGGCGGCGGGGGCTGCCCGAAGTGGCGGCGGCGGCGGGTAGCGGCGGCGGCGGCGGCGGCCATAGGATCGCGGCGGCGGCGGCGGCGGCTTGTAGTTAGGGTTTTAGGATCATAGGTATGATACCATGTTGGAAACGAATATTTGGGTAATGCTACTCGATGTATTGTTCGGTGTATTGATCGGTGCATAGCGCACATATATATGGAGTACAAGATGAGCCTCTACCTTAACTATACAAAGACTAAGAGGTGGGCCAGATCATACAATAGACATGTACAAACTATATATTCAACAGAAACTATAGCGAGTACTAGTAGTACTGGTAGACGCGCGACATGTAGATTGATCGATGTAGTGTTTGTTGTCAATATATAGTACTCCAGGGACTAGGAGTACATGTCATTTCTTGGAAGTCAGGCGAGGTAAACTTGCAGGAGCATAGTCGAGTTAACATGTGGACAATATATACGCAGTATGTATGTCTTGGTCAACCGCCGCGCGCAGAAGTTTCTGTTTCCATCGGCAAGCAAAGAAGAGACCGCAGCTTTCCTTCGAACATGCCAATCGATCGGGCGATGAAAAGTTGCGTGACTGGGAAAGGAAAAACTTAATCTTTGCGCTGGCTGGACCTAACTTTCGATGTCGATAGTACTTTCTCCGTTTCAAAATATAGCGCGACCACCCTTTATGAGGTTCAACTTTAACCATAAATTTAACCCACGAGACCGACTGCGGCGGGATCAAAAATTATATAATTGAAAACTTTGTTTGAATACGAATTCATTGGTATAATTTTTTCGCCCGCCGCAGTCGGTCTCGTTGGTTAAATTAATGGTCAAAGTTGAAGCACGAAAATCGAGAACGCGCTATATTTTGAAACGGAAGGAGTAGTAGAGCAGTAGAACCAGGGCACGTGGTACGTATACGTACTGCTGGAACAGTGCGTAAGACACAAGAGATGGCAGCACAGCTTTCCAGATTCTATCCCACACAGAGAAGAATAAGACCAATTGAATGACTCATTCAAATGTTGACAAGTCTGGTCGGATAATGTACCGTACACGAGCTTTATTTCGCATGCTAAGTAATCGTAGATGGGTTTTGTTTATCCAGTTTCATGGAAATTCATCGACATTCGGACAGCAAAAGCTCCTTATGATCAAACAAAATACCACTCCAGTCCAGAAGCAAAATCTGACCAAGAGAAAGCCGATGGCTGCTTTTTCTTGGGAGTCAATGGATAGGGTGCGTCGCCGTGGCAGCGTACGGCGAGCAACGGTTTGCACGTTCTACCGGTGCTGCTCCGCCGGACAGTGGCGTCGCGTGTGTATGTATAATCATCGCCCACGTATCGTATCGTACGGACTTGCTTCCGTTTACACGCACACACACGGCTACAGCCGGGTCAATCCCCATCCATTACTAACTAACCCGGCTTCTATGCTTGTTCTGCGGCTCATGTAAACTGTTAGGAATTAATTATTGTAATTAATTATGTGGATAATCTCCACGTTGTATTAGCAATCTAACCGACGCGTCTCTTCTCTCCCGACTCATTGAAGCATTGTGTCTGTTGGACATGTCTCTTCAGGAGATATATAAGTTGTAATCATCAAAGAATCAAGAGAACAGTTCGTTCTAGCAATTGTTTCTTCACACGTTATCAGCCCATGGCTCTCCGCTGAGAGAGGAAAAGGCCATCCCGACGGCGGTCACGCACAGCCCCGGTCTCAAGCAACGAGGACGGGGACGGGCACTTCAGCCAGAGGCGAAACAGCGGCCACCACCGGGGCATCCCGGTGGGCCTCTCCGCGTGCCTTCGGCGGAGACGACTGGCCGTTCTGCGTGGCACGACTACAGTATGCGCATGGCAGCGGGGCTGGCTCCGACAGAACAAGGATGTCAAAGATGCGGCGGTCGACTTGGAGCAGAATGCTTCAGCTGTGGGGGTCGTCGTGCAGGACCACACCGGCCAGTGTGTGGCGGCGGCCTCAGAACCTCTGCCGGGTGTCTCGTCCCCGGAGTTGGCTGAAGCGTTGGCTCTTCGCCGTGCTGCTGAATTGGCTCGTCAGGAGAACTACGTGCATGTGATCCTTCAGTCCGACTGCCTCTCGGTGATCCAAAGGCTGCATTCTTCGACCCGGGACCGATCTGTGGTGGGCTCGATCATTTCTGACATCAGGACGGCCTGTGCAGCTCTGTCGTCTGTATCTTTCGTGCATGTTCGTCGGCACCGTAATGTCTTAGCTCATGTTTTAGCTAGGTCTAGTTTGAACTCTGTGAGTCTTTGTTTTTATCACTCTGCTCCGGATTGTATCCGGGAGACTCTCTGTAATATGTTTGCATGATTAATAAAGTCCGACGTTCTCTCTCTCAAAAAAAAAAGCCATGCTATGCAATCGGCCACCACTCCTTTCACGGCAAAACAGCATGCAGCCCCAAGAAGTACCTAAATGAGTAGCTTGAGGATGGCGCTCTCCTCTCGCGACCCCGTTGGCGCCGCGCCGGCCGCGGCCTGCTCGCCTGCGCCGCCGCCTGCGCCGCCCTGCGGTGCTCCGGTCGGCTCTGCCGCACCCCCACCACCCGACGCCCCGCGGAGTCTGGTCGCTGGGCCGCTCGCCCCATGCTCTGCCGCCCCCGTCGAGGAGGCGCTACCGCTGCGCTGGGCGGACTTGGCGGAGGATGAGGACTCCACCGCTAGCCGTCCCACCGTCCGGCGCACACCCCCGGCTCGCCGAAATGTGCTGCGCCCGATGTTGGTCGACGTGCTGAGCCGGGGAGCCCCCTCCCCACCTCTTGCTCGCCGGCCGGTTGCGCCCCCCTTCTCCCGACGCCTGGCCAAAGGGCCGACCTTGGGTCGCGTACCGCTCGCCGCCGCCGCGCTCCGGCGTGGGGCGTCGCGGGGCGGTCCGACCCTGGTCGGGCCCGGTCTTCTTGGCGCTCGGCGGCAGCTCCCCATGGTTCTTGGCCTGCCTCCTCCCCGACGGCATCTTCTCAGCCCGTGGTCACCCGCTCCTCATCGTTTCGACCGTTCATCGCAGCTTTTGGCACCTCCTCGCTTCGCTTTTCGCCCAGCCACTCCCGTCGTCGCCCCATGGATTCTGGAGCACCTGCGCCGGTGCCGGTCGTGGCCGCGGCGGCGGTTGCAGCGCGAGGGGGAACCCTAGCAGCTGCTACCCCGTCTTGCGGGCTGGGCCGCTGGATCATTGGCCGATCTTGCGTTGGGCCGGGATTTGGGCTTGGGGCCTGGGCTGGCAGCTCCGCTTCTAGGCCCAGCCTTTGTTGTGGTCCTAGTGGGCCGACCTGCCCGGCCATTAGGCCTATCTGGCTGCCTACGGGCTTCCCTCGCCCCCATCCCATTCCGCCGCTGCCCTAACCCTCGATCCCCCGACCGCCGCCGCCAACCCCTCACTCCCTCCCCCGTCGCAGCCGAACTCGCCGCCGGCTCCCATGACCCGCGAGTGGCACGACGCTGGGACGCGCCCCAAGCGCCGCGCCAACGACCACCGCCCCGATTCCTCCCGTGCGGAGGAGCGACGCGACTCCTTCCGCCCGTCACCCGACGCGATGCGCCACGAGTCCGAGCTCTGCCGCCAGCTCTCCTCACGCGGTGACCGCCGGTCCCCCGCCTACGACGACCACCGGTCCCCCTCTCGCCGTTCTCCCCCTCGCGCGGACCGTCGTGGCCGCTCCCGCTCGCCTCCCCCTGCCGCGGACCGCCACAAGGGTCGACGCCGGTCGCCTTCCCCTCCGCGCCGTCGGGAGGCTAGCCGCTCCCCGGCCAGGGGCGGCCACGCTCGGTCCCCTGATCGCTCCTATGGGCAGCCGGCCCCTCCTCCCGCTGCAGGCGCGGTCCGCCGTTACCAGCCCCTCCTCCCGCTGCAGCGGACTCGGCCATAGTGTTCCGCGGGGAGGTTGCCCCCCCCCCCCGCTAGTCCAGATAGAAGCCATCCGTGCACGGGAGATCCTTGACGATCGGCTCGCCGAGGCCCGTGCACGCCCTCCCCCCGCCGCGGGAGCACTGCTCGAGACCACCCCGAGCGCCCCGCCCCGCGCGTCGGCCGCTCCGGCTGAGATCCGGGGGCGCACTCGCTCTCGTACCGCCGCCCTCCGCGCCCAGAGCGCTCACGTGTCTCGGGGTCAAGCAGCCCCCCGATGGATGCGTGATGCGAGCCTTATTCTGGAACATCCGCGGTTTCGGCCAAGATGGTCGGTGCCGCCAACTCATTGAGTACATGCGAACCGAGCGAGTCGACATTGTGGCCATTCAAGAAACGATGCGTACTGAATTCTCCCTGTCAGAGCTTGAGCATCTGAGCTCCGACCTGTTCGCCTGGCACTGGCTCCCTTCTAGTGGGAGCACAAGCCACTCGGGTGGCATCCTCCTAGGTGTGAAGGATGCCACCCTTGAGGTTGGGGGCATGGACCGGGGCGAGTTCTTTGTTAGCATGGAGGTCTTTGAACGGTCCTTAAATTTTAAAAGGGAGATCATTGCGGTCTATGGCCCGGCCGACCACCGCAGGTCGGAGGCCTTCCTCGCTGAGCTCAGGAGGAAGGTGGCGTCGGCCCAATTTCCGGTAGTAGTAGGAGGCGATTTCAACCTCATCCGGACGGAGGAAGACAAGAGCAATAATCTAGTGAACTTTCCTCGGATGCAATTATTCAATGATTGCACGCGGATATGGGGCTGCGGGAACTCGATTGTGTCGGGGACAGGTTCACTTGGACTAACCGCCAAGTTGATCAGACTTGCTCGGTCCTCGATCGAGTTTTCGCCTCCCCTGAGTGGGACATTCGGTGTCCCCTAGCATCGCTGCGGGCGATCACGCGGATTGGGTCAGACCACGTGCCCCTTCTCCTCTGTTCGGAGAATGAACGCCCTCCTCTGCCGCCACGCTTCTGTTTTGAGACCTTCTAGTTGCACCAACCAGGCTTCATCGCTGCGGTGGTCGCCAGGTGGCGTGAGACGAGGGATGCTCCCCATAGGGCCCTGTCGGCCGTCGATTCTTGGCATTCCTGCGCCAACACTACAAGAAATATGTCAGCTTGTGACCACCACTATTGGTCACTGAAAGGTCACAAATTTCCATTTGCGACCTTTTTGTGACCAAAAACAGAAGGTCAAAAGCTGGCCGTCATAAACTGACTATAGCGACCTTTCTTCTGGAATGGTCGAAGACGTTTACGACCAAAATAAGCCTACTGTGGCGTTTTGGTCACTAGCAGCCTCCCCCAGGCCACGTAGGCATCCAGCGTGGCAATCTGACGTGGCACAAGATTCAGCCCAGTCCAATTCGATTTTCTACATGGGCCTAGCCCAACAATTCGGCCTTTTTACTGTATATTTTCTCTATTAATTTTCTCTAGCTACATGGGCCTGGCCTAACAATTTGGCCTTTTTATTTTCTAGGCATGGCCTTTTGCGGTCCATTTCATTTTTATTTTCGAGGGTTTTTTGTGGTCCAGTTTTTAGATGGGTCCCAATTGTTAGATTTTTCCTGGCAGTGGATCCACATCGCTTTTTAAGCAGTATATATCAAACAAAAAGAAGAAAAGAATATGAAAATCTTCAAATAACAACCAAATAAGGTTTATTACAATATATTCTGTACAGAACAGAACATGTGAAACTCCATACACTCGTTCACATCACAACAACCAGTTTAACCTACAAATATTGCATGCCCAGGAACTTAAAACTTCACGTACATAACCATACAATATTCCACACAATCACAAATATTGCGATTGAAAAATAAAACGCTCTGCCAAGTTAATTAAAGCTAGCTACTCTTGGATTGGTGTAGCATCCGTCTTCTCTGCTTCTGCTGTAGTCTCCTGTTAAACAGAATAACAACAAATCGAGTTAATAAACAAGCTTGAAGCACTGTGGGAAACAAAAGCATAAAAACAAACTAATGTCTGAGGTATAATCATAGGATAAATCTCTATTGAAGCACTGTGTTTAGATGTATTTTAATTAATTTCAAATGTGTAATGTAAGGTGTTGTGGATCAATGTATAAGAACAACAGTTTGTAAATAACAGGAACAACTTGGTATTACACACAAAGCACTATACAGATTTTAGCTTTTCTATCCAAGTACAAATAGCAAAATGGAACATAGGCAGGTTGATTATATTTGACAGAGCTAGCACATAGATACAAAATAATAATGTTTGATACAGAAATTAGTAATATGGGAATCAGCAAGGTCCTCTCTTAGTGCTATGGGGATTAAGAGCATGCACACGAAAAGCTAATTGGCAAAAAAACTTGCTGGTCTTATATAGCTCAGTTATATATGCACGACTCACAGCTCATGACATGATACTAAGAGAGAACATCATAGAGACTCAAGAAGATCCTATTATAAAGCTATTCAGACCATAACTTTTACATCATAGGGACACAATAGTGTATTACAACACTGTCCAGATATAAAAACTGAGTAACCAGCAAGCAATCAGATTGAGAACAAATCAGTTGGGTTCTTAACTATCAGTATGAAGTATGGTGTTTGCTGTTCCAATGTCTGCAGCAGTGGAGAACTTGACACCCTCCTTGGTGACAGAGATAATAACTGCAACGCACACAAGCCGCCGTCAGACTGGTAGAAACTGGTATTCAACATATTTCTTTTACAGGAAACAGAGACGACAAGTGCAGCAGATTTCTTTTACAGGAAACTGGTATTCAGCATACCAGTGTCGCCGATGCTGCTGAGATCCTTGCAGATCCTCTTCGGCCTCCACCGATGCCAAAACTTCGTCCTCTTTTCGAACAACAGGTTCACCACCTTGTCCTGCAACCACACACCAACGCAACCCAGTCAGATCACACGCGCCAGGACCGGGAGATTCCAAGCAGGTGTTATTTCTGCCATTTATTAATTACACATGCAACAACAACATGGACATGATACCAATTACCTACCAAGACACAGCAGTTGCGGCTACACCTAGACTACATCAGCAGTTCTACCAATAGCAACAGACTAAGCTGTCATTAGTACTTGAGGATAACAAACAGGCTAAGCTGACAATAAAAAGAACCAAGAATAACAAACAGGCTAAGTTGACAATATCAGGATGATAAGCTTCAACTTGTACTGTGATTTTTGGAAAAACAGAACTGCATAACAGGGAAGATAACTAGTACAAACCGTGAAAAATTGAGATGCCATTTACAACCTTTTAATAACTCATGGAATTTCGGAGACAAAAAAAATCCTGCTGAATGGCATACAACCCTCGGCAACCAGTTTGCTCTCGAAACTGGTACATGGATTTTAGATAAAGTAAAAAGACTAGTTGAGTAGTCACTCCAAAGAACATATTAATTGTATAAGTCAAGTAGTTGGCAAGATCACATTGATCAAACAACTAAAAAGTTATGTAAATGTACCGAGGTTATGCAAAACTATGGTGCATTCAAACTATGAGATCATTTGATCCGCACATTTAGATCATTTAACACAGAGAAAAGAAAAATAACAGAGGACTGCATATGAATGTATGTGTCGTTTCCAGGATAAGTTGGCACATAGAATGCCACCAATCAGGATATACCACACAACAGAGAATAGCTTGTAGCGTCCGAGACTAATCGCCATGAGGAACACAAATCATCCTAAGGAATTGGTAATGAACGCACATCAATCAAAACAAAGAACAAAAAAAAATATGGAATTTGTGTTGTCCCTGCAAGTGCCATAAACCTGCAGCAGCAGCTTCTTCCTGGCGACATTTTATTAAACTCGAATCAGTAAATGAATGAACAGTTGACACTGCATAATGCTTGCCTCACACTGACCAATAAATCAGTTGCAAGAACAAGCCACAATTAAACTCAAATGGCCATATTATTATGATATTTGTTTCGTAACAGGATATCTCTCACGCAACCACATGCATAAATTAATTGATGGGAGAGTTGCAGCCAATCCATTTTGATTTTCCAGATAGATGCAAGCAAAATATGAGAAGCTCAATTAACATCAACTAAATTTTGCCCCATACCAACTAAATTCTAGTACAATCCAACAATATACAGATAGAAAATGAAGCAGACAGCTGCCAACAACAAATTATAATTAGTGCCTAACAAGTCGGTTTCTCTGGTGTTCAGAGATGGTTTGTGATCAACAGATGGGGAAACACCTTGACTTCTAGGTATCAAAACTATTAGGACATCATCCGTACTACTTCACAAACTAGATTAGCAGAACAAACCAATCCACCATAAGATCAGACAAGCCGTTTCATCGGCATAATGACTTATAGCACTATGCAGATGCGATGTGAAATCAGGAGCAGAGAACAAGTAGGTACTCCCATGGCGAAAAGTGACAACCAGGAACTGGATCAGATAATCAATCCTTGCATACAACTAAGAAATCAAGTTGTGTTTCTCAATCGTTCTCACCTTGCGGTCGAGGAACTTGAGGAGATCGAGCGGCACGGCGTGGTAGCGGTCGTAGACGGGGCCGACGACGGCCTCGACCGTCCCCTCGACGTGGTCGACGCCGGGGCGGAGCGGGCCGGCGCCCTGCTTGGCGTTGGCGTAGGCCGTGGCCGCCAGCACGACCGCCTGCGCCGCCGCCTGCTGCACGAACTCGAGGTACCTCAGCCTGGCCGCCTCCTCCTCGGGCGTCCTCTCCACCGTCACCTCCTCCTGCGCGCGCCAACAAACCACAGATCAGCCCCAAAACACAAGGAAATTAATAAAAACCGAAAAAAAATCTCGGGACGAGATCCCTTACCGCCGCGGGCTGGGTGCTGATTGGATCGGCGTCGCTGTTGCCGGACTGCGCCATCACTATCGGGATGCGGAGCGAGGTGGGAGGGAGGGAGTTCCTACCAGATCTGGCCACGACATGAGCAGCTCGAGTCGATCTAGGAGGAAAGGGGAGGGGCTGCAGGCGATGAGGTTGGAGGTCGCCGGTGCGACTGGAGAAGAGGACGGCGGCGGATTGGGTCTGGCGTTAGGGAGATATGCGGATAGGAAGACGACCGACCGCGGCCTCCGTCGTCGCCGTGGACGCAGCCACCCGCGAGGGCGGCTGGCAGGTGACGCGGTGGGCGCCGCTGCGGGACGGGGAGGAGGTGGCGGCGGCGAGGAGCCGAGGAAGGAGGAGTGCGGGTGCGGGTTAGGGTTTGGGAGGGATGGGATCGGGGGTGGGTGGGAGACGAGACGAGGGATGGATCTGTGGTTTCCCCTTTTCATTTTTTTCTTTTTTGTTCTCTATAGATAAATGGATGGATGGATGTGGGAAGATGGATGGATGGATGGGCGCCATGTCATCAATCCGTGTCAAACCAACTCCACCAATGGGAATAGAGTATATGTGATTTGTGTATTTTCTTTTGTTTTTCTTCTACTTTATACATGAAAAAATAAAAAAATGGTCTCACATTGTGCACAAGTTTGTATCTTGAATGACAAACAATGTTGACTAAGGAATTTTTCATTTTCTTTGCACAAAAATTTTGTTTTCCATTTTTTGAGTGTCCAAAATGAGTTTTTTTTGTGAATGACACACCAAAAATTTGTTGCAAAATTGGACGAAATTATTTATATAAAATATTACTCCATATTCAATGCATAATTTACCAAATGGTTGGGTGCCAAAAGGTTTCAATCCACCTCTCGTGAAAAAGACAAAACTATGCTGATTCAGCTGGAAGCGGGTCAAATTTGAACTAGAGGTGCCTCATAGTCTGCTCATGATTTTTTACAAAAATCATTTCTAGGTAAAGAAGTATCTATTTAATCAGAGATCCAACAAAATTTTGGCAATATTCAACCCCTAGCTATGAACGGTCATGCCCGCCATTTCGACCGCATTTTGAAACGGGCATAACAAATTCAAAAAAAATCAAAAAAATGCAAAACCTTCGCGTTGTGTCATCATATGAAACCAAGTTACCAGAAAAAATAATAAACTTGTAATACGGTAATTATTTTAAAAAAGTGTTCTCAGAAATGAGCTACCATGCGTGAAGATTCATGGCTTTCAAGCCAAATGATCACTCTTATGGCCACATTCATGGCATAGTTTGTTCAAATGATCTCATATTGTGCACAAGGGTGCATCTTGGAATTCCAAACAATGTTGCCTAAGGAAGTTTTCATTTTATTTGCACGGAAAATACATTTTCCATTTTCCGGGTGCCCGAAAGGAGGTTTTTTTGTGAAGGAACTACCAAATAATTGTTGCAAAATTGGACCAAATCATTTTTATAAAATACTAGGCCATATTTAATGCACAATTCACAAAATGGTTGGGTGTAAATGTTTTTGATCCACCTCTCGTGAAAAATACAAATTTCTGCCGATTCAGCTGCAAGCGGGTCAAATTTGAACTGGAGCTGCCTCATAGTTTGCTTTTTATTTTTTTCAAAAATCATTTCTAGGTACATAAGTATCTATTTAATCAGAGAAACATCAAAAGTTTTGCAAGATTCAACCACTAGCTAGGAACGGTCAAGCCCGCCGTTTTGACTGCATTTTGAAACAGGCATAAAAAATTCAAAAAAAAATCAAAAAAATGGGAAACATTCGCATTGTGTCATTATATGTGACCAAGTTTCCAGAAAAAATAATAAACTTGTAATACGGAAATTATTTTAAAAAAGTGTTCTCAGAAATGAGCTATCACGCGTGAAGATTCAGGGTTTTCAAGCCAAATGATAAATCTTATGGCCACATTCATGGCATAGTTTGTTCAAATGATCTCATATTGTGCACAAGGGTGCATATTGGAATGGCAAATAATGTTGCCTAAGGAAGTTTTCATTTTCTTTGGACGAAAAAACAATTTTCCCTTTTTCGAGTGCCCAACAGGAGGTTTTTTTGTGAAGGACCTCCCAAATAATTGTTGCAAAATTGGACCAAATCATTTTTATAAAATACTAAGCCATATTTAATGCACAATTGACCAAATGGTTGGGTGTAAAAAGTTTTGATCCACCTCTCGTGAAAAAGACAAATTTCCGCCGATTCAGCTGGAAGCGGGTCAAATTTGAACTGCAGCTGCCTCATAGTTTAATATTTATTTTTTCCAAAAATCATTTCTAGGTACATAAGTATCTATTTAATCAGAGAAACACCAAAAATTTTCCAAGATTCAACCACTAGCTAGGAATGGTCATTCCCGCCGTTTTGACCGCATTTTGAAACGGGCATAAAAAATTCAAAAAAAATCAAAAAATTGGGAAACCTTCGCATTGTGTCATTATATGTGGCCAAGTTCCCAGGAAAAATAACAAACTTGTAATACGGTAATTATTATAAAAAAGTGTTTTCAGAAACGAGCTATCATCTCTGAAGATTCATGGCTTTCAAGCCAAATGATCAATCTTATGGCCACATTCATGGCATAGTTTGTTCAAATGATCTCATATTGTGCACAAGGGTGCATATTGGAATGGCAAACAATGTTGCCTAAGGAAGTTTTTATTTTCTTTGAACAAAAAAACCATTTTCTATTTTTCGAGTGCCCAAAAGGAGGTTTTTTTGTGAAGGACCTCCAAAATAATGGTTGCAAAATTGGACCAAATCATTTTTATAAAATACTAGGACATATTTAATGCATAATTGACAAAATGGTTGGGTGTCAAATTTTTTGATCCACCTCTGGTGAAAAAGACAAATTCCCGTCGATTCAGCTGGAAGCGGGTCAAATTTGAACTGCAGCTGCGTCATAGTTTGCTCTTTATTTTTTTCAAAAATCATTTCCAGGTACATAAGTATCTATTTAATCAGAAATACATGGTTTGATGGAGAGACATCGAGGTTTGGATAGTGGCCGAGGGCCCCAACTCTAGAGCACGTAAGCTCGCATGCCCGCCGCGTGGTCACCGCGTGACCGTGGCGTTGCCGTGTGTTCTGGGTGGCCTAGACATGTCTAGTGGGTTGGGCACTCCCCATGTAGGTGCTAGGAAGAAAATTACAACATAAGATTCTCACGAGGAGACCGATCGGTGCTCAAACATGAATTAGCAGCCAAGTGTTTGATTAGCGGTACAGGAAATGTACATGGCTAATGGGCGTGAGTTTTGGCTGAGGATGATCAGTTACTAAGAAGACCGTCTTCACAAATTTTCAGCTCAAAAGGAGAAGCCTAGCTGGTACTTGCTTTGCAAACCACCACACTGGACATAAATACGAATGTTGAAGCTCGGCTCAAAATAATGAATGGATTGAGCTGGAATTTGGTGGAGGATGGTTATTTGGGTATAGGAAAGCACTGTAGAAAATGGGTACTATTTGGACATGCCAAAGTGGTACTTCCTTCACAAACTGTTACTCTGAACAGAATAGGAAAATGAATATTTTTGAATTATTTTTGAACTAGGCAAGGAAGGTTTTTACATATTTGACGAAGATATGACCCAAAGAATTTATGAGATTTTTTTGAGAATTTTGGGAATGACAGAAATATAGGTTGTTTCACAACCTAGGGCAAAAACTGCCACATGGACATGCCACATAGGCAAAACTGATGAGGTGGCGCCTAGTCATAGCAACCCACCACTATTTACAAGGCTGTGACCATCTATATTGGTCGTTAACAACTAGAAATAAGGCAGCGGACTAGCGATGTTTGCTTTATGACCTTTTCGTGTGAGGAAATTACGACCTTTCTGACCAAAATAGTCGCAATGGTTTAGGGTTTGGAGCCCCCCGAACAGCTTTTGACCAATTGGTCTGAAATGGTCATAAATTTATGACCAATTCTTCGAGGGTCACTGACAGAAGGTCATAAGTTGACATATTTCTTGTAGTGCAAGCGGTCGCGGCAATTCATGAAAGGATGGGGTGCTAACGTGGGTCGAGACATCCGTGAGCGGAAAAAGGCTCTCCTTGACGACTTCCAGGCCCTCGACCTGCGGGCTGACACCGCTGGTCTTTCGGCAGACGAATGGATGCTTAGGTACGACTTGGAAGATCAGCTCACGGTCATCTACACTGACGAGGAGGCCTACTGGCGCTTGCGAGGTACGCAGAATTTGGTCCTCAAGGGGGATGCTAATATTGCCTACTTCCAGGCTATTGCTAAATGCCGTAGGCGCCGCAATTCCATCCCCCTCCTGTGGGACGGCCCGACCCTTCTTCAGCGATCGGAGGACATCCGGGCGCATGTTGATGGCTTCTAAGAGACCTATTCTCTGCCTCCCCTCTGGGAGGTCTTGCCCTTGCGCAAGACATTTGGCCTGCCCACTGCTGCGTCTCGCCCGCGGATAACGCGGCCCTCACGGCCCCGTTCTCCGAGGAGGATGTTTGGGCAGCCATTAAGTGCGTGAACCCCTCCCCGGCCCCAGGCCCGGATGGCCTCCCAGTGAAGTTTTTCCAGACCTTCTGGGAGGTGATCAAACCCGAGGTGATGGCCCTATTCGACGAGTTCATGGCTGGGACCATTGACCTTGGCCGGCTGAATTATGGGGTAATCACTCTCATTCCTAAGGTGACGGGTGCCTCGGACATCCGGCTATTCCGGCCGATTACAGTGATCAACGTCATCTTCCGCATCCTTGCCAAGGGGTACGCCATTAGGATGGCCCCTATAGCTGACCGGATTACTCACCCTGATCAGTCAGCTTTCATCCAGGGCCGCTATATCCTTGATGGAGTCCTAGTGTTCCACGAAGCTCTCCATGAGGTGCACTCCAAACACCTCAAGGCAGTCTTCCTGAAACTGGACTTCCACAAGGCCTATGACACGGTCAGCTGGGCCTTCCTTCGGGAATGTTTGCTTCGGAAAGGCTTCGACGATAGGTGGGTGACCAGAGTTATGCAGTTGGTCTCTTCTGGCCGCACAACGGTGAACATTAATGGGGAGATCGGCCCGTTCTTCCCCACGTTCTGTGGGGTCCGACAGGGCGACCCCTTCTCCCCATTCCTGTTCAACATAGTTGTTGATGCGCTGGCGGCCATTCTCGATAAGGCCAAGGCGGCGGGACACATTAAGGGGATTGTCCGCACCTTGTTGGAGGCAACGGGGTCTCCCTCCTCCAATATGCAGACGACACCATTATCATGGTGGAGGGCTCCGCGAGTGATATCTCGAACCTCAAGTTCCTCTTATTGTGCTTCCAGCAGATGTCTGGCCTTAGGATCAACTTCGACAAGAGTGAGGTTATGGTCTTGGGCTACTCCCAAGACGAGCGACAGAGCATAGCGGATCGGCTTAACTGTCAGCTTGGGTGCTTCCCCACGACTTATCTGGGGATACCCATTAGCGACACCAGGCTTACGGTGGCCGAGCTGCGCCCCACGGTGGGGAAGCTCCAACACCGGATTGAGCCCTGGCAGGGTCGGTGGCTGTTGAAAGCGTCCCGTACGGTGCTCATTAACTCGTCACTCGCCAGCCTCCTATTATTCATCATGAGCATCTACAGCCTTCCGGAGACTCTTCATCACGACATTGCCACCGTTCAGGGGCGTTTTTTCTGGGCCGATGAGGGAGATAAGCAGAAATACCACATGGGCAGGTGGTCTGAGATCTGCAAACCGCGCGACCAGGGCGACCATGGGATCATGTCCTCCAAACACATGAATATTGCCCTACTGACTCGGTGGCTCTGGAGGATTAACAACAGAGATGGTGGCCTGTGGCCGCGCATTATTCAGCAGAAATACCTCCGCGGACAACCACTCGCCTTCTGTCAGCGCTCTAGGGGCTCCCAGTTCTGGCAATCCATCATTCAGCTCCTCCCTGTCCTCCGGATCGGGACCTCGATCGAGATTGGGTCCGGCACCGCCACGCTGTTCTGGTCTTCAGCATATCCCTCTTCGTCGTGCTACTGACGCTTTGTTCAAATGGTCTGGTTACTTGCAGCTTTGGCGGCCGCTTAGCCGCCCCAGGGAGAGAGACGCCATCACCTCCATCATCACTCAGCTTTGCGCGATGGCTCTCCGGCTGGCTCCACCGCTTCCACCACCACCACCTGAGCCAGATTAGCTCTGCGTCTTCGTCGCCGTCGTCACCGCCGCTTGTTGTCTGTGCGTCCCTTGGTGTTTTGTTGGGCTTGTTGTGTTGTGCCCACAGCTGAACCTGTGTTGTGTGTGTGTTGTGTTTTGTGCGTTTCTGTTGGACCTTTGTGCAGTGGCGTTGGGTGTGTGTTTGTGTTTCGGATGGTTGCTTTATTATAAAAGTGGGGCGAAAGCCTTTTTCGGTAAACAGCACGCAGAAGGGAAATTAATCAAGAAACTGCCCAATTTGATCTTGTCTTCTTGTGATCAATTAATGATCTAACGATTGAGTGATTTTCTTCCCTGTACGTCTATGCACTCACAAGGATCAAGACTGCTAATCCAAGTTAGAAATTTCTTCGACAAAGAACAAAGAAGTGAAGTACCTTCAGGCACAGAGCTACGGTCGTCTTCGGCATCGTCAACGGCGACTTCTTGGGGAGGTAGCTCCAAGTGATGGCCTCGTTGAACGCAAGGGAGCGCCCTCAACGCGACAACAACAGCGCAGCACGGCTGCATGGTCAGCCACCGGAGCGTGGCGGTAGCGACCGCGTCGCGTCGGTGAAGGCGACCGGCGCACGGCCGAGGTCTTGTGACCAGTGCGCGGCCCAGTCCACGCGCAAGGCGAGGCGGAAGCCACGACCTCCTGGCCTGGCTCTCCTGGTCGCATCCGCGGAGCATGGCGCAGCGGAGGTTCTACCCGACGCAGTGCCGCCGTGTAGGGCGTGGCTATGAGGCGTCAGTAGCACAACGCGCGACGGCGAGGAATTGGCAACGTGCAGTTGCACGACCCGACGACATTGCCGGGCTGGCTGTTGGCCGCCCGTCGACGGCGACGGCGCGGCGTTGGCTGTGCGGCACGGATTTCTCCGGTGATAGGCCATACGGCTTGGAGGAACCGAGGATTGGGGAATCCTATCCCTTTGGCATATCTGCATTTCCGTCCACATTCTTTCTGATATTCACAGAAAAGGCCATATATTTCTATATTGGCACACAAGCACATAACCATGCTCATCGATCATTGCAATCGTTCAAGTGCAAAGATGCATGCATGTATCCGCTCAACCATCCGGCTAATTAGCATCTGCTAATTAGGTTCCTTAACGCATGCATGATCTAATTCACGTGACTGCATGCAACCAGCAACCTTATACATGTATACGATGTACTTGTACACCTTTACAAGTAGTGCTCGGGTTATACCATAATCCAATGAAAGTCCATGATGCTTACGGATTGGTTCATGGACTTTGCAGTTTAGCATCCAGACTTACTGTTTCGAGAACTTTAACCCTTTGGTTGTGGTTGAGAATTAATTTACTAGAGAGTAAATTAATGGGCATGAAGATTTCATGCAGGATATGTTGAACATCTCCAGAATCAATTTGCTGAGTTTGCCTGAATCTCAGTGTTGCATTGCACCTTTTTGCATCGAATTTAACAAAAGTCGTTTATAGTCTGCCCGTAGGCTAGCACGTAGGAAATCTGGGCTAACATCTAGCCAACTGTCCGTCCCATCAAGCGTACAGGCACACTAAGCACAGAGATGGGCCGGCACATTCAAGTTCCTACCGACATGTCGAACCGAAAAGGAAATAAATTGTGGTACAATGTACAATAATTCTCTAAAGATAGGCGATGCAATCGATCTGGAATTGCCTCGCGAGTTCCAGAGATCAACCAAGTGAAGACAGTCAACCTCCATTATCACATGTGAGTAACCTCGGAGCTGAGCAAAAATTACCCCCTCCCTGAAAGCCAGTAACTCGGTGATGAAAGGGTCGAGACTCCTGGCATAGGTTTGCACCAAGCGCCTTGGAAAGCCAGATGGGAGCGTGCAACTCCCTCCGCCCCTCCTTTGGCCCGGTTGTCGAACACGGACCCGTCAGTGTTAATGGTGATCCATCCCGCTTCGGGGGGGGGGGGGGGGGCAGCACTGGCCTGCCGTCCGAGTGTGTCGGCCTGGTATGTCAAGAATAGACAGCGTCTCCTGCACCCACTTCATGGCCATCGCAGGATCGAACCCCTGCTGTTCATGTGTCCACTTGTTCCTCGAAGTCCAAATGGAGTGCATGATGGTGATAATCTTGCACCGCGCATCATCATAGAGCATCTTATCTAGTGTGATGTCGCGAGCCCAGGTGTCTTGGTTCAGCCGCGGTAACTGTAAGTCAAAACGGTCTCTAGCTGCCACCCAGAACATGCTTGCATGCGTGCAAGTCATCAGTGCATGCTTTAGATCTTCATCTGTAGCTTGACAGATTTCACAACGGCCCGTCGTTTTGATGTGCCGATGATGTAGAGTCGCGGAGTCTGGTAGGATCCCGCGCAGAGCTCTCCACCAGAATACTCTGATCTTCGGTAGCACATTTAGCTTCCAAAGTGCAGTCCACAACTGTTTGTTGTTCGGTGATGCCTCCGTTACCGTCCCTTCCTCTGGAGAACTAAGCTCGTTACGAGTCATGAGAGATCGATACGCCGATTTGATAGTGTAGTGTCCTGACCTTTCCAAAGCCCATGCCAAAGTGTCCTCACCACCTGTCACCCTTAGAAGGATATTAAGTATTGCTGCCGCATCAGGGGGAGTATAGTTTTGGCGGATTAGATCCATATTCCACCTTCCTGTGTAACTATCAATCAGTTCTGAAACTGTTGTAAGCGGGGCATCTCCAATGCGACCGCTAGGCTTGAGGGATGTGGTATTCCGTATCCACGGGTCTGTCCAAATTGAGATCGTGGTACCGTCGCCGACCCTGTCAATCAAGCCTTCTTCCAACGCCTTCCGGCCAGCCACGATGGCCTTCTATGTGGCAGAAGCCCGGGCCGGCGCCGTGGCATGTAAGAACTCTGTCTGAGGGAAGTATCTGCCTTTTAATACCCGGGCACACAAGGAGTCCGGGTTTGTCAAAAGTCGCCAGCCCTGCTTGCCGAGCATAGCGAGATTGAACACTTCAAGGTCTCGAAAACCCATGCCTCCCTTGACCTTTGGCAAAGTCAGCTTGTCCCAGGACATCCAATGCAAAGATCTTTTGTCGAGGGAGCTGCCCCACCAACATTTAGCCATGGGGGACGTGATACTCTTGCACACTTTCTTTGTCAATAGAAAGCAGCTCATGTTGTAGGTTGGTATGGCCTGTGCACCGGTTTTTATAAGGACCTCCCTCCCTGCGCACGCAAGGTTCCTTTCAGACCATCCGCCTATCTTATTGCGCACACGATCACCAATATGGTTAAAAGTGCCGCTAGTAATTCTTCCGATGGCAGTAGGCAGCCCTAGATAGCGCTCGGAAAATGCTTCCACCATAATTCCGAGAGAGTTTTTGAGGATCTCTCTGATCGGTTGTCCTGTGTTTGCGCTGAAGAAAATAGAACTCTTTTCTCGGTTAACTGCCTGGCCCGAGCACTCGACATAAATCCGGAGAATATCATCGAGCCTGTCTGCACTTTGCGTATTTGCACTGAGGAAGATGAGACTATCATCAGCAAATAAAAGGTGATTAACCCAAGGTGCGTGTATACTTACCCGAACACCTCTGCCGATATATGCACCCTCATAGTTGTTTAAGAGGGAAGTGAGGCCTTGTGCATAGATAAGGAAGAGCTATGGAGACATGGGGCAGCCCTGACGGAGGCCCCTCGTGGGATCAAAAAACGCTAGGAGCTCCCCATTCACCTTGACCGTGAACCGGATGGAGGTGACACATTTCATGACGAGTCTGATAAAGCGATCCCCAAAGCCCAATCTGAACAACATTGCTTCGAGGTAATGCCACTCCACCCGATCGTAAGCCTTTAACATGTCCAGTTTGATCGCACAACTTGCATTGTTGCCCTTCTTCCTTCTGCGAATGGCATGGACACATTCATAAGCAAATAGTACGTTGTCCGTAATTAGACGCCCCGGTACGAAAGCACTTTGCTCCTCCCCATAATAACATCATCAAGAATAAGCCGAAGCCTATAAGCCACGACCTTGACAACAACATTATAAAGCACCCGGCATAGAGCAATTCGTATGTATTGCGAAATTTTTTACGGATTAAGGACTTTCAGAATCAGTGTAATAGTTGTGTCATTAAGTCCCAACGGTAGCTCACCACCGTTTAGAAGTCCCAGTACTGCTTGGGCAATATCATCACCAAGGACGTCCCAATGTCGTTGGTAGAATCCCGCTTTCGGTGTCAAAACCGGCGGATCTCGGGTAGGGGGTCCCGAACTGTGTGTCTAGGCCGGATGGTAATAGGAGACAAGGGACACAATGTTTTACCCAAGTTCGGGCCCTCTTGATGGAGGTAAAACCCTACGTCCTGCTTGATTAATATTGATGATATGGGTAGTACAACAGTAGATCTACCACGAGATCAAGGAGGCTAAACCCTAGAAGCTAGCCTATGGTATGATTGTTGTATGTTGGAGTTGTCGTCCTACCGACTAAAACCCTCCGGTTTATATAGACACCGGAGAGGGTTAGGGTTACACAAAGTCGGTTACAATGGTAGGAGATCTAAATATCCGCATCGCCAAGCTTGCCTTCCACGCTAAGGAAAGTCCCATCCGGACACGGGACGAAGTCTTAAATCTTGTATCTTCATAGTCCAGGAGTCCAGCTGAAGGTATAGTCCGGCTATCCGAACACCCCCTAATCCAGGACTCCCTCAGTAGCCCCTGAACCAGGCTTCAATGACGACGAGTCCGGCGCGCAGATTGTCTTCGGCATTGCAAGGCGGGTTCTGAAGGAAATATGCCCTAGAGGCAATAATAAAGTTATTATTTATTTCCTTAATTCATGATAAATGTTTATTATTCATGCTAGAATTGTATTAAC